>OZ005660.1:4400400-6871400 GCA_963930645.1 Salticus scenicus | reverse complement strand
CAGGAAGACCGTTAGTATTCCTGTAATATGCACGTAATACTTGAGAAAGGTTATCTAAATTGAATTATTGAAACAATTTTCAAGAAAATCGTTAGAGCCGTTTTTGAGATACCAACTTTTACCAAAACTTGGCATACTCAATTATTGACCGGAAAACAATAATTACATACAAAAGGATATTTAGTATTAAGTTAACATGGCGAGTTTGAAAAAAATTCGTTCAGCCGTTTTTAAAGGAAGGCACTTATGAGATCTGAAATTGAGCTGTTTATAGAGGACGCCTATGAATTTTCCTGAACTAACCAATTATATCATTCGAAAGGACATCTAATAGATTGTTTATATAGCAACTTTGAAGAAAATCGTTAGGGCTGTTTATGAGGTACGGGCTTACGGTCCCATTTCCGGTTTTCGATGACCCAGTTCCGGTTTTTCCATTTTCACCAAAATTTGGAAAATTCACCTGTACATCAGACCTGAATCAATTGTGAAGATTTGTAGTTCTATCTTTATTAATTTTGGAGATATGACACCCGGAAAATTTCACACATTCGTACACACAGACACACACACTGACCAATTGCCAAAAACTACTTTTTTGGACTCCTTAAAACATATAAATCAGGTGAAACTCTATATCAAATTTTTGGACCGAATACAATACTTCCACTACCTACGGTAGTACGGTAATTGAAGTAAAAACATAGATCTCGTATTTAATACGAAAATATACAGATTTTCGTATTACGTTTTCGATCTCGAAATACAAAAATCGCCAAGGACGACCGATATCAAATCTATGCTTTGTTTCCAATTAAAATATTGAAAATTTGAATTAAAAATGTATTTTACCAAAATTTATTATAGCCTCTAGCACTTAGAGACAGTGTAACTTTTGATTAGTATAAAAAAAGAAAGAAATAGAAATCGGCTTTTTAGTTCTAGCGATCATTCTCTACATATACATATAAACCTTTCCTCTTTATATATTAGTATAGAGCATAGATAGATTAAATAGGTTTCTAATCAACATAATGTAACTCAAATAATTAAATGCTATTTGCATTGCAGTAATGGTTGTATGCGCTATGTATATTGAGCTACTTGTCATAACTGTTAGTTGCTAAACATAGTCGTCAAATAAATTTAAACTTCTCAATTATTCTTTTAACAAATGCATAATGAAATGCAGACTATATTTTTTTAATTCACTTTTTATATTATTATTCGCGAGAAAATATATTTTATTATATGCCGAAAAATGAATTAACCGTAAGTTTTTTGGGCAACAATTATAAAATAAATAATTTAATAAAAGTTTAGAAGTAACGCTTAGATCATTACATTATATCATATCATATCAAATTATATTATTAGAAAAATAAATACTTTAAATTTATTATGACGTCAGATTTAACGTGTAAGTTTAACATTTTGCAAAGCTTTATATGGATTTCAATTTAATTCACGTGCAAATATATTTCTTTTCTTTTCATGTCAAGATATTTTAAAAACAAAATGGAAATGTTTCTTTTATGTTGGCAACAGCTAATTTTTTTAATATTTCATTATTTCCATTTCTATCATGGCTTTTATGCGGATTTTAATTAAAATGCTCAGATTTTAAACTAAAATTTATTTTATAAAAATTTAATATAGCCTATAACAATCAGGGATAGTGTAGCTTTTGATCAGTGAAAGAATTTTTTTAATCGGTTCAGTAGTTTCAGAGATTACCCTCCACAAACATACAATTTTTTGCGCTTTATATAATGATATAGATAATTAAAAGCCTTCCTTAAATTTAACGTTCCATTTCCCTAACTTAAATGAAAATTATACCTCTGGGGGTCACCGAAGCGGGAGAGCCATCCCTTCCGTGGAGGATCAAAATTGTGATGGCATGTCTCAGGACTACCTCTAGGGGTGTGTCCCAGACCGTCGCCAATTGCCCATCTGCGCAGCACTAGTGCGACGTAAAAACCCATTCATCCTCTAACTAAAATAATTCTACCTCCTATTAATCTACCAATAGAGCCCTTATTATTATTATTTTTTAAATGTTTCAGTAATTCGAAATTTATTAACTTGTTTTCAATTCTTAAACATATTTTATTTTATTTTTTTAACAAAATCATTTTTTTATTACATTGTGCGATTCAAACGTAATTTTAAACTAGAATGTTCTGTTCCCTCGTATGACTTTCAATAAACCAATCGGGGGGGGGGGGGGGGGCTCCGTGGCCGAGTGGATATGTTACCACACTGCTAATCGCCTTCGAGCGTAGGAGAGCGGGTTCGATTCCCGCGCTGGCCCTGGGTGCTTTCTCCAATTCTTCGTATTCTAATTCTGTTATGTGCTATCTGTCGTTATCTGACGAAGATTTACAAGCGGACTACATGTCAAGCATACAAATCTGATGTACATGTTATCAACAAAACAAACAAACAAACCAATCGGGGCATTCGCGATCACGTGACCATTGTTGCTTGGAATGAAAAAGAGAATTTTTCGTCCAGTTTTACTAACCAGCGGCGATATGGATGACTAGTTTTGGTTTGAGTTTAGGAAGGTTCATCTACGCGCGGTGGAATATAAGGTCTTCAATTCATTAAAGAACCACTTATGCCAATGACTGCATTAAATGAATTGACTGATTTCTGATGTCTGCTACCTGTTTAATACGACATATCTCTTCACATATAAATGACTAAGAGAGTTTTCTTCCTGTTTGTCAGTTGCTGGATGCAAGTTGATTGATTAAGAAAGATTTTCTTCTGTTTATCTGTGTGTTGTTGCCACCAGCTTTTCACATTTTACTTAATTTAAAAAATTGTCACCAGCTTTTCATACTTTAGTTAATTTAAAAAAATCTAATTGTCCGATCGATAAGTTAATTAAGCTGATTGATTCAGAAAAAAATGCTTCTTTCATTTGGTGCCTTATTTGTAACGAAATTTTGATTAGATTTTTTTAAATTTATTAAAATGTGAATCGAATACCCTGATAAAAGCTTTAAAAATGGACATTTAAATTTTTAACCCCCCCCCCCCCAGAAAAAAAAAAAAAACTTTTATTTTTATTTTATTATTACCATTATTATACACATATTATTTTATTATCACCATAAAATAAAATATGCTTTTATCCGAAAAAAATAAAAATAAATAAATAAAATAAAATAAATATTAAATTTGCTCCTGTACTTAAAAAAAAATGGAGTAAAAAAAAAAAAAAAAAACAATAATAAATAATATACCTCAATTTTAGATTTTCCCCCCCGTTTTGTTTAAACAGTATGTTAAATAGATAAATCGCGCTTGGCATAAAAGCTAATTCAGCATTACATTAAATAGCTTTACTTATTGATAATTGATAATCCTGGATAATTTTTAAAATTTTCATGCTGAAATATCTCGGACATTTTTCGCCATGGACTCCACTTTCGTAAAAGCCACTTTAAGTCATGTAGCGCATAAAAATATAAATAAATTATAAAATGTTGAAAGACAGAAAAGAAAGGAAAGGAAAGTAAAACGAAAAGAAAAGAAACAAACAAATTAATAATAATAATAATAATAACATTAATTATGTTTTTTTGTCGAAAGTGACGATAAAAATTCAAAAGTCGCCAAGGAGAGCTACATTAAGACTATACCAAGATTAGGTTTACATATTTCATTATTTATTTTTTTAAATACCAACTACTATTAACTAACTCAACTACTATTATAGCCATAAAAATTAATTCTCTCATGCGATAGACGTAGCCGATCATAGCACATTGTAATATTATATTTGGTGTGAAATTGTTGTCATTTTATGGTTGATCGAATAAATCAAATAAATATCACGCTTGGCATAAAAGCTAATTCAGCATTATATTAAAGGTATTTACTTATTGATAATTCTGGAAAAATTTTCAAATTTTGATGCTGAAGTAGATAGGACACTTTACGCCAAGAAAAAGATAGAAAGAAATAGGAACAATAATTGCATAAATTATATTTGGTCTAAAACGACGACAAAAATTCAAAAGTTGCCAAGGGGAGATATATTAAGTCTGTACCATGATCAAGTTTACATATTAATTAATTAATTTATTTTTCTATATACCAACTACTATTAACTAAGCATGAAGTATGTATAACCACAAAAAAAAAATAATAATAATAAAAATAATAAAATAAATATAAATAAATAAATAATAAAATAAATAAATAAATAAATAAATAATAATAATTGTCTCATGCGATAGACGTAGCCGATAATAGCATATTGTAATATTATATTTGGCTTGAAACTGCTGTCATTCTATAGTTGATCGTTTAAATCAAATAAATATGGGAAATAACTTGAAAGCAAATATTATTTACATCACGTATAATGTTGTTCATAAGTAACTGGGATTCAAATATAAAATGACTTCTTCAATTTTTTCGATACTGTCCGTTTCGAAACTTTCTTCTGATAAGCACCCAAATGGAAGACAACTGGTAAGCTATTGTCACAGGTAATGGGGTCAGACACCTATTACCTTGGTCCACTCATTCGCAGACACGAGTCTGAGAATGAGTTGGTCACTGCCGAAGGAAGCGGGGAAACAACGCAGGCTTTAAAACAATTTCATGATTTATTTAAATTTTATTTTTGTTTGTAAAGCGATATAGAAAAGAGTTTCCTTTAAATATAGTGACCAGAGAAGTGAGAATAGTCTTCGTTGATTTCATGAATTAAAAAATGGTTTTGTTAACAAACTTTGATCTATTGGCACGCAGGCAGCATCAGGCCGAGTTTTGTACATTTCGAGTTTGATTTTGAAATTTTTCCCGCATTCGGAATTCGGTTCGTTCCCGAACCGTGGCTTTGCTAGTATAATATAATATAAAGGAACTAATCGTGGTATTTCTTTAATTGGTAGTTTATATTTTTTAATCATAGTGTTATATATTATATACCACTTAGATTTTATTCTTAAATGCTTTTTTTTTTCTTTTTTGGCTTTTAAAAATTTTGTGGTAAAAAATCCCTTATTTCTTTTCTTCTAGCTGTGATTGTATATTATGGTGGCTGTTCATATTAAATGAGCGTAATCTCCTTGTAACTCAAAGGTTAAAAAATTCGAAATTAATATACTTTAAATCTACGAAATTTGGCAGATTTGATAGTATTAAACTGTACTCCTTTACTCTTAGATCATAAGTATATCTGAAAACATACTACATATTCAATATTTATTGGGCCATTGCATGCTGGTATATTTTTGCTACCAATTTTCATTTCAGCTCTAGTAATCCTATTTAGAAATTCTATTAATGTCATATACTACGTATATATATATATATATATATATATATATATATATATATATATATATATATATATATATATATATATGTATTAATTTAAATGACATCTTTAACATTGTTAATATAAATAATTATTATTAATAATTATAATTATTATTATAATAATTATAATTATTATTAATAATTATAATTATTATTAATAATTATAATTAATATTAATAATATAAAAAAATACATTCCAAATATTGTTTTTTTTTTACTTTTAGAAACTGGATTTATGTCTAAGTATAAAAAAGCACATCCATGGAACATTTCTTAGACAAAAATCACATTCTGATTGTCCTTGTAAAAAGTGAACATTTTAAATTCATTAAAAAAAAAAAAAATCATATCATTGAAGTTTTTTTTTTTTTTTTTTTTAATATACGACTTATATTAAATATCTTACTTTTTTTGTTGTTGTTGTTCTTTTTAAGGGAGCAAGAAAATTGTAATTTAGATTTTTTATTTATTTATTCAAAACTTTAAATAATTACAAAAAAGACCACATTGTTTTTTTTTCATATGAAATAACAGGAATAAGAAATGAAAGCTTTATAGAAATGAAACATACATATAAAAATTTACGAGTTTAAATAATCTTTCTGTATTTATTTTCTAAAGAATACATATATTAAAAATCAATAGTATTGAAGTAAATACTAATTAGTACTTGCAAAACATAATTCACTTCAACATCTATAAAAAATGAAAAATAAAATAAATAAATAAATAAATATATCGTGTCAACAAGCTTTCGCTTTCCGCTCGTTACAAAATAATTCGTTGTGAAATTGTCAATTTCGTTCAAGCGGAAGAGATGAAAATTTGAGTCGAAAATAACTCGAATAAATCTCCGATGAAATTTTTGAAGATTCTATTATAATCGGATTATTTTCTAAGATTATATTGTTCCCTTTTTCATAGCATAAAAGAAAAAGTCGTGATTTCTTTCTTTGCTTCTTTCCCTCCTTTTTTATAACAACTTTATAGTTGAATTTTTATCTGAACTTTAAATATTTATTCAAAATATATTACATAACTCAAATCACTTTTAAAGGACTTTAAACTGAAATATATATATATATATATATATATATATATGTTATATTTAAATTTTTTGTAATTAAGTCCACATTATAATTTATATATTCGTAAACGAAATTAAATTATTTTAAATATCCAGAATTAAGAAATAAAATTTTATTACTCTCATTAGAGCAATTTTAAATCCCTTCTCTTCATATTCTTATTTCCATTACCCGACTGCGGTAGGTAATGTAAGTATTGTATTCGGTGCAAAAATTTATTATCGAGTTTTCACTTGATTTATATGTTTTAATGGTCTTTTGAGTCCAAAATAGTAGTTTTTTGGGATTTGGTCAGTATGTATGAGTGTATGGAAAATTCTGACTACCATATCTCCGAAACTAATAAAGATAGAACTACGAAAATTCAGAACTGAGATAGGTCTGGTGTACAGATGATTTTTTCTAATTTTGGTGGAAAAAAAAACGGAAGTGGGACATCGGTAACCAGAAGTGGGACCATAAGTCCGTATTTAAAAAATGGCTCTGATGACTTTCTTCAAAGTTGCTATATAAACACTCTATTAGATGTCCTTTCATATGAATTAATTGGCTAGTTCAGGAAAATTGATAAGCATCCTGCATAAATAGCTCAATATCAGGTCTTGCAAGTGCATCAGTTGAAAAACGGCTGTACACATTTTTCCAAAATCGTATTATTTACCCCTTTTTAGATATCTTTTTGTGTGTATAATTGTTGTTTTCTGGTGAACAATAATGTATGCTATGCTTTTGTAAAAGTCGGTATCTGAAAAACGGCTCTAACGATTTTCTTGAATATCGTTACTTAAACTCATTTCATATACCATTTCTCTAATATTTTTTTTTTAACTGGCTATGTAAATTTGCTTTATATGTAAACGTGTATTAGCTTTCTCTCACTCAAAAACTTTTAGCTGTCTAATTTGTTAGGTTTAAAATATATATATATATATATATATATATACTAATCATATTATCCCCCCAAAAAACATATAATATACGTAGTAGTGAGTAATGGTCGTGAGGCTGTTTCACACCAGTTTTTTTATACAAAAATCTCTATCCTATTTAATCACAACACATAACTGTTTTTAGTTTGTGACAAGTTTTCATTTCTTTAGAAGAATACTTTGATAACCGTGTAACTACTTTAACCCTATCAGCATGACCTGGAATCCATGTTCACCACAGTCATTTTTAACTTGCTGAAAATAACAAATACATATCATATTTTGAGAGGTCATAGCCAGTGACATCCCACCTCAAGTTGTGTTACTCAAGAGTAAAAATGCAATTACACAAATATCAGTAATAGTTTAATTTTTTCATCTGAAATATAAACATCGCATTTCTAGTGCATAGCGATAGAGTTAAATTACGCATGATTCAAGCGAAAGAAAATATGGCAACGATTCGCCAGTATGAATCCGCGAGATTTCTTCCTTTCGGTTTACTTGAAGGATGTAGTATACCGAAAAAGCCCCCGAAATATTTAAAAAGGGATGCGCAGCCCTTCCATTGGTCACTTTATAGAAAGTGTCTGCTAATTTCGTCCTTCGATTAACAGCCCTAACAGCACAGAATGTTCCAGAAATGTAACAATCATATAACATTGAAACATTATAAACATTTCCGAAACGTTTAAAAACGTTCAGAATGCTTTCCGATTAGTTTCAAAAACTTAGAAATGTCCGCGATCGTAACAAAAAATCAGATACGAAACAGAAAAGTTACAATCACTTAGCAGATAGAAAATCAAAAAGGGCGAATGTTTCAGAGAGGTATCAGAGAGCATACTAAAACGTGTTACGTTTTTGAAAGAATGTAAGCATTTTGCAACATAACTGAAACATTCTGTGCTCTATGGGAGGGATTAACAGGGATGAGGAGCCGCTCACCACTCCTAGAGTGTTTTTTTTTTTTTTTTTAATTTATTTACTGATTCATTAACTATTTGCCACCTATCAGTAAATTGTTTAAATAAATTTAGGAACTCTGAAAAGAAAAAAATTATGACTAGCAACTTTGCTCCAAAAATTATTTTTTTTAAATCTTAAACATGTACTTGTTATTCATTTTTGAAAACTGTCAATCTATTTTAGGACGCCTGGTACAACCATGCCATTAATATCAAAGTTGATAGATTAAAATTTCATTAATGTGTATTGATATTTATTAGGAGTATTTATACTTGTTCCATTCTATTTAAATGAAAAGTAAGTTTTTATTTTTTATGTAAAACGTTTACTAGCCAAAAAAAAATATATATATATATGTGGGATGGCACACTTTTGTAGGCGTTAAACAAAAACTAATACTTATTTACTAATTATAAATTTAATAAAAGATTAAATTGTAATTTACATATATACAGGAAAAACGTTGGTAATTCAGAATGTTACTTTGGTAATGTCCGTCGAAGTAGTACTGTTCGTGACATAAATCATTTACGTCTTCACTTTCTAAATACGTCGAAACATGAAACATGAAGTTTATAAACAAGCAAGCGATGCACCCGTCTAGTGTGCACGCTTCGTCGAAAACTCAAAAGAAAACAAGTCATCGAATACAGTCATTACGTTCCGTCTGAACATCCCGTCGAAAACTGAATGTCGTTCCTTCAGCGGCCGCTCCCAGCCGCGCCAAACAGGAAGTAACGCCATTCCACGTCATCAGTAGGCACTTCCCTCAATATTCCGCTACTGCGTCACATGATCAGCAAACAGAAACTAAACTGCCTTGGATTTCAGGAACGGCAAAGAGAAATCAAATAGCTAGGGTTCTGAGTCATGGGAAAGCCAAGTAAGGGGAGAGAAACAGGATGCCGATCTACCACATTCGGCCATCCTGCATCGGCTGGACCTCCAGGCGATCACACTGAAAAGATACAAACAAAAAAAAAAAACAAACAAAAGCAACACAAAATAATAACATAAATATTTACAAATTTTTACAAATCTTCAAAAATTTTTGTTTTTAAGTTATTCCCCATTTGAGGAATTCAGCTTTTGCAGATGTGTAATAGGAGCCTTCATGGCATCCATTTCTAACTTTTCATCAAGATTATCATTTTTAATTTTTACAGTCGTACAGTTACAAAAGTACATCAGTTTTGGCTTTACGGCAACTTGGTCGCTTAGTTCACCAGTTTTTGGTGGTTGTTTACTCAATTTGCATTTCAATCTATTTTTCTTTCTGACTCTAGAAAGTTGTTTTTTATCATGTGTACTTAAATCTTTACTTTGGGGTTCAAAATTATTTTGGGACTCGAACTCGAGACCCTCCAATCGATCATTTTCAGTCTTAATGTTTTTTAATGCTTCTGTAGCATCACGTTCGGTCAAAAAGTCTATGATAGCAGTCTTATATGCAGGGAAAACTTCTAATTTTATTTGCACAGCTTTAGGAAATAATATGGCTATTTCACCAATCGTGGTCGTCAATGGAAGTGATGGAATCAACACTTTTCTCGGATCTATACCGGCAGTCTCTTCTTCTGGGAAATTCTGTCTTTTACACTCAGTGGAATCTATTGTCACTGGCTTTTTTCTCGATTTCTTCCTTTTAAGGAGTTCGGAATTCTCGTCAACTTTTCCTTTTAATTTTTTCAACTCTTCGGCTAACTGTGAAATTTTTCTAAGTAGGAATTGTTTTTCATCTCTCTTCAAATAAGTATTTTTAAGGTTTAGCGACTTCATTCTGGAAACATTCGTCTGACTTCGTCCCTTTCGTCGCGGCTCCTCCTCTTCATCACTATCATCATCTATCTGGAAAATGTTCGTATGACTCTGTTTCTGTCGTCGAGGCTCCTCTTCTTCATCACTGTCATCATTTACACTAATATCGTCCTTCAAAAGCATTTTATCGTCATCACTCTCGTCGTTTTCGTCTTTATCGTCATTTTCACTTATGGCCTTTTCGGGAGATTCCAATGATTTTTTGACAGCATAACAAGGTTGGGGAGTTTTAATTTCACTTTGATATTTATCTACAGGGAGTACTGTTACTAAATTTACCTCAAGAGAATTACACTTATTTTTCACAAAAATACCTTTTTCATTAATTGTTGTTTCACTTAACATTAATACATTCATACCGAGGATTATATCATAGGGAATTAAATCATCATGTACAACATAAACATCAGTTTTATTTTTAAAATCATCAACTTTAAGATCGGCGTCGAATGAGCCTAACGGCTTTATTGAACTTTTTCCGATCCCCTTCAAAGTGGTACTTATTAAATTTAATTTATTTACATTCAACCTATCAAAAGAACTTTTACGCAACAATGTTGCTTCACTTCCTGTGTCAATAATTCCAATAAAATTTACATCATTTACTTGTATAATTTTACTCATATTTTGATTTACATTAATACACAGTGCATCAACTTCTGGTTTTGAACCTGGACACTCCGAACTTTTATGCCCGTACTGCTTGCACGTAAAACACTTTAGGCCTTTGGCCTTATGAGGGCAATCTCTAGATAAGTGATTTTTTTCACCACAATTATAACACAATTTATTATTTACTTCATTTCTAGGACTAAATTTTTCATATACATTATGTTGTACAGTTTTCAATTTTGCATTATAATCTACTTTATTAAATCTGAATTTATTTTTCTCATTATCTTTTTTATATATTTCATATAACTTAATTTTATCTTTAAATTCACGAATATTTTTTGCACCATAAAGAATTAGTTTGTTTTCACTTTTGTCATTTATTCCTTGGATCACGTAATGCATTAACGCGGCATCTTCAATGTGCCCGTTTTTTGCTAGTTCGCGCATTTTAAAGAAATACTCTATAACTGTTTCATTTGGCTTCATTTTCTTTTTACACAAAATTTCGTGTAAAGAGGCAGAATTTATTTCGATCTTGAATTCTTCGATAAGAGCATTTTTTAGTTTCTTATACGTTAATAATCCTTTTTCGGATTTTACAAATAACAGAGCATTTCCGCTCAAAGACCTTTTACAGAAAATTATTTTTTGTAGTTCGTTAAGGTTAAACATTTCAGCTAACTCTTCAAATTCATTTAAGAATTCAATTATGTTCTCATGCGGCTCGCCGCTAAATTTTGACATAGAATTTTCAAAATCATTGAAAGAAATTGCACCAAGTGATCCATTATTCACATTATTACTATAATTTATACTTTTTTTACCCTTATTATGATCATCAATAACATTGTCACTATTATTATAACGCTTATTTTTGCTGATATGGCATTGCACAGAGGAGTCAGTTTTTTCAATATCATTATCGCCACTACTTTCGGATTCACTGTTCGATTCGTTTTCCGAATCTTCCTCTTCCGAATTATTTTCTGAACTTTGTTTCAGTAATTCTGTATCACACAAGCTTAACAATAGTCGATCTCTCAACTCGTTTTTATTCCCACCAAAAGGGACATTTAAAATATTACAAATAGTAATTAGTTCATTTAATGAAAAATTTTTATCAATTATTTTTTGCTTTTCAAGGTATTTTTCGTCGCCTATAGCGAAAGTGAATCCTTGAAACTTTCTTATTCTGCATCTGTTCTTACGATCGCCGATCTCATCGAATAAAAACCGATGCAGAATTTTAATTTTATTATAGTTCTCTATCTTCAGTGCATTGCCAATTTTAGGAATATCCCCTAGAGATACCATTTTATAAGAAGATAAAGTGCACGTACCTTTGTAGAGCCGAAACAGCTGTTGTTTTAAATTTTATTTAGAATTTCCATTTAGTCGACTTGCTGTTTTAATCCTCGAGAACCTTGAAGAACATCTTTCTCACTCGTTTATCCACATAGTTGTAGTCGGCACTCATTTGTAGAAACACACACAACTAGTTGAATCATGGTTTAAGAATAAAGAAAAAGTTCAGTCCGACAAATGTTTATACAGTTTATATTTTAAACACAGTTCAGTTTATAAACTTATTTTTATCAGTCCAGACGCATCATCATTTTTACAGTTCGCAAAAAAAGTTTATAGTTTGTTCAATCAAATTTTAAGTTAAATTAAACTAAAAATTAACGTTCAATCACACTTTCTTTATCTTAAAATTCGCGTTCTATCCAAAATTTAAATTAAAATTAAAATTCGCGTTCTATCCGTTCATGAAGTAGATTTTATTCTTTATCCAGTAGATTTTATTTTTTATCCCGTAGATTTTATTCTTGATCCCGTAGATTTTATTCTTGATCCCGTAGATTTTATTCTTGATCCCACTTCTGAACTTGTGGGATGGCACACTTTTGTAGGCGTTAAACAAAAACTAATACTTATTTACTAATTATAAATTTAATAAAAGATTAAATTGTAATTTACATATATACAGGAAAAACGTTGGTAATTCAGAATGTTACTTTGGTAATATCCGTCGAAGTAGTACTGTTCGTGACATAAATCATTTACGTCTTCACTTTCTAAATACGTCGAAACATGAAACATGAAGTTTATAAACAAGCAAGCGATGCACCCGTCTAGTGTGCACGCTTTGTCGAAAACTCAAAAGAAAACAAGTCATCGAATACAGTCATTACGTTCCGTCTGAACATCCCGTCGAAAACTGAATGTCGTTCCTTCAGCGGCCGCTCCCAGCCGCGCCAAACAGGAAGTAACGCCATTCCACGTCATCAGTAGGCACTTCCCTCAATATTCCGCTACTGCGTCACATGATCAGCAAACAGAAACTAAACTGCCTTGGATTTCAGGAACGGCAAAGAGAAATCAAATAGCTAGGGTTCTGAGTCATGGGAAAGCCAAGTAAGGGGAGAGAAACAGGATGCCGATCTACCACATATATATATACAGACACGACATTATTTCATTATTTAAAACATGAAAATTTGACATTGACAGATTTTAATTTAGTGCCAGATGCCTACTGCTAAACTTGTTAATATCGACAAATTCTTCTTTAGTTAATTCTTGACGATCTAAATTCCACGATAAAGTTTTCATTAAATCAAACCAATGTGTTTCAGCTGCAGATACTGTAACAAATAACGTTGGAAGTCCAAACTGTCTTATAACCGCATAACAACGTTTTTTCTCTTTTTTCCAATGAGGGGGAGGTGTGCCTTGAGGGGGACTCATGTCAAAGGTGTGCTTTGGGGGGGGACTCATGTCAAAGTTGTACCTTGGGGGGGACTCATGTCGAAGTTGGGCCTTGGGGGGACTCATGTCAAAGTTGGGCCTGGGGGGGGGACTCATGTCAAAGTTGGGCCTGGGGGGGACTCATGTCAAAGTTGGGCCTGGGGGGGGGACTCATGTCAAAGTTGGGCCTGGGGGGACTCATGTCAAAGTTGTACCTTGGGAGGGACTCATGTCAAAGTTGTGCCTTGGAGGGACTTCATTCAACAAATCCCCATTCAATAAACCGACTGAAATAGGCCCTTAGCACTATTAAGAATGACGTATAAAAATTCGACAACGCTGTACCGACTGAAATAGGGGTACCTTGGGGGGGACTCATGTCAAAGTTGGGCCTGGGGGGAACTCATGTCAAAGTTGTGCCTTGGAGGGACTTCATTCAATAAATCCCCATTCACTAAACCGACTGAAATAGGCCCTTAGCACTATTAAGAGTGACCTATAAAAATTCAACAACGCTGTACCGACTGAAATAGGGGTACCTTGGGGGTGACTCATGTCAAAGTTGTGCCTTGGGGGGACTTCATTCAATAAATCCCCATTCACTAAACCTACTGAAATAGGCCCTTAGCACTAATTAAGAGTGACCTATAAAAATTCGACAACTCTGTACCGACTGAAAAAGGGCTACCTTGCGGGGTACTCATGTCAAAGTTGGGCCTGGGGGGGACTCATGTTAAAGTTGTGCCTTGGGGGGGACCTCATTCAATAAATCCCCATTCAATAAACCGACTGAAATAGGCCTCTAGCATTAATATATATATATATATATATATATATATATATATATATATATACTATTTTATGAATACTATGACTGTCTGCAAGACTTTTATTTACATGTTTATATATATAGATAAAAACTTGTTGTTCTATTAAAAAAAAAATGTATTCTCTTTAGATTTCTCTTATTATTTTATTCAATTTTATTTTATAATACTTAACTATGAATATCATTAAAAAAACGAAAAAAAAAAAAAAAAAAAACAGATCTTCACATTGTTTAGTTAAAAATAATATTCATTTTGCACATTAATACGAAATTTCCCGCCAAGGCTGGTACAATAAAAATTACAGTAAACGGGGTAACAGCGCCACCTGGGGAGAGGTAATCCCCAAAATTTTTAAACACCAATTTTTTGTCAAGGTACAACTAAGTATAAAATTTCATGAATTTCAATGCTATAGTTCTTGATCTAGAGCTGCTACACGATTTTTGTCACGCAAACAAATACAGATCTAAGAATTAATCCAATAATGATTGAAACGTGTTCATAACCTCGTTAAATTTAAGGAATCTTCAAATAGTAGAATTCAAAATAGTATTTGCGAATTTAACACTTTCTTCTTATGAATATAGCAGAATGTAAAAAATATTCATAATAGACTTTTATGCTTTTTTTTTTTTTTTTTTTTTTTGTAAATAACTAAAAAATACAAAACATATTTAATTTATGAAATGTGGTTTACACGTATAACTTCAGTGTAAAAATACAAATCAATTTAATCAGGTTAAACAGGATTAAATCGAAAGTGAATATTTAACAAGTTTAAAATTCAGCTTAATAAAACATTCAACAAAATAGAGTTTTTTAAAGCCAATATTCAACTTACCTAACAAGATTTTGAATCACAGTTTCTATCATGCGAAACTGATCAAATATTTTTTAAGCCTTTTTGTTTTTAAAGCTATATTAATCCTGTTTGTTATTCTTAACGCTATAAAATAAAAGTTTTATTTTCTTATCGAAAAAGTAAAAAGAATCAATTTTATAAATAACTACCTGATACTTTGGAATAAACATTTCTTAATATAAATAAAAAAGAAAAAAGTAAGATGACATTTAAAATAAAACTGTATTGAGTTCCGCTTTTGCGTCTTTAGAGTAAAGTAACTTTATGTATGCTTTTTACTTTGTCTGCGAAAAAAAAAAGAATATTATTATATTTTTTATTGCATCATTCCTTCCATATACTGATGATTGTTCATCTCATCTCTAAATATGATTGATATGCTGTTCTCAATATTTAATATAGTGTGTATTTAACAAATTTCCTTCAATGAATTACCAAAAATTACGCTGGATAAAATATTTGCCAAGAAAATGTGTAAAAAGAAAAAAAATATCTATAACTAACATGTAAATACCTTATATGTAAACCGATATGTAATTAAACTAAGTTAACATATTATTTACATATTAATGAAAAAAAGTACTTAATCTATAATAATTTATTACATTCTTTTATATTCCTTAGAAGAAAGAATTGTATTCGGTAATACTTTTGGCATACATTTGTGATGAATTTACACGGTTTGAGATGTCATGATTCACCTATTTTTAGAAAATGCTTATTTGTGCGTTACCATATTTTTCTGTGTTTTATAACCCAAAAATATATATACAGATTTGGACTCAAGTTTACATTTGCATTGACCTTTACATGTACTTAGAAAGACTATATGTTGAAATATATTGCCTTGCAGGTGAAACTGACATGTAGCGATATTTCTAAAATACGGGAATATTTTATATGACACATTTTATTGTATATACTACACATATTATGAAACACACTTGATACGGGAGATGGATGCTATGTAAAATTCAGCTCAATAATTTTGGATCCACATCCACCGACATGGTGTGCTTTTTAGTTGTTACTTTATGGTTTAATTGGTAGATATATCTCAGTTTCTATTACATGAAATCACATTAAACATGATATGTAAAATGGTTATATTGGTATATAACAACTGAATATTACCAGTGAAGATCAGCAACAATTTGCTTCATTATTTCCTTTCTGTTTTCTTTCACAATTCATGAGATTTTGCATCCCACTCGATTATTTACCACTCGATGGTGACTCAAATTTGTCTATGGAAATCCATATTTTTCCCTCACAGTCCAATCTTTGTGCAAGTTCATTACAGTCGCTTAGGGCATTTTATAAATACTGCAGTTTTATTAATATTTATACCATGCATTCATTGCTCCTAATATCATTCCAAAGTCCATAAAATCTCATTTTTCTCCATTTATAAGGCGTCCCCAAATAAAAAGGAGACTAAAGTTATATGTGAAGAAATTTTAATAGCAAAATTATAATTACAGTTTGCGTAGACTAGTACAATTATAAATAATTGTCATTGCCATTGATACACTGATCCAAGCGCCTAGGAAGGGAGTGAATGGCCCAACAGATGGGTCAAGAAAACATCTATTATCTCCGTCTTCTGATTCTCTGACAGATGCTTGGGCACCCATTGTGCAAAAACTTTCCCATAACCAAACTTTTTGTAGATTGTGTGATGTATCATTCATTTGCTGATCGATAGTTCAACTGCAATTTCACGTGTGGTGATCCGACGATTCTGCCGTATGAGCTAATCCGCAGCCGATCTCTTTGTGCTGATCTGAAGGAATCGATCATGCAACGAACTGTGGAAATGACTCTCCAGTAATGAGGATATTGATGTGAAGGCATTAACTACGCAAGTGCATCTAGCAGTACCATCATGCCATCTATCGGCTAACACATTACCTCACTGGAATTTGATATAACGCCTCTGCAGTTAAGGTCTACTTTTCATTTGGGCACACCTTATATTTAGAAGCAATGTCTTCAGAACTCACCTTGCTCTTTTATGCAAATTTATACTATTTTTATAGCACAGTGGCATCAGCCAGTTTTCTCGTTTTCTTCTTTTGCATATAATTTTTAAGCAAATAAACATATGAAACATAAAATTTGGATGGAATGTTCGTCATCATATCATTAACCGAATTTTATATAACTTTAACATCTATATTAATAAAATCAGAGTTTTGTCTGTAAATTTGTCGGAATCGAAAAATTTTGCGATATTTTCACGTTTTACACCCCATGAAAGCCGAAAATGACTTCAGAAAATTTTGCCTGTGTGTGTGTGTGTGTGTGTGTGTGTGTGATCGTGTCCGAATGTCGCTTTATTTGTCCGGGCATCACTTGAGAACGGCTGGACGGAATTCAACGGCGCTTGGCAGGAATTTAGGCATTCACCCAACTTAAAATTATATCTATCAACTTTTCAGAAATTCTCCCATGTTCCCCCCTGGGGGGGGGGGGTAAAAGACTAAAACACGTTTGTCCAGGCATCACTCGAGAACGGCTGGACTGAATTCAACGGCGCTTGGCAGGGATTTAGGTATTCACCCAACTTAAAATTATATCCATCAACTTTTCAGAAATTCTCCCCCATTCCCTCCTGGGGGGTAAAAGACTAAAACACGTTTGTCCGGGCATCACTCGAGAACGGCTGGACTGAAGTCAACGGCGCTTGGCAGGGATTTAGGTATTCAACCAACTTAAAATTATATCCATCAACTTTTCAGAAATTCTCCCCCGTTCCCCCTGGGGGGTAAAAGACTAAAACACGTTTGTCCGGGCATCACTCGAGAACGGCTGGACGGAATTCAACGGCGCTTGGCAGAAACTTAGGTCTTCACCGAACTTAAAATTATATCTATAGAAATTTTCAAAATTCTGATTAGTGTTTAAATTGTGGGTAAAAAACGCCTGCGCATGCGCCATAAATATTTTTTCACTAAAACGCTTTGAATTGAAAAATAAAATGCAAAAATAAATTTTTAAGATAAAGACTTTTTTTATTCGCGTGATTCGCACTACAAATTATGAAAAGATTGAAATGAAGTTTTGCCATCTGAGTTTCATACCTTAGTTAATTTTAAAACATCTAATTGTCGTATCGAAAAACTGTTTACACCCCAGGATTCAGAAAAATCACCTCTTTCATTTGGTACTGAATTTGTAACGATAGGTCTGATACTTCTAATTTATTTTTCCTTTTTTCCGCTTTTTCGTTGCCACTTAAATTTCATACTTTAGTTATATTTTAAAAATCTAATTGTCGCATCGAAAAACTGTTTGCACCCCTGGATTCAGAAAAATCACCCCTTTCATTTGGTATCAAATTTATAAATACAGGTCTGATATTTCTAATTTATTTTACCCTTTTTCCGTTTCCAACGCGGATTCGGTAAAAGGTTTTATATTTATATACTAGTATATAACCCCGTCAAAAATGACGGAATGTGAACGATAAATCTTGTAAACAATGTTTAGATCATGATGGTTATCACGTGATCATTTAAATGTATTTTCAATTTTTGTTTATAAATCAAATGTGTTTCGATATTTTATAATTTTTGTTCTTTGTGAGGTCTAACTCTAATGGAGACAGTGTCCGGAGATGAGAGAAGTCGTGTAGAGCCGCACCAGATTGTAAAAACGTGAGAAAAATTGCAACTTTGGTCTTTATCACGGTTTTGTGAGGTCTAACTGATATTGGCTTCACAATCAATTTTTAAAGAATAAAGCAGGCTGGAGTCTTGAAATAGAACATAGAATAATTTCAATATTTTCTTTTAATCAAACTGCACACACTTCCATAAACAGATATTGTTGAACACAAACATTACTATTTACAAACTATTATACAACAATTATATACAGAGGGCCCGGAAATTAAAGTAATATTATATTCGAATAATATTCGCACCATAGCGACATATTCATCAAAACAGAACATTCTTACGTAGCGATAAACAGAAGCATTCCGGTAGCACTCGCTTCAACTGGAGAGGAGTTGAGTTGTACTGCTGAGTTCTGCAGTTATTGATGGCCTTGGGGAAGGAACTATTACAGCTGCTCTAGTTTCCCAACATCCTCCCCACTTGAGCGTTCTGCAAAAATGCTCAACAGAAATATGACACTGAAAAATACTAATAGAAAGGTTAACAAATGACAATATATATATGAATTACATTAAACATCTAATAATAAAAAAAAGAAAAATACCAAAAAAAATATTTAGAGTTCACTTTTTAAAGAAAAAAAAAATGTTTTTATAGTTTTTGAGCAGTCTTATGTTAAAATTACACATCAAGTCTTTTTACTGGCCTCACTACCCTGCCAAAACGTGTCTTAAGTAGCTCTCCATCATTAGGCTTCTCACTACTGTTATTTGTTTTTGGTGCAGGATTTGGCACATGCTGTTCAAGTCTTTGTGTGATTTCAAGAGGATAGAGTCTCTGGATTGGTCGTAGTAAAACTCCTTTCGATGTTCTAAGCTTAACCAGCCTAATAATTCCATCTTTACTAGGAAAGAGTTCGATGACCTTTGCCAAGGGCCAACATAAGCGTTTCTTATCGTCGCTGCCAATCAAGACTATATCACCCACTTGAACTGTGTCGTGACTTTTGGGGATCGACGAACGTAGAAAACCAAGATATTCTCTTCTGAATCTTTGCTTTAAAGATTCTCTTACTCTCTGAATATATCTGTATCTTTCAACAACGTCAGTTTTCTCAATTTGATCCAAGTCAGGTACATCACTTGTTCGTAATTCTTGAAGGAACAGTGAAGGCGTTAGAACATTTAGTTCTTGATCTTCAGATATGTACGTTAACGGTCTAGTGTTCATAATAGATTCGCATTCACATACAAGCGTATGTAGTTCTTCTTGTGTCAGAGAGGCTCTACCTAAGTTTTTTCGAAGCAAATCTTTGAGAATTCTTATAAGTCTTTCCCAGAACCCTCCCCACCATGGGGCTGATGGTGGGTTAAATTTCCATCTAATTTCCTTTACTTCAAACGTTCGTTGAATCTCAGTCCAATCCAAACTCTTCAATGCATTATTTAATCCAGTGAAGTTTGTACCGTTGTCGGAGTATAACACAGAAATCCGTCCTCTTCTCGCTATAAATCTTCGTAAAGCCTGAATGAAAGCATTCGTACTAAGTGATGGAATCAATTCTAAATGTACAGCCCTAAACACCGCACAAGAAAATAGTACGATCCAAACTTTTTCTTTGGACTTGGTGAGCAGAGGACCTGCTAAATCAACTCCTGAGACTTGGAAAACTGCTGTTAATTTCGTGCGATCTTCTGGAAGAGGAGGAAATGGTACTTCTAGATGTTTAACCTTTTGCTTCTTACAGATATTACACTCATGTATGACACTTCGAATAATTCTTTTTCCCTTTAAAATCCAAAATCGTTCTCTCAAAATAACAAGTAGAGCAGACGCTCCAGCATGCTTGTTGACAATGTGCTCTTGCTCGATAAGTCTTTTCACTACTGGATGTTTGGACGGAAGAACCAAAGAAAAAATAAAATCAGAATTTTCATTTTCGTTTGTAAGTCTTGATTTTAGTTTTAGTATTCCCTCATCATCTTTAAAAGTTTGGAAATTTACGAGAGATCTTTTGCCTTCTTTATCTGTAAAGCATTCAGTCTGTACACAACGAAAAAGTGTCTTTTGAGCATAGTCAGTTTCTTCAGATGTAATATTTGGATATTTTCTTAAGTCTTTAGATTTCGGTTGAAAACGTAATATCCAAGCTATGATTTTAACAATCTTGGAAAATTTTGAAACTCTGTTCGCTAATCGGGATACAACAGATTCAAACTCAATATTATTAGCAGAAACTACAGTTCTTCTTTTTTCTTGAGCAATCTCTTCTTCATTGATATTTATGACTGACTTAGGCCATTGCTCTCTTGGATTCTTCAACCAGACTGGTCCCAGCCACCACTGAGATTTTAACAACTGTTTAGCTCCACATCCTCTGGATGCAAGATCAGCAGGGTTCAATTCACCGGAAACATGGAACCAATTCTCAGCATCAGTAAGTTTCCTAATTTCATTTATGCGATTATTCACAAAAACTGACCACTGTTCTTGCCGCTTAATCCAACTGAGTACTGTAGATGAATCAGTCCAAAAATAGGATTCTATTTTTTCCATTTTCAGAGCATCTTTAACTGATTTGAACAATCTTGCTCCTATTGTAGCTCCCATGAGCTCTAAACGTGGAATTGTTATCTTTTTCAGTGGAGTTATTCGAGATTTAGCTTGCAATAAGTGAATGTTCACTACACCATTAGTGGACTCAGATCTTAGAAAAACGCATGCGGCATAGGCATCTTTGCTCGCATCTACAAATGTATGCAAACTTAGAAGTGACGATTCAGTCACACCAGTCCATCTAGGTATTTTTATGTCTTTTAAAAAATGCAAATTTTTGACCCAACCAAGAAACTTCTTTTTAATTTCATCACTAACTTCCGCATCCCAATGTTCTTTAGTTTTCCATATGGCTTGAAGCAAAATTTTGGGTTGTATTAAAGCTGGGGCAATATAACCTGTCGGATCGAAAATTTTACTAATAAATGACAAAATTTTTCGTTTTGTTAGTTTTTCTGTCTTATCAAATTTTAATACTTCATAATCTATTTCTAAGGTATCAGAGTATTTGTCCCATATTAAGCCTAACACTTGTGTTTTAGAATCTTGAGAAGGGATTTCAGGACAAGCTGTACTTTCCCAGCCCCTAAGATCAAATTTCCCTTCTTTCATAATATCTGTGGCATACTTCACAAAGTTATCTAACTCTGAAATGTTATGTACACTGGCCACACAATTATCCACGTAAAAACTGTCACGCAATCTTTCCAGCAATTTTTCAGAATACTTTATTTTCAACGATTCAGCTGACAAATGGTGATGAATAACTGCCATGAGTAAAAAAGGGCTGCTTGTTACCCCAAAAACACAACGTGTATGACGGAAAACCCTTATGTCATCTTTGTCATCATACCAGAGGAATCTTAAGAAATCTCGATCTTTTTCGTGCAGAGCTATCTGTAAAAACGCTCTTTTAATGTCAGAAATAACCCCAATTTTGTATAAGCGAAATCTTGTTAAAATCGAAGGAATGGTTTCAATAAAGTTAATACCAGTCTCTAAGCAATCATTTAGGGATGGATAACTAGGCTTCTTAGCTGAGGCGTCAAAAACGGGCCTAATTTTCATAGAGGTCATTGATGATGTTTTCTTAATTACTGGACGATGAGGAAGGTAATAAGTATTAGCAAGTGCCAATTCTTCAACGGGAACTTCTTCAATAATTTTATCATCAATCCACTCTTTAAAAACTTCATGGTATTTTTTACGATATCCAGTTTTTTTCTAACTTTTTAACAGTAGATTCTAATCTTTGTACTGCAACTTCGTAATTGCTCGGTAAGCAAGCATGATCATTTTTCCACGGTAAGTGGACCTCATATCTTCCATCTTGCTTTTGTTTGACTGTTTCTTTAAAATGTATCATAACAGCCTTTTCAATATCTTCCCTATTACTTTGTTTTATAGGATCTCTAATGCCAAGGAGTTCTAAATCCCATAATTTCGAAACCGATATGTCTTCTTGTGAAAGCATACTAATGACAGACATATTTATATCTCTACAACTACTGGACTGAGGGACAAAGTCCACCCTAATTTCGATTCCATGGCGACTAAGCCTGACTTAAGTTGTTCTCGTCTACCAGTAAATAATTTACCCACGACGTCTGCTCCCAAAAGAACTTCGATAGGCCCAGAATTGTCAATGTCAGTTATATTGATTCCTTTATTTTTTAACTCACGTATCCAATTTCCTTGAGTTATCGCAGAAATATCATTACAAATAACATTTTGATCTAGAGCATCTAAGCTACAAATATAATCATTATGAAGATTACTCAAATAAATTTTGTAACATATGTGTTTATTTATATCTGTTTTCTCTCCACCGAATAATGAATGACAAAATTCTTCTTCTCTTAGAAAATCGAAATTTAATTCTTCTGCAGTGGATTTCAATATATATGACTTTTGAGACCCTGTATCTAGGACAACTCTTGCTTTGCGCTTCGCATTTTTTCCATGCAGCATTACAACTAAAGTTTGTAAAAATACATTATTAGTGGCATGCGATCTTGATTTAGTTTCTTTTTGTGTAAACAGTGTGTCAACACACTTTTCTTTTATTTCATCGTGATTCGAAAGTGACCTAGAACCTTCATTATTTTTATTAGATTCCAACGTGGGACACATAAATTTTAAATGTTTCTTACTACAAATCTGACACCTAATGTTTGATTTGCATGAACTGGCTACATGGCCCTTAACTAAACAGATTCGACATAATCCCTTATTTTTAATAACTGAAAGTTTCTCGCTTAAAGGAATATAAAATGCTTTCTTACAAAATCGCATTTCATGATCTTTTGAACAAAATGAACATAAATTACTTTTTTAATCATGTGTAATTAGTACCATTGCGGATGGATAATTATCTTTTACATTTTTATAAGTTGTTAAACCTTTATGTTCGCGCTCAGGAAGCGTATTACAAAGATCGGTTCTGCTCAATTTAATCTTTTCTTTGGACTGTACTTCATTTCTTAAAAACAGAAGTATGGCATCAAGACTCGATATTTTATTTTCAGTTTCTAGAATTTTTCTCTGTCGTTCAAATAAACGTAATATATTTATGGGTAATGAACTTTCAACTAAGGGATATAAAATTAGGCCACACATTTCACTAGTAACACCCAAAGTGCCTAGCGCTCGTAACTGAGTAGATAATTTATTATATAAACCGCTCAAAGAACCATTTTTCTTATTATTAGAATTAAGAACGAGTTTTAATAACTCCCTAACATAAAAATCGATCAAAAAGTCTTCTCGACCATACCTTTCTTTTAAGCTCTGTATAGCCAAATCATAATTTTCTTCAGTTACGGGATATGACTGAACAATTTCTCTTGCTTCTGATTTAATTTTAGTTGACTGAATCAAATAGTGAAATTTATCTGCTTTACCTAAATTTTTATTCTCATGAATATTCTTAAATTGATTCCAAAATGTGAGCCAATCTTTTAAATCTCCCCCGAACGTGTAAAGTTCAACTTCAGGGAGACGCTGACATAATGTTTTACTCAATTTGTTAATCTCTAATTGATTATCATTATCAACAATATTACTTTCTTTTACATTTAATTTTTTGTGATTTTCTAAAAAGCGTTGAGCTCTTACTTGAAATCTCAGTGATTTTTCCCTATATTCTTCTACAGAATCAAATTCTGTTTCAAATTCTTGTTCTTTTAAAGTATCTAAATATGTATTATGTGTCAGTTCTAATGTATTAGATTTTTGTTTAAATAAAACTAAACTGATCTCTACTTCTTCGAACGAAGAATTTTCGTCTGCTAGTATATTTTCTAGCTTATTATAGGCCCTCGTAAAGGAAGCTCTGTGTGCAGTTTTATTTCTTTTGATTATTTCCATTTTTACTATCAAATAATATAATACAATATTCACTCAATATTTATTTTACTAAATTATTTTTAGTAAATTTCGTTTTCATAAATTTGAAATCACCACAAGATAAACTTCAAAACCAAAATATTTTCGTTTTACAAACTTTCAATTGACAATCATAAACTTCAAAATATTTCTATTTTCATTATATCAATAAATAATACACTTTGTATTACTATCTAATACTATCTAAATGATATAATATATTCATTAATAAAATGCATTCATTTATGAAATATTCTTCGTAAGTTTCGTTTTAATATTTCTTTTTTTTTTAGATCATCAATGAAAAACTTCAAAATGGAAAAAATATAATCTTCTTACCTCTTAATTATTAATCATTCTATTTTAAAAGACGCCAGGCCCACCCGGGAGCGCCAGATATTGGTTTCACAATCAATTTTTAAAGAATAAAGCAGGCTGGAGTCTTGAAATAGAACATAGAATAATTTCAATATTTTCTTTTAATCAAACTGCACACACTTCCATAAACAGATATTGTTGAACACAAACATTACTATTTACAAACTATTATACAACAATTATATACAGAGGGCCCGGAAATTAAAGTAATATTATATTCGAATAATATTCGCACCATAGCGACATATTCATCAAAACAGAACATTCTTTCGTAGCGATAAACAGAAGCATTCCGGTAGCACTCGCTTCAACTGGAGAGGAGTTGAGTTGTACTGCTGAGTTCTGCAGTTATTGCTGGCCTTGGGGAAGGAACTATTACAGCTGCTCTAGTTTCCCAACAGGAACGTTTCCGGCTGCAATCTTTGAGAGACTGTGTCCGGAGATGAGAGAAGTCGTGTAGAGCCGCACCAAATTGAAAAAACGTGAGAAAAATGGAGGCTTTGGCCTTTATCACGGTTCTGTGAGGTCTAATTGCAACGTTTCCGGCTGCAATCTTTAAGAGACAGTGTCCGGAGATGAGAGAAGCAGAGCTGCCAACCTAATCCGGCAAATTGTTAGTATCGCCTCTTTTTCTACACCACTTAATTTTTAGAGCAATTCTCTTCAAATGTATCTACGATGAATTTTAATACTCTAAAAATTAAGTGGCGTAGAAAAGGCGGCGGTACTAACAATTTGCCGGATTAGGTTGGAAGCTCTGGAAAAGTCGTGTAGAACCGCACCAGATTTTAAAAACGTGAGAGAAATGGCGGCTTTGGTCTTTCTCATGGTTCTGTGAAGTCTAACTGCAACGATTCCGGATGCAATCTTTAAGAGACACTGTCCGAAGATGAGTGAAGTCGTGTTGAGCCGCACCAGATTGTAAAAATGTGAGAAAAATGGCGGCTTTGGCCTTTCTCACGGTTTTGTGAGGTCTAACTGCAATAGAGACAGTGTCCGGAGATGAGAGAAGTCGTGTAGAGCCGCACCAGATTGTAAAATCGTGAGAAAAATGGAGGCTTTGGTCTTTCTCACGGTTCTGTGAGGCCTAACTGCAACGTTGCCGGCTGCAATCTTTAAGAGACAGTGTCCGGAGATGAGAGAAGTCGTGTAGAGCCGCACCAGATTGTAAAAACGTGAGAAAAATGGCAGCTTTGGGCTTTCTCACGGTTTTGTGAGGTCTAACTGCAATAGAGACAGTGCCCGGAGATGAGAGAAGTCGTGTAACCCCGCACCAGATTTTAAAACAATATACAGTATATAATTATTAACACATCACATTAGCAAGTTAATTGTGTGATACATTATTTGTATCATACAAGGATGGAAAGCGTTTGCTGACGATGACGCGAATTCAATGATTTTTCTTCACCCAAAAGTTTTCACTTCAAATGGAAAGCGTTAGCTGACGATGACGGGAGTTCAATGATTTTTGTTCACGCAAAAGTGCTCAACCCGCCTAAAAAAGTTTTCACTTCAAAAATTCTACCCGATCAATAAATATGAATGACAATAAAAAAACTCATGGTTGACAAAAAATATACGCCCGACAACACAACAGCAACAACACATCCCAGTGTTCCATTAAGTGCTCTATACGCAAGCGAAGTGTGACTCACTGACCGTCCGTGTATGCAAGAAAATGATTTCCTATGTTAATCGCCCATTGGATTTTTTGTAAAAAATTATTAAAAATCGAGGACAATTATTTCCCGATTTTAATCCCCATATTTGGGTATATATATGTATTAGTTATGTGCATATGTTAGATTGAGCTATTTTGCTGTCAAATTGACAAAATTTTAATTTTAAATTTCAAAACTCTGTTGTCCTTGGCGTTTTTGTATTTGGCGATCAAAAACGTACTACGAAAATATACATGCCAGATGTATATTTTCGTAATATGTGTTGTGCGAAATATTGTTTAATATTATTCATTACTCTCTTAATATAAGTTTTTAAAATAACCATGATTTTTGAAAGGAATTAAATTATATTCGCCAGATAATTTGGCGATATATATATATATATATTTTTTTTTTCTGCCAAAGATGACCGATATCAAATCTATTCCGCTGCAACATATTAGTATCTTATATCAGATATGTTATTTAGATATTTGAAAACAAATTTCACTTCAAATTATGATAGAATATTTATCATTTTCCTTTTAATTAGTATATTAGTTGGATATTTATTGTCTAAATATCATCCTTTGAAATGAAATGTTTATGTTTTCAATGGAATATGGAAGTTTTTTTTTTTTTTTTTTTAATATAGAGTTTTGAAATTTAAAATTCAAATTTTATCAATTTTAGAACAAAAACAACTTAATCTAACGCATGCACATGATAACTAATACATAACTAAACCTAAATATGGGAATTAAAATCGGGAAATAATTTCCCTCGATTTTTAATAATTTTTTACGAAAAATCCATTGGGCGTTTAACATAGGAAATATTTTTCTTGTATCCACGAACGGCCAGTGACGTCATCACTTTGCTTGCGTATTTAAAGTCCTCATAATAAGAGAAAACGATTCACTTCATTTTACCAAAATACTTTTTTTTAAGACTATCGTAGATCCTGTTTCGAAATTTTCTAACTAACTATCCAATAACTACAGACACTCCATGCTAACCCAAATTCACCTCTACTCCATACCTCCAACCAGCTATCTCACCCACAACATCGCCAAAATATCCAGGATCCAGCTAGGGACTTTCTCATTCTCAACCGAACATTTTACCTTGACTCGACATTATCACCTTAGATAGACTACTCTAATTTCAATACTCATTTCAACTGGTGACTTTTACTTGCCCAACCAAACATTCTATCCCAACTATCATTTTACACTAATTTCAAAATTAAAATCAACTGGCGGCATTTACGTACTAAACTCGACGCCAATCATACCTTACAATGTAAACAAACAATGAAGTTTGATAAAAATATTTAAAGGCTTTAATGCGTTTTTACAAATATTTTAAGATTTTTAAGGCTTTAATATGTTTTAGAAATATTTTAAGCGTTTTTTTAATGAAACAGTCAAAGAGTCGTTCATTCGGAATTAAAAAGTTGTCCATTTGGAATTTGTATTTTCTGAATGGCAACAGTTTTAGTTTGTTTTTATTTGGTCTTGCTTTGTTTATAATCATGAAGTTACATAATTCTATTTATAGGTTCATGTTTATAATAGCCAGTGATCCGTTATACTTAATTTAGACATTTAAACATTACAATTGAATAGTTTTTCAAGGTTTTATAGGAAATAAATAAGTATATGTGCGATACAAAACATGTATGAAAATGATATGTATGTTTCTTAAGTTGAATTAAACAAACGGAAAAAAAATGGCTGCCAAAAGTTTCTGTTTTGAAGCGGTACTAAACGGATTCGTTCATGACACATGAGGATCATTATATATATTATAATCACGGAGTAAAAAGACAGGAGAAGAAGGTAACGCTGAAAATTTGTGATGTTATTTTCTAATGTTTACAGATGGCGCCAGCGTGCAATCCTTCCTTCTCTCCAGCTTCCGCAATGTTATTCAATGGGGAAATGTCTCGTTTTAATTATTTTTTAAAAAATAATATCAAGCTGAAAAAATTTCGATTGAAAGCAAATTTCATTAAATAGAGTATTCTAACCAACATGGTTTTTTTAAGAGCCATTTTATACTAATTTTACTTTGAAAGAAAGCTTTTAAAAAATGACGATTCTTATGAACCGAAGCTAGCTAAAACAGACAATTGGGAGGAAGGAGAATGGATGAAATTTTGTAAAGAAAAAAAATAAACTTACTTAGGTGCAGAAAACACGAACTCGGACTTTATTTTTCTCCTAGGGCTTTTTTTCTTTTTCTTATCACTATCATAGCCTGTTTTACAACTAGGAACGAAGCATTTATTTGAAACATCTGAATTATGCAGTTTTAAGAACTTACAAAGAAATTAAATTGCTTAAAATAAAAAATTTTAAATGTACTCCAGCAAAATTCTATTGAAAACAAAAGTATATCCGCGCCGATGTAGGGAGGAATGACAAGTGGCGCCCTCAATATTTACCAAAAATTTAGATCACAGTTTCGTAGTTTTCTCCCATTGGACCTTCAACTCCTATTAATATTACTCCGTGATTATAATAATAGGCATTTATATATATTTTTATTTTCCAGAAATAAAATGAAATATTTTTAATTTCACGCGAATAATAAAAAAAATTAGAGAGAAAAATACCTACAAAAGTTGGTGATTTTTTTTTTTTTTTTTTTTTTTTTAATGAGGAATTTGCACGTGGATTTTCATAGAGATATTTGGCATTAGTTTAATATTTTTATTTAATTAAGCAGTACTTTTCTTTCCTGCAGTAAAACAAAATTTTTTGTTGTTATTATGTACCTTATGAGGTTTTTTTTATGTTCTCCCTTAATTGTAAATGATTATAATTTGGATTTTATTAATATTTTTTATTTTTATTTTGTAAATATCAGAAAAGAGTTTTTATTTTATTTTATTTATTTATTTATTTAGTGTATGGAACAGCTTTAGTATTGGATCCCTTTGGCAAAATTTGAAATTCGGAACCGAAGTAGCTCGGAAGTTTCTCGCCAAGATCTTTGATTGCACAATTGAGATAGCCAATTCAGTTCATCGCAAAAATGGCTTAAAATATTTAAAGTCACCAAAGGGTTCCCATACTAAAGCTGTGCGTTTTGCATTTATTTATTTATAATATTTTCTATTAAAGACTTCTGTGGTCACGAAATTTGGTGCGTAAATTGTTTGTTTGCATCCGGCATTTATTGTAACTGGATTTCACGAAATTCGAAATCCCCCCCCCTTCTCGGAGTCGGAGGGCAATAAACGGTATAACTTAAGTATAACCCCACAGCTGAATTTGGCGATTTTTCTTTGGCGTCGTTTTGAAGGATAACGATGTCGTTCTGGACTGTTTGCGATATAATATGTTGCTTATTTTGGATTTATGATTTAGATTATGATTTTATCATTTATCATATATGATTTATGATTTTTAGATTTATGATTTAGCCATAATCGCCAACAAAAAAATCGCCAAATATCGTTGTGGGGTTATACTGAAGTCATTCCCAATAAACATGTGTAAAAACATGTTCTTCCGTTTGAATTCGCTTTGAATTATCTTAGAATGGCGAATTTTGGTGTGCGGATATTGATTAAGTGTACGCATTATGTACATTAGTGGGATTTTGCAAAACTTCGAACTCACCCACTGAGGAAGGGGAAGTAACAAGTGGGTAAGTTGTGCCTAAGGCAGTGGGGACCCAGACTGTATATTGATTAAGTGTACGCATTATGTACATTAGTGTGATTTTGAAAAACTTCGAACTCACCCGCTGAGGAAGGGGAAGTAAGAAGTGGGTAAGTTGTGCCGAAGACAGTGGAGACCTAGACTCCTCACTTTGCGAGCGAGAAAACCTCTACCAATCACAGCGAGAACTTAGGTTATTAATAAAGATATGGGATTTTGACAACTCATTTAAGTTTAATGTCCAGCGAAGCGGGCAAAGCCTGCTAGTCTATATTAATAAAATCAGAGTTTTGTCTGTAAATTTGTCAGAATCGAAAAATTTTGCGATATCTTCACGTTTCACACCCCATGAAAGCCGAAAATGACTTCAGAAAATTTTGCCTGTGTGTGTGTGTGTGTGTGTGTGTGTGTGTCATCGTGTCCGAATGTCGCTTTTTATGTCCGGGCATCACTTGAGAACGGCTAGACGGAATTCAAAGGCGCTTGGCAGGAATTTAGGTCTTCACCCAACTTAAAATTATATCTATCAACTTTTCAGAAATTCCCCCCCCCGTTCCCCCCTAGGGGGTAAAAGACTAAAACACGTTTGTCCGGGCATCACTCGAGAACGGCTGGACGGAATTCAATGGCGCTTGGCAGAAACTTAGGTCTTCACCCAACTTGAAATTATATCTATAGAAATTTTCAAAATTATGATTAGTGTTTAAATTGTGGGTAAAAAACGCCTGCGCATGCGCCTTAAGTATTTTTTCACTAAAATGCTTTGAATGGAAAAATAAAATAAAAATATTTTTTTAAGTTAGACTTTTGTATTCGCGTGATTCGCACTACAAATTATGAAAAGATTGAAATGAAGTGTTGCCATCTATGTTTCATACTATAGTTAATTTTAAAAAATCTAATTGTCGTATCGAAAAACTGTTTACACCCCAGGATTCAGAAAAATCACCTCTTTCATTTGGTACTGAATTTGTAATGATAGGTCTGATATTTCTAATTTATTTTTCCCTTTATCCGTTTTTCCGTTGCCACTTAAATTTCATACTTTAGTTATTTTTTAAAAATCTAATTGTCGCATCGAAAAACTATTTGAATCCCTGGATTCAGCAAAATCGCCCCTTTCATTCGGTATCAAATTTATAAATATAGGTCTGATATTTCTAATTTATTTTACCTTTTTTCCGTTTTCAACCCAGATTCGATATGGAACAGCTTTAGTATTGGATCCCTTTGGCAAAATTTGAAATTCGGCACCGAAGTAGCTCCGACGTTTCTCGCCAAGATCTTTAATTGCACAATTGAGCTAGCCAATTCAGTTCATCGCAAAAATGGCTTAAAAATTTTAAAGCCGCCAAAGGGGTCCCATACTAAAGCTGTGCTTTTTGTATTTATTTATTTATAATATTTTCTATTAAAGACTTCTGTGGTCACGAAATTTGGTGCGTAAATTGTTTGTATGCATCCGGCACTTATTGTAACTGGATTTCATGAAATTCGAAATCCCCCCCCCCCCTTCTCGGAGTCGGAGGGCAATAAACATGTGTAAAAACGCGTTTTTCCGTTTGAATTCGCTTTGAATTATCTTAGAATGGCGAATTTTAGTGTGTGGATATTGATTAAGTGTACGCATTATATACATTAGTGGGATTTTGCAAAACTTCGAACTCACCCGCTGAGGAAGGGGAAGTAAGAAGTGGGTAAGTTGTGCCGAAGACAGTGGGAACTCAGACTCCTCACGTTGCGAGCGAGAAAACTTCTACCAATCACTGCGAGAACTTAGGTTATTAATAAAGATATGGGATTTTGACAACTTATTTAAGTTTAATGTCCAGCGAAGCGGGCAAAGCCTGCTAGTAAGTAATAATTTTTAAGATAATAAATATCCATTTTTTCTCAGGAATATGCTTTGGAAAAAATGAAAAATGTCAACAATTTTAGAAAAGAAAACTTAATGAAAAATGGTCATAAGGATGCATTGCACATAGGTGAACATGCAGATGCATCCATGTGTAAGATTAAAACCGGATCTATTTATCTGTATTCACTTTTATGTTTCTTCTTTTTTCATCTTTTTCGCATGTGAATAACTTTTTAAAAAATATGTATACCAACAGGAAAATTGGATAAGATGTTCATTATAAAACTATTATCGACATTTTTATTATTCTGGTGATGCTCATCTTAATATATATAAATCTCGTGTCACAATGTTTGTCCTCAATGGACTCCTAAACCACTTAACCGATTATAATAAAATTCGCACACCATGTGCAGTTCGATCCAACTTGAGAGATAGGATAGTTTAAATCTCAAATTATAGTCGCAATTTTAATTTATTGCTAATTATTTGTCTGTTATTATTTGACAGTCACAATTATCTGTTAACTCCAAATGATTCTAACAGATGGCGCTGCTATGGTAAATCTACGAACGTGTCATATAAGCTACATTTTAACAGCATAATTACCACGTGTTGTTGACGCTATAAAATTCTCCTCAAAATATTTACAGTCTTTATTTGTAACAGATTACTTTCAACTTTCATATTTCCTTTCAAAAATGAAACGGGGAAAGTAGAGCGTGGAGCAATTACTCTGTTTCATATGAAAATGAAAGCTGAAATATATTTGGTGCTGCCATCTACACAAAGAATCTTCAACTTTTTAACCTATTAATAAATTTCGTATAATTCAATTATTTCCACTTTTTAAATTTTTGGTGTTAGCATAGCCGGCCACGTGTTACTTAGACTGAAGTGTAAATTGAATTCATATTATAATGAAGATAATACAGTGAAATTAATCCTGTTTTTTACTTATTTGTGCTTCATCTGTATATATATATAAATTACGTGTCACGATGTTTGTCCGGGGTAAACTCCTAAACTAAGGAACCGATTTTAATGAAATTTCGCACACTGTGTGCAGTTTGGTCCAACTTGAGAGATAGGATAGTTTTTAATCTCAATTTATTGTCACAATATTGTTTTATTGCAATTATTTGTTAATTATAGACCTTTATTAAAGTTGCTCCAAAACAGATTTGATATATCGTTTTTGGAGAAAAAGGATCGCTTACTTATCTCGCGCAATATTAATTTCCCTTCAAAAATCATGGTTATACGCAAGCGAAGTGTGACGTTACTCACCATCTGGGAAGCCAAGTTTTCCTTTGTTAATCATCCTTTGAAATTTTTGTAAAAAAATATTAAAAATCAAGGAAAAATCTTCCCGATTTTAACCCCCATATTTAGGTCTTATAGATATGTATTAGTTATTGTGTGCATGCATTAGATTAAGTTATTTTGCTGCCAAATTGATAAAATTTTAAATTTAAATTTCAAAACACGGACGTCCTCGGCGTCCGAGTTACTTGTTTTGTGTTTGGCGATCAAAAACGTAATACAAAAATATACATACCAGATGTATATTTTCGTAATATGTATTGTACAATATATCGTTTCATATTATTGATTGCTCTCTTAATATACGCTGTTAAAATAACCATAATTTTTGAAAATAATTAAATATATTCGCTAGATAATTTGGAGATCATTTGGAGATCATTTTTTTCCCGCCAAGGTTCACATATCAAATCTATTCCGCTGCAACATATTAGTATCTTTATAAGATACTTTATTTAGACATTTGAAAAAAAATTTGACTTCAAATTATAATAGAATATTTATCATTTTCATTTTAATCAGTATATTAGTTGGATATTTATTGTGCTAATATCACCCTTTGAAATGAAATGCTTATGTTTGCATTCGAAAATGGAACTTTGCCATTTTTTTTCTACAGTTTTGAAATTTAAAATTAAAATATTGTCAATTTGACAGCAAAACAATTTAATTTAACACATGCCCAAAATAACTAATACATATCTATACCTAAATTTGGAGATTAAAATCGGGAAATAATTTTTCTCGATTTTTAACAATTTTTTACAAAAAATCCAATGGACGATTAACATAGAAAATCTTTTTCTTGGCCCCACTGACGGTCAGTAACGTCATCACTTCGCTTGCTTATTTTAATAAGGTGTATAAATTTTATTATAAATTATACCTTTTAGTATTTATTGTTGAAAAAACATTTAATGCTTCAGGTAAGACATTTATTTATTTATTTATTTTAATCCAATTTTGTTTACACATCTATTTAAACATTAATGCTTAGTATTAAATAAATTACATCATTAGAAAAAAAAAAAGCTATAATTAAGTCAGATTTAGCGAGTAAATGTAACATTTCACAAAGTTTTATATGAATTTCAATTTTATTCACGTGCAAATATATTTATTTTATTTTATTTTCATGTCAAGATATTTTAAAAACAAAATGAACATGAAAAAGTTTGTTTTATGGTGGCAGCAGCTAAATTTTTTAATATTTCATTAGTTCCATTTCTATTATGGCTTTTATGGGGATTTTAATTAAAATGCTCAGATTCAAACTAAAATTTATTTTATCAAAATTATATATAGCTTATAACAATCAGGTTTAGTACAGTGAAAGAGGTTTTTAAATCGGTTCAGTAGTTTCGGAGATTACCCTCCACAAACATACAATTTTTTGCCCTTATATAATAGTATAGATAACAATATTATCTTTTAATAATTGTCGAAAAACGTTATAAATATATCTCTGAAACACACTAGGGGAATTTGTCAAACCAAAGGGACATTTAAGAAATCCATACTGTTCTTCTTGTGTCACGAAACTTGTATATTTACGTGTACTAATCCATTTTTAAGATCTATTATCGTGAAAACTTTGACGGAGTGTAATTTATCAATAACATCGTCAATCACTGGTAATGTAAAGTGCTCTCTAACTGCCTTTTTATTAAGACGGCAGAAATCGATGCATAATCTATGCGTGTTATCCTTCTTTTTGACAAATACTATGGGTAAAGTATAATCTGAATAACTTTTCCGTATTATGCCCTGGTTTAACCATTCCTCGTTTTGATTTTCAACAATTTTCTTTTCAACAGGTGGTAATCGTCGAGAAGAAGAGACTATGGGAATATTATCGGTCAAGTTAATTTTCATAGGTATATCGACTGTTTTGTTTTTGTTATGGTGTACTTTATAATTAGCATTGGTAATTCAGATCGCATCCCATTACCGCTAACATGATTTAAATCAATATCAAAAATTTCTACTACATTTACCAAGTTAATTAGAAAGTTATTTGTAATAATTTTGTTTTTAGTCAATGATACTCTATTTGAAGAAATTGTGAAAGTACCCTGATTTAGCACATCTGTTCCCACAATGAAATCGAAACTAATTGCATTATCTGGGACAACTTAAACATATGTAGAAAAAAAAAATCGTTATCAATTTCAATTTCTGTTACAAAATATCGCAAAGGCTTAATTAACTTTTTTTTCAGTCCCGTTAAAGAAATATGAGCATCTACTAAATTTACTTAATTTTTAAATTTCTCATACACTAGTGTTTTTTGTGACCCAGTATCTACAAGCGCATCGACATGTACTGAATTTATGTAGGTATCTTTAAATTGCAAGTTTTGAGAATTTATAGTGATGACTTGTGCTGTAGCATTTCGTGGTTTCTCTTCTTTCGTTTTGCTGCATTCGAAGGATTTGTGGTCATAGCTCGAGCAGCTAAAACAAAGAGGGCATTTATGTTCATTTTTACATTTATTGCTCTTGTAATTATATTGACCACAATTATAGAAGCGAAGTTCTTTTTTTCTGTTATCTTAGGTTTAGTTTCACATTTAGTTTTATCAAATTTAGACTATTTTCTAAACTTATGTCTCTCTAATCATTTCCTAGTCAATTAGTGGGCAATCCACAAATTGATGAAAAACACAAATATTTTTAATTACACTGCGTCATAAGATTTTGCAAATGACTTATAACTTAAACACATAATTTCACGTATTATGTACAATATTTGAATGCATTTTTTGGGAATCTTACGATTATTTAAACATATATATTTTTTAATTATTACTTTTTTTGGTAAGTTCTTTGCGGATAACAAAAAGGGACTTCAGCAAAATTTCACAAAACTTCCAGCAATCTTGACAAATCATTTAAGAATCATTATTCGGAAACAAAGAATGCACCCGAGAAATTTTCGCTGAGATATAAATATTTGTAGTAAATGGTTTTAATGCGCATGCGTGAAAAAAATATTACATAGATTCAAAGCTTGATATATTTGTCATCTTATGTCAAAAGTTCATTTTAATACAGTGAAAATTAAGTAAACTGCAAGCAAAAGTATAAGACAAATTTTATATATTTTTCAGAAATGAAATTTCATTAAAGGTTTTTAATATGCCACGTATTTAATTTAGTAATCTAATTTTAAAAATCACGTTTCAAAACTCTTTTTTTTTTCTCTGTGTGTGTGAAAAATCCCATATGGGCTTCTTACTTAAACATATTTACTATGATTTTTATGTTCAAATTGGATTTTTCACAAGAAAAGACTTTTGCAACTTGGATGAAATGATTGGATTTCCAAATTAAACACGTTGCATGCGAATAACTTCTTCAGATATTTCAACTCTGAAATATATCTAAAATCTTGCTGATTCTTTTATAGATAATTTTCATACCTGTTACTCTATTCAAAGGAAATTTGACGTATTTCGCCCAATATATCAAGCTTTCAAAATGCTTTCAAAACGCTTTCAAATCTTTCGCGCATGCGTAGTAGTAAAATAGTTACTACATATATTCGTATCTCAACAAAACATTTAACGTGTGCATTTTATGTTTCAAAATAATGGTTCTCTCTTGACTTGTCAAGTTTTCTGAATCTTGTCTAAAATTTTACTGAAATCCATTCTTGTTAAAAAGCAAAAAGCTTATTAGAAAACTTGCCAAAAAAGATAAAAATATATATATATGTATATATATGTATCTGTGTGTGTGTGTGTGCTTGTATATAAATCATCGTCCGATATCCACAAAAAAACATACAAATAATGCATTTATTATGTGAAATTACGTGTTAATGTTCTACAAGTCATTTGTAGCATTTTATGATGCAATGTAATCCAAAGTATTTGTGTTTTTTTTCACTTTGAGGTTGGTCTCCTAATTGCATTCATGACTAAATTGTTAATGGAAGATATGAAACTGTAACGGCTCTTTCCATGTCTTAAATTCAAGATCATTTCGTTGAGTTCGTTGAGAAAAATTGTTTAAGAAGAAAAAAATCTCCAAAATTTGACTGCAAATAGTCCATTAAAAAACAAACAAATAAATAAATAAACATAAAATAAATAAAAAATTTTAGCCGTGTGTTAGAAATAAGTAGTACTTTATGAAAAAATGTTTTACTACGTGCCGTATTTTTCACTGTATATGCAGTGAAGGTTTAATTTTCTTCGATTTTAAAATTCTATATTCAGAAATAATTATTTAATTAAAAAGTCTCTTTATCATTTAACTAACTTTTACTTGCATAGTAAGTTTTTAAAATAATTTTTCTATTTCTATTCAGACGAAAGTTTAATAATTTAAATGTAATGACTGCAACTTCGTTTGATTACAATATAAATTTATGCATTTAAATAAGCTAAATTTTCTAATTCATTTAATCTGAAAAATGTCAAGTGAATATTTTTCATATTTCTTCGTAAAAGTAATTAATCTTTAATGTAGTTGTAATTACTTTTTCGATAATTATTCAAAGTATGCAAATTTATTTATTATCTGAATAACTTCATCTAGAATGATAACATTTTTTATATAAATTTCATCATTTGTGATTTTTATATTTTAATAATAATAATTATTATTACTATTATTATAAAATTACATAAAATGAAAAAAAAAATAATCTGGTGTGTCACTCACACGACTTTCTCTTACCCTGAAATTTAATACTATTAATACAGATTGCACATTAAAAGGTAAGATAACGAGTTCTGTTATGTAAACCTGTGTTAAACAATTCATATTAGGCTTCTGAAGAGTTTTACATGATAATTAGTTTTATGTGAGGGGGGCTACAGCCCCCCTCAACCCCCGTTTCATTAATGCACCTACATTTATATAGAATTTAATTCGGTTATTAAAAAATAATTCTATTTTTAAAAAATAATTTATTAAAATTATTATTTTAAAAAATCATCTTTTATGATAATGCAGACGATTTTCGTATTAGGGTAGTAGTATAACACCAAATATACCAAAAAGAGTCCATTTTATTCTCAATATTAAAAAAAAAAAATCGATAACTTTGTTTTAAATTATCGCAGATCGATGGTTCAACCATTCGTTTTAAAGGTATTGGTGAGCTCTTTTGAAAGATACCCATCATGAAATTTTACTCCTCCCCCCAGGGGGGGAGGCGAGGCTCCTATATACACAGTTTTTTTCCCCAGTTAACTATCTCTATTACAAAAAATATATATTCGTTTCATTTGTTTTAGTGCAGTCTATAGACGTTAAACTCTACTTACCTGCAATTTCCCCCATACACGTAATGTATTAGAATTCTCTTGATTGTCCCTGTACACGAACCATTTGCTTGATCTTAACGAAAAGCTTACTGTAGCATCCTTATATGATACACATTTAGAATACCAAGTTTGAACTTTCTGCCAGAATTTGTTTTTGAGATATGCTGATAACAGACAGACACACAGACACACAGACCATTTGCTAAAAACATGATTTTCATATTCAGGGGACCTCAGAACGTGTAAATATAACAAAATCTCGCGTTCGAAAATTTGACCCAAAAACAATACTTTCTCTACCTTATGGGTAAGAGAAAGTAAAAATCTGTTTCCAATAAATGTTAAAATAGTAATTGTTCGCATTAAATTTAATTTTGAGTAGTTTAAAAATTCAAAAATAAAGTAAAATGTAGAAGTGCATAAACGTCTATGACTGACTTTTTATGGATTGCTACATCGACATTTTTGATTAAACATTGTATGGAATTTATTTAATAAATAAATTTCACAAAAGAGAGAATGGTAATTTAAATTTTACAGGAAGCATTAGTGAATGTTTTCATAAAAATAATTATTTTTATTAAAACATTGTACGATGAAAGTTTTTATAAAAATTACACCCAAAATTACTATAAAAAGACTATTTCGACTCAAATATCTCTTAACCTTTTTGTATTTATGCTGATTTACTTCATTCTTGAATATTTATAAGCAATAAGTTTAATTTTAAAGCTTCTGTTATCCTCTTTAAGCACTGGCATACAGTCGGCTGCAAAATTATTCGAGCACTAGCAATAATCCTTGCCAAAAAAAAGTACACTTAATACAGCTTTGTTAAATAAATCCTTGTCGAGTCATGTTCTTAATCAGTCTAAGAACATGATTCGACAAGGATTTACTTAGCAAAACAGTCTTAAGTGTACTTTTTAAACACAGGAATTATTGGCTAGTGTTCGAATAATTTTGCAGCCGACTGTACATTTCTATTACAAATAGGATTGTATTACTAATTCTGAAAGTGAGAAATAAAAATATAATTGACTTTAAAATGCATGTTACATGTATAATGATTTGAATTTAACTTCACGAAGTGAAATAACTTTTAGCTTATTATAGCAAAGAACTAGAGTATAACAGAAATTCCTCCGCCTATCACTGATACACAAGTAAGATTTTAACCCTTTCAAGGGCAGAGTAATTTTGTTCATTTAAAATCAACAGCCACTAGAATTTAAGATTAATCTCATAAGAGAAGAAATTAATGAATTTCTCCCTTTAAGTTACAAAAGTAAAAACCTGTAAAATATTGCCGGGATGAATTTTTACAGTCGAGAATTGAAATTAGGTGGTGTTGTAGTGACATCACCGCCCCTGAAGGGGGTTAAAGAGATGATTTTATCTGACATAATCAAGAATAATTCGACGCATTAAATATATAGCAAAGGTACAATCGGGTCATTTGATTTTGCAAAGGCATTTTTTTTTATTTGTACATTTGAACTGAAAGTTTTGTTAACTATAGTAAACATTGACATTCTTTTCTATTAAAATTGACAAGGTCTTAATATTTATCAAAGTAATATAATTGACTTTTAAATTATATAATCTATAAATTACATAATCTAGATTATGTAATTTAAAATTCAATTTTGATAAACAAGTATATAATTTTCAAGCTTTAATATATTATAAATATTTGTAACCTTTAAGTTTCATTTTTCATTATACAAGTAATTTGAATTTTTAGTGTCAGCGCCGCAGCTTCTGCTTTTATGATTAGTGATCCACATAGGTGTCCAGTTTGATGCATATGGTTTAAAGTCTTTTTGGAAGATCATTTGCTAATGTTTGGAGTTATTTTGTTTCGCCAGACCTAGAAAGTTGCGTGGACATCTATGGATATGGAGTGAAAATTTCAATGTTTAAAAAGTTTTAATCTAGGATGGATTTTGCAGCTGTTGTTTCTTGCAGGTGGTGAGTTTTTCTTCTTTTTCTGGCAGGTTCGGGTGGGGGTATGTTTGGCTAGCATTTTCATATAAAACATTTCTATAAATAAGCTTTATTCTTTACAGTTTTTTCGTTTTTTGTTGGCTGTAATTTATGATTTTCAAATTTCAATATTTAATTTTAATAAATAGAAATACTTTTTTATAATTTTTGATTTTTAAATCTCAATGTTTAATTTTTTAAGAAATAGAAATACTGTTTTACAATTTTAAGTTTTTCATTATTATTCAGTCTGAAATACATTTGGAGTATGCTAGCCTACATATATTTTGAAACCTGCTACCACTACACAGTTTTTAATAGCTGTGTTCCCACCTGCTGAGGAGATTGGCGCAGCATAATTTAATTTTCTGGCTTAAATAGAGTTTAACTTTAACTAATTTTCTTGTTTATTAACATTGTTACATAAGTTTTCTTGTTGTTTATCACATTTCACTTTCATGTCATCATTTATCATTATTTAAATATATTATTGTTTTTGTATACAATTTTGTGCTGCTTAGAGCGGCTTTTTTTTACAAATTAATTCTTGTCATTTAAATTGAATTGAATTTATTTAAATATTCATTTTATTATAGCTGCTTAAGCGCTTATTTTGAATATTTTTTCTTCATCATACATATTGTTAATGTTGTATTTTGTTAAATTTTTCTTCTTGTTGTTAATCATTTAGGTCAAAGTGCCTTCAAAAATTTAATTATAAAAATTATTTCAATTAGCAAATGTGAAATATATTAAGTGAAAAAGTAAGAAATGTAAGACTTGTCTTGTTGCTAAAGCTGATGGTGAGGTGCTGCCACCTGGTTTCATTAGTTTTTGTAAATTTAGTAATATTATTTACAGAATTAGATGTCTACAATGTTTTCAGAGCAAACTTCAAATGAATTACATTTTAGAATGAATAACCACAGGTCACAAATAAATAAATCTAAATTCCCCTCTTTTGAATTTTCACATTTTAATTCACATTCATTTGAAAATATTGAAATTGAAATTTTAGACCATGTTACTGATGAAAATGTAAGACTTTTTAAAGAAAATGATTATATTTTGAAATTTAAAACTTTTTATCCTTATGGCTTAAATACAGAACTCAATAATCTAAATGTAAACAAGATTTCTTATGTATATAATTTATTTTAAGAAGTTAATAATTTAGTTTCAATTAAAAGAGGCAAAAGGGGTTCTCATATTAATAGTAAAAAATTAAATGACATCATACCTTTATTTTGGCTAAAAGAACAAGAAAAAATATTTACAAACTCTTTAAATGTTAATAAATTAAAGACTTCAATATTTTCTTTGGAAATAAAGACAATAAAAAATATTTTTGCTTTGCTTTCTAAGTATAATTTTGTTAATAATCAGTTCAAGGATTTAGTTATAGATTTAATAAGTTTCAAAATTCTAAAAGTTGATAAAAATAATGCTTTAAATGAATATTTTACTATTTCTTTCATGCAAAAATCATTTGATCACTTGAAATTGAATACAGCTATTTATAAAAATAATTTCCTTTTTCCACTAAAAAATATAAATATTATAACTACTTTTAAATATAATAAACCATTCAGTAAAAAGATTTTTAATTATAGAGAATTTGTTTTATCAGTTGATCCTCCCAGTACGAAAAATTGTATATGTAATAGTGATGATTTTAACTCTTATATTGATAATAATTATAAACATATCGTAACTGGAGATCTTAATATAATGAAAAACGATAATATAAGGTTTTTGATGAATCTTGGTACTAAATTTAGATTAAATAAAAAACTTAAAAAATCAAATGTCAAGGAAGTCTTTTTGAAAGATATTAATAATTTAATTTATAAAATTTGTTATAAATACAATACACCCATAGAAGCTTTTCATGAATGGAAATATAATCTTATTGTTTATTTTGACAGTTTTTTAATTGAAAGTTTAAATTGTGTTAGTTATAGTTATCCGAAATTCTATAAGAAAGATAATGAATACTTAGAATTTTTTTAAAAATATTTTATCTTGGTTCCTGTTGATAAAGCTGCTAGTAATTATGGTATAATTTGAAAGACATTTTATTTTGAAAGAACTTTAGATGAACTTAATAATGATTTTTACTACACAAAATTAAATTTGAAATCTACGATTGTTAAAAAATGTTTTACGGCTTATTCTAAACAGATTAAATCGCTTTTTTCATATAATATTAAGGTCTTTAATGAAAGTAATATTCCATTTTTTATTTTTGACACCTACGTTTCATAAAAATCATGTTAAATTTAGATTCATTTGTTGAACAACTAATAGTATTGGTAAAAAATTTAATATTAAATTGCAATTTTTTAAAGAAAATTTATGATTTTCTAAAATTAAAATATAAGAGCACAAGTTATTTTTGGTCTATTGATAATAGTCTTGATTTAATTAATAGAATTACTTTTAAACCTTCATCTATTCAGACTTATGATTTTGAAAACTTGTTTAGTAATGTTCCTATAAATGACCTCTATAATGTCATTAAAAATATTTTTAACATTTTTCATACTGAATTGAATATCCCTCGAGATTTGTTTTCTTAGTCTGTGTCATTTTTGTTTAAATAATAATTAGATCTTTTTTCATGGTGAAGTTTTCAAACAATCTCATTGTATTAGTATAGGAACTAATTACTCTTCCAGTGCGGCTAATCTTTTCTTATTTTTCTTTGAATATCAGTTCACTGTAAGTCATAATATTTGTTTACATGCTTATCGATATATCGATGATTTAATTATTTTTAATATTGATTTTGATAATTTTTTAAAATTAATTTATCCAGATAGTTTAAAATTAAATAAAGCCAATAATAATAATTTTGAAGCTGATTTTTTGGATATTGCATTTGTTTTAAAAAATAATATTTTAAAAAAATAATAATTTATATACCGATTTATTTGATAAAAGAAAAAACTTCAACTTCGTTACTAACTGTATGCCGCATTGGTATTCTAATCTGAGCCATAGAATTTACATAAATATTGTTATCAACCAAATTTTAAAAATCAAAAGATTATGTAATTTAAAATTCAATTTTGATAAACAAATATATAATTTTCAAGTTTTATTATATTATAAAAATTTGTATCTTTTAAGTTTCATTTTTCATTATACAAGTAATTTGAATTTTTAGTGTCAGCGCCGCAGCTTCTACTTTTATGATTGGTGATCCATATAGGTGTCCAGTTTGATGCATATGGTTTAAAGCCTTTTTGGAAGATCATTTGCTGATGTTTGGAGTTATTTTTTTTTTTCGCCAGACCTGAAAGGTTTTGTGGACATCTATGGATATGAAGTGAAAATTTTAATGTTTAAAAAGATTTTAAGCTAGGATGGATTTTGCAGTTGTTGTTTCATGCAGGTGGTGAGTTTTTCTTCTTTTTCTGGCAGGTTCGGGTAGGGGTATGTTTGGCTAGCATTTTCATATAAAAAATCTCTATAAATAAGCTTTATTCTTTACAGCTTTTTCGTTTTTTGTTGGTTGGAATTTATGATTTTCAAATTTCAATATTTAATTTTAATAAAAAGAAATACTTTTTTTCAATTTTTGGTTTTAAATCTCAATATTTAATTTTTAAGAAGTAGAATTACTGTTTTATAATTTTAAGTTTTTCATTACTATTACAGTCTGAAATACATTTGGAGTATGCTAGCCTACATATCTTTTGAAACCTCCTACTACTACATAGTTTTTAATAGCTGTGTTCCTACCTGCTGAGGAGATTAGCGCAGCATAATTTAATTTTCTGGCTTAAATAGAGTTTAATTTTAACTAATTTCTTGTTTATTATCATTGTTTAATAAATTTTCTTGTTGTTTATCACATTTCACTTTCATGTCATCATTTATCATTATTTAAATATATTATATGTATATATATATATATATATATATATATAGATAGATAGATAGATAGATATATAATGTACATTAATGTACAATTAGTGCATATTTATTTAATGTACATTTCAAATGTACATTATATGCATAATAGGCTTAATTTACGTCGAGAATATGTGATTAGATTTAACTCATATAATATAAAATAAAAATACCACAATACATACAATGCTTCAAGATTATCAAAAGTAAGTATTGCATCTTACTTCTGATATCTATACTCTTTCTCGGTAATAATATTCTTTACTTTAGTACACTATCTATTAATAAGTATTTGGGCCCTATCGAATTTAGACGTTTTGTAAAATATCTAGAAAATTCTTTAGGAACCACATTCACACACACACACACATCTTGAAGCTTTGATAGTGTAAAAATAACATGTTATAACCCTTATATTTTAGAAAACTTTGTGTCACGAAGCGGGAAATGGGAACAGTAACAAATTAAACAAAAATCAAAATGTGTTGGATCAACCTGTAAAAAGTAATATTTTAAATGCGTTTTTTGGCTGTAGCAAGCGATTGTGTGAAATTTTTCCATTATCAGTATAAATTTTTATGAGGCTACCACATATATTCATAAGGGTTATAACGGTTTCTTTAAAAAACTGCAAAAAATAGTACCACTTTTTTAATAATAACACATAGGGTGTTAGACACCGTACAAAGTATTTTTTAGGAAATTTGGCATACTTCATTACACACCTCGCTGCAATTAGAATTCAAAAATGTTAAATATCTTGCAATAATTGTGCATTTTTATTAATTATTTTTAACTACGCATGCGCTAACGTTTAAAAAAATTAATTTGCCTGTTTAAATAATGAAAAGTGTTGAGCAACTTATATGAAAATCCTTAACAAACATCGTGTAAATTCTAAAAGTTATGAATGTCAGAATGAACAAAATTTCAAGTCTTCTCAAAAAAAAAAAAAAAAAAAAAAAAAAAAAAAGAATATGATAGGGGTTTTACCAATATTTTTTTTTTTTACAATCAGCGAAGACTGTAGTATGTTTGGGCACTGAATGAATCAAAATAAAAATGCGAGTAAAACTCCTTATACTCGCAGTTTAGATTTTATTTTGAAAGAACTGAAATTCTGGCGTTTTCAAGGATGTTGCTCAAGCTTTTGGCTATTAAATTATTCAAATGAAATGTTTTAAAAGCTAGTGCATGTGTAGTTTAAAATTATTTTGTATAAATGCTAAATATTCCTCAAGATATTTGACATTTTTGCATATGTTCTAAAAATGTCTTTGCATTGGATCTACGTGCTATACTTTAAAAAGTGTTTTTTTTTTTTTTTTTTTTTTTTTTTTTTTTCATTAAAAAAAGAAATATATATATATATATATATATATATATATATATGAATATATAACTTTTTAAATCCGATTCAATTCGAACCAAAAATGGACAGTGCATTTATCATAGAAATATCTTTTGGATGAATTCACTGGAAAATTTGTTTCAATATTTTGTTTCCAAGTTGCAGCCACTTGAAACCAGACTGCCACTTGAAAATGTGCCATCGTGATAGCTTTTAAAATACTAAACTGGTTCAAACCAAAGTTCGATAGTGAACTTACTGTTCAAATATCTTGTTCACATGGTAACTTGCTCCACCATTTTATTTCCAAGTGGCGGCCACTTGAAAATTTGTCATTATGATAACTTTTGTAATATTGAATCAACTCCTATCAAATTTGGGTAGTGATTTTATCATTCAAATATCTCAGATAAATTCGCTAGGCATCTCAACCCGCTGTTTTGTTTCCAAGTGGTGGCTACCTGAAATCACTGTGCACATGAAAATTTCTTATCACAATAATTCTTGAAATACTGAATTAGTCTGGACTAAAGTTGGAAAGTGAACTTATCATACAAAAATCTTGGATAATTTCGTTTAGCATGTTGCCCCGTTATTTTGTTTCCAAGTTGCAGCCACTTGGATTACCACTTGAAAATTTGTCATAACAATAACCTTTGAAATACCGCCCTGATTCGAACCAAAGTTGGACAGTGAACTTATGCTTCAAATATATTGGATGAGTTCACTGGGAAACTCGCTCCGTCACATTGTTTCCAAGTGGCGACCACTTGAAAATTTCTTATCACGATAACTTTTGAAATAACTAATTAATTTGAACTAAAGTTGAAAACGGGATTTATCATTAAAACATTTATGAATTCGGTAGGAAAAATTTTCCATAATTTTGTTTTCAAGTTGCGGCCACTTGAACGCTGCCACCTGAGATTTTGTTATCGCGATAACTTTTGAAATTCTGAATTTATTTGAACCAAAGTTGAACAGTGGAATTTTCGTACAAATATCTTAAATTTGTTCACTGAGCGACCTGCTCCGCGATTTTGATCCAATTGGCGGCATCTTAATTTTTCAGCACTATAACTTTTATAATTCTGAATTAATTCGAGATAAACTTGTACGATGGATTTATCTCACAAATGCCTTAGATATATTTGTTTGCCAAACTGTTCCGTCATCTTGTTTCAAAGTGTAGGCCACTTTAAAATTTCAGATTCACGTAAAAATGTATCTATGAACCGATTTTCTGAAAACTCAACATGTAGTACTTGGCCCACATCAGTATTTCAAACAAGTTCATTAATAATTTGTAGCCGCCGTTTTGATACAAAATGACAGCTACTCCATATAAAAATGAAGTCAACCTACCCTTCCGAATGAGCGGGAAGGATTTGTTTTGTGTATGTTTCACTTGTTTCCTGTTTTTTGGTTGTGTTCCTCTCTGATTGGTTTTGCAGACTTTTGCAGGTTCCTCTCTGATTGGTTTTGCTTCGTATTGGTTGGTTGTGTTGTTCCTTCCTCTTAGGATCTCGTTCTCCTTTAAGACTTAATTTTGCCTTTAAGGCAGCAGCACATATTTTGCACCTGAAAAAGAAAGGCCACGTCCTTTAGAAACCGGTAGTACTTTAATTTTATGGTGTGCAAAGAAGTTTGGAGGTTTGAATGTTCAATCTAGTCTAGCTTGTTATCATAAGAAAAAAATAATAATAACAGTAATAACAATGATTTAAATGTCAGATGTTTCTTTATATCTGGTAACATTTTTATTTTATTTCAGAGTGTTATTAGTACCCCACCCCCTTTTCTATACCACTGCTTAAAAAGCTTTTATTTTTTTTTTCCTCGTTCCATCGTAATTGTACATTTGAGAAAATGTCTCTATAAACCAACTGGTGCGGAAGCAAGTCAAGAATTTGGTATAAATTATGAATACTACTAAGTGTAATTTTCTTTTAAAATATTAATTTAGATATGTATATATATTAAAGTAGTAAAAAAAAAATTCTTATTTTATTTGGTTCCCTGAATTTAATGAATATTCATTAATGAAGTATAGTTAATATCGTAAATAGAGAAATTAAGAAAAAATAAAAATAAATAAACAAATAAACTCTCTCAATACAACATTCAAACTAATTTATTAATAGAGCACAGGTTTTTTTTTTTTTTTTTTTTTTTTTTTTTTTGCAAAGTTATAAAACATTCAATGGCATTTTATTTTCATACCGAAAAAAAATAATTTTAATATAATTTTGATTTCTTTAAAATACGAAAATACTATAAATATTATTCACAGGAAAATCTGCAACATGGTAGCGATCCTTTGTAAATTGTCATTTTCTGTTAAAAAAATTATTTCAGTAAAAATTATATATAAAAAAAGGTGATTCAAACAACATTTAAAGAATAAAACTGCATACAAGAACATTTAACAGTTATGCATAAATAATGTTTTAACATTTTTTAAGTTTGCTTTTACTAAAAGGGATTTAAAACAATTCCATTTTATTTTAACTATTTTAAAATGTATTCGGTGATATGATAGAATTATATAGATAAATTTATATCTCTAAAGATACAGTAGGATTTAAATCCCGAAAAAATTTTTTTTCTAGACAGTGTCTTATGTATCACCAAATATACAAAGAAGAAATATATATTTGTAAGATATTAAATTAAATTTAAAAAATATATAATAATAATAAATATATTATATATTTAGTTGCTTAAAAGCTTTTCGTTTATAATGTTTTGAAATCTTTATTTTTTTATTGTAAAAATATATGCAGCGCAAATTTATGTATGTTTTTACAAATAAATAAATATTTATATTTAGCCCACTAAGTTATGGAGATTTAAGATATTCAAAGTATTACAAAATGCAATTTTAAAAGGATTATCACAGAATAATTTTCAACATGAAATAGCTGAATATATCTTTTTTTTTTCTTTTATACACGATCACATCATATTTTTTAGAATTATTTATGCATTAAATACTTTAAATTTCTTTTACTTTTTTCTTTATGATAAGATAATAAAAAGCATAATGCATCTCTGTCAAAGCTTTAAAAAACGTATTGTGCTTACTCTAAAAAATTAGCTGACGTTGCTTTGAAAGCCGCTATCAAAAGCAACGGATTCCAATTTTCATTTTGATGGTTTAAAGGAAACCGCCTGACTAGATGGTTTTATCTGGGTAAGCGTATATTTATTTTGTTATGTTTTGTACAATATAATAATAATCCTAATGAATGCATCCCCTCGTCCGTTATATGTCGCTTTTTTACTTGTTTTTTACTCATAAATATGTCAGAGAAAGTATTGTTTTGATCAAATTTTCGAAATTCAGTTATATATATACCCGTTTAAGGTCAACTGAATCTAAAAATCATACTTTTAGCTGTTGTTTTGTGTGTCTCTCTGTTATTAGTATATAAACGAAAAAATAGCAGCATAAATTCCAAACTTCGTATTCTAAAGATGTACCATATGGGAATGCTACACTAAACTTTTTGTTTAGATCAAGCAAATGGTTCGTGTACAGGGACACTTTACAGAATTCAAATACATTATATCTATGGAGGAAATTGCAGGTAAGTAGAGTTTGACGTCTATAGACTTCAATAAACCAAACGAAATGAATATATATTTTTTGTATGCGTACAACATGTTTCATGTAGGATATGGTATGTATATCATTCACTGTTCTTTTACATGACTTCATAAATATATATATATATATATATATATATATATATATATACAGACACAACATTATTTCATTATTTAAAACATGAAAATCTGACATTGACAGATTTTAATTTAGTGCCAGATGCCTACTGCTAAACTTGTTAATATCGACAAATTCTTCTTTAGTTAATTCGTGACGATCTAAATTCCATGATAAAGTTTTCATTAAATCAAACCAATGTGTTTCAGCTGCAGATACTGTAACAAATAACGTTGGAAGTCCAAACTTTCTTATAGCCGCAAAACAACGTTTTTTCTCTTTTTCCCAATGAGGGGGAGGTGTGCCTTGGGGGGGGGACTCATGTCAAAGGTGTGCCTTGGGGGGGGACTCATGTCAAAGTTGTACCTTGGGGGGACTCATGTCAAAGTTGGGCCTTGGGGGGGACTCATGTCAAAGTTGGGCCTTGGGGGGACTCATGTCACAGTTGTACCTTGGGGGGGACTCATGTCAAAGTTGTGCCTGGGGGGGGACTCATGTCAAAGTTGTGCCTTGGGGGGACTTCATTCAATAAATCCCCATTCAATAAACTGACTGAAATAGGACCTTAGCACTATTAAGAGTGACGTATAAAAATTCGACAACGCTGTACCGACTGAAATAGGGGTACCTTGGGGGGGACTCATGTCAAAGTTGTGCCTTGGGGGGACTTCATTCAATAAATCCCCATTCAATAAACCGTCTGAAATAGGCCTCTAGCACTAATTAAGAGTGACCTATAAAAATTCGACATCGCTGTACCGACTGAAATAGGGGTACCTTGGGGGGGACTCATGTCAAAGTTGTGCCTTGGGGGGACTTCATTCAATAAATCCCCATTCAATAAACCGACTGAAATAGGCCTCTAGCACTAATTAAGAGTGACCTATAAAAATTCGACAACTGCACCGACTGAAATAGGCCTCTAGCACTAAAAAAAAAAATAAAAAAAAAACTAGATTATAGTGTGACAATACTTCAAAACTGATGGTTGTGTATTTAAGGTTATGCCGTGTGTTAGTAACACACGATTACATTTATGACAGCCATGTAGTGTGTATATAACCTTCAGAAGATATACAGGGCTACCAATAGTTAAGCCATAACATTATTTTTTATTGTTAGTGGAAGTGCTGTAATATAATATTTTATCATGTCCAGAAAAGCTATTCAAGAATTGAAATTAATTCCTCATAGCCATATGGTAAATAATGTACTTTTTAAAGCTGTATATTCATCGCTTTTTTTTTTTTTTTTTTTTCTGTATATTTAGGTGTTTTGAGGCTTCCTCAATACCGAAGTCAAGTTCTTCACGTTTGTTCTTTGTCTGTGTCTCTTAGAGTAAATTAAAATCAAATAATTTTAGAGTTTCAGATGCTGCATTTTGAATTTAATACGTTTGTTACTAGAAAAGTTTGATCGAGATTAAAAAGTTTCAAAGAATGTTCCGTGGGAAAGTTGCCTGAATAATTTTAGGTGAACTTTTAAATTTAATAACATATTTGGATTCTATATAAAATGTAGGTACAATAAGAAAACAAGGGGTTAAGGTGGCGGTATACCTCCCCCTCACATAGACTTATTTCCAAAATAAAAGTGTTTCGAAGCCTAATTTGAATTGGTTAAAATAGGTTTACATAACAGTAGTCGTTATCATACCCCTTAATCTCCAATCTGTATTTATAGTATTTCATTTCAGGGTAGGAGAAAGTCGTGTGAGTGACACACCAGATTATTTGTAACTGCTTGAAAACAAACCTATAGTGGTATCTGTATCACTTTCAATAGAAAAACATACAAAAACTAATATATGTAACATATATCAGTTTAATGTCAAAATATATATGGAAATTATGAACGTGAACTGATACACGAACTGAAATTATAAACAGCCATGACAGATTTTACGTGCACCACCCATCATTAATGTACACGAAAGTATCATTTTTTTTAGGAAAATGTTGTAATGTCTTTATCATTAAAATAATAAAGAATTTTTTCTTTTATATTCCATTTTACATCAGCATTGAAATTTTATTTTTATAAAGATGTTTGCTTTTAATAAATTTATATTTTTCCGTCAAATCTCTATAAAAATACTTTTACAAATTAAAAGGATAAATTAAATAATTATGGTTTTCTATTATTAAAATCGATAGCAAGCGTACTTATCTTTCATTTGTTAAGACATGTATAAATTCAATAAAAAATGTTGAGTCTATTCATTCATTTTTTGCTCTTCATTAACAATTAATATATTATTCTTTTTTCATTTTTGTTCAACAAATCTTTTTTTTTTTTCATCCGGAAATACTCACATGTTGAAATCTTCACGAGTTTTTAAAAACTATATATATATATAAAAAAGAATACTTTTATAAAAACATTATTTATTTTTGTGACATATTCTAAAAAATCTTTTAATTAAAATCGTATGGTTTAATTGAAGAAATTTGCAGAAAACTTTATTGTTCACATTTATTCAATATGGAAGACAACTTAAAAGAAAGAAAAGTATTTAAATTAATGTTTTGAATTATACATAACTGTTTTTTTTTTCTTTTACTAATGCCCGATATCTGTACATTGAATATTTTGTAATCGAATTAAGAGATTTTTTTAAATGTAAATTTTTAATAAATAAAAAGAATTTACATTTAAATAACATTTACAAATAACTTCTTTCCGATTACATTGCTCGGCATGAAAATTGGCTGCAGCACCATATTGGTAAATTCTTAAGTAAAATGACCTCCTGGTTCCGAATATGGCGTCCATTTTTGCCCTATCACCCACCGTTTTTTAGGGATGACCCATAATTTTATCACTTTTCGAAAATTTTATGGCTATAAATTTGATTTTTAGGGAGGGGGTGGGGGAATTATTTTAACTCTTAAATATCTTCTGAGTGCTACAGAGTTGGAAATTTCTAAAACATTAACATTTGCAGCAAAGAGAAAATGTAGAGTAGGATTTGCCACTGAAAATATGTATTACATTTCTTAAAATATTTTAACCTATTATTGATGTTATTTATTAAACATTAATTTTTTCTGTTTTTAGTTAATTAATTTTAGTTAAATTAATTCTTTTTCATTCTCCAAATCAAATTAATGTCCGTAAAATTACCGAACAGGTAGGGGGTGGTGTCCCGACGAAACGGTGGATGACTGGGGTAAAACGGTAGTCATATTCAGATTCAGGAGGTCATTTTACAAAAGAATCAGCAAGAATGGTATCATAGGTCGAAAAAAGAAGTTTATTTATTTATTTATTTTTTATTTTTATTTTTATTTTTATTTTGCTGCAATTGTTAGTCATAGATGGCGTTGTATCTTTAAAACAGCAACTTAAAAATTCATCAAAAATGCATGGAAAGAAGTTAAACATAACTATTTTGCGGACATTTACTACAATATTCTAATCCGTCTATCTATGACATTTTAGCTACCAAACTTATAGAATGTTTTCAGTGCGTCTTTTTCTTTATAAGAACGCTGATATATTTAAATCAAAATTATAAAAGAGCGATTATATAATAAGTTTAAAATATCTATCTGTTGGTCTGTACGTAACAATGTAAATCTAAAAAAAAAAAAAAAAAAAAAAAAAAAAAAAAGAATTTCAATGTATTATATATGTGATATATATATATATATATGCATAATAGAAACACTTTTATGAAGGGGGGGGGGGGTGACTTCAGCTTTTTCAGTTGAAAATTCGTTTGTTAGATTTTCCTTTATAAAATTAACTAGTATATGCTTTTTCAGACCACTTTGCGCTAATATTTTAAAATTTGTTAATTTTCCTATTATGGCATGTGATTTTAGACCAATTTCGACAAAAGTTAAAAGCTGGATATAAATAGCGATTAAGTTATTAAAACTTTTTCATTGCCTATAAATATTAATATAGCACTCTGGATTAAAATGGTAGTTAGAAAGTTTCACGAGATTCTAGAAAATGATTTTGGCTTCTTTTAATATTTGCTCGGCGGAGAATTACATAACAGTTTTATTTATTATTTATCGTCTATACAGAATACAAATATCGCACAATTTCGCATGCATTATGCGATTATTCTATAGATAAACACAAATTTAAATATAAAATGAAAATTAAATTATTCAACGAATTCCTTTCAGTATCATATAACACAGTTATTTATTTTTTACATTAAAACAAACCTTATATTCTAACGTAATCAGATATATTTATAAACAATTAAAATAATGTTTCTTTAATAGTCTTATACATTTCTATAAATGTCATCTTGTTTACAATGATATTAGAGTGATTTTTCTGTTTAGTATTCGATGAAATATAGAAGAGAATAATTTGCCCTTAATGAAAAGGAAATGCATTTAAAAGTATAAAGTAGTTTAAAAATAGCTGTTTAAATTTGATTTTTGAAAATTTCTATTTCGTTTCTATGCTTAGTATAAAAGGTTTTTATTATTTACAAATATAATATAGACAATTTTTATTTTCAGAACATGCATTATGCAAGTAAGGCATTGTAACCATGAACAAATTCTACAATAATAGTTTGGTGTATTTATAGGTTTTGAAGTATTTTGTGTTCATTTTTGCATTTTCCGCAGTGATGTGTTTGTTTGTGTGTGGGTATTGTCCAACTGTCCTCTAAACATACCAAGTACCGATTGCTACGGAACCGATTTTTCTGCGTTTTGAGATTTATGTACAATTAAATACCGTTAATTTTTTTGGTACATATAAGTATTATTGTAGTGGTATTGCATAGTACCATTAGTGCATGTAATAACGTACCAGTAAGTAAAAAAAAATATTATAAACGATTATTAAATATAAATTTACTGTAACAATTATATTTATATTAATTTAAAATTTTGTGATCATTCACCAGCTTTCCGATAATACGTAAGAACCCATAAGAATAAACTTGGAAAAAAAAAAAAAAAAAAAAAAAAGTTTTCCTATTACATCTTTCAATTTCTGTTTCATTACGTTAAAAAGAAGGATCGAAATTCATAACGGGGGGTTTCAGGTAGCAAGAGGCGTTTGCATGTACTATGAGAGCAGTTGGTTCTTTTTTAAATTGAGGGTGGGGGTGGGGGTGGGGGCGAAGGCAGTTAGTAGTCTCCCTTGTGTGTGTGTGAATACGATAACAGCTAAAATTTTTGTTATTTTGGGTTGAAAGTTGATAGGTATGTGATAGGTCACCGTCACACAAGTTGTATGGATTTATATAAGTTTAAGGCTATATCTAGAAATAGCTGGAATTTCATTTTTTATTTTATTAAGTTTTTTTAAACACTTTACAATAATGTTTAAGAGTGATTTTTAATTGAATTATTCTACCTGTCTATATTTCTGTACTTCTGTCTGTTATGTGATTACATAGGCAAAGTACATTTAAAGATAAACAAGGTAAAGCACTCATGCAGTAGGAAAGTGTTAATAGATTAGGCTAACTAACCACATAATGCATGTTATCTCATTTCTGAATTTTCTCGTTAAAATAAATAAGTGAAAGTTTTCTAGGAAGATATAAAAAAAAAAAAAAAATGGCGGTAATGTTTAATTATTTTTCTTCAGTTAAGGTCTGACGCTTTAAAAACTATTGACTAGATTAGATTTACTACTAAATTATAACTAAGTTCTATTTTCAAATTTTCTATGTGAGATCCTCCAGATATTTTGTTATTCTATCAAGAAACTCTTTCTGGATTTAAAAAAAATAAAGTTACTTTGAATATTAATACGAGTAACTCTAATATTTTTGGGTCAAAAAATTATGCAAAACAAAGCTTACCAAACATTACACATTGATAGTTTAACATTTTTTTTTAAAAAATAAAAATACTAATATTTCATCAAATGTCGAAGATTTTTGTTAAAACAGAAAAAGTGAGTGACATCTTTTTAAATTTAAAAAGAAAGAAAACTTATATTTCCAGGAATATAAGTGTCATTCTTAAACAAATGAATATAAGTAAATAAAACAAGCATCATGATCGGATGATACATCTACAATACATTTAAAACATTATTAATAATTGATATTTAGAAATACATATATATTATAAACTATTACAAATTCTCTATCTGTTTTCGGAGCAAAATCTTAGAAATGCACGAGATCTGAAATTTTCTCTACAACCCTATGTTTCACGATAATTCATCTAGTAATTTTTAATGTATTTTACAACAAAATGTTTCAAATTGAATGTATACAGTCATTTAAATAAAGTTAGTGTAATAATGAAAAAAAAAAGTAAAAAGTAAAAATATGCTTAATCAAAATTGAAATAAACTATAGAGGATCATTAGTGTTAAATGAAGATAAATTTCCGTAGAAAATATAATTTTAAAAATTTTGCAAAATTAAATTCTGATATGTATAATTAAGCACATCTTTCCATCAAGCAAAAACATTTCGGCAAAAGCGCAATATGAAAATATCAATTTTGAAGAACCAAGTGATGGTCCCGTGTCTAGAATCATACAGCATCGAGCCATGCAGCACTCTTCTATGAATTTTTACTTTTTTCCAAACACATGAAACGAAAACTTACACAAATTTTTTCGATCCATCAGTTTACATGTTTTGAGATTTTTTTAATAACTTTGGAACATTTATAGTAAATACCTCTCTGTCTCTGTGCGTATATTATAAAAATTTTCTGGATACCGCATTTTAAGAAAGGAATTTAATGCAATTTTATATTGTTTTGTCCTTGACGTAAACTGGAGCTGATTGACTTTTCGGATATATCATTCAGAGAGGGGCACTGCTGTGCTTTAATATATTCCATTTTAAAGAAGGCTTATACCTCAGTTTCTATAGGGCATAAAAGTTCAACACTTAGTACATGAGGTTCATTTCATGATAGAAAACATTAATTGAATTAGGAAGCATTTCGTATTACATGTGACGCTAACATGAAGCAATTTAACCACGTTTGCGAAATGTCAATATTTTATCTTCTATGTTTTATAAATGCATTAAACTTTGTATGTGAAATAGATATTGTGAATAATTATGCTCATGAAAATTGGGTGCATATCGGACGTGAGGTGACGCTGTTACCCATAAATTTAACCTCGTTGACTGAAAGGCAATACTTCAGTTTCAATGATATATAAATGCCTTAAACTTCATGTACGAGACAGACGTTACGAAAAATTCTACTGATGTTATTCATATATATATCTAACGTTGCTGTTATTCACTTTTTATGTTTTTAACAGATATCACAGCTATATCACAGTAAATTTCGATTATTATTGCACAGAACTACACATGTAAAATATTTATTTTGAGATGCTATGTTAAAAATATATTTATGCACATAAACGAAAAGGTGGTGCAGTTATATAGAATGATACAGAAGAAAATGTTCATAACGTTGACAGTATACTAATCTAACCTAATTAAGTAACAAGTTTAATTATTTCTACACTGATAAAAATTTTAACAGAAAACTCTGTGTAATCTATTACCATAAGTCTTACATAAAATTACAGAGAAAAATAAACGGAGATGTTAAAAAACTTATTTTGTACATTCATTTTAATAACTAATATTAATTTAATTAATTATTGTTGAGAATATATTTTGGCCTTAGAATGCTTTTTCTAAAGCAGAAACAGTCATTTTTAATTTTAATTAAATAGCTAAATAATTAAGTTATGTAAAAATACAGAATAAAGATTGAGAATCTCGATTATTCACTTTTAACTAAGAATTACTGTAAATTTACAGAGACTCTGGATAAATATTTACATTGAATTTACAGAAATTTTTAACAGTGTACTGGATTGTTACCTATGTTTTGAAATTTTTGGTGCTAGATTATTAATAGTATTATAATTATTTTGCATTGAACTAAATAGAAAACTATAAAATAATCAAAATACTTGCTTTAATATATAATCCTCTCTTTGTTAAGGATAATTGTTGCCCATTCTTTTTACTTTATTTCATTAAACTGCTAAGGAAATCTACCATAGAAATTTTTTTAAAAGAAAAAGTTAAATATTTCTTTTTAAGAAAAAAAAAATCTTTTAAAAGGACCCCGCAGATTTTAACCCATTTGGATAATATTTGTTGAAATGCGCCATTAACATTTACCGCTGAAAGTTTATAAATAGGAAAATTTGTACAAGAACATTTTACTGATTAATGAATAACTCACATAAAACATGCGATTTTATATAAATATAATAATCCAATAAAAGAATTAATTTAATTGCTGAAAGATTTAAATATGGCATTTTCTACGGAAAATTTATTTTAATGCTGGAAATTGCTAATAGACAAATTAATTTAAATGCTAATAAGTTCTTATTTTTATCTTAAACTGTTAATTAAATAAAATTATTATAAATATTTCCGTTTAATTTAAACGATAATTATATCGTGAGTATTAATATGTTCTTACTTCTTAAATTAAACGGGCAAATAGAATAATTTCGAATAATTCAAATTATTTCAATCTTTTTGTAATTTTTGTTTATTCTAGAAAATGTTATTTTTCAAAACGTTTTTCACACATATTGAATTTATTAAATTTAATACATTTGTTCGAATTTTCTATTATGTCAATAATTATCTATTTATACATTTCTTTAAATTTTAATCAAGAATTTTCTTATAAAATTATGTTTGTTGATTGATATTATCGAGGAGATTATCCCTGGAAATGAAATAAATCTTAGACAAATATAGTAAGCATTTTAATGATTAATTATTTTATTTTAATTTTTTTAAGAGTTCGGACACAGACACTTAAATTTGTACTGGATTGTTTATACACTGCTGGCCATTAAAATTGCTACACCAAGAAGAAATGATAATAACGGAATGAAATTTGTTGGACACATACATTATAGTAGGAAGAACAATTGATTAAAATTTCAGGAAATTTGGAGTAATATGTACTGAGAAAACAGTACATAAAGCAGTGACCTCTGTGAGCAATAATAGCACATATCTGCCTAAGCATTGAATCAAACATCGATTGGATGATATGTATGGGTAGAACACTTAATGAAGTTTTAACATGATCCCACAATTCATCGATCGAAGTTACTGGTGCGTTGTGGGGTGCCAGTCGCTTTTCAACGTATAAACAGGCATTTTCATTGGTGTGAGATCAGGAGAACGCGCTGGCCAGAGCAGCAGTCGAACACATTCGGTATCAACGAAGGTCCAGATAATAGGGACAACTTTCGGTCGTGCATTGTCTTGCTTAAATGTTACGCCTCGGGAGCCTTGAATATAAGACATAGCGATGGACCTTTCTACTCGTCAGAAATATAATGGCTGGTATTCAGAGAATGGCGGAAATGAAAACAAGTGGTGATCGGGACGTGCATCCAATGGTAACACATGCCATCAATCCAGGTGGTGACCCAGTATGCGGCTACCAAAATTCTGATTACCCTCAAAACTGCATCACTGATATGGGCGCCTTTAATGTGTGATCAACGACGAACCTGGACGCAGGAATGGCGTGAAGTCATCTTTCAGACAAATCACAATCCTGTTTACAACATCAAGATTGCCTTATCCATATTTAACGGCATTATGAATAATGCGCATTGCCAGCTGGGATTCGACATCGTCATACTCTCCATCACTTGCAATGATGTTATGGGTTCCCATTGGATACACGTCTCGATTACTTCTTGTTCGCATTCCTGGCACTCTGAATAGCGGCCATTAAATTTCTGATGAGTTAACGCCCGCCCCACTACCCTATATTCGAGGCCTCCGTAGCGCAAAATTTAAGCAGGGCAATGAACGACCGCAGATTGTTTGTATTGTCCGGACCTTCCTTGATACAGAATGTGTTTGACTGTTGCTCTGGCTAGCGCGTATTCCTGATCTTGCACCAATGAAAATGACTGTTTTATTGAAAAGCGACTGGCCCTCCCACCACTCATCACTAACTTCGGTCGATGAATTATGGGATCATGTTAAAGCTTCATGAAGTGCTCTACCCGTACATGTCATCCAATCGCTGTTCGATTCAATGCCTAGGCGGATAAGTGCTGTTATTGATCACAGGGGTCGCTGCTTTATGTACTGTTTTCACAGTACATATTTCTCCACATTTCCTGAAATTTTAATCAATTGTTCTTACTACTATAATGTATGTGTCCAAAAAATTTCATTCCGTTATTATCATTCCTTCTTGGTGCAGAAATATTAATGGCCAACAGTGTAAAGAATTTATATATTAAAATTTTTTTTATATGTATATATATGTATATATATATATATGAAAAAATATTACAGAAACTTGAAGAAAAATTAAATTAGAACATTTAGTTTTTTCTTTCAAAAGATTTATTTATTTGAAAATATTCCTTACATTCACAGCAAATCTAAAAATATAATTAACTTATTAAGTTGATTTTTTTATTTTTGTCAAAAGAATTCTCCTTCTAAATTCAAATTGTAAACAATAAAATTACAAGTTTCTTAGTAGTATCAAACTTCAAAATTTGAAAGTGTTATAATAATAGTATAAAATGCCTTTAAATAATTGTTTAAGGTTAAATGTTAACTAAAAATGATAGTTTAGATACATTGATATGATTTTCCAGAAATGTAATTTCTGATATTTAATTTAATTTAACATTCCACTGCAGTTTTGAATTATACAAATACTAATTCATAACTGCAATGGGTATTTTTTTTTTCTTTTTGTAATGTGTAAGGAACTGACCTACTCATTCTTTTTGCTGTAGCTCTTGAAACAACTTACTGTTTCCTCCTTGCATTGAGGTGATCCGTTGATCATGGCCTTCGTGTTTCTTGGGAGTAAATATATATATATATATATTTGCTGAATTCAATTTTAGGATTTTTGGCTGCAATAATAATCGTTGAAGTTATACATTGTAACAAAGTTTGCATATCTTCTACACGGAGAAACGAAAATATACCGCCTTCATCTAGAATGAATAAGTGGCCATTTTCTAAATCCCTTAACTAGAAATGTAGATTTACGAGCTATACGCATAATTCACGCCTATAAATTGAATTGACGAAATGATCGAGGGTTTCTAGTCTACATATTTCTAGATGGTGAAACAATATTCTAGATATCCTGAATATGCTGAATCTTTTGTATTGCCAGAAATTCTTGCTTGATTATCTGGAATTGGCCCAACAAACACAGAATTGTCGGTTGCTGTACGGTCCATAATCGGCAATTACGGCTGGACCGTAAACGAAATCGGTCCGGAATCGTAACAGTGTCGGCAAACCGATGACTGTTTTGTGATCGGAAATACGCTTGCGGGCTAAAAACCTTACTAAATGTTTTAAACACATAGACTATCGTTACGCCGATAAGATATATTTCGCCGATACTGATCCAAATATGGGCCGATGCCATTTGGCGACGTTGCGGCGGAGAGGACAGAAACTTTATGGTACCGATACTGAAGGTGGTATGTGGGCCATAATCACTGTTTGGCATGCCGTACGCCTTCCGCAATAGGCCCGACACTCCTGTGTTTGTTGGGGGGTTATAAACCAAGATTATAGTTGCTGAAACTCGCCTCTTGTATTCCCATTTATTTGCAGAGATTTTTATATAACTTTGCCCTCGAGAATATAGGCAAACGCTCTAGATTTCTTATAGGGGTTTTTAGAACTCGCTTTCAAAGGGGACTAGAACTTATAAGGATGACATGGAACTAGTTTTTCTAGAGCCAAAGTTTAGATTATAGATGTCAGTTACAGAATTTTTTCTCAGTGTAATTGGTACATTTTCCTGCAGATTGGGTACGTAAATTTTATTTATTTATTTATTTTTTTTTATTACTGTTTTAAGATTTTTTTTTTTTTTAATTATAAAATGAAGTAAACAATAAATAAATAAATAAATAAATAAAGATCAAAGGAAAAAAAAAAAAAAAGGCAGCATCGAACCGAATCATCTGAATCCTCCGGACGAAAGCGTTCCATGCTATCAATCACGCCAGTTGGCTCTAGACGCCAGTTGAAGAACTTGTGTTTAAGAAGCTACTGAAACTTTAAATGCTTTCTTCTCAAGATTATTTGTCTAGTGCGTCTTCTGCTTTAATGTATTATTACTTTGACAGTATATTAATATTCTGTGTAACCTCTTCCCTAACTGAAATTTCCATGGTGTGACTTGTCTTTGTCAGATATAAGTACACGTGTGGGTTCTTTTAAGATTGTCGTATATACACTGTAAAAAATAGTTTCTTAAAAATGAGCTAAACTGTCTCAAATTAGCTCCAAAACAATATATACTTAAATTTGAAAACCCATATACTCATTTTTGAGTATATTGACCATCTCATAAAAGGAGTTATCCAATATCAATTTCAATATCCCTATGTTTCATATGTCAGTATACTAAAAAATGAGTAAACGGGTTTTCAAATTTAAGTATCTATTGTTTCGGAGCTATTTTGAGACAATTTAGCTCATTTTTTAGAAACCATTTTTAACAGCGTATAATTATATTTTGAAACACACAATATAGAAAAAAGAAAGGAAAAAAGAAAGAAAAAAAAAAGTTATTGAAAAAATTTGTGCACATACCTACATAATTTAACTTTAACGTGTGCTGAATGATTAACTTTTTTTCTACTGAAAATGAAAAACATTGTAATAAAAAACTTAAATACGTATAATGTTTTTTAAATATAAATTTATTCTTTTTTCATTCCACGATTTTTAATTTTGCTTTTTATTTTTAACTGGAAATCGGTAATTTCGTTTGAAATTTGAATCATATCTATTTCTAAACATATCTAGACGACCTCTGTCACACGCATTGCTGTATTGTAGTTTCCCCCCTCATTATTTTCTTCCAAATTTTTCCCGCTATATATAAACTCTTTCTTTCTTTTTTTTTAAGGCACAAAATTTTACATGTATCAGTGCTAAACTGTAAAATACTCCTTTAAATTATCAGACAATTTCTGTAACTTTACGACAGAAATTTTTGTTTTCTAAAACTATAAAAAATTTAGCAAAACTATATCTCAATCTTTGAAAAGGCACATTTTCTTTTTTTTCTGTAACCAGATAAAATATTAAATCTTTCATACAGATTTTATCTTATATATACATATTTTTTGTGTTTTTCTTGTGGTAAACTTAGTATCAAAGCAGGATTGAGAAGCACTAAGGAACAGCGTTGAATATGGTTCTGTGACATTGGCGTTAAGATCATCGCCTTAGATATCGTTGATCCTGGCAGTTCAAACTGTAGAATACACACACACACAAACAAACAAACACACACACATATATATATATATATATGTGTATTTGCGTGTGTTATAAATCTATGTTGACTTAAATTAAGTGATATCAGGGGACGTGTGGCGGCACTCATTTGTTCTACAATTTTACCCGTTTCTGCTGTGGCAATACCTCATCTCCTCTGACAAACACCGAACTCTGCATCAAAGTTAATGTTTGAAATCAATGTTATGAAAATTATGCTTAATCAAATTGGGTAATATTGTACCATATACGGTACTGCTGTTTCTCACTTTCAGAATACAATATATATTATTATTTCTCCACGTTAACCCTTATGTAATGCTATATAGAACGATACAGAAGAGAGTTTTCTGGTGTTCATAGCACACTTATTTTATTCTTTATTTATTTATTTATTTATTTTTTTTTTGTAATTGTAAGTTAGTAAACTAGTTTTAATTTTAGAGATAAAAAAAAAAAAATCAAACAGGACAGACGATTCTATTATAGCAGTGTCCTTTCATTTTGTAAAATTTTTGTACTTGGAAGTATTGTTAATTTTAAAGGATAATTTTTTTCTCTAGACTGAGGTATTATAATAAAAAACAGAGAGATTTTATAAAAAGAGAGATTGTCGGTATTGCTCAGTAGTTTTGAAAGCCCTTTTGATCCTTCAAGTTTTTATTGGTCATCCTTGACGAACAACAATAATCACAATTGTTTGATTTAGCTAATAAACTGAAAATCCAGACAATTCATGCACTCATATAAAGATGTTTTATATAAATTTTATTACGCATACATTCAATTATAGATTGATAAAAAATATTATTACAAACATTGATGTATTAAATATAAATAATACAGCACATGCACACACGTAAATAAATTATATGTAAATATAACACAGAAACACGTTTGTTCTAAACATATCCACAAATAAATGTTTTGGTGTACAGCGTAAAATTCGAATTTCGTTATGTATTAGCTGTAACATAGCAGTTTGTTATTAAATCTTTAAAGATAGATATATTTTAATTTCTTTTCGCACAGAAAACAGGAACTTGTGAACTTAAATAAATAAATAAAAAGTTAATGGTGCTTTGTTATTTTCGTAGGATATTAATAGATACTTTTTACATACATAATTTGTTTTCTTGTATTTTTACGCACAAAGAAAAAAAAATTAATAAACAAATATGAATGTAAATTTCTTTAACATTAGAGACTTAATTATCTTCATCAAAAATTTCTTAATTATTATTTTTTTTTATTGATTGATTTTTGGCGGTAATTAAAAGTATGTGATAAATTATCATGTCGTATCGAGCACGTTTCCTCAATCATTAAAAATTCCTATAAAAAGAGTCCTTAATGAATGGTATCATTAAAAAATAATAATAATAAACTGACGGTAAATTATTAAGGTTAAATATAAGATATACTTTGTGTTGCTATATTACTTATAGCAACACAAATGCGACTTTTATATCATTACTTGGACAATTTACTTACTTTACAATTTACTTACTCAATTTTATTACTTTTCATGTCACATGTATTTCGGATTCATTTTCTAACATTTATTTTTAAACATTAAAATATAAGTTTTGAAATCTTAAGATATTTAAAAAAATAAACAAAAATAATACGCCTTACACATACAGCCTGAGTAAATACAACGAAACTGTGATTAGAAATTACGTTAAGGTGATTTTTTTAATAATATGATTCTCAGAGGTTTTTACACTTAATGATCTTTGTTCTGTAACTGTAATATTTTACAGAATTTTAAACACACGAAACTCGATTTTGGAATTTCACGGAAAAGACAAGCATGCATGAAAAATTATTTAATTATTTTAAGACCGTCGTGTACGCTAATGGCGACTGGTGCACGTTAAATTCCGTCATGGACGCAAAGTTCCCATCAAAAATTATACCTCTGGGGGTACCGGAACATGGGTTTAACTCGCTCTGATCCGGATCAAAATTCGAGTTTCTGTTGTTTGGCTGGTGCTGCAATCTTTCACCAGCTTATGGAGCTAGAAGTCGTACTTCCTCCCTATGAGGTGCTCCTAATAACGGAAGACGCAACCCTCATGCCTTAAAATAAGTCCGGTAGTTCCACTATCGGGGCTCGGAATTTCCGAGTGGCACACAACAACAACAACAATCCTTCATTGAAAATTTTTTAATGAAATGAAAATATTCCAGAATATATGTCAAGAAGAATACACAGAAAAAGATATAACTGATATCTAGAAAATAATTTAAGGCTCTAGTATAAATAGTTCCATGCCAGCTTTCCGAGTTGTAGTTCCTTAGTTAGAGAGTTCCAGAGATTCCTATTAGAATTCTAGGGCGTCTTCCTATATTACCAGGGTCAAACCTATTTAAAAATCTCTGAAAATTCATGCGAACACAATAGGCGAGTTGTAGTAATATAAATTTTGGTTTTTGACTTAAGAAATCAAGCGAGAATTTCTCGAAATACAACGAATTCATAATATTCATAATATTCTTTTACCATCTAGAAAAGTATAAAATAAAAATTCTCGACCCTTTCGTCTATTCAATTAATTTTTTTACTTCATACGCACAGCTCGAAAATCAATATTTCTAGTTTAAAGGTTCAGAAAAGGATTGATTATTCGTTCTAAATAAAGGTGGTAAATATATATATATATATATATCTTATAATACTTCTTTACACACCATAAATTTTAAGCCAGCAAAACCAGTTTCGAAAAGACGTAGTCTTTCTTCATCAGGTGAAAAAAAAACACGTGCTACTGCCTTGGAGGCAAAAGCAAGACTGAAAGCAGAGCAAAATCCAGAGGGGGAGGAGCAACACAAACAGCTAATAGGAAGCATCATGCAGGACCAATCAGAGAGGAACACATACACACACAAAAAAAAAAAAGAGGGAGGGAAGGAATAATCAATTAAATTTTTTGTTTTATTTATTTAATTAATATTATACTAATAAGTAAATTTAATAAAATTTATTTATTAATATTTTTTTAATTAGAATTATTTTATTATAACTATTATTATATTCTAAACGTAATGAAGGAAATTTCCTTCATTATATTTATCCGTTTCATTACTGTCCTTTTCATTACTCCCCGTTTTATTATTGTACCCAAATTTATATAGAAGTCAAATCTGTTATTAAATTCAAAAATTCATTTAAAAATATTCAGAGAACATTCATACACAATATTCATTGAAACTTATCAGTCTTGATCAAACTTTTCTAGTAACAAACGTATTGACTTCCAAATACAGCATTTGGATCGCCTGAAATTAATTGTTTTTAATTTACTTTAACAGACACAGACAAAGATCGAACGTTAAAAACTTGACCTCGGTATTCAGGAAGACTCAAAACGTGTAAATGTACAAAAAACCTAGTGATGGATATTTAGCTTAAAAAAATACATTATTTACCATATGACAACAAAGAATTAATTTCAAATCCCGAGCAGCTTTTCTGGACATGGTAAAATATTATAGTTAAGCACATCCATTAATATTGAAAAAGTATGTTATGGCTTAAATATTGGCAGCCCTGTAAATCTTCTGAAAGTTATGTACACATCACATGGTGCACATAAATATAATCCTATATTAATAACACACTGCACAACCTGAAAATACATTTCCATCAGTTTTCGAGTATTATCGCACTATAATCTAATTCATTTGTGTAGCCCTATAAACGAACAGCGAATGATTTCCATACTATATTCTACATGAAACGTGCTGTGCGCATATAAAAAATATATATTCATTTCATTTGGTTTAGTACAGTCTAAAGATGTTAAACTCTATTTACAAGCTATTTCCCCTATGGACGTAATGTATTTGAATTCTCTTGGGTGCCCCTGTACACGAACCATTCACTTGAGATTAGTCAAAACTTTAGTGTAGCATTCCTATATAATACACATTTAGAATACCAAGTTTGGACTTTCTGCTATAATTCGTTTTTGAGATATGCTGATAACAGGCAGACACACAGACACGTACACAGACCAACCGCTAAAAACATGAATTTTGGATTCAGGGAGCCTTAAAACGTGCACATATTAAAAAAATTCAATCTTGAAAATTTGACCCAAAAACGACACTTTTTCTACCTTTTCGGAAGTAACAAGTAAAAATCCTAATTAAACAACACAGGTCTCTATATAAATTTCTGATTGAAAATTTTTGCCTAATATTTATCTTTTTTTAATCTTTTTTTTTCTTTTTTTTTTTTTTTTTTTTTTTTCTTTTTGGAGTACTGAAATGAAAATTGAAGTTAGTTTTTTTCTATCACGGTTAGATTTTGCGAATATTGGATGTCTAATGACACAACTTCTTACGTGACTCTTTCAGCAATATAATTATGTGGTAAATTATTTAGTATGTATTCATGATTAATTATAATTAATTATGGAAATACAGTAGAAACTATCGAAATTAAAGAAATTGTGTCGGAAGATATCTGTCGGCTCTTACAAACCTTGAGATTTATTAATTATCGTCCGTATTTCAATGATACGTTCCTGCGTGGGCGTTACAAAATTAAGAACAATATATTGAGTGAAACCTCCAGACAGTGATGTCGCCCTGGGCGCAAACCTACAGAAACTGTACACTTTATGTTTTAACTCTCGTCAAGTGAGTATATGTATGGAAGCCATCATAGGCACATAAATTCTTTGGATTCTAGTCCTCATGTTAAATTTTTAATAAAGTTTATTACTTTCTCTTTCCCATGAGGTAGAGAAAGTATTGCTTTGGGTCAAATTTTCGAAAGCGAGTTTTTGTTATATTTACATGTTCTGAGGTCCCCTGAATACGAAAATCATGTTTTTAGGAAATGCTCTGTGTGTATGTATGTGTGTATGTCTGTGTGTCTGTGTGTCTGTGTGTATGTCTGTGTGTATGTCTGTGTGTGTGTGTCTATCTGTTATCAGCAAATGTCAAAAACAAATTACGGCAGAAAGTTTAAACTAGGTATTCTAAATGTGTATCATATAAGGATACTACACTAAACATTTCGTTAAGATCAAGCAAATGGTCCGTGCACAGGGACACTGAAAACTATTAAAATACATTACGTCTATGGGGGAATTTTCAGCTAAGTAGAGTTTAACATCTATAGACTATGGGAAAAATGGGTTTAGTTAGATAGTACACTCGGTATCGGACCACCAACATCTATAGACTGCACTAAACAGAATGAAACGAATATATATTTTTTGTAATAGAGATAGTCAACAGGAAAAAAAGAATTGTGTATGTAGGAGCTTCGCTTCCCTCCTGGGGGGGGGGAAGTCTCCCCTCGAGGGGAGTAAATTTTCATGATGGGTATCTTTCAAAAGAGTTCGCCAATACCTTTAAAACGAATGGTTGAACCATCGGTCTGCGATAATTTAAAACAAAGTTATCGATTTTGTTTACTTTTAACGATTTTTTTTTTAAATATTGAGAATAAAATGAACTTTTTTTGGATATTTAGTGTTACACTACTTCTCTAATATGGAAATCGTCTGCATTATCATAAAAGATAATTTTTTTTAATAATAATTTTAATAAATTATTTTTAAAAAACAGAATTATTTTTTAATAGCCGAAATACATTCTATATAAATGTAGGTGCATTAAGGAAACGGGGGGTTGAGGGGGGCTACCGTCCCCCTCCCACTGAACTAATTATCATGTAAAACTCTTCCGAAGCCTTATTTGAATTGTTAAGAATAGGTTTACATAACAGTACTCGTTATCATACCTATTGATCTGCAACCTGTATTTATAGTATTATATTTCAGGGTAAGAGAAAGTCGTGTGAATGACACACCAGATTATTTTTCTATATTAAGATTAATTAATAATAATAGTGGAAACAATTCACTGCTTATCAAAACTATACTGAGCGTGCACAATATCCTTTATTGACAAAAATCTATATGTGACAAAGGAAAGATATAATTAAAGAACTATTTTAACAACTTTTCAGGCAATAACAAAAAAATAACATTACATTTGCAAATAAAAAGATTTTTCGAAGTGACGTACGCAAAGGTTTAAATAAATTTCCATTTATTTAAAACCTTTAATGAGCCATGATCCTTACATAAAAAAAAATAATGTTTGAATAAAAAAAAAAAAAAAAAAAAATGTTTATTGATAAAATGATTAGTTTAAAGTATTTGATTTAATATTCAAACAAATCAAATCTGTTTTTCTCGGCTTGATTTAAATATTTACTTGTGTGATATTTGTTTTAGATTTTTAAAAACTACATATTTTTTTTGTTCGGGTTATAATTATCATTTATGTTTCTTCTACATCTCGAATAAAAAATAATATTGCTTTAATGATACTTAATAACGAAAAATAACACCTTCATCTAAGATACAGTGACATTTCCACATACTTGCGCAAAATATTTCGCTCTTATCAACCGGATATTAATATACTTTCGTGGTATTAATATTGAAAAGATAAATACAGAAAATGAAACTGAAATACATTTTTATCAGTGTTATAAGTTTCCTTTCTTTTATATTAAACACAAACGAAAATTAATGTGATAATCTATGTTATCAGATAATCAGGTACAGTAACTAACAATAATAAAACTAGTATGTTGGGGCTACCACAAGACTTTCTTCTATATTTTACTATAGAACATATGTAATAATATTTTATTAAAACTATTATTTATTAAAATTATCTACCATAGTGAATGCAGATGATTTTCATCTTAGAAAAAATTAACACTAAATACAGGAAAAGAAAGATAGTTTTATTCTCTATAAATAAAGTATTAAAAAATGCATTTTCATATTGGTTAACTCATATATGAAGTTTCGTACAGTTATATGCTATAGAAGTTGAGATATAACCATCCCGTTCTCGGAGAAAATTGCAGTATAACAGCGCCACTTATTGGTTAAAATCCATCCAAATTGAATCAGTATAATGCCATATAATGTCCTTCTTCCATACCAATTATATATCAAGTCTTGTTTGATTATAGGAAATAGAATATGAGATATAGCCTTTCTTGACTTTGCGGAAATCGATGTATAGCAGCGGCACCTGTTCAGAAATTAGTACCAAAAGTTGGACACTAATTTATATCGAGGCACATCTATATATAAGCTTACATGCAATTCTGTGCAGATATTCCTGGGAACTTAGCCTTCCCTTAAATTGTGGAAATGTTTCTACAGCTGCGCAACCTGTTGATCAATTGAAAAGTTGAGAGGTACCAATTTATATCAAGGTGCATCTGAACATAAATTTATATGCAGTTTGGTGCAGTAAGTCTTGAGACATAGCCTTCTCTGGAATTGTCGAAATCGCGGTATAGCAGCGCCACCTGTTGAACAACTGACACCAATAGTTTACAGGCACAAACTTAGATCAAGATACATGTGCATATAAATTTGGAAATCCGCATGCAGTTCGGGCAATAGTTCCTGAGTTACAGTCATCAGAAGTTTTTGTTTCACATAGACACACAGACATTTTCTAACAATTTTCAAATCGTGTTCTGGACTCAAAGCGTGTAAATACATCGAAAGCCGGAAGTCGAAAATTTTTACGAATCCTATACTTTCTTCTTCTGGATATAGAAAAAAGTAAATTGTAGATATATTATTTAATGTAATTGTTATTTACCATAATTGTATTGCATAATATGATTAGTTTGTAAATAATTTGCTATTTAATATGTATATATATATATATATATATATATATATATATATATATATATGTACTATATTAAAAAAATAATTTTATAATAACTGAAATGTCCGTAATCCCTACCTTTTCCATTCGAAACATTTTCAGTATACGTATAAATATCAGTATGTACACTGGTTCTCATAATTATAAGGACATCCGTTTTTCTATATTAACTAAACACTGAACACTATTATTGACACAAATATATTTTTATTAATTTGAATTTCATTAATAGACGATACTTAAAAAGTTTTATCGTTTTTCTATCTTAAAAAACTTTAAATGCGGTCAAAAAACGAATTTTCTGGTGTTCACAATTATAAAGATAGCTCGAATCTTATTATTATTTTTTTTTTTCAGTTATTCTTTAAATTAATATTTTATGGGGTCTCTTTTAGGGTGAAACAGTCAGACATTCTCTCTGGTATATATATATATATATATATATATATATATATATATATATTTAATATTCATTTTCAATACCATTTCATACGGCATAGATGATATTCCGAATACATTTAAACTATTTAAAATTGCTTTCCACTTGCATGCACTTTTCTAATATGATAAGTTAAACTAGATATATTAAGTGCACTTAGTATAATCTTGTTCACAATTATTTTTACATTAGTTATTTCAAAACATAAAGTGTCCTTATAAATATGAGAAGGAGTGTATGTATAGTGATATTAGTCACAGGAAGCATTCGATAGTCTAAATTTGGTACAAATATTTATAAGTTTTGTTGGATTCATTTCTATATTTGGTGTACGCACTTTTTATGTCTAATTTTCATAAAAACAACAAAAGAATAAACATTTTGATTTATGTATGAAATTTCATTTAAGAGATTTTCGGCATCTTTAATATGACATTAACATAAATAAATTAACGTATATATATACTCTAAAACAAAAAAAAGTGACGCACTAAGAAGGAGTAATGCAAACTGGACACAAATGGACATACATACAGGTTTTGATAGAATCAAGCACCAAATCATCATTATCGTCGATTCTACGTGCCACTGGTACTTCAGTGACTTCAAATACCCTTAATAGGCGACTCAGTGGGGTTGAGCTCAGTCCCCGGATCTCTCATCCATTGAGGACGTTTGGAGCATAATAAAAAGAGTCCTACAACCAGCTAGGTATTTTACCAATTTAACGAAACAATTGGACAGAATTTGGCACGATACTTCACAGGAGCACATCTGCCAAGTCTGTCAATTAATATCAAGTCGAATAACTGCGTACGAAAAGGTCAGAAGTGGACCAACGCGTTATTGACTTGATTACTTTGTGAGGCCATTTCTCTTGATTAAATCATTCAAATTTTCTGAAACTGTAACCAATTTTTTTTCTCCCTATGTACATCACATCTACAAATTTTTGTCCCATTCGGACCACCCATTCCACCCCATCTACCAATTTTTGTCCCCACTTCTTCTCGGTGCGTCGTTTTTTTTTTTTTTTTTTTTTTTGTTATAGAGTGTAGTTAAAATGACCAAAAGCGTGTTTTTGTAGAAAATGCTGTGCATTGAATAATCAATAGATTTCAGAGCTGTAACAAAAATATTACGATATTATGTTATAGTAATTATTGGATGTATATTTTCTAAAATATTAGTGTTTGATTGTGAAGGGGATGACAGCCTTCTGATGTAAAAATATGTTTTCTCATTAAACGAATTAACTTTATACCGATATAGATATAGTTATGCAATATTGAATAAAAATAAAACTTAACTGATTATTAATGAATTGTACATATGACATACTGAGGCTTCTGGTCATTAGATCATCTGGAAATAAGCATCAGTGCAAAAGTTTATATAAAAAGAGAATAATTGAATAATTTTTGAATAATTTGAATAATTTTTCATATTATTACAATTTCTTGTTTACTGCAACTGTAAAATCCCGCCAAGAAAAAAAAAAATAAATAATATAAGGATTTGGTTTCGGAAACAATATAAAATCTGCATTATTCAAAATTAAAATAGGCAACTTCATCATAGCTTAGCAACCTCCCTTAACAAAATTATCCAATTAGTCTATTAAAAATCCATAAACACAGCCCTTTCGGGGTTTAGTTGATAAAGCCGAATTCTGGAGTATAACACAAACACATAAAAGTTCATGTGTAAAAAATGTTATAAAAGTGCATATTTATTATTTGTTAAATATGTCTTTATTAATTACATGCACATGCCCACATCATTTTTTGCATTAATTTGCATAAAATAAAATGTAACATAATGACAACTATCATTTTCTTTTACCTTGGAGTAAATTATTAATTATAATTATTAATTATAATTAAATGTTGAGGTTGAGTAGGTTTAAAGATGCAAAGGGGAAGTTACACAGTGGGCAACTGGTGCAACACCTCCTCTAATAATGCATCCGAACTGAGGTTTATGTCACGGAAATTAGCCGATTACATCCAATAAACACTTCCTATAATATCTATACGATGCTGTGGATTGGAAGTAATCGGCCGATATTCCGTGACATAAACCGTTGTTCAGAAGCATTATTGTAGGAGATGTTGATTGGTGACGATCTGAGATTCACTTAACACTCTGAGATTCTGAGAGGGTAATTTGGGAACACGCCTTCACAATTTTTATCCTCATAGGAGGGTATGCCTACCACTACTTCGGTACCCACATGATATATTAATATCTTAGAAAAAGAAAAACATTTGGCAGACTCGAGAATCGAAACTGCAAAACTTGCAACTATGAACTTGACACTCTGACAACTCGATTACCTCTGAAATACATAAAATTAAAGATGTTAATATCTGTACTGAGAAAGGCGCACATTGTTAAAAATTTCAGTTGAAATTTGAAGCACTCTATGGAGTAAAGTTATAAGCAATACCATAAGAGGGTTCAACCTCAATTTTTAGTTTTCTACTTCTTGCGATTGAATTTCAGTTGCAACAATAAAACTTGGATATCACCCTACATCCATTCATAAGGGAATTGTTTCGATGCACGAACAATTGTAATTCCCTTTGTATTTTGGAGTTGGCGCCACTAGTGCATTGAATTTTTACCGGCTGTAAGCCGATGAGTAAAAATAAAATTTGTGAATGAGATTATGTCATTCAAAACCAACATTCACTAAAAAAAAAAAAAAAAAAAAAAAAAAAAAAAAAAAAATCTTTATTTAATTAATCACTAACTAAATGTTACTATAAGAAAGTTTATTGAAGTATATCCTTTTACGAAGACGAAAAAGTCTATTATATAGTTCAGGTAATATGAATCAGTACAATTCTTTTTGAAACCAAACCAAGCTTAAATTAAAAAACGTGGTCGAAAATATAGGGTGAAGTGCAAATTTTGTGCAACAACTCACCCATGGGTCAATATAGGATCCTAGAAAGTTTAGCTCCTTTTATTAAATTCAATGAAACACAGACACACACAACTAGCGTGCAAGAAAGCGTAGCACAGGGTCAGAGTGTCAGATTGGCTACAAGAAGGTCTTTAGTTCGAACCCCGCTTCGGTCGAATGCTGATTTTTTTTTCTATTTAAACCGTAATTCCTATATTTGGTTTGACATAAAATTCCCAATTCATGTTAAAAGCTGCGTACGTTGGTGTTAGGATTAAGGCTAATCGACTGCACTGTTTCTATGTTTCTAAAGGGTCCTACCCCGTAATTACGCAAGTGTCGAAGGAAACCACGGAAAATTCCATACTTCTAGGCCGACGAGCGCGGACTGAGATCAAATCCTGCACCTTACGTCTACCAGCTTTGAGGACATAACTTCTTGGCCGCTGGTGGGTCATGGTGAAAAATTAAACTACCGGGTAGTTGTGTTTACTTCAGTATCAAGTTTTGGTTAAAACTAACACCAAATTTTTAACAGTGTACATTTTTACTATGGATGTTTGTGTAAAATATTTTTAAAAACATGCATATAAAATTTCCGTGAAAAATATGCCGAAGCTCACTTTTGTGCTTGTTTAAATTTAAACTGTTTAATATAATTAATGTTCATGTCGAGAGACTTCCATAGACAGAACATATACCATTAGAATTTTAATAAAATTTATAAAATTTATATAATAAGCATTTAATTGAATTTTCATTAATACGTTTAAATTGTGCGGCAATTGATGATAATTTTCGAAAATTACAACATGAATTATACTAGCCCGGATTTCTTAGAAAAAAGGTTTTATTTATTCATTTTTTAATCCTTATTTTAAAACATTTATGGTTGCCTAACTTCACGCATTTTGTATACTACAATTTTTTTTTTCATTGGAAAAAATCTACAAAATTTAAAGCGAAATATTCTCTATGAAAATAGTGGTATTCTGTTTGTAAAAGTTAGCAGCTACGAATTTGTTTCATTAATTGTATTTTTTCTTTTAATTGCTTATTATTAGAAACTATGAAATTCTTCAATATTTTTCAAGCACTTACTACGCAAATAAGAAAAAAATTCAGCTGTTATTTTTCTTTTTTGTTATGGATAAAATACATCGTTATTAATAAGTGCAGTTCACATTTTACTTTTAAAAAAGAGACCTTAATTGAAAAAGAAAGCACTAATATTACATAGAAGAAAAATTTCACGTTAAGCTGGCATTGCTATTGGATTATTATTATTTTTTTTTTTTTAAATATCGGTGAAAAGTTGAACAAAGAGAAATATTTCTTTTGATCATTTCTTTGAGTTTTTTGCTTCACTGTTTTTCGTATACTTTTGTAGTTTTCACTTTTCTAGATAATTACCGGTAAAAAATAGTTTTTTATTATATACTTCATTAGTGTTTAACCATGAAGGGCATTATTTTTTCTTTGGTGTGGTTTTGTTTTACGTATGAAAGCTTTTTTTTTTCTTTTTTTATGAAGGGAGTAAAAATACATAAATAAACAGAAATTTCTCTATGTATTGGTATTCATTATTCTTAATTGAATTTGCGTAAGAACTTTATAGTTATAGTTACTTGAATGTCTGCTTTGAAGTTTGTTATATTTTTATAATATATGATTAAACGCATATTTAAAATTTAAAGTTTTCAACATTTCCATCAAAGTTGGAAAGTGTTTATGAATTCAATTTGTCTGTTTGTCTGCTGAGCTCTCATTCTCTAAATATTTCCCGTGTACCCTGATAATGATATTAGTTGGTCTTCAAAATAACTATAGTGTATTTCTGCTTAAAAATAATTCGCAGTATCGATTTATATACGACGATTCATGAAATAATTCAGAGAAATTAAGGATAATGAGAGTTAATATATAAATCCATCTTTGTACGACATCTTTGTATGATATATGATAATAAACGCATATTTAAAATTTTAAGTTTTCAACATTTCCAACAAAGTTGAAAAGTGTTTATGAATTCATATTGTCCGTTTGTCTGCTGAGCTCTCATTCTCTAAATATTTCCCGTGTACCCTGATAATGATATTAGTTGGTCTTCAAAATGACTATAGTGTATTTCTGTTTAAAAATTATTCGCAGTATCGATTTATATACGACGATTCATGAAATAATTCAGACAACTTAAGGTTAATGAGAGTTAATACTTAAATCCATCTTTGTGCGACATCTTTGTATGATATATGATAATAAACACATATTTAAAATTTAAAGTTTTCAACATTTCCAACAAAGTTGAAAAGTATTTAAGAATTCAGTTTGTCTGTTGGATGCTGAGCTCTCATTTTCTAAATAATTTCGATGAACTCTGACAATGATATATTTGCTCTTCGTGATCACTATAGTATACATCTGTTTACAAATTACATAAATCATATGACGGATTTAGGTACGGGGACTGATGAGATATTTCAGACACATTAGGGTTCATGGGAGATATTTCCTAAAGCGATCTTTGTACGACATGAAAATTACAAAACTATCACGTTTTTCAAATGCAAAGAATCATATCCTTATAGAATGTGTTATGTAATTAACATTAATTTGTTCACATGAAGGTAAATTGGTTGAAGAGAATTTTCAGGTATGTTGTAATTATCTTTTTTGTGAAGAAATTTTTAAATGTTACATAATGCATAAGGAATTTTTAATGTATATATAAACGGTATCCCAGCAAGGCCGCACAGACTCTGCATTTCATGATTCCTCTCTTGAAATACATTAAAAAAAATACATTACTACGACAAATAATTTTCGTGAAAAATTCGAAAGTGAAAATATGACTTCATATCCAGTGTACGAAAAAAGCTTCATTGTATTAACAATATCAATATTTGCAGGCATTTACACAGGAAGACTACAAAATATCTACCACACGTATCGAGATGCATGCACATATAGTGGAATGCCTAACTGCACATGTTGCATGTTTCCTGCATAAAGTACATATCACACTAAATACAGAATATATTATTATGCGTACATTACTGATAGCTACTACATGCAACCTTTTAGATACAATTCAAAACTTGGCTAGACACGATAAAATGACGCACGCATGCAGTAGTCAATATACGCTGCAGTTACTTTTAATATTTCATCCAAAAATATATGTAAAGCCAAATATCGGTGTATTCAATAGTTTTCTTATTTCTCTTGATATGACGTAATATTTTAGCTTTTGCATTTTTATTGAAAACTATTTGTCGAATTGATATACATTTATTTGGGCAAATTTTATGGCCACCAAGCGAGAAATCTGTTTGGCGATTTGAAAGTGTCCTGAAAATAGAGAGGGGAGTACGACACCGGGTTTCGTTTAATTTTGATTATAGTTTATTTTTATATTATTTTTATATCTTTTCGTTTTCTGTTTTATAAAAATTGTGATATATATAAAGAAAAAAAATATTTTGTACACTTTTCCGTTACGAATGGAAATTCTCAAAGTAGTAGTTTTCATTGCAAATTGACGCTAAGCTTCTACTTAATTTTATCCATAACATTTTATTCATTTAAAAATGTAGATTAATTTTGATAAAAGATATACTATTGCTATGGATTTAATTATGAAATACTCTACTTACAATTAAAAATGTATGTCAAATATGCTTCATATAATAGGTAATTGGAAGACAAAAATTAATCATTACGCTGAATACAGAAAAATATTCAAATGTGATACTTTGCGAATATTAGAAACAATTTAATTAAAAATAATTAATTACAGTGCCAAGAATTATGTTAACAGATAAAATCAATCAAGATTTTAATTGGAAACATAACTGCGCTAAAGATTCCAATTTAATTACCGCATTCTTTTTAATTAAACACAGCGGAGAAGCTTACAAATTAAATTTGTTTTGGGTTAATGATGTATAAGAAAATAAAAGTTATAACATCTACATTCGTAAACAGAAAATTAATAAAAGTCCATTAATGTATTTAAGTATTACACTTTAACGTAATTTAAATATTGCACTTAATACATAGTATCATAAAACACAAGAACTAAAATCACTTTATATAGTTCAGTACATATTTCGTCACTGTACTTAAATACGACATTTTTCTTTTTATAATTGCCTAAAAACCCTTAAATTACAAATTTACAAAAAAAAAGTTTGCATATATATTACATTTAACAGGTTTATCTCTCTATATATAAATGGTTAAGAAAGTTTTTTCCTGTAAGTCCGTGGCTCGACGCAAGTTGATTGGCTACGAGAGATTTTCTTTTGTTTGTCAGTGTGTTGTTGCCCCAAGTTTATCAAACTTTTGTTAATTTAAAAAATTGTCACCAGCTTTTCATACTTTAGTTAATTTAAAAAAGTCTAATCGTCCAATCGAAAAGTTTTTCATTTGGTACCTTATTTGTAACGAAGTTTTGATTAGATTTTTTAAATTTTATTAAAATGTAAAAATATTAACCTGGTAAAAGCTTAAAATGTGGACATTTAAAATTTTAATTGTTGCTAAAAAAAAAAAAAAAAAAAAAGTACTTTTTTTTTTTTTTTTTTTTTTTTTTTTTTCCAAACATAAAATGAAAGATGCTTTCACGCGAAAAATAAAAAAAATTATAAAGTATTTTACTCATGCAAATGAAGAAAAGATAATTGAAAATAGAGTAAAAGAAAACAACTTAGATAAAGTTGCACGAGAGTTCCAAAAATTAATGGAAATATAAATGAAAGTTAAATAAATAAAAAAGTCGTCTGCCCAATCACGTGGTATTGAAAAACAAAAAGGAAATATGAAAAGGAAAGGAAAGGAAAAAAAAAAAAAAAAAAAAAAAAAAAAAGAACAAACAAACAAAATAATAATAATAATAATAATAACATAAACCAACGGGAAACCAAAGCGGACTTTAAAGAAATTTCATGATTTCTTTAAATTTTATTTTTGTTTGTAAAGCGATATAGAAAAGTGTTTCTTTTAAATATAGTGACCAGCGAAGCGAGAAAACCCTTCGTTCATTCACTACCTTCATTGATTTCATGAATTAAAAAATAGTTTTGTTAACGAACATTGACCTATTGGCACGCAGGCAGCATCAGGGCGAGTTTTGTACATTTCGGGTTTGGTTTTGAAATTTTTCCCGCATTCGGAATTCGGTTCGTTCCCGAACTTCGGCTTTTATCCTGAATAGCAGAGTCCTGCAAAATCATACATTTGAATTATTATTATTTTCACTGCGTTGGGTGTCTCCAATGTGTTTTGATACGCTGAATTCAGAAATGCTTGTCGTTACTTCTTATCAAGTAAGGATTTTTCTCAAAGCAAGGAGGAACATTGAAAAATGTCACACAGAGGTTGTAATAAATTCAAAGTTATTTAAATATAAGATGCACTAAAATAGGCTATCATTATCTCTTAAACGCGTTTCTTTACACAGAAAGTCCCATTAGTGCTTTTTCTCTTGTATCTAGCTTGATAGCCTTAAGGGGCTGGGGGAGGGGGGGGGAGGGGGATTTTTTATGCAGCATCCAACAATAATCTACTAGTAACATGTTAATTTTCCATTGTGCCTGATACCGTCTCTACATTTCTTTGATTTCTTGATGAAATAGCTAGCTTTGTTCTCACTCACATCAACCAGATTTTGCAGGAAATAACTCAGATCGGAGTTGAAAATGTGGAGCTTTAAGCTAATTTTTTTTTTGTTAAAACTGTACGTGATGGAAATTTTTGAATAGATTTTCCTTAATCAGCATCAAAAAATACACCTCGAAAAGCCAATGTCTTTTAGAAAAAAAAAAAAAAAATACCACAGGCCTGTTAATTTAGAGGAGTAAAAATGTAATTGAAAAGAAAAATGTTCTTAAAATAAGGAAAAATATTTTGATTCGAAAATTTAAAATATATTTGAAATAATTTCTGATTACTTATATATATATATATATATATATATATATATATATATATATATATAATAGAAATAAAATTATTTTACAGATGTAATACTATCTGCTAAATAAATATTTTTAAAACTTTTAACATTCTTACTATTATCAGTATGAAAATTTTGATATAAATCATTTTATTTCATGTTGAATCTTTTTATTTAAGGTTTAAAAATACAGATCTTCAACAATGCGGTACACAATTCATTAAGTTTGTTTAAAGGGACCTGGCACCTCTGACTTAGCACCGCTAAAGGTTTCATATAAATCCTCATACTTCCATTTAATATTTATAAATTTAAACATACTAGATTTGTTCAGTAAAATATATATTCAGGTAAGCATTCTTATAGTTTTATAGCGACTTTTTACAGATTTGAAATCGCAAAATTATACATATATATATATATATATATATATATTGTTTTTTTTTTTTTTTTTTTTTTTTTTGGAAGTTTGATAGAACCTATTTAAACGAATTAAGGATGGATTTTGGAATTTATTAATTAGTTTTTTGGGGAAAAAAATAAAATTTTCATATCTATCTAAAAAGAAAATTAAATAAAATATCTTTTAAAAATATTGCAAAACCCATTGCTTTTAAGTAAGTTCTGTTAAACATCCAAAAGAAATATCTGTAGAAATTTCAGAATTTTGAAGATTATAAGTTCATGGAAAAGTGCAAACTGATAAAACACAATTTAAAGATGTAAAATCTATTAAAAATACATAAAAATCATAAAAAGTTTTTCCTAAATATATTTTTTCTGTAACAAATCTAATATTGTTCAATTTATAAATGGAAAATTGAAATAACACACTTTTATATGAATCCTTCATTGGTGCCAAGTCAAAGGTGCCAAGCCCGTCCTCTTTGAGTGAAAATACTATATATACTTCAGTATTTATTTGGCTAAATCAATGCTAAATATTCAAAAAGAAACAAAATATTTAACGTACTGGTGCATAATTTATCAAAACTGTGAAAGTTTTAACCTTAACGATGCACTCATTGCTCACAATTTTTAAAATGGATTAAGTCATTTCCATGCATTAATTGTTCTTTTGGACTGAAAGCAGTTTTAAATGTAAAGTGAGAATAAAAAAACAGTTCATTTACTTTCAGTAAGACTTGGCGGTACACTTGGCGACAGAATTCATGATCAAATTTGAAGAAAAGTAGTTGTTTAATTTTTCTGAAATTTTGAAGCTGTATGATGCAGAGGTCCGAGTTATAGATTTTTCTATGGGATTCTGGATAAAACTACCGAAAAACCTCATCATCAGAAGGTATATATAGGAGAGAGGTGACTTCTGCTGTTCAATGCGTTGATCAACGCGATTAAAAGGTGTTCAGAGACCTACTCTGAGCAATAGCACTTTGGAGATTGTGCTCTATCAACTGAAAATGATATTTTCTTTACTCCTGTGGAGCAAGGGACTGTTTGCATAAATCATTTTACACCATTATTCGAATTGTAACCTTTGCAATACGAGTGACAGCTTCAGTGAACAGAATATTGGCTACCAGAATATTCGATGAAATAACTATAGTATTGGATTGTTTTGAAATTGACCGACGTAATCGCACTTTCCTTTTACAGATTCTAGAAATTACATAAAGAAAAAGCAATCACCTGCCTCTTTTTTACGAACACCTGTCTCCTACAAGACAAGTATTTAGTAGCAATGTGACATTTTTTACTTTATAAACTAATAGTAGTATGTTGTGAACACCATAAGGTTTTATTCTACATTTTTCTTTACAAATTCACCCAAAAAGAACTATTTTGAAGAATGCAGATGATTTTAATATCAGCATAACATAACGTTAAATGTTCAAGGAAAGTTAATTTCTTGCCGAAACCTGTGGAAATACAATTTTTACTTTCCGAACATGCCACATAAGAGTAGTATTATAATCATGAACAGAATTTGACATTGAGATTTGTGTGTATCTATATGTTTTGAGGTCTTCTGAGTACCTTTTTGCTATTTTTGCGATGGTGTATGTATGTATATGTGTGTGTGAGAACACAATAGCGTCAAAATAATGTCACAATTGGTCACCATAGCACGGACTCTATTGATTTTGGTGAATCTATCAATTGCAGTTTTTTTACGGGCACGTAAAGAAAATTTTATTTATCACTAGCAGGCTACGCCCGCATTGAGTTTGGTGAATCTATCAATAGCAGTTTTTTTACGGGCACGTAAAGAAAATTTTATTTATCACTAGCAGGCTACGCCCGCTTCGCTGGTCACTATATTTAAATGAATTTCCGAAAGAATTGAATTAATATTTATGTTTTTACAACACATTATAGACAAAAACTAAAAAAAAGTAACTAAAATTGCTTCAAACCTCGCTTCGGATACCCGCTGTCTACGGCAGCTTTTTTCCCGCCCGCACTGCATCAGGTCTAGGTTTCCCATGCCTGCAGAACGATCTTTCCCGAACACTTCAATCTGGATATTTATCGACGACAGGGGGGGGTGTCTGCTACTATTTAAGAACTACGATTTTAAAGATGACTGTATCTCAGCATCTATTAAATATCTTAGTTTTGAACCATGTATTTCGCCCATACTATTTACACTATATTACGATTTGATTCCGACCAATGTAATAAAATAAAATAAAATTAAAAGTAGATTAATATATATGTAAACAAATTAATTTTAATCAATTTAATCCTTTTTACTATGTATATACTAACATTTTCCCCGATAAATACTGTAAATAAAAAAAATAATTAATAAAAGTTTTTTCTTTTAAAGGAATTAATTAAAAAATGAAAAATAAGAAGTTGTTCTGCTATAAAAAATTAAACATAACTGTTATAAATACGTTTTTAAATTTAAAACTAATTATAATTAATTTTTTCTACTGCATTACAGTTTTGTTTGCTATAAATATAACAAATAAAAAAAATAAAATAAAAAACTCTCCTTCAAATGAATGTATTAAATAAAAATAAGTTGCGTAATAGCCATTGCTAAGATACGCAGACGATTGAAGCAAAAGACTAAATCTATGAAAAATGAAACAAAGAAGCCAATATTTAAAATCGGAAAAACATTAATTTAATAAGTTCAAATTCGAAATTCGAAAAAATCTCGATGAGGTACACACTTGCAGGGTTCCAGTTACCTATATGCCAAAATCTAAAAATTTAATATGTTTAATTTTTTCGACTGTATGTGTATAACTATTTAATTTCAATAAATATAATAAAAAAGTTTTCTTCGTCAAATGAATTTAAATAAATAAATAGTTTAATAGCCGTTGCTAAGATACGCAGACTTTTGAAACGAAATAAATTTCTGAAAAATGAAACATTGAAGCCAATATTTAAAATCGAAAAAACATTAATTTAAAAAATTCAAATTCGAAATTCGAAAAAATCTCGATGAGGTGCATACCTGCAGGGTCCCAGGAACCTGTATGCCAAATCTGGAAGCTCTGCGATCAGTAGTGTGAGCACCAGAACGCAGACACACACACACACTTCTCTTTATTTATATAGACTAGCAGGCTACGCCCGCTTCGCTGGTCACTATATTTGAATGAATTTTCGAAAGAATTGAATTAATATTTATTTTTTTACACCACATTACAGACCAAAACTATAAAAAAAGTAACTAAAATTGCTCCAAACCTCGCTTCGTGTACCCGCTGTCTACGGCAGCTCTTTTTCCGCCCGCACTGCATCAGGTCTAGGTTACCCATGCCTGCAGAAAGATCTTTTCCGGGCACTTCAATCTGGACATTTATCGACGACAGAGGGAATCTGCTACTATTTAAGAACTACGATTTTAAAGATGACTGTATGTCGGCATCTATTAAATATTTTAGTTTTGAACCATGTATTTCATAGCCCATGCTATTTACACTATATTACGATTTGATTCCAACCAATTTAATAAAATAAAATAAAATATAAAGTAGATTGAAAAATAAATATACATATATATAAACAAATAAATTTTAATAAATTTAATCCTTTTTACTATGCATATACTACCATTTTTCTCGATAAATACTGTAAATAAAAAAATTAATAAAAAAAAGTTTTTTTCTTTTAAAAGAATTAATTAAAAAATGAAAAATAAGATGTTTTTCTACTATAAAAAATTAATCATAACTGTTATAAATACGTTTTTTATTTAAAACTAATAATACTTAATTTTTTTCTACTGCATTACGATTTTATTTTCAATAAATATAACAAATTTAAAAAGAAAATCGCCCTCAAATGAATGTATTAAATAAGTTTTGTAATAGCCGTTGCTAAGATACGCAGACGATTGAAGCAAAATAATAAATATATGAAAAATGAAACAAAGAAGCCAATAATTAAAATCGGAAAAACATTAATTTAAAAAATTCAAATTCGAAATTCGAAAAAATCTCGATGAGGTGCACACTTGCAAGGTCCCAGGTACCTATATGTCAAAATCTAAAAATTTAATATGTTTAATTTTTTCTACTGTATGTGTATAACTATTAGATTTCAATAAATATAATAAAAAAGATTTCTTCCTCAAATGAATTTAAATAAATAAATAGTTTAATAGCCGTTGCTAAGATACGCAGACTTTTGAAACGAAACAAATTTCTGAAAAATGAAACATTGAAGCCAATATTTAAATTCGAAAAAACATTAATTTAAAAAATTCAAATTCGAAATTCGAAAAAATCTCGATGAGGTGCACACCTGCAGGCTCCCAGGTACCTATATGCCAAATCTGGAAGCTCTGCGATTAGTAGTGTGAGCGCCAGAGCGCAGGTACACACACAGACACACAGACACTTCTCTTTATTTATATAGATTATGGCCTACATCCTCAAATTATTTAAAGTTCGATTATGTCTAAACTCCTTATTCAAATAGACTGAAAATTTATACACATATTATAGACCACTGTTACACAAACTGTATAGATTATGATGAATCTAAGACTTATAGTTTTTTTTTAAGTATTCAACAAATAATCCTTCATCGTTATGGCCTATAGGCTGAAATTATTTAAAATACGATAGCAATTAAATTCCTTACCCAATTGAGAATAAAATTTATATACTTATTATATGTCATCATTGACTTTTCTGTATATATTTCGGTGACACTAGCACTTATAGATTTTAAAAGGCACACAAGAGAAAATTATTTAACATTATGGGGTATGGGTTTAAATTATTTAAAGTGCGGCAGCGTCTAAACGCCTTATTTAAATGAACTGAAAATTTGTATACATCTTATAGTTCCACGTCACACGAACTGTATGAATGTTACAAAACCTAGTAAATATAGTTTTTGTACAGGCATACAGTGAAAAAATACTTTATCATTATTTTTTACTGGCTCAAATTTTTTTAAAGAACGATAACGTATAAATGCTTTATCCGATTGAGCTGAAAGTTTATGTTCATGTCATAGTTCACTTTAAATAGTTCACACAAAATGTGTAGATCTTGACGAATCTAGCACTTACAGATTTTTACAGTGACAAACAAAATATTCTTTATCATAATGGTCTATGGACTCAAATAATTTAAAGTACAATAGCGTTAAATTAAACAACATGCTATATAGAAAAAATACTGAAACACCCTATAATATGTATATATATTTTTTAGTTTGTTTATTTAACAACTTCTCTTCTTTACTTTTTTTATACAATCGTTAATGACTTAATTTTCCGAATATTGAGTGAAGTCATTCGTTGTTTTTCTTTAAAATAGAAAATAATGAACGATTTTGTTTAGATTATCACAGATCAATGTTCCAAATATTCATTTTAAATTTATTGGCGCGTTTTTTTTTAAATATACAGATATTGAATTTTACACCTCCGTTTCCCCCATATGTTGGTTCGTAAGATATAACGTTCACAAAATTTGTGACGAAAACGAGATTGTGACGATTGTGAAAATTTGTGACGAAATCCACTAAAAACCAGGTTTTGGCAATTTCCACGAATCCAATAATTTTTTGTATACGTAGAAAAAGAAGTAAAAATACTGATCTAAATCTGAATACTGTGTATCCCTTTCGTTCCGGTTTGAGCAGAATAAATACAATGAAATATACTTCAAAAGAAATGTCTGTCACAGACCGTAAATGCTTTGACATTCTTTTGTTTCCTGTACACAAATCAGCAGTTCTATGTCATTTTCAATAGGAAAATGCTTTACTGAACTTAAATATTATACACCAGCTTCAAGTCCTTTACAAAATAATAATAATAATAATAAAAACAATAAACATGATAATAATAATAATAAAAACAATAAACATGATAATAATAATAATAAATATATTTAAAAATCAGACAGACGAACCGAATTTCTAAACACATTAAAATTTTTTTGGCAAATTTTATTGTTAGAAACACAAAAAAATGTACCAAGAGTATTAGAAATAATAAATATGATTATTAGAAATAATAATTAATAAAAGAATATTTTGATTAATAAAAGATGATTGTCTAGTTGCAATCAATAGCAGCCTGGCTAATTGTCTATTATTTTTATATAACAGACGCAGCAAAAGCAGTTCCTTTTTATCTCAGAAAGTGATTTCCAAGCAGAAATTTAAAGAAAATGGCATGACGTGAATTGAATGCGAGAAAATGCTTACAAAATAATTAGTTTCTTATGAAAAGTAATAGTAGCTTCAGGATATATTCAAAAGGGTAAAAAAAGTTTCTTCAGGAGCCATTTTGTTGAAACCTTTTTTTTTTTTTTTTTTTTTTTTCATTCTTCTTTATTTCTGTCTTTCTCTCTTTTCTTGTTTCTTCTTTTCTTTCCGAACATACATATGTAAGGAAAGTATTGCAATCATGACAAAAAATATATTTTGAGATTTTTGGTGCATCTGTACATTTTGAGGTCCCCTGAGTTCAGTTTTGATACTTTTATAATGACGTATGTGTATGTGTGTGTGTAAACATGATAGCGTATAAACATTTTGTTCGAATGAGCTGAAAGTCGGTATGTATGTTGCTATAAATTACCGTAACACAAACTATATTCATTTTGGTGAATCTAGCATTTACAGTCTTTTTACAGACCACAATGAAAAATTCTTTACCATTATGGTCTACGGGCTCAAATTATTAAAGTACGATAGCATTTAAATGTCTTATTGAAATGAACTGAAAATTTATATACAAGTAGATAGGTCACTGTCTTACGAACTGTTAAGATTTTAAGGAATCTAGAAGTTATAGTGTTTTTACAAGGATACAAAGAAAAATTCTTTATTATTATGGTTTATGTTCTCAAATTATTTAAAGTTTCATAGCATCTAAATGCCTTATCAGATTGAGCTATGAGTTTATATACATGTTATAGGTCATCGTTGCTCGAACGGTATTGATTTTGGTGAATCTAGTACATATAGATGTTTACAATGACGCAACGAAAAATGCTTTACCATTATGGTCTATGGGCTCAAATTAGCTGAAGTGCAATAGCGTTAACCCTTTAACGTTCATTGGTTTTGCAACAAAACCAAGCATTTGACGTAATTTAACAATTTTTATGCAGCATTTTTTTATTATTTCCCCCTTGTTTTAATCAGGTTTTAAACTTTTGTTCCTTTTCTGTCTGTAGATAGCAGCATTATTCAAAAAATTAACAAATAATACTTCAAAAGAAGCTAAATGCATAAGTCACTTAAAGTTTCTCAGTGTGCGCGAGTGTGAATTGCTGGTTTGGTGATGCACTCATGTCTAGATTTTTTCGTTTAATGAAGAGCTGGACTATTATTTCCACCTGAAACAACTTTAACGAGTTTTTGTAGTCGATAATGTTTACCGACAAAGTATTTTATTTATTAAATTTAGTATTATTTGAATTTAATAAGGTTAACTTTTAGATGTTTCAAACCAAAAATTTTTTGAAAAAGAACAATGCTATTCTTTTATTTTTTATATATTTATAATCAGCTATGTGTCTAGAAACCATTTTAAAAATTAGTTTAGTAATTTTTAAAATAAATTAAGTAGTGAACATTAAAGGGTTAAATTAAACAATATACTATATAGAGAAAATACTCAAATATCCTAATATGATTTTACCTTTTGTTTATTTAATGATTACTAATACTTCAATTTATTTACACAAACGTTTATTATTTAATGTTTGGAATGTCGAGTGGAATCACTCCAGATTTTTTAATATAATATCCATTATATTTAACAGAGAAACGAAATTTGCATAAAATAAACAAAATTAAAAATAATATCATATCATATGGTCATATTTATTGTCCAGGACTCTTTTAAAAGTTAAAAATGTTTTTCGATTTCTCAGCTTTGAAATTTACTATGATATATATATTTTTTTTAATTAATTTCATAGCTCTCCGTCTTTTTCCATCATAATTTTTTCCATTATACTCTACCATATACAGAAATAGAAAATATTGAATGCCTGAAAAGATTTTAACATTTCGTTTTCAGTAAATTTCAGTAATTTTTACCATTTTTATAAAATGATTTTCAGTAATCCTTAGTATTTATGTGTGTGTTATAAATATGCTGTATTGCACAAACAATTAACTGGAATGCATAAAACATTGCATTAATTTAATCTGAAAATAAATTTTGCTGATTATATTTTGATATATATCACCCGACATGTGAGGCTCTTACGCTGCAATTTTCCCCTTTAGAGGAAGTCTGTATCTCACATTATATAGCGTATAAAACAGCCCAAAACTTGATACTTGAGATGGCTTATATAAAACAAGATATTCGTTCAATTTGCGTGAATATCGAAAATAAATAGTGCTCATATATTGCAATTTTCCAAACTTTTCTCAATGCCGGAAAGCTATATAGTAATTTCTGTTGAAAATAGTTTCATAAAACATGCTACGTGAAATGTGAAGCACTACGTTGATTTAGTTTGGATGCATATTGACCACCAATTGGCGTTGCTTTACTGCATTTTTCTTCGCTTAAAGGCAGTTTATACATCAGCTTCTCTCGTATAAAAATGTAGTAAATTTCATACGTGTGATGTACGAGTACATTATGCAAAAATGTTTTAACTCAATTTGGGTGTATACCCGACTACAGGTGACGCTACTATTTCTCACTCTCTGCAATTTTTCAGATAGCTGTATCTGGGCATTTATTGGTTATAATTTTACCAAATTATATATGTAACATCTTTTCTATGAGATGCTATAATGAACAAATTTTTATGCATGTTATCATTTAGGTGGTTCTGTTAAATAGAATAATATAGACAAAAATTTTTGACGGTTAAAACATAGTTGTATATCTGTCCGAAAATAATAGAAATTGTCTAAAAGTTATACTTATCATAAAGAATGTATAGAGTAATATAAGTTATGCAAAATATTTGTCTGAAAAATGTTTCAATGAAAAGTTTAGATTTAATTATCATTTATTATTTCAAACATAAACTTGCAATGAAATATTGGTTTGACAACGACAAAACTAAAGTAATAAATGTATTTCAAGAGTGGTGAATTTTATTAGGAAGACAAAATTAATCAGAAGACAAAATTAATCGCTTAAGCCATCAACCTGAATAATGGAAATAAATTAGATATGACTTTTCGGGAATATTAGAAATAATTTAATTAACAATTACTAATTCCGTTCCACGATTTCTATCAACCAAGCAGATTTTTATTGAAAATCTGGCTGTTATAAAGATTACAATTTAATAACCGCATTCGATTTAATTACACTGCAAAGAAAATAATGAATCCAAATGGCTTTATTTTTAAATCTTCATTAAAAACGAACATTCTGACAAATCTAACATTTGTTAGCCATGAAAAATCAATATATAATACAGATTTGTTCATTTTAATCGTTGCTGCTCTTTATCTGTAGAGCAAGAAAAAGTAATATATGCATTTATATGAACACGTATATTTAGATTACGAGCGGGTATGTCCAAATTTAATTGCTACTAAAATGTAATTAATGTATAACTTTAATAATATTTTATATTTTTAAGATTTCTCTGCATAATTATTATACAGAGTATAAATTTCTCTCGGTGCTTCTTGATTTTTCGAAAGCTTCATTGTCGAATAAATACATAATATATACACGAATATATACGAATATAACAAATATATACATAATAGTTGATAAGGTTCCACTCTCACAAACGGTAACTTTACACAACATTGTAGTGTAACGTATGCACATTAAAAAGTAAGGTTCCACTCTCGAAAACGGAAATTTTACGCAATATAGTTGTGTAACATATGCACATCTAAGGATAAGGCTCCACTCTGACAAACGGTAACTTTACACAACATTATATTTATTTTCGTTCTATATTTAGCAGTTCGAGAAAAAATCCTTAGAAATTTTTTTGAAATTGTAAATGGTTGAATTAAGGATGGGTTAAGATCTCATTCACAATACTTAAACACACAATATTGTAGTGTAACATATGCACATTAAAAAGTAAGGTTCCACTCTCGTAAACAAAAATTTTACACAATATAGTTGTGCAACATATGCACATCAAAGGATAAGGCTAGACTCTGACAAACGGTAACTTTACACAACATTATATTTATTTTCGTTCTATATTTAGCAGTTCGAGAAAAAATCCTTAGAAATTTTTTTGAAAATGTAAATGATTTAATTAAGGATGGGTTAAGATCTCATTCACAATACTTAAATCATTTCTAATTTCCAATATGCGTACTTCAATTTTCGTCCTTCCCGCCTCAAAAGTTATGTTTGCTGTTGCAAGCAGAGATGAGTCGATCTTGATCTCAGTTTAGCTTCCGCTAGGCAATGACGTCAAATTGGAAGTAATGCAACCCAATTGGTCAGCTTTTTAGCAAATATCATCCTCTGCAAGTCCTATAATTGTTTTCTCCCGATCTTTCCTTGTTATGTAATGTTCCTCAAACAAGATGTGTAAAATTGCTCAAAAGAACAGTGTATTCTAAAACTTTAATTCTTTCCATGCGCATATTGCAGGAATTTACACATCGTTCTTGAAGAACGTTACATAATGATACTAAGATTCCGAATAAATTTATCCAGATACCACGATTATTTTTGAGCAAAAATTTAAAGTCTACTATACCTTTGTGTATAATAGCTCTATAAATTACATTTTGTCTTTTTAAAAACTCAAAAATCATTACCTAAATTGTCTTTATACGAAGAAGACTAATAATATCATATCTTCGCCCCACTTCAGTTGAAATTGAAAAAGACATTTGGTGGAAAATGAAAGCTTAATATCTTGGTATGCAATTGTACAAATATCAAAGCCATTCTTTTTAGGACTGAGGGCCTATTAGTCTCAATCTGGGATTTTTCCGTTGTCGATTTCGATAGTTGGGCATTTGTTGAAATCTAAAATTTATCGAAAATATAATTGAATAATTTGAAAGCGATGTTATAATTTGAAAAAAAAAAAAAAAAAAAAAAAAAAAAAAAAACTAATAGTCCTCCGTCCTAAACTAAATTCTGCTTTTGCCAGCATTTCATCAAAATCTTTTATTATTATTATTATTATTATTATTGAAAGAAAAAGAAAAGAAAATTAATAATAATCAGTATCGTTACAAGCGATATCGAAAAAGTTTTTTTGAATAATTTGGAATCAGGAAATAAAAAGTGCACGTGAAATAATATGAAATAGAAATAAGTAAAAAAATGAATTTAATGATTTAATGTTTTTGTTTTTCGGGGCTGCTCATGCATATAAAAAATGCGTATCAAAACGAGTCGAAGAAGAAAGCGAAATAAGTATTGAGTTATATTACGATAAATACGATATATAATATGATACGATATATTAGACCTACCGTTTAGTGTTAGTAGGCATTTTCGTTGAAAGAAATAGTTTGTTTGTTCGGTGCAACTTGCACATTAGTCCCGTGAGGTACAATTTTCACATTAGTCCCTTGAGGTACAACTTTCACTTTAGTCCCGTCAGGTACAACTTGCACATTATTTAAATATAGTGACCAGCAAAGCATTCGTTGATTCACTACCTCAATTGATTTTTTTTTTTTTTACATATTTTCTAAAAGTGGGGAACAAAAAAATTTCAGACGATAAATTACAATTTTGAATTCATTTTTTCATTGAAAATACATAAGTTAACACTTTTATTTATTTTAAAGCGATAAAATTCTTTGCTACCAATAGAAATTTTGAAATTTATTTAATTTATTTAATGTTTACACCATTGATATATATTTTTTTTTTCTCGTGAAAAATGACGTCATTGACAGAAGATAATAAAAATAATAATAATAACAGAAACGATTTGCAAGTTGGCAAATAGAGTACCATTATTAAGTCAAGATTTTTAATGGATAATTTCGTTAATTAAAGCGATAAAAATTTCTAACCAAGAGAAATCTTTTCCTTGCACTATTGTGTCATTGATAATTTTCATAACGCAAAGAACACATCAGATCGCGAGGAGATGCGGTCGTGGAAAATAAGTTGATACCAGTGGCAATAACTTTTTTTTTAATATAGCAAAAAAGAATAAGTTACCAACTAATTTTCCTTTTGTTGTAAGGGCATCTTGTAAAAAGTTATCATTTTATTATAATTGCATAGAAAGATTAATAGATTATCAGTAAAAAATGAAACATATTAATTTTATTAAAATATATATAAAACGTTAAGTAAGAAATTAAATATTGAATGAAAAGGAAACCTGAATAATTCAATTATTTCTAAAATCAAATTTCCTCACATTATTTATATATAATTTTATAAGAATGAAATATATGATATGTCAGTATCATACATTCCAACACCGCATTTCATTATTATTTTATTTTGTCGTTTTGTCGTTTTAAGCACATAAAATAAATTTCGATTCGCATATTTCTTATTCAATAAATTTATAAGAATTATTCAATAAATTTACTACAAATAGTAAAATTTGTATCATAAATAAAACAGCGTGTTGAAAATATATTCCATCCAAAAAACTTAATAAAAAGTAGTTTAAATTAATTTGATTTGAAAATTTAAATATTTTTGTCAAGATTTGATAATAAAATTTTCCCTTCGCGTCAGTAAATCAGATATCACTGTTTTACTGATTTAACGATAAAAAGTAAGTGAATTTATATGGAAATTGTCAAAACTGGTATTTTTTCTTTACAAATAAACTTGCCTTTTGCCAATAATTTAATTTTATACGGAAAATTTTCATTTCCAGGTTCAAAATTAAATCCTTATATAATGCAACGTATAATTGGTTTTGTATATTTAGGTATAATATTATAGATATAAAAGAAAGTTTTCTGGAAAATTGTGTAAAAAAAAACTTATTAAACGCGAGATTTATTTGTTTACATAAAACTGAATTTTTGAAGGAAATATTTCAAAAATAATAATAATAATGTGTTCTAATTAATTAATAATTGAGAAATTTGTAAACATAATAATTTGTTAATTAGTCCGGTATACTACAATATCTGTATTTATTCTTTTATGTAAGTTGTAATATGAGAAAATATATATAAACAATACAGATAAAACTATTTCTTTAAACATTTTAACCAAACGACCATGTATTTTTCTTAAAGTTATTACTTTCTTCTATATTCAGTAGAAGAAAGTATTGAATTCGTAAAAATTTTCGACCTCGTGTTTTTGATGGATTTACACGTTTTGAGAGCAGTAGAACACGATTTGACCATTTTTAGAAAATGTCTGTCTGTGTGTGTGTGACAAAATTATGTGGCAACTGTATCTCAGGAACTACTGCACAGAATTTCATACAAATTGGTATGTAGTTGCACCTTGACCTAAATTAGTGCCGATCAACTTTTGGTAAAATTTGTCTTACAGGTTGCGTTGCCATCCCGCTTTATCTAAATTTTTAACATGGTGATATAGGACAAAATTTTGTATAAATGTGCATAAAGAGAATTATTTTTTAGTAATCATTATGAAATTTACAAGAATTATTTATAATACAAATAGTAAACTGGAATTTTTTTTTTGTTTATGTATGTACCTCCTCCCCCCCGGGGGAGGGGGGTAAATTTTCAAGATGCGTATCTTTTGAAAGGTCTCGTCAATACCTTTAAAACGAATGGTTTAACTATAAATATGTGATAAATTAAAAGAAAGTTATGGATTTTTTTTTTTTTTTTTTTTTTTTTACTTTTAACGAAAAAAAAAACTGAAAAAAAAAAAATCCTTTTTTTTATTTTGCTACTGAATGAATTTGTATAGGAAAATATAGAAGAATGTCTTGTGGTGGCCACAACATACTAGTTTTTACTAATAGCTGTACTATAAACATAAATTTTCCATTAAATGTGGATATGATCACGATACAATTTTTTGTTTATAAGTGTATTTCAGAAACGATACATTTTATTAAAAGTTGGAAGACAAAATCAATTTAAGTCATTGATCTGAAAAGGAAAGTATTAAGATATGATATTCCTTAAACAATAAAAGTCATTTAATTAAAAATAATTTATGGCTCTGCTACGAATCCTGATGAACGGATTATTTCAACCAAGAAGATTTTTAATTGAAATTTTGAGACGGTGCAGACCTTAATTTAATTCACCGCGTCCTGTCAAATTAAACACAGCGGAGAAGATTTCAGTTCATAATGACTTTTTGTTAAAACCTTTATTGGAAACATTAAGTTTATGAAATTTACATTCGTAAACAGAAAAATCAATGCATAATATTGATGTACTTACTAGAAATTATTCGGTCGCTCTCTCTCTCTTCGCCCGTGTAGCTCTCGATTTTTCCAAATTAACCTTTTTCGGTGTACACGGTATTTACTTATTTAAGGCACCTTTAGCAGTAATAGAAAATTAAGAAATTAGAGGTTTTCCAACTTTAAATCCTTGCTATACTGTAATGGACTCTTCCCAGTTTCGTCTGCTCAATCATGTGATAGAGGAAAACGAATAATCGAATTCTGAGTATCAAATTCAATTAAATATTGTTCTTAAGAACAAAAATGTTAATATTTAATATAAAATAAAATAAAATCAATATTGTGCATTTGTAAACAGTAGAATAGTTGTATTTGTAAATTTAATATTATTTAAAAACACTTTATGTGTTTATTTTTAACTGTAAGAATCGATTTTTGTATTTCCTAGTGTAACTGTTACATTAACTGATCTAGCAATAAATAATAGCTTGTTCTTGTGGAATGTTTATGGATTATAATTTGAAATTTTAAAATGTTTTCATTTAATTTAATTGCATAAAGGTGTTGCAACAAGTTAATTAACTTAGTTACTGGTCTAAATGGATTTACGCAGTACCATATTGAACTGTCACTGATTTAAATACCAAAAATCAGAGTATTTAACATGTTCTTCATGAACATCAATAACAAATATAAACTAAATAATGATTGTAAATGTATACAGCAAACACAAGGTGATGAATAATGATATAAAATGGATTTAAAAAGATGATGTATAAAAAAATAACACAGATTAAATACGATTGATCAGAAATAAGAATAGAAAATATGTTATTTCAGCAATCACTATAGATAAACAAGACTTCGTCTGCTATTTGTTTTTCCTATATCATGTGACCTCTGACGTCAGGTGGGAAGAGCCCATTGCTTAACCATATTAAATTTATAAACTTTCGCTTAAAATGCATTAATGCTTGGCGTAAAATGTTTTGCAGGAACTCGAGAATTTAGAATTATCTGAATTTAAATTACAAATAACTTTACAGAATATAAACATTAAAAAATATAAAAAAAAATTCAGCCAAAACGTAAATTACTTATAATTAAGTATGTATATTAATATCTTTTATTATTTAAGAAGGAATAAAAAAAGCATAACGTGAATGAAGTCTTCAGAAAAAAAAAAAAAAAAAAAAAAAAAAAAAACTTTGAATTATTTCTTTGAAAAAAGAGTAGATTTAATTATTAAATAAAAAATGTAGCTTACTTTAAAAGAGCAGAAACTTTGATGTTATTTAAAAAGTTTTTTTTTTTAAAACACTTATCTTTAGAACCTAAATAAAACGTGTAACAATTAATAACATCATTATACTTTTTTTTTTCTAAAAGAAAAGTAATTTATTTTCCTTCTGCTTTTATTTTTATATCGATGAAAAATAGCCTATTTCATAAAGCAAAACAGAAATAACTAATTAAATTTCTTGTTTTTTTAATGAATTTTTATAAAGTTGAAAACCAATGTGATACGATGGGAAATTCATACTTTACAACGAATGATAATTTTATATGCTTATCTTATAAACTATTATTTTTATGAAATGGAAAGAAGGCATTGAAAACTGTTTTTTATTACATAAGGAATTCTCTTTATATTATTATTATTATTATTACATCTAAAGGAGCTTTCTGTTCGTAGGAAGTAAAAATCTGACGTTACTTTCGTACCGGGAAATCAATGAAAGCTTCATTGGGCTACCTATTTGAGGTCAATTTAAAACGCCCAAAGTAAAATAAATAACTTAAACTGTAATATATACAGGGTAATTCAAAAAAAGTTGACAAAATGACATGGTAGATCAGGCATACAACAAGGATAAAAAATTGCATCGGAACAGAGGGTCCAACTGCGATCCGAAGCCGCTACAGGGCGTCTAAAATAATACATAACACTAAGAGAAGAAACAAAACCATTACAGATCATTTTATTGATAATTACTCACCCACAGGCGACTAATGCAAGCCAAATGTTGAGCCTACAGGAGATGCTCAAAGTTTTTGCCAGATGCATCGAGACACGCCTGGCATCTACGTTTCATAGAACGACGCACCTTCTCAAAGATACCAGGTGTATCTCGAACACATCCTGCTGCCACAACGATTCTTCCTACAAGTCTTCCGGCGTTACAACAGGTATTTCATAAACAAGTCCTTTTAAAAATCCCCATAAGAAAAAATCCAAGGGAGACAGGTCTGGTAATTGTGGTGGCCATGCGACTGGTCCACCGTGACCAATCGAGCCGCCAGGAAAAGTAGCCTGCAAATGTGCTCTGACGTCTGTGCTGAAATGTGCAGGAGCTCCGTCGTGTTAAAATCTAATGCGTTGACAAATAGGCATCGGAACATCATTCAGCATTTCTGGCAGAAACTCTTGCAAGGATGTTAGATAAATGGGACCATTAAGTCTTTCTGGGAGAATGTACGAACCAAGTAAACAGTCTCCTACAATGCCAGCCCAAATGTTAGCGGAAAATTTTCGTTGTGTGCCGTGCGGACGTGTAGCATGCGGCTTTTCATCCTTTCACGTATGCAAGTTGTGAAAGTTCATCACACCCTATAGTGAGAACGCAGCCTCATAGGTGTAGAGAACACTTGCTGCGAAGTTTCAATCTGCAGCACTTTCTTGCAAAAACCACCGCGCAAAATCCATACGATTGTTGCAGTCTCCCGGTTCCAGTGCCTGGGCACGTTGTAAATGATAAGTATGTAGTCCTTCGTCGTGTACAATGCGCCAGACGGTAGCTTGGTGGATATGAGTCTTTCGGGATAGAACTCGTGTACTCATTGAAGGATTATGCTGGAGTTCTCGGACAACTAGGAGTTCTCGGATAGTATTTAATGTTTTGCAAAAAGAATGGAGTTGAGACACATATCTCATAATACAATGGGTAACGCTAATGCTTATCTTGGTCTTTTCCGGTGACGAGGTTCACTAGCATCGTATACAAGAAGTTTAGGTAGTAATAATGTTATCAACTATAAGCATTTTATAGAATTCCGTTGAAAATTTTTTTAAACGCTGACAAAGGCAGATGTTTTATCAGATTTCTTCTGATCGTTTTATTACAAATATTTTTATTTCCTTTACGAATATTTCTTAAGTTTCTGATGTGGAATAAAATAATAAAAAAATCCAAGGAGGTTTTACAAGCTAAACTTCAAATTGGGCAGTTATTATTAATGATAGGTTGATCATAAGCGTTATATAAACGATGTTTATTGTGTATGGATAATAAGGGGCTATTAACACAGAGAATTTAAATCTACGGAAACTCTAAAAGGTTTTTCTCTAGTATTGAGGATGTACTTTTTTCATCTGAGTCTACTGTTTTGGGTGACGCCATGGTATTTAGCATGATTATTCCGTGGAGTGGTGGTATTGTTGAGTGTTAATCGATTTCTGAAGTTGTTACATCTAGAGAAAAAAAATGTAGAAATCATATTTTCCTCCAGTTTCATTTTCCACCGATTTCATCATTGTGAGAAAGAGTCAAAATGTTTTTCTAGGCTTTTATAAAGGAAAATAGGGTGACATGCAGAAACATAAATTGTCGTGTTGTTCGCACAGAGGACGATGATAGCCTATGATGGACGGGGAATGTCGTTAAAATGTATATTAAATAAGAAGGACAAAGTACATATCCTTGGAGGACACCTCAGAGGATGTGTTTCTTCATAGAGATAATGTTGTGTATGTGGATGAAGAGTTTACGTTGTTTAAGGTATGCATAAACAAGGTTAAAGCTTGGATGAAAAAAAAATTCTAATTAATTTGTAGATGAGGTCCTCATGCCAAACTTTATCAAAGACCTTGACGAGGTCTAAGATATTGGCAGCATAAGGTTTCCCTGGTACTGAGAATTCAACAACGAGAAGACGACGAAGTTGGGCGAATGTTTAGATCGAAAACAGAAATGATCAGGCATAAGAGCATTATTATAAGTATTGTCAATACTAGCGGATGGGAGCAGAACTGATCATAATGTTAAAAAAAATCCGATTCTAAGCATAGGGAAAACTGTCGAGAGTAAGGGATTTTTTCCCCTTTTTTTGCTCGATCCCTACCACTACGAGTGGATCATTCTATTTAATTTGCAAGTAAATCGGTAGACAGAGAAGATGGGACCCTTTTTGCGATTGCGCGTGTTTACGATTTTGATTTTTCTCTGTTGTTGCTTATTGCTTGATTCTTTCTTGACAATTTTAAGTTCATGTTGACTCCTGTCAAAGATTTGATTGATGAGATTTTTTTTTCATTTATCGCATTACTTAAAATATTTAATTCGCTGTTGTGTGTGTTTCAAGACAAAGGAATCTTCAATACTCAAATGATGGAATTATTTTCTATTTTTGTGTTTACAATATGCGCTCAGAGGTGCCACATGTTTGGATGTTTCCAGAAAATACTTATGGATGTAATTGAAGTGTAAGATGGCCTCTCTATTTTATATTTCTCAAACTTTTAGCCAGTTGGTGTAACGTTAATAGCAAAAAGTTTGATTTATTTTATTTTTTTGCTTTAATGTGCACTTGCAGGCTAAACTGTCTTCCAATATACAATCATTTCAGGTGAGTCAAATCTATTTATCTCTATTTTTTTAAAATCAACCTATTTATTATTATTGTTATTCACATATTTTGAATAATGTAATTGTAAAGGCAGGAATCCAGTTGAGAGAAAAGTTGCAAATTATTATTTATAATTTTTGTTCAAATTTAATGTATTTTAACCAGTAATATTTCTCAGTTATGTTGCAACAGCTTTTATTTTTCATTCTGTATTATGTATTTTTAAATTATTCCATTTAATATATATGGATATTATTATCTATTAATAAATATTAATAAATAATCTATTAATAATAATTCGCCCATTTGTCGTTTTATTGTTGTTGAAGTATTTGGGGGAAAAAGGGGGCAGGGGTGGTTTACCCATGTGTTTTATGAGGTTCAGGGATGAGATTTTTCAGATTTTCAGCTGATTTCAGCTTTTTTGTACATTTAGCTTTTTAGCCTCTTTTAAAATTTTTCAGCTTTTTTTATACTTCTGATGTGAATTTGTTCTTTTTTTTTTTTTTCATTGAAGATTAAAATAAATATTTATTACTGTGATATAATAGATTTTCTCATCAAAATTCTAGTATTTCATTTTAACGTCTTGCCTTTGCGTACAGTTTCAGCTTTTTTGTATTTCTGCTAATCTCATCCCTGGGTGGTATAATGCTCTATTTTTCCAAATCTCTCATAGCTGTTAGGTTATTTTAACAACTTACATTAAGATAGTAATGAATAATAGGTATTTTTCTGTTTGCAGGGCGCAAACGAAAAATCGCCAATTCAGTATTATCGCACCAATTCAATATTATCGCCAATTTGTATTATTGCTATTTATATTCAAATCGCATATTGCATTCTTTACCAGTAAGCCTTTCTCTTGAAAAAAATAGACTGCATCTTCTTCAGTTGTGGGCAAATCCCAAAAAATTCAGGTAGACGAAAGGATGTTAATATATTTTACTTAGAAAACAAAAATGTTCTAATGTTAATAGTTGGTGATTTTTCGTTTGCGGGGCGCAACGGAAAAGTACCGAATAATATGAAGCAATATTTCATATTACGTTTTTGATCGCCAAATACAAAAAACGCCAAGGATGACAGAGTTTTGAAATTTAAAATTAAAATTTTGTCAAATTGACTGCAAAATAACTTACAAGGAAACATTCAAAAGGTCTCATCTTCAAAAAGTATTGAAAAAAATATATTTGATTCTACTCTTCATAAAACACCAGAAAATGAAAAAATTATCGGCCGAAATAAATGACAGCGACCACAAAAAATTATCAAAATTAAGCATATTTGGTGATTTCACACTGCTAGGCGATTGATTTTGAGTACTTGGCGGAAAAGCAAAACACGGTTCTGTTCATACACGGCAATCTCGGTGCTAGCAAACGTATCGCCTAACAGCTCTAAATCGCCAAATATGCTTAATTTTGATAATTTTTTGTAGTCGCTGTAATTTATTTCAGCCGATAATTTTTTCATTTCCTGGTGTTTTAGGAAGAGTAGAATCACATATTTTTTTTTCAATACTTTTTGAAGATGATACCTTTTGAATGTTTCCTTGTTAGTCTAATGCATGCACACGATAACTATTACATATCTATACCCAAGTAGAGGGATTAAAATCGGGAAATAATTTTCCTCGATTTTTAATATTTTTTTTTACAAAACTAGGGGGCTCTGCCCCCTTCTCGTTCCGCTCACCAACCCCTGAAGGAGGCTTCGCCTCCTTCCCGACTCACTTTACTTATTAACACATGCAGAACTCTGCCCACCTATTCGCTGCATTCTTTCACTGAAAAGGAATATTAATAGTGCATATTACAAGACAAAAGCAGAAAATCGTTATGGAAATCTTCATATTCAATGTCAAATTGAAATATAAAATATTTTTATACATATTTTTTAATAGAAAGAAAATCATAATATCTAGACCATTTTGCATTACAGCTTTAGTATATGACCCTTTTTATTTCTTTTTTACAATGTTAAATCCGGACCACGGTACCCCAGTCGGTAGAGCGCCGAGCTCGTAATTGGCAGATTGTGGGTTCGGTTCTCGAACCGACCAAAAACCATCGTGTACGCTAATGGTGGCTGGTGCATGTAAAATATGTCGTCGCTACAATATCCTCAGTGTTCCCATCAAAATTATACCTCTGGGGGCCACCGAAGCTGGGAAGCTATTGTTGTGATATTTAATCTCAGAACTTTCTTTTATTAACTTTCATTTTTCTTGTTCCGGACTTTCTCTTTTTGTTTTTTTGCTTCCCGCCAACTGATTGTTTTTGTGCACCTGCCGTATCACGTGACGATATGTCGCGTCTCTCTACAAGTACATTGTAATATTTTTTTAATCATGTAATTTTTGTTATTCGGAACTGACGTTCCATTTTAATCGTATTTTGTGCCTAAGAAATCTATAATAATAATATTAAATAAATTTTAAAAGGTGAAATTCTAGGCAGTCCTTTATCATGCAGTTAATATTTAAATTATTAAACAAATATTAATCCCCTTTAATTACAGCAAAACAAGTTGTTATGGTTTTAAACCAGAAGTTATTCATACTGCATTTTTAAGCGTACAATCTGATGATTGCGTTACGAGATTTTCTTCAAGAAATGGCATACATGATTACCTGTGATAACCCAGGTAAGTCAAACTTCTTTTAATAAATTGACTGTACAATATTAGAAAAGAACATCTATTATTAAATATGTTATATAACTTACTGAGGAAAACAACGTATTCATGCCTTCACATATTAGTTTCTCTATTAGATTATGATTCTGATATTTTGAATTGAAAATTTAGATTTATTCTTGACAAAAATTCAAAAGTTTTTTTTTTTTTTCATTGCACATTGGAAGAGATTGCTACATTTAAAAAAAAAATGAAATGAAAATGTAAGCGAAAATATTTGTTTTTGTTTCTTCAAAACTGAAGTGACACTAAATCGAAAGTATTGAAAAGTGCTTATTTTCATGAAAACTATTTAATTTTATTTTCTTCTTCAAGTACTATTTATCCTAACTGTGTTGATTTAAAATATTAAATGAATATTTACGTAATGAACAAATATTAACAAAACTGTTACAAAAATTTTGTTTAAGTATGTCAGCAACAAAAGATATACAAATTGAACCGCTGAACTCTACAAATTATAATGTGTGGAAGTTTCGTATTGAGATGTACTTGCAAAAAGAGGATCTTTTTACAGTCATTACTGACGATCCTCCCAACCCAATAACCGATCAGTGGCGTTCAAAAAATAGAAAAGCGAGAGCTTTAATTAATTTACTTATTGATAACGAACAAATCGTGTATGTTATGAATCTAGATACAGCACGAGAGTGCTGGAATGCTCTGCGCCAAGTCCACGAAAGATCATCGCTTACGAGTAAACTTTTCTTACTTAGGAAACTTTATTCCATAAAATTAATGGAAGGTGGTGATGTAAACCAACATATAGCTGATATATATAAAACACGCGACAGACTCACTGCTATAGGTGAAGTCATAGACGAATCGCACCTAGCTGCATTAATGCTATGCTCACTCCCTCCTTCGTATGACGTTCTCATAACAAGTCTCGAATCGAAAGACGAAGCGCAATTGACACCTGAGTATATACGAAACAAATTAGCTGATGAATATGCCAAAAGGCTTGAAAACAAAACTTATCAAAATTCAGCGTTAAAAGTCCAATACCATAACAAATCGGAGAAATTCTGTAAATACTGTAAGAAAAGTAATCATAATATAGAAGAATGTTATAAGTTAAAAAACAAAAATAATTCTGCTGTTAAAAGTCACAGTAAAAATTTCAACAAAAAACCCAACTTCAGATCCAACATATGCTCTCAGAACAATGAGAAGCCAGATAGCGCTCAAATTGCAGAGGGGAGCAATAAACCAAAAGCTGATAAATTGTATTCTTTTTATGTTGGAGATAAAACTGTAAATTGGGTGGTTGATTCAGGGTCGTCTTCACATATCTGCAATGATAAACTAAAATTTCGCGATCTTAAAAATAACGTTTCTAACGTCACTATCGCGAACGGCACGCAGCTAAAATCTTTGGGTTCCGGTACTGTGGATTTGTATACCGTAAATTCGGAAAACACACAGAACAAAATAACACTTAAAAATGTTCTTTATGTCCCTGAAATAGAAACTAATTTAATTTCTATAAAAAGAGCAACAGAGAATGGCTGTATCGCTGTATTTGATGATAAAACCTGTACAATTGTAAATCAGGGTAATACATGCATTGAGGGATATGTGAAAAATAACTTATATGAATGTCAATTAAATTATTCTGAAAACAAACACACAGCGAACATTGTAATACAAACTTGTGATAACGAAAATTGCATAAACAAGTGGCATGTGAAACTTGGCCACAGAAATACTAACCACATTAAAGATTTAGTTAACAAGGACATGGCTGTGGGTATAAAATTAAATGATTGCAAACATAATACTGAATGTAAAACATGCATAATGTCAAAATTAACTGATTCACCTTACCCCAAAGCTGCACAATTTAGAGCCTCCGTACCACTCGAACTGGTCCACACAGACTTATGTGGCCCTATGAAAACCCCCACTGTAGGTGGAAAATATTACTTTCTTACATTCATAGACGACTACAGTCGTTATACTATTATATATTTGCTAAGAAATAAGTTTGAGGTATTTTCTAAGTTAAAGGAATATGTGGCTATGACCGCAAACAAATTTGGCCGAAAAGTGCAAGCAATTCGCTCCGATAACGGGGGTGAATACACTAGCATGGAAGTAAATGAATTTTTGAATAAAGAAGGAATTGAGCATCAGTTTACCGTTCCTTACTCTAGTGCTCAGAACGGCGTGGCAGAACGTAAAAATCGTACGCTGACCGAAATGGCTCGCTGTCTGCTTAAAGACAGTAATTTACCGAATTCCTTTTGGGGGGAAGCCGTAAATACTGCAAATTACATACAAAATAGGCTCCCGACCTCCTCATGCGACTCAACTCCTTACGAAAAATGGACCGGCCGTAAACCCGATTTATCAAATATAAAAACATTCGGATGTCGCGCATACGCATATGTACATAAAATACATAGGGGAAAACTGGATAGCACCGCTCAAGAAGGAATTTTTGTGGGATATGATAATCGTAGCAAAGGCTACAGAATTTGCACAAATAATAAAAATGTAATAATTAGCAGAACTGTAAAATTTTTGGAAGATGAGAATAGAGAATCCCACAATAATGAAACATCACAAATCAAGAATGAAAATTCAAATGATGAAATTCCGGTGTCCAAATTACCAATATTAGATACTGATATAAATATAGATATAGCGGGCGATAACGATAGTCCGGATGACACGCAAACTCTGCCGCGACGATCACAACGATTAAATAAAGGTGTTCCGCCCGACAGATTTGCATTTGCAGTAAATGACAAAAGAATTGATGAGCCTAAGTGTTTTGATGATATACTAAAAATTCAAAACCCAGCTGAAAAAGAAAATTGGCTGAATGCCACACTCGACGAAATGAATTCACTCAGACAAAACAATACTTGGGAACTTGTTGACGCTCAACCAGGGACCAAAGTAGTAGGGTGTAAGTGGGCGTTCAAGGCCAAATACAATAGCCAAGGACAAGTCGAGAAATATAAAGCCAGGCTTGTTGCCAAGGGTTTTTCTCAAAAATACGGGGTGGACTATGACGAAACTTTTGCACCAGTTGCATCGCATACCACTCTAAGAAGTTTCTTGACCATGTCACTATATAAAAATTTGAATCTAAGGCATGTAGATATAAAAACTGCTTTCCTACATGGAAATTTGCAAGAAGATGTATACATGCATCAACCCGAGGGTTATGTTGTCCAGGGCGAAGAAAATAAAATATGTAAGTTAAAGAAAGCGATATATGGCTTGAAACAAGCCGCTAGAGCGTGGAATTTGAAAATTAATGAATCATTGTGTAAATTAGGATTTAAACAAAGTCAACACGACAAGTGTTTATATATACGTAACAAAGATAACACAGAAACTTACATTCTTGTGTATGTTGATGATCTACTTGTAGCTGGTAAAAATCACGATATTGACATACTAATTAATCAACTTAGGGAAGAATATCCATTAACCGACCTTGGGGAAGCCAAATATTACCTCGGCATAAATATAGAAAGACCTTGTAAAGGGGTAATTACGCTTGATCAAAATAATAAAATACGAGACATTGTAACCAAATTTGGGCTAGATAACGCACGGCCCTCTGACACACCAATGGAACCAGGGTATATAAAATTAACTGATAATGACAATCTCTTACCAAACAACACAATGTACAGACAGGCTATAGGCGCGTTACTTTACATTTCTACAGTATCGCGACCTGATATAAGTGTTGCCGTTGGCATCTTAAGCCGTAGAAACGAAAATCCTAGAGCGAAAGACTGGGAGGCAGTTAAAAGGGTTATTAGATATTTGAAAAATACCCAAGATATTAAATTAAAACTTTGTAACTCTGGTGAACCTGTTCTTAGAGCATATTCGGATTCGGATTGGGCCAATGATCCAAGTGATAGAAAGTCTATATCTGGAAATTTATTTAAGATAGGAAAAAATCCAATATTTTGGACTTCGAAGAAACAGTCCTGTGTGTCCATGTCTTCAGCAGAGGCTGAGTACGTCGCAGCTGCGAGTGCTGCACTTGAAATACAGTGGCTCAACAAACTACTGGATGATTTAAATTTGCCGCAAGAATGTCCTATAGTGTTGTACCAGGACAACCAATCTACCATCAAGATTGCTGAAAATGAAAAATTCCAGTCCAAAACAAAACACTTACAGCTGAGATATCATCTTCTGCGAAACTTAATACAAGAAGGCCTAATAAAGCTTCAATACAAACCTACCAAAGAAATGAGCGCCGATACCCTCACAAAAGCTCTACCAAAAACTGATTTTAATAGACATAGAAATGCATTAATGAACAATTGAAAAATTTCTGAGCTTAAGAGGGGGTGTTGTGATATTTAATCTCAGAACTTTCTTTTATTAACTTTCATTTTTCTTGTTCCGGACTTTCTCTTTTTGTTTTTTTGCTTCCCGCCAACTGATTGTTTTTGTGCACCTGCCGTATCACGTGACGATATGTCGCGTCTCTCTACAAGTACATTGTAATATTTTTTTAATCATGTAATTTTTGTTATTCGGAACTGACGTTCCATTTTAATCGTATTTTGTGCCTAAGAAATCTATAATAATAATATTAAATAAATTTTAAAAGGTGAAATTCTAGGCAGTCCTTTATCATGCAGTTAATATTTAAATTATTAAACAAATATTAATCCCCTTTAATTACAGCAAAACAAGTTGTTATGGTTTTAAACCAGAAGTTATTCATACTGCATTTTTAAGCGTACAATCTGATGATTGCGTTACGAGATTTTCTTCAAGAAATGGCATACATGATTACCTGTGATAACCCAGGTAAGTCAAACTTCTTTTAATAAATTGACTGTACAATATTAGAAAAGAACATCTATTATTAAATATGTTATATAACTTACTGAGGAAAACAACGTATTCATGCCTTCACATATTAGTTTCTCTATTAGCTATCCCCTCCGTATAGGACCAAAACTGTGGTGGCATGTCTTCGGAACATCCGTAGGGGTGCGTCCCAGACCATCGCCAATTACCCATAGCGCAGCATTGGTGTGACGTTCAATCCAACCTACCTACCTACCTACCTACGTACAACCATGGATCATATTTTAATTTTCTCGTGTAAAATGACTTCATGACAGAAGAACAATGTCACTGGGAGAAACTTTCTACAAAATATCAAATAGAGTACCTTCATAAACTTGTCGTTTTTAGTCAATAACTTTTTTAATTAAAATGATAGAAATTTCTAAGTGGCTGAAATGTCTTCCTTGGGGTACTCGGAACTCATTGATACCTCTCATGACGCGGAGGACCCTGCCCTCCGTTAGAAGATGCTGTCGCAGACAAAAAAATTTGACGCCAGTGACAGTAACTTTTTTTAATATATAGAGAAATCCAATGGGCAATTAACATAGGAAAACTTTTTCTTGCATTCACGGACGGTCAGTGATGTCACACTTTGCTTGCATATAATCCAATTCAAATGAAATATATTTTCTAAATGCACTTTTAGAGTGCTTTTTAATGCAGGCGCCATCTTGTAAAATTATATGTAAGCATTTTTAGGATAGAATATTAAAGTATTTGGAATCCTGAAGAACAGGGTACGGTCCCGTCGCCAAACAAAAATTTCGTTGCCATGACACGAAAGGGTTGTTTTTGCCAGACTCCAAGATGGCGTTTCACATATCGAGGCATTTTTTCTTTTTAATCAGAGGGACCAGCATCTGAATCCCCCGTTAGATAGCTGTATTATAACTATAGTATTTTCCCACAACTGGATTTGGCGGTTTTTCTTTAGCGCCGTTTTGAACGATAACGATATCGTACCGGATTCTTTGCAATATAATATGGCAGCCTGCATGCTGTTTATTTTAGATTTATGATTTAGCTTGTGATTTTATCATTTATGATTTTTAGATTTATGATTTAGCCATAATCTCCAAATCCAGTTGTGGGGAAATACTACAGTTGTTCTCATTTAAAACTGGAAAGAAAGAAAATAAACTGTATTATAACATTTTTGTTTATTTATTTTTTAATGCACAGATTACTTTTAGACACCTAATATAATAAATATATATACAAAAATTGAACTATAATAGAGGAAGAGAATGATAAATAAACACATTAACAAAATATTATGTAAAAATTAAAGATGCAACGAACAATGGTTTGGCCGAATAACCGAATACCAATTAATTGGCCACATTATAGCCGAATATTTGGCTGCCGAATAATGAACTCATTTTTGTCTAAAAATGTAGTATAGTATGCACTATATGCACAATTCTTGTACATTTCATAACTAAAATGTATTATTTTCTTTTTTAAAAGTTATTTTTATTCAAATTTTTAAAATTATTTGATTCTGAAAAAAATATTCGGCTACGTTCGGCTTAAAAATTGCCTCAATAATAAGAATTCTTTGCAAGTTTCTTATGAGGTATTGTCTAGTCATATTTTAAAAGATACTAGTGAGCTTCGCCCGCTAGCGGGTCACTATTTTTAAATGAATCACTATAATGAATGAATTCTCAAAATTCCATATTCTCGCTCATAAAAAAATCTTTTTGATCAAGTAAAAACTTACACCAGTCCCCACTGCCGTCGGCAGCATAGACCTGTGCGCACTGCGCATGCACAGATTAAGGGATACGCATATTTATTCCCCACCTTTCCTGCCCCTCCTAATTAACCTATGTCCCCCTAGTCCCTCTTTCTGCCTCCCCTTAATAATGTAGCACTTTCCAAAATATCCCTATTCGACTCATAGGCCACCAGAACCTATAAATACCAATTTAGAATGGTTTAACTCAATTTCTAATTTCTTGTCCCCCCCACCCACCTGCCCCCAATAATTAAAAATATCACTGGAAGGATTTTTTTTATTATTATTATTAAATAACGAAGGATAAATATTAAATTTTTTCATTATGCTTTGAAAAAAAATCAGAATTTGCTTGTATGGTTCAGTTGGGACAAATTTGAATAGATTAATTTTAAATTTAACAGATTATGTTAGCTACTACAGATATATGTTTTGCACTTATTGATATAGCATAAAAGTTTTTACATGATCCTTACATTAAAATGGTATGATAAAATTCATTCAAGGTATGAAAGTTTTATTTGTTTATTTATTTATTTATTTATTTTTTTTTTGGGGGGGGGGATATTAGTTAATTTCAAATAAAATTTTCACAATGCATCACAAATATAAATTCTAAAATTTAAAAATTTTATTGCGTAATATAATGTTTTTATTTATATTGTGTAAATATAAATAAAAACATTTCTTACAGAATTATTCGGCCTGGGACGAATAATGGACTTGATATTCGGCCTGTCAGCCGAATAATGTTTGCATCTCTAGTAAAAATCAATAAAAAGCAGTTTGGGGAAGGTTAAACAGCTATACGAGATTTAAAGTTTAAAATTATAAATTTTCATTACATATTTACAACTTGAGACTTATAGTTACAAAGACTTTTTGTCTCTAATGATACTTGTGGCAAAGTAACGCTAAATTTCCGTCGGCCTCCATCTTCGTAGAAAATGGTGACCGTTGTACTGTTAAACAGCAGGATCAAATTTTCATTTAATTAAAAAAGCATAAAAATAAATAAAAGAGGTTGGTTTCTTTTATAATAAGTACGAAAGTTTGAATAAACACCACAAAATGCAATAAACTCGCAACAATCGGTTCGGATCGAAAATACACACGACTTTTTGTCAGGTAAACAAAATATGCACTAGTGTTGCAATTTAAACAGTGTGCCACTTTCATTGCAGTATGGGTGAAAAGCACGTAGCCCTTTATCAGGCGTACAATGCAGGCACGAGTGCTGCAATCAAAGTGGAATGCCACTTTGGTTGCAGCACTCATGTCTGATGAAGGGTCATGTATATGCTTATCCTGAAACAATTGGTGCAAGTTTATTGCATTTTATGGTGTTTATTCAAAGTTTTATACTTATTACTTAAAACGCCAGTTCTGGTGCTTTTTTATTATTTTCTTTAATAATTTCATTTTAAAATATTTAATTAAATTGTTATAATAATTTTATTCATGATTTAATAAAGTATATGCAATTAAATTTGATTCATTAACTGAAGGCTTTAGTAATAAATTCTTCTTATTTGGGCATTTGCTTTTTTTTGTTGAAAACAACCTTTGCTTCTTAATTTTTTTATTACTTGGTTCACTGGTGGATGCTTCACAATTAAATTTTGACTGTGAGGGCTGTTCATTATTTCTTTTTAGATCTTTGTATGCCTCAAAAGATACAGAGGCTGATTTCAGGAGTTTGTGCAATTCTTGTAATTCTTCCATATTACATGTCTCTATTTCACACTTAAATTGATTTAAAATATTTAATGTATCTTCTTTTAATTTGTTTACCTTCCCATTATTTGAATTCAAATTTTTCAGAATAATATTTTTTTCTACCAGTTTTTTCTCATCATTCTCCTCTATAATTAAGTTTCCAATGCAGTCATCATTTTCACAGTCATCTGTTTCCATCTCAGCATTATGTTCGATTGCATTTAATCTACATATAGCATGGATGTGTTTGTTTACACATGTTCCATTGAACAGAGTTGTCAATGCATGTGCAAGCGAACGTATGCAAACAAAAAGAGCAGTCCTTGCACATAAGTGGACAATCTTTAACACAATCTTTAATTTTTTTAATTTCGTATATTTCATTTGAGTTTTCCGATTTGACGCTCCACGTTTCATTTTCTTTCATTAAACTAGAAAAAGGGATTTGCAAGCTATGTTTATGCCGATTTCTGATGTTTGATATTTTGGAAGAAACTTTTCCTTTTTCCAATGCTATTAAACGATCAAACAGTTTATCTCTAACAAATTTAAGAAGGTAATGAATCGTCTTATCAAGTCTTTTTCCTTTTTTTCCTTCTAAATATATATATTTAATAGTTCTATGCATCCTTTCAATGTGCATATTAGTGTTTATCCCACACCATTTTCTACAAGAGAAAGCCCACATGTCCGACCTTTTGAAATAGTATTTTTCAAAATATTGGCCAAATGTTTTTAATTCATCATTTTCTAGCAACATTTTTAAAAAGTTTTGTTTCATACTATTAAATGCATCATTATCAGTTTCGCTTAATAAACACCGTAACATTTTATATACATTTGCTTGTTGGAGTCTATCGCTTATTGTTTCACTAAGTTTTCTTCGCCAGCTGCGATCAACGTGCCATGAACATAAGAGATGCTTCTTCGGAGGTCCAAATATTAAGGACCATGCGCTATAAAATATCTCAGTATCATCTGTCATTAAAATGGAAGGTGATATATCAATTCCTACATCTTTAATGGCCTGAAAAGCAATTGCAAGCGAATTACTGTCTTGCTTGTTACTCAGTATAAATGCTGTCGGGAATACTTCCCTTTTGTCGTCCAGCACAACTATTGTTGCAAGGTCAAAATTATACATGGTCATACCATGGGTAAAGTCCATACAAATAACATCATTGCCATATAAATTCAATATTTCTCTCTGTGCATTGTTCATAATAACTAATAGGAAGTCATCATTTTTTAATGAGGGGTGGGGTGAATTTTGTGCTTTATAGAACACAATTGGGGAATTTTCATTTTTTTCCATTAATTTTACCCATCTGTCAACACTATCTGCATCATTAGTATCTAGCACACCATCAGTGTTGATATTAAATTCTAATTTAATATTTAAAATATCTCTTCGAGTCAAGAGATGCTGGGGCTGCAATACTGAAGAAAATCTATCTCTGATGTCATCTAAAATTGCTGATATCGGAATTTTATTGGACAATTTCAAAGCTATCTGTTTTCTTTCTTCTTCGGTTAATCGAAGTCTTCCGATGTCATTTGTGTGACCGACATGAGTACTCATATATTCAACTATTATTTCGTCATTCATTTCTTTTACTTTTATCATGGCTGGACAGGTGTAATTAATTTTATTAGAACCCATCAATTTTTTGTTTCGTGATCTGCCCTCTGTTTTAATTCTTTCATTTCCAGATCGATGGCAGTAAAAATAACTTACTTTTTCATTGTTTATATATTTACTACCACATTTTTTCACAAAGTTACAAATAGTTTCTCTTTCAACATCTCTTTTCCATTTTTTAAAATCATTTTCAGTTTTAAATAAATGGTGTTCTTTTTTAAATTGGATGTTATGCTGTTCCTCCAAATGGTTTTCTAAGCAGAGTTTCCTTGAAAACTCTTTTTTACAGCATGGGCATTTCAAATTGTGTTTTACAGAAAAGTATGTAGCACCATGCTTTAATTTCGCATGCCTATTTAGATTACTGTTACTGGAATAGGATTTACCACATTCGATGCATTCATTAAAAACAGTAGCATCTTGAATATTTTCAAATTCTTCACTCGAAGATTGTGAATCTGATAATTCATTCGATTCCATGATTATCAATATCACATAAAAATCAACTTGCTCTATTTTCTTTTTTTATTTCATATAGCACGCGCGTTTTTTATTGAATAAATCCCTTACGCGTCACATTAAGCATAATAAACACAAATACAAATCCGCTAGTTTAAAAATGCTGTCAAACAGAAAGTGAGAGAACGAAACAGAAAGTGAGAGAACGATTCTTCCGTAATAGGGAAAAAATCCCTTACTCTCGACAGTTCTCCCTATGCGTAGTAGCGGATTTTTTTTAACATTATGATCAGTTCTGCTCCCATCCGCTAGTATTGTCAATATGTTGCTGAAGGTGCATCCGAGTGATGTGTACAACGACTTTACTTATAGAAAGTAGGAGATAGATGGGGTGGAATTTAGTAGGATCAGAAAATTTAGTCAGTGTTTAGTGATGGGAGATTAAATGGAAAATTTCCTGATTTTAGGAACATACCAAAACTAAATTCAGATTGTCAATGAAAAATCTGATTCCACTTCGCTGTCTACAGCCTGGAAAAATTTGTTTAATTCAATTAAATAATTTCCTTCATTATGTTTATAACATAATAGTTATAATAAAATAATTCTAATTAAAGAAATAATAATAATAAATAAATAAATTTTATTAAATTTATATATTAGTATAATATTAATTAAATAAATAAAACAAAAAAAAATATAATAAAATAAATAAAAAATAAATTTAATTTATTACTCCTTCCCTCCCTCTCTTTTTTTTTTTTTTTTTTTTTTGTGTGTGTACGTGTGTTCCTCTCTAATTGGTCCTGCATGATGCTAACTATTTGTTGTTTGTGTTGGTCCTCCCCCTCTGGATTTTGCCCTGCTTTCAGTCTGGCTTTTGCCTCCAAGGCAGTAGCACGTGTTTGCACCTGATGAAGAAAGGCTACGTCCTTTCAAAACCGGTTTTATGACTTAAAATTTATGGTGTGTGAAGAAGTTTTAATTTATTTCTATTTAGGAACATAGTTAAGAATATTGTTAGTAAGTTTTGTTACATAAATAATGCAGTTAAAGCGCAAATTTTTAAGTGCGATTTCAGATTATGTTAAGACTCATTTATCACACTACATCACTGATATATATGACAATAGTGAACAAAATTAAAAGAAAGCAAAACTCAAATTATCTAAATAAAGCCTTCCAGACGCATAAACATTGAGTCTATTGTCTAAGTAGCCCCTTAAAACAGGGAAGAAACAATAAGTGGTTTAAAAAGTCGTTAGAATATACTAAAAGACAGCTTAGCCTCCTATATCGTAACATGAAGAAAAAATCAGGAGTTAAAATTACAAAAATATGCAATAATTTGAATTGAATGAAAAACACTTAAAAGAATAAAAACTAAAACTAGCTGGAATATGCAATATTCATTACAAATATATAAATATTTAAAGACGCAGAATAGAAAACTGACCTAAAAATGACCTAAAAAAGCACTTGCATAAAACATACATTTAAAATTACTTAAAAAAGCACTTGCAAAAGCAAACGAAAAGTTCACACTAAATAGCTTAGAAGAAGAAAATTAACAGTTACGTGTGCCAGTAAATATATAAGAATATTAATCATCCTCAATTTTAACCAAATTGTGAATCGCTGTACATCAACTAAGTAAATTATTGGATTTTTTGTTATGTTAGGCCCCTATTACACACACGAGTGTACGCCCAACTTTTAAGACAATTGTAAATTTGAGCCAATTTCGTTGGCTCAAATCACCTCATAGCCCAGTGTAATAGAAGTTTGGACTTCGAACAATTTTTTCTGGCTAGTGAGAAAAAGTTGTTCGTATTCCCAACTCCTTTTACTGTGGCAAGCCAATGATAAGAAAGTTCCTTACGCTTCGAAAAAAGACAGCACCAAGGGGAAATTCATTCATTGTAGTTCTCTTCGCTCGCCCTCCGTCGTCCCCGTTAAAACAGCGAGAAGTAGCTTCGTTTGTCATGCACTGTGTATCCTGGAAAAAACCAGTTTTTCGAACAATTTTTCACTCAACTATTGTAACCCTCTTTCGGATTTCGGCTTGCAAAAATTGGCTCAAATGAGAGTGGACTGAAAGATCCTTGTGTGTAATAATGCTTATAGAAGTTTTCATATGTGTATGTATGCAGGGTGTAACAAAACTAATAGTCAAAACTGTAAAGGAATAACAGAGCTTGCTAAAGCAAAAAAAAAGATTCACCATGCATTTTGCGAGCGGAAAGCAAAGAGATAGCCGCAAGAGGATGGGGGGGGGGGTAGTAAAAATGAAGAATCCAATAATATTTATTTTTGAAAGCATTACAACAAATGCTTAAGTGAACGACTTCTAGCTGCAATACAGGTTTTACAACAGCGACACAGTGAATCACGCAGACGTTCAAAAACCCCTGGTATTTTCCTAACGTCTTCATTAGCGACAATAATTCGGGCACTCAGATTCTCTGGTGATTCTATTGGTGTGATTCAATAGCGTGCTCTTATATTTCTGCATCTAAGGCAGCGAATAGAAGCTGATTGACGGATTGTATGATAGACAAAGTTTCATCTACGTCAGAGAAAGTGTCCTTTTCTTTTCGACCTCAAGTTGTACAGGGAAAGTTGTTTTTCTTGACCAATTCTATCACCCCTCACATTTGTGATTTGTGACCATTAGTTTTGAGATATTATACCTATATATATATATATATATATATATATATATATATATATATATGACCGTTAATCTGCAGATTAAATAGGGTGATCCGTTAAAGTGCGGAAAATTATTTCATTTCAAAAATTACCTAGGCAATCTGCGAATTGCCTAGATAATCTGCACATTACCGACTAGAAACTCATTAATCTGCATATTTCCTACTAGGCACTCATAAAAGTGAAAATAAGACCTTTGTTGGATGTTCAGCAACGTTTGCAGTCACGCGATTTTTGTATTTTTCCACATAGGTTCAGTCCAATTATAACTATAGATATTACATACTTAGTTCCATAATATGTAATTAATTAAGATATTTCATCTAAAGTTAACTAATTTCTTTTATCCACGTAAGTTGGGGACTTTGCTTATTTTTGGATATTCACACGTGCAAATTTAACACGTATCTTTTTTGGCCTGCTGATTCTAAACTCGTAATAAAATTTTTCCCAATACGTTGGGATCAATGTAAAAATTATTGAGGCAGGTTTTCTTTTTTAGGTTACTTTACGTAATAACAATATTAACTTTTCAACAGGTTACTTAAAATAGTTTTCATAAGTTTATTTGTACTTTTTAACTGAAAAGTCCAGTACTTAACAAATATTTCAATTATTTAACAACCAAACCTTTAGATTTTGTAATCAATGGAGCATCATATTATTTTATTTTATATAATTATTTTTACTATTAATAATATATATACCGGGTGATCCAAAAGTCAGGACAAACTTTAAAAATGAATAATTCGAAAACGAATCAAGATACAAAAATTTGGTTTGCACCAAACGGATGGAAAAAAAGCCGGGTTTTGTGTGGCAACGAAAAAAAAAAAAAATTCTGTTGACGACCAACAGATGGCGCTGTCGGATTTCTGATGTAGGATTATGCAAAGCAACAAACGATATAAAAAGGAGCAACTGCGGCAGGGAATGGTTGTCGAAGCTTACATGTATCGAAATATCGCATTCTCAGTCGCTACTTTAATGACGCATGTCCTCCAAGATCTCCAGATCTGACACCCTGTGACTTTTGGCTGTGGGGATTCTTGCAGTCAAAAGTGTACCGCGACCAACCGGAATCACTAGCAGCACTGGAAGATGACATCCTCCAAAATGTGTCTGCCATAATGCAAGAAATGCTACTAAATCCTCTGAACGGTGTGGTGAATCGTCTCACAGCTGTACTTCTGAATGATGGACAGCACATTGAGCAGTTATTGTAGTAGTACTAATTAACTGTAATTAAGCTGACTTGTAAGTTATCAACACTTTTTTCATTTGTAAATCATCTTTTGATGAAATAAAACACTATAGCGCCATCTGTTGGTCGCCAACAGAACTGTTTTTTTTTTTCGTTGCCACACAAAACCCGGTTTCTTTTTCATCCGTTTGGTGAAAACCGTATCTTTGTATCTTGATTCGTTTTCGAATTATTTATTTTTAAAGTTTGTCCTGACTTTTGGATCACCCGGTATATACATATATATATATAAAGCTTTTAAGTATGAAACTCTATAATTAACATAACTTTATTTTAATCAATTATTATTAGGACTGTGGACTATTATTCTCAATCTACGGATTTTTATGATACCTTTTTAAGATAGTTGGACATTTATCAAAATCGAAAATTTATAGAAAATATAGTTGAATAATTTGAAGTATCGAAATATTTTTTTAATAATTTTGAATCAGGAAATAAAAAGCACGCGTGCATAGTGAAATAAAAAAATAAAAAAATATTTATTAATAGACAATATTTAAGTTCATGGGCTCAGTTCAATGATATAAAAATCTGGAGTGACTCCACTTGACTTTCCGAACATTGAGTAATTAACAGTTTTGTAGATAAAGTAAAGAAAGAGGAGTTGTTAAAAAAACAAAAGAGAGAAAACCATAATAGATTGTTTGAGATATTTTCTCCATATATTGCACGATGTTTTATTTAATGCTACTGAACTTTGAGCCCATAGATTATAATGATAAAAAATTTTTCGTTGTGTCCCTGCAAAAACCTATAAATGCTAGATTTACCAAAATGCTTATAGTTAGTGCAACAGTGATTTATAATATTCATATAAATTTTGAGCTCAATTGAATAAGGTGTTTAGATGCTATTGCACTTTTAAAAATTTGGTCCCATAGGCCATAATGATAAAGAATTTTTCTTTGTGTTCCTGTAAAAAACCTGTAAGCACTAAATTCACCAAAATCTATACAGTTGGTGCAAGCGTGACCTATAATATGTGTAAAAATTTTTTGCTCAGTTTAATTAGGCGTTTAGACGCTATCACACTTCTAAAAATTTGGCCCCATAGGCCATAACGATAAAGAATTTTTCTTTGTGTCCCTGTAAAAAAACTATAAGTGCTAGATTCTCCAAAATCTATACATACTGAGTATCTGTGACCTATAATATGTGTATAAATGCTTTGCTCAATTGAATAAGGCGTTTAGATGCTATCGCACTTTTAAGATTTTGGTCCCATAGGCCATAATGATAAATAATTTTTCTTTATGACCCTGTAAGAAGCCTATAAGTGCTAGATTCATCAAAATCAATAGGGTTCGTGCTACGGTGACTAGAAATATGCGTACCAACTTACATCTCATTCGAGCACAGCGTTTAGACGCTAGCGTGTTCACTCACACACATACAGACACAGATACACACACACACACATACATATATCATCGTAAAAATAATGAAGACGGACGCAGGGGTCCTCGAAACGTATAGAAACATCAAAATCTCAAATTCTGATTTTTGACATGATTACAGTACTTTCCTCATTATAGTGTTAAAGGAAATGAGAAGAGTGAAACTAAACTAAAAGTGGAGAAAGAAAAATTGTTTGCAATTTTCAGTTGAGAATTACAAATATGCTGGTAAAAGAAAAAACAAAAAATGTCCTATCTATTTCAGCATCAAAATTTTAAAAATTACCCAGGATTATTAATAAGTAAATTGCTTTAATGTAGTGCTGAATTAGCTTTCATGCCAAGCGCGATTCATCCGTGACAAAAACATACTATTTAAACAAAAAGAGGGGAAAATCTAAAATTGAGGTATATATATATATATATATGCGTATTTTTTTTAAACTCCATTTTCATATTTTTATTTTTTCATGTGCAAGAGCAAATTTAATATTTAATATACATATATGTATATTTCTCGCGTGAAAGAATATTTTATTTTATGCTGAAAAAAGGAATTTTTTTTTTTTGGCAACAATTAAACATTTAAATGTCCATTTTTAAAGCTTTTACCAGGTTATTATTTTCACATTTTAATTAATTTTAAAAAATCTAATCAAAATTTTGTTGCAAATAAGGTATCAAATGAAAGGGGGATTTTTTCTGTTTCCGTCGGTTTAATTAACTTATCGATCGGACAATTAGATGTTTTAAAATTAGCTAATGTATGAAAAGCTGGTGGCAACTTGTGTCAACACACAGACAAACGGACTCAAAAATCTCTTAGCCGTTTATATATCGAGAGATTTAAAAATCCCGTGTTTTTATTATTGAGTTTATTAATATGCTCAAAAATTGGCATCGACCATCGTGAATCCCAATATCCCAAACATAGATGTTCATTGATGTATTATTCTTCCACAAACCAGTATGAAACCGTATCGAAATACAGTTCTGGAGATTTGAGGAAATAAATTTTGTATTTGAACTTTTTCTGTTTAAATCCGCCAAAATTCCATTAAAGGACTTCTTTTAGTTCAACTTATTTAAAATAAATTATTAAATGAACATATATTAATTTGAAAACATGTGATATTTGATAAATAAGACGACTACGTTTTCCTTTTTGAAACAAAATTACTCATTTTGGAAGGAGTACGTCCATTTACTCATTTTTAAAAACTTCATTTTTAAAGTGATATTAGAAATGTCTTTCAAAACTACATCCTAGATTAAAAAGAAATCCAAAAATAAGCTATTCAGAAAACTTAATTGTTCCGTGTTATAAAGAATTCATCTAAAAATTAACTTATTCCTTATGTTACGCTCATTAGATACATTTTTTAAGCATTCAGTGAAGGAAATACTTAAATTTATTTTTAATACCCCCACTCTCTTAAAGTGCTTCCCGGCAAAAATCAGTGTCATCAGTTAAAAAAAGAAAAAATAAATAAAATAAAAAATAATAATCACTATATTTAAAGGGTACTAATGTGAAAGTTGTACCTCACGGGACTAATGTGCAAGTTGCACCGAACGAACAAACTATTTCTTTCAACGAAAATGCCTACTAACCTTGGACGATAGGTCTAATATATCGTATCATATTATGTATCGTATTTATCTTAATATTACTCAATACTTATTTCGCTTCCTTCTTCGACTCGTTTTAACACGCATGAGCAGCCGCCGAAAAACAAAAACATTAAATCATTAAATTCATTTTTTTACTTATTTTTATTTCATACTATTTCACGCGCACTTTTTATTTCCTAATTCAAAATTATTAAAAAAAAAACTTTTTCTATATCGCTTGTAACGATACTGATTATTATTAATTTTCTTTTCTTTTTCTTTCGATAATATATTAAAAAAAAAAAAAAAAAAAAAAGATTTTGATGAAATTCTGGCAAAAGCAGAATTTAGTTTAGGACAGAGGACTATTAGTTTTTTTTTTTTTTTTTTTTTTCAAATTATAACATCGCTTTCAAATTATTCAATTATATTTTCGATAAATTTTATGTTTCGAGAAATGTCCAACTATCGAAATCGACAACGCAAAAATCCCAGATTGAGACTAATGGGCCATCAGTCCTAAAAAAAAAAAAAAAAAAAAAAAAAAATGAAAATGAAAATGTAGGCCTCAACTTATGTGTGATTAGTAAAAGTGGTGGAAACTTATGTAAACTACTTTAAGTAACATGTATTGAAAATATAATATTGTTATTACATAAAGAAACCTAGAAAAAGGAAACCTGCCCTAACTAATGTAAATTCAAGAATTTTTACATTGACCCCAAAATATGTGGGGGAAATTTTATAACGGGTTTAGATAAAAATATGATATGTGGTAAATTTGCACGTGTGAATACCCAAAAATAAGCAAATTCCCCAACTTACGTGGGAAATGAAATTAGTTAACTTTAATTGAAAGGTCTTAATTAATTATGTATATGGAACTAAGTATTACCTATTGTTATAATTTGTCGTTCGTAAAATGGATAGGGAAAGGTAATGAGAGGAGCGAAACCAAACAAAAATGGAAGAAGAGGCGGAAGCAGTGGGGAAAAGAAATGAAAACAAACATTTGAACTTTAACGACACCGAAGCTGCTAATGTGCAGACTACCTAGTTAAAATGCGGAAAACTCTTGATTCCGCATTTTAACGGGTCATTTTAGTTAATTTGCAGATTAGCTAGGTAATCTGCGCATTAATGGATTTCTGGCTGAAACGGCAACATATATTTATACACACACATATATATATACATAGAATAAAACAGTTTTTTTATACAGTATAGTGAGAAAAAATATACACACAGAGATAGAAAATATATAGAATAATTTAAAACATTCCTATGTAGTTGTCTATTTTATTACATTAATAAAACTTTAGATGACATAATAATTATATTTTGAAATGTTTAACCTATAAAAGCAAAAGGAAACATTTATGAAGATTTTAAAACTCAAGGTCATTTATGAAAAGAAATATAACATTTGTACTTATTCAATCATTTTTAAATCTCCATTTTTGGAAGCGAACCAAACTGATATAATAAATGTATACGACAAGAAAAAAAATTTAGGTCGCTAACAGAAAATACTCTTTGTAAAAAGCTAAAAATAAATCTAAAGATTTGAAAAATTTATTACCTTTACATGTTTTGACATAGTATTAGAAGTATAATATGTTTAAAGTATATAAATAACAAATCAGCTACATTCCGTTTCTTTCACTGTTTGCTTTTATTTTGAATTTGTAAGAAAAATCGTTTTTATTAATTAAACCACATCTGCAAAGTTATTTATAGTAAACGTTTATTTTCTAAGATAGATTTTTTTTTTCTTACAGATGAATATGATTGAGATTAAATCAAATTTGATTTACAAATTAAATTATATAAAGTTATTAAAATAGATAATATCATTTATAAATTAAAGTGCATCATTTCTATTATAAAGGGTCATTGATAGAATAAAGTAAGAAACAGTTTTTATGAAAAACAAAATACTCGATACAATGATTGTATGTTTAGTTCATTTTTGTGAAAACAAGAAAGAAAAATGATGTAGTTCACGTAGATTATAAAACACTTGTCAATTGTACATATCTAGATAAAGTTTACGGCAGCATAAAGACAATACAACAAATATCGCCAAGTAATCAACAACTGTCACCATTCGGGAGATAAATTTGCCGACTAAAATATTTTTTATAAACTTTTTTTTTTTTCTGTTCACATTTAAAAGGTTGAAAGAAATTAAAAAAAAAAAAAAAAGTTTTTTTTTTTCGTTTTTTACTGACGTGCTGTAAATACCAAAATGTCGGTGATAAAAAAGAATAAAATTGTAATTTGCATATTTAAAACTAGCTCTCTTATGTTCATTTTTTCGCTGTTTGTTTCATAATCAATATTAATAGCTCAAAAATAGCCTTAAAGGCATTTTTATATTTAAAGTTCTGTATCAACGATTACCAATCAGTGCCACATTACGATGTTGCTTAAAAGTTGAACACGTTCCTACATCGTTTTATCTGATGGAAGGTAGTACTACTTCCTTTTTTCAGCTTAAGTAATTGTTTATATCGTTTACTTAATTTCTTAATCTTTCAACTATATTCTTTCTCTATATTCTTTTAATATAAATTTAAAATTATTTCTAAAAAAAATTATAATTTCCCCTTTTTTTCTGTAATAACATCACAATTTCACAAGTATTTGCTAAACATTTTATAAATGTTATTCAATACCTTTCATTTTTCCAAAACGTTATCCTAATAACATCCAAAATAGAAATCTCAACTCATAAACCTTTCGTATACTTTCGTTATATTTGAAAAATGAAACAGATAAATGATCAGCAATGCAAGAAACAGCGTATGCGCCAAATCACTACAGTTGAAATATTTCTGGAAAAAATATTTTTATTCTTTGGAGTCTACATCTTGAGAGAATACACCACATCTAATATTTGCAAAGAAATGGGTTTTGTTCAAATTTGAGGTAAAATATTTGAAGTAACTGAAATGAAAATTTTCAGTTTGTTTGAAATGAAAAAATTCACTTAGTTTGAAGAGAAATTTATTTATTTATTTTTCAAATAATAAAAAGAAATAGCACGAACATTTTAACTATAAAGAAATTGTTTGCAATAATTATAATGTTATAAAAAATCTGCACTGCTATATATATATTTATATATATTTCATAAATCTCATACCATTCTTGCTGATTCTTATGTGAAATGACCTCCTGAATCCGAATATGACTCCCATTTTGCCTAGTCACCCATCGTTTTCCAGTTACACCACCCCCTTCCTCAATTTCTTTCCCTATTCGATAATTTTATGACCATGAATTTGATTTTAAGAATGAAAAATAATTAATTTAACACCTAAAAAACAAAATATATATATAAAGTTTAAAACATAATATTAATAACAGATTAAAAAAATATAAGATATGTAATGCATAATTTCAGTGGCAAATCCCCCTCCAAAAATTTTCCCTTGTCTCAAATGCCCATGTTTTAGAATTTTTCAACTCTGTAGCCCCTCAGAAGATATTTAACGGTTAAAATAAGCCTCCCCCTCCTAAAAATAAAATTTATAGCATAAGATCACCAAAAAATGATAAAAATAGGGGTCCATTCCTAAAAAGCGGTTGGTGATAGAGCAAAATGATATATTGGGATTCATGAGATCATTTTACATAAGAATATGCTGAAATGGTGTCAGAGGCAACTTTCAAGCCGAGCAGTGTAATTTCTTTTAAATATTCTAAGGTACATAGTACAAAGTTATGCATTGAGAAAAATTTTAATAAGTTCTAGCGTTAAAATAATTGTATAATTGCATAATAACACACTTTATTGCTATAGAGGTTATAAAATTAGTTTTAACACTGGGACATTAAGATGTTTTTGAAGTATTTAATTTCCTACCGTGTGCGACATTACTTCTCCAGAGCCAACTGCTTTTAGGTTCACTGTTTTGAAATCTTTCGTTGAACATTTTTTTCCCTAGATTTTTTTTTCTAGTTTATTCTTGCATTTTGTATTATTAATCTATTACGTATACTAGTATAGTATAACCACGTTTCCTACGCCTAGCAGTGAGGACTAGTCGAAAATCTTGGAGGGGTTCCAAGTTGACCAACAGGTTTGAATTTAGTAAGCATCCAGTCATTCGGTATTCCCTTATCGTTTATTTTTTTTCAACGAAAAGCTTGTCTTCCCTATTTTACAAGTGGACTCGTAACTAGTGGACTCGCGAATCCGCATTTGCGCAGAGGCTTCCATGGTCGCAAGAAATGTATTTAAAGAGTAGGAAGGTAAATGTATTTATAATTCCTATGGAATTTTGAAATTGTCATTTATGTAAGTATATGCGAAGATGGCCCCATTTAATATATTTTTAAGCATTATTAAAATCCGACTCCGTGAAAACAGGAGTCGTTGGCCCATCAGCATATAATGATTCGGGGTTTCACACTTGATTATTTGGAAGAGTTGCCCAACGTCTGATTTTTGTCCCCTTCGTTGGTATTTTATTTCTTAAGGTAAATAAAATTTGGTCCACCAAAATGAACAGCGTTATGAGTCCAACAATAAATGCATACAACAATTTAACATATATTAGCTCATTACTAACCATTGTGTAACTTAAAGAAATGTATATAATTTTCATACACACATTAAAATATCATCGAGAATGTTCATTATTTGCAAGAAAGTATAAAAATAGCAAATAATAAATACCAAAATGCACTGCCAACGTAAAATACTGCATATGGACCATTGGTTTGTCAAAGATTAAGCCATCAATCTAGCCAACGAACATTTATAACCATTGACCAACAAAAACCCACAAATAAATAAATAAATAAATAAATATATATATATATTGTGACACCCCCCCCCCTTTTTTTTAGAGTATTTTTTTTTTTTTTTTACAATATGCAATTACGATTTGGTAACAAGGAGATTGTCTACAAATAGAAATAAATAAATAAATAAATAAAGTGTCGTGAAAAGAGAGTGGTTACTAACAATGTTACGGAATCAATTAAAATGTTGGCATCTCTAATATACCTTTAATTTAGTTTAACAAACTTTAAAAAAAATTCTCTGTAAAATATAATAATAATAATAATAGTAATAATAATTGTACTATCAGTCTATGATACCTTAAACAGAGACACCTGGATCCAGGTATTAAAATTCTCACCTTAATTACACACAATCCGTCTTCATATATTTCCATATTTTTCCATCACTAATTTCAGTAACTTTTTTGTCATAAAATAAGAATATATTTTTTAAAGAAGTTCTTTCTTTCTAAAAATTAGTAAAGGCTCTGGAAAAAGATGGATCTGAGTAAATACTGACGAAGCTGACGGAATAGATAGATATTTTACGCTGTGTACCCTGTAGAACGTCAAAAAGTAAAGATAAAATGTTTCTAAAAGATAATTTTTTAACTTTCTATAATTAAAACATAGTTAAATTTAAAGTAATTTCAATCATTTTCAGTTAAAATGAACAATAATATATTTGAGTTAATAAGTTCCTATAAATAGGTATTTATAAAAAAAATATATTTTAAAATTTAAACTAAATCTTTGTACATTAAAAATATATGCGCATTAAACATATCATGTAATTTAATGTTCATATAATATACATTAAATTTATTTTACTAAGTATAGTTACTATACTGTTAAAAATGGTTTCTGAAAAATGAGCAAAATTGTCTCAAAATAGCTCCGAAACAATATGTACTTAAATTTGAAAAACCCATGTACTCATCTTTGAGTATATTGACATGTTCAACAATGGGGTTGACCACTAAGCATCCTAATAGCCCACTTCTGAGCATGTCGATATACTAAAAAATGAGTACATGGGTTTTCAAATTTAAGTATATATTATTTCGGAGCTACTTTAGACAATTTTGCTCATTTTTGAGAAACCAATTTAACAGTGCAAGAAAAAAAAATTATAGAGTTGTTTAATGTGAAAAAGATATGTATAGTATTAAACTAAACTGTTTTCTTTTTTTTTTTATCATTATTATTCGATTAAGCGAGTTCGATAGCTTCTGAAACAATAAAATGGCATTATTTCCATTTAAATATGTATTTAACGTATTATGAGTTGGTGTATTGAAAAAAAAATCTTAAATTATTATCAAATCATTATATTTCTTAAGAATAAAATGTATTTATTTGCATCATGCTTTTTGTAAAAATTGTCAATATTAATTTTGGGTCAAATTTTCTAAAGTGAGTGTCTGTTATATTTACATGTTCTGAGGTCCCTTGAATACGAAAAGCATGTTTTTAGCGAATGGTCTGTGTGTGTGTGCCTGTCTGTGTATCTGTTATCAGCATATCTCAAGAACAAATAGTACAAACTCGGTAATTACAAACTCGGTATTCTAAATGCGTATCATATAGGGATGCTATACTAAGCATTTCGTTGAGATGAGGCAAATGGTTCGTGTACAGGGATACTCAAAAGAATTCAAATACATTCCGTCTATGGGGGAAATTGCAGGTAAGTAGAGTTTAACATCTATAGACAGCACTAAACTAAATGAAACGAATATATATTTTTTGTAATAGACATAGTCAACTGGGAAAAAAAATTGTATATGTAGGAGCCTTGCATCCCCCCCTCCCAGGGGAAGTCCCCATTGAGGGGAGCAAATTTTCATGATGGGTATTTTTCAAAAGAGCTCGCCAATACCTTTAAAACGAATGGTTGAACCATCGATCTGCGATAATTTAAAATAAAGTTATCGATATTTTTTTTATTTTTAACAATATATATATATATATATATATATATATATATTTAATGTAATATTGAGAATAAATTCAACTTTTTTTGGATATTTAGTGTTATACTACTTCTCTAATATGGAAATAGTCTGCATTATCATGGAAGATAATTTTTTTAAATAATAATTTTAATAAATTATATTTATTAAGTGAATTTGCATAGGAAAATATAGAAGAAAGTCCTGTGGTGGCCACAACACACAAGTTATTTGTTGTTAGTGAATGTGCTTTACTAATAATATTTTACCATTTCCAGGAAAGCTGTTCGGGAATTGAAATAAATTCCTCATAGAAATATGGTAAATAATGTATGCTTTAAGCTAAATATTCATCGGTTGTTTTTTGTATATTTACACGTTTTGAGGCTTCCTGATTACCGTAGTCAAGATTAGTGCTGGACGATATCAGAAATTAAATATCGCGATATATCGCCAAGTTAATATCGATATTAGCGATATATTGCGATATTTCTTTCAAGGCAGAAAAAAATAGACATTTGTTATTTTTTAAAGACATATGCACACGAATTTTAAAGTATACAAGTATAGAGTGTTTTCCATGTATTTTCTGGTATATTACTACCATAACTTTATCATAAAAAAAAAAAAAATCATAAAAAGTGAATTAATGTTTTGTGTTTCTTATAACTTATACTATTGCTTTTTAGTATACCTCTGTATAGTTTATCCTCTATTCTTCCCATTTTAAGCTTTAATTATTTAAAAATCATATTTTAACACAGCTAATATGTGATCTGTGTTTTATTTGTACCAAGTATATCAAAATTCATAATTCTACTAAAAATAAAGCTTCAGAAAAATTGTCTTAAGATGCAGGTATTAAATAAAAATGAAAATTACTTTAATTAGTTCAGAATTGCCATTATAAATAGTTCAGAATTGCCATTGAATACACCTTTTTTTTTGGTTGTAGAAAGTAATATTTTTTACTTAAAACTCTTATATGCATCCTAAATGTCAGTTACTTGTCATTTTTATTTTTGTATCCTCTTACCAAATCATTACAATATCTTTTAAATATATATGTTCAATTCACATTCGTAATAGTTTCACAGTAATTGAAATTTGAATTACATATTATAATGTGTGTGTGTGTCTGTGTGTGTGTGTGTGTGTATTTATGTATACATTGTCAGTATAAAAATTATATTATTTAAACAAAATTATGTTGAAGTTTCATTTTGTTACTTAAAGTAACTCATTTTGCATTTAAACCAATTTTATTTAACATGTACGGCTTTAAAAATAAAATAAATAAATAAATAAATGGAAAGAGAAATATAAATGCTACATAAAAAAAGTAATAAACTATTCAATATTATATAATTCTATAAAGAAACTGTCACTGTAAAATTACTGACGATAAAACTTTATTTTACATCAGTTAGATAGCACCCTTTCTCCCTTCCCATGTTATCCAATAGGATTTTTGTCGCTTCGTTTTATAAAAATATTTTATTCAAAAGTGAACTTTTTCGAATTCTGTTTTTTGAATATTACTCTTTGAACAGGTCGTCTTTTAGCTTAGTGAGCAATTTTTCGAAAAAATAAATTTAAATATTTTACTTAGAGATCCACACTTAGAGTCCATAATTTACTTATTGAAATAAGATATTTAAATTAATTTTTTCGAAAAATTGCTCACTAAGCTAAAAGGCGACCCGTTCAAAGAGTAATATTCAAAAAGCAGAATTTGAAAAACTTCATTTTTTAATGAGATATTTTTATAAAACGAAGCAACGAAAATCCCATTGGATAACATGGGAAAGGAGAAAGGAAGCTATCTGACTGATGTACAGTCTTAATAAAAAAAATATTTTATCGAAATATTTAATAATAATAAAATAATATTTAAAAAAAATACATTCCATAATTGCTTATATTTTCAGAAGTTTTTTATTAAACGCTAAGAAAATTTGCAAAAAAACTCTTCTAGTAGATATCAGTTCAGTGACGCCAGATGGTCGAAAATTATTTCCCCAAACAAGTCTTCAAATTTCCCCAAATCACGTTTTTTTTTTTTTTTTTTTTTCGAAAAAATCCCCAACTTGATTTCTACTAAAAAGGGAAAATAAAAATTTTTTCAAAAAAAAAAATATCAAGCAGATTTTTCTATGATTTAAGCTCAGATTTTTCCCCAAATGAAGGCAATTTTTGAAAAAATCCCCAAATAACAATAAAGCTATTGAAAGTCTCTAGACATAGGGATAAATCATTATGTTACCAACATTGACAGAAAGTTGAAAAACGCCCCAGATTTGTCCCCAAAAATTTTAGAATTCCCCAAAAAAGTCCCCACAAACATTTGGTCTCCAAAATTGTCCCCAGAAGCCTCAAAACTCCCTAAAATGGGGACAAAATCCCCAATCTGGCATCACTGTATCAGTTCGGCTTTGATGATCTTTATTAAACACATGTTGAAGCATGTTATTGGCCATTTTATATCGACACTTTGAAATAGACCGATATCAATGAACCAATAGCAGGAAAGGAGCTAAAACAGAAGATATTGTTTTCATTCGTCATATTGCCTTTTCTGTGGTTTCCATCACCTACGATATGCATGAATGTAGAGTGGGAATCTGGGAAATCAGTATAGTGTAATATATCAGAACCCATAATAGATATCTCGGATAGGGATATATCGTTTCGACTAATATCCTAGTAAACACACCTGCTGATTATAGGTATTGTGATATTGGAGTATGTCTGATGAATTTTTTCTGAAGGGGTAGAACCGTGACCTTGAACGAAGTCAGCTTATTCACGGGATAATCAAAGCAGATGGCTTTCAATAAATATAATATTTTTTTTTTTTTTATTTTTATTTATTTATTTATTTATTTATTTTTTATGCGGTGGTCTTTTTAAAGCAGTGATGTTTAGATTTGAGTTTATGAAGGATGAGGAAGTATATGTATATGTGTTGCAATAGAAATCGTTTGGCGTGGGGCTATTTTTTCTAGTTTATCAGTGAGTAATTAGAGGAAAGTAGAAAATGAGTATTAAAATAAGATATTCGGGGCTTTTTTTCTTCCGGTTTCGCTCTCGTTAGCTGTTGTATGTTGGCTGATCGGGTTTCATTCGCTCGAGTTTCGTTCACTCGGGTGCGCACTCGGCAATATCGTTAAAGGGATATATTGGAGAAGCTAGATCTTAAATATTGTTATCGGGATATTAAAAAAATATCGATACTTAGGGATATATTGATAAATAATCCAGCCCTAGTCAAGATTTTTAACGTTTGATCTTCGTCTGTGTCTCTAAGAGTGACTTAAAAACGAATAATTTTAGGAAATCCAAATGTTGTATTTTGAAGTTAATATAAGTTTGTTGCTGTAAAATTTTGATCAAGATTGATAAGTTTCAAGGAATGTTGCGTGTGAAAAATGTCTGTATAATTTAAAGTAAACTTTTAATTTTAATAACAGGATTAAATTCTATGTAAATGTAGGTGCATTAATGGAACGGTGGGTTAAGGGGGGGTGATAGACCCCTCACACAGAACTAATTATCATATAAAACACTTCCGAAGCCTAATTTAACCCATTTCTTACCATGATCCCCATTTGGGGATCATAGATAATTTTAATGTTCTTCACTCTAATTTCAGATTTTTCGCTTATTTTTAAAGTTGTATATTCACACTAAAGTCTACTCTTAATATATATAGCGAAAATTTTATGAGTTGCTGAAAAAAAACTATATATATATAACTTTCTTTAAAAGAATCGTTCGTAAATTACATATTTTTAGATGTATCAGTTTACTAAGATAATATCTGATACTTTATATTGAAATAATTATTTTTTTCTTATAGAGAATATGCCTGCATGTGTTCTAAATAATATGACATGAAAAATGTTCAAATTGTTTTTATTATAATTTGACCACAGCGAAAATACAGTGATCCCCATTTGGGGCTCACGGGTATTGTGATGTAAAAAAATTTCCTATTTACATTGAAATAGAACTTACCTTTTTCTTAAGATATTTGGAAAATGTCTCTAGAAATTTCATAAAGGGCGTTTCCTTGAAAAATGTGAAATGTGTGAGTTACAATAATACAAAAGAAACAGGAAGAGATAGGGCCGGAAGGGGAAGAAGGGGAGGGAACAATAAGCAGGTGTTGGCATTGTGAATCCTCAAAGCTATTTCCCCATCAAAGAGTAAAATGGAGACACTAACAATAACTGATAAGCAGAAAAGGGGGGGGGGGGAGAAAAAGGATTTTTGTACAGGTGTTCTGAATTATACATGTTCTTAGTTGTTGGTGTGAATTCTCTTCACACATGTTTTTTTCAGTGTTGTTACAGAGTCTTTTCTGCTTTGAATTACCTTGCAATACGTAGTACGATTTTCATAAATACATAATAACTGTACTATTCTCATTTGTATTTATACAAATATTTGTTATTTATATTATATTTGGATGATCATGAGTTGCAAAAAATTTTCAACTCTAAGAGAGCTTGAAGAATATTGGGACAATAACCTTGATTTGACAGATGATGAAGATATTGATGGTACTATTGATATAGTTGAATTACCACCAGATACAGCGGATGCTGTTTCTGATATGGAAGATATAGATGAAAACGAATTAGAGGATACCATACCAAATGATGTTCCAGGTTCCTTAGAAATACATGGCGGGAAGTGTAATGAAGAAGTTGCGATTCCAAGAAAAAAGAAATCTAAAACAGAAAAACCTGCATCGAAATGGATTAGAAAACACGCATCATTCAATAATTCTAGTTATGGAGAAGAAGAATGCAAGAAGCGTGAAATGAATATGATTGAAAAAGTAAAAGGTAAAACACCAGTAGAAATTTTTGAAATGTTCTTTACAAATGAACTGGTAAATCATATCGTAAAAGAAAGCATATCTTATGCTGCTCAAAATAATCGTCACGAATTTACACTCTCTCAAGACTGTTTGAAAATTTTTTTAGGAATCTTACTGTTAACTGGATATCACTCCTTACCTCAAGAGAAAATGTATTGGTCAGAAGAAGAAGACATAAATGTAGCAGTTGTGCGAAAATGCATGCCGAAAAACCGTTATATGGAAATAAAGAGAAACCTACATTTTAGTGACAATACAAACATACCAATGATAAATGGAACTAAAGACAGATTATTTAAAATACGACCAATTATTGATGAGCTAAATAAAAATTTTATGCAGTTTGGAGTATTTTCGCATAATATTTGTATTGATGAGCAAATGGTGCGTTATTATGGACATCATTTTTTGAAACAATTTATTAGAGGCAAACCCATCCGCTTTGGATTCAAGCAATGGGCAATGTGTTGTGGTGTGACAGGATATTGCTATAATGCCGAAGTCTATGAAGGTAAGATAAGTAACAATTCAGAAACGAATACGAATGGATTAGGAATGTCTGTAATACTGAATAAAATAGCAATCATTGATAAACCAGAAGAACATTGCTTTTATTTTGATAATTTTTTCACAAGCTTTGATTTGATGAAAAATTTAAAAGAGAGAAATATATCTGCCACAGGAACGGTGAGATATAACAGGATGAATAATTGCTCTATAAAACCAGATAAAGAAATGAAAAAGGAATTTCGAGGGTCTTTCGATTATAGATATGATGAATTGAATGGAATATTTGGACTTGTTTGGAAAGACAACAGTTGTGTTAGAATGTTATCTAATCATTTAGAAATACTACCATTAGGACGTGTGTCAAGATGGTCTAGAACTGACAAAAAACAAATATCAATTCCACAGCCTAACGCCATAACAAACTATAATAAGAACATGGGTGGTGTTGACAAGCTTGATTGGAATATACAAAAGTACAGAATAAGAATCAGGGGCAAAAAATGGTACTTTCCCATTTTTACTAATGCAGTGGATATGGCCCTTGTTAATGCTCATACTGTGTACAACATTGGTAATGAAAAAATGCCATTATTAAATTTCAGAAGAGAAGTTGCACGATTTTATTTGAATTTACATTCTCTTTCTGATCCAAAAAACAGTGGAAGGCCATCATATAGCATGGCTGCCGAGAAACGTGTACCAGAGAATGTGAGAAAAAGTATTGAAGGACATTATTTAGAAAGAACACTAAATGGAAAACAGAGAAAATGTGTGCAGTTTGCAAAAAAAATGTTCGGAAACAATGTGTAAAGTGTGATGTTGGATTACATGTAGAATGCGTTATTAAATGGCATTCATAAAAATGTTATGATTATTTTACATGCAATGTACCGTAATCCCCAAATGGGGATCGAGTTTTAAATCAATAAAAATCATATATTTATTTCCAGTATCATAAAATTTAATTAACCATGTCTGTTTACATGCTAAAAAGTAACAAAATTTTAAAAAAATAATTAAAAAAAAAATCTGGTACTTAATGGGTTAAATTGTTTTAAAATAGCTCTACATGACAGTACTCGTTATCTTACCTCTTAATCTCCAACCTGTGTTTATAGTATTAAATTTCAGGGTAAGAGAAAGTCGTGTGAGTGACACACCAGATTATTTTTAATATAAAACACGATTTAAAAAGAATTTCAGGAAATTTAAATTCAAATAATAGAGGACCTAAAGTATAATTCTGGTACAGATCATGTAATACTCATAACCATATATCTTTTGATCGAAAGCAGTTTTCGACTTTAAAAGGCTCCATGTTTTCACTTAAAAAAAAATTTCGTACCTTATTTTATCTCACTAAGAAATTGAGTGATATCTAAGTTCCACCCACTAAATTCTGATATTTTTTACTTTTTCTTACCCATAAGGAAGAGAAAGTAATGTTTATAGGTAAAATTTTCGCAAGCGATTTTTTGTTATATTTACATGTTTTGAGGTCCTCTGAATCCAAAAACCATGTTTTAAGCGGTTGGTCTCTGTGTGTCTGTCTGTCTGTTATCAGCATATCTCAAGAACAAATGGTAGAAAGTCCAAACTTGGTATTCTAAATGCGTATGATATAGAGATGCTACACTTATCTTTTCGTTGAGATGAAATAAATGGTTCGTGTATCGGGACGCCCAAGAGAATTCATATACATTACGTCTATGGGGGAAATTGCAGGTAAATTGAGTTTAATAGTTATAGACTGCATTGAAACAAATGAAATAAATATATATTTTTTATATTCGTAAAACATATGTCTCATGTAGAATATGGTTGGGAAATCATTCACTGTTCATTTACAGGGCTACACAAAGCAACTAGATTATAACTCAAAGATAGCTGAAAATTGATGGAAGTGTATTTCAGGTTGTGCCGTGTGTTATTACTGTAGGATCATATTTAGGTGCACTATTTTGTCAGTACATAATCTTCAAACATATACATGTCTGCAAATATTTAAGTGATAACGTTCTTTTTTACTGCAAGTGGAAGTGCTTTACTATAATATTTTATCATGTCTCTGGAAAGATGCTCAGGAATTAAAATGAATTCCTCATAAACATACGATGAATAATATATGTTTTAAAGCTAAATATTCATCGCTTGTTTTTGCTATATTTATACGTTTTAAGGCTTCTTGATTACCGAAGTCAAATTTTTTACACTTGATTTTTATATGCGTCTCTTAGAGTAACTTAAAAACGAATAATTTCAAGAGATCCAAAAGTTTTATTTTCAAGATAATATAAATTTGTTACTGGAAAGGTTTGGTCAAGAATGTTAAGTTTCAAGGAATATTGCGTTTCAAAATTGTTTGAATAATTTTAAGTTAACTTTTAATTTTTAAAACAGATTTAAATATTGTATAAGTGTAGGTGTAGTATTGAAAAGGGGTATTAAGGGGGCAGTATCCCCCCTCCCCCCTCACATAGAACTATTCATCATATAAAACCCATCCGAAGCTTAATTTGAATTGTTTTAACTTAGGTTTACATATCAGTTCTCGTTATCTTACCTCTTAATATCCTACCAATATTTATAGTATTGAATTTCAGGGTTAGAGGAAGTCGTGTGAGTGACACGCCAGATTATTTTACAGAAAATTAAGCAAAATTTATCGAAAAAAAATTTGCCAAATGACTTCTCATTTAATTATCTTTTGTTTCTTAATTGTTAAAAATATTAATTAATATTCCCTGATCTATTAACGCCTTTTTCTCAGCGACATTTGTAATTTTTTTTTTTTTTTTAGTAGTGGCATGAAATAAATGATAAATTGATATTTAAGAAGTGAATATGTCATTAATAAACATTCATTTAGATAATTAAATTACAGTAATAACCCTGAGATCTGAAGTAGCAACATTATGAACGTCATAAAAAGAAAAACAAATACTCCTTTTTTATATTTGTACTATATATATATATATATATATATATATATATATATATTTATATATATATATATATTTATATATATATATATTTAATTAAAGATTTTTATTTATTTATTTATTTATTTTCGAATACATTTTTTTTTTCCTACAACCATTTTATGGAATATATAATTTTTTTTTTATAAATCTTTATATAATCTGCCTTTTGAATAATTTTTTCAATAAATATTGATTTTTTTTTTTTAATATCTTTTCTTACGAATTGGTAGTACGTATATTTTTTGAGCACCGATAAATATCAAAATTAGATGATGATGAAAGTTTTTTATTAATATATTGCTTTTTTTATGACATAGTTTATCACATACAAATATTAATTGCATTAGAGGAATAAAATTTAATTGAAATTTTTAAAATCAATAAAAAGTCAAAACAGCATTTAAATAAAATTAACAAGTATAACATTTAGACTTTAATTAATAATTAAATTTCATATAAGAAATCACTTAATTACAAAGTAAATCTTACAGAAAACCTCATAAACATTGTAATTTTTATTATTATTATAATTTCTACTTTAAATAATATTTTCAATTAGTTAACAACTACAAATCAGTATAATTTCTTGTTTTGAACACTAAATCCCATATTTTGGCGTTCTTCTAAAATGTTACATTATTTAACAAAGATTTTTTTTCTCACTCCACCCTTTTTATCATGGTTTTGTGTTTAAATAATTTAAACCTTATCCTCAGCAATCAAAGCGGTAACTTCCACTAAGTTTTATATATACTCTATAACAAAAAAAAAGTGACGTACCAAGGAGGAGTAATGCAAACTGGACACAAATTGACATACATAAAGGTTTTGATGGAATTAAGCACCCATTCATCATTATCGTCGATCCTACGTGCAACTGGTACTCAGTGACTTCAAATTCCCTTAATAGGCGGCTCAGTGGAGTTGAGCTCAGTCCCCGGATCTTTCTTCCACTGAGGACGTTTGGAACATCATAAAAAGGGTCCTACAACCAGCTCGGCATTTTACCAATCTATCGCAAGAATTGCACAGAATCTGGCACGATACTTCACAGAAGCACATCTGCCAACTCTATCAATTAATACCAAGCCGAATAACTGCGTACATAAGGGTCAGAAGTGGACCAACGCGTTATTGACTTGTTTAATTTGTGAGGCCTTTTCTCTTGATTAAATCATTCAAATTTCCTGAAACTGTAATCAATTGTTTTTCTCCATATGTACATCGCATGTACCAATTTTTGTCCCATTCGGACCACCCATTCCACACAATATACCAATTTTTGTTCCCACTTCTTCTTGATGCGACTTTTTTTTTTCTTTCTTGTTACCGAGTGTATATACACTGTTAAAAATGGTTTTTAAAAATGAGCTAAATTGTCTCAAAATAGCTACGAAACAATTTTCCTGTATTTAATAGGAAAACATTCGAGATTATTTTTTTCTATCAAGTGCTGGGTTCGATTTCAGATTCAGGTACGGATGTCCATAGCGTTAGGAATCGTTATTAAACCGTAAGTGCTAGTTTAACACGTTAATCGCCATGTCAGTCATATGTGTCTGACGCATTTTTAACACTCATTTTAACTAGGAAATAACCCTAAAAGGAATATGATATACGCCGAGTAATTATTAACACGTTAATCGCCATGTCAGTCATATGTGCCTGACGCATTTTTAACACGCATTTTTAACTAAATTGTCTAATAAAGTTACCATGGCCCATGTGAAAATTTTTCTGATATTATCGTGGCGATTAACGTGTTAATAAGCTTTAGTGAGCAATAAATGACTGTAAAGTATCACTCTAAATCAAAGTCCAATCTTAGATTAGTACTTCTAGAGCCTGTCGAATATATTAGTTAGGCAATTTTGGTAGTTTTACCAAAGCGAACTTGAAAGTTAAATCTAATGTTTAATAATAATAATAAATAGCCTGTCGCTACACCGGATTAATAATCCAAATTAAAAAGAAACCAATATAGAATTTTTTTAAATATGTATTTAATTTATACATTGATTCTGAAGTAAATCCAAAAAAATGTTGATTGGGATATATCAGTTAGGCATGGGTCCAATTAACGAGGAGTTTCCGAGTACTGCAGTTGGTCGTGATCAATTCTTTTCTCGAACGCAACTGATAAAAACATAAAAAGAATTTTATTGAGATAAAACAAAAGTATTTTAAATTAGAACTGTGTCTCTGAAACGATCCCTGCGTGAGCAGAGATTATTCAAAACGAAGCACCGGCAGTTTTTATTTTCGAATTTGCAACAATATCTTAGATTAATTAGTTCACTGAGCAACTTTCTCTGCCATTTTGATACAAGTGGCAACCACTTAATTTTTCAACTGGATGACTTTTGAGATTCTGAATTAATTCCAACTATATTTGTATAGTAGGCTTATCTGACAAATGCATTTGATATATTTGTCAACTTAGCCCACCATCTTATTTCCAAGCGCCGGCCACTTGAAAATTTTAAATTCACATAAAAAGGTATTTATGAACCGATTTGCTTAAAACTCCATATGTAGATAGCCTACATTAATATTTCTACTAATTCGTTAATAATTTATAGCCGCCATTTTGAAACAAAATGCTGATACTTGATAAGGAAAAATAAATCAACCTACCCTTTCGAATAAGCCGGAAGGACTTGTTATTTTTTAAGAAACTCTTTGAGAAAATCTAAGTGTAAAAAAAGAATATGTTGTGTGAGTTGACAAGACGTGTTTGGACAGTGAAAAAGAATTAAGAACATAAGCAGAGAGCCGTAGAAAACACAGAAAAGTGCTAAGAGTTCCGCTATCAGTGAAAAAAGGGGGCCATATACTTTACCTAAGTTAAAAGTTTTCATAGAAAATTCTATCCAAAATAATATTCTGAACTTCAGAGAGGATCCTGGAGGACCAAACAGAATCTAGTTCCGATAATATTCTGGAGGATCAACTAGAAACTACTTCCGAGAGGATACCTGAAGACCAATCAGAAGCCAGTATATTATTTCAAAATCCTCACTAAATAGTGTTTCAAATAAAATCAGAGAGGATTTCAGAGCGAGTCGAAGACCAAGTCTCTCGATCAATCCGAAATCAACACGGCCGTCATAAGCATGAAATCACAGAACGTGATGAAACAGTGATTAAAATTTGAAACAAAATATGCCAAATAGAAAAACATAACCCAGCAGTTAGGAAATTTTGAAAATCTTTAACATAAAAAAGTTATTTCCACAAGTAGAAAAGTTGAACGTACGCCACTGAACATCTCATATTACCAATAGCAAATGTTGCATAGGTTACGCCAGATGGTAACGAAAGACAAATGCAGGAGACATACAAAAAAAAAAAAAAAAAAAAAAAAGAAGAAGAAGAAGAAGGAGTTTTTCTCTATTTTTCCATGATATCAAAACTAAATTTTTTTCTCACATCAAAATTCAAATAATACAGATATTATTATTAGCTTAATATTGTTTAAATTGTACCATACAACGCATAGATCCACATAAACACATTCTCGACCGCTGACATGAATTCACATCATTTTTACTTCTATAGCTAGTTGCCACTGACGTGAATTCACGTCTTTTCAGATTATGTCCCTGGTTACCGTTGACGTGAATTCACGCCATTTAAAGAATTTCTATGGGCACAATGTATAATTTCGACAGTAATTTTAGGGTATTAATTCTTCGATAGTATTATAGGTTAGATCTAATATTATATGACTAATCTTCCTTTCAAGCATCAAATAATTACTAGAGTAACATTTCAAGCATTATAGCTAATTTTTATTCATGTTTAACCATCAAAATTTTGCGATAACTAGCTTGAGTTTTAAAACCCGAATAAATTACTACGTTACAAACGCCAAAAAAAAAAAAAATTGAGATGCATACAGCTGTTTCGGTAGCCTTAAGCTTACCGGCTTTCTACCGAAATCCTTTCTTTCTACCGAAATCCGTCCTTTCTACCGTTTATATCTCGCTGTATCTACCGAAAAAAGTGTATGCATCTCAAATATTTTTCCTTGGCGTTTCTAACGTAGTAATTTATTCGGGTTTTAATATTCCAACGCCAAGTCTCCTGTTATTATTAGCTTGAGTTTGCTTCAATATTCCCAATATTCCCTGGCAATAAGTTTTAGAAAAATTAAAAGTATACCGGTCGCGAAAGTGTTGAAAACATATAGTTAAGTGTACATATAACGTGGTACAATTCATTTTAATCAGATCTATGGTTTCTTTTTTTAAGGATTAACTGGTATTATAAAGCATACTGTAGGTATAAACAGATGTCAACCCATACAGCACAGAATGTTTCCGTTATGTTGCAAAATGCTTACAAACTTTCAAAAACGTAACACATTTTAAAATGCTCTCGGATACCTTTCTGAAACATTCGCCCTTTTCTATGTTTTCTCTGTTATATGATTGAAACGTTTCTCTTACGTATCTGATTTTTTTTTGTTACGATCGCGGACATTTCTACGTTTATGAAAGTAATCGGAAAGCTAACTGAACGTTTCTGTAATATTTAGAATATTTCCATGTTATATGACTGTTACGTTTCTGAAACATTTTGTGCTGTTAGGGAATAGACATTTAGAAATTGAAAAAACTTACAGGGAATTCTAAAGCATGTAAATCCACTAAAAACAGGTATTTGAAAAAAAAAACACTTACTGTGAATTAAAAAGAGCTTTTTTATTCATTAAACACAGAAATTTATTAATATAACGGATCAAAAATGCATCAATACTTAATTGCTATCGACTGGCAGTCATTACGCATAATATGACTGAAACTAGTTCACCTAAAATACGGAAAATTTTCTATGATTATTTGAAATCTAAACAGACAATTAACGTATATCTTATTCATTTAAAATCTTAAGAATACTTAAAAATGAAATTGTTTGAAATCTACCCTAATTCAGTGTATGTTTTTGCAGGTCAGATAACTTGGTTTCATACCAGAAAGCTTATTTAATAATAATAATGTATTTTTTCCCCCTTGTCTTAGGCATGCTTAATTTCTTCCTGCACCTGAAACATGTATAAATTTCTTCGTAGATTAACATTTCTGATGTGAAACGAATTTATATAACATGCGTATTATACGTTGTAAATTAGTGTTCTAAATAGTGGTTACTGGAAAATATCTGTCGCAAAATCCTCGCAGTTTTCCCACCTAGTAATATATTTTATAATAGAAAATGGGGTAATAACACGATTGTTTCTAATGTTGGGGGGGGGGGGGGAGTAAAAATCTAATTAAAAAAATTTATAAAAAGTATTGTACATAATATAATAAAATTATCGAAAAAGCATAAGCTGAAAGAACTACCAGTCACCAAATATGTCGAATATATAGGACAAAGGTTGAGGATCGCATTTCAGAATAAAAAAAAATAATAATAAATAAAAATAACATAAATTTGGAATATTTTTATTTTAAAAAATTATATATTTTACGGTTTTGTAAATAATAGTAATTATGTTTATGCAATTTCATTCAAAGAGGCTTAGTCAGGTTATAAAATGTTAATTTTCTGCATTTCTAGATTGTTTTCGCATTAAAATGGCCCATATTTTTCTTTAAAAACACGTTAAAAAGCTACATCAAGGCAGATAATGTCCTTCGAGTGAAATCTGACAACTTTTAACTCCTTGGCGAGAAAATCCTTATCATCTATACCTCGAATATCCAAGCTTTATTATTTGAGTAGTTATCGGAAAGTTATTGGTTTATAGAAGGCTATAAAAGAAAACCTGATTCTGCCAAGTCAGTCAGTTTTCGCCAAGGCATTATTGCATAAAAATGGCTTGGTTACGTCTCTCCTACTGATTGCTGCCTATTGCTGCGCGTTAATACTGTGGTACAGTTTATGCTGTAATTTTGATGATGCCAGCTGTTTTTAAAGCTGTGTTTTAAGCTGGTGAAACTGAAGTGATACTTGGTTTACTGTCCTGTAATCTTCTGGAAATTTCTGTAAGTAAAATTTTTAGAGTCTACAAGACTTGTGACATTTCACGAAACCCCGAGTACGCTACAATACGTTCGTACCTATATATTATCTGCAAGAACTAGCCTGCGTATAATACAAAATTATGTAACTATGTACTAACTATTGTACACTGAGAGATCAAAAGAAAAAAAGTTACTTTTCAAATGTTTTTTTTTCTCCTTCCAGAACTGCCAATTTTCTCATATAAAAATAGTAACCAAACGAATAGTGATTTTGCCGGACATTAGATATTCGTATCCTACAGACAAAATAACTCCAGATATTCGATATCTTGAGTAAATATCACTATCCGTTTCATTCTAATTTTTGAATGCTGAAATTGACAGTTGTTGAAAGGGAAAATAAAAACAGTGCGGCTGTTTTCCGCCTCTTAGTGTATTATAACAAATTTTATTTAAACTAAATTAACGTTATTATATTTTGTAAACATTTTACTTTATAACTTTGAAAATAAATTTTTATAATACAAGGTTTAATATATACTGGTATTTGTATTCATTTCAGACTTTATAAAGAATACAATTATTCTTCTTGAATAAATTCTAAACTTTTAGAATATTTTCCTTAAATTATTCAAAATTTAAATCAATTTGTAAAAGTTTTCTATAGAGAAAACTATCAACAACAATTTGAAGTTGCTTCCCTTTATCCAAAAGCCCCTATTATAGAACATGCATAATTGATAAAGTTTTGAAGTACGTTTTTAATATTTAACGATAAATAAATTAAACTTTCTTTAGAAACATGTTTATATCTCGTTGTTATTTTCATAATCGATTCAAAAATACTAAAAGTTCTTTCTATTATATAAGTTTTGTATATATAGATAATTTATTAAAATATTAGTACTTTGTCTGGGCACTTCTAATATTAAAAAAGAAAGAAAATACATTAAAATAGAATTTAATACCTTAAGCGCCTTTACGTATCTATGTACTTTATACGGTGTTTATACGTTTAATAAAGCTACACTGCATACATTTTCATAATAAATCCAAACTTTATTCCTTCTAATGAGCCTAAATATGCAAACAATTGCCGTAGTGTGACAAACCAAAAATTCAGTCACTTAAAAATCTGATTTTATTCATTTGTTTCTGATTGCTTTAAAATTTAGTTTTTGCGCTTTTCAGTAATTATTATTTTCACTTTTAATTGTGCATATAACTTTTTTTTTCTGCAATTGTGAGCTTTATTGCAATATACACTGCTGATTGTAAAAATTGCAACACCATGGAAGAATGCGAATATCAGAATGATATTGGGCACATACATTATAGTAGGAAGAACAATTGATTAAAATTTCAGGAAGTTTGGAGTAATATGTACTGAAAAAAAAAAAGAACGCAAAGCAGCGACCTGTGTGAGCAATAACAGCACATATGTGCCTAGGCAATGAATCGAACAGCGATTGGATGACATGTACTGGTAGAGCACTTGATGAAGCTTCAACACGATGCCACAATTCATCGATCGATGTCACTGGTGAGTGGTGGGGGGCCAGTCGCTTTTCAATGATTAAACAGTCATTTTCTTTGGTGCGAGATTAAGAGAACGTGCTGGCCAGAGCAACAGTCGAATACATTCTGTATCAAAGAAGGTCTGGACTATACAAACAACTTGCGGTCGTGCATTATCTTGCTTAAATGTTGCGCAACGGAGGCCTCGAATACAGGGCAGAGCGGCGGGCCTTAACTCATCAGAAATTTAATGGCCGCTGTTCAGGGTGGTGGGAATGAAAACAAGAGATGATCGAGACGTGTATCCGATGATACCGCATACCATCACTCCAGGTGGTGACACAGTATGCGACTACCAAAATTTTGATTTCCCTCAAAACTGCATCACTGATATGGGCGCCTTTAATGTGTGATCAACGACGAACCTGGACGCAGGAATGGCGTGAAATCACCTTTCAGACAAATCACAATCCTGGTTACAGCACCAAGATTGCCTTATCCGTATTTAAGGACATAGTGAATAATGCACATTGCCAGCTGGGATTCGACATCGTCAAGCTGTCCATCAGCTGCAGTGATATTATGGGGTCCCATTGGATACACGTCTCGATTACTTCTTTTTCGCATTCCCGGCACTCTGAACAGCAACCATTAAATTTCTGGTGAGTTAAAGCCCGCCCCTCTGCCCTATATTCAAGGTCTGCGTAGCGCAACATTTAAGCAGAATGATGCACGACCGCAAGTTGTCTGTAGTATCCGGACCTTCCTTTATACAGAATGTGTTTAACCGTTGCTCCGGCCAGCGCGTTCTCCTGATATCGCACCAATGAAAATGACTATTTAATCTTTGGAAAGCGAGTGGCCCTCCACCACTCACCAGTAACTACGATCGATGAATAGTGGCATCGTGTTGAAGCTTCATCAAGTGCTCTACCCGTACATGTCATCCAATCGCTGTTTGATTCAGTGCCTAGGCAGATAAGTGCTGCTTTTGCTCACAAAGGTCGCTGCTTTATGTACTATTTTCTCAGTACATATTGCTACAAATTTCCTGAAATTTTAATCCGTTGTTCTTCCTATTATAATGTATGTACCCAATAAATATCATTCCGATATTCGCTTTATTTCATGGCGTTGCATTTTTTACAAACAGCAGTTTATACCAAAAGTTCGAAAACGTAAGATTTTAACAAATCCTTAGACCCTTAATTCAATGCTTTACATTAATATAAATATAAAAATAAATATTTAATTCATTACCGAGCCTTTTAAGTAAGTTGAATAATTAAGATGAAACTAATTTTGTAATCCACTTTTCATTTCTTAATAATTCTCTGAAAATACATTAGAAAAGTATATTACGTTAAAAAAAACAATTTCATCGCAGACTTGTATTTTCGTATAGGTATTTCGGTTAAAAAAAAAAAAAAAAAAAAAAACATTTTTTTTTCCTTTTAATACGAAATCGATGTTTAAATTACCGTGTTCAGTAAACATACAACGCAGCTCACACCACTTTCGCATGAAAAGAATTATTTTCGCCATAACTATGACAATAGAGAAGGTATTTCCAACGATATTTCAATATTCTTACCATGGTATTTATTAAATATGATTAAATCGTTTTAATTGCAGAAAGGGCAATACGGCTTAAATAGCAAAATCACAGGTAATATCAGCAAATTCTCAAAAACTGGATTAATTCAGGATTGACAAAATAATGACGGTTATTATGCCAGTTGACATTACGATATTACGATATTATGTTCGACACAAATATTTTTGTTTATAACTTATTTGATAGATACAATATTATTTTAGTCTTAAATAAAAAGCTCGATTTGACTTAGACTATGTCCTCTTATTTACGACTGAATACTTGTAATTTTGTAGATTGAAAATGTTTATTTCCTTATATTAGGTAACAGCCTTACATTTTCCCAATGATTAAGCATAAGCAGTTTCTGACGCGCTTATATAATATAATATTATATATAACTCATAGCAGTGAATATTTTTAAAATTTTAATTATATTTATCACCACTATATTTTTAAAGAATTATTTCACGCATATTTTCGACGGTTAAATAAGCTGAAAACATCCATAAAACGTTGTCAAATATTATGTCTCTATCGAAAAATGGGAGAACTGGCACATATGATCACTTACTTCTAAAAAAAAGTAGTTTCTTTAACACTTAACTTTCAGTCAACTGGCAAATCACCATTGTAAAACATTTAAGAATAATCGCTACAGATCGCCATAGGCTCATATGCTGAATTATTAAACAAAAGTTATTTGTTTAACTCTTAACATTCATTAAACTACGAATAATCACTGTGATGCGTTCATGGGTAAATATTTCAATTAGACTCAATGTTTGTTTTAATTGTACTTTTCTGAATTCAAAATTTTACTATATATCTCCTGGTTTCATTGACGAGTTGTCACTATTTATGCATATAGTGCAGAAATTAATTTTATTTATGGGTGTATGGCGGTGTTGGGTTGCCACTCTTCTTACTGCGGAACATTGAATCCTAAATCGAGATTCAAAGCCATTATCTGGAAACTGAAAACTACAGCGCTAAGTCATTTCGCTTCCGGGTGTTCTTTTACTCACCAAAATATACAAAAAATATACTTATAGAGCAACTTAGGATATTCCTAAATCGGGATTCATAGCCATTATTTGGAAACTGAAAACTACAGCGCTAGTCATTTCGCTTCCGGATGTTCTTTTACTCACCAAAATATACAAAAAATATACTTATAGAGCAACTTAGGATATTCCTAAATCGGGATTCATAGCCATTATTTGGAAACTGAAAACTACAGCGCTAGTCATTTCGCTTCCGGATGTTCTTTTACTCACCAAAATATACAAAAAATATACTTATAGAGCAACTTAGGATATTCCTAAATCGGGATTCATAGCCATTATTTGGAAACTGAAAACTACAGCGCTAGTCATTTCGCTTCCGGATGTTCTTTTACTCACCAAAATATACAAAAAATATACTTATAGAGCAACTTAGGATATTCCTAAATCGGGATTCATAGCCATTATTTGGAAACTGAAAACTACAGCGCTAGTCATTTTGCTTCCGGATGTTCTTTTACTCACAGAAATGTACGAAAAATATACTTATAGAGCAATTTAGGATTTTAATTGATTTGTTGGTCGGTCGCTTGGATTAATTTTGCATTAATCATTTCAGGAACAATGTAATCGGTTTCATTTAACACATTCATCGCGTTAATGTTGCGCTTTCATCCTAGTAAACAATTGAGTTATATAAAAAAGATAATAAATAAATAATTAAAATATGATTTAATTGATTGATTTCATATTCATTCAGTAAATAAATCGATGTACACTCAGAAATCATTTAGATAGACATTATACAGAGTATACGTTACCCCGTCCCTAAAGCACAGCGAGTAACCTTGGAAAATGAGATAACTCGTCCGTCGCGGCGAAAGTGTTAAAATTAAGTGCCTCTAAAATTTGAGAATAAGATTAGATTGGCAGTAGGTTGTTGGTTGTAGTGTTTAAGGCCGATTGCTTACAACCTAGGCTTATAGGTGGTAAAGCTATATATAATATTTGGCTAAGACCCTAGGCCTATAGGTGGAATGTGGGGTCTTTCTAAGGGGGTTCTAACCCGTATTTAAGTGAGTTTCTGAGAAAAGCACGGAAAACTCCAAACGTCTAGGTCGATGAGCACGACCTGGAATCGAACTCGGCACTTCCCATCTACCAGCTTTGAGCGCAAGAATAATATTAGGACACAGGGAAGAAAGGATTTTCCCATCTAAATACATACATACACACGACACGGTTACACACACACACACACATATATATAAATTAAAAAATAAATATATCGAAAATTAGGTATTGTAAAATGTAATAAAATTGAACATTATCAATACGTCTCATTACTGATAAATTTAGATTAACTTTTAAAATGAGATTAAAAAAAAAAAAAAAAAAAAAAAGACACATTTTAATTAAAAACACACAAACACATGACAAACGTTTCGGCTAAATATTAGCCTTCTTCAGTGTCAAAATACGTACATAGCATAACAGTTAAGACTCATTTACGAAACATCAGAATAAGATTAAGTACTCGGGAAAACTGTTTTAGCCTCGTTCAAGAATTTTGTAAAAACGCCCTTTAGGAAAATTCGCTTTTTTTTTTTTTTTTTGTTTAAATCTCATTTCAAAAGTTACTCTAATACTATAAAATGTGTATCACCGCCCTTGAATAGGTAAAACCTGATCGTAGTACAGAGAACTGTCCCTAAGGGTGGTCTAAGCAGACGCCACCAGAATTTTGATTCACCTGGAAGGATCATAGCGATGGGCTTTCACACTTTTAGCGGACTTTAATAGAAAACTAAGCTATCGCCTTGTATTCAAACTATTATTAGTAAGATTTCCATTGTATATTGTATATTAATTATTTGTCCATTAATTGCATACTAGATATTTATGCAGAACTATATTTTAAAGATAATATTAAGAAATAATCTCCGTTACCATTGTGCGATTTTAGGTTGATTGGCAATAACACGTTGACTGACAGGTTTTATTTTTAAAGTTCTGCTAATGGAGAAAGATAATCTATATATAATCAAGCGAGCATGAAATTTACCCGACGTTATCTTATTTTTAATAAAAGGAGGGACTTAAGCATAGTATTGTTGGAAAATTACGGTTAATGTGAGTTGCAAAAAAATATATTATTAAAAGTAAGAAATTTTTTTTTATTATTTTATTTATTTATTTATTTTTTTTTTTTTTACACATGCTCACTTTATGCACGTAATTATGAGTAATTAAAATTCTTGTAAAAGAAGGCTGTATAATCGGCATGTGCGTTTTTTACATTTGCGATTTGCTTGTTATTGAAATGCCCAGATGAAGAACTTTGATAGGTCAGGTTGAGAGGTTCATAGACATAAAAGTTCATAGGGATTATGCATCGTCATGTAAATAAAAATGCGGGTAGGGATATTTTATTTTATTTATTTATTTATTTTTTATTTTTTTTTCATTTTGAATAATACAGTCATTAAAATGAAGACTGTTTACTTGAAAGTTTTAATATCTATATTTATTATTTAAATATTAACTTAATATATTGGACAAGTTTCGACCACTGCGGGCAGTATTATTATTTTTATATACACATTTATTTCTCACTTTTCCTCATTATTGAGTAAATTTCTATTTCACTATTAAAAACTAATGAGCAGGTTGAGGTCCGGTTGATTAACGTTCCCTAGCTCTGTCTAGTGGTTATTAAAGACAGACTGGGATTCACCTCCCGGTGTGTTCCAGTGACACGCCATCACAATTTTGATTCTCTGTAGAGAAAATGACTCCCCCTCTCCAGTAATCCCCAGACTCTTTAACATTAAGAAGCTTGGAGGACAGTCCAGGAACGAAGAATTTTAAAGGCACTAGCTGTTAAAAATAAAAAATAAATAAAAATAAATAAATACACACTCCAATTAGAAACATTTAAACACGTTTTTTCGAATAAAATAACCATATAAAGATAAAATTTGAATAATACCATTAATTTTTCATATTAAAATTTGTTAATTTCGATCACTTATTTCATAATGTTATATTTCGTATATATTTCTTATAAATGTTGACTAAAAATACATTTAAAATAATTTCTGTCTTATTTATTAATAACTAATCTCATTTCTAGAAAATGTAAAATATAAAATTCTTCTTTCCTCGACAATGATTTTCTAGAAATTTTTCTTTAAAATATTCAAAAGTTAATTGTTTTACGGGTGCATCTCTGTGGAAATGATTAATAATTTAAATTTCCTACGATCTTTCTAAAATCTGATTCCCGAGGCCATGAATAATTAATGTAGTTTTAAAAGTAATTTATAAAAGTTCAACATTGAATAAATTCAACCAATATTAAAGATACCTCGTTGAAATATTAATGTTCACCTGTAATGTTGAAGAAAATTAACACGCATTTGTGGTATAGGATGTCTAATTTTGGATATTCTATAGATTTTAAATACAGGGTGTTTATAATGTCCCGGACCCATCTTGATATTTAATAACTCATAAAATAATGAAGATATAAACAAACTTATGGCATTTATTGATGGAATAACTCATATATTTTCTTTTCAGGTTTGAATATCTTTACTTTTGTAAATATCGTCTGCGCGTGTGCTTAATTTCAGATGCATGTGGTTAATTCAGACATGCTTGCCGCTACCTGGCGTGAAATTGACTATCGACTTGATATTCTCCGTGCGACGAAGGGGGCACAGATGGAAGTTCATCGACAAGGGTCATGAAACTTTTTGAGTCTATCTAACCATTTATGTTATTAATTTTAATATATCTTTATTATTTTATGAGTTATTAAACATCAAAATTGGTCCGGGACTTTATAAACACCCTGTATTTATATTTAGAATCTTGTTTACTTTGAAATATTTATTCTTTCATGTGGCACAAAGTTGAAAAATGCTTAAATTTGTTATAAGAACTAAATTTGTAATATGAACATATTTGTTTTACAGAGATGAATGACTGTGGTTCTGTAATGGGGTATCAAAATGGTTAATTAAGACTCTAAATCTGAATAAAATAAAACTCTTGAAATTTTTTTTAAATGTTATTAGTTTTGAATATTTGATGAAACGGTAGCAATATGGAAGAACGAAAGAAGTTTAATGTATTATTTAAATTGCATACATACAGTGTACCGACTGAAGTCTGTTGTCACCCTTTTACTTGCTAAACGGCTGCAAATAAGTGATAAAAGAAATTTCTAAGTATGGTAAAGTGGCTATTCGTTATCAAATGCTCTTGATTACAACGTACCTGGTGGAAAACACCAGACGCAGATTCAGCGTTCCTTTAACGAAAAAAAAAATAATAATAATAAACTACGAGATTGGAGAAAAAGTGAATTACAAAGTTGTAGATCAGCATTGACTTAGTATGAAAAAAAACTGTGTAGACATAAATACTAAAAAGGAAACGTTTAAAATGTACTTTTCTTTTTCGCGATTTCCTACAGAGTGTCGTCAGAAAACGATCTTAGAAAAACATAAAACTAGTTATCATAAAGTACCTTTATTTCCGTTATAGAAACAGCTGTTAGTCAGCTTCAATGTACATCTGGGCCCTTGTTTGAACGTTGCGTAGCTTACGTATCAACCACTACGTTATAACATGTGCAGTATAAAGTTAAAACAAGGATTCAAATGTGCACTGAAACGGACGGACTGAAGTTTGAATATCGAAAATTCAGGTATTTTGAGATAATTATTTGAATTATTTTTTCTAATATCATTTACTAATGTAACAGTATAAGAAATCCCGAACAAACAAATGCGCGCTTAATGTATTCTGTTTTTAGTATTCATATCTACAAGATGTAATTTTATACTAAGTCAGTTAGTCTCTGCAACTTTGTAATTCTTCTTTTCCCTAATACCATTTTCAAGTTAGGGACGCTAAATCCGCTGTTATCAAGCAGGTGACATTCTAACCAATCTCATCTGTAGCGCATAGCCACTTTACCATGTCTAGACACTTTTACAAATATAACTGCACTCATTTAGCAATTAAAAGGTGACAAAGAACTTTGATGGACACACTGTATATAAAATAAAATTGAAACAATTTGTATAATTTCAACTTGCGCTGACTACCTAACCAGTAATTTTATATTACGGGTAAAAATTTAGAAAAGGGGTGAAAGGAAGATGAGGAACATGTCATGCCATCAATATAAAAATACTCAATAATTATTCCGTGTCAAAATATTAAGTGTGAAGCTTCAGGTAACGAAAAAAAGGACCTCATTAATACTGAAATATATTTAAGGTTTTAAAGCGATTTCGAAAGGTAAATATACAGTCGGTAACAAAAGTGTCTGAACACTAGCGAAAATTCCTATGTAAAAACAGTGCACTTCATACGGTTTTGTTAAATAAATCCTTGTCGAATCCTGTTCTTAGTCAGTCTAAGAACAGGATTCGACAAGGATTTATTTAACGGAACCGTATGAAGTGTACTTTTTTTACATAGGCATTTTTGCTAGTTTTCGGGCACTTTTGTTACCGACTGTACACTAGTTGGTATCCGTCCGCAAATGACGGTTGTACGAAAATTAAATATACAATTAATGTCTTGCTTTATGCTTGGAGGTATAATGTAAGATGGATTGGCATATGCCGTTTCAATATGCAGGAACTGCTGTCTACTCAAGATGGCTGCCACAATGTCAGTCAAGGCTACCACAGAGGCCATATTGAGTCAACCAAATTAATGACTAGTACTGTATAATTTTATTTATTTCACAACTTTGAAATCTGTATTCACAATGACGATCTACATTACATAATTTCACGATACAAATGCTGAATTTCCTTTATAACTATGCTATGTTATGGATACTGCGGTTGCAATTCTGACTGCATGTTTTTCCGTACTTGTCATCTCCTTTCCATATCATCCCCCCAAGGTTCAGTGCACCAAAAATACTAGGTTGTAGAAGAACCTTTTCCCAAATATTTTTGATCCTTAGACTACCAGATTGATTTTTCTTCCGCCCAATTTATTCTGCATTGCTTTTGACATAGTTTTTCTAAGAGAAAAAAAAAAAAAAAAAAACCTCTTTAAATTTTTAGTTAATGATCTCTCTAGAGTTTCCCCTTTTCCTCCTTTTCGGAAGTTTGGTATGCCAATATTTTCAATCATTACTTATTTTTTCAGCATCTGGTGTCAACACATTTTTTTTTCTGATACATGTCATTTCTTTTCTTCCGTCAATTGTTTTATATTGCCCTCTTTTTTTCTTTTTTCTTTCATATATTCTGACTTCACTGACGAAGGGTTTCCATGCTAACTCGAAATAGCTGTCTGTTATTTTTTTATCTTTTGTTTTAGTGCATCATTGTCCTAAGATATATCTTCTATTTTAACTTCTTGCGCAAAAGTAATGTTTTACATATTTTTATTTTATACATATCAGCTGCTTCATTAGTCTGCAGATATTTTAAAAATTTATGAAATTTGAAGGAATTTGCAGAACTGAGCCTGGTTTACAAATATGTTATTTTTGAGACGTGTTTTTTCTTTTTTTCTTTCTTCTTTATTTCGGAAAGTAGAAAAAAAAAGTTAAAATTCTCGTTGGTAGAGGGCGTGGACACGCTATCAAAAAATATACAAGTCACCAGAGCCTGATTAAGGGGGAAGCACACATTATTTATACTTACACCGTTAATTTTTAACAAATACTTTCCTCCTATAATAAACAGAAAATTCTCATTAAAAATTATTTCAAAAAAATTCTGCTGTCTAATAACGGTGAGTAAATTGGATTGTTTTACACCGTTCATTTTTTATAAAAAAATATTTACTCGTCAAAGCGGGGAATTTCTATGACATGAAATAAAAAATAATTGTAAAAATATTCCTGTGAAAGCGGAGATAATGTATGCTTCCCCCTTAATCAGGCTCTTCAAGTCACGGTTTCATAAACTGCTGCAGTTTACGACTTACAGTTCATTTTTGATTTGTTTTCCCACTTACGCGTACAAAAAAATTAATTTAACCTGTTTTGTTTCGTGCAGTTAAAAGAAACGTTAGTCATGTAATCGATTGCATCCAGTCAATCCATGCTGCATATACCGTTGTGGTAATTAGCTTTGAAAGTATAATTTTGGTGATAGTGAAAACATTTAATAAGAGTGATATGCTTGTAAACATTTGTCTCCGTTGAAATAAAATAATTTTCTATGGAAATGCGTGAATTCATCCAGTACTACTTCTCTATCGAAGAAAATTTAAACTTTTTTTTTTCTTTATGAACAAAAAAAAAATAAAATAAAATAATAATAATAATCTCACTACACGAGAAAATTTTTTTCGCAAACCTTGTTCAATTCTACCAATTCGATAAAATTTTATAAATTTTTAAAATATCTACATACTTATAGAACTCCCGGTAGGTTGCTTTTTTCATGATACCATATTTCACAGATGTGTTAAATATATGAAATAAAATATGACATCAATATTTAAATTAACTCCTTTTTGAAATTGTAATTACAACTAGTTAATAGTCCGTTTAGTCAAAAAATAAATAAATAAATAAATAAATTTGGCATATCTGTGAAAAAAAAATGTAATACCAAAAGTAATTAAATTAATGCGTCATATCATAGGTTGTGCAAAATAATACATTCCGTTTTAATTGTCTATATAGCTAATCTGTTAGTGTACATATTATATTCGTGTATGTGTACATATTAAAGTGTTCATATTGCATCCTAGAGTGCGAGAATTTTTTGCGAAACATTAAAACCAAAATAATTAGATAAAAATAATTAAACATTCATAAATATATTTTTATTTTTATTTGTCTTATAGTTTATACAAATTTAAGATACAAATACGTATAAATCAGAATATTAACAGTTGGATGAATTATTAATATTTCAACCAAAATAATTAAACACTCATAAATATATTTTGATTTTTATTTGTCTTATAGTTTATACAAATTTAAGATACAAATACGTATAAATCAGAATATTAACAGTTGGATGAATTATTAATATTTCAACCAATATATTTTTAAGTAAAATGAAACAAAATATAGCATTGTTCAGTTTCCGATTATTTTGCATTGCATTTTTAATCATGTGGTACATAAATTTAATTTATGCTCTAAAGGGAAATGTTGTCTTAAAATATTCGAACACATGTTCCACAACGTATATAGATATTGTTTAACTGTTTAAATGGCTTTGGTAAATTAACTATACTTTGGGATTAAACAAGTCCTACGGGGCATTAAACTTATCGACTACGGAATAAGTACAGAATGAAATCAGCTTTTATAAAGTATATTTTCACTAGAATGTATATTGTGTAATTTGTAAAGAATTTACTTAATCTCAGTTTGAATTTCTAAATTTTCTAAATTTTACATTGATAGTTCATGTTATGAAGAAAATTATAATATAACTTTCAATAATTATTAGTCGATTCGTTCATTACAAAATAAAACAGTAATAACAGTAATAAAAAAACATAAAGTATATTTTCACTAGAATGTATATTGTGTAATAAGTAAAGAATTTACTTAATCTCAGTTTAAATTTCTAAATTTTCTAAATTATACATTAATAGTTCATGTTATGAAGAAAATTATAATGTAACTTTCTATAATTATTAGTCGATTCGTTCATTACAAAATAAAACAATAATAACAGTAATAAAAAAAATAGTTTTACTTTTAAAAAATATATGACAGAGAAATAAGCGAATGATGTTTAAATAAAAATTTGTAAGGATATTTTTTCCAACATGAATATTACTTCATTTAATTATGTGTAAATTTTTAAAATGTAATTTTCGTTTTAAATTAAAAGGTTTTGAAAGGTTAAAAAAAAAATAATAATAACTTTAAATACAAAATTCAATATACAAAATAATTTGTTTCATTCTCCATTTTTGGGGCCGAATAAATTGTAATGAATGAAATCCCGTTGTTAGGTGACAGATTCGAATCCAGTACAGGTATGTATATTGGTAGTATTTCGAAATCCTTTATAAGCCATAGGTCCCGGATTAATTAGTCTTATTAAAAAAGAAAATGACAGAAGGGCAAAAATCTAGCCAAACCAATACCTCTATACACATAAACGGCAAGGAATATGAAATATTTCAGATTTTTAAGTCGTTCCTGCATGCAACGGATTTGTCCGTTGGTTGATTGTATTCATGACGCATTAGAACTGCACAGGCATGCATTGAATGGGTTAAATAGTTCTTTTTTTAGTTTCACTGAAAATATTTTGAATTTATTTGTTTATGAAGTTTTCATTAAATGTCACGTTATTTTAAATAAAATCAGTATTTTCCCAATTTTCCTTTTTCCCAAATTCTTATGTACTTACTGTCATTCACTACGGTATGTTTGTGTATCTCAGCATAATTTAATTGTTGCCATTTTTTTTTTTTTTTTTTTTTTTTTTTTAACGGAATAATAATAATAATAATAATAATAAAATGAAAGAAAGAAAGAAAACGTACATTTATTTAAAATGAGGAAAATAAATTAGAAAAATTAGAAAATAAATTAGAAATATCAGATGTATCGTTACAAATAAGGTACCAAATGAAAGGGAAAACTTTTGCGAATCCGATGTATCAAACAGCTTATCGATCGGACAATTTTATAACTTTTTTTAAATTAACTAAAGTATGAATTTTAGGTGGAAACAGCAGAAAATTGTATGGAGTCCGTTAGGAGAAATAAAAAAAAAAATCTGCTTCACATTAAATCACATGTTTTTAAAGTGGGATTAAAAATTGCAGTTTTTTTTTTTTTTTTTTTTTTTAAATTTTCTCTCACGAACACAAAAATATAATATACAGTCTATACCCCACAAGTCCAACTTGCATTTCAAATTTCATCAATCTTTTTGGTTAATAAACAAAAAAGTTACTTTTTTTTTTTTTCAAATTAAATTTTATTGTAACTTTGAAAAGATTTATGTGATGCGATACATTAAGAATTTGGGTTTTGAAAGTTCTTTTTAAATAGATTATTTATTGATTGAGTTATGCTCCATCAAAACATTATATTTGGTAATTTATATTCAGATTTTCAGTATTAATATCTAGTATTTGCCAAGTATGTAGTAGTTTCATTGCCAAGCATTTATATGTAAATCGTATATTGACAATAATTATACTATTAATAAAAATCAATCAATAATAATAATAATAATAATACTTCGTTACAGAAAGCACTTCGATTCTGTTAATCGTATCCGATAAAAACGTTGACAGGTAATATGCCTGACTGACGAAAAATTATTAAACTTTTGAAATTAATAAAATAAATAAATAAATAAAATTTAAATGATCAATTAGTGCAATTTTTCTTTTATTTACTTAAGAATATTATTTATAAAAATAATTAAACTAATTTATTGATTTAAAAATAATTAAAACATCCTTCAATTTATAAAGTTTTTGAATGGTTGAATTATTTTTGTCCAGCCTTATAATATATATTATTCTTCATAAAGCTTTAATATGTAATCGCCATATGAATTATTAAAGTTGCAAACAACACAATTAAGTTAAGAATATAATGCATCAGAATAGAACCGTGTTCAAATTCTAATGATTTTTGTTGCATTTTAAATATTTGATGCATAAATTTAAATTTTAACATAATGATAATCGACATTTTAAAGTGCTACAATACTAATATAACTTATAATATAGATCTTATCTAACTGGTTGAATAACTTTAATAATTTATGAATACATCGAGATTCAACATGCTCCAAAGGGCATTTATCTTATCGACAACAGAATAAGTACGGCATTTAATCAGCTTTTGTTAAGAATAGATGACTCACTCTATGTATTCTTTATGAAAAATTTATTGAATATATTTCTAAATTTTCAAATTTAATCTTTGAAGAATCTCATTATTTAGAATATAATAAAATACTTCATTTATTTTCATTTTCCACGTTACTCAAAAAATCTACAATAACTAAAATGTAAAACATTTAAAGTGTTTTGTAGATAAATAATGATACATATACAGTTCCCGCCGCTTATTAAAATCACATTCTTTCTGAGCCAAAGTGATTTTATTAAGCGGCTGATTTTTATATCCGGCGAACGTTCCTGTCCTTAAAAAAAAGGTATTACTTCCCTGAATTTCGAAAGAAACTTCAAAAGATAACGGATGATGGAATTAGTAAACAATATTAATTTTTGGTAGATAATTAACTAATTGTTTCTTCGATATAAGCAAATGCATCCTAAGTTCCCGTGCACTTTCTTTAGAGGAAAATTATCATTACTTTACCAAACGTTCACGCTTTTCTTATAAATTTAAAATCTTACAGTTTAAACCTCATTAATGATAGTAATTTCAAAATAAGAACTAGAAATTTCCTTCTAATAATTATAAAAAAAAAAATCATTTCAAATCAAATTTATATTTAAGTACTGCGCTTTGAAGAATACTTTCCTTGAAATTGTTACGGAGATAAGTTATGGGGCGTGTTTAATTTGTAACTCTGCTGCAAGTGTAAAATCTTCAACAATGAGCGATAACGGAGTGTTTGCTGTGCTTTAATTTCTTTTTCTATTAAAAAAAAAAAAAATGTAAAAAAGAATTTTTTTGTATGCATAAATTATATTTTTGTCTGCTGAGGAGATATTTTTGAGTTTATTATCCAGCGATGCTGATTTTATTAAGCGGCGGTTTTAAAAGTTGTTTGTATTTATTGGATACCAGTCCTGACGATTTGGTCAGATTAAGCGGCTGATTTTATTAATTAGTGATTTTATTAAGCGGCGGTTACTGTAATAGCAAAAGATTTTATTTATTTATTTATTTTTTATTTTATTTAATCGTGCTCAGCTATTATCCACCACTGTTTATTGAAATTATCTTAAAAGTATTTTTTGAAATCACATTGTTATATAACTACACTATCTACCGATAAATATTTGGACACTTTCGAATTTAGATGCTATGCCCAATATCTAGAAAAGTTCTTTAGGCATCCTCTAGTAGGGTAAAGAACATATTAAAAATCATATATTTCAGCAAAAGTGGTGTCATGAAGAGAAAAAGGGGACCAGATATAAAATTAAAAAACAATTAAGGTGTTTTGGTAAAAAGCAATGTTTTATACCCGTTTTGGCTGTAGCATGTAATTAGGAAGATTTTTCTTAATATCTGTATTTAAAAAAAAATCACTTTTTAAATTATAACACGTAGAGTATTAAACCACATGCAATGCGTTTTTTAGGCAATTCTGTGTACTACATTACACACAGCATACTGTAATCAGAATATAAAAACGATAAATGTCTTACGAAATATGAGAATTTGTATTAAATAATTTTTAACTACGTATGCTCTAGCTTTTAAAGAATTTAATTTGCATAATTTAATAGCCAAAAATATTGATCAATTTATACGGAAACCTCAATCAAATATCGTGCAAATTCAAAAAATTATAAGAGACAGAATGAACAGAATTTCAGTTCTTCTTCAATTAAAAAAAAATCTGGAGTGACTCCACTCGACTTTCCGAACATTGAATAATTAACAGTTTTGTAGATAAAGTAAAGAAAGAGTAGTTGTTAAACAAACAAAAGAGAGAAAACCATAATAGAGTGTTTGAGTATTTTTCTCCATCTATTACACGTTGTTTTATTTAAAGCTACTGAACTTTGAGCCCATAGATCATAATGACAAAGAAATTTTCGTTGTGTCCCTGTAAAAACATATAAAAGTTAGATTCACCAAAATGCTTATAGTTAGTGCAACAGTGATTTATAATACTCATATAAATTTTCAGCTGAATTCAATAAGGCGTTTAGATGCTATCGTACTTTTAAAAATTTAGTCCCATAGGCCATAATGATAAAGAATTTTTCTTTGTGTCCCTGTAAAAAAACTGTAAGTGCTAGATTCACCATAATCTATAGAGTTAGTTCAACTGTGATCTATAACATGCGTACAATTTTTTTGCTCGGATTAATAAGGCGTTTAGACACTATCACATTTTTAAAAATTTGGCCCCATAGGCATAATGATAAAGAATTTTTCTTTGTGTCCCTGTAAAAAAACTATTAGTGCTAGATTCTCCTAAATCTATACAGATTGAGTATTTGTGATCTATAATATGTGTGTAAAATTTTTGCTCAATTGAATAAGGCGTTTAGATGCTATCGCACTTTTAAGATTTTGCTCCCATAGGTCATAATGATAAAGAATTTTTCTTTGTGTCCCTGTAAAAAAACTATAAGTGCTAGATTCACCAAAATCTATAGGGTTCGTACTATGGTGACTTACAATATGCGTACCAACTTTCAGGTTAATCGAACGAAGCGTTTAGACGCTAGCGTGTTCACCCACAGACATACACACATACACACATGCACACATACACACACACATACATACATCATCGTAAAAATAGTGAAAACGGACTCAGGGGACCTCAAAACGTATAGAAACATCAAAATCTCGAATTCGGATTTTTGACATGATTACAATACTTTCCTCACTGTAGTGTTCGGAAAGTAAAAAAAAAGTGATAGGGGGTTTTATTTTATTATTTATTTATTTATTTACTAAATTTTTTTTTTTTTTTTTTTTTTTTACAATCAGCGAACACTGTATTACCATTTGGCATTGACTGAATCAAAATAAAAATGTGAGTAAAACCCCTTACAGTTTAGCTTTTATTTTGACAGGAACTAAAATACTGTTCGTTCTCTGTCACAACTTTTCAAATTTACACAATATTTGTTTGAGGTTTTCATCTAAGTTACTCAATACTTTTGACCATTAGATTATGTAAATGATTTTCTTTCAAATCTAGCGCATGCTCGGTTAAAAGTTATTTAGTAAAAACTCTCATACTTCGTAAGATACTTAAGGTTTTTATATTCTAATTGCAGTAGGCTGCGTCTAATGTTGTATGTCAAATTTCCTGAAAGTGTCTTTGCACTGGGTATAATACCCTACGTGTCATAATTTTTTCTTTCAGTTTATATATATATATATATATATATATATATATATATATAAACAGTTATATTTCCATGAATATGTATTCTCTTAAACATTTATAGACATAATGAGAAAAATCCTCATAATCACATGCTACAGCCAAAATCATTTAAAGCATTAAGTTTTACATTTTGATCCAAAATATTTTGTTTTTGTTTATTTTTTAATGCTTCCCTTTCCCTCCTCACGACACAACATTTGTTGAAATATATGAGGTATAACATGTTCTTTGCACTAGCAAAATGTCAAGATGCTTCCTAAGGGACGTCATCTTGATGTTTGACAAAACATCTAAATTCAAAAGTTTACAAACACTTATTGGTAGATAGTGTACACATCAAAAATTGCGTGTAGCAACACCGCTAAAATTAGTTAATCTGAAGTCATTTTCATTTATTATTGACTTTGAATGTGATTCTCAGAAAAAGTTATTCTTTAGCAAATGTAGTTAATAGAAAAAAAAAAAAAAAACATAATTACTAGATAATATAGTTTTCATATGCTGCGGCCACCACATGACTTTCTTCTCTATTTTCCTATACAAATTCCCTCAGTAAAAATAATTTGTTATAATTATTATTTAAAAAAATATATCTTCCATGATAATGCAGACGATTTACATATTAGAGAATTAGCATAACAGTAAATATAAGGAGAAAAAAAGTTAATTTTATTCTCAAGATTACAATAAAAAAAAAATGGTTAAAAATGAAAAAAAAAAACGATAACTTTATTGTAAATTATCGAAGATCGATGGTTCAGCCATTCGTTTAAAGGGATTGGCGAGCTCTTTTGAAAGATACCTAGCATGAAAATTTACTTTATGCAAATTTATACAAAATTTTGTCCTATGTCAAGGTGTAACTACTTACCAATTTGCATGGAATTCTGTGCAGTAGTTCCTGAGATACAATTGCCACAAAATTTTGTCGCACACAGACAGATAGACAAACAGACAGACAGACAAACATTTTCTAAAAATGTTTAAATCGTGTTCTACAGCTTTCTGAACGTGTAAATCAATCAAAAACCCAAGGTCGAAAATTTTTACGAATTCAATACTTTCTTCTATTGAACATAAAAGAAACTAAAAAAGTTTATCGCAAAAATCTTTAAAACTTTATGAGCAAACATCATAAATTAAAAAATACACAGCAAATATTTTTGATCGATATAATTAAACATTGACATTTCATCAGAAGAAAAAACAGTGAGCACCTTGTGTATTGCAACTTTCATGCTGCATTGGCGCTTACTTTGTTTTCGCTCAAAGTAATGCCCAAATTTTATTTACTGTTTTTTTACCGCAGTAATTCTTTAGTCTTTTTGCAATTTCTCATAATTGTTTAATAACCATCATTAAGTTGCAGTATTTCAGTTTATTATTATTATATTCATGCGTGTTGAAAAGCTCATCCTGGATCTGATGTTCAAAAATAAGTTAAAACTTTTTCTTTAGTCAAGAACACATCCAAACGTTTGAAGGATCATACAGAAATTATAAATGAAAAAAATGATACAGCAAAGAAAGTGATTCATTTACATTATATACACACTTGTTTCTTTTTTAAACCGCGAACAAAATTCTTGAAACTTACCTCTAAATTTTTTTATCGTAAAAAAATTGAAATTTTATTTGTGAACATATTAGGGTATGAGAAACTGTAAAACTATATTCAAAATTGTTTTGTGTGGGGCTTGCATAAAAAATTTAATTTTGTAATTCTTGAAATTTTATCTCCCGTTATTTATTTTTTTTCAGTGTAGTCAAACTCTGGGCCTTCTTTGAACATATTTGCATTGTGTTATGGATGTCTAAGATAATTTTCGGATAGATTGTAAAGTGTATTCATGTTTGTGCATATTTATGTGTAATGATAGCATAGCTTTCTTCTTTAGATAAAACCAGCAAATAGCGACCATTTTTGATGTAATAATTGAACCTTAATCGACAGCTTATAGGTCGATTGGCCAACTATGGTCGACACTTTTTTTGATTTTATTACACAAAGGGAAGGAAGTAACGTCATTTAAACGCTAGGCTCTGTGTTACACTCTTCATGTATTATGCTTATTAAATCCACAAAAACTCAAAATTGATTAGATTTATGTGGTGAAATCTACTATAAAGAACTTGTCTAACTTCCAGATGCGCACTTTCCCTTTTAGTAAATGTATGACTTCTCGATTTAAAATAGAGCATAATATTTTATATTTTATTTAAAAAAAAAAAAAAAAATGTGTAATTCAATTGAGCATACAAAAACAAAATCTTCTAGTGTCATTATTATTATTATTGTTGTTATTATTCTAAGTACAGGGGTTGTACTCTCCGCCTTTCTTTCAGGACATTTTCAGGAATGAAAAATTTAAAAATTTATTCCTGCCACTAATTTTATGAAATAATCTCTACCCTTTACATTCATGGCAAAGTACAATACGTATATCGAGAAGTACTTCAGCATATATTTAGTGGTGGCGAAGAAGGCGGAAATTTGTTACATTTGAGACTGTCCTGAAAAAAAAGCGGTGAGTACAAATCCTGTAAATATTATGTGGTTTCCAACTAATACTCTATATTCAATCCATATTAATAATTAAATCTATGTATACACTTAGTTGCTAATATTTATATTTATTTCGGAGCACTTTTAGCCTCGCTTTATATCTCAAAACTTAATTTTTAGAATAATTTTCTCCAATATATAACTACGACAAAATAAGAAAAAATTACTTAAAAGAAAAAAAAAAAAAAAAAAAAAAAAGAAAAAAAGTGGTATAAAGTAAAGGCGGGGCTAAAAATACTTCGGAATAAATTAAATTTTTGGAAGTTCTGTATATATATTTGAAATAAAAATACATAAATCTGTTTTACGTAAATTGTTAAATTAACATTAACTCAATTCTAAAATTTTTCATTTGAAATCCTTGTTATGTACCTTCATAAAAATCAAATTTAAGAACATGTTTATTTTATTTTTATTTTTATTTATTCAAGTCCCAAAGCTTAAAACTTCAAAATACAAAAATTTAATATATTACAAATTTCATTCATCTTTTTTTCAATAAAACAATGACACATTATTTTCTAGATTGATTATAAAATAATTTTCTTTTACTGAAACAATAAAGTGCTTTCTCAAAAAGTCATTTATTGCTAAAATATTAGTTTATAGATGGAAAGAAATATTTTAGTTTTTTTAAAATGTTTGTAAAGAATGTATTGTCAACAAATGTCATATTTTATCGTTTATATAATCTTCTTAGATATTTTAATAAGAAGAAATTATAATGGCTTTATTGCTGAAAAGCAAGTTGTTTAGAAATAAAATAATTTTGTAAAGATAATTTAAAAATGAAAGAATGCTTTTAGATTTTTCCCATGCAATATATATATATATATATATATATATATATATAATGTGTATAATTGTAAATCATAATAAAAATTCGCTTACAACAGACACATTATTAATGCCAACTTCACCTAAAATATTAAATAAATAAAACCATGATTAGTAAATTAAAGATGAATAAAATACTCATCATGTAATGACAGATAAAATCCACTAATGCCAAGGATGACATTATTTAACCAATAAATTAATTAAAAAGGAAAGAAAGATGGGAAGAAAATTATCATATAGGTATAGTAAATGGTTGCTATATATATATATATATATATATATATATATTAACTAAAATCTTAAAAAAAAAAAAATCTTAATTGAAGAATTTACTATTTAAATTATATTTATTGTAGTTATAATCTTAAGTATTGTTAAAATATTATATACCTAAATACTGTAGGGAAATACTATCTTTTTGACAAGTTATGTTAGTTAATAAATCTTAAGCACCCTATAGATTTACGGCCTTATTCACCATTAACTTCAACTCCCGGTTCAACGCCAAAACTTGAAAAGCGTCTAAAGGCAGAATCTTGCTTTCAAAGAAAATTTGGCACGCTTCTTCTGCCATCTAGTGTCAAAGTTTTCATATATTTTTTAATTGACTATTTTCAGTTAAAAAAATCTCAAAATAACAATGCCGCTAGATGACAGATGCAACGCGTGAAACTTTGCTAAAAAGTTGAACCCTGATTTTATACGCTTTCCAAGTTTTTGTGTTGAACCGGTAGTTGAGGTTATTGGTGAATACGGCCGTTAGAAAGCAAAGTAACTTATTATTTTTTTCTTTAAATATTATATACATTTTTATTTTGAATAAGAAAAAGAGTAACTTTAGAAACAATTTTAGTCCCTTAAAAAGAAAATCACATATTGCATTTAAAAAAGAGCTTAGTGGTATATACGTATTAAACCTTTCAGGGGCGGTGGTTGCATAGTGCAACCACAATTGTTAATTCAAAATTGCAAAAACTGTCCCCGGAATTTTTCTTATAATTTTTTTCTTTTATAACTTAGACGAACAATTTCATTTATTTCTTGTCTTTGATTATTGTTGGTGATTTCTGGTGGCTGTTCATTTTAAATGAAGAAAATTTGCTTGCCCCTGAAAGGCTTAAATATTAAACTAAATGTTGCATCGAGCCTAACAAGGCAACTAAACAATCTGCGTAAAATTTACATATTCATTAAGTATTATTTTCAGATTGTAGTAAAGCTTTTAACTTGTAACAATTTTAAAGGAAAATAAAACGTAATATTGTACAGTTAGCAGAATACTTTGAATTTAAATGTGAAAACTTTATTAAAATCTGCCTTATTAATTGCATTTATGATCAATTAAATAAATTATACTTACGGGGGTCGTACTCTCCGCCCTTTTTTCAGGACAGTCATAGGGATAAGAAATTTTACAATATACCGTTACCACTATTTTTATACACTATTCTCTATACTGTATAATCGTGACACATTAATATAAATATACCAAAAGTATTTCTTTATGATATAAGTGGTTGCAATGAAAAAAAAAAAAAAAATCTTCTGAGAATGTTCTTAAAATAGGGCGGAGAGTAAAACCCCTGTACTTATAGGATTATAATGTCAGATCATGAAAAATATCAACTTAAAATATATTTATTATTGAACATTAAATAAAATATTTAATTTTTATGCTTAATTCTCCTCTGAATATTATATTTTGTAAGACAGATTCAAAAAGTACATCTTAAATATTTATGCCATTTGGAATACGCTAGCTAAAATTATACTTGTTCCGTTTATAAACTATTCGGATTAACAAACATTTCTAATTAATTAAAACAAAAAAGAACTAATTAAAGTTAATTTTTAACGCTTATCTGTATATTATTTTTTGAAGATAGTTAATAAAAATGAAATGAGAAATTTTTAATTAAAAACTGTCCCAATTATAAAATTTTCCGCTTCTTAAATATTCTCTTCCCTTTACAATATATTACGATTTTCAAACATTCCTAGTTATAAAAGTAGCCCAGTCGGTAGAGCGCCGGCCTCGTAATTGGAAGATTGCGGGTTCGGTACTCGAGCCGGCCGAAGACCGTCGTGTACACTAATGGGGGCTGGTCCACGTAAAATGTGTCGTGGCCGCAATGTCCTCCATGTTCCCATAAAAAATTATACCTCTGAGGGGGGTCACCGAAGCGGGAGAGACATCCCTTCCGTGGAGGATCAAAATTGTGATGGCATGTCTCCGGACCACCTCTGTGGGTGTGTCCCAGACCGTCGCCAATTGTCCATCTGCGCAGCACTAGTGCGACGTAAAACCCAACCAACCTAGTTATAAAAAAAATCAAAAGCATTGATAAATATTATTTTTTTCAGATTATCTGTTAATTTTATTTTAAATGATATATATATATATATTTAAGAAATACCCGTTAAAGTCATGATGATTCTGAAATAATGCGAAACGTAATTCCTGAAAAATGTTATGTGATTTGTAAAAATCATGTATGTTGTACAAATTATGTATGTGTTATATATGAGATTTGTGCAAATAAACATGGTATAAAGTTTATAATTCTTTTAAGATTATAGTACACACATTCACACACACATACATTCATTCAAGAAACGTAAATTATGTCAGAAAAAAAAAAATATTGGTATTTATCTTTGACTCAACCTTTAAAGAGATATTTTAAAATAGTAAGATGGGACTTATTATTTATCAAAAGAATATATATATATATATATATAAATATCTATAAAAATGTTAAGTTGGTTTGTGTACGCTCCAGAAACTCAAAATGTTCTGCACCGATTGAGCTCAAATTTTGACACTATATAAGATTGTTTTTATCTATTTTTTCGCGTCAGTAACATAAACGCAACCGCGAGAAAACAGCTTTTTTAACGGTCAGCAGTGTACAAGCAAACCCGCCATATTGACATTGCAAATTTGCTTTACGTTTACCATGTACATTATACAGCGCGGGCTCAGTAAAAAATGAAAATGAAAATAATGTTGATGTTTAATTGTTTATTTTTGCGAATGTATGAGCACGCGGTAGTTAAAAAAGTTTCATTTCAATGAATTTTATATTACAACGCATGCTCAGTAAAAAATGAAAAGAAAAATTGTGTTGATGTTTTATTTTTTTTTCATTTTTAATGTATGAGTACGCGATACTTAAATATCTTTGATTTTCCATGAATGGCATCTGTATAACATTTCTAGTAAGGAAATAACTTTCAAGTTTTTGCTTCGAAATGTCCTGCTGCGAATAATGTTTATGTAGTCGGATTCTTCGCCTGTTACGCTTTGGGATTTCGTGTCGCAATTATTTTTTTTCTCAAACTTTCGTATCTCGAACTATGCCTATATTTCAATGTAAATACTTCTCAACTGTTTCTCTTTCCGTCAGTAATTTTAACATCGTAAGAAACGGAAATGTGTATGCTCTGTTAAAGAAATAAATGCTTGCCTGAAATGCCATGAATTTTTTTAGACATTTGAAAATGAAAATTTTCGTTATTTAACTTTTTGTCCTATCTCTCATTTTTTTCAATCTAGAGCTGTCAGAGCCATAAGAGGTCTCTTCCCTTCCTTCTGGCCTGTGAAAACCAAAATGATGCCTCGCAGAAAAACGAATTTGGGTCGTCGCACTCGCCACACAGAAGGCTCGAGAAGACGGCTTTCGAATATGACTGAGGAAGAACGGACATCCATACGAGAGAGGAACAGACTAAGCACCATCCCGATACGTAACGCGGAACCAGCAGAAAAACGAGTAGCCAAGCGTGATAATTCACGATTTCGAGCACTACAGTTGCGTTTTACAGAAACAGATTTGGTTCGTTCTGAACAGAATGAACGCGAGTGGGTTAGGATAGCTGAAACACGAACCCAATGAACAGCAGATCTGAATCTGCAATTTCATCGTCTTGTATTCCGGTACAATCCAGCTGTTAATTATAGTTCAAGTCGGCATGTTGTCATTGGCCAGATAAGTTATGTTTGTACCTACTGCCAGGCTCTGAAGTTCAATAATGAACCGAAAGGGATGTGTTGCGCTGGCGGAAAAATCAAATTGCCACAACTTGAATCTTGGCTGCATGAATGCTATCCAGCTGTGGTTCACTTAGCAGTATATTTAGAGAATGGTCAACGTGTTTGTCACACAGAGGAAAATGTGCAAGAAAGAGCCCTTAATCCACCTGGTGCAACGTTGACTGCTTTCTTCACCTTATGTCAGGAAGACCCTTTCGCCAAACACTCATGTACTCAGAAGTGCCCTCTTATTACACATGAAATGTAAATAAAAAAGAATTCGTACGACGCAAACGAGGGAAGCCAGTCGCCGGTCAACCTGGAATTTTCAGAGAAAATACAATTGGTAGATTTTATACAGTGCATACCAATCAAGATGAATGTTTCTTTCGTCGCATGGTGTTGGTAAATGTGACTGGTCCTAGATCTTTTCAGCAATTGAAAATTATTGACGGTGTCACACATGCCACTTTCCACAGTGCGTGTCAAGCTCTGAATGTATAAGAAAACGACCAACAGTGGGAGATATGTATTAATGGCGCGTGCAACATTGCACATTCAAACCAAATTCGCGCATTATTTGCAATTATATTGACCGCTTATTTCCCTTTATCTCCCACAGAGTTATGGGAAACACATCGATCGCATATGGCGCAGGATATTTTTCATAGAGTACGTCTAGAAAATGCCAATATGACCTTAGAATTTACAGAAGGCATTTACAACGAAGTATTGATAAATATTGATGACAAGTGCTTAGCTATTGCAAATAAAGTTCTTAGTCAATTGGGAAGGCCAGCACACACCCGAGATGTAACTGCATCATTTGATGTGTATTTGAGCCGCGAACAGAGTTACAACACCGGTGATCTCCAGTCATATGTCCAATCAAACATTTCCAAATTAACGCGTGAACAGAAGGGTATTTATGATCGCATAATGCAAATGATAAATGATGGAGTTGGGGGAACCTTCTTCTTGGATGCGCCAGGTGGAACTGGGAAAATATTTCTTATCAGATTGATTCTGGCAACGGTTCAATTAAAAAATAACATAGTCTTAGATCTCGCTTCGTTTGGAGTAGCTGCGACATTGTTATCAGGTTGAAGGATTGCTCATTCAGATTTGAAGTTGCCATTGAACATGCAAATCATCGAGACTCCCACGTGCAATATTTCCAAAGCATCCGGTATGGGAAAAGTATTACACAAATGTAAAATCATTGTTTGGGATGAATGCACGATGGGACATAAAAAATCGCTTGAAGCTCTTGATCGTTCATTGCGAGATTTGCTTTAAAACGTTCAACCATTCGGGAATGCATTGATATTGCTGGTAGGAGATTTTGGGCAAACATTGCCTGTAATTTCTCGATCAACACCAGCGGACGAAATAAATGCTTGCCTGAAATATTCAACATTGTGGCGACACGTAAGTACATTGCTGTTGACCACGAATATGCGTGTCCAGCTGCAGAACGATCAATCAACCGAGGTATTCACACGATAGTTACTGGACAATGGGAACGGACAACTGCCAGTCAATGAGACGTCAAGACGAATATCATTAATTAATCTGATAATTTTTGTAATTGAAGTGTTTATTTCAGAAACCCGTCAACTGACATTTTTAGCGAAATTGAGGTATGAATAGAATCGAAATGGCCTACTGTAAACACACTGTTTTGTGCAAAAACATGTAAACTGTCAAGCCTCCCAATGGGTAAATTTTATGTTAAAGTTTCTGTTTAGTGCAGAAACCCGTCAAGCGAAATCACATAGCGGGTTTCTGCAGTAAATTTGAGTTCATGCAAAATTTACCAGTTCCGAATATACCTGACAGGAGGTGTTTTACATGCGCCATCTTTGGCTTAATGTTTTTGGTATTCGTGATATGAAAACTAACAAGACAAAAAGGTGTATATATCACGAAGGCGAGGCCAATAAATCCCCTCAGGAGGTTTGCTCGATATTGTTGCACTATATAAAAACTGAAGTTTTTAGTGGAACTAAGCATTTTGTTCTCTTCAGTGATGGCCCTTCTGGGCAAAACAAAAATCACTGTGTTGTGCGATTCCTAATGAACCTTTATGACAGGGGAATTTTCGAGACTATTCATCACTACTTCCCAGTCAGAGAGGCACTCATTTTTACCATGTGATCGGGATTTTGGGAAGAGTAGATAGAGTTTACACACTAGATCAGTACGCTGAAATGGTTCTTAAATCAAGTAAAATAGGGCGCTTTACTGTTCATCAGATAACAAGCGACATGATCTAATATTTGGTGGCCTTAGTTTTACATTTTAATATTTTAATATTTGGTGGCCTCAGTTTTACAAGAGAACTGTAAACTCAGATGAAATTTCTGGAAGGGTAATTCAAAGGAAAAACAAGATTCCTTTAAAAGTGTCCACATACAAAGAATTTTATGACAGCAAATCTGACCAAGAAAAAATAGTTGCTAAGCACTTTATCGACGGTTTAACCTTCTCAACTTTCACACAGAAAAAATATAGTACTGTTCCGGAGCTTCCCACACTCATGGCATGTCCATCTGGAAGGTTTCCCTTCAATACGAAGAAAATCAATGACCGGAAGAAGTTAGCCAAGTACACTACAGGGCACAAAGATTTTTATAACAACATCCTCCAATAGCCTACAACAGAAGCTGACTGTAAAGTAGACAGGGTATATGAGGATGAGTAGATAGATTTGTTTTAGACCAAACTGATTGGAATTTTTTCTTTGATATTTAATAAATTCAGGTATAAAGGTTATAATGTGTTTCTATTTAGCATCTCACTGCTGTTTAAAAAGTCACAATTTGTCTAAAAAATAAATTATTTCTTTAGAAAAAAGGTATTTTATTGCAGAAACCCGTCAAAAGCAAAAGTTTTATAAATCTTTTATGAGTAGAGTATAATTTTAAAAATTTAATACAAGCATTATTTGTTTTTAGGGGATATTAAGAAACACTGTAGATTTTTTCTATGCAAAAATCTACAGTAGTATTAAAAGTAGAAAGTTTTTTTTTTGTGTCATTCGAAAGTTTGAAAAAGTGTACTTGACGGGTTTCTGAAACAAACGATTAAATTTAGTAATATCTAAAGAAGAACTGATCGAAAAAGTATTTCCTAATATTCAAATTAATTATAGGAATCACGAATTGCTCAATGAACTAGCTATCTTTGCCGCGAAGAATAAAGATGTCTATCAACTTAATAATGTTATTCAATCCAGCATTCAAAGTAAGGAAATTACATTTAAGTTAATAGACACCGTTGAGGAAGTAGATGAAGTAATTAATTATCCTACGGAATTTTTGAATTCAATTAATATATCAGGGATGCCACTTCACATATTAAAATTTAAAATAGATGTGCTAATTATCATGTTGCGGAATATTAATCAACCAAAACTTCGCAACAACACACAACTCGCGGTTAAGAAATTGAACAACGTAGTGGAAGCAACGATTTTAACGGAGCCTTTCAAAGATGAAGATGTCCTCATTCCTCGAATTCCCTTGATCCCGATCGATACGCATTTTAAATTTAAAAGATTGTGATTCCGAATTCGATTGGCGTTTGACATCATAATCAATAAATCTCAAGATCGATCTTTAGGAATGTGTGGATTAGATTTAGATGCGGATTGCTTCTCACATGGACAACTGTATGTTGAGTGATCCCGTGTCGGCAAACCAGATAGCCTTTATATATACGCAGACAATGGAATAACAAAAAATATTGTATAGCCACAACTATTTCAAAATTAAACTTCTATGAAACGTATGCTTTATTTTTTTCCCCATTTCTCATCCATGCAACCACAATGTGCCACAGCAAAGCGTGGCAGGGTACAGCTAGTGTTTTAATAGTTCCGTTTAAGCACTAAACTGCATTTTGTTTACTTTTGTAATTTTAAATATTGCAACTTTCAAGATGGTATAAGCATGATTTTTAAAGCACTTTAAAAGTTATTGATACTAATGTTTCTGAAAGTTGCTTTCAGAAACTTCTATATTTTTATTAAAAATGGTTTTGATCTGTTCAAGAATTCTGAAGACTAATATTTTTGCAGTTTTGAAATAGTTTAACTTAAACGAATTACTATAAATATGATTTTAACATTAACCTTTAAAAAGGCTAATGACCTCTTCTACCGCAAGTCAGTCTTGGTACTCTAATGATATTCTTTCTGCTATTACTATTCGAACGTCAATATAAAACAATGCAAGCATATGTGGTTTAAATGAAATTTCTATTATAAACATTATTCTGCAGATAAAATGCGCGGATGGATTGCCAACAAATTTTATATGGAAATGATTTTGTCATAAAATAAGAATAAGAATAAAAAGAAAAAGAAAAGAAAAGTTTTCTTTCTAAAAATTGGTGAAAACTCAGGAAAGCGTCAGTCCGTACGAACACTGATAAAATTGATGGAATATATCGCTATTTTCGCTGTGTGCCCTGTGAAACACCCCTATATTTCTCGTAAAACAAAGCCAAATTGTTTATAAAAGATAAATTTTTATTTTATATAGATGAAACATAGTTAGATTTCAAATTAATTTGAAGCATTTTTAAGTTAAAATAATGTACAATATTTATGAATTATTGAGGACTTGTAAAAAGTAATTTTAAAAAAGACATAATCATTCAAACTAAATCTGTGCACAGTAAAAATATATGATATTACTTATATTTTATAAATTAATATCCATATAATGTACATCCTATTTATATTTATCAGCATAGTTACTTAGAAAACTAATTTATGCAGTTGCTTAAACTGAAAATGTAGGTATAGCCTTAAACAAATTAATTTTTACTTAATTTCAGAGTAAGCATGTTTAATAGCTTCTGAAACTATGAAATGGTATCACTTCTATTTTAAAAATGCACTTAATGTATTATGAGTTGGCGTATTAAACAAAAAAATCTAATTTATTATCAAAACTATTATATTTATTTAATGTATATATATATATATATTGTTACGAAATTGTAAATAATTGTGTTTATTTTTGTATAAATTCTTTCAAAGAGGCTTAGTAAGTTGATAAAGTGCTAATTTTGTGCATTTCTAGTCGTTTTAGCGTTGAAATAGCCTTATTTTCCCTTAAAAACGCATTAAAAAGCCCCAGTAATGCACGTAATGGATTTGGCGCCAAATTTGGCGACTTTTTCCCACCTTGGCGATTTTTTTGGCGACCTTGGCGAGAAAATCCTTATATGGGATATACCAAATATGGAAGCTGTAAGTTGATTGGTTGACCACTTTCTAGAGTTTTCTCGAAAAATCTGGGCTCCATGGAACAGCATATAAGGAGCGCTTCCTCGCCAAGGCAGTTAGTTCAGTTCAGATCTCAGTCAGCTTCGCTAGTGCTTGCATTGCTCTTGAGCCTCTTTCAGAGAGACTTGCTTCAAGTGTTATTGTTATACAGTTTGTACTGTGGATTTGCTATTGACAGCTGTTGTTTAAGCTGTGTTTACTGTTTGAATTGAAGCTGATACTTGGTTTATAGACCAGTATTTTTCTGGAACTTTCTGTGAATAAATTACTGAATTTTTGTACGTTTGGCCTTTCATTCTCAGACAACTCACGAACCCCCCAAGTACGCAACATTTTTGGTGTCAGAAGCGGGGATTTGTCTGTGAATGGTTATAACTAGAGCTATGGAGGAACAGATGAAGAAACTTCTAGAAAGCTTAGCTACCCAGATGAATGAAATGAAGGAAGGACAAAGAGAATTGAAAGAAAGTCTGAGTCAAGAGATGAATGAAATGAAAGCCGGACAGAAGGAATTGAAAGACAGTTTGACCGAAGAAATTAAATCTAATCAAGATGAGATGAAGAGAGAGCTTTCAACGGCGAAAGAATCAATAGAGGGTAAATTAACGATGATGGAAAATAGAATGGATGGAATAGAAGTGAAAGTTATAAAGATAGAAGAAAATTTTGAAGAGAAAGTTTTGAAAATAGAAGAAAGTTTTGAAGAGAAAGCTATGAAGATAGAAGAAAATGTTACGAAGGTTGAAGAGAGTGTTACGAGGATAGAACGGAGTGTAGAGGAGAAATTTAAAGAAAACTTTGATCAAGAGCTGAAAGGAAGGTTTTCAGAGATAGAAAGCAAGTTTAAGAGAATGGAGGAAGATCTTGAAAGAAAAATGAAAGAAGAGTGGAGCAGAGAAGTAATAGGGAATGAACTGCAGAGCAAGATTCGGAATCTCGAAGAAAAGTTAAAATCCAAGCCCCAGGAAACTGAAAAGAAAGAGAGAGGAAGCCAGAATCACGAATTTATTAAGCTATCAACCTACGATGGCAGTTCCTCCTGGCATGTATATAAGACGCAGTTCTCCATCGTGGCTGAAGCAAACGGTTGGGACTCTGTTGCAAAGACGGCTCATCTGGTAGGGTCGTTGCGGGGCGACGCCGCAGATATTCTGGAGACCCTTTCGAAGGAACAGCGATATGACTTCGAAGCTGTAACCAGAGCACTAGAGCTACGTTTTGGAGCGAAATGGTCCAAAGAATATAGTCGACTCCAGCTAAGGTCCCGTCGCCAGAGACCAGGGGAAAGTTTACAAGAACTGGCATCAAACATCCAGAGGCTTTCACATTTGGCTTTCTCAGACTGTCATCCTGAAACACGCAATGATCTGGCTCTAGAATATTTCATTGATGCTGTCGAAGATCCAGATATTCAAAAAGCCCTCAGACTCTCCGGCGTGAAGGATGTGGAGTCAGCCTTGGTGTATGCCCTAAAGTTCGAGACTGCCCAACAAGCCTCCTGTAAACATCGCCAGAACAGCACAGCACACAAAATGAACGGCTCTCAAGATGATCTTAAAGAGATTCAGGAAATGATTGCAGAAATTAATAGAAGACTACGCATTCTTGAGTATAAGAAAGAAGGGAAGACTCCAACAACTAAATGCTGGGGCTGTGGAAAAGACGGGCATATCAAACGAAGCTGCCCAATAAGAACACCTAGAGACGCAACCAAGAATGTCTCTGCAGTATGCCACCCAGAAGGAGCTCGGGAAAATTCAGATGCATTCTTGCGGAAGCCTCCATCTGAAGATCATAAATACATTTCTAAAGCCGAGGATAAACACCAAAGAATAAAGCCAGTTGTTCGTCAAGTTATTGTCGCAACGCCATCAGAACAAGATCCCGACCCATGGAGTGACGAAGAATTTAGAAAAGCCCAAATGGAAGATCCTGACGTAAAGCCTATATTACAACTGAAGGAGACGACCAGCAACAGACCTACCTGGCAAGATATTTCCAGATTTAGTCCCATTACGAAAAGTTATTGGGCACTTTGGGACTCTCTTCATATCAGAAACGGCGTATTATACAGAAAGTGGGAATCTGATGATGGGAAAAGCTTCAGATGGCAGATTTTATTACCAAGATCGAAAATTCCAGCTGTTTTAGAACAACTGCATAGTAGCTCTACCGGAGGCCATTTTGGGATAATGAAGACTCTGCAGAAAGTTCGGGAACGCTTCTACTGGTGCAAGGCAAAGGAGGATGTGGAGAAATGGTGTAAATCCTGTGATGCTTGTGCGGCACGTAAAGGCCCGCAGAAACGAAGTCGAGGAAGACTGCAACAGTATAACGTGGGAGCACCATTTGAACGGATTGCAATCGACATCTTGGGTCCTTTGCCACGGACCTCCAGTGGAAATAAATACATTCTCGTCATGATGGACTATTTCACCAAGTGGCCTGAGGCATATCCCATTCCCAATCAAGAGGCGTGCACAGTCGCAGAAGTCCTAGTGCAGCAATGGGTGTCAAGGTACGGCACGCCCCTACAACTTCATACCGACCAAGGTAGGAACTTTACCTCTGATGTTTTCAAAGGACTGTGTCAACTGCTCGGCATAGACAAAACCCGGACAACACCCTTACATCCCCAGTCGGACGGCATGGTCGAGAGGTTCAATCGTACCATCCTAAATAACCTCTCTCTGCTAGTATCAAGGAACCAGCAAGATTGGGACTTGAAGTTGCCATTGTTCCTGCTGGCTTATCGAAGTGCTGTCCATGAAACCACCGGCTATACTCCAGCCCAGATGCTGTTTGGACGTGAACTTCGTCTCCCCTGTGATCTCCTGTTTGGTTGTCCACCCGATGCGCCTTCATCGCCCGAGGAGTACATCCAAGATCTCCAGGCACGATTTGAGGACGTACACAACTTTGCTCGGGAGCGGATTAACATGGCAACGGAGAAAATGAAGACAAGGTACGATCTAAAGGCTACACAACATGAGTTCCAGGAAGGAGAGAAGGTCTGGTTGTGGAATCCTGTTCGTCGAAAAGGACTCTCTCCCAAGTTACAGTGCAACTGGGACGGACCATACACAGTCTTAAAAAGGCTGAATGATGTAGTGGTGCGGATCACTAAAACACCATCGTCAAAACCGAAGGTGGTGCACTATAATAGGCTAGCCAAGTACCACAAGTAGCGGTAAAATTAAAATTTTAAATGTAAATACTGGTAAAATTTGCGCATGCGCACTGTAAATATTTGTACATATTTGTGAATTTTGTAAATATTTCCCACTTAATTTATATTTCTATGTTATCGTTATGTGCAACTTAGTTTTTGTATTTTAGATTGTGTAAATTTGTTTAGTTTCGCCTCCTAACCAAGGGTTGCACTGCCCGGGACGTGCAGTCCTTGGGAGGGGGGCAGTGTTACGAAATTGTAAATAATTGTGTTTATTTTTGTATAAATTCTTTCAAAGAGGCTTAGTAAGTTGATAAAGTGCTAATTTTGTGCATTTCTAGTCGTTTTAGCGTTGAAATAGCCTTATTTTCCCTTAAAAACGCATTAAAAAGCCCCAGTAATGCACGTAATGGATTTGGCGCCAAATTTGGCGACTTTTTCCCACCTTGGCGATTTTTTTGGCGACCTTGGCGAGAAAATCCTTATATGGGATATACCAAATATGGAAGCTGTAAGTTGATTGGTTGACCACTTTCTAGAGTTTTCTCGAAAAATCTGGGCTCCATGGAACAGCATATAAGGAGCGCTTCCTCGCCAAGGCAGTTAGTTCAGTTCAGATCTCAGTCAGCTTCGCTAGTGCTTGCATTGCTCTTGAGCCTCTTTCAGAGAGACTTGCTTCAAGTGTTATTGTTATACAGTTTGTACTGTGGATTTGCTATTGACAGCTGTTGTTTAAGCTGTGTTTACTGTTTGAATTGAAGCTGATACTTGGTTTATAGACCAGTATTTTTCTGGAACTTTCTGTGAATAAATTACTGAATTTTTGTACGTTTGGCCTTTCATTCTCAGACAACTCACGAACCCCCCAAGTACGCAACAATATATATATATATATTGTTTTCATGCTTTTTGTGAAAATTGTTAGAAAATAACTATTTTTTACAGACAATTATGCAAAATTTAGAAGAAAAAAAAATTTCAAATGACACCACAATTAATTAACTTATGCTGCTTAATCATAAAAAATATTAATTAATATTTACTCATCTATTAACGCATATTTATCAGAGACATTTGTTTAACATTTTCTTTTTAATAGTGGCTCGAAATAAATGACAAATTGGTATATAATAACCGAATATGCCATTGATAAGCATTCATTTAGATAATTAAATTACAGTAATAGCATTAAGATCTCATGTAACCACATCATAAAAGTCATAAAAATAATTACAAATACTCGTTTTTTATATTTTTGCTGTATATTTCAAAAATACATTTTTTTTTCTATTGCTTAAAATCGATAACTATTTCCAGGAACATATGATTCTTATCTTTGCCTTTTGTATGAGTTTTCAAAAAATGATTAATATAAATATGTTTTTTAAATTCATTTTTAAAGTATTAGCAGTAAATATATTTTATGATCAGTAATAAATATTAAAATTAGATGATGAAGGAAGTTTTATTAATATGTTGCACTGTTTTGTGACATAATATATCACATCTTAATTTAATGTTTTTCATGAAATTAATATATTAATTGCTTTAAATGGAATTAGAAAATAATTAAAAATTTTAATAAAAAGTCGAAAATGTTTTGAAATGATATCAATAAATATAGCATTTAAACTTTAAATTTTAATTACAATTCTTACATAAATCATTAAAAATTATCAAGTTAAATTTACATAAAATTTCAATAATATTTTCTAAACATATATTTTTCCAAACTGTTGTTCCTTCCTTTTAGAATATATTCTCTAAGTTAATAATCTCAACTCAGCATTATTTCCTATTTTAACAGTAAACCCCGTATTTTGGAGTTTCCGTAACAAATTATGTTATTTAACTTTTTTTTTTCGTGTTTACAACGTTTACACTTTCTCCTTAGCAATCAAAGTGGTTTTTTCAACTCGAGTGTAAATACGCCGACCAAGGATGCAAGAGTTTTCCTCTTACACTTGTGCTTTTTATAAATAGTCTCTATCATGTATGTGCAATAATTTATTGTGATTGAATTTGATTGAAATTATTCATAAAAAGTAGTAGTGTCAATCCTACGTCTTGACACGGAAACTCTCGCTCTCCTGACATAGGCGAAACTTACGGTGAATACGGTGAATACATCACACGAATACGCAAAATCTTTTGAAATAATATTTAATGTTTTAAGGAAATATTTAAAAACGGGGCATTCTTCTTTTGGTGAAAAATAGTATATTAATAGTGCTTGGGTAAATAAAGTGTTAAAGTTATTCACGAATTTTCTATACGTGTCACATAAAGATGAATCTTTCCTTTAACTAAACCTAAATCCTTTTGCTTCTAAAAACTAAGTTATGAATATTATTTTTCTAATTAAAAAAAAAAAAAAAAAAAAAAAAAACGTGATATCGAATAATTTCATGTTTGATCCTCCAGATGTCCTAAAGACTTCTTCTTGTGATCTTAATACTTTTTAAAAGTCTAGTGTGTAACAACCACACAACTTCCATTACTCACTGTTACACGTATTATATGCACTTTTTGGATATAATGTGGTCAGAAGATATAAAATTAACCTAAAAAATTAGTAAGCTAGCAAATTTCCTGTAAGAGAAAACTGATACATTTGTAAAGGCATATAAAACAGAGTTTACATACCGAGTTAAAAAAAAAAATGGTAGAATTGTTATTTGAAACACTAATTTCCTAGATCTAAAACGCAGGATGATTATTAACTTTCCTGTAATAACCACGTAATACATGCAAAAAGTGTTTATGTTGCAATTTTCATTAAAGCCCTTAGAGCAGTTTTTAAAATGCTGATTTTCACCAAAACTTGGAACACTCAATCATCGACCAAAAATTAACAATTACATACCAAAGAATATCTAATATGGAGTTAATATGGAGAGTTTGAAAAAAAAAATCCGTACAGCCGTTTTTAAAAGAATGCACTTGCAAGACCTCAAACTGATCTACCTACATAGAACGACTATCAATTTTTCTGAACTAGCCAATTAATACATACGAAAGAACATCCAATAGGGTGTTTCTATCGCAACGTTAAAGAAAATTGTTAGAATCGTTTTTGAAATAGAGAGTTACGGTCCCACTTTCGGATTCCAATGTATCACTTCTGGTTTTCCAATTTTTCGTTTACAGATCTGAGGTGTTGTCGTTAATTGTTCAAACCTGATTATCTGTGTTTTTAAAATAAGATGTGTTAGGATTAAACTAATTTAAAAAAAAAAAACTGAGGCTATATAACGCAAAATACAAAAGTAATTTTTATTGTTAACCTCTCAATAGAGAAGGTATATTATAAAAATTACTTTTCTATTTTACGCTACATAGACCTAATACATCTTCATTTGATAGATTATATTGAACTTTAGGGGTTAAAGTATTTTACGATTTCGATTTATCTGTATAGATCAATTTAGCTATCATAAAAAAATTGGATTGGTAAAAGAATTAAATTTACCATTTAGTTCATGGTGGCATGTTTCTAGTATAAAATTTCGCGAAGATTTTACGGTTTTTAAGCAGTGGCATAGAAAAGAATTAGAATACATTGTAACTTTTGAATGGCATGCGTTCGATGTACATTTGAACAAGCAGATACATTGCACATCGTGTTCACCTGCTTCTTTTGTGACTACGGCAATCCACACCTTTCTTAATATTGCAATTGAAACAAAAAATATATGACAAATTTCATACATATTTTAATACATACAGTAAAAAGCCTTCCGAATCGTTCTTTTCCATATGTTTTTTCATGGTAATTTGTGGAGGCAATTATTATTAAATTATATATATATGCATACATATTCTTTTAAACTATAAATATCCTCAAATTATCTCCAACAAATATTCAAAAGCTATAATCAATGCACATTCAAAAAGATATCGTCAACACATTGTAAAAAGCCATCATGAATATGTACTCCAAAGGTATCGCCAACAAATATTCAGAAGCCATCATCAATATATATTCGGAAGATATTGCCTCAAATATGCAAAAGCCGTTATCAATATATCTGCAGAAAGATATCGCCTACAATATCCAGAAACCATCATTAATATAATATTTAGAAGAGTTTTAGCCAACGAATATTCTGAAGAAGCCATCCAATTTATGAATATTGATTGTCTCAGATATCAAGATAGGCAGTTGGTTTCTACATGCAATCGAGGAAGAATCTCCAACTTAAGAGTAAGTTTTTAAAAATGTAAACGTTTTTGCGGATCTGGCAAAGTATTTTAAGGTATTTTAAGTAGTTTTGAGTATAAGGTTGATTTTTCATGTCAACTATGTGAAAAAAACCCGGGAACGTTCACTGAGCCATCCTGGCTGGTGATCAGCTCGACATTCTGAGTTTGCAGATACGGTGACCTTGCCACTGTATTATTAAATACATTTTAATAATACAGTGTTTAATATGTATTTGTATTTATTTCAGATATTACGAAGAATACAATTATTCTTCTTGCATAAATTTTAAACTTTTAGAATATTTTCCTTTAAATTATTCAAAACTTAATTCAATTTGTAAAAGTTTTCTATAGAGAAAACTATCAACAACAACTTGAAGTTGCTTCCATTGATTCAAAAGCCGCTATTATGGAACATGCATAATTGATAATGCTTTGAAGCATATTTTTAATATTTAACCATAAATAAATTAAACTTTCGTTAGAAACATGTTTATGTTTCGTTATTTATTTCATCTACTATTATAAATTTCTAAAAATGTATAGTACTATATAAGTAAATACCGATTTTACTTATATTAAACTTATTAACGTAATAATACTTTATTTTGATATTTCTAAAATTGAGAATGAAAGAAATTAAATCAAAATTTGAGTTAACTACTTAAGCGGCATTGATTCTTCTGTTTCAAATATGAAGCAGCAATTTTTGCTTTTATGTTACGTAAGGTGCCTCCAGAATTTGAGAATAAGATTAGGAGAAGAGATACATGAGATTTTCCAGCTAATTTAAAAAATAATATAAAATTTTATAAAACATTTCTGGGATGAGTTTTTGCAGTTGGGAACCAGAATTAAGTAATATAAAATACATTAAACCTGCTTAGTAGGCTACTGTTGACAGGCAAAAATTGTCTCTAAGGGTAGTCTGGGCATATGGTTTCTTCGGGGTGCATCATATCGATGGACTTTCATGCTTTTAATAGATTTTAATAGGAAACTATGCCATCATCTTGTAGTTAATCAAATTATTAATTATAAGAGACCAATTGTATAAAGTATACAAGTTATTTTCTTTATTTATTGAAAACAAGATTTAAAGATAACATTAATAACTTATCTTCTTTTTTACTGTGCTTTATTATGCTGATGGATTGTGAAGCGTCGATCAACAGGGTTTTATTTTTAAATTCCAAAGCATTGCGTTCAGTGAGAGGTATTTCTATAAACCAAATTTTAATAACTTTACTCTGCACAAAGCTTAAGGAAATTGAAATAATTTATTCATATACACAAAAGAATACTTTCTATAGAATATAGTTACATTAAGAGCTATCAATAAAAATTTGCTGGAATTGTATCTATCCGAATGCCTGCCTTTCTATCTGTCTGTCTCCCGCCTCCAGAATCCGTAAATACTTCAGACCTAAAAAAGAAAAGAAAAAAAAAAAAAAAAAAAAAAAAAGAAAGAAAAGAAAGAAAGAAAAGGTATGTATTAATGAACTTCACAATGGAATGTTCCCTATTTAAAATGACATTAATAGGCCCTGTACTACTAATTTGTGTACAGGGAAAACCATAAAATAAATAAATAAATAAATAAAGCCAATGTATTGCGTTTTAGGACAGATAGTTTACAATATCACATTTAAATAACTTTCTACTGTAAAAACCATAAAGAAATTGACATGTCTTGTTAGTATTCTAAAATAATGTTTTGTATAGAATATGATATGATTAACCTTCAGATTTATAGGCCTACACTAAAATGTTTAGATGCATTAAAGGCTGCAATTATAATCTAACGGCTGGGTTGTGTATGAGTGGTTTTAAATTCAATTAGTCAGTCTCTATACTTTTCAGTCCTTCTGTCTGCTTACTGTGTGATAATGTAGGTAAAGAATATTGAAAGTTACAACAAGTACGCACAGTTGAAAAGTGTTAATAATCAATGCGTGCTGCATGATTTTTTGTTCTTGTTTAAAATAGTGCTTGAGTTTTGACTTCTGGGCGATATTATTATTATTATTATTATTATTTTTATGTATCCATTTATTTTTCAAGTTTCCTCGTTATTGAATAAATTTCTATTTTACTATTAAAAACTAATGAGCATGGTGGAGTTTGGTTAATTAACATTCCACTAACGCTGTCTTATGGATATTAGTGACTTTTTTGTATTCAATTATTTTTTGTAGTCTACGGAATGGTCCGTAGACTTGCCATCCAGATTTTGATTTTCTGTCAAGAGACCAACTCTTTCGCTTCGGTAATCCCAAGAGGCATTAACTTTACTATACTTGCAAGACAATCCAACAACAAACGATTTTACTAGCTAAAAAAAAAAAAAAAAAAAACTAATTTAAAGTTTTAGTTAAATATAAATACGTGTACTTAAACACGTTTTTTGCAATGAAATAATCGATCAAAATCAAATTTTTATTAATGTGGTTAATTTTTTAAATTAAAATTTGCTAGTTTCGGTAAATTATTTTATAATTTTTTATTTACCATATGCAGTAGCCGCCGCTTTATAAAATCACGTTTGCTTTCATCAAAATGATTTTATTAAGCGGCTGATTTTTATATCCGGCGAACATGCCCGAACTCAATAAAAGAGTATTCATTACTTAAATATGGAAAGAAATCTTCTTTGCCCTTCCATGCATCAACTAGACATCCATAGGAATGGAGTTTTTGCTACTTATCATTTATGTAAAATTTTCAGCTTTTAGGGACAAAATTACGTAAAAGATGGAAATTTTCTTTGACCTGGCATTCTTGTACCTATCTAGAAGTGCTACGTACTAGACTTCTGCTCTCCTTATTCATTTGCGCTTGCGATTCACTCTTCCGTTTGGTACAATTCAGGCACTATTATCATCTTTATTATTATGTTTACATAAAGCAAACTGAGAAAATTCAAGTTTCGATGTGGCTTTCCTTTCACTATACATTAGAAGAAAACCATCATACTTTACCAAAATTTTATGCTTTACCTTCAAAATAAAAACTCCCCGCTTGCATATCTTGCAGCTAAGTTGCTTCAAAATAAAAACTAAAAACTCTATTTGAATATTTTAAGACAGAAAAAAAAAATTCTCATTGGTCCAATCATTTGAAGAATTCATTCCTCGAATTCATAACTGCAACACACGACGGAACGTGTTTTTCTTTCCCCCCTTTTTATTTTTTATTTTTTGAGGCATATAATTTTCGACAAGGAGTAATAATGTGATGGCTTGTTATGTTTTGTTTCTTTTTTTCTTTTCAAAAATCCGGTGAGGAAATATAATTCATTGTTTTAGCTAACATGCATGATCATTTTTACTGTTAAAGAGATTTTCTTCTGAGTTTATTAACCGACGAAGCTGATTTTATTAAGCGGCGGTTTGTACTGATTTGATTCTAGACTTAGCAATTTGATCAGATTAAGCGGCTGAGTTTATTAACCAATGATTTTATAAAGCGGCGGCTGCTGTATTTCTTACAAACGTTTATATAAAAATATGTTTAAGGTAATTTCTTTTTTATCTTTTATTAATAAGGAATTTTATTTTTATAATTTGTAAATTGTAAAACTTTTCTCTAGGCAACGAATTTCTAGAAGCATTACTTTAAAATATTCAAAAGTCAATTGTTTTACAGATGCACCTCAGTGGAAAAGATTAATAATTTAAATTTCCTACGATCTTTGCGAAATATGCTTCCCGAGGACATGAATAATTAATGTAGTTTTAAATGTAATTTATAAATTGTTTTACATTGAATAAATTTAACCATTATTGAAGGTGCCTCGTTTAAGTTTTAATGTTCATTTGTAATGCCGAAGAATATTAAAAAATATTTGCGGTATAGGATATGTAATTGTAAATGTTCTATTGATTTTAAACTCCTATTGAATCTTGTTTACTCTGAAATATTTATCCTTTTGCTGCGATACAAAGTTGACAAATGCATAAAATTATGTAAGAACTAAATTCAAAATATGAATGCATTTGTTTTATGGAGATGGTTGACTGTTAAAATTAGACAATTAAAATGAAAATTCTAAATTTATATAAAATAGAAATATTTCATTTTTCTTTAGCGTTATTAGTTTTGATAATTTGGTAAATCGGTAACAAAAAAAAAAAAAAAAAAAAAAGAAAAGAAAAATTAAAGTGTTTTAATGTATTATTTGCATTGCATACATACAGTGTGTCAATTCGGCCTTTTTCTTTTTTTACTTGCAGAACAATTGCAGATATATTCATAAAAGTGACGTCTAAGCATCATAAACTGGCTATACGCTATCAGATGCAGCCGTTTAGAATACTAACTAGAGGAAAACAGCAAGTTTTGATTTACAATTTTGAAAAAAGCTGCAGGATTTGGAAAAGTCAATTACAAAGTTGTAGACCGTCATTGAATTAGTATGAAAAGAAACCAAACAGACATGAATACTAAAAATAGAACAATTAAAACGTGGCTTTTTTTTTCATAATATTCTACATTAGCCGTTAGGAAACTGCATTATATATATATATATATATATATATATATATATACTAGTTATTACAGTTACTTTTATTTTCATTGTTCAAACAAATATCCATCAGCAGCAATGCGCATATGGATCCTTGAATGAACTTTACATAGCTTACGTATCAGGCGCTACGCTACAAAATGGGCAATATAGAGTTTGAATAAGTACCCAAATGTGCAATGAAACTGACGAGGAGAAGTTTGAATTTTGAAAATAGAGGTATTTTGGGATACTTATTTGCGTTATTTTTCTGGTATCATTTACTAATGTCACACGACCTTATAATTATTACAAATTCTACGGCTTCGTATCATTTCAGTGCTACAGGTAGAAGTTATCTGGAAAAAGTTATCAACTGGGCTGAGGTTAGAGGTTTGGAAGTCAATAAAAACAAGTAGAATTTTACTATGATTCGAAAAGGTTCGAAGTTAATGACCAATATTTCTAAAATTGTCTATGGTAATATCAATATTAAGTACACCAAAGCTCTTACTTACTTGGGTGTCGTCATCGACTATAAATTCAACTGGACGGAGCATCTTATTTACCTTTATAACAAGGTTTTGGATTATACGGTCAGGATGAGGAGTATCTCCAAGGCCACATGGGGTCTTGATACTATGCTTTTAAAGTATCTTTATTTTATAGTTGTTGAGAAGATGATCTCTTATTGTTCTGAGATATGGTTTCATGAATATAAATATATGTTTGTGAAACTGAAAAGTATTCAGCGTATATTTTTGTTACTTATTACTAAGTGTTACTCCACGGTATCCACTGATGCTCTTTGTACCCTGGCTGGTATTGTCCCTTTGGGAATTGCTCTTAAGTATAATAAGTATAAAACTCAAGTGATTGATTGGAAAGAAGATGTGGTGAATAAAGACTTTTAGTCTTCTAGTTAATGAGTTTGCTAAGGAGACCTCTACATTTTCCTTCCTTGGGATGCCTTTAACATCTGCTGAAGTTACTTTCATTACGATATTGTCGGCAGGGAGAGTGATGAAAATTATATCTTTACTGATGGCTCTAAACTGGAGGGTAAAGTAGGATGTGCTTACCTCCTTGTTTCTAACAATACCATTCTCCATTCTGAAAAATTTAGGCTGCCGGACCACTCTAGTGTCTTTGAAGTCATTGCTATCTTAGAATCGCTTAAGTTCGTTAAACATTATCGACTTGATAACGTTATTATAATTTCAGATTCAAGATCTACTCTAATGTCTCTTGAAGTTTATGTTACGAAGAATAAAATTATTAAAGATATCAAAGTTCTTCTCAAGGAGTTCGATGATGTAAATATTAGATTTTTCTGGATAAAAGCCCATGCTTGCTACAAGTTCAATGAGGATGTGGATGGGCTGGCGAAGGATGCCACCCTCCTGGATAACATAAATAATACTTTACTTAAAAGAATAATTTTATTAACTTGAAGTTCAATTATTTGAAAATTAGAGATTTGCAATTAGAGTGGGACGGTTCAGACAAAGGAAGACATACCTATAGTCTGATTCCGAAGATCGATGTTTGTAGAATTATGGGGAATTTCTACCTAAATCAAGTCATTACAAACCATGGGTTCTTTGGAACATATCAAAATCGTTTCTTCAATGAGAGTTATCTCTGTTGTTGTAATCAGGGGATCCAGGATATCAACCATGTTGTTTATCACTGCTCCTTAGTCGACAGTATCAGGCTTGAGCATTTTCCTAAAAATTTCAAAGATGTTCGACTGTATGTTTTGCTAGCCAACCAAAGAACAAGGTATGGAATCTTACAGATTGTTAAATATATCTGTAATGTATTATTTTTAAATATTTGATATTTGTGTTTTTAGAAGTTGTTTATATTGTTTTTGTTTTGTGCTTATAAGTTATAAGCATTTTTATTTTATATTAATAAGTGATGTTATTTGTACTGTTTTATTTCGGGTGGGGTTTTAGGTTACAATACTTCGTTTTGGTGAACAGATTGTTCGTGCCCCTGACCTGGCTTTATTATTTAGTTTTTAGCCTTGCCCCTTCCCCCATTGTTTGTAGATTTCAAAGACATTTGTTAGTTTTAGTCTTTAGTTTTAGTTTTTAGTTCTTTCTTTTTTGTTGTTGTTTGTTTCTGTTGTTGCCTTCTTGTCGGGGTGTTTTTTGGTGGGCTGTGGCGTGGTGCCGCTCGTTGCGGCTTTGCCTGGGTGTTTTGCGGGGTGTGGCACTCGTGCCTCGTGCCTGCTGGGGGGGATCGGGTTTTACTTGGTTACTTGGATTGTTCCGGCTTGCATGGGCTAGTGTTGTTGTGGTGTCTGGGGTGTCGGGGTGCTGGAGCCTGCGGGGCTCTCGCTGTGGGGATCCTGTCGTAGCGACAAGACTGTTTGTTACTCGGGTTCTTTTGGGCGGGGCGAGTCACGAGTATCTTACTAATGTCACAGTTTAGGAAATAAAGAACAAACAAATGCACGCTTAAAGTGTTTTGTTTTTAGTTTTGTATCTACAATATGTCTTTTTATACCAAGTCAGTTAGTCTCTGCAACTTTGCAATTATCATTTTCCGCTATCCCATGCCGTTTTCGAGTTAGAAACGCTGAATGCGTTGTTTTCAAGCTCATAACATTCTAATCAATGCCATCTGTAGCGCATATAGTCTCTTTACCCAACACCATTTTTATAAATATAACTGCAGTCATTCATCAATTAAAAGGTGACACAGGAGTTTGGTGGGTATACTGTATATAAAAAAATCTGGAGTGAAACAACCACGTGACTTCCATTACCTATTATTACACGTATTATATGCCCTTTTTGGAGATAATGTGATCAGAAGACATAAAATTGACCTAGTAAAGTAGACATATGAAAATTTCCCGATAAAAGGAAGCTGGTATACACGTTAAGACTTATAAAACAGAGTTTACATAGCGAGTTAAAAAATAAGAAAAAGAAATCGGCAAAGCCATTCATTGAAACACTCATTTCCGAGATCTGAAACTTACTTTCTAAAATATGAAGAGTGAGATCTCACTTTCTAAGAGTGGCTTATCACTCTTTGAATATGCCAAAATGGAGCCAACCTCTAAAGAGTGAAAAGTCTTTTTTCGAAAGAGTGAGATTTCTCACTCTTTATTAAGAGTGAGATTGTTCAGAAAAATTTAAAGAATATGACAGATATTTTTCCTTAAAATAATTGTGTACACTATACGATATTGTTTCGTTTCCCCTTGCAAATCGACTCCAATTCAACGATGCATGAATGCAGTTTGGATCTGTCGGGAATCGAACCTAGGCCGTCTCCGTGACAAGCGAGTATCTTAACCACTGAACCGCTGAGCACATATACAAGCTTCTTAATTTACATTATTAAGTCATTCTCATACGTGATCAATCATATTTTTAAATTTTTACTTCATTTATCAACAATATAAAATTACAGAATTCTAAAGGATATTTTAAATTTGCTAAAATTAGAATTATTTTAAAATCAAAATGTATATTTGAAAACAAATTTTTAAGACAAGCAGTCATTAAAAGTAACTTATGCAGAAAAGAAATTACTCAAATGTACATGTAAAAAAAAAAAAAAAAAAAAAAAAAAAAAACTAAAATTAAAAAAAAAAAATAATAATAATAACTGTTCTGTTCGCATACAAATCTACAGAGTTTCCTGAAAAACTCACCTGTTCAGGAGTATAAAACTTGCTGTTGATTTTAAATATTAGTAAAATATTATAGCCAAATTTTTGAATATTTTACATATGTTAGCTGTCAAAAAGTAAATGAAAATATGAACTGTTACAGATTTTAAGTCTTTGTGCATTAAATATTTGCACTGATATTTTCTCTTATACATTATACTCGTATATTTCTAAGTAAAACTATTTGCAGTCTAAGACGAATTTCGATATGTTTCTTGTGATTTTCGATTCTTCATTAATAATATTACTTCGATTTTGTCAATCAGCAATTTCTCACTCTACAAAAGTTTGATCTTGCAATAGATGATAACCTCACTCTTTGTGACAAAGTGACTATACGTCACTCTTTCACAAAAAGGGAGAAATGTCTCATTTTCAAGAGCGATAATAGTGTTTTCCTTAATTGTTGTCAAAATAGGGGTCACCTTTCTAAGGAGAGAGATTCTCACTCCAGAAATTTTAGAGAGTACCTATCATATCAGGATTATTTTTCTAAAATTACTCGAGTACATGCTATGAATTACTCACAAACCAAATTTGGGAGCAATCAACTGGTCAATTGAAACCAGTGGCGGTTCGTAATTGAGGGCCAGCGGGGCACTGCCCCACCTAATTTTTTCTCGATTAAAATAATAATAATAATTCTTTTTTTTTTTTTTTTTTTTTAATTGTTCAATAAAACATACACAAAATAACAACTCTATCTAACCTTTTCTTAGCCTTCTTTCATTATCATTTATTTGTCAATATATTTTTTCAGCTGTCTCAAACCACTAATGACTGACTGACTCCTACTTCCCTTCGTTATCTGAGAGAATAGGGACGTTTTTAGTCGGCCCGAAATTGGCGTGTTTATTCTACTAGAAGGTCGGGTTAACAGATTTGGTGACGAACTGCTTTATCAGTGTAAGCACACTGTGATTTTTTTCGTCGAGTCCTGCACTTTGGAACAAAACTATAGGGGAAAAAACTGTCTGTTAACCATGCAATTCACGGATAAAATTTGGCGACTTCTGCATTACGTTTTTTTCCCCGTTGATTTTTCAGTGAAATTTTTAGAGTTATATATGACGGTTTAAAATTTTTGTGTTTAAAGAAAGAAATCTGGTAATAGTCAAAAAGCTGAATACACCAAGGAAGACCTTTTATCAGTTAGAAATTTCTATCATCTAAATTAGCGAAATTATTATTTGAAAACTTTGGGTTTATAAAGGTACTCTATTTGCCATCTTACAAATAATTTCTGTTATTACATCCATTTCCACAATGACGTCATTTTTCCACAAGGAAATTAGAATGTGATGTATGGTGTCAAGAAGAAAAAAAAAAATGTAATTGTTGCTATTGATGTATGGAAATATCTTTTTTTTTTTTTTTTTTTCTACTTTTAGAATATTAATTTTCTTACTGACGATTTCTTACATTCTTTACATATATTATTTGTTCTTTTTTTTTGTGAATAAAGAAATGTCGTGTCTGTATAATTGAATGTGTTTCTTTTTCTCTTTAAAGTGTATCTATCTTTTTTATTTAAGAACACATTTCAAAATATTTCGGATGTATTTTGGCATACAAAAATATTTAGATTTACACTCAAACTCATTCATAAATAAAAGAATCTTCTAATTCAGCATTGGTAATTTTTTTTTTTTAATTACAGAATTAGACATTTCCATCAAACATTTCATATTTCTAATTATGGCAAGAAACAAATTAATGACCTAAAATCTTTATAATGAATCGAGTAGATTTTATCCTTCGTTAATTTAAGAAGTAGATTGGAAAGAAGGCACTTTTGCATTTTGTTTGTGCAATTATCGCCGAGAAAATTTTATTGACGACAATAATAGATGGCACTTTTCCATTTCACTGACGCAAATCTCGCCAGGCAAAGTTTATTGGCTGCAACAATTGATTAATGGATTAAAATTTTATTTGTAACTTATATATACATATATTTATTTATTTATTTATTTATTTTCAAATTTAAAGTTTATTTATATATGTTATCATGCATTTGGAGAAACACTTAAAATTTCAGAAGATATACTTCTTAAAAATAGAAAAAAAAAAGTAAACGGACGTGTCTCTTTCTTTTTTCTTACTATTATTCAGAGTATTTTGAAACAATTACTCTTTCTTATGTGCTTAATGACTGATGTCGGTTATGACATTTTTGGCAACTTTATCGCCTTTGCCAGCGAAATGGAAAGGTACTGGAGGGAATTAATAATTGAAACTGTAGGAGGTTTTTAAATTAAAATAATAATAATAATAACAAACTTTTCTTTTTTTTTTTTTTTTCAGATATTTTCAAATGGGTAAAATTATTATCTAGCTGTGCATTAAATATATACAGAGAGAATTACATACTGCCCTAAAATAACTAAAAAAAATTCAATAGAAAAAGTACAGGCATTAGAAAAAATAGATACTAGATTTTTTTTTCTTTTAACAAGCAGTCATACCAAATAATTTATCGCCAAATATTGACAAAAATTTAAAAGTCGCCAAGGGGCTCATATACTAAAGCGGTAACGCAGAATGGTCCAGATATTACAAATTTCTTTCTTGTCTGAAAAAAAAAAAAAAAAAAATGTTTTTTAGCATATTATTTCATTCCAAAAGAAAAAGAAAAAGGCATGTATTAAATATTATGTATTTCAATTTGACATTAAATATGGGTATTTCTGTAACTTTTTTTTTCTTTTGTCGGGTGTTATGCACTTTTAATTTTCCTATTGAGTGAAAGGCAAAGAAGCGAAAAGGTGGTCCGAGTGCCGCGTGGGTTATTAAATGTGAAGCAATTCGGAAGGAGACTAAGCCTTCCTCGGGGGTTTGTGAGCAGAGGGAACAGAGGGCAGAAACCCCTAGTAATAATATATATAAAAAAAAAAAAAAAAAAAAAAAAGTAAAATGATAATAAATTCAAACTGAAAGATATTGTGGTACTTTTCTGTTAAAAGGATTGAATTCAGATAGAGTAAAAAGAGTAATTAAGTTTGAGTATTTAGGTATAATCACTTTGACAAATAAACTTACGACGATTTTGATCAATTTGCGCTGAAGTTAGTTTTCATAAATTATTAAATTTAAACTACATTTCATGGTTCGGATTCCATAACTTTGATTATTATTATTTTTTTTTTGTTATTGGCTATTTATTACAACATTACATTTGACAACTGTTTTTGGTTTGGCCAATATAGCAAATTTGTGATCATGTTCATTTGAAAATATCGACCAGTAGGTGGACGAAGATCGACTCGTTATATTAATAAAAAGAAATTAAAAAAATAGCTTTTGGTTACAGAAAGTGTCTTGCTTCTCTTAATCGTACCCAATAATAATAATAATAATAATAATATTAAAAAGGCCAGCAGGTAATGTGTCTGATTACAGAAGCTTATCAATCTTCAAGAAATAAGCTAAAATTATAAAGTTTAAATGATAAGTTAGTGTATCTTTACTGTTATCTATTAACAAATATGATTTAACAAATACTTAAACTAATTTATTGATTTAAAAATAATTAAAAGACCCTTAAATTTATAAGGGGTTTAAAAGGTTAAATTGTCTTTGAGAAGCCTCATCATTTATATTATGCTTCACGAAAATTTTGTAATTGCTGTATAAATTACTAAAATTGCAAAAAACCCAATTGTGTTAATAGTACCAGAATTGAACCATGCTCAATTTCTAAATATTTTTGTTGCATTTTAAATATTTGATGCATAAATTTAAATAGTATTATAAATGTAACTGACATTTTAAAATACTATAATTCAAATTATACTTAAAATATAGATTTTACCTAAATGCTCCAATAACTTTAATAATTTATGAATACTTCACAATTCAACAAGCCCCAATGGGCATTAACCTTATCGACAACGAACTAAATACGAAAAATAATCAGCTAAGAATAGATCACGTCACTCTGTGTATTCATTATTGAGAATTGATTGAATTTTTGCGGTTAAATTTCTAAATTAATCATTAAGAGATCTTATTATGTAGAAAATGATAAAATACTTTATTTATTTTAATTTTCCGTGTTAATCATAAAATGTACAATAACTAAAATATACGGCTTTTTAAAGAACATTGTGGATGAATGCTTGTAAAATAAAATATCCAAAGATTCCTTTTTAAAATTCATTATTATCTAATAGTGACTATTCATTTCAATCATTCTACAAATCTATTTAAATTTGTAGAATAATTGTAATAAATAGTTGATGTATTTTAATAAAAATATTTTATTTTGAATTCTTATAAGTATTTTCTGAAATCGCATTGTTATACAATACACATCGTCAAAGGCTTGAAGCTTTAAGTAAAAAAATAGTAAAGGTAGTTTTTAATGCAGTTTTTAATGCAGTGTTTAATGCAGTATGTTTTTTAATAGTATAAAATGTAGAATATGTTATATTTGTTTATTTATGTCTTCGATTCATACAAATAATGTAAATTAAAGAACATTAAAATTACAAAATGATACGCTAAACAATTTTTGTGGCATTGAAAATCTGTCATTTTCTTGTGAAGTTGTAGGGTCTGGAAAACTCATCATTACAACAGCTTGAAAATTTACAAGAGATATAGCAACACTTTCAGGAATAAATGTAGAGATCTTAATTAAGTTTTCGTTACATGAATCTCACAAAAACAGTTTCTTTATATTTTATTTCTGTGATTAAACCAACAAAATATAAAACTGTCTTTTCGTCAAATTTATTTGTATTGTTATTTTTTAATTGCATTATTTAATTTAGTTTGTTATAGCTATATGATGTTTGTAAAAATATAAGAATACAAAAGTAACTGAATAGTTATTAAAAATAAATATGAAGAAACCTCAAAGTAAATTGCTTTCTTATTCATCTTTGAAGACATAATAGATCTAATTAAGGTTAACCCTGAAATTTTTATATATAATTTATAGCTAACACTTCAAAAATGCAGATTTCGTAAATCAGTTTATTAAGAAAATGAACTGAGGTAAATGGACCATGGTCCATTTTACACCGTTTCTTTGTGTTCCATTATACCCCGTCTGGACCTCTGACAGCAAATGATAAAAAAAAAAAAAAAAAAAAAAAAAAAATCCTCATAAAAAATACTTTAATGAGATTAATTATAATAATAGATGACCTTAGCTCTTTATTGTACTAAATAGCTTTTTCCAGATCATTATTCCTGAAAGACGAAAAGAAAAAAAATGTTTAACTAAAATATTTACTTTTGGCTACCGTAAACTAAACTTCACGAATAAAATGGCTAAATTGTTAGTTAGGCATGAAGTTGCTGGCTAAATTTCATCATTGCAGTGCTGCTATCTGTGTACCAAAATATGAACAATAAAAATAAATAAATAAATAAATAAATTATAGGGAGCGGTTCGTTATACCCCCACTCTCCCCTTGTAGTTCTCATATAGGCCCAATTAATATTCATGATTAAATGTATACATATATATATATATATATTTATATATATGTATAGGTGTAAACATTTAAATTTATTCCGGAGCCTTTTTAGCTCTTTTTTTCCCACACCACTTTAATTACAGAATAACTTACTTTAGTGTATAATTATGATAAAATAAACAAACAACAACAAAAAAAAAAACTCCTTGAAAAGGGTATGAAATAAAAGCGAGATAAAAATGCTCCAAAATAAATGAATAAATTTAGAACAATATGTTTTACGATAAATAAATAAATTAATATTAAGCCCAGTCTAACATTCTTTTTTACTTGAAATTTTTGTTATATACTTTCATAAATACCAAATTTATGAACATGTTTATTTTATTTTTATTAATTAACAAAACATAAATCTTTTAAATGCAATAATAATAATAATAATAATAATAATAATAATAATAATATATTTTACAATTCATTTCTCTTTCTTTTAACATAGCAATGTTTTATTTTTTTCTCGACAGATTATAGATTAATTTTCTTTTAAACAAACTTTAAAGAGTTTTCGCAAGATCATTTATTGCTAAAATAATAGAGTTCAGATAGAAAGAAATATTTATTATATTTTTTTAAAACATGTTTGTAAAGACTATATTGTCAGCAGATGTCATAATTTATTGTTATATAATCTTCTCAGATATTTTTATAAGAAGTAATGGTAATGGCTGTAGTTGCCAACTAAGCACCTTTTAGCCACCTGAAAATATTAATATATAATAAATTTATGGGATTTTTTTTTTTTTTTTTTTTTTATCGTTTTAAATTTTAATTAGATTAAGTAAAACATTTTTTATTTTTTTTAATTGTTATGCCAATGAAGTTCTTATGTTATATTAAATATTTCCTAGTTTACTATATATTAAATAAAAAGGTATATATTTTAATTTAGAAATTGATGTTATGTAAAAATAAAGCAAGATAATTAAAACAGTTAATACAGTTAAATTAATAAAAGTACTTAATTAAACCTCATCAAAATTCATTTTATTCCATATTAATTATGTATTTAAAACATCGAAATATTAAAAAAAAAAAAAAAAAAAAAAAAGCAAATTTCGTGAATACAAATTTTATTTGTGAATTTTAAATTACAAATTCACTTTTTTATTCATTTACATTATCAATTTAAAAAATGTATATATATATATATATTTAAAATTTTCAGAGAAAAAAAAAAGTCACTATTAATTTGAATGCGAAAATAAACCAAACAAGTATAATACAACAAAACATTTATAAAATAAAGAAATTTATATTAAAGAAACTCCAGTTATTTAAAAACTGTCTCTGTTAATTAAGACCGCAAAAATAATCGATTTTCCAAAATTTTTAACGAATTGAAAATACTTCTTTTATTTTTTTTTTATTTTTAGAAAAGTCCAGGTATTCTAATTTAGCAAAACACTTTAATTATGTTTTTAATTATGTTTTTAACTATGATATATGAGTTTGAAATTTTAGATTAAAACAAAAATGCACTACTAAATTACATAACATTATAATTAAATAACTGGATTTTAAACATGGTTTAATACATAGTTTTATACATTTTTAATACATAGCTAAAATGACAACAAAATCTTAAAAGCCAATAAGATGATCCTATGCTGAAGCTATACCAAAGAAATTTTAAGAAAGGAACATAGCAACTGATGCTTGGGTATGTTGATGCGTTGATGTTTGGGAGTAAGACCGATTGGCCGTTTCCTAGCCCCCGATGTTTGAGAATAAAATCATTTACTGCATATCTTTAAATGGAAGAACAGATTGAAATAGGTACTGAAGTACTAAGCCAAATTCTATTTTGGGCAGAAATTTATATCTACTAATTAGAAAACAAAAAAAGATTAGGTTTTTTAATAAATAAGAATTTTAATAAATATTTTTTACTCGATAAACTTTTATAGACAATATAGAACAAAGTTTTGTTAGGTCTACAACACACTTTTCATATTTTTTCATTTTTTCTTCCTCTTCCTCTTTTTTTTTATTTCATTAATTAAACTATAAATGAACATTCATAAGGCATATTTTGCAATTTTATCGCATATAAAGTAATTTGTAATGGTTGCCATATTTTTGAAGACAGTACTGAAAAAAAAATATATATATATATACAGACACGACATTATTTCATTATTTAAAACTTGAAAATCTGACATTGACAGATTTTAATTTAGTGCCAGAGGCCTACTGCTAAACTTGTTAATATCGACAAATACTTCTTTAGTTAATTCGTGAGATCTAAATTCCATGATAAAGTTTTCATTAAATCAAACCAATGTGTTTCAGCTGCAGATACTGTAACAAATAACGTTGGAAGTCCAAACTGTCTTATAGCCGCAAAACAACATTTTTTCTCTTTTTCCCAATGAGTGGGAGGTGTGCCTTGGGGGGGACTCATGTCAAAGGTGTGCCTTGGGGGAGGGACTCATGTCAAAGTTGGGCCTTGGGGGGACTCATGTCAAAGTTGGGCCTTGGGGGGGACTCATGTCAAAGTTGTACCTTGGGGGGGACTCATGTCAAAGTTGGGCCTGGGGGGGACTCATGTCAAAGTTGTGCCTTGGGGGGGACTTCATTCAATAAATCCACATTCAATAAACCGACTGAAATAGGCCCTTAGCACTATTAAGAGTGACGTATAAAAATTCGACAACGCTGTACCGACTGAAATAGGCCTCTAGCACTAAAAAAAAAAAAAAAAAAAAAAAAAAAGACAATCATTTTATCATTTCACAATAAAAGTTTACCATTTATATTATTTCTTGTAACTAGGAGGCCACGCCCGCTACAAAGAAAAAAAAAAAAGCCTAATAAAAATATTTTCTACATTTAATTCGCTCCAATTTTAAAAATGAATGTATCTCGGCATCTATTAAACATTTTAGATTTCGAATCACGTATTTTATAGTCCCCGCAATTTACGCTATATTACGGTATAATTCCGACTAATATAATAAATTTAAAAAAGTATAATCGTTTAAGGAATTAAATCAATTAAAAACAAATAAATTTTAATTAAACTTAAATTTTAATTATTGTAATCCTTTCTACTATATACTACCTTTTTCCCCACGATAAATACTATAAATTGAAAAAATAAAAATTAAAAATTAAATTAAATTAAATAAATAAAAAATAAATAAAAAATAAAAATTAAAAAAATCAAAAGATTTTTCTTTGAAATGAATTAATTAAATATATATATACATATATATAATAATGAAAAATAAAAAGTTGCTATACTATAAAAAATATACATTAACATAGCTGTTATATGCTTAATTTTTTACATTCCATTACCATTTGATTTTCAATAAATATAATAAATTAAAGAAGGAAGAAGAAGAAGAAAGAAAAAAAAAGGGACTTCGCCTTCAATTGAATGAATTAAATAAATAAAAAATAATTAGCGTAATAGCCGTTGCTAAGATACACAGACGATTGAAACGAAAGAATATATTTAAAACAAATGAAACGTAGAAGCCAATATTTAAATTAAAATAACACTGATAAGACAAGATGTTCAAATTAGAAATTCGGAAAAATCTCGATGAGGTGCACACTTATTGGGGCCTAGGTGTATGCCAAGTTTTGTAGCTCTGTGATCAGTGTGTAAGCACCAGAGCGCACATAGACACATAGACACACAAACAGATACACACACAGATGCTTCTGTCTATTTATGTAGAAGATCTTATGTATTGTTGAAATGTGCTTTATATAAATTCAGAGGGAAAATATTATCTATTTGACTGAGTTACCTCAGTTGATAGTTTTTAAGCAATCGACAGTTTTAAAAGACAAGTTATTTTTATTTTTTATTTTTCGTTAAATACTATAGCCATTGTTTAACTTGAATACTCAGAAAGAAAGCAACTTTAGAAACAATTTTAGTCTCCTAAAAAGAAAAACACATTCTACATTATTGTTTCAAAAGAACTCACTTAGTGGTCGATGTTTATTAACTATTAAATTAACTATTGCATTGAACTTAACAAGGCAACTAAACAATATGCGTAAAATTTACATATTCATTAAGTAATCCTTTTAGATAATAGCAAAGCTTTTAGTTCAGAATAATTTCAAACTAATATAAAACATATTATTGTTCAGTTAACAGAATTCTTTCAAGTTAAATGTGAAAATTTTGTCGAAAAGCTTGCCAAATTTTTGCATTATTAATTGCATTTGTAATCAATGAAGTAAATTACACTTATGAGATAGTTCAGATTATAAACTAGTCTGATCACAAAACATTTTAATTTAAAATTTATTTATTACAGAAAATATTTAATATCTATGCTTAATTCTCATCTGAATATTATATTTTGTAAGAGTTAAAAAAAAAAAAATATATATATATATATATATATATATATATATATCTTAAAAATCACATCTTTTGGAATACGATATTTAAAATTATATCCTTTTCTGTGTATAAAATATTCGGATTAACAAACATTTTTAATAAATAAAAATTATTGAAAAAAAAATAAATAAATATAAACTAATTAAAATTAATCTTTATCGCTTATCTGGATATTATTATTTTGTAGACAGTTAATAAAAATGAAATGACAAATTTTTAATTAAAAGCTGTCCCAATTATAAAATATTGCGATTAAAATCTAAGACCCCCTTCCGCTTTACAATATATTACGATTTAGAAATATTCCTTTTTATTCAAAACTTAAAAGAATTGATTATTTTTTTGTTTTTCTGATTATATTTTTATTTTATTTCAATTATTATTATTATTTTTTTTTTTTTGCAAGTACCCGTTAAAATATCATGATTATTTTGAAATACAATAAATGCAAAGATAATTTACCGAAAAATGTTATAATTTTTTATATATGATTTGTACAAATAAACTTGGTTTAAAATTTTTAGGTTGTTTTAAGTTTCTAGCGCGCGCGCACTCACACACACACATATTAATTCAAGAAACGTAAGTTATGACAGAAAAAAAAATATTAGTATCTGTCTTAGGCACAACCCTTAAACAGAAATTTTAACATTGTAAGATGAGATTTACTTACGTTTTAAGTGTTCTAACTTTGAAATTTCAACTGGTAGATAATTCCGAGCTCTTTGAAAGGTTTTCTGAAGACTATCATTAAAAAATATGATATAATACGATTTTAAAGAATTTATAAATGATAAATGATTTCTCTAGAAGTCTTATATTTTTCGTATATTTAGGGAACACGTTTTTGAATGTTGTAAAAAACTTGTTAATTTAATCTGAGTATCTAAGACCTTTCGACGAGCTAACAATCCTACAATCACTTGTAATTTCAAAGTTTTCAACCTTAGGTTCCACCTACGCCCTCACATTCTTCTTCTTCTTTTTTTTTTTTTCTTTTTTTTTTTTTTTTTTTTTTTTTTATACACTAGGCCTCCTTAGATTCATGAATTATGTCTCTTAAAAGATATTCCACTATGTTTCCGAAATATAGGGCAAAATATAGGCCTTTAGTGAAATGTTAAATGATATACAACTTTCTTAAATAGATTTCTAAGAAAAAAAAAATATATATTTTTTTTTTTAATGTTTGATTTAGGACGACTTTTACAATGAACTAACAAAAAACTCCCCCTTGTTGAAAACTTTAAAACAGTCCACTTGAATGCTCCTTATTTCCTTTACTTGCATTTTTTTTTTTTTTTTTCAACACAAGAAGTTCCTCTGAAATTTGTTTAAGCACTTTTTTTACAGTTTTTAGAATTTAGAACGTGTTCTTGATACAGTCCTAAGAAGAATATAAATTTATATGAAAAGTTTAATCCTTTATAACTTCTATAGAGTGTATAGTATGACAAAACAGTTTATAAAAACATTTATCTTGAAAAGACCTTTTCATTCGGTTAAACGAACTCCACTTCCCATTTGAAAAGTTTGCACTCCTAGCTGCCTTCGTTGCACAGAAATAACTTTTGTTTTTTACTTAAACGGAATACCCTCAAAATTTTACACAGTTTTCAGACAAATTCTGGCGCTTTCTTCGATTACAAAGTACAGGGTGTGATTTTGGTGGAAAATGTATGCAGGGTCTCCCATCAGACTAAATTGTAATCAATAAACACGATTATGCATTTCAAATTTTTCATTTTAATTATTATATTTTCCTTTTTTTTTTTTTTTCATGCTAAGTGCAACTTTGTGGACTTTTACAAACATCTTTTTTTTCCCTGGAATTTTTTGACTACATCTCATGAATTGTCTACTAGGGTGTATCGACTTTTTTTTTTTTTTTTTAAATTTCAAATTTCCAATAGTGCGGAAAAGTTGCCTTATGCTATTGTTAGTATGCGTGCAAAATTTTGTTGATCTGAGTTAATATCTTCAGTTGCCTCTGGGGGCATTCATTATACAAAATTCGTTAATTTTATAATTTTTTCAATAATTTTTTTTTGGATAAGAAATTAGAATCCTTAGTTTCAATAGGGCCGAAAATATATTATTCAAAGAATTACAGTCGTAGAAGTGTTGAAGGAAAATCATTAAAATGAGCGAATTTGGCCAGATAAGAGACCCGAAGAGGAAACTGAAGTCATTGACCCACATGAATAAAATATTGCACACACTCTAAGGATACCATATGGCAATTTTTAGGCCCTATTGGAACTAAGGATTCCAATTTCTTATTTGAAAAAAAAAAAAAAATATTGATAAAACGATAAAATAACGAATTTTGTATAATAAACGACCCCAGAGGCAACTGAAGATATTAACTTAGCTCAACAAACTTTTATGCACATACTAACAATAGCATAAAGCAACTTTTCGTACTATTGGAAATTTGATATCAAAAAGAATTGTTTTCGATACACCCTATTGTCTACTTACCAAATTCGATAGCAATCCACTCATTACTTAAAAACCATAACGTTGTTTACAGTGGGAATATGAATATAATTATAACTGCTATGTATATAAATATAGCCAGTAAGTTTCAGAATATTTAGAAAACTGGCTAAAAAGAAATAATCAAAGGAATTTTAATAATTGCATGAAGGTATATTATTTTGTATCTATAATCAAAAGCAAAACTCATTATCTTTCTATTAGAGTATGGCCACTTTATAATTTGGCACTTTCTTTATACATTTCCAACGATAAATCGCCAAGTTATGTTTAAAATATTTAACTAGTGGCAACCCTAAAAAAAATAATTAAAATAATTGGAATGAATTATAATAGAAAATAATTTCATAATGAAAATAATGTATAATTCATTAATAAATGTGTTAATAAAAGAAATCAAGGAGAATGACGATAAGAAAATGTAATAATGAGATTTTTCTCAAAATGTTTTTCCCCCAGGTAAAAAATCGATTATCATCTAGTCTTATGCCTGAATCGCCAAATAGGCCATAGGACAGGGCCCACTCAAGGTGGAAGGTGAAAAATACTAAAAGATGAAAAATACTAAAATCACTTTTTATTTTTATTTTATTTTTTTATACAATTAAAAATTTAATTAAATTAATCAGTTAGTGCACGTTTCCTATTCTTTTTTAGAATGTTGGAATTACTAATGAAATGACCAAACGAATATGTTGAATTAAAAATAACTAATAAAACATCCTTATTTATTTAGATTTTGAATAGCTAAAATGCATATGGTATATTTTATTGTTTTATGACTTATAAAAATTTAAATCCCGAATTATAAAATGGAAACCTAATAGGTGAATGAATTATTAATATTTCCCCAATATAGTTAAGTGAGTTCCAAATTTAACTTTGTTTAATTCCTTAATAAATTGTGTAGACTTTTGAACATTTAATGCATACATTTAATTTTAAATTACATCCTAAAGTAAAAGTGACATTTTCAAATGCTACTAAACGAATTTCACCCTAACTATACATTTAATCCAAATATTTCTATAAGTTTGATAATTTATGAATAATTCGGGATTAAATAAATCATTTCATAAGGGATATTAACCTTTTCGATAGCGGTGTAAGTACGGTATGCAGTCAGCTTTTACTAAGTACATGTATTGTCACGGGAATGTGTATTGTATATTCATCCTGAAAGATTTTATTGAATATCAGCGGTTAAATTTCTAAATTTTCTAAGTTATTCATTAATGGTTCTAGTAAAAGAAGAAAACGAATAAATACATTTCAATAGATTTTACTTAACATATTGATTATAAAATATACCATAAATAGAGAAAAAAAAATGAAGCATAGTGGCAGATAAATTACAAAATAATTTAAAAGAAAAAATAAATTAAAATAAAGATTATTTTTTAGATCATGAATAAAACCTGCTTTCTCTATAAATATGTGTAAAGATTTTAAGATGTAGCTTCCTACACAGTAGAAGAGCTTTTAAAATCCTCATAAATCTTTTTATTATTTTCAATAATTTATGTTTATTTGTCAAATATTCTATAAAACAACCTAATACTTTCACCCATCTAGTTGCCAAATGATTAGCGCCTTAGCTTATAGATGCCAGTTGTCAGGTTCGTATCGGGCTCAGTAATAAATATCAATTGCCGTTCAGAATATATCTTAAACTGTGTGTTTTGGCCTAATAAGACATTTTGTGTAAAACATTATTGTAGATCAGTACACCCAACCAAATATTTTCATATACATATAGAACAAGAGAAATGATGCAATCATAATAAATGTGTAATTCGTGCCTGTAATGTTTGGTTGGTTGATTAATTGAACTTATTCGGCATTAAAGCTGTTTAGGCGTGCACCAAAAATGCATGATGCATTGTTTTTTTTTTTTTTTTTTTTTTTTTTAAGTCTCAGGGAAAGTTGGGTTGATTTGAGTAGACTTAACATCGTTGCAGAGTGACAAAATTAGATACAAACTATAGGCGATCATCTGGGATTAAACCCCAAAAGTGATCTGAAGACATATGGAATCAAAATTTTCTTACTCTGGCGAGGGGATGGTTCCCCCACTTCTGTATTTCCGAGAAATATTATATTGAAGGCATAAGGTGAACTTTACAGCAACGACAAATTTTACGTACATCCCCCAACTTTAATTTACACGATAAACTTTGGTCATTCAAGTGTCGAATCTGCAATCCTTCGATTATGAACTCGCTGCTTTACCATTCCAGCTACCGTTGCCTTTCAATGAAAATAATTGTAAATATTTTACTGCATCTGTTTTTGTAAATTGTTCACTAAATATCTCTTCATTTAAAAATTATTGAACATTTGCACTGAAATATTTATAATTAGATTCATCTGTGTATCATTTTAAGTAAAAAGAAAATATAATAATCATATAATAAAAAAGAAGTATGTATAATAATATAGTTAGATAATAAAAAGTTGTAATTTGATAATGAAAAAGGGTAGTCAAAAGGGAGTAAGTCACTGAAGAAGACAGTAATGTTCCGGACTCTACCAAACGCAGCGGTAAATTTGTCTTGGGTTTCGACAGATTTCAGTGACTTTTTTTTCTTTTTTCTTTTTTAAAATTTTCTTAATAGCGATATGGAATTTTGAGAAATTATTTAAACATAATGTTTGAAGAAGGCAAAGCCTGCCAGTTTATTAATAATTTAAAAGAATAATTTGTACTGAGTAAACTTTTACAGGAAATGAAGAATAAAATTTATTAATGGCTACATTTTTTTTAAACTTAAATTAGGTAATTAAAAATCATCTTTTACCCTTTTTATGAATATGAAATGATTTGTAATGTTTGCCATATTTTTAAAGACGGTACTAAAAGTTAAAAAAAATTTGATATTTAAATTATTTCTTGTGATTACAATATTAAGTATTGTTGAAATGTAAATTATCCAAATTCTTAAGTGAAATGTTACAGTTTTGATTGATCGATGTTATTTAATAATTCTTAAACACCCTACACTTTAAGAAAACTAGTTGGTATAGGTGGACTCTGCTCAGTTCCCCATCCTATTTATGTTCTCAGAAATTTCTAGTGCGAGACATATTATAACCATGTTAAAAGAAATGAATTTGACCAAAGCTTGATTCAGTGACAGAATGAAATCCCCGCCTAATAGGCTATCCACCGTTCACTTCGATATATTTATCTTATTCCAATCTATTAATTTATTTTATCGGGGTCAATTCCGTTGTTTAGTTTTCGTGCTACCATTTCCAATGCAATAATCCTCAAAATTCATATTTATATGAAAAATTTACAATTTCGCTATGTTGATAAAATCGTAAATTACGAATAATTTACGAAATTTTCCTAGTAGAATATTTGTATTCAATCATGTTCAAACAAATATCATAAACGTGATTTTGAAGTTGTCTAATGTATTTAGGATCCTCAAAATGGAAGTTTATGCTCAATTTTGCCTTATTCTGACATGTTAAGTAAATCGTAAATTCCAAATAACTTACGATGTTTTTAAATTGGAAAAATCATAGTCTATGATATTCATGCCAGTATCCTAAATAATATTTCGAAAGTGGTCTGACATCTTTACGATGAAAATATCCCTCAAGATTGACGTTTATGTGAAATTTTCTCTATTCTGCCATGTTAAGAAATTCGTAAATTTCCAATAACTTACGAAATCTTTATATTGGAAAATTCATATTTATTAATATTCATGACAGTGTCCCAAATAATATTTCAAAAGAAGTCTGACATCTTTACGATGAAAATATCTCTCAAAATTGACGTTTATGTGAAATTTTTCCCTATACTGCCATGTTAAGAAATTCGTAAATTTCCAATAACTTGCGAAATTTTCAAAGTAGCCTATTTATAGTTACTGATGTTCATTCCAGCATCAAAACTGATATTTTAAAACTGGTCTGACATTTGTACAGTAAAAAGTTTCCATTTAATGTACGTTTAAATGAATTTTTGTCCTATTCTCCCATGTTAAGAAATTCGTAAATTTCCAATAACTTACGAAATTTTTAGATTTGAAAATTCATAGTTATTAATATTCATGCCAGTGTCCTAAATAATATTTCAAAAGTAATCTGACATCTTTACGATGAAAATATCGCTCAAAATTGACGTTTATGTGAAATTTTCCCCTATACTGCCATGTTAAGAAATTCGTAAATTTCCAATAACTTGCGAAAATTTCAAAGTAGCATATTTATAGTTTGTGATGTTCATTCCGGCATCAAAACAGATATTTTAAAACTGGTCTGATATTTTTAGAGTAAAAAGTTTACATTTAATGCACGTTTAAGTGAATTTTTGTCCTATTCTCCCATGTTAAGAAAATCGTAAATTTATAATAACTTACGAAGTTTTTAAAATCGAATGTTTCAAATGAATAGGGTTCTTGCCAGTGTCGAAAATAATATTTTAAAACTAATCTGACCTCTCTGCGACAATTTGTTCTTGAGATATCGTGTACACAGACTAACAAACTAACAAACTAACGAACTAACAGACTAACGGACTAACGGACTAACGGACTAACAGACACCCTACAGACAGACACCATGCAAATTTTGTCATTTTCGGATTCCTCACATCTGAAAACGTGTGGAAAAGTCAAAACACCGAGGTCGAAAATTTTCACGATTACCTAAGTTCCCCATACCTATAGTATGATGGGGAACTAAAAAGATTATTTACTTTTTCCCTTACATACGATATTCATTGTTTAATTTGAATACTAAGAAAAAGAGTAACTTTAGAAACCTTCTAATCTTTTAAACAGAAAAGCACATTTTGCATTATTATTTCAAAAGAAATTATTTAGTGGTATATGTGGATTAAATACTAAAACATTCCAACATAACAAGGTGACTAACAATCTGAGTAAAATTTACATATTCATTAAGTATTCATTTCAGGTAATGGTAAAGCATTTATCTCGAAACAATTTCAATCTAATATAAAACATAATATTGTGCAGTTAGTAGAATACTTTGAAGTTGAACGTAAAAACTTTTTAGAAAAGATTTCCAAAGATTTCCATTATTAATTGCTTTTATAACAGATGATGTAAATTATATTTTTATGTTTAATTCTTCTCTGAACATTACATTATTGTAAGCCAAATTAAAAAAAAAAAAATATATATATCCTAAAAAATCATACCATTTGGAATACGATAGTTAAATTTATAACTTGTTTCGTTTATAAAATATTAAGAGTAATAAACAATTCTAATTAATTAAAATTGAAAAGAAATAATTAAAATTAATCTTTAACGCTTATACCTATATTAATTTTTATAGATATTTTGGAAAAATTAAATGAGAAATTTTTAATTAAAACTGTCCAAGTTATAAAATATTTCGATTAAAAGTTGTCCCCTTTGCCTTTTCCCTTTTTGCTATCAACATTTACAAATTTTCCTGACAATACAATATTAAAAGTGTTACATCAAAGTAAAATGTGCTAATTGTTAATATTTTTTCCTCAAAATCGTAAGAAAGATGCAAAAGTTTGTTCACAAAAGAAGATATACAAACAACTAGGGTAGGAAAAATATAATCTATTCCCTGTAATTTTAAATTTGAATTATTCAAATATTCAATAATATCGGATGGAAAGCTAAATCCCATAGCCAATATTCACTCTTGAGTAGCCAACACGCACTAGGCAGTTCACTGTAAGTGCAATGGTCAAGAATTTCTTGTTTACAGATTTCTAGATGTTGAAACAATATTCTGAATACTCTAAATATTCTGAATCATTTATATTGCGAGAAATTATCGCTTGATTTTCTAGAATTTGGTAATAAACGAAGATTATAGTTGCAGAAACCCGCCTCTTGTAGTCTCATTTATTTGCAGATATTTTTAAATAACTTTGCCCTCGAGAATATAGGCAAACGCTCTAGAATTCTAATAGGGGCTTCTAGAACTCGCTTTTCAAGATGAATAGAATTTATAAGGATGGCATGGAACTACTTTTTCTAGAGTCACAATTTAGATTCTAGATGTCAGTTACAGAATTTTTTTTCAGTGCATGCGCAGTGAAACTTTTTTCATGAAAATGTTCATATTTCATGAGATATTTAAGGTATTTCTACTTCGATTGCAGTATACTATTTAAAAAGTATTTTTTCAATTTATTTGAAAGAGGGGATAATTTTTGTTTAAAACTCTGTATATTATAAATTAAAAAAAACTCTGATTTCTTTGGCAGTTTTAAAATAAATTCTTATATTTTTGTTATTTAAGGCGTTATCGTCCAGAAAATTAATCCACAAATTGCACTGGGCCTATATTAACACATGATAAAGTTAGAGATCATCTCGTTCACTAAGTGATGCAGGGGGATCACAAACATTATTGATTTTGCTCAATTTGTTATCGGCCCCCTTAATGTTGTTTAAATCCAATATTTACTGAAAAAAAAAAAGAGGAAGACCCAGTTCCTTAAATACCCAATGTTCAAAAACATTTTATCGAGTGTTAAGTTTTTTAATTAAGAGTAACTGGTCGTTTGCAAATCTTGCTAAATTTTTGAGCAAGAGTGTGTTTAGGCAGATATATACATCTATATACATATTTTTTTTCGTTTTCTTTCAGAAAGTATTATTATTATTATTATTATTATTATTTAGCAAGATTTTGTCTTACAACTGGCACAAATTTTCATAATTTTTTATAAAACTTTTAGGAAAATTGACAAGACAGATTGAGAGACATTACTCTGTAACATAAAATTCACCCGTTTAATATTCGTTGAGATATTAGCATTTATAGTAAATTTTATTTTACTGTGCATGCGCGAAAGATAAATAAAGTTTTGTTACATTGGTTTAAATCTAGATACATCGGGCAACCTTTTTTAAAAATAAATTGATATAGAGTCAAAATTAAACAAGTTATCGGCACAAGAACGAGCTAGATTTCATGTATTTTCCAGAATTGAAATTTCATAAGGGTTTTTTTACATGCAACGTAATTAGTTTGAAGATCAATTTATTTCAGCTACGTTGCAAAAGTTCTATTTTGTTAAAAATCTCTTATCAACTCACAAATCTTAGAAAGTAAATAAAAATAGGTTAAAGTTACAAGCCTAAGGGATTTTTCACAAAAAACATCATTTACAACCCTGTTGAAATAATTGGATTTTCAAGTTAATTATGGGGCATATGGAAAACCCGTTAAAAAATTTCAACTTTGGAAAATACCTAAAATCTAGCTCGTTATTTTGCCGATAATCTGCTTAATATTTATTGTTTTCGAATGAACTTTTGTCAACAATTATTCAGTATATCTAACTTTCAACATATGTGATAAAATTATTTATGTTAATAAAAAAATATTTACTAAAAAAGGTGATATCTCAGAGAATATTACACTTATGAATTTTATGTTTCAAAATAATCTGCAGGTACCTGCAAGTTTTGCGATATTTTATGGAAATTCGTTCTAATTATAAGCTAGAAACTCGCCAAAAAAATTTATAATTTTTGATTAAAAAAATATTTGTATATATATATATTTTTTTTTTCCTGAAGTAATTGCGCAATTACCACAAAAGCATACAAATATTGTATGTAGTATGTACAACATTATGTTAAAGTTACAAGCCACTTGTAACTTTTTATAATACAGGGAGATCCATTTGCGCTTTTTGTCAATTTGTAGTTGGTCCCCTAATTGCACTATGGACTAAATCGATAGTGAAAAATGTGAAATTTTAAATAATCTTCGGATGCCTGAAGTTTCAAACTATTTTCTCGAGTATTCTTTTTAGAAAATCGAAAATAAAGTATATGAATAATATCTAATAATTTGATCACCCACTGTAATATTAATGATAAAATTAACTAATCACTCATGAAATGTGCGAGACAAGAAAACGCTATAAGTATAACCTCAGAAGATTTAATATTTTGTTTCTCAAATGGATAATCCGCTATTATTGTGTCTAGCCATGTGTACCTGTGGCCAAACCCACCATATATCAGGACAGTTTGTGAGGTTGAGACTACAGAACGTCACCACAGTTTGTGTGAAATTAAGCTGGATCCAGCAAAGTATAAAGTCGGGACGGTTAAATCACATCGTCGCCAGTGACTCGGCGAAAGTTTAGGTCGGGTTAGTTTTGTGTCGGCATGGTGCTGCAACGAAGGAATTAGGCTGTGGGAGGTAGATGAATTGGAAGTGATTTTAAAAGTATTGATTAAAATGAACAGAAAAGAAGTTGGTAGGAAGTAGTATAAGATGATTAAGTAGATTAGGGTGGATTGGAGGAGATTGTGGAGAAGATTGTGGTGTAGTTTGTGAAGATTCTTATTTTGGCGAGTATTGAGGTGTGGAGTAGTGTAGATTTAGTTGTGTGAAAATTAAGTAGTGATGAGTGTTGGTGCGCGTATCTACTAGCATTCGTAAAGGTAAAGTTGGATCAGACGGGAATCCTCTGATCCACAGTGAAGTCACAGTAGCGGAGTAAAAGAGTGCATCCGTCTCTACACCTTCGACTGCTACCGGGGTGAGATATTTAGAATTATCTAATTTAATTTCTGATACATATATTTTGATAAAGTATATAAATACGCTGACTGAGCTATCTTGATTGCCAGACCGCCCTCCCATTAATCTGTTCAAAAAAATGTCTTATTTGTATTTTAATTCAAGTCTCGTGCTCTCTTTACTTATCTATTTAGTTATCTAAGTAATTAAGATGGAGTTTGCATCAACGCAAACCTCACAAGTTCTCAAAAGGATAAGTAACGAAATGCATTTATTAATTTTTATACAATTAAAAAGACTAATTAAAATTGCCAGTTTGTGTACGGTTTCTACGATATTTTAAAATGACGGAATTAGTGATGAAATCATTAAATGACTACATTGACTTGAAAATAGTTAAAACATTCTCATCTATGTAGACTTCGGTTAGTTTAACTACATAAAACATATATTTCTTTTATAGTTTACAGAAATTTAAGTCTCAAATTTATAAAGCGTAAGTTTAATAGTTGGATGAAATATTAGTATTTCTTCCAATATAATTAAGGTATTAATAAACTTCATCGAAATTTATCATTTTTTTAATTTCTGAATAATTTGTATTGCCTTATAAACATTTATGCATAAACTTAAATCACATTTTAAAGTAAAATTGACATTTTCATGTGCTACAACACAAATTCCACTCTAAATATACATTTAATCTAAATATTTCTATAACTTTGGTAATTTATAGAGACTTCGGGATTAAACAAATCACAAGGGATATTAAATTTCTCGACAATGGAATAAGTACGGTATGGAGTCGACTTTCACTAAGCACGTACATTTTCATTGGAATGTGTATATTTTGTGTTCAATTTAAAGAATTTATTGAATATCAGCGGTTAAAATTTCTGAATTATCCATTAATGCTTCTAATTAAAGTAGAAAATGATAAAACATATTTCAATAATTTTTACTGAACGTATTAATTATTAATATGTCATAAAAAGGGTGACAACGAAATTAGGAAATAATGTAATAATAATAATAATAATAATAATAAATAAAGATTGTTTTTTCATTATAAATGAAATATATCTCTCTTAAATAAGTGTAAAAATTTTAAAACGCATTTTTAACTGAATTAAAAAGCTTTTCAAGCCCTCATCAAACATTTCATCATTTTCAATAAAATCTGTTTATATGTTATATACAAAAAAAAAATTGTATGTCCATTAACGGTCATGATAAAGTTTTTTGATACTAGTAATTGACACCACTAAAAATATTATATGTAAATACAAAATTATAAATTTAGCACTAAAAATGAATTATGCATACTTATTTTAGTCCTATTAAAAAAAAAAAAAAAAAAAAGAAGGAATTAGTTAACAATAAGCAGAAGTAAAGAAAATTTTGTACACTTATTCAAATCTACAAGAAAAACCGACAATGAAAAATATTTTAATTTTTTCAGCAAAACCAATTGCATTCCAAAACGGATGGATGAAAATATTTGTAGTTCTAGTCATTGATATTTTGATGCTGTTTTTATTTATCATTATTCAATAGCTGTAAGTCAATGTATTTTATTATTATTCATAAGTATTGGAAATATTTAGAATCAATCTAATTTTCGGAAATCACCCAAAAATTTAAATTTGGTGAAATCAACATCGAACTTTCCTTTCGTATTCTTTTTTTTTCTTATGTTATTGCAAGATAACGTTCCAGCCTCATATGAATAAAAATATATGTTAGAATTACATGAATTTAAATAATTTTTTTATGTGATTTACTGATATATTAACTTTGTTGAAGAAATTTATTTGAAACTTTTGTTTATTAATTTTATAAATATCAAATCTAAGAACATATTTAAAAAAATTTTTAATTTCCAAAGCTTAAAACTTTACACTACAGAAATTTAATATATTACAAGTTTTATTTCATTTTATTTCAACATAATAGACATTATTTTCTCGATAGATCATAGAGAAGTTTTCTTTAAAAATAAATAAATAAATAAATAATATGTTTTCAAAAAAAGTTACTTATTGCTAACATGATGTTTTTTTAAGATAGAAAGAAAGAATTTTGCTTTTATTAAACTATTCGTAAAGGCTGTATTGTTAAAAGATTTTGTATTCTATTGTTATAATATAGTTCTGTCGGACAATATTTAAAGAAAAAATGATAATGGCTTTATTGCTGGAAAAATTTATTAGAAATAAATTACTTTTGTAAAAACAGCTTTAAAATGTAAAGAATCTTTTTAGATTATGTAACATATAGATAGATAGATTTGTGTGTGTAAGTGTATTGGTAATGTTTCAGATTGTAAGGAAAATTTCCTTTGGAACAGATAATGAAAATAGTAGACTAAGAAATTCAATTTCTTGAGTTTTTCGAATTTCGTAAATATATTTACTGAAATTTCATCAACTGATTACCAATTTAATAAAAACAATCTTCAAAATCCATTTTAAATTTCTATTAAATATAATATTTATGTGTTGGGTAATTTATATTGTGTTTTGTAAATCCCATATACACAGTATAGATAAGTTTCTGAAATTCCGAGAAAAATTGTGTCTAAAATAGAGGACTCAGTTTTAAGGTGAAGAAAAAATACTTGATTTAACTGAAACGTGTGACGTATCTTAAATGGTACATTATTTCACAAACTTAATATATCCTAAATACTACCTTTGATCACATACTTTTTGGATTAGGTAGCCATTACTGACGACAATAACCATTAAAGTAAGAGAAATGGTATATTGTTCAGTTTTTCGATTAAGAATGAGTTTTAGAATCTTCTAGAGCATAAAAAACTGTGATAACTTTTAAGCTAAACATTTTCTTTCATGCAATTAGACTTTGTCGAGGTAAACGAACTCACAATTCATGTGATATTTTATACTTATATAAAAATGTAGCATTCATAAAACAAATGTCGCAATTTTATCTTTTCATTCAATATTCTTAGCAATGAAATCATCGATAATAAAATACATATTAGAGCCAAATACATATTACCACAGTAAATTTCATGTGTAAAAACATAGTAATATTTTGTAAAATGTGTGACAAAAATGTGAAATTTGCAGAAGAAAATTTTTAAACGGTTTGATTTTTCTTATCTCATTTTATAAAAGAAACAAAACTATGTTCACGGAAAGCAGAAAAGTGGGATGTTTTGAATCAAAGTATATGATAATGAAAATAATTTTTAAATGAAAAGAAAAATTAAGAAGTATCTATGTACAAATCTATCAAAAATCTTCAATTACGAATTAGATTTATTAGTTAAAAAATGCACTGAAAAAATATACTTACTGAGAAAAAATTCTGTAACAGACATTCAGAATCTAAATTATGGCTCTAGAAAAAAATAGTTCCATGCCATCCTTATAAATTAACGCCCCCTCTTAAAGCGAGTTCTAGAAACCTATTTTAGAATTCTAGAGCGTTTGCCTAAATTACCGAGGGTAAGGATGTCTAAAAATCTCTGCAAATATATGCGAATACAAGAGGCGGGTTTCAGCAACTATAATTTGGTTTATAACCCAATTCTAGAAAATCAAGCTAGATTTTCTCGCGATACAAAATATTCAGAATATTGTTTCACCATTTAGAAATGAGTAGACTAAAAATTCTCGATCATTTCGTGTATTCAGTTTATTGCCGTGCCTTATGCGGATAGCTCGGAAATCTATATTTCTAGTTTAGGGATTTAGAAAATGATCACTTATTCATTCTAGATGAGTATGTAGTATATATTTTTTCTCAGTGCAGTATTCCTCTAGAACAAATAAGTAATCACATTCTGAATTTTTAAACTAGAAATTTGAATTTCCGAATATATGGTAAACTAATAACTTGGATAGATGAAATGATCGATAATTTCTAGTTTATATTTTTCTAGTTGTATTACTTACAAACTTTGAATAAACACCGTAAAATGCAATAAACTCGCAGCAATTGTTTCGGGTCGAAAAAACACATGACCCTTCATCAGGCGAATAAAGTAAGGACGAGTGCTGCAGTCAAAGTGGCCGCTTTGACTGCAGCTCTCGTGCTTACTTTTTTCGCCTGATGAAGGGTCGTGTGTTCTTTCGACCCGAAACAATTGTTGCGAGTTTATTGCATTTTATGGTGTTTATTCAGTTTCTAAGTAATATTTTTTACAACGCTAGTTTTGTGGTGCTTTTTTATTAAATTTTTCTAGTTGGTTTAACAATATTATGAATCTATTGTATTGCAAGAAATTTTCCCTTGATTTCCTTGAATTCGGTTGTAAATCAAAATTAGAGTTATTTAAACTCGCCTCTTACGTTCGCAGGTAACGTACAGTGGTGGCCAAAAGTGTGGACATTTTTTGAAAGTTTCATGTTTTTCAACTTTGTGTGCTTGTAGAATATATTAATTTTCACTTAAATACAAATGTTTATATATCACATTGAAGGTAATTTAATGTAAAATTTAATAAGAAAAACAGAATTAAAATATCTGAATTACAAAAAAAGTTATGCTCATTTTAGTAGAACAAACAAACACAAATCGTTTTGAATAATGACGTGTTTTGTAATAACAGCGTACTGGCCAATCACAAATACTGTTCTGAGGACCAATCAAATGTCTGTAACTATAGTTTAGGTTATTTGGATGGTAAAAGAGTTATTATTGTGGAAATATTTTGCGGAATGATGCATACTAATACAATTAAATAGAGTATTGCTGTTTTTGAATATTTGAAGTCCTTTTTTTTGAACTAAACTAATTTTAAACAATGTCACCAACAAGAAGAACTGATTGGACATCTACAAAAAGAAGCCGAATTGTCATATTGAGAGAAAATGGCCTCTCTTATGCTGAAATTGCAAGACAAGTTGGTGGTTCAGTGACTTGTTCTGGTGTACGAAAGTTCTGTTTACGTTATGAAAAAACGAAATCAGTGGAAAATAAGGCCAAATCAGGTCGAAAAAAATGCACAAGTGCTACTGCCGATAGAAAAATTAAACGGCTATGCCTTCAATATTGAAAAATTTCATCAGATGCCATTAGATGTGAAATGAATGCAGCGGGTAATGCAGTAAGTTCAAGAATAATAAGAAGAAGGTTATCAGGATTTGGACTACAAGCTAGAATTCCAAGGGAAAAAACCATATTTAAATCAAAAGCAACGCAAAAAAGGAGTTAAGTGGGCAAAAGAATACATTAAATGGTCAGAAAATCAATGGAAGCAAGTAATCTGGAGCGATGAGAGTAAAATATCGCTCTTTGGTAGTGATGGTAGAAAATACGTGAGACGTAGAGTAGGTGAAGCACTTCATCCTGATTGCATTGAAGCAACTTCAAAAAACCAACAAATGTCATGATTTGGGCATGTATGTCTGCAGATGGTGTGGGCCGAATTCAAGTGATTAATGGCATCCTGAATGCCAAAAAATACATCGAAACTGTCCTGGAACCAAAATTGATACCTTCCATCAGGGATCTCTTCCCCAACAAAGCACCATTTATTTTTCAGCAGGATTCAGCTCCATGCCACACAGCAAAAGTATGCAAAGCATGGTTTCAAAAAAAAGGCATAGATATATTACCATGGCCAGGAAACAGCCCTGATCTCAATTCAATTGAAAATTTGTGGCGACATTTGAAAATTCTTGTACGAAAAAAACGTCCATCCAATAAAATACAACTTATTGAATCTATAATTGATTCTTGGCACCATGTGATTACGAAAAATGAACTACAAACACTCGTTTACCCTATGAAATGACGTTGTGAAGCTGTCTTAAAAAATAAGGGTTATCCTACTAAGTATTTATTGTGTAAGTATCACTTTAAAAAAATGCAAATCTAAGATAGATCTTACTATTAGTAGCATAACATTTTTTGGAATACAGATATTGTAATACTGTTTTTGTTATTAAATTCTACATTAAACTACCTTCAATTTGATATATAAACATTTGTATTTAAGTGAAAATTAATATATTCTACAAGCACACAAAGTTGAAAAACATGAAACTTTCAAAAAATGTCCACAATTTTGGCCACCACTGTATGTCATTATCTTTAATAAATCTAGTAGCTTATAATATTAAATGTTGAAATAATGATTTATCCATTTATTTAAATAAATGAAAGAGAGAGAGATGTAATTTGAAGTAAACGAATAATTTTTGTCTGAAGTAATTTTTTTTTAATTGTTGTTACATTAAAATAAAGCACTGTTGGTTTAGTTGCATGGTTTATGGTCGGTTATACAGCTTGAAAATTCTCTGTAGTATGGCCTTCGTGTGTGTGTGAGTGGGAGAAGTTCTTTCTAAAGCGATATATTCTGTATTCAAAAGAGTTTTGGAGAAAATATGGGAAAATCCAAACGATTTGTTCAAAAAGCACAGCAGCCTTCTTATTGCTTTGAGCAAATCGGTCATTGATTGAGTAAAATAAAGTACGACAATATAGTAAAAAATGATCCATATATTTTTACATAGATTTAAACCCCATTTTTTCTTTACAAATGTTGTTAACGTGAAAATAGATGTACATACACAATGAAAGTAAAAGCACTGCATTGGCGGAATGTCGTCCTTCCCCTGACATGTCTAAGCTTGTCTAATTTTTGTTCATCTAAACTTTGTCGCGCAAATTTAGCAAAAAATTGTAGTTTAATATTGCATAATTGTCGAAACTGCGATTAAGGTTACCTATTTTATTTGAAAGTAATTTCAAAACAATATCATGAATTTAAACGAAAAATTATTGTCATAACATAGAATAAATGAATAAACAAATAAATCAATTTTTAAATTTAAAATTCGTCCTTGCAATTTAGATTCCTTTTATTTAAGGGAAACTCATTGCTTTTTCTCAAATTCAAATTGTTGCTTCTGAAAAAAAGAATATAGCACAGGTTAGATTCTATTATTATTATTATTATTATTATTATTATTATTATTTGGTAAATTATACTTATTAATAGTAGAGATGTAATAAGAAAGAATAAAATAAAATATTTTAAGTGAAATGAATAGATATAAGTTAATGATATTAAAAGTAATAATAGAATAAAAGTAGAATAAAAGTAATAACAGAATAATATAAAGAAAAATGAATTATGGAAAATATTAAGGTCATATTTTAAATTACTGCAAATAAAATATAATACTAGACATAAAATTAATAAAATAATAGGACACTGTACTTAATCTCTACGTAATAGGCAGAAATAGACCAAAATATTTTCAAGGAATATTTTATCCAATAAAAAAGTTATATAATAAGACAGACATGCAGTTAAAAGATAGAGACGAAAAGAATAGATAAAATTAATTATCATGAAATTAATATTAGAGTTCAGGCTACAGAATTTACGTTGACTAGACACTATTTCAAACTACAGAACGCAATAAAATACTACACAGATTAGTGCTTAATACGTTCTGATATGTAATACGTTTTGAAATAGCAGATTCCTTAACAATTAATCAGATAAGATTTATTATTCATTATTCATTAAGTATTGTAATTAGTAAAAGTGTATGTAGAAAATAAACTTTATTAAAATTATTTTTCAATAAAGGGGCTGTGATTATAGACTAGTGTAGTTAGATGGTGAAAAAAAAATAGATAGAAGTTACAAATGATTAAAAAAATTTATAAAATTGCTATTTACAACATTACGGTGCATGTTGTAAAAATGTATATAATATACAAATAAATTGCTTTGCGTAACACGTTTCGTTTATTGTATGTTTTGTAAGATTACGCATGGAACAAAATCAATATGCAGACTATGAAAAAAAAAAAAAAAAAGACACACCAAGAACGAGTAATGCAAATTGGACACAAACTGACATGCAAACAGGTTTCGATGGAAAATGCAAGATTTTAAAGTTTGGATGCCATTGAATCAATAGGTGACGCTTCAGCGCAACTTGCAAAATATTAAAAAGGAGAAATTTCTGTTTCAGGTTATAAATTCTTTGAGAATTGTATTCCGTTTACTCAGATAGACAGTAACTGTGCCTCACATACAGGAGCGCAAGCAATAGGCGCTGATGTCAGCATTTAAGAGAGGAGTGTAGTTGGGCTCACAGAAGCCGGTTGGCCTAATCGACGAATTGTTTAACATTTTGACTGGAGCGATGCCACTACTAGATGATGTTGGCAGGAATGGGTGAATCATTGCCAAACATAGCGTCAAGAAGGAAACGGTCGGCCTAGATACAGCACAGAACGTGAGACACGATCAATTGTAAGAGCGGTACATAAAGCCCCAGATTCATCATTATCCTTGATCCTACGTGCAACTGGTACTTCAGTGACCTCAAAGACCATTAATAGGTGGCTTAGAGAAAGGGGGTTGAGTTCACGGAGCCACTTGCGCCGACTACTATTAAACTCTGTACACTGGCATGCCCATTTTCAATAATGTCGGGCACGTTCGACCTGGAATGTTACTAAATGGAGTAGAATTTTCTTCAATAATGAGTTTCGCTCCGATTTGAGACCCGATGATCAGTGAAGGTATGTCCTGGAGGCGCGCCAGAAAACGGGGGTTCCAATGTGACTTTCGGCAGCCATGCGGCCCGACAGTGATGGTCTGGGGTGCCATTTCATTTCATAGCAGTACCCCTTTGGTTGTGCTTTTACTGATTTACAATTAAAAACTAAATAATTTTAGACATTATGAAATGTACATATGCGAGTCCAAAAGTTTTGAGAGATTTATTTATTATTATTATTATAAATTGTTCTTTTTTTCTTTTAATGAGAAATAAAATTTTATACATTAAGGAACACTTTACTACTAATTGTTATTTATTTAATAAACATTTGTAATAGATAAAGCTTCTTAGATAATTATATTATTTTTAATATAATGCAATTAATTAATAAAATATAAAAAATTACAAATATATATATATATATATTTGCCAAGCAAACAAAATCTAGTAGCAACAACAATTATTCTAAAACTCTTTCTTAATTAAAACCTTTCAAGTTACTGTTTAAACAGAATTTCATTTAATAATTTGTACTAGTTTTTTTTAAAGAAAAATACTAATTCATTAATTTGACAAGTGAACATTAAATATTTTATGCTCTTGATATGCATTTATATTTGTAGAGCAACAGATTAACATAATATTAAAAAAATGCATTGTATATACGTGCATGTCTCTAGCATAATAGATGAAATAGAATTTTGAAAAAAAAAAAAATCTTTATTTATTTTTACAAATGTAAATTCATACTTAATTGTTTAAAATTAGTTATTCATTCATATGTTATCATTCACACATCACATATCATTCACACACATATCACATTAGTTATTCATTCATAAATACATTATGTGTAATAAAATAAATATTTGGAAAAATTATTATTTTTACTACACGAAATATTAAAAAAAAAAAAAAAAAAAAGAATAAAAGAATAAAAGAATAAACTATTTAGAATAAAGGTATAAACATCTTTTCCTTAAAATCTTTTAACACTTTTAAATCATCTTTAGAGATTTATTTATAATTTTAAACTTTTTTGAAATTATATAGAAATAAATAAATTGTTTTTCTAAATTGCTACAGTTCTATATGTATATATATATATATGTATAATTTAACAAATATTTTACATGATATATATTAAAAAATAAATAATTAAATAAATAAACAAATAAGATAAATAATTATAAATAAATAAATAAATAAATAAATAAATAAAATAAGAAAGAAATTTTAATGTATAATAAAATGTAAAAATAAGAAAAAAAAAAAAAAAAAAAAAAAAAAAAGGGGAAAGAAATAAAATACCGTATTAGTAGTAATTAAACATTCCAGACTTTAGAATAATTTAAAAAGATTTTGCTAAAACCTCATTAATTTATTATTATTATTATTAATAATAATAATTCTGTGTTAAATAAACCAAACTTTTGGAACCACTTCTTAGAATAAAAATGTTTACTTCCGATTTTTATTATAAAAATTCATTAATTAATTTGTTTTACAACATCAATTAACATAAAAAATATTAATTTGTAATGAAAAACTTATAAAGTATTCTGGTATCGTAATTTATATATAAAAAAAAATCATTATTAATTTATGTATGAAAATACAACAAACAAGAATAACTCAAAAAAATCTATTATAAAATAAAGAAGTTTATTAAAGAGCCATATTACTACAAAACAGTTTGGAAACAAAATCTCTATTAATTAAAATCCCGAAAAAAAATCCAATTTTATAAAGTTTCCTTTATAATTAATATTATGTTTCTTTTTTATGTTTTAGAAAAATGTATAAATGTTCTAATTTAACAACATATTTTAATTACGCTTTTAATTATTTTAGGTGCGTTTTTAATTTTAGATTAAAATTATCTATTTTTTTTTTATTATTATTATTTTTTTTTAATAAAAATATCAGTTTCTTTATTTTTTAATATTAAACTGTTTTACTTTACCATTCATTTCAAGCCAATGCACTTTGAATTTTTTTTTTTTTTTTTTTTTTTTTAATAACATGTGACCTATTTATTCTTCAAATGTCTTGTGTTTATATCCTTCTAGGTGCTTTTAGGATTATTTTTATTTTTAATATAATTTTATAGAAAGAAAGACATTCTTTGGCCAAATTACTGCGTACTAATTTAAATATCGTATTTTATTGAAAATTCAACACAGCATTCTTTCTTATGTAAGCATGTAAATATAATTTTGAAAATGGCATAAAATCACTAGGAAATAATAGGAAAAACTCGAACATAGAAGATAGCAAATAAGGAAATTTGAAATCTATAGATGTTATTTTTACTTGAAATGATCAATTATATATATATATATATATATATATATATATATATATATATATATATATATATATATATATATATATATATATATATTAAGATTATTGCACTGAAATAAATTCTGTAACTGACATCTACAAACTAAATTGTGACTCTAATAAAAATAGTTCCCTGTCATCCTTATAAATTCTAGTTCACTTTACCAGAGATTTCTAGAGCCCCCCCCCCATTAGAATTCTAGAACGCTTTCCTATATTACCATTATCAATCTTATTTAAAAACCTATGCAAATAAATGTGAGCACAGAAGGGGCAAATGCGACTTTTAGAAACTATAATTCTAGTTTATGAATCAATTCTAGAAATAAAAGCGAGAAATTTCTAGCAGTACTAAAGATTCAAAATAGTATGTGTCATTTGAACAGCTATAATCATATAGACTAGAAATTCTTGATTGTGTTTATTCAGTTCATTTGTTCACCTTGCATGCACAAATCGGAAATCTACATTTCTAGTTTTGGAATTAAGAAAATGACTTTACCGTTATAGATGAAGAAAGTATGCTATTTAAATCAGTGTGAGTATTGAAAATCGTTCTTTGAAATTCTTTTCGTCGGATTATGAATGTTAACATATATGAGCATTAAAATATGTAAATATTAAGTATATAAAAATTTCACGAAAACTATTGAAAAAATAATAATAATAATAATAATTAAAATAAAAATTTTAAATTGCTTTATTCGACTGTATTTTTCAAATTATCCCTTCAATTTATATTATTAAAGTTTATAAATGTATTTTAAACATATATGTGCATTAAATTATGGTTTAATTGGTCAGTTAATTAAAAACATAATCTTATCAATTTAATAAATTAGTGAAGAAATATGTTTAAAATATATTGGTAAATTTTAACAATGTGAATTCGAGGATAAAATAATACAAAAAAAAAAAAAATAATAATAATAAAATAAATAAATAAAAAACTTCAGTCGTATAGAGTATTTTAAGAATTAAAAAAAAAAAATACCATTTTTAATTTTAATAGTTTTCAAAAAATTTTAATATGCTTAATATTCTGACATCATAATGCGAATGCATGCTAGTTTTCAAAACTGCAAGGCAATGATTTCAAACAACGATCCTCAACTTCCACCTTCCCCTTGAAACATATCTTCAAATTAAGACAATCATATCTGATTATACTTTTAAGAATACAAGTTTTTTTTTTCTTTTTTTTATTTAATATCAATTAAAATTTATTTGCATTATTATTGAATTTTACAGGGGAAAAAAGAATAAGATGAAAAATATGAAACAAAAAAAATATGAAATTTCAATTGAGATTATATTATTTTCTATGTATTAAATTAGAGTTCCTGAAATGTTCCTGATTTAAAGAAAATGAATATGTCTCTCTCCCCAGCACATTTTCATAGTTTTACCAATAATGGCAATATCCTCCATTACGAATACGTGAATCCGTTTCCTTATTTATGAGTTTGGATATTAAACTGTATATATATATATATATATATATATATATATCTTTTTCTTTTTTCTTTTCCTTATTTTTATTTCTAAAATATAAATAAATACATAAATAAATAATAATAATAGTAACAATGAGAAGAAAAAAAATTAAAGAAATTATAAGTTATAATTTGAACAAAAATTTTTCTGAAGTAATCAGAAATTTATTTATTTATTAAATATACCTAAACAATTGGCTATAACGCCAATAGCTCTCTTTACGTCCAATACCGTGATAAGGAAAATACTTTATAGTTATGCACAATGCATTATTTTACATTTTTGTTTTCTATATAACTTTCACTTAACCACACTGTTACTTACTCTACATTTTACTACAATGATATCCGAAAACGCGTTTTCTAAATATTTATTTATTTTTTTTTTTTTTTTAACTATAATAAAGATTTGTATTGTACTACTATAAATATACACAAGAAAATTAAATTAATTATCAATTTCCTCTTTTTAACACTTTCCAACAAGGTTGAAAAGTGTTTATGACTTCGGTTTGTCTGTCTGTCTGTCCGTCTGTCTGTCCGCGGTCTACCTCCCGTAAGTATTTATGGAATTTCTTGAAACTGATATATGTTATTCAAGTTCACTATCGGACGTTCCCTATTGAAAATGGAGTTAATACCTCTACTGGTTTGTGTACAGGGACACCCGAAAGTATTTCAAAGCATGTTGTTCTATGAGAGGTATTTCTATAAACCATATTTTCATACCTTTACTGTAGACATATCTTAATGAAATTAAAATATGTTATTCAAAATCACTATCGGACGTTTCCTATTGAAAATGGAGTTTATACTTCTACTGGTTTGTGTACAGGGACACTCGAAAGTATTTCAAAGCATTGTGTTCTATGAGAGGTGTTTTTATAAACCATATTTTCATACCTTTACTGTAGACATATCTGAATGAAATTGAAATGTGTTATTCCAGTTCACTTTGGATGTTTCCTGTATAAAATGGAGGAAATACCACCATTGGTTTATATACTGGGACACTCAAAAGTATTCCAAAGCATTGCGTTCTATGACAGATATTTCTGTAAATCAAATTTTAATAACTTTACTTTCCACGAAGTTTTAGGGAATTAAAATATGTTATTTATAAGCACAAAAGAATGTTTTGCATCGAATATAGCATGATTAGCATAAAATTTACAGGGTGGCACAAAAATATCTAGTTTTATTAAGAGCTATTAATAAAAAATTGCTAGGATTGTACTTTCGTTTAAGTTAAGCGTTTTTAACACTTTCTAACATTTTTTAAGTGTGAATATGATTTCAGTTATGTGAATCTGCCTGTCCGCCTGTCTGTCTGCCTGTCTGTCTGTCCGAGCTCTAACTCCCGTAAATATTTATGGAATTTCTTGAAACCGATATATGTTGTTTAATTTTACTATTGAATGTTCCCTATTGAAAATGGAGTTTATACCTCTACTGGTTTGTGTACAGGGACACTCGAAATTATTTCAAAGCATTGTGTTCTACGAGAGGTATTTCTATAAAACATATTTTCATACCTTTACTGTAGACATATCTGAATGAAATTGAAATATGTTATTCAAGTTCACTATTGGATGTTTCCTGTACAAAATGGAGGAAATACAACCACCGAGTTATGTACAGGGACACTTAAAATTATTCCAAATCATTGCGTTCTATGAGAGATATTTCTATAAATCAAATTTTAATAACTTTACTTTCCACAAAGGTTTAGGAAATTGAAATATGTTATTTATATGCGCATAAAAATGCTTTACATAGAATATAAGCATGATTAGCATTAGATTTACAGGATGACATAAAAATATCCATTTATATTAAGAGCTATTAATAAAAAATTGCTAGAATTGTACTTTCGTTTACATTAAGCGTTTTTAACACTTTCTAACATTTTTAAGTGTGAATATGATTTCAGTTTTTGTATCTGTCAATCTGTCTGTCTGTCTGTCTGCCCGCGCTCTAACTCCTGTAAATATTTATGGAATTTCTTGAAACTGATATTTTTATTGAAGTTCACTATCGGATGTTCCATATTGAAAATGGAGTGAATATCTCTTCTGGCTTGTGTATAGGGATACCCAAAATCATTCGAAAGCATTGTGTTCTATGAGTGCTTTTTTTATAAATATTTTCCCTATAGAATGTTCCCCATTTAAAATGACATTAATTGGTCCAGTATAACTAGTTTGTTTACAGATATAACAACAACAAAGCCAATGCATTACGTTTTAGGACAGAATTTTTAGAAAGTTATATTTAAAAATCTTTCTGCTGTAAAAATCACAAAAATATTGAAATGTATTGTTAATATTCTAATATAATGTTTTGTATAGAATATGATACGATTAACTTTCTGATTTACTGGGCTACACTAAAATATTCAGAGAGATCAAAAGCTGTAATTATAATCTAATAGCTGCATTTTCTTTTTCGTTAAGCCTTTTTAACACTTTCCAAAATGCCTAAGAGTAATTTTAAAATCAATTAGTCTATCTGTATATTTTTCAGTCCTTCTGTCTGTTGTGTTATAACGTAGGCAAAGAATATTAAAAGATATTCGATACAACAATTAGATACAGTTGGAAAGTGTTACTAATCAATACGTTTTGCATGATTTTTCTTTCTTATTTAACAGTTGCAATTAGATCTATAACTCGTAATATGGAAAGCGTTTCATCTATTTTTAATTTTAGGAAACCCCTCTCAACATCACGCATTATCGTCAATAAAAGTCATAATGTCGCTTTTGAAGTGGATTAAACTAACTCCTGTTTCTTTATTTAGTTTAAAAATTTATTATTTTCCAATTCCTCACTAAAATGTATTATTTAGTAAATAAAAATTAGCAAGTCATATTGCGTATTCTTAATGCATGTAAAGTGGCTTACAATGGTTGACATGTTTCTAGAGACGGTATTAAAATTACTTTATTTATAATATCAGGTTACAGAGATAAATCAATAAAAGCGATAAATCAATAAGAAAGAAAAAGAAATCTGGTAAAGAAATCCAAAAACCAGTAAGAAAAATAAATAAATAAATAAATAAATAAATAATAATAATAATAATAAACCCTAGAACAATGAACAAAAAAAGTAATGTTTTTAACAATATAGTCTATAAGTGCATTTTGTATATGAACTACCAATATATTCTCAAAGCACTAGTGCAGGGCAACGGCTCAGATCGATAATAAAAACCGTATTTATTTATTTATTTATCTATATAAAAATATTTTCATCTTAATTGCAGTATTTTGTATAAAACAACATTAAATGTAAAATAATATATATATATATATATATATATATATATATATATATATTCTAAATGTATTTATAAATTTAAATATTGATGAAGTGTACGTTGTATTGAATTCTGAACTGAAATACTACGCACGTTTTTTCTTAGTTATGTTAACTAATATTTCTTAAAACCACCCAGGCATAGATGGCACAGTAATTTATTCTGTTTCTTAAAATACTGTATCCATTATTTAATTTTAATAATCAAAAGTATGTTGACTTTATAAACGAATATAGTTTCTCATTCAAAGAAGCACATTTTACATCGTTATTTAAAAAGAACTTACTTAGTACTAAAAGTGCATTAAGTATAAAACTATCTATTACATTAGACATAATAAGATAATTTCACATACAACATAAAATTTACATATTAATTAAGTATTCCTCTTAAACATTATAAAAGCTTTTACATCGTAATATATTCAATGTAAAATAAAACACATTATTGTTCATTTAACTTCATATCAGAATACTTTGAAGTGATATGTGAAAAATTTGTCAAGAAGCTTTCTTAAAATTTGCATTATTGATTGCATTTAAAATCAGCGAAAATTTATACTTATAAGATACTTCAGATTATAAACTAGCCCGTTTACAAAACAATTTTGATTTGCAAACATTTTTAATGTAGAAGATTAAAAAAAAAAAAAAATAATATATATGTTTATTTTACACTACTTTTCCATATATTACCGGATATTTTCGATTTCAGTCATTTACTCAAATGTCTAGAAAAATGTTTGGTTGTGTATTTTAAAATTTTGAAAATGTAAGGAACTTGTTTAAATTTCAGTCGAAATTTTTGCTCCAAACGCAAAAAAGGAATCGGTGAAAAAATTAAACAGACAAAAATGCTTGGAATCAGCATTTAAAAAGTAACGATTGAAATGTGTTCTGGCATGTGAATATGGTGCTTTTTCTTTTTATCTGTATTTATTAATATGCGAGTGGCAGATATATTCATAAAAATATAAAAGGTTTTTTTAAAAAAAGTAATAATATTATGTAGGGTTTTAAGCCCATTGTATTCCTTTTATTACAAAATTCCACATATATATTAGACACAACATACTGTGTCAGAATGTAATAATAATAAATCTCTAATTAAATATGCTTTTTTTTTATTAAATAACTTTTAACTGCGCATGCGCAATTTTTAAACAGAAATTCCATTTGCCTAACTTATAGGCCAAAATTAATTGAGCTACTTATATGAATACACCACGCAAATATTGTAAAAATTCAGAATTTTATAAAAATATATATATTTGTATCCAATTTTACCCTTTTTTTTTTTTTTTTTTTTTTTTTTTTTAATTCAATTAATAGCAACAGAGAACACGACCTCTGTATTTATATATATATAGTTTTCTTTTCTTTCTTTATTTGGGGGGTGGCAGGGATTGAAAATCAGCACGATAACTTTTTGAAGTTTCACTATATTGTACTTCGGGTTATCATTTAAGTAGCTTAATACATGTCGCTGTTAAATTATACAAATAAATTTTGTTAAAGCTTGCACATGCGCAGTTAAAAATTCTTCAGTAAAAATGGTCGGATTTTATATAGGTATTTAATACATTTATATTCGGATTGTAATATGTTGTGTCCAATGGTATGTATTTTTTTGGCAGTTTGTTTGCTTCTGATTATAAAAATCACAAAAACAAAAATATAGTCAAATTCATATGAAAAACAAATCTTTTTGAAACACTTGTCGGTAAAACATTTTATAAACTATTTGCCATAATTAAGAAATTTAAATATTTAAAGTAAACAACGCATGTTTATTAGAGTTTCATGTTTGTTGCTGATGTTATTAGGAACATCTTTTCAAATTCAAACAGTAAGTTTTACACCCAAATGGTTTATATTTTTTGGAAATTTAAATGTTAATTGTAAGTCTTTTGTTCAAAAGCTTTTTGTATCTCTGGAAATAAACAACACATTTACATTTCCTTATGTTCTTCAAAATAAATTTATTACTTTCAAATGTATATTTTTGCATTCCAAATTTCTACTTTTTTTCTTTTGAATAAAGAAAAAGTAATTTAATTTGTAAAAGTGTTTGTTTTTAAAAACGGAAAAATATTTGCTGCGATTTAAAATCCATTTTACAATTCTAATATGTATTTTAAATGAATGCAAATCAAGAGAAGTTTCAAAACATAGTAGACAAAGTGTAATTAAAATTCTGTCAGTTTTTTTTTTTTTTTTTTCATTTCTAGTTTTATTTTCGTGTCAGAATTGCAATTTCTAGGAAACAAAAGGCACTAAGTGAATGGATATCAACAGAAATAACTAAAAAAAAAAAAAAAAAAAAAAAAAAAAAACTAATTATTTTGAAGTTTTAATAAGTTACCATCGCACATCCAATTTAACACAGAATATCATCTTTTAAACAGATTTATATATTAAATTTTAATAATTATATTTTTAATAACTAAGGAACCATTTTTAATAACTAAAGAAAACTTTGGAAATGTATCAGAATGAAGGAAAAAAATTAAAAATATTTAAAGACTAAATTTCATGGAATTCAAAAATATAAAAAGAAGGACCATTTTATTTAATAAGCGAAATATTTTTTTTTCAAAATCATTCTCAGTTTCAGAAAAATATTAACACACCATTACTATAAAAAATTAGCCTATAAATGATTATAATAGTAAATGCACAATGAATACTTTTAGCTTATTCTGTACAAAGGGTAGTCCTAAACCCCCTGACACATTTTAAACTTCAATATAAAACCAAGTAACTGACGATCTATAGTGCAGTTTGTACTATAATGCTTCTTATATGAAATTTTTTGTGTAAGCAAACAAATAATTAATACTAATTTTTTCTCATAGATTGTGCTATACCGAAAAAACAGTAAAAAAAAAAAAAAAAAAAAAAAAAAAAAAATTACGCATGGCAAGCAAATAAAGATCATAAATTGCGTAAAATTGATTACAATATTTCAATATTAGTGTTCTTTACAGCTCAAGACACTAATGAATAATCTAATTCGGAATGTTATCAAAACGATAATATAATTCAATCTACATGTGTGGAAGTGACTGGATTACATGCGTTACTCATGTCCATGCGTTATTCTTGTATCTACTTTAGTGTCAATTACAGTAAAAATGCACGCTTTATCTCTCACATAGCCCCAGGAAAAGAAATGAAGATGAATTGATTCTAACAAGGGAACTCTTTAAAGTAGTAATCGCCCATTTTCTTGAAAAATAAAATACTGGCATAAGATTTAATCATAAATAGTATTTTTCTAAAATATTAGCTGCTGAGTCGCAATAGATAATCTAGAAAAAATTATTATAAATGAGAACATGTCTGCAATATTTCCAAAAAAGCGCTTGTTTGGCGACTGCATTCTCGAAAATTTCATTGCTATAAAGATTAAATAGATGTAGATGTTCTACTTTCTCTTTGATAGCCAAACGAAGTTTATAGGCAGTCGAGCACTTGAAAATTAAGAAGAGATTAACAAAAACCCGATAATTTACCAGATTTCGACTTACTTAGTTGAAATTCTATATAACATTTAACATTTCATTTAAGTAAGCTGTTTCAATGAGAATTGCGAGTTCATTAACACCAAGTTTTTAATAACGACATTTTAAAAAAGTTAGTGATCAGGGCTTTTATATAAATTGAAATAAAACAGAACGTTATATATTAAAGCACAGTGCTGTTTATTTCAAACCAAAATGAGAGAATTTCAAATCAGAACACATTTTTTTTTATAAGACATTAAGCAATACGAAACTTCGACGAACAAACAGCTCCACAGAAAATGAGTTGTGGAGGTTCCACATCTCATTAGAGCTACGCATGGGTAATTGGAGACGGTGTACGATTCTACCCTAAATTTTGTCCGACGATAAGCAAAGAATTAGCAAAGAGCGAACATAAAATGACTTTCTCTCAGCAATCGATTCAATATTACATTGGAGCTAACTAGTAGGAAATTGACGACGGTTTAGGACGCCCTAGGGGTTGTCCGGAGACAAAATGTACAATTTTGATCTCTGCGATTAAGGGTGGCACATCGACTTCGGTATCCCCTATTGTGTTATTTTATGGAGTATAGAGGACATGGAACCCACGGCGGATTGTACGTACCCTCTACCATTAACGTCCACTGCGATCTTTTATCATTTACAGTATAAAATTTGCAATTCTCGAACATTATGTTCGTTGTTCTGCGAATTGAGCTGCCTCGTCTCATTTGAGAAAGAGGCAGCCAGGAAAGATTTAAGCCAACTAAACGCTATTTAAACTTACGATAGACGTGCTTAACCGTAGTATTGAAGTTGAGTAAGTTTTACAAATCACTGATGCTATACAATGGGCAATTGGCGACGATCTGGCACTCACCCCTAAGGAGAATCCAGCATGTCTAACAGAAAATATTGCTTCTTTAAAATATACATTAAATATTTCTTTTTTTTTTCTTTCATTGAAAAAAGAATAATAGATACCTCTCGAAGTCTTATAAAACTTATGTACAGTCGGTAACAAAAGTGTCCGAACACTAGCAAAAATTCCTATGTGAAAAAAGTACACTTCATACGGTTTTGTTAAATAAATCCCTGTCGAATCCTGATCTTAGTCAGTGTAAGAACAGGATTCGACAAGGATTTATTTAAGAAAACCGTATGAAGTGTACTTTTTTTACATAGGAATTTTTGCTAGTGTTCGGGAACTTTTGTTACCGACTGTACATCCGATTTGACTCGACATCCCCTTGTAAATTTCGTCTGATGAGGACAAATATTACACAACAGGATTACAATACAAAAAAAAAAAAAAAAAAAACCGAACCACTCAGCGCCAGGGGGAGAATTGAACCCCTTTTTCTACCCTCGAAAGAGATTAGCGAGGGCGACATACTTATTCAGCCACGGAATACCCGTATTCAGCGTATCAATTATTTTTGAAACTACAAGATTTCGCAGTTCATAATTCTATAAGATTCTACTGCATATTTTTACAATTTTTTTTATAATATTATTCTTAAACTTATATATATATATATATATATATATATATATATATATATATATATATATATAAATATATAAACTGCCAGAAGTGTAATAAACCATGAAGTCGTAGTAATGCACATGCTTTTTCAATTTTAAATAATCCTCTCCGCAAAGGATCAAAATTGTGATAGCGTGTCTACGGACAATCCCTAGGAATGTATCCCAGATTGTCGCCAACTGCCCGCTTCATAGCTCTAGTGCGAATTAAAACCTACTGAACTTCAAAACATTTTAAATATTTTATTTTTGATTTATTTATTTCAGTATTAATTAAATCAAATATACGAAAAATCAAATGTTCAATCAAATATTCAATAATCATATATTGTAATTCAGATTACATTTTTAATCGCCAGCAAATTTATATAAATGCATATGCCGAGTATTCCAGGCATTCAATTACTCTAGATTGCATGTAAATGTTATCTGAAATAATGTAAAATTAAATCTGAATTTGTAATTGCATTATTTTAAATATATGAAATATTGAAACATTTCATAAAATAATGGAAAATATTATATCTAACACAAAACATAATGTCACTTTTTCTAAATAGAAACTTCTAGATTTCAGAAAATATATTGAGTGTTGAGTGGGTTTTAACGTCGCACTATAGCTACGCAGTGGGAAATTGGAGATGGCCTGGTATTCACTCATAGGGATATTCTGGAGACATGCCATCATAATTTCGATCCTCCGCGGAGCGGATGGATTCCTTGCTTCAGTAACCCTAGAGCGATAGAAAACACAACCCTCCTATACTCAAGTTCCTTGGCATCACTGAAGGAAGGTTAATGTGATTTGGCAATGACTTTTTTCGTATTTCGAGTTCAAAATGTAAAGTTTAATAATTTCTTACAGCTTTCCTGTCGCGATTCAGCAGCTAATTTTTTCACAAGTGAATTAAGTATAGTGTAAACTATTTTCTGTAATTTTTTTTTAAAGAAAATCGGTGATTACCACTTGGAAGAGTTCAAGTATCGAAATGGCCATATAAACACTGCAAGAAACGCTGTATATATATACATAATACAGAGTCAGTTTGCACCATCTAAGGAGAATTTTGGAACTACTTTTTTAACAAAAACTTCATACCCTTTACTGAAAGTTTCTCTCGTATGCCACTTACTCGATTTTTTTTTTTTTCTTTTTTATTATTTAATTTATATCAGGGAATTTTGATTCCTCCTGAATTTTCAAATGTATATACTTCCGAAACATATTAAGTTTCTTAACTTTAGATAATTATAAATAGAACATTATAATTATATTTATCATTTATATCATTCATAATAGTATTTTTATTATCATTGTTATTATTATTATTATTACTATTTTTAGAATTTCGAGATGAGCCAAAATACTTTTGAGGTACAGAAATCTGATTTGTGAGATACACTTTTATCGTGAAAATGACAAGCTTGGAATAGAAACTCGTGATAGAAGTTTCCGCAATCCTTAAAACTTTATTATCGATAAATATGTGATTCTCGTACTAAAAAGAAATTTCAAAGCTGTTTCAGGAAATTGCAGAAACTTGTATCTTAAGTGAAGAGAGAGAGATGACAATAAAAACTTCTTCAACCAGAAATTTGAGGCAGAAATAAACAACTTTTTTCTGAATAGAAAAAAAAAAAAATACTTTAATGTATTGTAGAAAATCTATTCATTTTTAAACTAAATGATTTATCGAAAAATAGTATTTGAAGAAGTTTCTGCAAGTAATTTTCCTGTGTAATTCTTGTTAATTAAGAAACAGTTTTCTTATTTATCTATAATCATTCCAAATGAGTCTGCCTATTTCTAGAAGTTTTAACACACACACACATATATATATATAATTCTAAAAGAAAAATATCTATCTATAAATGCATATTTAGTTTAATCTAATAAAGTGCTAATAAAGTGCTAAAACGCATAATAAAGATTTTAGGGCTGATTGGGGCTTTATTTAAGGACATTTTCCACCAATATTTTTAAATATCATTTACTGTCATAAATTAAGTTAAATGTTACAAAGTTTTAGTGACTAGTGGTCGGAAATTTTCTGAATTTAAAGGGTATTTTAAGCTCTGATACTGATTATCAAATTAGGAAACCACTTTAATACAGAATTTTCTGTATTCTGAATGAAAAAAAATATATATGTAGCGACATACAGAAAAAGTTTTCAAGTTAAAAAAGAAAAATAATAAAATAAAAATTATACTAAACTATTTCTTAAAGCTGTTTTGTGAGTATTTTGTTTAACAATTATTCATTGTAATAATAAATAATACTATTGATAATTATAATAGCTAATATGCTCAATGTATCTAAGAAGAATTCATATAAAAATGGGAAATTGTTTGGTCAAATTTAAAAGGGGAAAAAAAAAGAAACATATTTTATTATAAAAATAATCTGGTGTGTCACTAACTCTTACCATGAAATTTAATACTATAAATACAGGTTGCAGATTAAGAGGTAAGATAACGAGAACTGTCATGTAAACCTATGCTAAACAATTCAAATTAGGCTTCAGAAGAGTTTTATACGATAATTAGTTCTGTGTAAGGGGGGCTACCACCCCCCTCAACCCCCCGTTTCATTAATGCACCTACATTTATATAGAATTTAATTCGGTTATTAAAAAATAATTCTGTTTTTAAAAAATAATTTATTAAAATTATTATTTAAAAAAATTATTTTTTTATGATAATGCAGACGATTTCCGTATTAGAGAGGTATTGTAACACTAAATATCCAAAAAAGTCCACTTTACTCTCAATATTTAAAAAAAAAAAAAAAAAAAAAAAAAAAAAAAAAAACGATTTTTTTTTCTAAGTTTTTTTTTTTTTTTTTTTTTTTTCGTTAAAATAAAAAAAAATTCTATAACTTTGTTTTAAATTATCACAGATTTATAGTTCAACCATTCGTATTAAAGGTATTCGCAAGCTCTTTTGACTGATACCAATCATGAAAATTTACTCCCCCAGGGGGGGAGGCGAGGCTCAGTTAACTATCTCTGTTAAAAAAAATATATGTTCGTTTCATTTGGTTTAGTGCAGTCTATAGACGTTAAACTCTACTTACCTGCAATTTCCCCCATAGACGTAATGTATTAGAATTCTCTTGATTGTCCCTGTACACGAACCATTTGCTTGATCTTAACGAAAAGCTTACTGTAGCATCCCTGTATGATACACATTTAGAATACCAAGTTTGAACTTTCTGCCATAATATGTTTTTGAGATATGCTGATAACAGTCAGACACACACACAGACACACAGACACAAAGACCATTTGCTAAAAACATGATTTTCGTATTCAGGGGACCTCAAAACGTGTAAATATAACAAAATCTCGCGTTTGAAAATTTGACCCAAAAACAATACTTTCTCTACCTTATGGGTAAGAGAAAGTAATATATATACATCATTTTTACTTTCTCTTACCCATAAGGTAGAGAAAGTATTGTTTTTGGGTCAAATTTTCGAACGCGTGATTTTGTTATATTTACACGTTTTGAGGTTCCCTGAATACGAAAATCACGTTTTTAGCAAATGGTCTGTGTGTCTGTGCGTCTGTGCGTGTGTCTGCCTGTTATCAGCATATCTCAAAAACAAATTATGGCAGAAAGTTTAAACTTGGTATTCTAAATGTGTATCATATAGGGATGCTACAGTAAGCTTTACGTTAAGATCAAGCAAATGGTTCGTGTACAGGGATAATCAAGATAATTCTAATACATTACGTCTATGGGGGAAATTGCAGGTAAGTAGAGTTTAACGTCTATAGACTGCACTAAACCAAATGAAACGAACATATATTTTTTTAATAGAGATAGTTAACTGGGAAAGAATTTTTGTGTATGTAGGAGCCTCGCCTCCCCCCCCTGGGGGGGGGAGTCCCCCCTCGAGGGGAGTAAATTTTCATGATGGGTATCATTCAAAAGAGCTTGCGAATACCTTTAAAACGAATGGTTGAACTATAAATCTGTGATAATTTAAAACAAAGTTAAAGATTTTTTTTTAATTTTAACGAAAAAAAAAAAAAAAAAAACTTAGAAAAAAAAAATCGTACTTTTTTTTTATATTGAGAGTAAAATGGACTTTTTTGGATATTTAGTGTTACACTACCTCTCTAATATGGAAATCGTCTGCATTATCATAAAAAATAATTTTTTTAAATAATAATTTTAATAAATTATTTTTTAAAAACAGAATTATTTTTTAATAACCGAATTAAATTCTATATAAATGTAGGTGCATTAATGAAACGCGGGGTTGAGGGGTGCGGAAGCCCCCCTCACACAGAACTAATTATCGTATAAAACTCTTCTGAAGCCTAATTTGAATTGTTTAGCATAGGTTTATATGACAGTTCTCGTTATCTTACCTCTTAATCTGCAACCTGTATTTATAGTATTAAATTTCAGGGTAAGAGAAAGTCGTGTGAGTGACACACCAGATTATTTTACTTTCTCTTACCCATAAGGCAGAGAAAGTATTGTTTTGGAGTCAAATTTTCGAACGCGAGATTTTGTTATATTTACACGTTTTGAGGTCCCCTGAATACGTAAATCAGGTTTTTAGCAAATGGTCTGTGTGTAAATCTGTGTGTCTGTGTGTCTGTGTGTGTGTCTGTCTTTTATTAGCATATCTCAAAAACAAATTATGGCAGAAAGTTCAAACTCGGTACTCTAAATGTGTATCATATACTGATGCTACAGTAAGCTTTTCGTTAAGATCAAGCAAATGGTTCGTGTACAGGGACAATCAAGAGAATTTTAATACATTACGTCTATGGGGGAAATTGCAGGTAAGTAGAGTTTAACATCTATAGATTGCACTAAACCAAATGAAACGTATATATATATTTTGTAATAGAGATAGTTAACTGGGAATTTTTTTTTTTTTGTGTATGTAGGAGCCTCGCCTCCCCCCCTTGGGGGGGAAGTCCCCCCTCGAGGGGAGTAAATTTTCATGATGGGTATCTTTCAAAAGAGCTCGCTAATACCTTTAAAACGAATGGTTGAACCATCGATCTGCGATAATTTAAAACAAAGTTTTCGATTTTTTTTTTTTTACTTTTAACGAAAAAATAACTATAACGAAAAAATAACGTTTTTTTTTTTTTTTTTTTTTTTTTAATATTCAGAATACAATGGATTTTTTTTTTGGATATTTGGTGTCATACTACTTCTCTAATATGGAAATCGTCTGCATTATCATAATAGATAATTTTTTTAAATAATAATTTTAATAAATTATTTTTTAAAAACAGAATTATTTTTTAATAACCGAATTAAATTCTATATAAATGTAGGTGCATTAATGAAACGGGGTGTTGAGGGGGGCGGGCTACCGCCCCCCTCTCACAGAACTAATTATCATATAAAATTCTTCAGAAGCCTAATATGAATTGTTTAACACAGGTTTACATAACAGTACTCGTTATTTTACCTTTTAATCAGCAACCTGTATTTATAGTAATAAATTTACGGGTAAGAGAAAGTCGTGTGAGCGACACACCAGATAATTTTTTTTAAATATATATATATATATATATATATATATATATATATATTGTACTGGAAATTTCATTAAATGTTAAATTACGAAGGCGTTATATATAAATCAAAATTTATTAATATAATAATATTTTCTGTAATTATTATTTATCTATAATTATTTCTACAATTTATATATTTAGGTTTAGTGAAAATAACAATATATGTACGAATAACTCACATCAAAAATGGAAATTTACTTTAAAGGAATTTATTTGAGACAATTTCGAATTGAATTTCCCATTACTTATTTTAAATGTAGAATATAAATCTTTCTGTAATATGATATAAAGTTTAAATCGAAATGTATTAATCGAATAATAATATTTAATGTACTAGTTTCCGTAAGTCATGTATCTCTCAATTTACTCATTTCACTAAACAAGAAAAATAATTATTCTTGCCATTTTATAAAAACTTACAGGTTTTTTTTTTAATTACATTTTTATTCTTGTGCGTTTTAGTAACTAAAAGAAGCTTCCTAAAAAAATTTAATCAAAATTTTTTAGGATAGTGTTAGACAACGAAAGGTCTTTATTTTATCATTTTACATCTTTCCTATTAATTATATGCAATAAAGTAACAGATCGGTCTTCGAAATTACAACCATCGTGTTATCAACATGACGCTCTATCCAATTGAGCTAACAAATGACGAAAAAAGGTGCTAACATTTACGTTAAACTGGAGGCCTTTTTTTTTTTTTTTTTTTTTTTTTTTTTTTTTCCAGTGTGACGCAAAAACACGATGACAAAATCAATTTCAATAAAAAGCTTCTAAAAAAAGTATTTATTTATGTATTTTTCACTTAAAACTTTTTATTTTGTGCTTTTTTAATATCTAAAATATTTTGTGTTTTTTAATATTTAAAAAAAAAAAAAAAAAAACTCTTTAAAAATTCTTAGGATAATGTGTAGTCAACGAAAGATTTTCTTTTATCAATTGACACCTTTTCTACTAATTGTCTGCAAAAATTAACACGCCGGACATTCGGGGATCAAATTATCGAACATCGCGTTATTAACGTGACGCTCTAACCAAGTAAGCCAAGGAGCGACAAACGGAATAGCTTATATTTACTTAAAAATGTAAGTGCCTTGTTTATTAGCGTGACACGAAGACGCGATGACCAAGTCAATTTCATATAAAAAGCTTTTTTAAAAGAAAAGAAGAAAAGAAGGAAATATATTTTCCAAATATATTGAAATCTTATTTTTCTTAATTTTTAAATGCATGGAAAATAAAAAATATTTTAAATATTTACTTGTAATGGAAATTTGATTAATAAAAGTGGGGGTAGAGTAGAAAAGGATGGGACAGTTTTAACACAAATAAATTTTATAAGTTATTTTCTGCTGGTACGACACTAAAAGTTTCAGAATAACAAATTAAAACATTTTAACATTCTTAACAAACTTAAATTTGTTTGTGGTATAGAAAGTATTAGTTTTTTGAGACAATTAAAACAGCTATAAAAATATTATATTCATACTTTACATGAGAGAACAATGGAACACATCTTTAAAAGAAGAAATATATTTATAATTTTTTTATAATGTTATTTAAAAGGACAAGTATAGTGTTGCCAATCATTGTACTTTAATAAATCCACTTCCAAAAAAAAAAAAAAAAAAAAGAGTTGTTTCTACCAACTATTTTTTGTTGGTATCCACTCCGTAATAATGTCTGTTTTATTAGTGATAGAAAATTTATTTGCTTGTGGTAAGATAATGTTTCCTTTTCCATTTTTTCTCATAAAGAGAGAAAGGGTGAAAATCCCATACATCATTAACCTTACTTTTAATTCAACTGCGGATATTACATTTATTCGCTAAACATGTATCCAGCACGAAATTATACAAACCAAAATTAGGTTAACTTTTACCCCAAGCTACACCGTTAACAATAACAGTTCAACGTTTTATGAAAACACTTGTGCGAAATAGGCATTTTCAGTTGCAACCAATCTCCAAGTGCTAAGTCGTCTCTGCATTTCAATGGTGCTTACTACTGAAATGGTACCACTAAATGGAGAAGCATTGCACCAAAATATTGATTGTAGGTACATCGGAACCATTTTTCTGGAAAAATGTTGGATTTCATATTTAACAATTTATCCTTTATACAGTGTTTTTCATCAGTGTTAATGATACCATAAGATGTGTTTAAAAATATCATTCCTCATCAGTTAACTCCTTAAGAGTAAACATTATCTTCCTTTTTTTCGCGGGTCCACGAACGGCCGAGACGACCGTTCTCGAAGATGGTAAGACGTTATGTGACGTATTTCATCCCTGACCGCGTTCATAGGCCTAGCCATTTGGAATTTTGCGTGATTTTCTACAAAACTAGTGAAAATACGGGCTAGGACCTCTTAAAAAGACCCCCAGGGTGGGCACACTCTTTGAGGCGTAGGAAGTTAGTGCAGACAATTGGCACCAATCGTAAAAACACAACCACATTTCTTGGTTTGTGTTTTGTATGGTGTATTTTTTCTCCATGATCTTGTCTTTTGAACTTCTCTTTTTCATCAGTATCAGAATTTAGAATGATTATTTTGTCTTCTTTCCTTTCATTTACCATCCCTCCCTGAGCCATACTGTCCTATCCCTGTCTTTATATAAAACTTCGATAAAAAACCTGCAAGAAATTCGACACTTTTATGCTCCACTTAACTGCTACTATTCCGAAAAATGCGAATTATTAGGTGTATGAAAATTAAAAGCAATTATGTCACCACCAATGAATGAGATTGAAAATTTGCCTTAAAAACAAATATTTTTTTTCCCCTTTAGTATTGTAAAATATAATTTGTGTCACATAAACTCACAGAAATTTGTAAGTGAATTGGTTTATAGGAAAAAGTATGATGCTTTAGTTATTCATCTTTTGAAGAGGCATAAACCAAAACAATATCTTAACCCTTTACCTACCGAATTATGAAACAGACAAAAATAGTTCTTGAAACATATTTATTTAGTTACTTAAAAGTATTCTTTAAAGATATGTGCTATAAAAATTATGCATATCACCTCATCCTAATAAGTAATGTGGATTTGAGAAAGGTGGTTCTTTTGTGTGTTACTGGTACCCGAAGGTTGTAAATAATTTTGAGGCCTTAAAAAAGTGTAGAAATGTATTTACTTTTTATGTTTCTTCTATACTTTTTAAGATTGATGATAGAGTCTTGAAGTAATACAGGAATGAATTAGAACACACGTAAAGGTCGTGAAAAATGGCAAGCAAAAACAGCGAAAGCACACTATAAATTCCATTCTTGAACAAAAACGACTACATGTAGCGTCTAGAGTCATGCAGTGAGATTAAAAAGACGTATATAGGTTCTGTTTTTATAAATACCTTTGATATTTCTTCCCAAACTAGATTTTTTACGCTTTTTAAACTAATGACTTTTCAAAGTACCGTCAGTAGATAAAGGGTTAAATATAATTGCATGTGCCCGAACCATCTCTACTTTTACCTATATAAAAGGGTAAATTGGAATAATAAAATGGAATTACTCACATGTCCCTACAACTTCATTAAATTGCAATTCTAGATATGTATTTAAATCATGATCTATAAACCTTAGTAAGCAAACACCTTAAATAGAAAACATACGTAAATATTTAAGCGATTTTTTTTTTCAGTCAGGAACATAAAACTACGCACAAGTGTAACATTGAAGCAGATTTACAAAACTAAAAAAATAAAATCACAGTTTTTAAGTTATTCCTATTTATTTCTATTTCTGTTTCTTAATTTATTTATTTATAAATTATTTTAGCATTTAAAAAGCATGCATAATTTGATAGGGGTGCTGGGAAGTCATTTAATTTTAATATCAGATCTTATAAACTGAAGTATATGTTATTAGAAAATAATTTTCATTTGAAAATACCTTTAAAAATGAAAATATATTAAAAAGAAGTATCACTTAAATAAAACTAATTGTAAAACTAAATTGCTTTTAAATTATGTAATTGAATATAATAAGATAAATAAGCCTCTACTCTATTGTTATTAAATGACCACCGGATTATCTATCACTTAAGTGTCCTTTTAATAATCAGTGTGTATAATGGAAGTACGATGAATGATAATAATATAGAGATAGGCTTTGAATTTAATGTTTGGAATGTAAACAAGTGCAATTTAGTTTAATGAATGGATTTCAATGGTTAATATAAACGTCATTAATTTAGACCGTAATATATAGGTTAAATCTATGTCAATTTGATATGAATTAACCATTTCGAATCAGCCGACGATTTATAACGGTATTTGAATTGCGAATATAAAATCATTATAAACGCTCTATGTGTTACGAGATGAAAAGTTTTGTTGAAACTTGACTTACATAAATATTATTATAATATGATTGAAAAATCATGAAAGATAAATATGATTATAACAAAAAACAATGCATAATTTATGATAGTGACTTTTTACCACTTTCATAAACTTAAATTTTGAAAATAATATTTATTCTTCATTGAATTGTGTTATCTACCCAGGCTCGAATCGGATTTAAAATTAGACCCAAAGCTTCCTGGACAGTTTCATGTATACTCTGCTTTATTTCATAAAATATTAAACTAAAAATAATCAATCTTTTCATGGCAGTCTCTGCTTAAATCTTAACTTGCTAAAATTGTTAAAGAAAATTTTTCCTACTGTATTACAGAGTCAATCATTAAATATAAATAAATATATATATATATATTTAAAAAAAAAAAAAAAAAAAAAAAAAAAAAAAGACGAGTACAGTTTTCTCTCCCCGCCCCCCATTAAAGTAAAACATAAATAACTGATCGGTAGTCCTTCAGCTAATCCAAGTTTCTTACAAATATTGTCAATTCTTACAACAATACTTTTGATTTCCTTAACAAAATTTTGTTTATTTTTTCCCTTAAACGATTTGTAATTAGTACTTTTCATTTAAGGTGAAAATGAAATATACTATTAGAGCAACTGAGACCTGTACTGTCCTTACCAAAAGCAGCCTACAGAAATATATATATATATATATATATATATATATATATATATATATATATATATATATATATGTATATGTACACACACACACACACACACACACACATATATATATATATATATATATATATATACACTAATCGCCATAAAAATTTGCTCACCAAGAAGTAATTGTTGGATCGTAACAAAACTTGTCGTGAAGGTACGTGTGCCAGGCGGATATGCAAATGATTTGAATTGCAACGTGATTGCACATAGCATAACGCCACCAGAGGGCATTGAACTTCGTTCTTCTTGGAGTATAAAATAGGCAAGCAGAGCTTGTTTGGTGTACATAATCTGTTTCGGAAGGATGCTTTTTAAATAGAAATGCCGTTACACTGCCATCGAAGACAATACGGGCACTGTCTGAGTCCGAGAGAGGGAGAATCAACGATATGATGGAATCCGGGTAATCAGATCGGCGAGTAGAAAGCCACCTAGGCCGTTCTGATTCTACTGTGAGAAAGTGTTTGGACCAGTGGACAAGGGAGAGGTCGCTTTCTCTGTATCTGTACGTACCATCGCAAGACGCCTGGCTGAAGGACACTTTTATCGTGGAGCCCATTTCTTGTGCTGTCAATAATACCCACCCCCTCGCTTCCGTTGGAGTTGTGTCACGCTCGACGGGGTTGGATTGTAAACGAATGAAACCAGGTCGTCTTCAGCGATGAATCCAGATTCAATTTGAGCAGTGATGACGGACGCGTGTAGAGGCAATGGTGGGGAATGCCTCAAATCTGCCTTTTCTTAACAGCTACACACCGCACCCCCACAGGGGGAATGATGGTATGGGATGATATTGCAAACGACACACGATCATCCCTAATAGTGATTCACGGAACCATGACAGCTCAGCGGTGCATTCGTGACATCCTTTAGCCATAGGTGTTGCCACTCATGGCAGGGCTACCAGGAGCCATTTTCAACAGAACAGTGCTCAACCACACACATGAATAGTGCCACGGCTCTGCCTCCGCCACAACACCACTCTCTCCTGGGCTGCTCAATTCCGATATTTGTCATCAATGAAGCATATCTGGGATTAGTTGGAGTGGCAAGTTGGGCAGCCTACGAATTTGTATAAATTAGAAGATTGTTTACAACAAATGTGGAACGAGATTCCGCAGGACATCCTACGGGACTGGTATGCCGCAATGCTCGGCCGTATCGCATCCTGCATTCACGATAGAGATAACCCAACAGGGTACTAAAACCTCCATTATTTCGTATTTTTTTCTGTAATAAATGATCGTTTCACTTTGATTTTTTAATCATTTACTTATATCAATGTTACATTTATGTGAATAAAATTTCATTTCATTCTGACAATTCTTTCTTGGTGCGCAAATTTTTATGTCAATGAGTGAATGCATAGTAATCCTAATTATCCTATATATATATATATATATACATATATATGTGTGTGTGCGTGTATTTATAGGTAATCCTAGATAATCTAAATTTAAAACTGCCGTTCAGAATGACTTGATATTTTTACCAGAATAATAGAGATGCAATGGAATTCTCTTTGTTAAAGGCAAAAAAATGTTCCAAAATGTGCTGAGTTTGTCAAATGTGCAAATGGCGCAGTCAGGGTAATGTCAGGGAAAATACCTAAATAGGTTCGGTAAAAACAATTGTGCTTAGTCGAAAGGAAACAATTCACAAGAATTTAAAAAAAAAAAAAAAAAAAAGGAAAAAAAAAAGAAAGAAGGAAAACAAACATGAAATCCGTGTTTACACAAAATAGAGTAATAGTGGCCAGAGAAAAAGAGGAGCTTCATGACACAAACTCCTTACAGATAATTAACGGTATATTTTGGATCTATTTGTTTTCCTTCGTGAAAGAAAATTTCATTGCTTAAAGTTTGGTTTGGTAAAATATCAATTCATTCCAGATGTTAGTTTTAAAGTTGGAGCATTTTAAAATCGTAATTCTGAGTGTACTCACCCTGTATTAGTTGTAAAATGAAAATCTTATATATTTTTTATATAACATCAAAGTGAATGTTAGTAGATAGTTTTAAATAGCTAATTTAACATATAAGAAATTCTTCTTATTATTTTGTTTTTCGTAGTGTATGGTGCAAAACCCGATTTTCCTATGACATTTAGTTCGAAAGCGTTTAGCCTGATTTCGATTCGGATATTTCTTAAAGAACTTTGATTTAATAAGAATGGTTCTTCGAAAATGGTTTTTAGAAATTGTTCAAAGAATGGTTCTTTGATAAAATCTCTTCAGATAATAATTATTCGAAAACCGAAAAGAAACTTTATAAAATATCTTACTCATGAAGCTTTTGAACTCTGTCTGTAGCAAGATAGTTCCCAAACGGTTGAATCAATTTAAATGCGGTATTTTTTGTTTGGGATTTTGTTTCATAAAAAGTTTAATTTTGTTTAATCGGTATCTAGCTGTGAAATCGATTCATGCGTCGAAGTTGTTGTAAAACAGTCGTTTATTTAGTTACAAGCTCTGTTGCGTTTTTCCAATGAAATTAATTAAAATTTTTGTTCGACGTTACCACGAGATATTTCCATTTTCAGGTGTGAAGATTCTAAGAATTTCGTAGGAAACCAGATAAAATTTTGAACGGCTAGTCAGTTGAGTTCGATCTTGGTTAGAACGTGGCGTTTATCATTTTTCAGCTGTGACAACCAAAACTCTCGCTGAATAGTAAGGCTTTAGAAATAAGCAGTTTAGTTTACTATATCATGTTTTGTACCTTTATTAACTGGAATGTATTTTAAGAAAACTGAAATAACATTATTAATACGCTGTAAACCGTTACTTCTTCTTCTTCTTCTTCTTATATATATTTTTTTTAAGAAATGGATTAATATAGACAAATGTTATAAAATGATTTACTGAAAATTTCAAAAGCATAAAATAAACATATATGTGTGTATTTGTGTTGTAAAATTTGGAGCTGTGTATTATTACAAGATTTTTGCAAAACTTGTAATTTGATTTTTCTTTTAGATATACGGAAACTATTTCACTAACTTAGTTTTATTTATATTGCGTTAGTAGAGTACTAGATTGTACGTTAATGTTAGGTACGTTGTTTTTATTTTTGAACTATTCTCAAAAAAAACATTTTATGACATGAAAACGGCATGTCCTTTATTTCGTCGTTGCTGAATAAGACATACTTTTGAAGTTTAACAAATATCTTCTCTTTCCTCCTCAATATAAATGAAAAATATATTTTGTAATGAGTTAACTGGATGTAGTGGAACTTAATATAGTTATCAAAGTGCTAAATTCTCTTCAATTTTTGTGATCGATTTCTGCTAAAGTGGAAAATAGGAGGATCATTAAGCAACGACTTCAAGTTAAAATGATGGGATATAAGTGTATTTATTAACTTTGGAAAAATATTTTTATTAAATATTTCTTGTTCAATTTTTTACTATATAGGACGATTAAATTTTTATTTATTGTTATTAATAATTTTTATATAAGCATATAATTCGTTAATACGATTTATCTAAAAATATATGTAATATATATATATATATATATAATTATTATTATTATTATTATTATTACGCATTTCAAATGAAGTTTTTTATTGTAATGTAAATATTACTCAGCTTTTCATTTACCATGAACTACTTTTGCGGAACTGGAAGATTATTACTAACATGAATAAACGTAAAAAAATGGAAATATAAGCTCATATACTTCAAAAAATATGTTTAGTATTTATCTCTTCCGTAATTTATTATTAAATGTGTCAAAAAAAAAAAAGACACATATTACCATTTATAAATTTGTATTATAGTGTTTTGTGTAAAGACTCGAATTTTACGTATTTCATTAAAAAAAATTTCAACACATTTGCAATACCTTTCCTTTTTCAACTTTTTCAAAACTTTTCGTCATAAAATAAGCCTCTAAATATATAAACATTTTATTATGCGGAAATAATAATTTAAAATGTTCTAAAACATAGTGTACCATCAAGCCTTGTCTTACTATACATGTTCGCTTACATGGAAAAAATGTGGAATTTTGCATAATGCAGCTTTTCTCAGCCTTTGTATGCGCAGCTTCTCATTAAGAACATTTTACACATAGTGCACCTAAAACAGAATCCCATTTATAAACGCATTATGTCGGTGTAATGTGCTTTTTTTTTCGTATTAGAATTTATTTTTTATTTTTTTTTCCTTTAAATAAACTAATCTTTTCTTTTCTTTGTTTCTTAACACTTTTTTTTCCCATGTACTCACTTGTTTAATTTACGGTCGTTCTGCTCCTGAGGCACTACGTTCTAAATGTTAAGAATCATTATGTTACGTAAATAAGGAATATCGTAAAATTTTTATATGTCTATTTACTTTGTAATAAATGATTTAGGTATTTATTTATTACACACTTTATTTGTGTATTAGTCGAAAGAAAATATTTTAATGTAATTAAGTAATCCACATAGAATTTTTTTTCAATATAGTTAATATAATAGCTATATGTAATTAAAAAAAAATATTTAGTTTAGAGTGAAGGATTTTATTGTACGTAAAGAAGAAAAAGAAGGAAAAAAAAATTTCCGATTACAAGAAAGTAAGGGGATTTTTATGCAACGTAAATAAGAAAAAATACAAAATGTGTTTAGTTCTACCTCGTTTTTTTGCGATGAAATTAATGTAAGCACTATCAGTTTCGAAAGGACATAGCCTTTCTTCTTCAGGTGCAGAAAACACATGTTACTACATTGGAGGCTAAAGCGAGTTTTTATGGTTTGCATTCACTGTAATAGCACGTGTTATTTGCACCTGAAGAAGAAAGGCAACGTCCTTTTGAAACCGGTTGTGCTTATATTAATTTTATGGTGTGTGAAAATGATTTTAAGGTTAAACAAGAATCACTAATTAAATTATATTACGAATTATATAATAAACTAGCAGGCTACGCTCGCTTCGCTGGTCAATATTTTTAAATGAATCACTATAGTTAATGAATTCTCAAAATTGCATTAATTTTTATCATGCGAAAAAAAAAGAGAGAAAAAAAGTTTTGATTGAATAAAATGTCACGCCGGTCCCCACTGCCTTCGGCAACGCAGGTCATTGTACGCTGCACGCGTGCATTTATATTCGACACTCTTAATGAATCACTCTATTATCTTAAGGGAAAAACATAAATATTAAAAAAAAATATATCTTCTCCCATTGGTGGTATAATTGTTTTTGTATTTTGGCTATATGGTCTTTGTTACTTTATGGGAATTTCTGTTGCTGTTTTGCGTGTTCCTGTATATTTGTATTCACGCTGCTTGACATTTTATTCAGTACGATTGTTTTTGTTCTACTATTTTATGCTTTTGTATTATTGGCTTTGTATGTAACACTTCCATGTGACTCTGTATTTTTGATTTTTCCATTTTTTTTTTTTTTTTTTTTTTTTTTCCTGCTGGTTTTCTGGGTTCGTTCTCCTGGCTGAGTTTTAATTGATGGTGGATGCTTCTTTTTCCGACCGTCCTTGGGCCTTCGGGCCGGCCATAAACCTTCGGGTTGGTCGGCGGTTTCGGGGGTAATAATTGCCCAGCAAAACTTATACTGGTGGGCTCGTTTTGGCCTACTGCTGGCATCCTGCACTTGCCATCAGTTGCCGGTTGCCCCATATAACTCCAGTAGCGGGCCGTTTGTGGCTGCCAGCTGTGATGGAAGCCTAAAGAAAAATGGTCGGTGGCCCAGAAGTGGCATAAACACAGTTGGCCTTATGCAGGCTATCACCACACGGCCAACATCATATTTTTCATGTTGTGGCCGCAAATTATTAGGCCATAACCAATTTGTATGCATAGAGGGCGCTGTGATTCTTTTTCTGTTGATTTGAAATTCCCTCGCTGTCCGCCATTTCATACGAAGTTCTTGTTCGTTGTTGTTGTCTGCGGGTGCGAGATTGAAAATCTCGTAAAAATAATATATGAGTAAGTAATTCAATTATTAATTTGTTTTTGTATTATTTTTTAAATACTATTTTTTTTAAATGTTTGACTCTAAAGCTATTGTTGTAACAAAAGGATTTCTAGAAATATATAACAAATATCCAGTTGACCCGTTTTAGTAAATTATGATAGCCGCTAACTTTCTAGTATTTTATTATTTTTATTATTATTTATTATTATTATTTATTGATTTTTTAATTTTTGACCAAAAAACTAGTATGATGTGGCACCACAAAACTTTCTTCTGTATTTTTTATTATGCAAATTCGCGTAGTGCAAATAATTTGTTAAAATCATTTTCCTGAATGCATGCAAACGATTTTCATTTTAGAACAGTGTTTCTCAATAATAATAATAATAAAAATAATAAAATCAATTTTGTGCCAACTTCTGAAAAAATGCTTTCTTCTTCTTCTTCTTTTTTTTTTTTTTTTTTTTTTTTAATAATTTATAACTTTGCTTTAATTTTCCACAAATTTAATTCAGTCATTTACTTGAAAGTTATTGATGAGTTTCTTTTGAAAAATACCAGCATTGAAAATTTATCCCCTCATGGGGAAGAACGAGCGATTCTTCAACTTATACAAAAAAATTTTCCTAGTTTGTTGTTAGTTATTTAAATATTTATTTTTTAATTCATAATACAAATTAAAAAAATAATTATCATTTATTTGAAATCATTTATACTGTGTCATATTGAAAATTACGAAGAAGTAGAAATATAGAGCCATGTGTTGAGTGAATGATCCACAAATGTAATCGGGAACGATTTTAATCAAGTTTGGTTAAATAACAAATTTGGTTAAATTTCGTCCATTGGTTCGTGAGATACAGCGTCCACAATTTTTTTTATACACAACTTACAGAGTGAATTTTTCTAAAAATGGTCAAATCGAGTTCAGGAATCTCAAAACCCTCCATCACAGAAAATAATTTTCATAAATAATAATTTTCAAATGTAATTTCTATAAACTATTATAGGAAACGAAAAAAAAAAAAAAAAAAAAAGTGGTAGTCATAACAAACTGTTTTATTTTATTTATTTATTAATTATTATTTTTTAAATGCAAGCGAGAAAAATAATTTCACTTTTACGAAACTGAAATACTCCCCCCCTCAATTTCCCGTAACGTATAAGAATATTTTTGAGCATCATTATTAAATGAACCACAAATATTTATTTTATCATTTTTGATCGGAACCATTTCTTATTGCATCTATAAAATTTATGTTGATATGTATTTTAGCGTTGTATAAAGATTTTTACGTGCGCTGATAAGAAATGTCTCTTTGACTGTAATGTATCCAAATTATTTTATGAATTTTTATACTGAAACCATTTGGGTTACCTGTACAACTTTTTATGACAAGCGTCCTATAGTAAATCTCGAAAACCTGTATAACATATATGAGTTTTATGGAATTCTAAAAATATTTTTCAAATAGGGAATCGCGGATAAATTTATCAAATATTTACAGCTACAAAGACAAACGCACTCTCGTTTTTATGCCTAATTCCGTTATCTCTTTACTCAACCGAACGATATATATATATTTTTTTCAGCTGAAGAATCTGCTTTCCAAACCTAATGAAAATTAATTGGCACAGGTCAAATGCTGAATATTCGCTTAAAGTTCAAATAACGTCATCTGTATAAAACTGCAAAATCATATTTCGGTATGGCACGTGTCGGAAAATTATTCACTCAAGGACTTTGAAGAAGTTGGAGAGAGAGTAAAGATCCCACTGGACTATCAACAACGCGAAAAAGTTCTTTGTGGTGGCCTGGTTAAGAGTGACAGCTGTGATAATTAATTTTAAATGAAGATAAACACAGAGAGAAAAAAAGGAAGCTGATTCATCTGCCCTGCTGTTTTAAAAAGAAGGGGAAAAAATTATCAACTGGGTACCATTTGATGAAGGAGAAAATAAAAATATTCAAGATTTTCTGGATACTTGAGAGTTATAATAAAAAAGCACTACAGAATTGGTGTTTAAAAGTAATAAGAGTAACCAAAATAAAATGTAAGAGCTCGCAACAATCGTTTCGGATGGAAAGAAAACATGATCCTTCATCAGGCAAACGAAGTAGGCACGAGTGCGGCAAACAAAGCGCAAGCGTTACTGCCTCCGTTTTGTTTGCAAAATTTTTTGGCGTTTATTCAAAGTATTGTACATGTTACTTGAGAGTATACTCCAGTTTCTTAAGAAATCGCACCCTCGGGCGGCGTAACCTAGTTATTAACTAAAAGGACGTTCGGAATGGAGATGTCCGTTTTCTTATTGCCGTAAATCAGAAAGTGACCTAAAATCCGGAAAAGTCCGAAATCCGGAAAGGCCACGGTCCGGACGATTCCGGATTTGAGATTTTGTACTGTAGTAATAAATAGAAAAATTTGTAAATAAACATAATCATTGCCCCCCCCCCCCCCGAAAAAAAAAAAAAAAAGATGCATCAGATCTTTTAGGTTGAAATAATAACACATCCCTTCGTGAGTTTAACAAACAGCACGATTGCAGCAAATTACTTTTGCTGCACTCGTGCCCACTTTGTTTCGCCTGATGAAGGGTCTTCGTGCTATTTCAACCGGAAACAATTGCTGCAATTTTTTATTATTTATTTATTATTATTATTATTTTTTTTTTTTTTGTTTATGGTGTTTTTTACAATGCTCACTTTATAACAATTTTTGTTTCAATAATTTATAATTTTCACATGTAAAGTTACATTTATTTATATCAAATAGCGTAACAAAGTTAAACATATTGAAATTTGAACACTTTAAAAAAAAAAAAAAAAACTTAATCTCCTTTATTCCAAAAAATGTAATATAGAGAAACATTTGCACTGAAAACAAAAAATTAAACTTTTATCATAAGGAAAATGGATCAACTGACTATTTCCTATATGCTTCACTAGAAATCCTGAATTTACAACCATAGTGTATGAATAAAATACTTGTAAATAGTATTTAAAAATGAATATGTACAAAATCAAATTAAATATTGGATGCATAGAAAAAACTGGCTGATACTTCATCAGAAGAAAGAGAGAGGAAAACAAAAGAAAGAAAAAGAAAAAAAAGCACGAATAAAATTAAGGGTATCACCAATAAAATAAATATATTAGCTATAACTAAATCACTGCTGGCCTATTAACGGCCCTCTTCACTTACCGTCTCCGGAAGTCCGAGGCAATGTTATTCTATGGGAAATTTTCTTTACAAATAACTTATTAACTAATACATATTTTTAAATTCTGCTTTCACATTCAGAAAATTCCCAACTGTTAAATTGACGGACCTTTTTAAAATGTATTTTTTTAATTTTTAATATTTTATTTTGAATTTGCAAAATGAAAAATTTCACACATTGAAAATTCGTATTTTGCAGCTTCAAAATAAAATATAAAAAAATAAAAAAATATTTTTTTTAAAAAAGGTCCGTCAATTTAACAGTTGGGAATTTTCAGAATATGAAAACAGAATTTAAAAATATGTATTAGTTAATAAGTTATTTGTAAAGAAAATTTCCCATAGAATAACATTGGCTTCGGCTTCCGGCGACGATGAGTGAAGCGGGCCTTTAATGGGAAATATAAAGGACCAATGAAGACTGCCGGCAGTAATATAATTTTTTATGTTTGCCACAACTGGCCCACTGTAGGCTTCCAGCAATAACATAGAAAAATTATGTTTGCCATCAGGTAGCCCAACACTGGCCCACTAACAATTTCCAACCTAATGTCGGTTACCAACAGTGGCCCATTACCTATTTTCATCATACTGCTAGCTGCCAGCAGCGATCCATTCACTGGCCCACTAACTTATTTTTAACTTACTGCAGGCTGCCAACAGTGGATCGATTGAATATGGCCTACTGACGGCCGGCGTAACATATTCCCTGCGGCAACGTTAACTTTTGCCACCGACGGGCCAGCTGCAGCTACTGCTGGCAACCAGCACTTGGCCTCATGCTGGCCGTCATCTGAGGTTTTGCTGGGTGGTGGTATAATCGGTCCGGGTCCCCACTGACTGCGGCAGCATATACAGGCGCACGCGGCACGCATGTTCCTTCACCTACCGTTCCCGCCCCTCCTAATTATTTTAGACTTTAAAAAATAGTCGCAATCGTTCTCTCGGGCTTTTAAACCAAATAATACTAATTTCCAACATTTTTTCTGAATGTCTTTATTTTTACCCCTGCACCTGTCCCCCTTCCCGCCCCTCGTAATAATTCTGTACTTTCGAAAATATTCGCAATCGATTTATCCTCAAAACCTAACAACACTAATTTTGAGCCCCCTAACACTTATTTATATATTTTTGCCCCTTCCTACCCATTCAATTAACTTTACAAATTTGAAAATATCCGCAATTGTAAGTATCAAAAACTTCTATGTACTAATTTTGAACGACCTAACTCTATATTTTTTGCCCCACCGCCCCCCCTCTTTCTGACCCTCATGATAACTTTACACTTTCGAAAATATCCTCATTCGACTTGCAGGCTTCTAAAACCTATCTGTACCAATTTTGAACAGTCTAACTGTATTTCTATGTTTTCCCCATAGCCCCCCCCCCCTTTCTCGCCCCACCTGGGACGAATTTCTAAAATTAATGAAATTTGTTTTTATCTATTCCTAGGAGCTACATTTTAGAGCAAAAATCTCACATGTATCTTTTTTTTCTGTTTGCAATATAAAGGATTATTTGAAATCACGTTTTGTCCCCTCTCCCCTCTCTTGGGGGTCTGAATTTTTAAAATTATAGAAATTGGTTTTTTGGTATTTGTATTAGCAATATATTAGAGTAAAAATTTCACGTATATCTGTTTTTTTGTTTGAGATATATAGGAGTATGTAAAACCACGTTTTACCCCCCTTTTCCCCTTTGGGGACCGAATTTCTTAAATTCCAGAAATTGGTTTTTAGATATTTGTGTTAGCTATATTTTAAAGCAAAAATTTTACGGATATCTGTTTTTTTTCTTTGAGATATCAGGGTTTTTGTGAAATCACATTTTGCCCCCTACTTCCCCTTAGGGGGCGAATTTCGCAAAATCGCTTCTTAGGGGGTATACACTATATGTTCTATAATCTGACCCAGTTTCGTGTCAGTGGCTCCAGTAGATTTTGCTGTGCGTTGATGAGTGAGTGAGTGAGTGAGTGGAAGTACTCTTTTATATGTATAGATAACCTTGGAACCACTGCTAAATGTTTTTCTACGCTTAGCATTAGCCATTATGAACTACGGGTGACAGAACGTGCATACAAAAAAAAAAAAAATAAAGTAAAATAAAATAAAATAAGCAATAAGCGAACGCGAAATGACACCTTACTTGTAAATTAGCTTAACACCTGACCCGTTCAAACGTTTAAGACAATCTACATTGCTGGGTCAGAGGGGTTAATTATTACGGATCGGCCGTAATCTTAATACCATAAAATTTTAATAGAATTTTTTATAGTTATTATTTGCGATTCAATGTGAAAAGATTACTTTGTTTGCATAGTAGTAACATATTTTTTGTTTGTAGTAACTTGGCACCTATGCCTTCGGCGTACTAAACATGACGTACTAAACATATAGACGTACATACTTCGGAAAAAATATTTTAATACTTATTTGTTATTTAATTTATTTCAGCATAGATCGAGGAAAATTGATTCATTGTATTCATTATAATTAATTAATATTTGGATGTATAAATATTCAGTTATATTTTTTAATTAAAATGCATTAAAAAAATATGTTAGCGGCGTTTTATTTATTTATTTATTTTTTATTATCTTGTAGATTTTCATTTATAGTATCCCACATTTTTTTCAAGTGGAAAGAATGTGGACCGTTAAAATAACGCCCATAAAAAAATAAATAAAGGAAGTACAAGTATATATACATTGGTAAAACATTTTTAGAACTTATATCTCACACAATTTATTTGGATGTAGGTCAGCAAAAATGACATTTATTATGACTTATTAACGTGTTTCATTAATACAGTTAATACAAAATGACCTCAAGTTAATAGGTCGGAGAGAAGGTCATGTTGTTTTTCTGTTCCTTCAATAAAAAAATGTCCATTATTTCATTGTTTGTTTTTGCGAATTAGAAAGTTTTTATATTAATCAAAAGCTGATATTTTCTCGTTTTGATGTATGATGTTATAGGCATTTTCTAATGAATAAACTTTTAGAAATAGATGTATATGGTAGTTCAGCTAAAACCTCTTTTAGCAATCATGATTTCCAAATTCATTGTCAGAAAAGCTCACAAAAATTTTGTTTTTCTTTGAACATTAGAAAGTTAAATTATGTTTGGTCAAATTCAGGACAATTGACACGAATCTTCAAGACGACCCTCGTACGGGAAGACCAAAGAAACTAGATGACAATATTTTGAGGACTTTGGCGTGTAATAAACCAATATTCACTACGAGAGAGATCGGGGATAATTTAAGCATTAGCCACTTAAGAATTGAAAACCATTTGCTCAAACTTGACTTAGTTTAAATAATTACAAGATAAAAATAAATCTTTTTATATACCATGTTTTTAAATTTTCTGTTGAATCATATAAATGCTACCGAAGGAAGCGGAAACTCGGGAAAATTGGCTAAAAGTATTTAAAAAAAATCATTGCTATCGTGTTTTGACCTATTATAAAAGATTCAAATGCCTAGCTAGCCGGGAAGTTAGTCAAAAATCGATTTCAAGTTTTGTACTGGTAAAGCTGCCGAAGACAGCAGGTTCCGTACCAATTGGTTAAAAATATTTAAAAAATGCATTTTCACCGTGTTCTGAACTATTCTGAAAGTTTTAAATGTCTAGCTAGTCGGGAAGTAAATTAAATAAATTTTCTGTTGAATCATATAAACGCTGCCGAAGGCAGTAAGGGCAGCACTTGACTAAAAGTTTAAAAAATATGTATTGTCACTGTGTTCTGAGTTATGCTGAAAGTTCTAAATGCTTAGCGAGTCGGGAATTTAGTGAAAAATCGATTGCAAGCTTTGTACTTGTAACACTGTCGAAGGCAGCAGGAACCCAAAACAGTTGACTAAAAGTATTAAAAAAAATGCATTTTTACCGTGTTATTAATTATTCTGAAAGTTTAAAATGACGGGAAGTTAGTTAAATAAATTTTCTGTCGAATCATATATAGACTGCCGAAGGCATTAGGGACCTGAAACAGTTGACTAAATGTATTAAAAAATGTATTGTCACCGTGTTCTAAGCTGTTCTGAAAGTTTCAAATGTCTAGCTAGTCGGGAAGTTAGTCAAAAATCGATTGCACGATTTGTACTGGACAAACAAACAAACAAACAAGAATCGAAGTAAAAAAAAAAAAAAAAAAAAAAAACAGGGTAAAAGGTGTCGCTAGGTTAAAGAAAACAGTGAGAGATCGAATTTCTATTTCTATTTCTTTTGTTTGACAACAATATGAACCATTCTTGGATCCCCTATTTACTTCTGTTTAATAGTGGACTGTTTATCACTATGTAGTGTGGGAAAGAACCAAGATAATGTCCGGAAATTTGCCTTTTACTCTCGAGAAGATCAGTTTTCACTAAAAAATGCTAATGATTTAGATTTGGTGTGATTGTCGAAGACCTTTGCACCGGAAACTATTGTAAGAAGATAAAACTGTTATAAGAGATTTATACTGGGATCAGCTAACCCAACTGGTTATAAAAATACGTGAACTTTGCCCAGCACTATGTGACAGGAAAAGTGTTGTATTCCAAAATGACAATACCAGTCCTCGCGTAGCTTTAAGAAGGAAAAATAGCTCCTGACTTTTTATTATGAGTTTTTTTTTTTTTCCATCCACCATTGCCATCTGACCTAGTGTCATCTGACTGGCATTTGTTTCTCATGACACAAACATTTGTAACGAAAAAAAAAAAAATATATATATATATATATATATATTCGAATATTTCAAGATGTTAAGAGGTCATGACTTTAAAGTATAGGAGCTTTTGCAGTCGGTAGCAAAATTATTGTGCTTCAATAATTTTGCACACTTTTCCACACTTTTCATATATGTTTTTAAGTTTGATTCCTAATTTTTATCATCAACTTACATTTTTATAAACAGTGTAAGACTAAGATCACGACTCGACAAACATTTACTTAACAAAACTTTATCGGTGCTTTAAGTAGGAAGTAAGTAAGAAATTATTGCTAGTGCTTCAATAATTTTGCTGCGAACCATATGCATTATACATAAATGGCTTTCTTGACAGACGGAAGAAGGTCATAGAAAACAGTGGTCAGTACTTCAATAATTAATCTCACTTATGAGCTTAAATATGAAAAAGAACAAATTTCTAAAAAATAAAAAACAAGACATAACTTCTTTCCGAACAAAAAAGTACATATAGTGCACTTTATATATTTTTAAAGCAATTTTTATGTGATGTTATATTAAATGGTAATACAGTCGTAATTAATTTTTTTCTAAATAATCTTAATAATTATAGTAGTTTATATTTATTTATTTATTCTTTGCTTGTTTTTGCGTTTCAACAGTGAATTTCTAAAAGGTATTTATTGTTTATATTTGTTTATTATCAGAAATATACTAGTAACCTTTTATAGCAGATTCGTACAGTCCTTATTTCTGTATTTAGAATTACAATTTTAACCATAAAGAAAGGCTATAATTAACGAATATCTTTATTGTTTAAGAATAGTTGTTTAAGTGTCCTTAAAAAAGTAAGACCTGTACGAAGTCTGTATAGGACTGCGGGAAGTGCATGTCCTACTATGAAATAGAAAAGAGAAGTAAGTCATTTCATTAAGCCTACAATTTTTACTCTACTAAAAAATTCTGATGTCATAAAAGGGTGTTTGCAGGCACGTATCAGAAGTTAACTACTGTTTCCTTAAACACTCTTTTTTAGCATGCTTTTATATTAAGCCGGTTTGTCAGTCTATCTGTTTATTTTCTTGTCATTAATTTTCTTTTACAGTTGGCAGGAAAATTATTTAAGCAGAGATGCACATTTTTCATAAGCATATTATTTTAGTTTGATCGCTAATTTTTTCATCAACTTACATTTTTATAAGCATCATAAGACTAAGAGTATCACTCAACAAATATTTACTTAAAAAGCAGTATTAAATAGGAATTATTGCTAGCACTTCAATAATTTTGATGGCGACTTTATATGAATTTAGTGAAAAATGTTCGTGGAGTTTTCTGGAAATTTCTAGAAAATTCATGGAATCTTATAAACTTCATTGAATCTTCCAGAATTTTCATGGAAACTTTTAGAAATTTCGTGGAACCTTCTAAAAATTATTTTCATGGAGCTTTCTATAAACTTCATGGAGCCTTCTGCAAATGTCGGGGAAACATCTAGAAACTTCTTAGAATCTTCTAAAAAAATTTGTGTTTCTGAATGATTTTAGAATTTTTTAGAAGGTACCAGCGTTTTCAAAATGCCCTTTTCGTTGCATAACATTACAAGGCATTTCCGTTTTTTAAATAAAAAACTAAAACTAAAACATGAAAATAAAGATATAAAGAATCTTTTATAAAAATTCCATGAAAAGAAAAAAATAAGGAAAACTTTGGACATTTGTGGTCCGAATGAAGGAAAAACATTAAATATATTTAAAGCTAAATTTCATGGAATTAAAAAATACAAAAATAAGAATCTTTTATTTATTAAGCGAATTTTTTTTTTCAAAATTATTCTCAGTTTCAGAAAAATATTAACACACCATTACTATAAACAAGAAAGAAAAATCATGCAGTACGCATTGATTAGTAACACTTTCCAACTGTACGTAATTGTTGTATCGAATAACTTTTAATATCCTTTGTCTACGTTATCACACAACAGACAGAATAACTGAAAAATATACAGATATACTAATTCATTTTAAAATTATTCTTAGGCATTTTTGAAAGAGTTAAAAAGGCTTAACGCAAAAGAAAATGCAGCCATTAGATTATAATTGCAGCTTTTGATCTCTCTGAATATTTTAGTGTTGCCCTGTAAATCAGAGAGTTAATCATATCATATTCTATACAAAATATTATTTTAGATTTTTAACAATACATTTCAATATTTTTATGTTTTTTACAGTAGAACGATTTTTAAATATCTTTCGAAAAAATCTGTCCTAAAAAGAAACGGCATTTTTTTTTTTTTTTGTTGTTGTCCCTGTAAACAAACTAGTTATACAGGACCTACTAATGTCATTTTAAATGGGGAACTTTGTATAGGGAAAATATTTATAAAAATAACACTCATAGAACACAATGCTTTCAAATGCTTTTGGGTGTCCCTGTACACAAACCAGAAGAGATATTCACTCCATTTTCAATATGGAATATCCGATTGTGAACTTTGATAAAATATATCAGTTTCGAGAAATTCAATAAATATTTACAGGAGTTAGAGCGTGGGCAGAAAGACAGACAGACAGATGGACAGATACACAAACTGAAATCATATTCACACTTAAAAATGTTAGAAAGTGTTAACAACGCTTAATGTAAATTCTAGCAACTTTTTATAATTAGCTCTTAATATAAATGGATATTTTTGTATCACCCTGTAAATCTAATTCTAATCATGCTATAATCTATGCAAAGCATTTTTTATGCATATAAATAACATATTTCAATTTCCTAAAACTTAGTGGAAAGTAAAGTTATTAAAATTTGGTTTATAGAAATATCTCTCATAGAACACAATGCTTTGGAATACTTTTGAGTATCCCTGTACATAAACCGATGGTGGTAATTCCTCCATTTTATACAGGAAACATCCAATAGTGAACTTGAATAACATATTTCAATTTCATTCAGATATGTCTACAGTAAATGTATGAAAATATGGTTTATAGAAATACCTCTCATCGAACACAATGCTTTGAAATACTTTCGGGTGTCCCTGTACACAAACTAGTGGAGGTATAAACTCTATTTTCAATAGGGAACGTCCGATAGTGAACTTGAATAACAAATATCAGTTTCAAGAAATTCCATAAATATTTACGGGAGTTAGAGCGCGGACAGACAGACAGACAAACCGAAGTCATAAATACTTTTCAAGCTTGTTGGAAAGCGTTAAAAATGTTAGAAAGTGTTAAAAACGCTTAACGTAAACGAAAGTACATATATAGCAATTTGTTTGTTAATAGCTCTTAATTTAACTGGATATTTTTGTGCCACCCTGTAAATCTAATGCTAATCATGCTATATTCTATGCAAATTATTCTTTGGTACATATAAATAACATATTTCAATTTCCTAAAACTTAGTGGAAACTAAAGTTATTAAAATTTGATTTATAGAAATATCTCTCATAGAATGCAATGCTTTGGTATACTTTTGAGTGTCCCTGTATATAACCCGATGGTGGTATTCCCTCCATTTTATACAGGAAACTTCCAATAGTGAACTTCAAATACATATTGCAATTTCATTAAGATATGTCTACAGTGAAGGTATTAAAATATGATTTTTAGAAATACCTCTCATAGTACACAATGCTTTGAAATACTTTCGGGTGTCCCTGTACACAAACCAGTAGAGGTACAAACTCCATTTTCAATAGGGAACGTCCGATAGTGAACTTGAATAACATATTTCAATTTCATTAAGATATGTCTACACTAAAATTATTAAAATATAGTTTATTGATATACCTCTCATAGAACACTAAGCTTTGAAATATTTTCGGGTGTGTCTGTACACAAACCTGTAGAGGTACAAACTCCATTTTCAATAGAAAACGTCCGATAGTAAACTTGAATAACATATTTCAATTTCATGAAGATATGTCTACAGTAAAGGTATGAAAATATGATTTATAGAAATACCTCTCATAGATCACAATGCTTTGAAATACTTTCGGGTGTCCCTGTACACAAACCAGTAGAGGTATAAACTCCGTTTTCAATAGGGAACGTCCGATTGGGACTTTGAATAACATATTTCAATTTCATTAAGTTATGTCTACAGTAAAGGTATGAAAATATGGTTTGTAGAAATACCTCTCATAGAACACAATGCTTTGAAACACTTTCGGGTGTCCCTGTACACAAACCAGTAGAGGTTTAAACTCCATTTTCAATAGAAACCGTCCGATCGTGACTTTGAATAACATATTTCAATTTCATTAAATTATGTCTACAGTAAAGGTATGAAAATATGGTTTGTAGAAATACCTCTCATAGAACACAATGCTTTGAAATACTTTCGGGTGTCCCTGTACACAAGCCAGTAGAGGTTTAAACTCCATTTTCAATAGGGACCGTCCGATCGTGACTTTGAAGACATATTTCAATTTTATTAAGTTATGTCTACAGTAAAGGTATGAAAATATGGTTTGTAGAAATACATCTCATAGAACACAATGCTTTGAAATAATTTCGGGTGTCCCTGTACACAAACCAGTAGAGGTATAAACTCCATTTTCAATAGGGACCATCCGATAGTGAACTTGAATAACATATATCAGTTTCAAGAAATTCCATAAATGTTTACGGGAGTTAGAGCGTGGACAGACAGACAGACAGACAGACAGACAGACGGACAGACCGACAGACAGACAGACAGACAGACAGACAAACCGAAGTCATAAACACTTTTCAACCTTGTTGGAAAGTGTTAAAAATTAGCCTATAAATGTTTATAATAATAAATGCACAATGGATATACTTTTACCATATTCTATACAAAGGGTGGTCCAAAACCCCCTGATACATTTTAAAGTTCAATATATAACAAAGTAACTGACGAACTAAAGTGCAGTTTGTACTATAATGCGTAAGCATACAAAAAATTTAATACTAATTTTTTCTCATACATTGTGCTATGCTTTAAAACCAATAAAAAAAATAAAATGCGCAAGGCAAGCAAATAAAGATCATAAATTGCGTAAAATTGATTACAATATTTCAATATTAGTGTTATTTATAGCTCAAAACACTAATGAATATTCTAATTCGGAATCTGATCGAAACGATAATATAATCCAATCTACATGTGTGGAAATGACTGGATTACATGCGTTACTCACGTCCATGCGTTATTCTTGTGTCTACTTTAGTGTCAATTACAGGAAAAATGCACGCTTTATCCCTCACATAGCCTCAGAAAAAGAAATGAAGAGGAATTGATTCTAGGTATCGAGATGGCTATATAAAAACTGCAAGAAACGCTGTATACAAATATATATAGAGAGATAATATAGGGTCAAGTATCACCATCTAAGGAAAATTTTTGGAACTACTTTTTAAGAAAAACTGCATAACTTTTACTGCAAGTTTCCTCTCGTATGCCACTTACTCGATTTTTTATTTAATTTAATTTATATCGAAGAACTTTGACTCGTCCTGTATTTTCAAATTTATATACCTCTGAAACATATTAAGTTTCTTAACTTTAGATAGTTATAAATAGAACATTATAATTATATTATTTATATTATTCATAATACTATTTTTATTATCATTGTTATTATTATTACTATTTTTAGAATTTCGAGATGTATCAAAATACTTTTAAGGTACAGAAATCTGATTTGTGAGATACACTTTTATCGTGAAAATGACAAGCTTGGAATAGAAACTCATGATAGTAGTTTCCGCAATCCTTAAAACTTTATTATCGATAAATATGTGATGCTCGTACTAAAGAAAATTTTCAAAGCTGTTTCAGGAAATTACAGAAACTTGTTTCTTAAGTGAAGAGAGAGATGACAATAAAAACTTCTTCAACCAGAAATAAACAACTTTCTTCTGAATAGAAAGAAAAAAAAAATCCTTTAATGTGTTGCAGAAAAACTATTCATTTTTAAACTAAATAATTCATCGAAAAATAGTATTTGAAGAAGTTTCTGCAAGTAATTTTCCTGTATAATTCTTGTTAATTAAGAAACAGTTTTCTTATTTATCTATAATCATTACAAATGAGATGTCTGCTCATTTCTAGAAGTTTTAAGATAGATATATATATACATATATATATAATTCTAAAAGAAAAATATCTATCTATAAATGCATACTTAGTTTAATCTAATAAAGTGCTAATAAAGTGCTAAAACGCATAATAAAGATTTTAGGTCTCATTGCGGCTTTATTTAAGGACATTTTCCGCCACTATTTTTAAATATCAATTTTATTTGGATATTCATGAAGCATTTTACATATTTCAAATTTCGAAAAATCTTTTTAATGATATTTCGTCCACTCCATTCTTCTCTGATGCTTGGAAATTACTCACGTAACTTAGATTTTCGTTTAATTTTTGATATCCTTAGATTGTTATATGTTTAATCTCACTCCTTTATTTATTTTCTTGTTTCCTTGTACAATTCTACTCACACCAGTAGTTATATTTACTTTCTACTTTATAAAGTTTTTCTTTTCATTTTAAACGATTTTGTGCGTTGCCGCTTTGACTGCAGCACTCGTGCTTACTTTATTAGCCTGATGAAGGGTCGTGTGTTTTTTCGACCCGAAACAATTGTTGTGAGTTTATTGCATTTTATGGTGTTTATTCAAAGTTTGTAAGTAATATTTTTTACAACGCCAGTTTTGTGGTGCTTTTTTATTTCTAAACTATTGTTTAAAGCTGTTTTCCGAGTATTTTGTTTAACAATTATTCATTTTAATTAAGAATAAAACTACTGATAATTGGAATAGCTGATATGCTCAATGTACAGTACATAAGATTAAATTATATCAAAAGAAAGAAATATTTTGAAGAAATTTTAGACAAAATTGTATAGTTTTTTAATGAAATAAAAAATCGTTAATTCCTTATAGAAAATTGATTTGCTAAAACGTTGAATTATTTCTAGAAAAATGGTTTTACAATTATTTTCTGCAAGTAATGTCTTTCTGTATTCAATTCTTTAATTTTTTTTTTTTTTTTTTTTTTTTTTTTTTTTTTGTTTGTTGTTGTTGTTTGTTTGTTTAGCACAACGTATTGCCTATATTCGAAAAAAAAAAAATGTGTCAATTTAAAACTATTATATGAGGATATTTAAGACAAAAATCAGCATTTCTTTTCTACAAGAAAAATCTATTTCTGTTATATATTATAACGAAATTAGTCTATTGATTAGTAAATATCTTGTCAAACATTTTTATTTATTCCATTTTTAGTAAGTGATTTTTTTCTCTATTTATTTTTTCTTTATGTTTAGAATAAATTATGTATGTGGAAAAAAGTTCTTATCAAAATAATATATATATATATATAGTTGAAGTAATTTAATGCTAAAATCAGCATCAATTATCCTAATTTTTCTTTTTTCTCTGTTATGAAGGCGTTATGTTTAAATCAAAATTTATTAATCTAATAGTTTTATTTGGTATATTTTCTGTAAATAATATTTATCTATAACTATTTCTTTAATTTATATATTTAGGTTAAGTGAAAATAACAATATATGTACGAATAACTCATATCAAAATGGAAATTTACTTTAAAGGAATTTATTTGAGAAAAATTTAAATTAAATTCACCATTACTTATTTTAAATGTAAAATACAAATCTTTTGTAATATACTATAAAGTTTAAATCGAAATTTATTAATCGAACAAAAATATTTAATGTACTAGTTTCCGTAAATCATATATCTCTCAATTTACTCATTTCAATAAACAGAAAAAAAAAATCTTGAAATTTTATGTAAGAATAAATTGTAAATAAAGTTGTATTTGTAATAAATTGTAAAGAATAATTTTAAAATTGTAAAATTATTTGTATTGTAAATTTAATACAGGAACTGATATTTTTTATTTTGAAAAAAAAAAAAAAAAAAAAAAAAAAAATATATATATATATATATATATATATACATATATATGTATATGTATATATATATATATATATATATATATATATATATATATATATATATATATATATATATATATATATATATATATATATATATATATATATATATATATATATATATAATCGAAAATTTATATAATTAAACAATATATTATTTATTGAATAATATTCTAATATTTCATAATTATTATTTATCCCTTTTCGCTCAATTATTTATCATATTTAGTATAAATAGTCTTCTCAATGTATGTATAAGAATAATTTCATATTTTACTTCACAGGCATTTTCTTTCGTGATATCGATTTCATATACACGACTCCAATTTGGAAGTTGTTCTGTCAATTAAGAGTAATATATGCTTTTCGGAAATCTTGTTATCGCCATACATACTTCATATGTAAGATAATGATACTTATTGTTCACCCAGTTCTTTGTTTTTCATATAAGATATATGAAAATGTGCATTTTTTTAATGAATGTATTAACTAAAGTTTTTGAAATAGTTTTACAATTTCTATTTTCTTCACATAGAAAATTAAGAAAAAGATAAAGAAAAAATCTAAACTTATAGCTCCAGTTCTATCAAAAATAAATTGATTTATATTCAGATATTTTTATTGTAGTTAAATTAAAATCCTTGTGCACAGAATTAAGTAAAATGATTTTAAAATTATATAAATAATCGTTGATAGTAAACACAGGAAATTTCAAAAACATGCAAGAACCCTTTTTCAGTTGCAATAATTAAGTTAAAACTTCCATCTGAGTAAAATGTATAGGCACAAGTGGAGCATAAGAACTAAAATACGGCAACTATTATACGACATTCATGCTACTTTTTGTCTGATGAAGAGTTGTGACTAATTGTTTCAAACTGAAACTGTTCAAGCACATTTTGAAATTTATGTTGTTTGCGACCATTTAGAAAAAATTCGTCTTGATCTAGAGCAAATAAGTGATCGTTTTCTGAATCCCTAAAATTGACGTATAAATTTCCGAGATATTTGTATAAGGTAAACAAGCAATTTGAATCGATGAAGTGATCGAGAATTTCTTTTCTAAACTTTTCTAGATGGTGGAACAATATTATGAATATTATGAATCCTTTAGATTGCGAAATATTTTCGCTTGATTTCCAAGAAATGGGTAATAGTAAAAAATAATAGTTACTAAAATTCACCTCTTGTGTTTGTATTTATTTGTAGCAATTTTTTAATACATTTGACTAAATTAAATAGGAACTAATTAAATAGCAAAACGCTCTAGAATTCTGATAAGATTTTTAGAATTACCTAGCAAAATGAACAAAAATTAATAAGAATGACATGGAACGATTTTTACAAAAGCCATAAATTTGTTTATAAATGTCAGTCGCATTTTTTTTTTAAATCATTATTCAACAGCAGCGTTTTGGTACATATTTCAGCAAGTATACGATTTACGATTGTATAGCTACGTATCATTTATGGACGTTTCAAAACTAAAAAGTTAATTTCTTGAATACAAAACAGGTTTTAGTTTTTAAAAAATATTTATAATAATAATTTTTAAGGACACGAAATTACGTCCTTTTAATATAGATTTTTGTTCATTCTAAGATCAGAAATATGGTTTAAAGGATAAAAATACCTTATGAAATGTGTTATAAAATACTTTATAGTTCAAAACATTGTATAACATATTTTTGTCCTTCTTGTAAAATTACTTAGTTGTTTACATAAAATTCACATTATAATCCATGTTAATTGATCCTTACAGTACAAATTGATCTTGATGAATTACAAGTACGTAATGCAAACTTCAGATTTCGGTATTCATTCATTTGGTTTAATAAATTCGTAGATTAAGATAACCAGCAGCATATCTTAATGTTTTATACGATAGCGTATTGTAAACTTTTAATCATCTATCAGAAAGAATCACGATAACAGGATCAAATATGTTGTGTATATTATGTGATCCTTATGTTGTACATAATGTTGCAACTTTCGATTGTTAATATCGAGGTGATTTGTTTATTTTGAAGAAGTCTCTCTAGAGGTGGTTCCCATCTAACCTAATATTTCACAGTGGCGGCATTCAAAAGAACAAAAAAAAAAAAAAAAAAAAAAAGATGAAAAAAAAAAAAAGAATAGTTTTGAATTGTGACAATTTAAAGAAGTCTTAAAGATGGGAAATTAAAATTAAATTTCTATTCCCATTAGTTTTTAGTAAGAATTAAAACTATACTCTGCAAGATATTTTGTTAACTTTACTCTTGTATATCGGATACGTTCCAGGTTTTTGTAAGTTTAGAACAGATTCCTGAGCATAACAGGTTTTATCCATAAAACGTTCCTGATTTCAGAAATCTAGAAGTACGTGTCTGTACTGATAAGTATAAAGGATTTAAGTCCAAATATGTCGATTTTGAGTTAAGTTCATATTCAGACTCAGAAAAAAATTCCCTATCGACTGGCATAAAGGATTTAAATTAATGTCATTTATTCTTTGAGAAAATCCATTGGTAATAAAAGATGCAAGTCAGAAATTTAGCATTTATCTATGGTATAAAATATTTAATTCAATTTTTTGTCCTTTATGAAATGAAGGTTGGCAATGACTGAATGGTATAAAGCGTATAAATCAACATAATCCCTTTTTCCTAATCGATTCTTCTAATTAGTTTTTAGTTAGTTTAACTTTTTTTTTCGTCTTCTGAAAACTGAAGAATATGGACTTAAATTCTTTATACTTATCAGTATAGATTTAACCCCTTACCTGATATGGACAAATTACGAGATTCGCTTTCCAGCGCCACCATTTTAAACATAGACACGTGTTGTTATGCATTCATTGTTCCAGAAGCGTTCTCTTTCCGATTCCCCCCACTTCCCATTTTCTCTAAAATAAGTAAATCCTTTGAAAACACTGTTATGGTCATTTAATTGCATTCCAAAGCCGTGAGATTAGTTTCACTGGTGGCAGCGTAACACAAAGAATCGTACTTCGGCATGAAGTAAATACACGTCCAGGGCAGTTAACACATCGATATTGTGAGATGAATTTATACGCCTGGAGCAATTAAGGAGTTAATGATATATCTGATGATTACTGATATAGAGGGTGACCATAATTAAACTGACAGCGCATACAGTGTTCTGTCGCGTGACCTTATTGCAAGAATAGCCCCAAACTGTGTAGGAAGATTAAACATGACGGGGAGCGAATAATTACATAAAAATTTTAAATAATAAAATAAAATAAAATAATAAAAAATAAATTCCAAAGTTTACCGCTAGGGCAATATGTGGAGCCGCTTTTCTAAATAAAGCTTTTCTCGCGGATAAATTATCGCACTGTCTTCAATTTCAAGTTATTAAATGAGACAAAAACGGGCCTAAAAAAGCGTGCAAACATAAAATTTTGGATACAAATTGCAGAAAAAAGTTTACCTAGAAAATGCGATGCATATTCACCTAGCGGTAAACTTTGGAATTTTTTTTATTTTATTTTTATTTTATTTATCTAAATAAGTATTCATCTGTTTTTATTTTATTTTATTTCATTTTTTGTGGAATTCTTGTACAGAACACTGTAAGTACTGTCAGTTGAATTATGCATCCCCCCCTCCCACATTTCTGTATATTCAAGGAACATAAAGGGTATGTACTGGGCAAAATTTCCCTGGAACATCCCAGAATATTTTTTTTATAGAATACAGTAATCTGTAGTACACTCTTTATGTTACTTCATTAAATTTATCAGACAATTTTTGAAATGGAATTGTAATACATACTTGATTTCAGTTCAGTAAAATGTTTTCTAGTGTAAACATACTAACTTACATATAATTGCATTGGTGTAATTTTGAAACTAACTTATCAATTTAAGTCCTTTGTGTTTTATATTATTCTACAATGAAATAACAATAATATAAACATAAATATGTATGGTGGAAGTTCTTAAATATTAAATTAGACATGATTGTTTTATATTTCCTATTTGCAGTGTCATATTACGGCAAAGAATACAAATTGAAAATGTTTACACTACTTATTATTTAATTATATTAATTATTTAATTATACAATTTTTACAAATTTACAAGTATTTAAGTACATTAAATTTAAATATCTTGATATAATAAATTAATTTTCGATTTAAATTCTTGATGCATTAAGAGTAAAAATGGTCATTCCAATAAAAAACGTTGTATAAGGGTATATTTTACGATTATTATGAAAAAATAATTCATACATACATATATATATATAAATATATATATATATATATATATATATATATACATATACATTATACATATGGAAACAATAAAATTTTAAATATGCTTAATTTTTAAATTATATTAATTAAAAAACGAAGTGAAATTACTACTTAAATAAATTAAAAAACCTTTTACTACCTCGTTGTTGGCCGTTAAATCTTTCGGTCGGGATCCCGACCGAAAGATTTAACGGCCAACAACGAGGTAGTAAAAGGTTTTTTAATTTATTTAAGTATGCTTAATTTATTACTAGTGACTATATCATTTTTTAACTATAATAATTCAGAATATATATAAATATATATATACATAAATATTTAATATGAAGTTAAGCTTATTATGACTTTGATAAAGAAAAGTAAAAAAAATTCCTCCAAATATCACAGACTTATTTCAGTTTAAATAAAATGTTTTTAACTTGAAATGAATCAATATGAAATAATATTTTCATTGATGAGATTAAATGAAATTTTCCTTTTCTCAGTTTTTATATTAACTGATTCTAAAGTATTGAAATACTGTTTTATACCAAATACTTTCGAAAGTACACATTGCTTTATTCTGAGAAATCTTTTGGTATTGAATATAATTGAAATTATTTGAATTATTTTAATGCTTGCTTTCAAAAACTAACAAAAATTTAACTGCATTTCGAAGGATTGAGTCAATATTTATTATTATTATTATACTGATTTTAAATGATATATCGTACAAAAATTATAGTAACATAAATCAGAAGCCCTTAAAAAATTAAAATATAGAAATATTACTTTACTTTGGTCTTTGTTAAATTCCTGTTGCAATAAGATGTAGCAACTTAAAGGAAACTTGATTGAAATTCTGAAATGCATGGTTATTTCCTGCGTAAATTTTATTAAATGAAATGATTTCCAGACCATTACTCCTGATTGTCGGGCCGTATAGCTAGCGACAGTCAGGTTGGAATCCCCCCCACTTTTCGGGCGTCTCCAGACGCGACTCGGCTGGTCATCGGAGCCCAACTCGGAGTGGGACTCATCACTGAAGACAATTCTACTCCATTCAGTGACATTCCAATTCGAACGATCCTGATATCACTGCAAACGAGCTTGTCGGTATACAATGTTTAATAGCAGTAAGCACAAGGGGTTCCGTGAGTTCAATTTCATTTCTCTGAGCCACCTATTAATGGTCTTTGATGTCACTGAAGTACCAGTTGCACGTACGATCGATGATAATGATGAATTGGAGCTTTGAGTACCACTCTGACGATTGATTGGTCCTCACGTTCTGTCCTCACTCTCTCTAGGCCGACCGCTTCCTTCCTGACGCTGTATTCGGCCATGGTTCACCCATTCCTGTCTGTCAGTATCATATACTAGGGGGCATCGCTCCTATCCAGTTGTCAAGCAATTTGCAGAGAAGTCCAACTGGCTTCTTTGAGCCCAAATACACACCTCTCTCAAATGCTGAAATCTGCACATATTGTTTGCGCACCTGTTTGCGAGGCATAGTTACTGTCTATCTGAGTAGATGGAATAAAATTCTTGAAGTATTTATGACCTGGAATCGAAAATTCTCATTTTTAATATTCTGTCAATTGCGCAGTTACGATCGCATGCCCATTCGATGTCAGAGAAACATTAAAATTTTGCCTTTTTCATCGAAACCTGTATGTGTCCAGTTTCTTCTTGATGCGTCTTTTTTTTTTTTTTTTTTTTTTTTTTTTTTTTTTTTTGTTATAGAGTGTATATTGTAACAAAATTGTGGGAAGAATATGCTCCGGTCTTAATCAGGCTGTGTGACCATCACCTTGAGGACAGGGTTTCCTGGTCGTAAATGTCTCCTTATACCCATTAAATGCCCATGTACAATTGTGCTTGAATATAATTTTGTACCTATCTTAAGAATCACATGCTGCTATAGCAGATAATTTCATTATAACCTTTGATTTCAGCTGTATTGTCTAGCACATAATTTGTATAATCTCCATGTGCGCAATAATAATTTTTGAGTAGAGAAATAAATTAAGGGTGAGATTTCATATTTGTGAATGCACATACATAGATATTAAAATCAAATTTGGAAAAAAAAAACATTTCGTGACATGCTAATTTAAAAAAAAAAAAAAAAAAAAAATACAATATAATGACGTTTTTAAAGGGGTAAAACTAACTTTAATCGATAATAATAATAATGATAATAATAATAATAAGGAATAAATTAAATCTGTGTAAAAGTAAAAGTAAAAACACTTAAAATGAAAAATTTAGCAGAAATTTATAGATTTTTTTTCCACTGAGAAATATCTATAAGGTGGACAGTTTGTTTAAGTATATAAACAATTCTTGGAAAGCAAAAAATTGTTTCCCAAATGTTTTCGTGCAGGATAAACTTGTGATAGGCTTGTCTAAGGCAAAGTCTAGCGTGATTCCCAGACCGTCGCCAACTGCCCATTGCGCTGCACAAGTGTGAACTTAAACCCAATCAACCAACCAACCCAAATGTTTTTAAGTTTAAACAAATTAATACTCATGATTCTTAGTAAGTTATTAAAAAAGGTAATATATACATCTAAAAAATCAAAATCATATATTATAGAATTTCTTGCTAAATTAAGACTTTTAAGATCAACTTCTATTAAATGTCCAGTAACCTAAAGTACTTTTTTTTTTTATTACATGGTGTTTTTCCCTCTTAGAGAAGTTTACATAAAATAATAGATATATTTTGCATAGTGTGAGGTATGTACTTATTCAGCATTTGCTTACAGTGCTACTTAATGTATTATATCAATTTTTTAGAAGCGACAGTTAGCAGTAAAAGTACCCGAGCACTAGCCAGTAATTCCGATATCAAAAAAGTACACTTGAAACTGTTATGTTAAATAAATCCTTGTCGAATCATGTTCTTCGACTGACTAAGATCATGACTCGACAAGAATTTATTTAATAAAGCAGTATTAAGTATACTTTTTTTAGACAGGCATTATTGCTAGTGCTCGGATACTTTTACTTCCGACTGTATATCTCGAAATTGATTTCAAATGGTGTTATCTGTTTCTCTTACTGCACTTAATTTAATTACATTGTGTGACGCAAATGAACTTTATAGGCTGTATGAGGGTTGCACAAAATGAAGCTAATATACATATATATATATAATACGTAAAATCCCGAAAGTACCCCCCCCCCATCGAATATTACCCCCTCCCCCTTTTCTTGCTGAAAGTGAAATGTCTTCGTTATCCTGAAAGTAACCCCCCCCCCTTTTTTTTTCTCTTTCCAGGAAAGCTACATCCAATCTTCGGGCGTACTTACGGACGTCGGCATTGCAAGTTAAGTTTGGCTTTGAATTAAGTTTTAATATTTATATATTATTTCTAATTTAATTAATTTTTATAAAGTGTCGGATGCACGTTATCAATGGAATCATTACGCAGTTTTTTTTTTTTTTTTTTTTTTAATCTTTAATGTAAAAAATGATAGCCTTTAATATTTCCTTTTAAGTAAGTACCGTAGAATCCCGAAAGTACGCCCTCCATCGAATATAACCTTCCCTCCATTTTTTTCATTTCTTTTTTGATAATTTTTTTTAAGAATCTTGATTATAACCCCCCCCCCACACACACACACACCTGAAATTTTTCCGTTTTGCTTTTCAAAAAAAGGGGGAGGGGTTATTTTCGGGATTTTACGGTATATATATATATGGATATAATTGACCAAACTACTTTAGTCTATTTGTTGAATTTATGTTACATTGACGTTTCTTTAATTAAATAATTTAATTAATTTTTCATAAAGTGTCGGATGCACGTTATCAATGGAATCATTACGCAGTTTTTTTTTTTTTTTTTTTTTTAATTTTTAATGTAAAAAATGATAGCCTTTAATATTTCCTTTTAAGTAAGTACCGTGGAATCCCGAAAGTACGCCCTCCATCGAATATAACCTTCCCTCCATTTTTTTCATTTCTTTTTTGATAATTTTTTTTTAAGAATCTTGATTATAACCCCCCCCACACACACACACACACCTGAAATTTTTCCGTTTTGCTTTTCAAAAAAAGAGGGAGGGGTTATTTTCGGGATTTTACGGTATATATATATATATGGATATAATTGACCAAACTACTTTAGTCTATTTGTTGAATTTATGTTACATTGACGTTTCTTTATATTCTCGAAATACAAATTCAATTTTTTTTTTTTTAAATAATTCTTTTTGTCCGTTCTCTTTATAACTTAAAGAAAAAATAATAATAAATGGAGAATGCTGAAACTTCCCATTTTGAAGACCCTATCAATAGGTTATTTTAAATAAGATTCGTAAATTTTGAAAAGTGTCCGATTGAAATTTCCATGAATAATCTGAAATAAACTTTCAAATTTACATAAATATTTTATTAATAATGTTCAATATTAAAATTTGAGGTAAAGCAGAAACATATACCAAAATAAACGGTTTATATAACTTCTAGTGTAAATAAAACTGGTGCAAACGCTGTACCAGATTATTCCGTTTACATTAATTATACGTGACATAAATTAAATTATAAATAGTATAATATTTCGAGGTTTTTGTAACTGCGCAAATCTTTAAAAATAATCGAGTTAATGATAAATATCTGAATATAAATACTTAAATTTATTTGATAATTTGTAAGATTATTTTAAACTGCCAAAAAAATTAATGCTAAACTATTCACAGTTTGAATATATTATTCAAAGTATTTTTGAATTTTATAAATTCAAAGTACTTTTGTTCTTCAATACCTCTTTTAGAAAAATGATTTGATAGATCCCATTGTATAACCACACGGAGTTTTTTATAAATAGTTTGAATCAAATATGTGATAAAAATTCTGTAAAGTATTTTAATATTTGCTTTTGAGTGATCACATATTTTGACGCACTTTGAAAGTAAAATTTAATTATTATACTTTATTTATTGTTTATAATAGTTAAATATGAAATACAGTCGGTAACAAAAGTGTCCGAACACTAGCAAAAATTCCTATGTAAAAGAAGTACACTTCCAACGGTTTTGTTAAATAAATCCTTATCAAGTCATGTTCTTACACTGACTAAGAACAGAATTCGACAAGGATTTATTTCACAAAACCGTATGAAGTGTAGCTTTTTTACATAGGAATTTTCGCTAGTGTTCGGACACTTTTGTTACCGACTGTACTTAATTATCTTGAAATTTTGCGAGACTTAAATTAAAATATTAAATTAAAATTTATCAAAAGCACTTAGTAAATTCTAAACAGCGAAGTATTATTTTGTTTTTAATCAGTGTATATTATTTTTTATGATGTTAATGCAATAACATGTATAAAAAAGTGCTTCACTATTTTCTGTTCAATTATTATATTCTAGTAGTTATAATAATTACTGATACACCAAATTATAACTACCATTATAACTACATCTTATTTTACTTTATTATTTCGTAAAATAAGTAAATTTACAAAAGAAACGAAATTTTAAAATTCAATAGAATTTCGCAACATGTCTTCAAAATTAAAATATTTAATAATGAATTAGAGACTAAAAACGTTGATATATTTAATTTTAATATTTACATTTTAAGTTTTCATTTATTTTAAAAGCTTTTAAGCTCTTTCAAAATAAGAAAACAATAATTTTATTTGTCTACTATAAAATTACATTTTAAGAAATTGTTTTAATTAAATTAAACATTTTAATTAAACATAAGTGGAAATATGAGAACTTTTCATGCTTTTTCAGGAAACAGTTCATTTTAGAATTGCCAAAATCAAAGAATGTACAATCATGAATAATTCAACTTTACAGCACATTATAGAAAAATCTCCCTTTCCTTTAAAATTTATTCTAAAATCTTTTCTTTACTTGAATATATACATATATATATAATAAAGATGATCTATTAAGCATAGTAGAAGCCAAGCAACAGATACAAGATCACTGAAACACCAATGACCAATAAGATTAAAAAAAAAAAAAAAATCATCAGTGGATGAAATACACTAATGTAAAAAAAACAGATCTATTAATTAACAGCCTGCAAAACAAACGAATCAATAATGTAAAACAACAAATCTTAACTTAAAACCATAAACTTATCAAAATTAATGAAAAAACAACCCAAGAAACACAAGATAGGAAAAAGGAGGCAGGCGGCAAGACTTGTGACTTGCCTGTGGAGTTACACTAGTTTTACATATATATGTAATATGTATGTATATACATATTACATATATATATATATATATATATATATATAAACATTAGACATTAAACTTGAAATAAGTAATACGAGACGTAGCACTAGTATAAAAAATTCTTCGTTTAATTTGTTTTTAAACAATTGAAATATTTCAAGAGTAAAATGATTGGGTATTATATATATATTTCCGTCTAGCAGTAATTCCATACTTTAGGATGATTTTTTCCGAAAGCGGCTTTTTTATTACACTCTTTAAATAAAATATAATAAAATATAATAAAATAAAAAATGTAATGCACATATAACAAAAAACAACATATTTGATAATAAAAAAAACTAAACACAAATGTGTATTAAAATAAGTTTATTTAATATATGAAATTTTATAAACCATAATTTTTTCGTTTTATATGTCATTGATTAAGTCCCCCCCCCCCCCTTTCTTTTTTTTTTTTTTTTTTCGTACATTAGAGAATGTGTTTGTAAATTTGGATTAGGAAAAAAACAAATTGTTCTCATTTTATGTTTCAAATGTTAAATTATTAGGTTGCATTAACAGTATAAATATTTAAAAGAAAGATATTTTTATTGAGGTAGGTGGTAAGCAATCTCAAATATACTATCATGTATGATCAATAAAGTTGTCAATTTACAACAAAATTTGAAAATATAGCAATGGACGTGGAGACTAAATAAATAAAATTAAGATTATTATTTAAAACCTGAAAAAAAAAAAAAAAAAAAGAATATGAAATTTTATGTAATATGACACAAATTAAATTACAAGGCTATTTTTTTAAGACCAAAATTTGGTAAACTTATCATGCCAAAACATTTAAATTCTATGAAATACTTATTTTATATAATTTTCTTTTCATTGGATGATAAAGGATCGAAATGGCGAAAAAAAAAAAAAAAAAAAGCGCGAGGTCATAACTCTTCATACATCTCAAATATATATTTTATTTTATTTATTTTATTTATTTTTTATGAAGCATCATTTTTCAAATCATGTTTAAATTAATTTTTTTAATAATATAACTAACTTATAAATATTAACTTATATTATCTTACATCGTTAAATGAAACACCAGGGCACAGGAGGAGAAATTTACAGATTATTTCATTTTAAAAACGAAGACAAGCTCAACTTACTCTACTGCATTGACTTCTAATTTATGACCAAATGTATATATATATATATATACATATGGTATCTCGTCATAACATCCCCGGAAAAAACATCGCACGTCAAAACATGGACGTCAAAACATCACCGTGTCAAAAATACCGCTGACAGAAACATCGCCAAAGAATAAGTTTTATTTCTACATATAATAAAGAGTGTCTATTTTTGTGTGTATGTCGGTAGCTTTGGGGACAAATGGATGCACACAACGAACAGAGAGAAGAACATAAAGGCAGAGCGATAGACTAATTGAATTGATAATTCTCTTAAATATTGTTAGAAATGTTGAAAATGCTTAATACGAAACGAAATGCAGCCCTTGGTGTATCTAAATATTTTACTGCAACTCTGTAAATCTGATTATTAAGCGCATCATATTCTATACAAAACATTAATTTATCACATTTGTAATAAATGTCAATTTCTTTACGATTTTTGCAGTACAAAATTGTTAAAATGTGATTTATAAAAATGTCCCTTTTAAAATTGAATGCACTGGCAAAACAAACACAAACGAGTTCAAACATTTCATGATGCACATGAATAACAAACATCATTTTTAAGAAATTCTAAAATCGTGGAGGTGGCTAGATGAACAGTTGCAGACAGACAGATAAACTAATTCAAATCATATTCACTCTTCAAAATCGTTAGAATGTGTTATAAAAGTGTTAGACAGCATTCATTTATGCATATAAATAACTTATTTCAATTTCATGTAGATTTCGCCAAATTAAAGTTATGAAAATGTAGTTTTAGATATACTTCTCGTAGAATCGTTCTCTCATTGGAATGATTTCAGGTGTTCCTGTAGACAAATGAATGGCGGTATTTACTTCATTTTCAATAGAAAAAATCCGATAGCGAACTTGAATAATTTATTTCAATTTCATTTAGTTTTGTGTGAAGTAAAGGTTTACTCTTATAGAACGCAATTCTTTGGGATACTTTCGGGTTTCCCTATGCTCAAACCAGTAGTGTTATTGACTCCATTTTCAATAGAAAACATCCGATAGCGAACTTGAATAGTTTATTTCAATTTCATTTAGATTTGTGTAAAGTAAAGGTTTACCCTTATAGAACGCAATGCTTTGGGATACTTTCGGGTTTCCCTATGCTCAAACCAGTAGTGTTATTGACTCCATTTTCAATAGAAAACATCCGATAGCGAACTTGAATAATTTATTTCAATTTCATTTAGATTTGTGTAAAGTAGAGGTTTACCCTTATAGAACGCAATGCTTTGGAATACTTTCGGGTTTCCCTATGCTCAAACCAGTAGTGCGACCCCATCTGTTTCTTTTCTTTTCTTTCTTTTTCTTGTTTTCTTGTTTACTTTTCTTTTTTTGTCTCGGAAATGCATAGTATTTAATTCATCTCGAACAGGTTCACTTGTGGCAGCTGGTTGCACGATAACTTTACTATATGCAACAATAAGAGGCACGATTATGGACAAGGAGAGATTAGGTCAGCAAACAAGAAACCATTCAAGCTGGAAAGAAATGTACTAATTTTAAATTAAACGTGTTATCTAGTTACTCAACGTTTTTTTGCAATCTTTATCTGGTCTTGTTCTTTTTCCAGTTTTTTTATATATTTTCTTTAAATAAGTTTTTGTTATTATTTTTTTTTTGTTTTAATTTTCTGATTTTTTAATTTTTTTAATTTAAAAAATTGACTCAAAATGCAAAAATATTTGTTTACAAATAACTTAAAACGTCATTTAAGTGCAATTATTATTATTAACAATTTAATTGTTGTTATAATTAATCGCGATCTCTCCTACCCGTGTGCACAATCACTCCTACCCCATAAGGAGAGATTGCGCAAAATAGCTCTCTCCATTTTATTACAGTTATTGTTTTAAATTCTAACAAAGCAACAAAATAGTAATGAAAATACTTACAAGGAAACTTTCAAAAGGTGTCATCTGCAAAAAGTATAGAAAAAAATATATGTGATTCTTCCCTTCATAAAACACCAGAAAATGAAAAAAATATCGGCTGAAATTAATTACAACGACCACAAAAAAATTATCAAAATTAAGCATATTTGGCGATTTAGCGCTGTTAGGCGATACGTTTGCTAGCACCGAGATTGCCGTGTATGAACAGAAAAGTGTTTTGGTTTTCCGCCAAGTACTCAAAATCAATCGCCTGGCAGTGTAAAATCGCCAAACATGCTTAATTTTGATAATTTTTTGTGGTCGCTGTAATTAATTTCAGCCGATATGTTTTTCATTTTCTGGTGTTTCATGAAGAGTAGAATCACATATTTTTTTTTCAATATTTTTTGAAGATGACACCTTTTGAATGTTTCCTTGTTAGAAGAAAGATCAATTCAAAGTTATGAACCATTAATTTAGAAAAAAAATAATTTGGATTTTTTTTATCATTTTGTTGAATGGTGCGCAAACTATCCTTGCTTTACCTTATATGACATTTTTATATGTGCAAGAAATACTGCGTGTGACTAAGTGTGAAACATTCTTCCAAAAATGTAAAAGTAAAAAGAAAAATGGTAGACAATAATACAAATTAAATGAAACTAAAAATCTTTTATGAAAGAGTATATAAAGAAGCATATTTTGTTATTTTTCAAGACATAACTTTTGGATAATACAGTATTTCTCTAAGAATCTGAGAATCTAATATGATGCATTATTCAGTTTTACAGAACATTATAAAGTATATTATACTAGTTTTTTCCACCGCTAATGGAAATTCTTTTCTTTCCCTGAAATAGTAAACGTTTGACAAGAAATTCGAAACAAAATATAACAGATGTAACAAATATCTCAAATATTTCTCAGAGTAATGTATTTCTTATTTTAAAACACTTGTTTTGATCCGTAAATGGTTGTTTGTTATAAAAAACTGATAGAAATTTGATTTTGCTTCTAAATCACATACTTTTAAGCTGATAAGTTTCATTTCTTTGAAAACAAGTATTTTTAAAAACATTTAAATTTTGATAATCGAAAATTGATATTTTCTTGGAATTAGGAAAATAAATCACAATTTGAAATATGTAAAATATAAACAAAATGTTGTCTGTAATACTTTTATTAAAAATTTTAAAATTTTATATAGAATAATTTTAATATTTTAATTAAATTAATTCTGTTTATCTGAAAGAATTTTTTTTTTCCATGTTAACATAAAGATGAATTTTAATTATAAATACTAATATCTGAACTTCAAAATTATAAATAAAATAATAAATTCTAAGAATATATTAAAAAAAAAATCTTAAAAAAACTTTATTTTTCCTAAAAACATTCTTCAGGTAGAGATGAATGAGTTTAACGTCGCGCTAGTGTTTGGGAATGGCCGAATGGCGACCGTCTGTGGTTAACCTCTAGAAATGAGCCAGCGTGATGACATTTCAGTTTTGATTCACTGCGAAGTTGCTAGCTCAGTGATGCCAGATTGGGGATTTTGTCGCCATTTTTTGGATTTTTGAGGCTTCTGGGGACAATTTTTGGGACCAAATGTTTGTGGGGACTTTTTTGGGGAATTCTAAAATTTTTGGGCACAAATCTGGGGAGTTCTTCAACTTTCTGTCAATGTTGGCAACGTAATGATTTATCCCTACGACCAGGGATTTTCAATAGATTTATTGTTATTTGGAGATTTTTTTCAAAAATTTCCTTCATTTGGGGAAAAATCTGAGCTTAAATCTACTTAGAACTGATTGATATATGTATATATATATATATATATATATATATATATATATATATATATATATATATATACATATATATATATATATTTCTATATATATTTAATTTTATTTTCCGTTTTTAGTAGAAATCAAATTGGGGATTTTTTCGAAAAAAAACCCTGATTTGGGGAAATTTGAAGACCTGTTTGGGGAAAAGATAAAGTCGTAAAAAGTTGCAAAGCACTTTCAAAATTTTAAATGCGTTTTTACTTATAAGTTAGACAGGGAAAAAATATATTACGTATTGCGCACACATTGTAAAACAATTTACTATTCACGGATTCTGAGCACCAGATATGAAGCGCCAGATGTCGACAAGACAGTCTCTTGACGTAAAAAAGTAAAAACTTTTTATTATTTTGTAATTATTCTTCCAGTAAGAAAATTTTCTTTCGTGAACCGCAGGAATGGGATTCTGGTTGTATATTAAAACAATCCCATATTCTTGTGTAGTAGTCTAAAGATGTTATATATAATCAATTCATAAAAAGATAAACTATTCTTCAAAATTCTGTCAACGAAAAATATCTCAGTTATTAGGTGTGTAAATATGACTGATCCCTTTCCAAATAGGTATCGTTAGTAGGACTGTTTATAAGCATTATAAAATGGTAATGCGTGTATTGGATAGTATTTGATGTCAGTTTGAAAAAAATGAAACTCATTTCAAATAAACATCGTTTGAAGATGACACACATGCACTAAGAGAAAGACGCATGAAACGTCGGAAAACTATTTGTGAAACTCTGATTAAAAAGCAACAAAGAAGTCGAATAGTTTTGATTCGAATAATTGCCGCACATGAAAAATAAATTTATCATGATAATATTAAATATAAAAAAGGCTGACTGTAAGCAGGTGAGTCTCGTCTTCGCAAATAAAGTCATATATATATACTGCAATACGGTTGTACTTTTTATCTGGTGGGATCAAAAGGAAGCGATATATTATGATCTGTTATAATTAGATAAAACTATCAATGGTTATGTACTTCTAAGATTAATATATATGTAACGAGGTTAATATAAAAAAAAGCTCTACGGTGATAGTTAAAAAGCGAGGTAAAACACTGTCTTTTGAACGACTTTACCAAAAGTTGATAGGCACTAATTTATGTCATGGTGCAAATACATTCAATTTGTATGAAATTCTGTGCAGTAGCTCTTGATATGCCGCTGCCACAAAAATTTGCAACACACAGACAGTCATGTTCGAAAATGGACAAATCGTGTTCTAGACATTTCAAAACTTGTAAATCCATTGAAAACCGGAGGGCAAAATTTTTTACGAAACCAACACTTCCTTTTATCGATTATAGAATAAAGTAATAGGTCAACTGAAGTTATAATTTTTTTGTTATGAATGTTATAACCTAACTAAATAACTAAAAATGCTCCTCACTTTCATTTTACACTTGTATATAAAAGTGTATCTGAATAGTTTTTACATCATTGTAAATAAACATTTCGTGTTAATCTTATCACATTTTTAGGCTATGATATAGAGTATTATATAGAATATTAATTTTACGCCATTCTAAAGGACGTATTTAAATTAGTTTATATTTCCGCTGCAAAATGATATTAAAAGTTGTTTTAAAGTAATGCCTACAATAAACTGGTCATTTGTGAACTCGTGTAAAAACAAGAGAAGCTCCTGCTTCATTTTAAACTAAAAACTATTCTAACTATAATGAAAGCTAATAAAATATACCAGTTTAGATTAATTTACAAATATTTATAAAAACAAGATCAAAATATTTACAAATACAAGTTGTTCAGATGAACTGTCAAAATAACTGAATTATAAATATTTTTTTCACCTTTGACAAAAAACGTAAAATATCAATAAATATTAAAAACTTCAAAATGATAAAAATTTTCAATACGTTTTTAAAAAAATAAACAGTGAATTTTAAATCTGTATCTGAAACATACATTAATATTTGATGCTTTATAGAAAGAAAATAAATTGCAAATACTTTTTTATATATTTGAAAATACATAATAATAATTTTTAATCATAAATATTTAAAAAGTGGTATCTGAAAGTAACACACAAAATTGATATGCAAATATTTCTTTGAAATATTTCTCGATATCGCATGGTGCGATATTCTAATTTGTTTATTTATTTTTAAGAAACTTATGAAACATCACATGCTCATGAATATTAATTTTTTATCGAAATTAGATGTCTTTTAAGTGCATTCAAGAAATCTGGAGAAATGCAGAATTTTCACAGTATACTTTTTAAATGCATATTAGAATCTGAATTACAATTTCTTGTATATAAATTTTCAAAAGTTCAGGAAACATATTATTAACTATAATTTTCATCAGCACTTTCTGAAAAAGTTACTTTATTCTTTATCTACTGATCGTACGTTAAAGTAACATTAGATAAAAATAAATAAATAAATAAGTCATACCGGCTTATTCGGAAAGGTAGGTTGATTTCTTTCACCTTATCAAGTAGCCGCCATTTTGAAACAAAATGGCGGCTACAAATTATTAATGGACTTGGTGAAGTTTGAATGATAAATCCATTTTACAACTTTATTTTGAATCGATTAAGTATTTCTAAAGTTACCTTGTTAACAAATTAAAAGTGGCCGCCACTTGGAAACAATATAATGGAGCAAGTTGCCCAACAAACTCGTCCAAGATATTTAAAGCATAAATTCACTGTCAAACTTTGATTCGAATCAGTGCAGTGTTTCAAAAGTTATTGTTATGACAAATTTTCAAGTGGCAATCTAAGTGACTGCAACTTGGAAACAAGATGGCGAAGCAACTTGTCCAGCGAAATCATACAAGCTACTTGTATGATAAGTTTAATGTCCGACTTTAGTTCCAATTAAGTCAGTATTTCAAAAATTATCGTGATCAGAAATTTTCAAGTGGCACCGTGATTTTAAGTGACTACCACTTCGAACAAAAAAGCGGATTGAGATCCCCAACGAAAGTATCTGAGATATTTGAATGGTAAATCCACTACCAATATTTGATGCGAATTGATTCAGTATTACAAAAAATATCATAATGACAAATTTTCAAGTGGCTGCCACTTAAAATTGCAGATCAAGTTACCAAGCGAATGCATCCACGATATTTGAACAGTAATTTCACTATTCAACATTTTTTTTTTTTTTTTTTGAATCAAATTATTATTTTAAAAGTAATCTTGATAGCACATTTTCAACTGGCAGCGTGATTTCAAGTGGCCGTAACTTGGGAACAAGATGTTGGAACAAGTTGCCCAGTGAACGGATCCAAGAAAATTATATGAGATCACTGTCCATCTTTGGTTCGAATTGAATCAGAATTGCAAAGTTATCATGTTTATAAATTTTCAAGTGGTAGCCCAATTTCAAGTTGCCTCGCTTAATTTTTAACATCCGCACTTAAAAATGGCTGACAAAGCTCATTAATAAAGTTGATTGAGACACTTATATGATCTATGTATACATCAAAATTCAAATAAATTCAGAATACGCATTTTACAATTGGAATTTGAAATTTTCAAGTGGTCTCCACTTGAAAACAAAATGGCGTAGCAACTTGGTTCAGAAACTCATCTAAGATATTTATAAAATAAGTTAAGACACTGTCCAAATTTGGTTCGATTTGGAGAATTGTTTCGGAAGTTATCGTGCTTTAAATTTTCAAGTGGAAGCCTTATTTCAAGTGGCCGTGCTTAAGTTAAGATATCTGCAATTTTTTTTAAAAATGGTGGATAAAGTTCATTAATAAACTTTATTGAGACACTTATATAACCTATGTATACATTAAAATTCAAACAAATTCGGAATACGCTTTTTACACTTCGAATCTGAAATTATCAAGTGGTCTCCACTTGAAAACAAAATCACGGAGCAAATTCGTTAACAAACTCATTTTAGAAACTGTCCAAATTTGGTTCATTTTGGAGTATTATATCGGAAGCTATTGTGATTTTAAATTTTCAAGTGGTAGCCTGATTTCAAGTGGCCCTGCTTAACTTAAGATATCCGCCACTTTATTAAAAATAGCGGATAAAGTTCATTTATAAAGTTCCTTGATACTTTCTGTGGTCTATGTTTACATCAAAATTGAAACAAATCTTGCTTTAAATACGCCTTTTTGACAGAAAATTACAAACTCGAAAAGACTCCTTTATTCCAAAATGTGTTCTGTAAAAAACGAACATTATAATAAGAACAAAAGTGTGTCTGTTTTCACCCTCCCAACTTTTCATCCCCTCCGTGGTTTGAAGGGGTGAAGATCTATTATTAGAACTGTACCACGTGACTCCACACCTGTATGTTTTCATCGGAATAGATTCTGATACTTTTAGTTAGTGTTTAATTTTGAATATGTAAAGTGAGATCATTTCTCGCTCCTTTCTTTTTTATTTTACTTTTATTTTTCCTTTTCATTAAATATACAAGTTAATTTCCAAAGATGGTCTCAAAGCTCTCTACTTCACACAAAACTAATAGAATTATTTTTTTACAGAGAAGAAACAAATTATAATAATAATAAATACAAACATTGAGCTACTGGTTCACGGGACAGCCGACTCCTCAGAACAGAAAAAGGTAAGCTCATAATTTTCATTACTTCTGTTTTTGAATAAATGATTAATTGCTATTTATTTTATTTAATAAAGCGCTAAGAATGCGCCACCGAGTGCATAAAATTAAATATTTATAAAACTTTTTACAATGTTGGTTTGAAATATTTAGTGGCCACCACTTGAAAACATAAAGTCGGAACAACTATGTTAACGACCTCACACAAGATATTTATAAGATCAGCTCGCTGTCCATATTTGGTTTGATTTGGAGTACTATTTCGGGAGTTATCGTGATGACAAAATGTTCATTATAGATGGATAGATAAATGAAGTGATTGCAATATCGATTTCTAAAGAAACCAACCTAATAAATAAATAATAATAATAACAATAATAAATGAAAAGCGTATAAAATGGAATTTATGTAAGAAATTTTAAACGTATTTATAATAACAGAACGTATATACATTAGAGGATATATATTACTAGGCAGCGTATTTAATACTAAAGTTCCTATCCTAAGAGTAAAAACGATTGCGAATGATTTTCATCGGTCATGTGACGAGTAAAACGGCCATATTTATTCGCAATTGGATGATACAGTGAAAAATTTTTGACACCCCTTATCTGAAACTGGATTGAGGGGCGTCACAAGTGACATTGAATGGTGAGAACTTAAAAAGCACTCGTCATGTGATTTTTATACTGCTTACGTCTTTCGATGAAGGATGCGCTCTGCAACCAAGTGTATGCTGTACAGTTCATACCCGATTTTAATCTCACTGTGCAGCATTAGATGTTACATTTAGCCGTTATCGTCCAAGAAAAGATTTTACAAAGTGCTGCTGCTGGTTTTTAATTGGCATTTTAACGTTTGTTATAATTGATCTATATATCACTTCAAGAATGTACAACCAATCATAGAAAAAATATAAAATACATATAATATACTTAACGTTTTACAATTTATTAAAGTTTTAATCTATTTTTCGACCTTCATGTGTAATATAAACCATCGCACTTTAGAATGTAAAAAATAAGGGAGAAAAAAGCTAAAAATCCATAGAAAAAGCTTGGAATGAAAATGAAAGAACTCACTATGTTAGTTAAGTGTGTAAAAAAAAAAAAAAAAAAAAAAAAAAAAGGCTAACACCGGAAAAAACAAAAAGCTAAAATTGACTAGAAAAAGTCATCGAAGAGCGGGAAGGGACTCGGTATTGGGCAATGAAGCTAACGTCGAGGGTTTAATACGTCTCACTTATTATGTGAAAAGATTAAAATTTGCAAACAGCCAAAATAGCACTGGTACACCAGAGTGCGGCCTCACTAAATTTTCCTGAATTACTAGAATAAGGTGACATGTATAATTTTTATTGCTTATATTTTTAAAATTTACTTTGATGATGTAAATAACACAAATTTCGAATACAATTATTTCTTCTATTTAATAAAGACGAAAATAAAAGTTTAAAATTAGATGTATAAATTTCAAAGAAATGTGTAGACGAAAATTCTTTGAATATATATATATTACTTAATAACACTCTTCGACGTTATAATTAATGTATCTATAATATCAAACTAGTGTTTATATAGACGACAGCCTCTATTTCCATTTTAAATTTATAAATTGGACTCTAATAAGTTTGTTTAGTAAAATATTTATTCAGACAACATTTCTAATGGTTTTTGATGCATTGTTTCCAGATTTGAAATCTTTTACCTGCGTTTTCTCAGTTGGCATTTTTTCAAAAATTCATGGTCTTGAAAATGCTAAAACGTCTACAGATGTTTAAGAAATGACTTAATTATTTTTTTATGTTTAATAGAACCTATTTAAAAGAATTAAGGATGGATTTTGAAATTTATTAATTAGATTTGGGGAAAAATTTAAATATTTATATTTATGTAGAAAAATTGCATAAAGCAGAATTTTTGTTATATTTTTATTTTTAATACATCTTCTTTTAATGGTATTGCAAAATCCATCTCCTGAACTTTTAAATAAAATCCATTGAACACCCCAAAAATATTAAGATTTTTATTAAATATTTGTATCAATTTTAGTATTTTGAAGATCATGGATTCATGAAAAAATGCTATTTGAGGAAACCCAATTTAAAGATTTCAAAACTTTAACCTTTCCGCTACCACTTTTTTCTTTGTAAAAATAAGGTAAATTACAGCATTAGTAAGTCAAATAAAATAGTAATAACAATATTCTACTGAAATAAAAATGAAAATTCACTGTTGGGGCAACTGTGGAAGTAGGACATTAATTTCCCCCTTGATTTTCTAGATGTCACACATATGTCCTAGTTCCTAGTACAGTTGAGGTGACGATATAAAAACAGTGAAAAGTTCAGTTACTTATACCCAGTTCTAAATTAATTTTACAATACTTTTGAAATTATATACATAAAAATACATAAAATTGCCATAACATATGAATGTGATAACAGAAAACTAATGGGACATGCATTCCAAAAAATTTCACGCTTCTTTATCTCATTAAGGGTATTAAAAATACCTGAGAGACATATATGTTCCAGAGGGATTCACAGGGTTAAAGAATATATCAAAAATCAGAAAAATTGTTACTTGAATATATATTTTATTCTTAAAAATATTAAATGAAAGCTTTTATACGAAACCTTCAGTGGTGTCAAGTCATAGCTGCCAAGACCCTTTAATTATTTTTAAATATACATTTAGAGTAATTAAACTGGTGTTAGCAGAATAGTTTCTATCACACTACACAAGAATTTGTGTGCCACACTAGATTATTTCATTAAAATAAGTGTATTTTTCTATATTGTTTTCATAAAATGAAACGTATATTACACAGCTCTAAATATTGTAGTATAAATTTTTTGGGTAAATAAGTACTCATATGCTATTCCTATGCAACTTAATAAAACATAGATTATATATTAACATTCACCATATCTATATCAAAGGATTAAAATGAAATCCAGTATGTCACATAAGATAAAAAGCAAATAAGCTAAGAAATGTCTAACATAAGTATTTCTATTTCAAGCATAAAACCGCTTTTCTTATCAAATGCACTGTATTTTTTGAGAATGAAATGGAAGAAGAAAGTACCTTTACTTTCTTCGACTTTTATTAAGATACATCTTGCCGACTTCTTTTGTCTCATAGTATTTTTTTTTCTTCTAATATATGAGTAAAGTATTATAATATATTGTAAAGTTTGCATTAATAGGAATTTTAAGGTATACTTTAATAAAACATTTTTTACAAAAAATTGTTTTTTGATAAACATACTTTTTGCACGTTTTTAAATATACTATAAATATTAAGCTTTAAATATACTATATTTTAAAGAATACTTTAATGAAATGTTTTTTACAAAAAATTGTTTTTTGGTAATCTTACTAATTGTACGTTTTCAAATATGCTCTAATATATACAGTAGACTCTCGAATAATGCGAGGTATACGTTCCGTGTAATGGAAAATCACGTTATAGGAGATATACATTGAGCAGACGATTTCATTCCGCAATGAGACCAAAAGCGTCGAGTGTTGGCATATGTGAAGTCGTTCCTTCACATATATGAGTTTTAATTATAACTTTAAATAAAGGCAATAAGTAATTATTATATTTTCAATAAATTAAATAGCTAATAAAAATAGATAACAAAATCCTAAATTACTTTTATTTATTCGCTTTTGTCTATAATAAATATCTTAATTCTAATAATACTTTATCCCTTATGCTATTAATAAATCATCTGAGAACAAAAAACATATTCTTTTTAAATGACATCTCTCAGAACAATGATCTTTCCTAAATCATTTAATAAATAAAATATAAAAAAAATATTATTTTATTTATTAGCCGTTGTATACATAATTACATTTTCATTCTTCTAAAATTGCGCAAGTCAACTTTGTTATAAATAAATTAGGCTATAATTTACATTATGATGTCATTAAAGGGTAATTTAGATTTTTTTTATCACAGGATGTGCAATAAATCCTAGTCTGAGTGTCTCCCTTAAATAACGGTCTTCTGGCGATAAAACTTGGCATAAACTGCTGTAGCGAACTTACTAAATTCAAAATATTTATATTAAATTATTCTACAAACAAAGGATTAGCTTTGGCTGGAAAGTTTGGCACTGTTTTAATAATTTTTGGCGTAATTCATCAGTCTGATCTTAATTGCAATAGAGTCAACTTCAGAATTCGCTCTACAACTGTTGACAGTATAACATGTGACCCCGTAGCTCTCTCTCTCACCCCTATCTTTTGCATTCTCGTAACTTATGGTCATGTTGAAATTCCACTATTAATGTACTGTTCATTTTCTTATGAAACCTCTACAAAAGAAAATAAATATGTTTTACTGCGAACTATTAGTTCTTTTTGTTTCAACGGCCTTCTTTTTCAGCTATAAGGACCTGGATAATAAATTGAACTTTCGACAGTAGAATCTCAAGATTGCTACTTAATATAAATATGGTGCCAGATCAGTGACCAACCAGTTCGATATGCATTGGTAAGGGAGAGGGGCAGTAAATTTAAATTACCTTTTTCAAATTTTGTTCTAATAGTCATTTTTAACCAAAAGGAACTTTTTCGCTATAGCTGTTTTATTTGAAATAAGAATAACCGTTCATCGGTTTATATATTAAAAAGACTAGTCCAGATGCAGCATCTTTTTCGGTGTTAATTCCTTAGACTGTCTGTGTGGACGATGTTGGCAACTCAAGTTGGAAGATATATTGCTCCTTACACATTCCTGGTACTCTGTATAAGTATTGAGCTGAATTCGGCAAATATGGCTTCATCTGATGATACCTGTGCTAGTCTAGCTGATTCGGCAGTTCTTATAGTATTCATTTCCGTGTGCTAGCTGTTATCGACGCGATAATGCTCATTCCTGCTTATTCTGAAACAATGGATATAACCAAAACATTCAGAATGTTTAACCCCTTCTATAAAAGACTTTTTGTGGAGTTCTGAGTATCTAAAGTCTTTGGAAAGTTTACTGTTCTCTTGCTGCTTTCGGTGGCTGTTTCGAATACAATGTGATCTTTATCAACTCCAAAAATTTTTCCAGTTAAATCATGACGTTCAGAATTCGATATAGTGAATTTATACATATTTTGTTTACTTCAGTAGTTTCGACTGCAAAACTAAAATAAATAATTTACGTCGCCTTTTATTCTAACTCTTCAGTCCGAATTACCTGCCAGCGTTGCCACTTGGCTGTTAGTTCAAAATCGTATTTTCTTTCACAGTGAGTTTGCATGCTTCTGCACTTTCATTATAATTACGTTGATTGGACCTGTGTTTTCCCTGTGCGGTAAAAATTATGTGAGAAGTATGCTGTTTGGGAAAAATGTGAAACCATAATTATGCGATTCATTACTTTTTGCGAACAGAATATATATATATATATTTTTTTTTTCAGGATGGTGTCTCTTAGTGGTTTAGGTTATCATACTCTGTTATTTTTAAGTGATTGCTACTGTGTAATTGACACTAAAAGTATGTGTGAACCAGATACTGAACAAAACTCAGTGATTTTTTCTACTGTCAGAAAATTGATTCGTCAAGTTATTCGTAAGTACCTTTTTGTCTTGAAGAAAATGAACATTTTATTTTTATTGACAGACTTACACTTTTTCAATTTTTATACATTTTATAATACTTAAATAAGTTTTGAGTATCTTTACGTATTCTAATTTTAATAATGATAAAATGATAGTAATAATGATTTTCATATAATTTTAACAGCTTTTATCTACATTGTTGAATTTTTTTTCTTATGGTATTTTATGTTTTTGATTGATATAAATACTGATGAAGTGTGACACTTACTTTTTTTATTATTTCATTTATTAATAATATTGATGCGTTGTTTTATACACTGATATACAATGCGTAATGATAAATTTTTAAAGAATTATTGATTTTTTTCATTCAGAATGCAAAAAAAAAAAAAAAAAAAGGTTTCATATATTTTTACTAAATTGAAATGTTGTTTTACTGGTAATTTTTATTAAAGGGGTTTGAAATAAATTAATTTTATATGTGATGTGTAAAAATAATTTTTCATTGATAATTTTGTTGGTAAGAGTTATGAAATTAATTCTAGAAATTAATTCTATGAAATTAATTCATTAATATTCTAGAAGAAGACTAAAATAATTACATTTAGTGCTAATTTATTTTGAGATTTATGACATGAAGCACATGTTATTTTCACAGCTTAAATTTAATATTGAATTTGTTTATTTATCACAGTGCATATACATGTGTTGAGAGAAAATAAAAAATGGAATGAAATGAATATATAGAGTTGTGTGAAGTTTTCAGAATTTTAGCGAAGCTTTATTTTTTTAATTCATTAACATCGCAATATTTATTGTGTTTAAGGTGTTAAATTTTCCATGAAGTAAATTTCTTGTCTCTTAATCAAATGCTTAATAAAATTCGTTATTGATTATTAATTGTATGTTTTATATATATTTTTATTGAAAAATAATTATCACTCTGTTTGTTAATTGAATTTGATTAATTTTTAATTTAAGAATTAAATTTTGAGTTATTTCGCATGTTGGTATTTTCTAGGTTGGTTGGAAATACACATATTTTTTTTATATATACCTTTTTAGAGACGTGTCGGCGAAAATTCGTTTTTGATATCAGTCGATATCTAGACACTTATCTCTCATCTTTTTACACACATATATTTTTTTTGTTCAATTATTTTAACCTGCTTGGAACTGCCATTGCATAACAAATTAATGAATAAAATAATTGGAGTGATAATTTCAGGTATTCCCATACTTTTGTTCATAAACTTATATACTTTTTTTATTGCTTTTTAATTATGCATCACTGTGTCTCAAAAGCTAAATGTCAACACTACACTTTTCTCTAAATACCATTATTTATCCTTTCATTTAAAAATAGATAAACAAATAAAATAATTTAGATTTATACATCTAATTTAAGTCCTTGAATTGAAAGAGGCACAATTAATATGTTAGGATTCAAGTTTATGTAATTTTGTGCCACAATGTGCATTAGTAGAGCTCCTAATTGCGCTTGTGTTGTTGGCATTCAATGCTCTTTTCCTTATCTTGAATTACTGGCCAAATTTTTCTTGGTGAGGGGACCTGCATTGATTGTCATTGTTTGTATGATTTTACATTAAACTTCATTTAATTTGAGTATGACTATAATTAACTTACATTTTTACTATTTAAATTTTACATAAAATTTAACATTTTTTTTTACAGAAATCGAATGGAATTGTTTTTATTTAGAGAATTTTTTTTCTTATTGTTTTCTAATATTGTTTCTATAAAAAGATCTTTCCCGCAACGCATAGGTACATACTACATAGGACATAGCATAGGGTCCACAGTGACAGAATAAATAAATAAAATAAAATATTGAATAAAATATTAATTAATTGATTATATCTCCAACAATTTCCTTTTTTTAACACTATATGTATTCAGGACAATATGTAAATCCAGTACATAATATATTTTATGAATCTATACTGGCCGTATCTTGTTGCATGCAAGTGTCCTAAATAAATTTAACACACAATTTTCCAAATTTACATATTTCTTTTCTCATTTTTTTCGGATATTATGTACATTGACTTTCATGTAAACCTAACAAAATTTGTTAGTCTTGAACACAAGGTTCAATGTTTTATTTATTATACTTACCAGGCATTCTTAAATAATCATGTACAATCACTTATACAGAAAGGGAGTTGGTTGTATATCTTAGATACCTAAACACATAAACATAATTTTATTCAAATATTATTTTTGGTTGTCGTATATTTTTCAAGTTTTAATTTTTATAATAACATAACACAATGTTTTCATTGCCCATTTTAACTAAAATATACATTTTAATACAAATCTTTTAATTATGTTTTCTAATTTCAAAAACTTTGGGAAACTTTATAACACATTATATATTTTTGTCGATTAGATGTTATCGCATAAATCCAGGTGTTATTATGCTGGTCGTGAAATTTGACATCTAATGTAATTTTTCATTTCACACATGTTTTTTTTTTTCCACATTCATTCAATTTAGTTAGATGAAACCTATCACCATTTTCTAAAATTTTAACCCTTAATTACCTTTCATACGAAATTTATTTTATGTGCATAATAGTTTTATTTCGTTCATTTACGTAAAAAAAAAAAAAAAAGAAAGAAAAAGAAAAGAAATGTTTAAGAGTAATCGAAATATGATATAAAAAAAAAAAAAAAAAAAAAAAAAAAGGGAAGACTGCTTATTTTTTTTTTCTCTCAAACAGAGATAAACATCTCGCCGTTTTCGCCTGAGTTTGTTTACGTTCAAATAATAATAGTGATTTTTTGTTCCTCATTCAGTTCAAATACGTTGATTGCAGAGAAATTTTTTTATTTTTACTGTACATATGATATATTTTTATCGCATTTATTCACTGTTTCATGTTTGTTTATTGGTGTTTATGTCAGTATGTCTATCATATATATATGGGAATATTTTATTACTATTGTTAGCAAATAATTATGACAACAAGATATATAGTAAGCTTACTTTAACATAGAATTGGGCCCACTGCTGAATAATTGCAGTACTTTTTTAAAAGAGAAGAGATAAAAAAAAAAAAAAAAGAGATAAAAACATCTTTTGCACATGTGTGAACAGATTTATTTTACTGTTCTTTTTATCAGCTGATTTGGTGAAATTCTTTTTATTCACCTTTTTGAAGTGAGATTACACTTCTTGTACTCGAGTCTTTTTATTATTATTTTACTGAGCAATTTATAGCCTTTGAAGCTATTTCTTATATATCTATTTTATGCGCATTTTTAATCTTTGAGGCCTCATCTCAGCTCATCGCAGCTCATCTCAGTTCATATATGCTCAGTTCAGTGGATAATACTGTTATTTTAGTCATGACTTTTTACTTTTACTTTGTGTTTATAATTTTCTGAGCACGTTAAATTTGCAATTTTTGCGCTTTCATCTGCGGCTATGGAAATTTATTTTGTGGCATTTTTTAAAAAAATTTTTAAATTTTAATATTTGTTGGAACACTTACAGACATATACAAATTTTTAATAATATAAATTATTTCACTTGATATTCATTTTTACAATATTGCTTAAATATTTTGACATATCACCCATTTAGTTATATTTTTAATTTTCACATATACACATTTACCCTCTAAGCACAATTGTGTTGCTCTGGTTGTCAATATATTAATGACTTCTATAATCTACGGATTTTGACCATTATATTGGTTTCAACACTTGTAATTGTGTAGGGGATTTCACACTTTCACATCAATTTTTGAAGGTTATGTTTTATTGGCTTTCATATACACTTATAATTCATTAACACATGTTCTATAAATACTTCGGGTGACAAAAATAAATAATGAAAATAATAATAAATAAAAAAGATATTGATATGAAATTACTTAATAGATTTTAAAAAAATAACATGAGGATGTATGTGACTTTTGGAAATATTTGGATTGTATAATTTCCTAATTATATTTTCATTGGTTGTCAAAGATTCTTTGCGTGAACACATCGCCTCTTTCACAAGATTCATTTTTAACAAATTCACACTATTTTGTATCTCATTTGAATAACATGATCAGTTTATTTTAACGTTTGCAAACACTATAATTAATAATTCTCTTACACACACACAGAAAATTATAATTTTTTCCCCCTATGTTTCTACATGTGTTCCTGTATATGTTTTCTTTTGGGTCAGAAATTTATTGTATTATTGGCCGGTTTCTCAGTTTGTCAGTCATAATGCAAATTTATCCAATAGTATTCCATTATCTTTCACATGCATGTTTTCCATGCCTTTCTTCATTATTCTCAAACTTGGCCTCACAACCCAATGTTTGACACACACACACACACTCACAAAATTTTATCTGACCTATTTAATTGCTATTTCATTGGTTCACATGTGGAGATAATTACATTTTCTTTTATTAAATTTTCACAGGAATTTTTTGTACAAAAAACTAGTTACAATAATAATACACACATACATAAAAGTAAATAATTTTTTTGTTAGCTTGCAGTAAATTAATTCTGTTATGTTTTTAGAGCCTGTTTATTTTTCAAATACATACAAAAGTGAAATTTCCGTACATAGTCTGTACGTTTTAAAATTTTTATTTTTATTAAAAAAAAAAAAAAAAAAAAAAAAAAAAAGTTTTTTTTTCTCTTGTGTAAAGAATAAAACTCTTGCAGAAAGTTTTCGTTCAGCTTAAATTAAATATTTAATTATTTAAAATTTCTTAATTAAAATAATTCCTTTTTGGAAAGTTTGCACCACAGATGTATTTTAATAAATGGCCTTGAAATCATCTGTGCGTTGTAAGAAGTAGTCTGTGCAGAAGTATGTGGCTGGTTCACTCTTCTTTTTTTTTTTTTTTTTTTTTTTTTTTTTTTTAAAGACTATTTCTTGCTGAGCAGTATTATGGAATTATCTGTATAACATACAGTATACTTTTTAAAAAAGATATTGAATATTAATTGGGCTCGATAAAATAATAGTTCAATTGTAATTATAAAACAATAGTATATTTAGATTTTTTTTTTTTTTTTTTTTTTTTGCTGTTTTTGACAATTTTTATGAGTTATATTCTTATCACCTATTTCAGGTCTACTCAGATTTTATGCATTAAAGTTAAAATTTTATTGAGATCATTTTTTTGAGAAATTCAAATGCTAATTCATTTATTAAAAATTTTGTTCAGGAAAAGGAAATTATTTCATATGGGTAAAATTTAATTTTTGACAAACACAATCTATTGAAATAAAGTTGGTTTATAGATTTATGCAAAAGAAAATAAATTTGAAGGCATAAAAATATATAGAATTTAATTAAAAAAAATAATAATAATAATAATAATAATTAATTTCTTGAACTCTTACATGTGCGCTTTTATTCTGACATAGGGTTAGATTTTTTTTTTAACACATTTTTACACATACAAGGGACATTTCATTATGTCACTTTGCAGAATGCTGGTTGTCATTTTTGCACAACATGAAGCCTCTTCTGCTTTTCACATATTGTTCAGTACGCTATGTTCAGTTAGGCATCACAAAACCATCATATCTGTCATAGCTATTGTTCTATTATACACTCTCTGGCTCACTTTGTTAGAATTTAATTTTTCACGTGTACGATAATGGTCTTTTTAATCAAAAATATTTGATTTTTTTATTCATATTAATGCAATATTAATTTTTTTTGAAAATTAACAAAATACAAAAATTATTTGTTTTTCATATTTCTTGTTACTGATTTCCTTTTCCTTAGTATCAATCATAAATACACTGTAGTGAATAATTATTTTTAATATTTTACACAGTTTATATGTCATAGTTAGATACTTTATTGATTATGTAATTTGTTTCAGATGCTTCAACTTTATCATAACAATGTTTAGTTGTGTCTTGTATGTTGTTCCATATAGGTGAATTTTTTTTCAAATTTATTGTTATATGCCACAATTTTTTTATTGTTTAGCAAAAGGTTACTTTACATTTCTCACAATTGGATGCAGATTTTTTTTTGGAATTGTATTATGCTGTTGTGAAGGTGAGAGAGAGCGTTATATGTTTCATAATTTTCGTCCATTTTGACGATTCTTTTTTTTTTTCCTCGTCGATGGGGAGAAATATGTGAAGTCGTTCCTTCACATATATGAGTTTTAATTATAACTTTAAATAAAGGCAATAAGTAATTATTATATTTTCAATAAATTAAATGGCTAATAAAAATAGATAACAAAATCCTAAATTACTTTTATTTATTCGCTTTTGTCTATAATAAATATCTTAATTCTAATAATACTTTATCCCTTATGCTATTAATAAATCATCTGAGAACAAAAAAACATATTCTTTTTAAATGACATCTCTCAGAATAATGATCTTTCCTAAATCATTTAATAAATAAAATATAAAAAAAATATTATTTTATTTATTAGCCGTTGTATACATAATTACATTTTCATTCTTCTAAAATTGCGCAAGTCAACTTTGTTATAAATAAATTAGGCTATAATTTACATTATGATGTCATTAAAGGGTAATTTAGATTTTTTTTATCACAGGATGTGCAATAAATCCTAGTCTGAGTGTCTCCCTTAAATAACGGTCTTCTGGCGATAAAACTTGGCATAAACTGCTGTAACGAACTTACTAAATTCAAAATATTTATATTAAATTATTCTACAAACAAATGATTAGCTTTGGCTGGAAAGTTTGGCACTGTCTTATTAATTTTGGCGTAATTCATCAGTCTGATCTTAATTGCAATAGAGTCAACTTCAGAATTCGCTCTACAACTGTTGACAGTATAACATGTGACCCCGTAGCTCTCTCTCTCACCCCTATCTTTTGCATTCTCGTAACTTATGGTCATGCTGAAATTCCACTATTAATGTACTGTTCATTTTCTTATGAAACCTCTACAAAAGAAAATAAATATGTTTTACTGCGAACTATTAGTTCTTTTTGTTTCAACGGCCTTCTTTTTCAGCTATAAGGACTAGGGTATCTATTCTCCGATCCGACTGCCATAGCGATCGTCCTTAAACAACGACAGTCGTCAAATCAAAAGTCGGAATGTGACGTCACGTGATCAAAATAACGACTGCCACAGTCGGAATAGAGGTATAGTCTGGTCGGAGAATAGATGCCCTGGATAATAAATTGAACTTTCGACAGTAGAATATCAAGATTGCTACTTAATAGCATAGAAACGGAGCAATCCTTCTTTGAACAGGTTGAAAGTAGAACAGATGTCGTCACGTGCTTCCGTTATTTCACGCGTTATACGAGACCCTTTACCGCGTTGTACGAGATTCTACTGTTTATATATACACACATATCTATATATATATATATACGGTATTAGAAGATTCCATTATTGTTATGCAATATTTTTGAATTTCTTTTAACAATATATGTAAAATAAAATATTTTTAGATCAAATTTTTTAAAATCTATATTCTGTTATACAGAAGGCCATTCACACTTTATGAAAACGATTTTACAATTTATTTTTCTCGTTTGCTGTTTGAGATAAAGATTTGGCAATTTTAGAATAATCAATTGCTACCTTTATCTTTTGATTGGAATGTAAAAATTAAAGATTTATTTTGAAAATGGCTCCTAAAACTGATACATTGCTCGAAGGTTACGGAACTTAACTTTCCTAGGTAAAATATTTGTATCACCAAATTATAAAGAGGTGTAAAGTCGCGGTTATTTCATTTCCAAAAAAGATATTTATAATACTTTAAATTTGAAAGGAAAGACAAAACGTTTAAGTGAAAGTAAATATGAAAACGTGACCGCGAAACTTCATCCTAAGACTGTTCGAATGTACGTAAATATCAAGAAAGTGATGTCGCTGATCCTTAAATAAATAAATAAATAAATAAATAAATAAAAATGTCCACTCAAAAATTAATTTCGTCGAAACTAGAAATATCTTTTGGCACAGTAAGTAAAATAATTCATAAAGGTTCGAAGATAAAAAAGATATTTAAACATAAAGTTCAACAGCTTTTGTCAAAGCATATTTCTGAAAAAAAAGAAATTGTAGAAAGTTATATGAAAAACAGCTAGTTGCTGAAAAATGGAAATTTGTAGTAACACTCGATAAGTCATGAGATATTTACGTGACTGTAATAAAAAGAAAAAAAAATGATCGAGATCGAGATCGATTTCTATTGCTCATCCAACAGGAATGTTCTTATGAAATGGTTTCGTCAGTGTACAGAAATGTTCCCAAAGGATTCAAGATAGTTGCTGGATTTTGATACAACGCTAAATTAAAAATAAATAAAGTCTCAGGTAAATCTAAAATTAATTCACTCTATAATCAGTCAAATATTTTAGAACCAATTTTTGAAGAAGAAATCTCAGCCTTATATGGAACGGACATTGATAAATCTAAGTTTCATATTGGCAAGACGTATGGTCACACGTCTAAATCAACTGTCAATTATTTAGCAAAGAAAAAAAGCAGAAACAGGAACAAAGAGTATCCCATTTAATGAAAAACTTGTAAAATCCCCTGGCTTTTCTCCAGTGTATGTATTTTACGCTTTTGGTTTATTGTAACAAGTGTTAGGAAAACAACATTCAAGGAGGACATTGAACGAAATTTGAAAAATGGTACAAGAGGAATGGAGTTAAACTAACATGGCAATACTAAATAAAGTTTACTTTCTTGAAAAATTCGAGCTAGAGATATTTTCAAGAACATGAATATTAGATAGAAACAAATCGACGCATAAAATACGGCATATATACATAAAACTCAACTACTAATTTTTTTCAATAAACCGCGAACGACCTTCTGTATGTATACATTTGAAGACCCCTGTATCCTTCTACCACACTCTCTATATGTGTGCGCGTGTTCAGATTTTTATCATCATAACTTAAGAACAAGTATAAGCAAAATATCAAAACTCGGCATTCTAAATCTGTATGATATGGAGATTCTATTTGGAAATTTTTATTAAAATCGGAAAGATTATTCAAGAGTACAGTAAGTCTATGAGCAAAAATTTTGTAAGTGCTGTTGAACGTCTTTATACTTAAACAAATGAAATTGAAATATATATATATATATATATATATGTAGTGGGGAACTTATGTGGGCGTTAAAAATCAACTAATGCATGATTACTATTAATTATTTAATATTTAAATAAAGATAACTATTTTACATTTATGTACAAGATTATAGTACGAATTAAAATTAAACAGCCGACCAAAACAGTCACATTTAAAATTCAAATCAGAAGTTTAACTTTCGTCAAAATAGAATCATGAAGTTAATTGCCATTTTCGGCCGTCGACAGATCTGCATCCAAGTTAACGTCTAACATCGTCGAAATCTGAACAGTCATCTCATCGAGGTCCCAACGTCAACTGAACTGTTTCTCGAAAGTGCTCCGAGACTCCGTCTATGGGGATGAGCGCGCACACAGGGGATGATCATGACGACACCTGACATCACAGCTACGTCATTCCGTCACGATTCTACGCTCCTGGCTGCAGTGAGATAAATAGATCTGTGCAAGGCTGGTTTCAGAATCAAATGTTAGGAAAAGCATAGTGCTCCCTCCATATATATATATATTTATATGCTCCAAAACATATGCCGGAAAGAATGTGATATGGATTTATATTTTGTTTACTGGGTAATATAAAAGTTCTCATATATTAATACAATATTTGAAAGTGGTTTGAAATGTGCTTCAAGTAGAGTCTTGAATATGTTCTTTTTATTTTTTTATTTTTTTAAATATATTAATTAAATACATTAAATTAATTTAAATATATTATTTGGTGCATAGAAAAGTTGCATATAATGTACAGGGATACTTAAAATTAGTCGAATATTTTTCTGAGAACGATGTTGCAGGCAATCTGAATGTATTTTAAAATTCAGTAACCGTCTCAAATGTTCTACATATACATACAACTACACTATTAAAAGTCGGCGATGTGGGGGTAGAAAGTGATATTACCTGTAACAGAGAAATTTATGTCGAATAAAATCTATATTAGAAATGTTTAAATACGGTACCTTATATCTTAAATATTAAACTGCCACGATATATTATGATAAGGTAAAATTAAGTTTCATTTATGCATGTATGTGAGTGAACACGATAGCAGCTAAACGCTTTGTTCAAATCAGCTGTTAGGAGGTAGGTACGTTATAAGTCAACGTCGAACAAAATCTATAGATTTTGATGAGCGCATCATTCATAGTTGTTTTTTTACTGAAAGACAAAATATTCTTTATATTTATCGCATATGGACTGATATTATTTAAAATCGGATAGCACCTAAACACCTTATTCGATTAGCTGAAACTTGATTGGTATGTTATATATTGCCGTTAAACCAGCTATGTTAATTTTGATGAGTGAGGAACTAATAGATTTTTACATTAACGCAAAGAAAATTTCTTCAACATTAAGCGCAATAGACTCAAGTGCGATAGTGTTTAAACGCCTTATCAAATTGAGCTAAAAGTGGTAGGTATATTGTAGTCATAGTTACATGATTTGTACACATTTTGATGTGGGAAGGATGATTAGAATGCTTTTACAGAAACACTAAAATTTATTCTTTGTTATTATAGAATATAAACATAAATTATTTGCGGTAGCGTGTAAACTCTACATTCGATTAAGATATAAATCAGTACATATGTATATATTATTACCGCAAGAACCGTACAGATTTATATGGGTACGGGACTAATTAAAATAATTAAAGTACTCTTTAAAAATTTTAATGTGTTTAAAAAGTAAAATGAAAGAACAAAAACCAAGATAAATAATTGATATTACAAGCAAACCGTTGATGCTCCGATGCATTCAACAGAATTTCTCTAAGTATTGTACAAGATAATAATAAAAGTAATAATAAATAATATAAAATAATAAAATGTATGCCAACTAGGCCATGTCTACCCTATATTTATTTTCAAGTTTAATGAAAAGAAATAAATGTAGCACAGAGTGAACGGTTCAAGTTTCAAACCATGTAAGTTTATTATTTCATTTAATAAAAATAAAACAAAATAAGTACTATACAGTTCTAAGTAATTTTGCACACTTTTATTTTAATTATTATTTAAAATTTATCAATTCATTTATAAAAAGGAGAAAATTCATTTATACTTTTCATTTTATTACCAGAAGTGTAAAGCGGATGATCCAAACGCAAAATGTAAAGCAAATAAGCGCCAGAAATGTCTGATATAGGTGAAAAAGAAAAGCAGGTACAATGTTCGAAAGGGAGGATTTAAGGTAAGCGGTAACTCCTACATACATAGAATTAGTTTCCAAATAAACCTGTTTCTAAACCTAGTTTTAATTGTTTTTAACGTAGGTTCTCACTCTGTCTTTGTAGTATTGAAATGCAGGGCGAGAGAAAGTCATGAAAGTGTCACACCAGATTTTTTTTTCTTTCTATAAGTTAATGTAAGACGCAGTCTCATAATTTAGTAAATATAATTTATAATCAAAGATAAATGAGAGTATTTGTTCATCAAAGATGTTCATTCATATAAATGCAAATGCAAATGCCTTTAAAATGTAAAGAGAAATATGCTGCATAGACTCCATTTGTAGTTTTTTATAAATATAAAATTAAAATACATTAAAAAATAAATAAATAAATAAATATATGTATATCTTTGATTCACATTCCATATTACATATTTTTTAATTTTTTAAAATCGAGAAATAACCAAAAATAAATAAATATATATATATATATATATATATATATATATATATATATGTGTGTGTGTGAAAAAATATATGTAAACACTTAAAGTGTATAAATAACTCAAACAGAAAAATATAATGACAAAAATAGAACATTTTGAGGCGGAAAATTTCATTACCATTTTTTTTTTCAATTCTAAACGGAATATTATCTAGTGGTGATTTGAAATATTTTCTTTAAATGGATAAAATTTGTTAATATGTGTATTTCTTTTGTTAATACCTATAAATGTATTTTCTGGGGGAAGGTGATTTATTTTCATCTTCTTCTTTAGTTTGAATGGAACATTAACGTAATCTGAAACATTTTCCTTAAGTGCGTAAATTTTATTATCAGTATGGTGTGAAAAATATTTTTAGAAATAGAAAAATGCGAATAACGGAATTTTGTTATTATTCTTAATGCTGTGTTAGGCTGAGTATTTCATGAAATGATACATTTTTTTCCATTTTTGCTGGAAATCGAAACAGCTTTAGTAAATAGAACGCATTAAGAATAACATTGATATAGATTTCGAAAAAAAAAAAAAAAAAAAAAAAAAAAAAAAAGATTTTTCTTGTTTTGCCTGAAAAAATTTTATTTTGTTTTATATTTCACGAAATGTTATATTTTTTCCCCATTTTTGCTGGATATCGAAACAATTTTCGTAAATAGAATACATTAAAAATAACTTTGTTATGGCCTTCAAAGAAAAAAAAAATGTAAAAGGATTTTTCTTGTTTGGTGTGAAAATTTTTAATTCCTATCCCATACTAGAATGCAAAATTTTCTCGATATATTGATTTATAGTTAACTATTTTAATATCTAGAATGCATATCTAGAACCCAAAAATGAAATTAAAAATAAATGTACCCGTATTGATCTATCTATCATTTAGTAAGACGTACCATACGAAAAATATGAATCACAAGCCAAAAAAGAACGGTTATATTAAGGGGGAAACCCATTAGGCAAATAATAAGTGAAAACAGTGAGATCATGTCAGATTAGTTTTGGATAAACGATCAAAAATTGGAAATTTAGGCTTTACAAACAAAAATACAAGACTGTTACTTATTGGTAACAAAACAAATAATGCATGCGTGAACACACACACACACACACACACACACACAAAAAAAAAAAAAAAAAAAAAAAATTGTTAACTTTTATCTTTTATATTGGATATGTTTTTGGTTTTTATAAGGCTTCTATATTTTTCTTTGAAATAACAGGCTTTCCTTCTTGAAACATTTCCTGATTTCAGGAATTAAGTAGTATTTTTAACGCTATATTTGATAATTACTGACACATTGAAGGAATTTTACCAGCAAGTAATAAAGAAAATAGGAAAGGGAAAAAAATGAATAGTAAATAAAAGGATATAAACATATATAACATCAATAGGTTATTATTTTTTTTATTTTATATTTAAAAAATTGTTAACTTTTATCTTTTATATTGGATATGTTTTTGGTTTTTATAAGGCTTCTATATTTTTCTTTGAAATAACAGGCTTTCCTTCTTGAAACGTTCCCTGATTTCAGGAATTAACTAGTATTTTTAACGCTATATTTGATAATTACTGACACATTGAAGGAATTTTACCAGCAAGTAATAAAGAAAATAGGAAAGGGAAAAAAATGAATAGGAAATAAAAGGATATAAACATATATAACATCAATAGGTTATTATTATTATTATTTTATATTTAAAAAATTGTTAACTTTTATCTTTTATATTGGATATGTTTTTGGTTTTTATAAGGCTTCTATCTTTTTCTTTGAAATAACAGGCTTTCCTTCTTGAAACGTTCCCTGATTTCAGGAATTAAGTAGTATTTTTAACGCTATATTTGATAATTACTGACACATTGAAGGAATTTTACCAGCAAGTAATAGAGAAAATAGGAAAGGAAAAAAAAATAAATAGTAAATAAAAGGATATAAACATATATAACATCAATAGGTTATTATTATTTTTATTTTATATTTAAAAAATTGTTAACTTTTATCTTTTATATTGGATATGTTTTTGGTTTTTATAAGGCTTCTATATTTTTCTTTGAAATAACAGGCTTTCCTTCTTGAAACGTTCCCTGATTTCAGGAATTAAATAGTATTTTTAACGCTATATTTGATAATTACTGACACATTGAAGGAATTTTACCAGAAAGTAATAAAGAAAATAGGAAAGGGAAAAAAATGAATAGGAAATAAAAGGATATAAACATATATAACATCAAAAGGTTATTATTATTATTTTTTCATTTAAACATATGTATATTGTGTTTAAATGGATGATTTTGTTATATTAAATAAAAATTTAAATATGTAATAACTATAAACTATATGATAATTTGATTAAAAAAAAAGCTTAATAAGAAAAAAAAAAAAAGAATACGGAAGCTCAAAGCATACAGTATCAATACAGTATCAAGGTTTTGATTAAATATTGTATGCAAAATAGATGTAATTTCTCTGGATTTTTAAATCTAATTACTAAAACTTTTTAACACCAAATATCTATCACATCTACAAGGAGGTTAAAAATAGAAATCAGAAAAAAGATTTAAAACATTAAATTTATATGAAGGTGAATTAAAACATACAGGGAAAAAAAAACTTACATTCATAAAAATTTCAGCAGAAATCCTAAATCTTTGTAACTCGTTAGTTTATCACTTTTAAAAATTAGACAGTGAAGTTTTCAATTAGTTATTAGAAATAACAACATAATTTAATTGGGACTTAAAGAAATATAATATAACCAAAAATAATATAAAACAAAATAAAAAAATAAAATTTATTGTAACAAATATTAAAATAGAGATATGAAATGCTAATTAATTTTTTATATTTTAATGTTAGGAAATAATGAAAAACTCCTAAATGTTAACGATTAGTAGAAATATTGAATTAACGAATATCACTTAATGTATACCCAATGTATACCCAATGTACTCTATATACCCAAATTCATCCATATGGTATTCAGAATATTCACCATTAAAAAATTTTTATTAAAATTTTAAAGAAATATGTGCATATATATATATATTGGGAGTACAAATTAATTCGGTCCGTTTTTTTTCGTTAAAAAAACATTTTATTTATTATCAAAATGAAAAAACATGTTATTCAAAGTATTGTCCATCGGTAGCCACAACTTTTGTCCACCTTTCTGGCAATTTTCGGATTCCATCTCTGAAAAATGAGTCCTCTCTGGACGCAAACCATGAATCGAGCCATTCTTGAATTTCTTCGAAAGAAGTGAAGCGGTGTCCCGCCAAATCATGATGCATCCGTCGGAACAACCAATAATCAGAAGGAGCAAGGTCTGGCAAATACGGCGGGTGGGGTAGGACCTCCCATTTCAACGTTTCCAAGTAATTTTTAACGACAATTGCCACATGGGGCCGAGCACTGTCATGTAGCAAAATTACCTTGTCGTGCCTTTCGATGGTTTCTGGCCGTTTTTCACGCAATGCTCGGCTCAAACGCATTAATTGCAGTCGGTAGCGTTCGCCAGTAATTGTTTCGCCAGGTTTTAGCGGATCTTGATCGAGCAATTCCTCCAATTCGGCGTCTTCGAACTTTTTCGGCTGGCCCGGGCGCTCATTGTCTTCGACACTAAAATCACCATTTTTGAAGCGTCGAAACCACTCTCTACATGATTTATCAGATGGCGCAGATTCACCATAAACTTCCACAAGCGATCGATGCGCTTCAGCGGCACTTTTCTTCCAATTAAAAAAGAAAATCAAAACTTCCCGCAAATGTTGTTTCTTTAGCACAAAACTCGACATATTGAATGCTCAAAAAACCAATGTTGTTGTATAAAACTCGAAGCTTCGTTGACTGAATATGGTTGACAAAGGTCAAACCTTTCTAACAATGCCAAAAACATCTATCATTATTCAGTAAACAAATCAGCCAGAGCCATCTATTGAAAACGGACCGAATTAATTTGCACTCCCAATATATATATATATATATATATATGTATGTATGTATGTATGTACAGGGTGATCCAAAAGTCAGGACCAACTTTAAAATTGAATAATTCGAAAACGAATCAACATACAAAGATACAATTTGCACCAAACGAATGGAAAATAATCCCGGTTTTTTGTGGCAACGAAAAAAAAAATGGGTCTGTTGGCGACCAACAGATGGCGCTGTCGTATGTCTGATGTAGGATTATGCAAAGCAACAAACGATATAAAAAGGAACAAGTACAGCAGATAATGGTAGTCGAAGCTTATATGCATCGAAATATCGCATTCTCAGTCGCTACTTTAATCACGCATGGCCTCCAAGATCTCTCGATCTGACACCCTGTGACTTTTGGCTGTGTGGATTCTTGGAAGTCAAAAGTGTACCGCGACCAACCAGCATCACTAGCAGCACTGAAAGTTGCCATCCGCCGAAATGTTTCTGCCATAACGCAAGAAATGCTACTAAATGCTGTGAACGATGTGGTGAATCATCTCACAGCTGTACTTCTGAATGATGGACATTGAACAGTTACTGAAGTAGTACTAATTAACTGTAATTAAGCTGACATGTAAGTTGTCAACATTTTTTTTTTCATTTGTAAATCATCTTTTAATGAAATAAAACCCTATAGCACCATCTGTTGGTCGGCAACAGAACTAATTTTTTTCCTTTGCCACACAAAACCCGGTTTCTTTTTCCTCCGTTTGGTGCAAACCGTATCTTTGTATCTTGATTCGTTTTCAAATTATTCAATTTTAAAGTTGGTCCTGACTTTTGGATCACCCGGTATATATATATATTATTTAAAATAACAGAATTCATCCTATTAAATTATAATGCATTTTTCAAAAATTAAATTATGTGTAAGCTTGTATTATTAATTTTGAGCTATAGTAACGGTTTATTCAAGCAGGGGATAACAGAAATATACTAAAATTTAGATAGCTATGGAAACTATGGATATTTATTAGATACCGTGTTCTTTTCTATTTAGAGAAATGTAATTCTTCAACAGACATCTATTACTTAAATGTCGTGAATTGATTAATAAAAAAATCGCTAAAATATTTTAATTTTACTCTAAAGTTGTGAATAAAAATATTCCCTTAAACTGTAAATTGAGCTGTTTTGTCCCTTTTATTAACACGCTTTTATTAGCTTCACATGTATGCATGTATGTTTGTTTCTATGTTTGTAACCGCTCTGGGAGCAAAAAAAAAAATCTATATTAAAAAAAAAGACTTTTCCTACGTGAACGGTCGTTGCGTTCAGGTATAGCTCCGCGCTACGAACCTAAAGGTCTAGCGTTCGATCCCAGTCAAGGGAGATTTTTTAAAAATGTTTTTTGTTTAATTCTAAATTATTTTAATTAAAGATTTAAATGTATGTAAATATTATGGTGTGTCACTCACACGATTTTCTCTTACCCTGCATTTTAATACTAAAATAGATATTTTGTGCTTTTTAGTTCACATTTCTATAAAAGCGTGTGCTTTAAATTTTTAAAACTCTAATATTATTTTTTTTTAAACAGAATGTTCTGTTAATATGATTTATTTTATTAATTAGAAAATTATTATTTTATTAATTAGAAAAATTGCTGAAAAAAGATTGTAGAGTAAGGTTTTTTTTTAATACCAAAAATGTGAAAAATGCCAGAGTCGGGAATCGAGCCCGTGAACTCCACTTAACACAGGGATCAAGGAGGGCCTGGGTTCGATTCCTGGCTCTGGCATTTTTCACATAGTTGATGACAAAAACCAACCTTACACTCTAATCTTTCTTAAATGAATTTTCAGGGTTGAAAAATTAACCAATAAATTTTTAAATAATAAATTGCATTTATTAAAACCAGAAATTCATGGATTTGAAAAAAGAAAACAATAGAGAATATTTTTTTTTTTTTTAACTAACTTCAAATGTCGCAAGAACATATGTATTCTTTATTATAGTAAAGAGTTTGGAGAAAACGAATTACAGGAGAAAATAATTTTTAATTAAATATATTTTTTTTTCTTTAAATTCAAAGCGTCATAATTCTAAATAAAACTAACGCGTCTTAAATATGAATACTAAATTATCTATCTTTCTATCTATCTATAAATTTACAATATTAATTTCTTTAGGTAAATTCGAAATCTAATTAAAAATTATTTGCAGAAAAGTAACTCATGAAATATATATTTTAGAAACTATTCCAATAGGTTTTCAGTGACACTGAGCTACAAAAAAGAAAACAAAATGAGACCTGATACCGTTTTTGCTGATTCTTATGTAAAATGACCACGTGAATCCTAAAATGATCCCCATTTTCTCGGGACGCCACCCCCTTCCCCAATTTCTACCACTGTTCGGTAATATTATGGCCATGAATTTGATTTAGAGATTGGAAAAGAATTATTTTAACTCTTGAAAAGAAATATATATAGATAACGTATAATAAATATTAATTATAATTTATTAATGAAATATAATAAATTCATAATTTCAAGTGGCAAATCCTCCCCCACCCCCTACGTTTTTTTCCTCGCTGCAAATGTTTATGTTTTAGAATTTTTCACTTCTGTAGCCCTTCAGAAAATATTTAACTGTTAAAATAATACTCCCCCCCCCTCTGCAAATCAAATTTGTAACCATAAAATTACGAAAAAGTGATAATTGGTGGCGTTTTCAAAAAACAGATGGTGATAGAACGAAATGGTTGTCATATTTGGATTTAGGAGGTCATTTTACATAAGAATTTGTAAAAATGGTGCTGGGGCCGATTTTCACGCAAGCAGTGTAAGTACTGAAATTATAGATTTGTATAGATTTGTAATTATTTTGTATATATTTAGCTTAAATTTACATATAAAAATATCACGTATATATTTTATAATAGTTACTAATCTTTAAAGACTTTCATTAGGTATAAAAAAGTATTTCATGCACCTTTTTAACAAAAACTAATTTTATATGCATTTTATTTATTACCGCATACATTTGTTATAATGTTGGGAAGAAAATTATGTAAGTAAACTTCCTTGTTTAATGTAAAAATATTCTTACAAATAGAATAAGATCAAAATTATGTAATTTATATGCAGTGTGAGAAATGAATATCGTTAAATTTATGAATAACTGGAATTCTAAAAAGTATTTCTAATTTAACTAACAGAAGTAATATGGAGTTTCAGCAGAAATCTATTTACTTATTCGTTCAAATTGCAAATACGTTACATAAGACCGCCAGCTTTACAGTAAGGATTAAATTATTCTCTAACAACGGACAAATGTAACTCAGAATTATATATTGCTAATTAGATTCTTTATTTTAAATACAAATTGTGAGAAATTACAAATATTAGAATAAACTTTTTATAATAATTAAACTTAAAAACATTTTCAATGGTGTCCTTAAATTAATAAGTTGATAAGTGAATTAGTATATAAACAACTTGATAAAAAATAACTGCATGTGATTTCTCTTATGATTTTTTGAGATTTTATATTTTTTCATATGAAGTACTTCAGAAAATGGATTTATATTTCATTTAAGTAAACCTTAGTCTTTGTAAAATAAAAAGTTTCCCGAGCTATTGCTGGAATAACTAGATTATGAAATTAGGAAGTATTGTAAACTTTTGTAACATACACTTTAAAAGAAAAAATTTTCAGATACTTTGCGTCTAAATGACTTACTCGACTGAGCGTAAAATTTATATACATGTTATGAGTCACTATCACACGAACTGTATAAATTTAGCGTTTATAGTTTTTTTTTTTTTTTTTTTTTTTTTTTTACAGGGACACAAAGAAAAATTCTTTATCATTATGGTCTTTATGGGCCCAATTTTTTAAAACTGCGATAGCAACTAAATCAATTCAGCTGAAAATTTATACACATGATACCGGTCACCTTTTCACGACATTCATAAATTTTTGTAAATCTAGCACGTATTTTTGTAAATCTAGCACTGTTTTTTACACAGACACAAGGAAAAATTCTTTATAATTATACCCTATTAACTCAAATTATTTAATGTGCGATTGTGTCTAAACACCTTATTTGAATGAACTGAAAATTCATACAGGTCACAGTCGCCCATACTTTATAGGTTTTGGTGAATCTAACACTTATATACTTTTACACAGAGACACAAATAAAAATACTTTATCATTGTGGTTTATGGGCTGAAGTTATTTAAAATGCGAAACAATCTAAATGCCTCATCCGATTGATCTGAAAATTTATATGCATGTTATAGGTAACTATCGCATGAACTGTATAGATTTTGGTGAGTCTAGAACTTACAGATTTTTACAAGGACGGAAAGAAAACTCACCATTATGATTTATGGTCTCAAATTGCTTAAAAGTCAATAGCGTTAAATTAAACAACATACTAAATGAAGAAAAATACTCATACACTCTATTATAATTTTCTCTTACTTTAATTTATTTATACAAATTTATACAAGCGTTAATTACTTAATGTTTTGAATGTCAAGTATAATCATTCCAGATTTTTTATATTTCAGTACAAAACAGCTCTCAATCGAATCTCAATCCCTTTTTATAAGTATATTTTATAATTTTGTAAGGAACACATTTTTTTTTCTAGTCTCTGTGTTAAATATTCGTATTAGTATAATTTTTAATAATTTAAAATCATTTCATTAAATAGATATCGTAGTCTTTTAATTCTTACTGTCATTATATTTACAAAAATATTCTGCAAAACACTTTTCTTTGCTAACTTTCGTTACGTTCTTATTTCTATTGGTTTTGTCTAATAAAGAATGAATTTAAACAGTACATATTGTGAATACTTACTAATTAAAAATATACGTGTATAAATGATGGATATTTTCTAAACAAATATGTTGAGCAAATGTAATAAGAACTGAAGTTCAAAGTTTTGTACTTATTATTTATAAATGCCATTTCTGTGGTGCTTTTATACAATAATATAACGTGTGTTTTAAAAATATCACAACGACTTCAATTATTTATTAAAAAAAAAAAAAAAAAAAAGACGAAGAAGAATAGTCCAATAACAAAACTAGTTACAACAACAGATAGAACAACTCAAAAAGTTTTTTTTCCCCGCTACCTTAGAAAAATACCACATGAGATCATTTCATAGATAAACCTTTCATATATTGACACTATATTCCAATACAATATCAAAGGTTTCAGCACGCTAACATCAATAGTAGCTACAGCTGTCTTCCCTTTGTTTGAATTCCACAGGAATGTTTTAATTTTTGCTCGATATACAATATCTTTTACATAACACGAAAAGAAAAAAAAATAGTGGTGTAATGTCTAGTAAATACCGGGGTTGCCATGCTATAGGCCATCCCTTCTAATACATCTATGGAAATTAAGCTATGATCAGAAATATATAAGTTATTCTATCTATTGTTGTAAACCCTGTGGCAGAAATTTGTTATGCTTTCTGCGACAAGCTTCATCAACAGCAAAATCCTTCTGCAGGAATAGTTTGTGAAGATAACATTTATGAATTCAAAATAAATTATTTTTAAATAGTAAATAATATTCATTATAACCAATGTATTTAAATTTTAACTAGGCACAAATGCACATATCAGCACTATTACAAGAAAATACTTTTTTTTTTTTTTTTTTTTTTAAGAAAGGTGAAAATAAACCTATTAATCTTAATTGCTTCAGATTTTTTGTTCACATTAATATACAATATTGTTTATAAAATATTCAATGAATTCAAACCATAAAATGCAGTAACACATCAAAAATAATCTGCAAAGTTTTTAAGGCATTTAAGTCATGAAATGTCTAAATTAAACAAATGTTACAAATACTTTTAAAATTCATTACTTATTTTTATATTAAATATATATATTTAAATACACAAATGCACTTATTTCAAAAGGTGCAAACCAAACAACATAAAATATAATACAGAACTCAAAATTAAAATACAAAAAATTAAAAGTAAAAATTTATGTAGAATACTGAATATAATAACGAAATATAAATAATTTACAACATTTATAGTTTTTGAGATTATTCGAAAGATGCAATATAATAATCAAATACACAATATTCATTTTTGTATTATATACAAATAGCATAAAGATGTGTATTTGAAATCTAAAAAATGTGATTTGATATTAAAGAATTCAGAATGTATAATTATACCATCATTTAAATACATAAAATAAAACAGAATACAAGATAATTACAAGATGAATACACAATTATAGACAAAGCATCGTCGAAAAATTTTCATAAAGATTGAGGCAAGTGAAACATTTAATTTTAAAGGAAATGTTGAAATGGGAAATATAACAGATTTCATGGATAATATCTATAATAGAAAAAAATGATTACAGATGAATGAAATAAATAGAAATCAATTAAAAGTAATATTTCATATTGTTATCTATACAAATAAGTAAATAAAAATAAATAAATAAAAGCATTTGCTGTTTAATTAATATTTATTCAAAACAACTACTATTAGATAAAATTCCTTTTGCTTACAATATATATCTTCAACAAAACCTTTGGTTTGACTTTTATTCAAATAAACTATTCAATTTGCAATATTTCAAAAAAATAAATAAATAAATAAATAAATAAATAAAAAAAAAAAAAAAAATTCAAATGTTTAAAAAAGGAAATGAACAAGCTGTATAAACTAATGATAAGAGTATTTTTGTAAAATAAATTAATAATTTTTTTTAACGACTTCATATGCTTAAACAACAAAATTTAAAGCTAAGAATTTTAATCACAATTAAAATAATTAATGATCAGTAAAGAAAAAAATTAGAAAAGTTACCAATTTTATAACTTAAGATACCCATTAATATTTATTGCTATGACTACATGTCTATTGCTTTTACTACATGTACAATGCTAAATATCAATAAAGTATTTTTAAGATTAATTTCTTAATTTTCTATTTTTTGAAGCAAGGTTTGAAGCTTCATTTTTTATTTTGCGTATAACTACAGACGTTACAGTTTTCCCCATAGTCTTATTTATGTATATATTTGTGAAATGTATTGCATAGTTTGAACCAAACATTAAAATTAACGCAGCTTTTAAAAACTTACGTGTATTTACAGTCGGTAACAAAAGTGTCCGAACACTACCAAAAATTCTTATGTAAAAAAAGTACACTTCATACGGTTTTGTTAAATAAATCCTTGCAGCATCCTGTTCTTAGTCAGTGTAAGAACATGATTCGATAAGTATTTATTTAACAAAACCGTATGATGTGTACTTTTTTACATAGGAATTTTCGCTGTGTTCGGACACTTTTGTTACCGACTGTACTACGACGCACGTATGCACGCTTCGCATACATTAAAGAAAAAAAAATCACTAGATACAACTAATTTGTCGTGCGTAAATCAGAAAATGTATGAAAATCGGTACAGCAGCAAAATTACACTTATTAAAAAAAAAAAAAGTCACTGGATGCAGCTATTTTGTTATGCATGAATCTGAAAATGCATGAAATATGAAATTCGGAAAATAGTCGCAAAGCCACATTCTTTCGAAAACACACCTTTTTGCAATACAATAACTATACACGACACGAGCAGCAGGCGTAGCGCAAAAAGAAAGTTTGGAGACACGAAAATGAAGAGGATTGAGGGGATCGAAAATTTGTTCTGCAGATCAGTTTATAAACAATTCTTTGAGTTTATAAACAATTCTCTCTCTCTCTCCCCCCCCCCTTTTTTTTTTAAACACAATGGCAAAATTTATTTGACTTAAGTAAAATCTTTCTGCAAGAACATTTCTGTTTCTGCGACATTGTCGCCGTGTCGCCGTGTTTCTGACACGGGGGCCCTTAGTATAACTGAATATTTTTGTTCGGCCCTGTAAATCTAACGCTAATCATACTGTATTCTATGGAAAGCATTCTTTAGTGCATAAGAATAACATATTTTAATTTCATTAAGATTTGTGCAAAATAAATTCTTTAAAGTTTAGTTTATAGAAATACCTCTATTAGAACGCAATGCTTTAGGGAATACTTTCGAGTTTCCCTGTATTCAAACTAGTGATGATATTTACTCCATTTTCAATGGGGAACATCCGATAGTAATGTTGAATAACATATTTCAATATCATCAAGATATGTGTAAAGTAATGGTAATAAAATATGGTTTATGAAAATACCTTCCACAGAACACAATGCTTTGGAATACTTTCGGGTATTCCTGTATACAAACCAGTAGAGGTACACACTCCATTTTTAATAGGGAATATGTTATAAGGAACTTGAATAATGTATATCAGTTTCAAGAAGTTACACGAATATGTATGGGAGTTAGTGCGCGGACAGACAGTCGGACAAACAGACGGACAGACCCAAACCGAAGTCAATAACAGTTTTCAACCTTCTTTGGAAAGTGTTAATAACATTCAAGTAACTCCCATGCATTAAATGCATTATTGCAATTAGAGAGTTTGAACATCGCATTTAGGATATAGTACCTTAAATGCGACAAAAATTTCCTAAATGCGACGCTGGTATATTTTTTCATAAATTACAGACATTTTTTTAATTTCTTGAAAAGAAATGACACAAAATACAAGTTTAGAACTAAGAGTATAATGTTCAACCATTTTCTCTTTCTTTTCATACTTTTTTGTTTACTAAAATGTCATAAGTTTCCTAAATGCGATAAACTTACCAAAAATCACGTCGCATTTAGGCACAATGACCTTATATAAAATAATTGCCATTAATCAAAATAATGATTTACAAAGATTTTTTTTTTTTTTTTTTTATCCCCTTACCCTTTAACTTTCAAATGCAAATTATTGCTTTACTTTGTATTTTATAGACTGTTGGAAGAAAAACAAAGTCATTTATTATCTATTTACTTTTAAAAGTACTATAAACTCTTTTATATTTTCTAATCATACATTTTAATGATTTTTTTTTTTTTTTTTTTTTTTTTTTTTTTAATGTACAATTAAATATACCCTAAATATGATTGAACTAATCTGAAAACTATTTTTTAACATTAAAATGTACTATATTATTATTTTTACGTTACTTTTTCGATAAAATTATATTAATTTTGTATATAGTTTTTTTTTTTTTTTTTTTTTTTTTTTTCTATGAATTGCGAAAATACTTCAGTCAAACAATGTCTTTGAAAATTGCTATTATTTGTCGCATTTACTAACTTCATACATGAATTATTTTATCATAATAAAACAGCTGATAAATAAAATGCAGTCCCTTTTAACTTCTAACGAAGAGAAATTCCACACGGCTATTTATATAGACTTTTTATTTACTCAGAATTATATCTCCATTGCCGCACGTAATTAGTTTGCTTTTAGTTTCTCTAATTTTTTGGTTACCATTTATCATTTTTTACTGCTGCACATATAACTTTATAAAAATAAAATAAATAAATAAAAAACAAGTTTTTCAATTATCTTAATGATATTGATAATATAGTTATCGAGTTTTATACTCTTTCGATATTATTAATTTGTTATAAATGAGGCATGTATCTGACTGTTTTAATATACTTATATTGAATAGCTCTTGTTCAAGCATTTATGTTTCGTATGTACTTCCTTCTATATTTACTGTCACTTTGTATATACAACAATGCAAGCAAATATCTCTTATTATTTAATATTGTGAAGATTACCATTCCAAAATAAAATTCTCGTTCCTCTTAGTCATTCATATTCTGTTTAGGAGTTTATTTATTTAGAAATGACATATTAAAATCACTTCATCTATCTATCTCTGTAACTATCTTTTTATATAGATGTTTATATATAATGAAAAAAATTGTCATCACGATAACTTCCAAACTCTTGAACCAAATCGAGCCAAAGTTGGACAATAGACTTATCTTACATATATTGTAAGTGGGATCACTAAACATTTTGCTTCATCATTTTGTTTCCAAGTGGCTGTCACTTGAATATTGTCTTCTCACACAATTTCTAAGGAGTATATATATCAAATCGAATCAAAGTTGAACAGTAGACGTGTATTCGAAGATTTTGCATAGGTTCTTTAGGGAAATTGCACCATCTATTTGTTTCAAAATTTTTATCCTTTGAAAATTCCAAACCCATATCTCATAAAAGCTATTTATGAATAGGTTTTCTGAATAGTCTATATCAAGATCGCAATCAAGCTTATTAATCAACTATATCCGCTATCTTACACCAAAATTGCATCCACTTAAAAAATTCTTATCAGAATAACTTCCGAAACATTCAACTAATCGAAACCAAAGTTGTGATAAATAACGTAAATAAGCACAAATGTAGGTATTGTGTCTTAGAAATTCCCATGCGAAATAGAAAGTGGAAAAAGTAATTTTAAAAAGAAATTGTGATGTACTCTTTCATATGATACAGCCAGAGGAACATTTTTATTTGCTTTAATATCTGTGACGGACGACAAGAGATTAACTGTACATATTGCTAACTTACACAATACTCAAAATGAAGCATTTACAATTGCAGTTCTATAGACACTGTGACAACTAAAATGCTATAGCAAACATGGCTGAAACTAGAATTCCGGCTGGATAGCCCCAGGACCTCTAAGGGTGCTCATGAAGAAAATTCAGTGATTTTTGCTAAAATTTGTATGAGTACGGTTATCAGATTTTACATTTTTGTTATGCTTTTAAACGTCCAGTTAAGTTTTGAGGCTTCTCCAAATTAGGGACATTTGATTTGGACTGCAGGTGTATCCTTTAACTCTTTGGAGAGCGGCGGTATACGTTATACAGGTTATAATTAAACTTCCCCTATAGACAGTATCTTACAGCGCAAGTGGGTGGACGAAATGCAACGAAATTTGGTATACAGACGATACAAGAGATGCGCTCAAGGAATTTCGAAAAAAGAAAATTAGTTCCAAAATATCCACCAGAGGACGCTTTTCCGGAAAAACATTAAATGTAACACAATAGACGACCAAAACGTAATACAGAAAGAACATTAACAATCCAGAACAAGAATTATGAGTGATTAAATGTAAACCGGGAAAAACTGTCAGTTCTAGGAAAAAAATGTCGAGATTTACATAATTTGCGAACAACAGGAAGTTCTTGTTTCTGCAAACTGAACTGTTTTGTTTTTCTCAAACAGCGTACTGTTATTTTTTCTTTACATTTACTAAATGTGGTTCGATGACAAGGTGATCAGAAACTAGTCTACAAATGTTAATATATTTTCTGTATTCCATTTTGGTCGTTTATTGTGTTAAATTTAAGGTTTTTTTTCCGGAAAGGCGCCCTCTGGTGGACATTTTGAAACTATTTTTTTTTTTTTTTTCAAAATTCCGTGAGCTCATCTCGTGTATAGTCTATATACCAAATTTCGTTGCATTCCGTTCCCCCGTTTGCGTTGTAGGATGCTGTTTATAGGGGAAGTTTAATTATGACCACTGAGTATATTACCTAAATTAAATTCCAAGCTACAAAGGCTCGCCCTTGAATTTTTTTTTTTTTTTTATAAAATTTTAATTTTATATCTTAGAGGAAAATTTTCATTTTTTTTTTCGCTTCTAAAAGCGTTCGTGAATTCTGGTGTCTTTGATTTTAAATGAAAAATATTACCTTGGCCGACAAATGGTGAGTGAGAAATGGTTGACATCACTATTTTCTCACTACCTAGCTCTGATAGAATGTTATTACCACGAAACTTTAAACTTTCAATATTTTTATTCCCCATTAATGAAAGTCAAATAGGTTTAGATAATTATTTTTAACTGTTTAGAATAATATAATAAATAAAAGCATAAAATTACTATTAATAATTTCATGGAATTTTCTTTGAAGAAATTATCCATATAATATTTATTTTTTTATTCATAAAATAATTTTTTATCATTTTTTTCTTTTCGGTATACAACAAATAGTTTACTGTAGATTCATTCTGTTTCAATATAATTTAAAACGCAATAATATTAATTTTAAATCCCGCTAGCTAGGCGTTAACTAAAATTATGAATTACCAGTGTACTTCTTGATTATTTATTATGTGATTGCATGTTAAATCTTATAAGATTTCAAGGTGATATATTTTGCACCCGCAGGACCCATTGATAATAGCTTTTATGCTTCGTTTTAAATAGCAATTACCTTTATGATAACAATGCAATTACAAATGCAAAATTTGAAGACTGTTCATTTCGAAATCAAACATAAGATGTAATTCTACAAAAAAATATTAGATACAAAGGTAAGATATACAAATATCAAATGTATTTCCGATTATTAATAAAGATGAGATGGGTTTATTCTTTTTCTAGAATAAAACTTTCGGAATTGTTTAAAGTACTTATTTGTTTAGAAATGCCCTGATTTTCCTCTAAAAGACAATATGAGTACCGTTATCTAAGTATACATCTTTGTTATATCTCCGTAGAGTTTGTTAAGTATAGCGCCCTCTCCAAATTAGGAACGTCTGGTTAAGACAACCTGTGTACCTTTCATCGTCGCCATTTGTCCACTGTCTAGCTCTGGTACGACGTTAATCTCACGTAAAATCAATTTTTCAATATTCTTTCTTCAATTAATGAAATATTGATCAACCTAACTTTCAATAATAGTTTTTTTTTTTTTTTTTTTTTAACAGTTTCCAATAATGTAATGGTTGAAAATATAACACTACGATCTGTGATTTCGACGAATTTTCTCTGAAGAAATTATTTATATAATACTAAATAAGTAATTGTTTTATACAATTTTAGCAATAAATTTATGCACATATTTTTATTCGGTATACGACAAATAGTTTAATATACATCGATTTTGTTTTCATATTATTTACAATGCAACCTTATTAATTTTCAGTAATGCTAGCTAGGCGATAATGAAAATTAGAAATTCCAGTTTACTTCCTGGTGATTTATTATGTGATTACATGTTAAGTCTTATAAGCTTTCAGAGTGATTTATTTTGAATTCGTAGAATACATTGGTAATAGCTTTTAAGCTTTCTGTTAAACAGTAATTACCTTTATTGATAGCAATGCAATCACTTTTACTGATTTATAGAAGCGAAATTTGAAGACTATCCATTACAAAATCAAACAAAATAAGGAAAAATATACAAAATTCAAATACTTATCTAATTATTAATAATAACACGGGATAAATTTATTATTATTTTAATTTATTTTTTTTAAATTGTTTAAAGTACTTATTAGAAAAATTAAGTAAATAAATGTATTTGTACTAATGTGTATATTTTTAACATTGTTTTTGTATCGTTACTGTTTTGCAATGTTCCATTTTTTAACCCATTAGGCGCCAATGATCCCGCTGCGGGAACATTTTTTTTAAGAACTTTTTTTCTCTACAAGTATTTAAGATAATTTTTTTTTCTTTTTTACATTAAATATTGAAACGCCTAGCTTCGTTGGTAATTTTTTTCAAAAAGTTTGTAATGCAACTTCTGTTTATTTTTTTTAATTATTCAAAGAAAGATGTTTGTTATTCTGCAGAACATCAGCAAAGAAAACAAATCAGCAAAAATAGAAAATTCGATTGCAGCGATTTAAAACAATGAATATGTAATAAAACAGTTCTTTTTTAAAATTATATCAAATAGGGATAAAGAAAACTAATTTAAAAGGGTTTTGCAGTTTTTCAACATCTGTTCTACCACAATTATATGTCAAATCGCCCATTTTGGAAACATATAATATCTTCTAACAAAATATTTTTTTTTTAAATTATTTAAATTACATATGATTAGAAGTGCATATTGAAAACCAAAGTATACGGAAATTCATAAATTTTCAGTGGGATTCATATAGCGACGTTTAATGGGTAAAAACTTTCAGTTTTTACTTTAGTGAGTGTCGATTACTTTATGTTATTTATTGTTAATGTCCCTTAATTATCAAAATAGTCTGATGTGGCACTCACACGACTTTCTCTTACCCTGAAATTCAATACCATAAAGGCAGATTGGACATTAAGGGATAAGATATCGAATATTGTTATATAAACCTTCGTTAAAAATAATTTAAAAGAAAACTTCGGAAAAGCTTCTTTTAACGAATAATTCTGTACGAAGAGGGCTACCTCCCCCCTGAACCACTCTTTTAAATTCTGTACTTACATTTAAAGAGAATTCAAAAGCTCTTATTAAACTTTAATGTCCATTTTAAATTATTCACACAGCTTTCCACCGCACCATTCTTTGAAACTAATGAAATTTGATAAAATTTTCAAGTAACAACATTATGTTAACTTGAAAATACAACATATTGATTGCCTGAAATTATTTGTTTTTAAGTTAATCTGATAAACGTCATAGACAAAGATTAAACGTTAAAAGCATGACTTTAAAAATCAGGAAACCTCAAAACGTGCCAATCTGCAAAAAAACAAACACTAAATATTTAGTTTGAATAATACTTTATTTACCACAGGGGTATGAGGAATTAATTTTAATTTCTGAGCTGTTTTCTTAAACATGGTAAAATATTATAGTAAAACACTTCCATTAATTACATTTATTAAAAAAGAATGATTTCGCTTAACTATTGGCAGCCTTATACATCTTCTAAAAATTATGTACAGACCTCATTTTGCACTTAAATATAATCCTATATTAATAATATATAGAGCAGCCTGAAATGCACTTCCATGAATTTCCAAGTATTATCCCACTATATTCTAGTTACTTTGAGTAACCCTTTAAACGAACAGTGAAGGATTTTCATACTATATTTTATATAATATGCTTTTATGCCTATAAAAAATGTATACTGTGCAACCGCGAAAAGATGGCATTCGACCTTGGAATAGTTCATTTTGAAGAAGGGGCGGCCGAATGAAATGCAAATGATGCTTGGCGGCAGTTCTTTTCGCCAAACAATTCTTTGACTTACCAGCTTCTTTGGCATCTATACGAGCAGTCAAAGGGTCTATTGATGCTAATTAAATAGAAAATTGCTAAATTTTTGTCAATTTAAATATTGTTTTATTTCTTATATTTTTTTTTTATCAGATATGCAGAAAATCGATAAAATAAAATAGCTTTAAACATTGCTTATAATTTGTGTTCACGTGTATGTTTATTTCTAGTATATAAATTAATTGAATCCCTAAAATTTACTCGTTTAGCTTATAACTTCTCGAAGTATACGTAAAACAGTTCTTTTTTTCTTTTTTTTTTTTTTTTTTGGTAAATATTCACTATCATGATTAGTTCAATATTTAAATCTAACAATGTATCATAATTGAATGTTTTGTAAATATTAACTATCGTGATTAATTAAATTTCTTCCTTTCTACTTTTATTACAACCATTATATGATTATGTCATGTTTTTTAATGACAATTACAATAATTTAATGTTATTTTATCAAAACTGTAATGGTATTAATCATGGTTTCTTTTATTTCCCTGTACATAGTAGAAATAAATTTTTTGAAAGTTTAATTAAGTTACTTCTTTCATCGCTTTCTGCTGATAATGATTGTACTTAAAAATTACTTCTCGGAAGCCATTAAGATTACTTTATTTTAAAAAAACGAAATTTCTTTTTCAAAGTTATTTGATCGCCGAAACTTTAAAATTTGTAAGCAATAATACCTCCGAACACTTCTTTTAAATAGTAATTAAAAATACCTCCAAACATTAAGTTTATCAACAACTTCAAATTATAATTTCACACTAAGAAACGGGCTAACAACGCCAAATCTGGAAGCCACTCTACTCTGTGTTACCATGAAAACACAACCTCTCACCTTATTCCAGTAATGGAATCATCTGAAAACACGTGATTCGCGTGCCAAGTTATCGCGGTTGTACAATATTCCTCATTTGTTTTAGTGCAGTCTATAGATGTTAAACTCTACTTACTTGCAATTTCATCCTTAGACGTAATGTATTTAAATTGTGTTGGATTTCTATGTACACGCACCATTTGCTTGATCTGAACGAAACGTATAGTGTAGTATCTCTATTTGATACAAAGTTAGAATACCAAATTTGGGCTTCCTGATGCTATTTGTTCTTGAGATATGATGATAACATACACACAAACTGACACACTAACTGGCACATACACTGATCAATCGCTAAAATCCAGTTTTTTCGGATTTAGGGAACCTGAAAATGTATAAATATAACAAAAATTCAATTCTGAAAATTTGACCCCAAAACAATACTTTTCTTTATGTATCGCCAAGAGAAAGTAAAAAGATTATTGATTCTATTTTTTTCGTAACGTCCCATTCAATCCAAAATTTCAGTTTTCCTATGGATATTATCTTAATCATTGATTGTTTAATTTCAGTCATTATTATTTTTATGTTCCATTCATTCTTGAAAAATACTTATTTTTCCTTCTATTGTTGTGACGACACTTTTTACTTTCTTTTAGCCATCTAATAGTATTATAGTCTCTTAACCATACAATAAAAAAAGTATATTTTTGAGTCAAATTTTCGAATTTCAGGTTTTGCTCAGTATACATATTTTGAAGTCTCTGTATCCGAAAATGAGGATTTTAGCAGGGGTCTGTGTATCTGAGTATGTGTGTCGTCTGTTATCAGTATATATCACAAGAACAGTTTGTACGATGCGTTCCGAACTCGGTATTCTAAATCTGCAGCACACAAGGATGCTTCACTAAATTTTTAAGCTGATTAATCAAGCAAACGGTTCGTATACACGAAGAATTGAAAACCATAAAAATTCGAATGCATTCCATCTATGATTAAATTTCTATTATGTTTAATCTAACACTTTGATAGTTTACAAAACAAAACGAAATGAATATAATTTTTTATGCATAAAAGCATGTTTAGTAAAGAATATAATATAAAACTCCTTTACCATTTGTTTTTAAAGCCACACAAAATAATTCGGATATTTTAAGACTACACTTTAAATAATTTGAAATTTATTTTAAGTATTTTTATGTGTTTTTCACGTTGTGCTAAATTTTCGGTTCAAATTGTGTTACACCTGAATATATAATCTGTATTTATGGTATTCAAATGCAGGGGAATAAATCAGCAGTTAAAATCGTGTGAGTGACGCACTATATTATTTAATTGTTTTAATAACTTTGATTGTTTATTTTTATTTATTCATTTTGCTTTAATCTTTGATGGATTTCATTCATTGTCATGAAATATGAATTTCAATGAAATGTAATACCTTTTTACTTTCTCTTACCCATAATGTAGAGAAAGTATTGTTTTTGGGTCAAATTTTCGAACGCGAGATTTTGTTATATTTACACGTTCTGAGGTCCCCGCAAATGGTCTGTGTGTATGTCTGTGTGTCTGTGTGTCTCTGTGTGTGTGTCTGTCTGTTATCAGCATATCTCAAAAACAAATTATGCCAGAAAATTCAAACTTGGTATTCTAAATGTGTATCATATACGGATGCCACAGTAAGCTTTTCGTTCAGATCAAGCAAATGGTTCGTGTACAGGGACAATCAAGAGAATTCTAATACATTACGTCTATGGGGGAAATTACAGGTAAGTAGAGTTTAACGTCTATAGACTGCTCTAAACCAAATGAAACGAATATATATATATATATATATATATATATTGTAATAGAAATAGTCAACTGGGAAAAAAAATTGTGTATGTAGGAGACTCGCCTCCCCCCCAGAGCTCGCCAATACCTTTAAAACCAATGGTTGAACCATCGATCTGCGATAACAAAGTTATCGATTTTTTTTTTCCTTTTAATGAAAAAAAAAAAAAAACTTTGAAAAAAATCTTATATATATATATTTTATTAATATTGAGATTAAAATGAACTTTTTTCGGATATTTAGTGTTATACTACTTCTCTAATATGGAAATTGTCTGCATTATAATAAAACATAATTTTTTTAAATAATAATTTTAATAAATAATTTTTTAATAACCGAATTAAATTTTCTATAAATGTAGGTGCATTGTAGGGTTGAGGGGGCGGTATCCCCCCCCCCCTCACACAGAATTAATTATCATATACAACTCTTCCGAAGCCTAATTTGAATTGTTTAACATAGGTTTACATAACATCGTTATCTTACCTCTTAATCTCCAACCTGTATTTATAGTATTAAATTTCAGAGTAAGAGAAAGTCGTGTGAGTGACACACCAGATTATTTACTGTTAAATTAATACCACTTTTTCCTTTTTCCTTTTTAGTTTTACTGTTGTTACTATTGTAATTATAAAATAGTTTCTTTCCTTATTATAAACTATTCATTTATGTATAAGCAAAAACTAATGGATTTTTGAAAAATTTTGACCATGGGTTTTCGATAGACATCCCTGTACTCAGATGTTCGAACACGATTTGACCATTTATAGTCTCTCTGTATATATATTAAAAAGATTTTGTGGACGACGTATCTCATGAATGAAAAGTTAATATTTTACCAAACTTCATATTTAGTTTTGACTTTAACATTAATCGGTACTGATTACATTTGGAGATTAATCGCTCAACAAATTGTGCTGTCTCTACTTTATTATTATTTCTAATATGGTAGTATAGGATAATATAATTTCGTATAAATGTTTATAATCATGAAAGAATTTTATATATATGTTAGAGCACATTACTTTGCTCTCTGGTGAGAAATAATCACCCCACCCTTCGGGGTTGAAAATTTAAAATGCGGATACTTTTTAAACGAACTCGAAAATATCTTAAAGCAGAATAGTTGAAATATAAATATGAGATAATTTAAAACAAATTTATTGATATCTTTCCATATTTAAAAAAGAAATAATCTGGTATGTCACTCACACGACAATCTCTTGAAATTTAATACTATAAATTCAGATTGGAGATTACGGGTTAAAATAACGAGTACTGTTATGCAAACCTATGTTAAAACAATTCAAATTAGGATTCGGAACAACATTATTTGTCAAGTAATTCTGTGTGAGGGGGCTGCTGCCCCACACAGCACTGATTAACGGGAAGTCCCCGTTTCATTACGGTACCTACATTTATACATAATTCAAATCTGTAATTACATTCAAATGTTCATTTAGAATTATGCAGGCAACTTTCACACCAACCTTCCTTGAAACTTATTAATCTTGATCAAATTCTTCTGCTAACACACATATTAATTTCAAAATACAACATTTGAATCGCTTGAATTTATTTATTTTTAATTTGCTATAGCAGACACAGAAAAAGGGCAAACGGTAAAAACTTGACTTCGGTATTCAGGAAGCCTCAAATCATGTAACTATACAAGAAACAAGCGATGAATAATTATCTTAAAAAAAAATATATTATTTACCATATGGGTATGAGGAATTAATTGCAGTTCCTTAGTAACTTTCCTGGACATGGTAAAATATTGAAGTAACGCGCTTCCACTAACATTAAAAAAGAATATTATGACTTAAATATTGTAGTCATGTATGTCTTCTGAAAGTTATGTACACATCACATGGTGGACATAAATATAATCCCCTATATTAATAATACACGGCACAACCTGAAGTATACTTCCATCAATTTCCAAGTATTGTCGCACTATAATGTAGTTCTTTTTTGTAGCCCTGTAAACGAACAGTGAATCATTTCTATGCCATATTCTACATGAAATATGTTTTCACGCATATAAAAAACTTCGCGCTTCATTTGGTTTAGTGCAGTCTATAGACGTTAAACTCTACTTACCTGCAATTTCCCCCATAGACGTAATGTATTGGAATTCTCTTGGGTGTCCCTGTACACGGACGATTTGCTTGATCTTAACGAAAAGTTTAGTGTAGAATACGAATTTTGGGCTTTCTGCTATAATTTGTTTTTAAGAAATGCTGATAACAGACACACAGACAGTCACACGGACACACACAGACCAACCACTAAAAACATGATTTTTGGATTCAGGGGACCTCAAAACGTGTAAATACAACAAAAGCTCAATTTCGGAAAAACAATACTTTCTCTACCTCATGTGTAAGAGAAAGTAAAAAAAAAAAAAAAAAAAAAATGTCAGAAGAAAGCATTTCCGCAGGTATCGCCACAAAATTGACTTTCTTTTGACATTTAATGTTATTCTTCTTTGAGTTTAAATTCGTCTGAATTCATCATGAAAAATAAATTTTATGTATAGTTCTTTAATAAAAAAAAACATATGCTTCGTCAATTTGTACAGAAGAAGATTTTTTTTGTGGCCACATAATACTAGTGTTAAATAAATCTGTTGGTAATAGCTTTTAAACTTCATATTGAAAAGTAATTAAATTTATTAATGTCAATGCATCCACTTCTACTGATTAACAGAAAAAAAAAAAAAAAAAAAACTAGCGGCCATATATTTAAACCTCAGGTAAGACAGTAGGAACTAGAAACACAAAAAGCTGTTTCGTTTATTACTTTTGCGGGGGGAGTTTTATAGAGCGCTTTTGAAATAAAATGTAGAAATAATTTCAAATATTTATTTGTAAAAATTATACAAACATATATGTTTGTACTAGAGATTTTATTGACCATATTGATCTTGTAATGTTACTCTCCTTTCCCAGTTTTAAAGTTTCGGTAGATCCTCCAATCTTAATTCATTGTTAGGAATAAATAAAATGAAAAATTATACTCCTATGGAAGATACTACACAAGTACTTGTTAATTCTTATGAATAAATTATTTATCTATGCAAAAAAAAAAAATCGCTTTCTGCCTGTTTGAAACCTTCTCGCCAATTAAAAATCTTAACTCCATTAATCGTTTTAGAATGCTTTTACTTTATATATAAAAAAATATATATATTTTTACGTGTGATCTATTATTTTGTTTCCACTGTTTTGTTTCCACCAGTAATGTTTAAATTATACTAGAACATTAGAATCTTCAAGAAAAATTTGTATTTTAAAATATTGGCTTTAAAAAAAAAAAAAAAAAAAAAAAAAAACGCTCGAAAACATAAGAAAACGCTGTCATCCTTGTACTCTTTAGTCATTTATTATACAATCAATGTTTATTTAAAAAATATAAATATATATTGAGGCTACCTGACATCAAATGTTAAGGGATAGGTTTTGCAGAAATATATATATATATAAGCAAAAAATATATTACATTATTAATTTGGCTAATAATAAAATACCCAATAAAAAGGCTTAAAATTTGAAAGAAGAAATTAATTAAACATAAAGTGAAAAAAAAAAAAACAATTATTTTTAATACAGTATAAATTTTATAGAAAATTACTGAACTTTTTGAAGTATATTCATTTTAACAAAAATTATTTATTTTTGAGTTCTAAGAAACACCAAAAATAAAGATTGTTTTTAATCTTTAATAAATGCACTATTTAATAAAATTGTATCAAAATTGAGTTTTCATTATTAAATATGAACTTCATTCAGAATTCTAGATTTAACAGAATAAGCCTCTGTAATTTTAGACTAACGTCTCAAATTACGAAAATGTATGTTGACGTCACAGATACCTCACAGTGGAATTTTTAAAATTTTAGTGACGTAATATGAGATGGATGCTACGTTTATTGACGTATATTTTAAATAAATAAAATTTACCTTTGATATTTCCTAAATTTTTATGGATAATTTAACAGAGTAAAATGTTTATCTCTTCAAATTTATATAAATTATTTTTTAGTGATTAAGTGATACATTTTTTTTAGAAAAGTAACTTAAAATAATGTTTTTATTTATTGATTTATTGATTTATTATTATTATTATTTTGTGTGTGTGTGTGTGTGTGTGTGTGTGGGTTTTTATATTTTAGAGTATGAAATGATGTCTCATTGTCATATTTTGAAGTATTAAACACCTTTTTGGTTATTTGCTTTTTATAAATCTAGACATATTAATCCGTATTTTTAATAAATGTATTATCGTAAAACTATCAAAGCGCTGAAAAAAAAGAAAGCAGAAAATTATCGTCTATGTGCGCTACCTCATTCAATGAAATATGATGCCCACTGTTTATTTTTCAAATGTTTGTTATAATGTTTTCTTTTTCCAAATATTATTTATGATGTATTAAAAATGTAAATTGCAAATCTTGACCAGAAACAGTTTTCATATATTCTTTATCAATTTAATGTTAATCGTTGAACTTTAAATGAACTTGTTGTGATGAAACAAATAAACAAGAAAAGGAAAACATACTGTTTGCAGAAATTAAAAATACTTTCTATACTTTCCTCAAATATATAATATATTTGCTAAGTAGTTGTTCACAATTATATAATTTTTGAACAATTTATATCAGTTGGTGATGCTTTGCATGATATAAAAATAATAAAATGGGCTTTAAGAAAATACCTCTCACAACTTTCCTTAAATCTTCAAACACAAAATACTTGAGTTATTTTTAATGTTTTTCAATAGAAAATATTTTGCATTAAAGATTAATTTTATTTAAATATATTTAATTTAAATATCTTCTTTTAATAATAAATGTACTGATAATAAATAAATCAGTAATTAAAACTATTTAAAGTATACTCAATGAAAAAACAGGTCAAAGTTGATTTGATATGTTTCGTACAGCATTTGTATTTCGAATGCCTTGTATTGAAAAAGCTGTTAAAATTTTACAGAATCAACAGTGATATTAAAAAAAAAAAAAAAAAAAAAAAAAAAGAAAAAAAGAAATCCAAACTAATTTATAAAAATAATAATTAAAAATAATATATTAAAAATTTTAAACTGATAATCTAAAATTATAAAAGAACTTGGAAACCATGCATGATAATTTTTATGATAAATGAAAAAAAAAAAATTGATGTTTCACAAATATAAGCATAATGAAAATTGAATGAAAGAATTTGTGTTTTCAACAGTCTGACTGCGAGGACTGGAATTATATCTGTTCACCAAGCTGCTGTTTTTTCTTTTTTTTCGAAAATGCTTAAATATAAAAATTATTTAATTTTAAAATTTTAAAATCTTCTTTTAAATTGAACATTATAAATAATAATCATAAGGTTAATAATTCATGTGTATATTTATAGTTATTATTTGATGTTGAAATAACCATTTATTACTATATTAATAAATTGTATAGTGTAAAATATCTATATGTTGCCCTTTTCATGTCAAGCAAGGGGTTAATATTATATTAGCTGTGAACATGTTTACCATAATACTCCAAATAATTAGTTTTTTTTTCTGCGTAGGAAAAATATTTATATACTAATCTAAATTCTTCTAATCGTTTTACATATATCTAGAAATTTTATCGATTTTTCATTTTTAACATTGAGGCAGTGCTGCATGTATTTTTTTTTTATAATTCAGAAATTTTAATTATTACGTGAGAAAGTTTCTAAACGCTTACAGGCATATTTCGTTATAATGTGAGAAGTTGCGAAGGTTTACGAATGTTTGCATTATTAGACTGGTTTTGTTGGTTTAAGGAAGGCATTAGGCGGAATCGGAACTTATGAAGAAAGTTTCAAACGGAGTTACGAGTTTTAACGAAGTTATGGCGTTCCATAAGATTTTGGCATTATAGTTAGATTAAAAAAAAAATATTTTTGGTGAAGTTTTGCCACGGTGGATGTTCAAAATAATTCTCTAGTATAGCTAAAGTGACACAAAATGTTTCTCCAGTCTATTATACAGCATGATGTTAATATCAAGGATGTTTGCAAGAGGAAATTTAAGATAGAAAGGGTCTAGGAGCGAGTTGTTGAAGGAAGTTCAACTTAAATCTGAGAGTCAGAATTCTCGATTTTTCATTTTTAACATTGAGGCAGTGCTGCATGTATTTTTTATATTTCAGAAATTTCAATTATTATGTGAGAAAGTTTCTAAAGGCTTACAGGCATATTTCGTTATAATGTGAGAAGTTTCGAAGGTTTACGAAGGTTTGCATAATTAGAATGGTTTTGTTGGTTTAAAGAAGATATTAGGCGGAATTGGAACTTATGAAGAAAGTTGCAAACGAGTTACGAGTTTTAACGAAGTCATGGCGTTCAATAAGATTTTGGCGTTATAGTTGGATAAAAAAAAATATTTTAGGTGAAGTTTTGGCACGGTGGTTTTTCAAAATGATTCTCTAGTATAGCCAAAGTGACACAAACTGTTTCTCTAGTCTATTTATATAGCATGGTATTCATAGATGTTTGCAAGAGGAATTTTAAGATCGAAAGGGTGTACGAGCGAATTGTTGAGGGGAGTTCAACTTAAATCTGAGGGTCAGAATATATAAGATTTTCATTGTTACAATGGTCAAATTTTACCGTCTCCAATGATTTCGGCGAAAACATGCACCATATATCTTTTCATATCACCACATAGTACAATTAGACACTTTATTTAATGGGTAATAAGTTCCTCCTATACCTATGTTTAAATCCTATGATTTTAAGAAACCTTTACCTTTTTTGTTCCATTTCTTACACATTTCTAGCTGTAAGAATGTCACTTCTGGAGACTTCTTGAAATAACATAATTTCAAATCTTGAAACTGATTTGTATTAATGACATCATTATGAAAACTCTAGAAGAAAAAGACATTTACAGTAGCATTGGATTGTTCAAGTACACAGTCCTTATAATGCCTTTAAATAATAATAATGAACATGAGTTTATTTATTTATTTTATTTATTTTTTTATTCTTTTAATTTTTTCGTTTTGATAATAATTTTTTTTTCTGTAAGTTTGAAATTATAGATCTTTAGTGGCAAGAAGGATATGTGAACACAAAAAATTCAATAAGACAAACGTAAAATGGAATTGAAAAAGTGATGTTGAATTAAAAAAAAATATCGAACATCCTTGGTACTAAAACTTAATACTACGTCACCGAAGGTAATGAATAAATAAAACCGTACAAGGAAATTTATTTTCCATTTTAAATCAAACGAAATCAACTTAGAATAGCAAAAATCAATGAATAATCTAGCTTATTACTAAAAAAAATGACAAATTTTAGAAAACTGATGAAAATACATATTGGTAAGAAAGTAACATATTTTATCTACATTGTTCAAAATAATTGGTATATGTACTTGTATAAAGTAGTAATAATAAAATATCTGTTATAAACTAAATCCAGGTCAAACGGGCTGACAGATTTACTCAAAATTTCATATGTGGCCTACTCATGAGATTTATCCAAGAAATTATTATTATTACTATTGGTATTATTATTACTATTTTTTCCAAAAATAAAGTGTATCGTGTAGTACTTTGAAGTGGAAAAAATATCGGAATGACATATACGTAATTGAAAACTATTTAATTAATATTCAAAAGTTGAATGCGTTTTACTTTCATTATTTCTTTCCATATATTTTCTGATTTTTTATGAAAAGCCCTACGTAGTGGATATTTTTAAACTGTCTTTACCTTGAAATATCTAGAGAAACTCTCATGAAAGTCAGCATATCAAATTTGGTGGCAAACCACTTGTTTATTTTAGTTGTAAAATACTGTTTTTAGCGGAATTTATTAAAATTACCCTGAACTAAGTTTAATTAATATACATTGCACAATCGAATGTAATAAATAATAAGTAAACTATACCAAATATTAAATGAAAAGTTTAAACGTATTCTTTCTAAAAATACACAGATAATTCAATATATCTTTTCTGTTAAATCACTTTGAGAACATGATTTAAAAATAATGAACTAAAGGAAAGATACATGAACAGATATTTCTTAGCAGAGAACGTTTCATAATAATGAAAGAGGTTCAGTAATGTAAACAAGAAAAATGATGGATGGTCCACAAAATAAATAGGGATTGTAAAAAGAAAAGAAAAGATAATAAAGCAAAAGGACAAGACCAGAAATATGCGGAAAATCTAATTGCTTTCGATATACATTATTTCATATATATTTTTTTTAATCTAATTTTTTCTTTTTATATTAATATGCTTTATGCTTAAAGTCATAATTCACAAGTAGCCTTTATTCATAGTTATACAGAAGCAAATTTCTGTTTTATGATGAATTTCGCAAATTATTTTTAAATTCTCCACTGCGTAAGCACAATATAATTTCAATTTAGTAGCGTACATTCAATTATTTTCAGTTGAAGTTTGTATAAATTGTTCAATTACGTTGAGTTTTTGAAAAATCTTTTATGAACTGACAATAATTATTACTATGAGAATAGAAATAACTTGTAATTTCCTATCCTAATTTATTCTGCATTATATAATTCATTATTAATATGCATTTCGAAAATTTTTCTTTATAAAATGTTACTGAAAGAAATGTGATTTAAGCTGAAACTTTAACAATTTATCTTTCGCATAATGAAACAGAGAAGAAATGTACTTGAAACATATTTTATTTTTTACTTAACCCTTTGTTGCATTGTGTCCACTGCAGTGGACAAAAGTTTAATTTTTTTTCCTTTCACACAAATGGTTTTACAGATTTGGTTTCAATGTTTATTCTTTCTGTATCATTTAAACTTTCAAATGTTGCTCATAGATAGTAGCATAATATACAATTACAGATTGCATTGCTGGTTTGAAAATAGAGTCAACCTCAACTTCCAAGTTAGTATGAATTCTCATTGTAAACATTGTATATAAGTGCTAAACCTTTTTTACTTTGGCATTTTGCATTTTGAAATAGTAATTTTAGGCTTTTTAGAATATGTTTGAATAGATCACTTATTTTCAGATGCTATTTTTCATGAAAATTGATGTATTTTTCTTTTTGTCAACTACAATGGACGTTATGAACATAGGCTAATGTAGGACAGTTTTCGTTTGTCCATTGTAGTGGTACAAAAGGGTATTATTTCATTTTATAGATGTTACCGTGATAAATCCTTGGCTTCTTTACAAAGCTGTCATACCACAATGTTCTATGCAACTAGGATTTTTCAAAATGTCCATTGCCAGAGGACTAATACAAGCAGTATCAACAGTAATTGATGAACAAGATACATAAAGACTTACATAAACAAGGGCCAATGTCAGTGTAAAAACCTACAAAAAAAATTTCAGTCAAAGCAAGCTCAGTCCTCTACGATGGAGTGGATCATTTTGCTAGACAAATATCAAATAGTGTTCAAAGATGTAAGATGGAGTTATGCTCAAGAAAATCTACATATTCATGCGTAAAATACAAAGTTCGTTTGTGTATTGGTGAAAAAAGTGACTGCTTTTATTATTTTCATCACCACTTCTGTTTTAGATATCCAATTTCTATATGCATACTGTCCACTACAGTGGACAAACTATAACTTTTAAAATAAACAAAATTTTGATGAAACAATTTTTTTCCCTGATTTCTGGGGCAATTTCAAGTAGGAAAAACACAATAATTTCCTTTAAAGTTTCCCAGGTGATTAATATGTAACAAAGGGTTAAATGTAATTTTGTATATGAAATATGCATTAAAAACTATGCATATTACCTATCATCTTCGTAATTAACAAGGATTTTTTTAGATGTTTTTTCAGTGTACCACTGGTATACAGAGTTCGAAAAAAAACTTGAGAACCATAAAAAAAAAAAAAGGGTTTTAAAAAATAGTTTTGATTTTACATGTTTTTTAATATTAGTGATAGACCATTGAGGTAATATATGAATTAAATGTAACACACGTACAGATTATGAAAAATACCATGTCAAAACAGCGATAGGACTCTAAAAAATCTTTTCTTGAATGAAGATATCTGCATGAAGCGTCTAGTGCCATAGAATGAGATAAAAGTGAGGTATATACCTTCTATTTTTAACAATACCTTTGACGTTTCTTCCATAAGTTTAATTTTATACGCATTTTAAATAAACGGTACTTTAAATTATTTTCGGTAAATAAAGGGTTAAGTGATATATGTTTTTATGATCAAAATATGTTTATATATTTATGTAACAATGCTTATGTAAAAATATTTATGCATAGTATATTTATATGCATGTTATTAATGTTTACTAGATACCTGTTTTAGGAAATAAATGAACCAATAACAGCCGCTAGCTTTATGAACATAGACTGACAGGAAGTATTGGTAGGCGGAGTTCGTAAGACATTAACAAAAATATATATAAGTTTATATATATATATATAGTTCCAAATTCACACAGAACCCCTTCACGAAAACATAATTACCTTTCCAGAGCTGCCAACATTTTTAACTTTTTAATCAGAATTGACACCAGTATTTTTAAATGGAATATGTTATATATATTTTCGACGATTAATAATAACGAAAACAGCTATAAGAAATTTCCGGTTTAGAGTCTTCCTTGGAAAACGGGAGATTTTGGCACCTATGCCTTCCAAAAGAAAAAGGAAAAAATTACAAATATTTCACGAAAGCTTAAATCTATATTATAATAATTTAATATTGATATTTAAATAAGTTATTCCATCATTGAATGACATCGGCGCTTCTTATACTGCATCCTAGTTATAAATTGTCAAATCACGCAATTTTTGGGCAGTGTCACCTTTTTCTTTTTCCTTAAATTTCAGAATCATTCACAAAACATTCATTAAATTTATATTCATAATGAGTCGGTCATCGAAAACATATTGCGGAATTCTACATTTTTAAACTCCTTAGAAAACTTTTATGAAATAAATGTAGAATATACTATTATATACGAACGTATATAAAGTATATTCAATATTTGGCAAAATTAATGTATATTTATTGCATGGAATAATTGGTTGTTTTCTAACAAGTGTTTAGCATGGCTAATTATAACTTTATTTAAATTCAAATTGTTGCATATATGATAAGTTATGAAAATATTCTATCCACAATACAAAACTAAGAACTAGTATGTTGTGGCCACCATGAGACTTTCTTCTATCTTTTCCTATACAAATTCAATCAGTAACAATAATAATAAAAAAAAAGTATAGAATTAAGGGGAGAGGGAAAAAAAAAAAAGTGGGACTTTAGAAAATTTTCACATTTTACCCAAAATTTTGTCAAAGTCCCACTTTTTTTTTCTCTCCCCGTAATTCTATCAAACTCCCACGGTTTCCGTGTTCTGACAAATTTAAACAAATTTTTGCATTTTTCCCCCAATTTTGTCAAAGTCCCACGGTTTCCGTGTTTTGACAAACTTAATTTTTCACATTTTACCCAAAATTTTGTCAAAGTTTGTCAAAACACGGAAACCGTGGGACTTTGACAAAATTAGGGGAAAAATGCAAAAATATGTTAAAGTTTGTCAAGACACGGAAACCGTAGGACTTTGACAAAATTAGGGGGGAAAAGCAAAAATTAGTTTAAGTTTGTCAGAACACGGAAACCGTGGGAGTTTGATAAAATTAAGGGGAGAAAAAAAAAAAAATTCTTAGTTTTTTTTCGTAAAAAGTAAAAAAAATCGATAACTTTGTTTTAAATTATCACAGATTTATAGTTCAACCATTCGTTTTAAAGGTACTGACGAGACCTTTCGAAAGATACCCATCTTGAAAATTTTTGCCCTATATCACCCTGTTAAAAATTTAGAAAAAGCGGGATGACAACGCAACCTGTAAGACGATTTTTACCAAAAGTTGATAGGCACTAATTTATGTCAAGGTGCAACTACATACCAATTTGTATGAAATTCTGTGCAGTACTTCCAGAGATACAGTTGCCACAAAATTTTGTCACACACACACCGACAGACAGACAGACAGACAGACATTTTCTAAAAATTTTAAAATCGTGTTCTACAGCTCTCAAAACGTGTAAATCCATCAAAAACCCGAAATCGAAAATTTTTACGAATCCAATATTTTCTTCTATTGAAGATAGAAGAAAGTAATAATTAATATATATATTTTTTTCTTTTTTCTTTTATGAGATTAAATTTTGGGGAAAAAAACTATGGCGACAAGAAGATTTGTATGTAAATACCATAATTTTAAATCACAACAGCAAATGAATTATATCAAAATATTTTCTATTCATCTCCATTCAACAATAGTATTTCAGTGGAATTTTTTTCAAATATCAAGAAGTTTTTTCAAATTATTAATAGCGATGTTGAATAAACTTGTGCATGGGCATTTTAGATGGACTTCAGATGCATCTAGTTAATCCATTCAGTAATGCGTATGGAAATAATGTAGTTAAAGTGAATGCGTAATGACTGTTAAAATCTTTAATGGAATGTTTTGAGAACATTGATTTAAATATTAATCGAATTTTGTTTGTACGGTAAACATTTTATTTAAATGAAAATTTTAGCAGTAAAACTTAATACATTCAAAGCCGACTATAGGTAAATGCTTATAATGAATTTGACTAATCTCTACTACCAAATCAACAAAGTTGCAAAGAATTATTCTTTTGTAAAAGTATGCTTTGGGGATATAAGTGTCTGAATAATTTATAGAGAAATAAATCACTTTGGATATTTATTTCGTGCATTCGATTTATGATGGAATATTACACAACAGACATTATGTAGAACTGTAAGTTTATTGAGGTATTAAGCCAAAATTCACTTTACAGTGTTTAGACGGACTTTCTCTTGAATGAAGCTAAACGCTAAATTGATTATTTATTATTTTTCATCGTAAAATATACAGAAATACTATGAAAAGAAATATTATTTCACATTGATATTAATGCATATTTTTCATTTCATGTGTTTTAACATACTTGCCAACATACTAATTAATATTCCGTAGTGTCGTTAGTCCCGCTCATTTTTTCACACCAGTATTTTTTGAGAGAAATATTCTCCAAATTCAATTACGATCAAATAAGAAGAAAAATACTCGAAAAAAATACCGGTGTGTTAAAAAAGGCGGGGCTAACAATACTGCGGAATATTAATTAGGATTTTGGCGAGTATGGTTTTAATCTCGAAACAGGCAATACAAAGTTTACAAAAAAAGATTAAACTAAAAAATTTCGTTTAAAATAAATATTTAATATATAATAATTATTAATCTAATTAAAACTTTCATTAATATGAATCATTCATTAATTGGATTAATCACGAATATGAATCGTAATTTTAATTTGAAAATGTATATGAAATTTTATTTACGTAGTCTACGTAATTATGTAACCTTTTTAAAATGGAAAACTGTGAACTTTATGTTCTGTTAGTAAAATTTATGGTTTATCTAATTACATGCTCATTTATGTAATTAGCTCTTATTAATGGATCAATCTTCTAATTATACGCTTATTTATAAAATTAGCTCTCATTATTGGACTAATGAATGCGTTTATGAATGGGTGCTACTAGTTAAGCAACATTCTTAAACATCCACTATCAAAATTTGTATATCTTGCATAAATTTACTATTTTTTTTTTTTTTTTTTTTTGTAAACATGAGTTTGTTATAACCAGACTTATTTATATATATATATAAAAAAAAAAAAAAAAAAAAAACACTTATTTATAACAAAACAAGACTTATTTATAACATAAAAGGTTATTAATAGAAATAGCGAACCAAAGAAGATTTGTTGAGCAAGTAAGCTGTGCGACAAATATAACTGTCGGGTAAATGACATCGAGAAACCAAGCTGTCGAACAACTAAGTGTCGGACAATCGTACGAGACTCAATATAACACATAATCTATTTTCGATTGTTTAACAAGTATTAAGTAAAAACAAATTTTCAAAACTTTACAATATATATTATGATTAATTTTCAGACCAATTTTTAAGATCATAAAAAAAAAAAAAAAAAAATGTTGAAATATATTACCTTATTAAAAGAAATAAAAGAAAATCATTAAAAAGAACTTTGGAGTAATATATTAACAACGGAATTCCTCTTACAGAATCTTCATTGGAAATATTATTTTTTATTCTCTTTTTAGTTTATTTTAATAAGTTACATTTTTTCTAAAACAACATTTATTCGACAAAAATCATAAAAAAGCAGTCACTTAAAAGATTCAAAAGCACTTACTGAGCGTTAGAATTCTTTTAATGTCCTTTTTAAGTACTATGAAAAAATTGGCAACGAACCAAAGGAAAAAACAGCGTTAAAATCAGTAAATGCCTGAAGCCATTATCCTATGTAGAAATATATCCAGAAAGTTTCTTTTTCAACAAGATTTTTTAGACAATCATTGTAGATATAAATTTCCAAAAATGATATTACATAGTAGAATATTTTCTAATGAAAAATAGAAAATATTCTAGATTTTAAAAGTAATTCAATGTTGTGTATATTATTACTGCGGTTATATAGATGCATATTTTATTTGTTTTTATAAACATAACTTTTTGCATGTTAGTTATTATATCTTTTGCGATTAGTGTGAAACGTAAAATTTTTAAGTAATACATATAGGGTAACGGTACACTTAGAGTAGATATTAAGGACATTGTCTGCCTAATTTTCTGCACTATTTTTAATATAAGAAGCTGTAACTATAATCTATGTTTGAAAGATTAATTGAATTTTTCTGCATTTAACTACATTGCAAAATATGCTAAATAACGCATTTTGTTTTTAGAAAAGGTATTTTTTGTGAGAGCTACAATTGTACCCCAATAGTGGACACTATTTATAATAAAATCCAGTAGGGTAGTACACCTTCTCTGATTTAGTATGGACATCATAAAATTTTTGTCGAAAATAATAATTAAATCTGAATTGGTTAAAATTGTACACCTAATTAATAAAAAGTATACTACTGTTCTGTTAATGTGATAAAAAAGAAATATAAATAAACTTTATGTCACAAATGGAAACTAAAATATTTCTGACAATTTTCAGGACTTTAACCATACATTGTTTCATTTAAAATTAGCCATAATTTATAGATAATATATTCATTACTCCAACCTCCTTGTAGGATACTTTTATAAATAATAAGGTAACACACTGTTTATTAGAGATATTTGCAGGAATTCAGTGATTTTCAAATGAATTTATTCTCTTTCTCAAAATCAGAAGAAAAAATTAACCTTTTGTGACAATCGTAGTCTCTTGTGATAAAATATCGGAGAATTATTATCAGAATTTTAGTGAAATTGATTGATATTATTTTTCATATTTTGAATCTGGAAGAGTAATGAATAGTGTTTATTAATGCCTCCAAAGTCAAAACTCAACAACTAGTCTCAAAAACCAAATTAATCTCTAAAGAGCAGGGCTGTTCATTACCAGTAATGATGACATCTTGCGTTGCAAATAGTGAATACATGAAAAGCATTTTGTTTTAATACCAAATAAAAAAATTACCTCCATAAATTGATTCTATACGTGCATTTTAGGCATTAGAAACCAAGCAAATGGTACTTGAAATCAGTTAAAAATAAGCAAAGGAAAAGCAAGAAAATTTTCATCCTTAGAAAAAAAAAAGATCTGTAAGCCTATATTTGTTTTCTAAGCAATATATATAATTTGCTGCACAAAACAGAATTTAATTTAGCACGAGACGACTTATTTTATTCTATTCTTCTATATAAAGGCATGCATTGACTGGGTTTCATTCCCTAGCAGCAGTTACTACATTCATTTCTTAAAATTAATTCTGTATAGCTCTAGTACAGGAGACATTTGACAGTTTTTTCTTCCTTTTGGCGAAGAGTTAAAACGGCTACCTCAATTGCATAAGTATGTATTTTGATGAGAAACGTCCGAGCTACAACTCAAATTTTGCCAAGAGGTCCAAGCTGTTCTGTTGCTTTATTTTTCAATTTCGTCTTAAATATTTTTTAACTCATAGTGCGAGGGAATAACGTAAAGATACTTTTAATTGGTTTATATATGCAAAATGTCACCAGGTAAATTGTTATCCGTTTTCCGTTACGTTTATTATTATAAAGAAAATGGCTTAATTAGTTTTTCCTATATCATTGACATTTTTTAAAATTAAATTAAATTGTATTATCCAGTAACATTATATTTCATTCTCACAGCGCATTTTTTATTTTCTAAATGACATATTATCGAAATCTGAAAAATAGGTTTGCATGTTATTTTTTTATTTATTTATTTATTTATTTATTTATTTATTTTTTTTTTTTTTTTACACAAGGAAAAATATAGTTACTTATTTATTTATTTATATTTATTTACGTATTTAATTATATTTGTTTTTTACAGATTTGACATAATATTTTAAGATAGTTGAAGAAATTAGATGGTGAAGTTGGATATTTGCAGGTATCCTGGTATATTAAAGGTGGACGCAACAAACGGCGACAACTCACAATCGGAGATTGAAAGAAATAATACGACCTGTCGTATTAAAAGAAAAAAAAAATCCAATATAACTAAAATTGAAATTTTTTAGATAAGTAAATCTTACTTTAAAACATGAAAGATTTATATTTCAGATCATAACATTGATAGTAGTTTCAACAAAAAAAAAAAAAAAAAAAAAAAAAGGTTTATAAAATCTACGTGTCTACCTCTCTACTCACACTTTCATTTCTACAAATATTTTTAGAATGCTTTAAATTTTATATATGCTTCTAGAATGCTTTAAATTTTATATATGAACTCTAATCTCTAGAGGAAAATAGATGAATATCAAATACCATTGGATCAGTATTTTTTATCATTGTGTATTCGAATGTTGCAAAATTTCAAGTGTTGTTAATGAGGATTGAGGTTTTATGTTAAAAAAAAAAAAAAAAAAAATGCAAAATATATATGCAAAATATATATGCAAAATTTATATATGCAAAATTTTTAGTTAAAAGAAGAAAAAAACTATTTTTGGTTAATATGGAATAGTTAGGAAGAGAAATATGGAATACCAATTCTTTAGAATAATGTGGAATAGGTTAGTATTTTTACAGAAAATCATGAATAATTGCAAAATAAAAATATTTTATTTTGACACTATTGTCGAAAATAAACAGTATTGAAAAAAATATAAACATTCTAAATTTACAAAAATCGCAGAAATATATGGAATAATTGATATTCCATATTGCTTGAATTGCCATCTTGAAGAATATATGAGCCTCAACCACCTGTTGATAAAAATTAGTTCATGGTAACTTTCTAACTCAACTCTCCTACCGGAAATGACACTAGAATTTGTTGTACTTACTTTCATAAATGTTTAAATCCTGCAAAACAAAAGAAGTTGTATGGCACAAAAACTACTATTCTACTGATTACAAGGCGAACTACCGTTCATATTTGAGGTCCGATAAGGAAGTTTGTCGTGTTTTCGAAAAGTTGCCGTTGTAGCGCTGTAGGGGTAAGATATAATGGTATTCCATTTCACCCGACTATTCCATATCCCTCCCCCCCCCTCCGTTCCTTCACATTCGGTACTTAATTCATTGATATAATTTCAGATGATTCATTCTATTTATATTTTTTTTCTTTTAATAAAAGTGCTATTTCAGTTTACACTGTTCCGTATAATATATATATATATATATAACTCCTTTTGTATTACATACAATTTATATTATTATTATTATTATTATTATTTTGTTTGTTTATTTGAGTTAAGTATTTCGTCAGTTTATATGACTTTTCGTAATGTATACTCAAATTTTTATAGCATTATTTCTTAATTTTACGTAAATCTGTACGAGATTTACTTGTTTTACATCTGTCATCACATTACATAACTTTAGCATTACACGTATTTGATTTCCATACAATTGAATATGTAAAAACCTGTATATTCTCAGAAATAATCCCCTTGAATTACTGAATTATATAGATACTAGATTTTCCCGCCCATAATATCTGTGGGATAGTCCTACATACCTAACCCCGTTTTTTTTTTTCTCTCTCTCTCTCTCTCTCGCTCTTTTTTTTTTTTTTTTTCAATAAAAGAGATTCAGATTTTTGATATTTGCAAAATAAAATAAATAACGTTCTTTCTATTTATAAAGAATAAGAAATGTAAAAATAATTTATATATATCATTTTGGCTTTCAAAAATGTATTTAGAACAGCATTTTAAAATTCCATCTTAACAATTTCGATTTCAGTCGACGTTAGACTCAACCGGTGTCCTGTCAAATAGACATTTTCAGTTTTTTCATTTTCCTATTCTTTTCCTTTTTTTCCTTTTCTTCTCTCCAATAAAATATATTTACATCTTTGATACTTGTATTATAATTTAAATTTTAAAAAATATTTTTTTTTCAGCTGCTAAGTTAAAAATTCTTAGAATTAAATTAAATTTCTGTTATATTAAAAATGAAATTGACGAAATTGAATTAACGTATAACCATATATATCAGAAATTCCAAAATTAATAATTGCGTGTACAAAATAAATGAATAATAATAATAATAAATGAAATAACGTTCATTTTATTTGTTCAATAAATATATATATATATATATAATCTAATCTAAAAAAAATCTGGTGTGAAACAATCACAAGACTTCCATTACCAACTATTATATGCATTTTTTAGAAATAATGTGATTAGAAGACATAAAATTTATCTCACAAAGTTGATACCTAAGAAATTCCCTATAAGAGAAAGATGATATATATATATATATATATAAACCTGTAAAACAGAATTTACATAGCGAGTTTAAAGAAAAAAAAATGATAGAGTTATAGAGTTATTTTTTGAAACACCAATTTCAGAGATCTAAAACTAACCTTCCTAATCAGGATGGCTGTTAATTTCCCTGTGATAACAACGTAATACATGAGAAAGGATATATAAAATGTATTTATGTAACAATTTTTAAGAAAATCGTTAGATCCGTTTTTGAGAGAGCTTTTACCAATACGTGACATACTCAATTATTGATCGGAAAACAATAATTACATAAAAAAAGAATATTTAAAAGGGAGTTTATATGGCGAGTTTGAAAAAATTCCGTACAGCTGTTTTTAAACGAACGCACTTGCGATACCTGAAATTAATTACCTATTTATAGAAGGCGGCAATCAATTCTCCTGAACTAACTAACTATATGATTCGGAAGGGCATCTTACAGAGTGTTTATATAGCAAATCTGAAGAAAATCGTTAGAGCCATTTTTGAGATACGGGCTTACGGTCCCACTTCCGGTTTTCTAATTTTCACTAAAACTTAAAAATACATTATCTGTACATCAGTACTGTCTCAATTCTGAAGTTTCGTATTTCTATCTTTATTAGTTTTAGAGATATGATAGCCAGAAGATTTCACACATACATACACACATTCATACATACACAAACATTGACCAATTGCCCAAAAACTACTTTTTTTGGACTCAGGAGTCCTTAAAACGTGTAAATCAGATGAAAACTCTGCATCGAATTTTTGGACCGAATACAGTACTTCCGTTACCTACGGGTAGTCGGGTAATGGAATTCAAAATATTTATAATTTTATCTTTCGAAAAATTATTTTGAATCGCATTTTAAAAATGCATTTTAATATAAAAATTTCAATTTCAAACAATAGTTGGCGATGTCCTGCTGAATACCCAACCGAAATGCTGGCTGAAAAATCTGTCTTTAAATTATTCCAAATATTTTTTTCTAAATATGATATTTATAGTATATATTTCAACACAAACAGTTACCTTTTTTCCAGTTTCTTTAAGAAAATTTGCATTTTTGGTGCGTATTAGATTAAATTTTTGTGTCCGAAATCTATATATAGCAGTCAGATGTATGCTTTGGTTTTGATCTATCAAAACTGGGTTAACCAATCAGATAACACTTACGTCACTATCGTATCGTTTCGACAAAATTTAGTCGCAAATGGTCCACGTTACAGAAATAAAGATTATTAGAGGAAATTGGAAAATATTTAAGACAATACAGATATTTTTAAATAGTTAAATATTAAAATGTATTTGGTTGGGTTTAACGTGGCACTAGTACTGCGCAATGTGTAAGTGGCGGCTGTCTGAGATGCACCCCTAAGATGGTCCGCAGACATACCATCACAATTTTAATCCTTAACGGAGGGGATGTCTCCCCCGATTCAGTGACCCCCAGAGGTATATTATAGAACGAAACATGTAAAACATTGAGGCCACGACCGATTTTACCTGCACCAGCCGCCACAATTGGCTACCGTGGCCCAAAATGTATATGGACGTTAGCCATTAGCTAGATTTTATGTTTACTTAGTAATAATGTCTTTATGCAACAAAATACAATTTAAACATTAATGTAATTAATGAATGTAATTACACATAAAAAATAACTACCCTTATAAAACAATTTATTTTTTAAATTTTGAGAGCAAAATCTTAATAGAGGTGTCATTTCTTAATCAAAAATTTAAGTTATTAACAAATAATAATATAACACTTTAGAAATTAAAATATCACAACAATTTTTCATATAAAATTGATTTCTGACAAATTTTTGGATAATTATATCTCTTTAATAAGGCTAAAGTTTCATGTTAAACTGCAATTAGTGTTAGTAATAACATAGCTTAGACACAAGTTCCAGCATGATTTATACACCACAAGTTTGCATAATTTAACCCAGCGACCACCATTTTCAAGTTTCAAAATAAATTCATAAATGAAACACATAAATATCTCTAATTTATTTTTAAACAAAATATATCAATGTTAATAAGGTTTATAATCGAAAGAGGACTGAAATAAATTCAAAAGAACAAAAATAATTACAGAAACATATTTTTAATTTTAATTTTATCGACATAAATGTCTATACAAGACTTTTAAAAGAAAACAAAACGAACAAAGATAGAAACCAAAGGAAGAAACCAAATAAAGATATGTAAATATTTGAAAAATCTTAAGTGTTCAAGATAAATATAATAAATTAATTGATAAATAAAACTGTGATTTTTATGTTACACACAAAATCATTGAACGAGAGATATGTTTAAGAACAAAAGTTTGTGTATGAATAAGTAATAATTTAAACATAAACTAAACCAACAATATATGTTTTCTTGTGCATTTTTTAATAATATTAATGTATATGATGTATTTATGTGCATGTGATGTTATAACGCCATTCATTTAGGCACCAATTACTAAAAAATTAAAATTAATTACTTAAATGAAAAATAAAAATAAAAAATGCTATTAAAAATTCTTAAAAGAAAAAGAGGCGTTAAAGTATTCCGACTCAGGGCTTGAGGCTTCATTTTAACAACTAAGAATAAACCACCACCAACACCAACATTAGCCCTGCTATTCAAAAATTGCAAATCTAACTTACGACGATTTATTTCCGTTTGCAATCAAAAACACCGCAAATTCGGTGGTGAAATGGGAAGGCTATATAATAAACGTCATAAAATTTAAAAATTTAGAAAATTTGTTTCGGGTTTAAGCAATTAAGTATAATGTAAGTAAAACAATAAATGATTTTGAGTATAAGTGTGCATTGTGATCTGTTCACTAAACTTAACTGAATGTGAACTACTTTATTAGCCTATAGGTTTCACTACTCTTTATCATTTATTAACGCCATTCTGTGATTTAAGATAAAGAGAAGGATATTAGACATAATTTATTTTGCAAGTCAATGAGGTAGTTTCGACATGCAAAATTAGTCTTCGTTTGTGCTATATATGTATATATGTATCTGCTATATATGTTAAATGATGTCAACACCACTTTAAATAATATATCCATCGGATATGTATATATTTATTTACTGAAAGCTACCTCTAAGCAACAGGAAATAAGCTTCTTTATCGTGAATTCTGCAACACAATCATTATTAGCACCTACATTTTTTGACCTGATGAAGAGTCTATTTAATTATTTCAACCTGAATCAAGTGCACCATTTTTTTAAATTTTACGTTGTAGTATTTATTCTTATTGCTTTTCTATTTATAACTATAAATGCGAATTGTGAAACTGATTAACAAAGCGGTTTTGGATCCCCCATAACTCAAATACAAATTACAATAGAATGATTAATAAATGTATTCGTGAGTGTTATAACATCCAGTAATATATATTTATATCTATAGTGTAGCATCAAAATTGTGATGGCATGTCTCCGGACTACCTCTAGGGGTGAGTCCCAGACCGTCACCAATTGCCCATTGCGAAACACTAGTGCGTCGTAAAATCCTACCAATCATGCATTAATATATCTTCAATTGAGATCTTGATATGATCTTCAAAATTCAAGATATTCTCGATTTTACAAGATGTTTCGGGACGTACTTATGTGCATGTGTTGTGACAAAACTTAAAAGCAGTTGTTTACAGATCGTCGCAAATTTGTATATAGATATGTTATAACATTTAGTTGTGTATCACTCTTTTTGGTCTTAATATGATTTTTGTTTTAGAAATATCCACGAAAACGGAAAGGTTTCACTTCGTATATGACTTATCGTTTTAAAGATTATTAAAGTACCTTGTAAAAGAATCTGTAATAATATAGTTATAAATGGCGAATCGCTTTTTTATTTCCTTATACAAAGTATAAGGGAAATATTGTCAGACCACTGTTTGAAATGAATTTCTATGTCGAATGGATTAAAAACGCAGAATTCTGCAAATGTATATTTGTGATTGTCACAATATCTAAATGTACACCACTAATTTTCATCTTGGCAATGAGCTTCCGCTTTAGAGATATTACAATTTTACACGACTTTTCGTTAAAAATTTTGCAATAAGCTGTCGAATACTCTTCCTGAACAAACTATATATGTGCTTACAATGTGTATAATCTTGTAATTGTGACTTGTGTTCGTATAAAAATTTTATTAGTTTGTATTGGGAAGATTCATAGACTGTAACATATATTTTTTATGAAATACTTGCTATATATCAAAGTTGTCGTAACAACATGTATATTTCAAAGGATATTTAAGGATACCAAATGAATTAGATTTTTATTCAGTGTTAATAGCGTTTTTTATTTGTTTTTATTTATTTCACAAATTAATTTATCAATAAATGTTAAATTAAAAAATTTAAACATAAATATTTCTAAAACCTTTAAAATAAATTTATTTAAGGTGTTTGATTTGTAATATATAGGTAGTTATGAATAAACTATTTTTTTTAAATGTAATTTTTTTCTTAAAAGTAAAAGGTTTTTATACAAAACTTTTTCGAGTAAACTTAAAAATGTAAAAGTATTAAACAAATGGATCATTTTCTAAAAATCGAAATAACTTACATCTATAAATTAAACTCTCTATTTCAACATGAAATACAGGAAGTATTTTAAACTGATATTTGTTTACAGAAGACATTTGTATTTGAATATTTACTGGAAGAGTTTATAGGATATGAATGACAATTTAATCTTAAAGTGATATTGACAACATTGAGTAGAAAGGTTATGTTTGCTTGAACGGTACTTAAGTTTTGTTTTGCACACATTCTGCTGAATTGAGATAAAAAAAAATAATTAACTTCGTGACTACTGTGCACTTAATATGTCACGTTAAATAAATTAAATATTTTTTATTATTTATTTAATCTTTAATTATATACCAGATATGCATACTGGACTCGATTTTTGCTTGTAACTTTTTTTCGAGATGAGAACAGATAGCGCAGGATAGGATTAGAAAACAAAGCATTGAAAAAATACACAGGACTAGAACGGGACTCGAACCCAATTTCCTAATCTTGAAAGCTATAAGTGATTTAGTAACAAAACCACTCTGGCACTAAAAATTTGATTTCTTGTAACCTCACACACACGCACAAAAGTCAAAAATCGAAAAAAAAAAAAAGATTTTTTGGAAATATCCCCCAAAAAAACGCACCGCCTTTTTCAACATCTTTGTGTCATATCTACCAGAGTTCTGCTCGAATACCCTGAATTTGTGACCCCCCCCCATCCCTCCATAAAAATAAATGAATAAATAAATAAAATAAAAAATAAAAATCAATAAAAAAATCAATTTTCCCCTCTCCCGTAAAATTGAAAATTCCAAAATCACCTAAAAAAAAAAAAATATATATATATTTTTTTTTTAATTGAAGTCTAGCCCCCTCACGTGTAATTTCTTCACAGTTTCTTGAAGTAATCTGATGCTGAGTTATGCTCGTAAACGTACGTGTTTATGCCCTCTGCTTCCTCTTCCCTTCCCAAATGGCGAAAGGGTAGAAATTCGAAAAACTCTGTCTTAGTTCGGGTCAGGGTCCCAAAATCAACCGTCGCATTCAGATATGTGTCAAATCTTATAGAATCGCCACGGCCATATTCAATCAGTCATTTAGTCGGTCAACCAATGCGTAGGTGTATTTTTTATAATGTAGATTACTTGTAAATTATCTTTAATATCACATTATGCGTAATTAAGAACTTTGTATTATTTGATATTATAACACAATTTTATATTAAAGTAATATCACTATTAAAAAATTTAAGAATATATTTTCAAATGAAAAATTTTTTAAAGAAATACATTTTTTTATGATTCTTTTTAAAATGTTTTAGTATTTTAATAATTTTTCAAAAGTTATAGAAAAGATTTTTTTTAATTTAAAGTATCTGTTTGATATAAAACTTAAGCTTAGGATAAAGTTTTGAAATAAGCTATATTTTTTAAACATACTGATACTCTTTGAAAAAGTTTATTCTACGAAATTTTGTAGGAGCGTTATTTAAAAAAATAGCGAGATTGTGAATTTCAAAATTTTTTAATATTTTATATTTTCTCTAACAAAAGTAAGTGAAAATATTTATTACTTTAGAATATTTTCCTTTTCCATGTTAAAGATTTTTCAATTTTAGATTTTTTCAAAGGTATTGCTATTATTATTATTATTATGTTTATTTTTATATTTTCACATGTAGTGGAAATATATGCGTAGCATATATTTGTTTATAAGACATTTAAGAAAACGGTTAAATTCCAGGTTTTTAATTTTTATGAATAGAGTTGTGTAAATTACAGCTTTTATTTTATTTTTATTTTATTTATTTAATTTATATTTTAAAGATTTATCAAATTTGTAAGAATTAGTTAATAATGTTGTTACCATTTAGTGTTTAATAACGACTCATACAAATACATACGTCTTTACATTTGGTCAATTTCCGATTTTCAAAAAGTTAAATTGATTGTTATTTTAGATATATCAATATCTCCCTATTTAAATAAATATATATATATAAAGAATTATTGTAATTATGAGCATTATAATTCCATTTACGTTGATAATTAGCTTTTCTAAACATATATAATATGACAGTATAAAAAACTTCATTTTAGATGATACGTACTAAAATAAAACTTGTATCAATGAATGTAAAATTACGAAAGGTAAATTATTATAATTTTATGAATTTTCATCAAAGTTAATGAGTTCACTGTACTGAAATTGTAAAGTTAATTACAAAACACGTGTATATTTTTAATTATTGTTACAGCGTTTTCGTATAAACCAACAAGAGACGTTTCTTAAAGTGTTTTCTGAGTACAATATGAACGAAATACAGTATAAAATGATACAAAATTAGCGACAAAATCATGAGACGCAATTCATTTAAATCTTAATGCACACTTAATATATATATATATATATATATACATATATATGTATGTATGTATGTATATTTATTAAAATGCATTTTAAAATATTGTTTTTCCCCTTCCCCCCCCCCCAAAAAAAAAAAAAAAAAAAAAAAAAAAAATCAAAGTAAAAGTTACAAAATTATTTAAAACCTTCTTTTGTATGAAATATTTCAAAGCAAAGTGCATACATTTTTTTTTTTTTTTTTTTTTTTTTTTTTGTGTGTGTGTGTGTGTGTGTATGTGTGTGTATTTGTGTATTTTTTTAATACGAATTTTTTGTATGAAATAATTCAGAGCAAGGGGCAACACATATCCTAAAATTGCAAGTATTACACATATAACGACTCACTTTTGTTTTCTTTATTTCTTTAATATCCCTTTTAATACAGCACACAACATACCTTGTGGCAGTTTCTTTTTTTCTGACAAACTTGTATATTCACTATCAGACTATGAATCTCTCATTTTTTGATACATAGTTTACTAAAATATAATGTAAAATAAGATAATAATAATTAAAAAATAAGGAAGCATACCAATTGTCAAAATATACAATATACGCAGCTTTACTTTCTAATAGAACAAAGTACTTAATTGTCTATAAAAAATACAATAATGCTTATAAATGTCTATAATAATTGCCTTTGCACAAATTCACCAATCTGAAGACCTCGACATTCTCGTATATACTTCTGTGAGAAAAGTACAGGGACATAAAATACGACGCTGCTTGAATTATCTCAAATGTGCACAGTTTATCCGGCTAGCGCTCAAATTAAGTGAAATGTGTACGTTAAAGGGTTAAATATTTCTCTACAATGCAATATATTACAATGTATTGAAATAATATCTGTACATAAGTTCATGTATGTGTATGCGTGTGTAACATAATAAAAATACCAATATTAAAATCTAAACTTATCTTAAGAGAAACTTGCTTCCTTATTGTTACCAGTGCATTCATAAAATCATATAAAATTTATATTACAAACTTGTATGGGATTTTTTAAAATTCTTAATTAAATGTGGTAACAGCATTCTTTTAGACATAAATGAATTAAGAATTTATAATTCGGAAATTTAGTCCAATACAATTAAAAACCTAGATAATAAAAGAAATTGGTTTAAATTAGTTGAATAATTTGTAATGATTTTGCATCATTTCTACGTGTTTCATAAACGGTGTTTAGTATCTATAGTACAAATCTCAATGTTTCTAATTGAAAATGGTATGCAACTTTTTAAAACATATTTTAATTAAATCAAGTTTAAAATCTAGTCGATAAAAATCTAAATAATTTTCCTTTTGATAATAAGGTTCAACAATTTTGATAACACTTACGTGTTTCTTTAACTAGATTGAAAATCTAATATCAAAATCTTCTCATAGACAATATATTAATTAATTGAAATTTTATTTTTTCCGACTGAGTGAAAATAATGCCTGGACCGGGAGTCGAACCCCGGAACTTTGACTTACAAGGTCAAGGCTCTACCAATTGAGGTATCCAGGCCGACAACCCGGACAGCATTACTCACTCAGACAACCTTTTTTAGGCAGAACAAAATATATATATATATATATATATATATATATATATAAATTTAAAAATATATAAACATTTAAAAAATATATATATTTATCAGATTTTTTTTTTTTTTTTTTTAACAGCAAGTAATTTTTTTTTTTAATGTGAAGCGATGCGATTCAAGCATCATCCGTAACATTTCTTCAAATACAAATATTTAACACAACAAACCAACGAAAACTTTAGTCAAATGAAATAAAAAATGTAATATATAGAGGAAAAACGAATTTAATTTATCTGAGTAACGGTTTTATGGTTTTCATTAACTATGTTAAATAGGCAATATGCATAATTTACATTCTCTCAAGAGAGATATTTTTATTATCTCATAATTTTTAAAAGTGAATAAAACTTTTTTCTATAAAATCGTTTTAGTGTCATTAATAACCATCTCGAAAACGATAACAAGAGGGAGGAAATTTAATGAAACAAAGATTAATCAAATCGAATTAAAAACTATGTGAGTATAAGCTAATGGATTTAATTTTGCTGAGTAAATTTTATTGATTTTTCTTAGTCTTTATGTTACTGTAAACTAATTTATACAGCCTAAATTCTTTAATGGGATTTCTTATTTCTGTTCGATAGTTAAAAAAAAAAAAAAAAAAAAAAAAAAAAAAGGAAAAGGAAAAGACTTGTAAAATTTTTTGTATGAAATTATTCGTGCGTAGCTATTATTTTACCATGAGAAAATCGCGATTTTAAATATTATTTTTATTTATATAGTATATAAACTTTATCAACATTTAAAATATTTTTTTTTTCTTGTGAATGATATTTATAAAACCAATAAAGTTCTAAAATATAGAAGGACAATGTTTTTAGCAAGCAATGGTATAATAGTAGAAAATACGAAGAAGATAGATATAGAAACTTTCCCGGTCAAAAAAAAAAAAAAAAAAAGAGCAAGAGACAGGCATAAAGATTATACCCTTTACTGATACCAATGTTATATCTTCTGTTATATCAGCTATGGATTTTTGTGGTTTTAGACTTTTAAAAAGGATTGTCCAAACGTAGATCTGTAGCCTCCTTGGACTTTCAAAACATGTTCACAAGAAATGAGATGCGCTACCTCTTCAGATACTTCAATAGGATTTATTGTGATGTAATTTACGGTGCAGAAAGGTAGTAAAGAATAAAGATTATCATACAGAACATTTAAAGCATGAAAATTTTATTTAAAAATAATATTTCTGTAAACACAAAGAAAATTGTCAAAAAAAAATGCTAATAGTGACCGTAGCTTTAAGAGAACTAGAACACGATTTTACTTTATAGAAAATGTCAGTCTGTCTGTGCGTGTGACAATTTTTTGTGGCAACTGTATATCAGGTACTACACTACAGAATTTTATACAAATTCATATGAAGTTGCACCTTGACATAAATTAGCGCTTATCAACTTTTGGTGAAAATCGCTTAAGAAATGGCGTTACTATATATTTATTTTTTCTTGATGGTGATAAAGGACAAAATTTTCTTTAAATGTGCAGAATAGGAGTTATTGGTAAAGATTCGTTATGATATTAAAAAGAATTATTTATAATAGCTGTAAGCAACTAGGTAAAAAATTGTACACTTAAAAGTTACGTTTACCGCTCTGGGAAGACCACCCTCCTCGAGAGGTGGAATTTTTATGATAGGTATCGTTCAGAAAAACTCCCCAAAACCTTTAAAATGAATGGTTGAAATATACAACTATGATAATTTCAAACAAGTTTGTCGAACTTTTCAATAAAAATTGAAAGAAAAGATAAGCGCATCTTTTAAGTTATCGCTAATAGTAAAATCATAAAAATGCATAAAATCGACTACATTGGATGTTATACATCTCTATGATGAAAATCGTCTAGATTCATCATAGAAATTAGTTTAAAAAAAATGATAGTTTTAATGTAGAAGAAAATTTTATAATGGCTATAATATACGTCTTTTTCCTTACCGATAAAATCAAATATTTTAATGACGTTCTACAGAAATATTTCATGACAAAAAGAATGCAATACAAATTAATTTTCATTCTTTCCGAGATTTTTATTAAAATTAAAATTTTTCTCTTTGGGAGCGATGTCAAACTACTATCATTTACTTAAAAAAAAAAAATCGAAATTATTTTTTGTCGAATAACTTTGATCATTCTTTTTGTTCTCCTATAGAAAATAATTTTATAAAAAGTACTTCTGTCTACAGGGGTTATTTGCTATTTCAATCGATGAGGCAGATAAAATATAAATTTTAGATTTCCAATCGCATTTGATTATAATCCTTTCGGATAAAGTAGTTGATTCCCTATTTTCCTTTTAAAAAATTAAATATTTTACAACAAAAAGGTTTTATTTTGTTCACAAAACATAAAAATTCAGTAATCTAGCAGAATTCACCAAAACTGAATTCAAAACTGGTGTACAATCAATATATAGGTTTTAAAACTTCTTTACACACCATAAATTTTAAGCCAGCACAACCGGTTTCGAAAGGACGTAGCCTTTCTTCATCAGGTGAAAAAAAAAAAAAAAAAAAGCGTGCTACTGCCTTGGAGGCAAAAGCAAGACTGTCCAATTTCCGTAAAATACTTTATATATATATTTAACAAATTCAATAATAAAATAATAATAATAATAATAAATGTGTTTTCGTACCAACTGCCTTTTCACGCTCTCAACATCATATATATTTTTAGAATGCATTGAAACTGACTTTTCAGCATCATTAAAGGTTATTTTTAATTTAAATTAGCATAGTTAGCATCAGAGTTTTGTACACAGAGTCTCATAAAAATATTTTTATACTTTGCAGTCTGTTGCATGTGCATCTTCAATGAATATTTCAATAAATTTATGCTGCACTGAAAAAATGAAATTAACATTCTTAATGTGCTAGAGCCAGTATCCTTCAGAGAATGTCATGATTAATATTAATAATTAGTTTACAGCATCATAAATTAGACATACACATGTTCAGACATAAGCACATTTTTAACCCGTAGCGCCCAGTGTCCTCATTTGAGGACAGCTAATAAAATGGCACGTATATTTTTTGTGGTTTCTTGGAATGATTTCTGCTTTTTAGTGACAGTTTGTAGCGTCACTCTAAATGATCCCTGAAAGATTCATGTGCCTAATATTAATTATTATTTCATAATTTGGATAGTCATTTTAGGATTTTTCATTCGTCACACATATATTTGCTTTTTGCGCAGGTATACTAACTTAAATCAAGTTGAATAATAATATATATTGTAATACTTTACTTTCGAGATCTTTGTCAATATATAATAGGAAATGAATCTGTTATCTCAAAGTTTTTCTATATCGAAGTTTTCTCGCTAGAACACTAAACGTCAATAAATGAGGATAAGATTTAAATTTAAAACAATGAGAAGAATTGTTTAAGTTAAATTAATGCATTTTACTGTCAGTTGTCTGTATTAATTTAGAAGTGAAATATTCAGGTAATAATATTTTACAAAATTAATTCTGGCATTAACGGGTTAATTATGTTATTTAAATTTTACAAAATTTTAAGTTCAAAAACTTAAAAATGTGATTTCTTATTCATAATTTTCCGATTCTGCAAATGCAAATTTACAGACATTTCTGCAGAATGAAATAAATACACCTAAAAGTAAAAAGATATATAACAATATTGATGTCGCGTTTTTTGAAAGTGTAAAGTCATTTATGCGCTATAACGTAAATAATAGACTCTATTTTCGTTGAAAGATGGTAAGAAGTTTCACTTGAGGTCGACCTAGTCGTCCGGTTATTCGACTTTGTTGTGTCCGAGTCCCGGATGAATGTGGTTTACGTTCCCCTAGAAAGATACTTTTCAAATGATTGCTTTCCAAAACGACCTAAGTTTCTCGAGTAGCCAAAAGCAGTAACACACATACATACATTGTACGTTCCATATATATATATATATATATATATATATATATATATGAGAGAGAGAAAGGAAACGAAAAAATAAATTGTAAGATTTCTTGCTAAATTTGTTATGGTTAAATATGCGTTCTGTAACATTTTCTGTAATTTTCTGTAATTTACATTTATTTTTAAAATACTTTTTCAAGGATCAGCTTAATTTTTTTTATTAAAGGGCATATTTTTCTATTAGCATAAAAAAAAAAAAAAAATGAATAATTTTGATATAGACTGTTGTAGTATTTTTCGTATTTAAAATTACAAAAAAAAAAAAAAAAAAAAGTGTCAGAATGCTAATTATATCTTTCAGCAATGCAATATGTTTTGAATATTTTTTAAATGTTAGCTATATTTTTTCAATACTTACTGAACATTAATCTATCTTCAGGATATTATACTTACAAAACTTAAAAAAAAATAAAAAAAAATCGTTACATACTTTTTTTTCTATTTTTACAGTACAAATAAAAACGGTGTAACAGAATCTCGAATGATTGTTTTTGTTATTTCTTTGTTTTCGATAAACAACTACAAGATTAATAACTCTTATTTATTTTTTAACTTTCGAGCAAGATTATTTTGTATTGTTTTGCTTACGTATATTTAATTTAATTATTTGAAACGATATTTAAGGACGCATTATTATTTTTTATTTATTTATTTATTTATTTTTAATATTTAACTCTCAAGAGAAATCTAAAAGATATGGCAAGAAATATAAGAAAAAAAAATGAATTATCTTAATATTTTGTCAGTAAAAAATATGCTTAAAGAAAAAAAAAAGTTTTTCTTTAAAAATAAATATTAAAAGAATATTACTTCAATGGAAAGAAAATAAAAATTTACATTTTTACAAAATAAAATTGATATTAATGGAATTTTTTTTTTATTGTTTTATTAAATAATTATAGTTTTGCAAACTACTTTCTCTGTAGTTTTCAGGGTCACCAAATTTTAGATTGGTTTGTAGATTATAAGTAAGTAATTTGAAAAAAAAAAAAAAAATATATATATATATATAAAAATATATATATATAATATAATAAAATATAACATACAGGAACTCCTCATTAATATATATATATATATATATATATATATATACATAAATTATGTACCCTCACTTTTTTGAAAATTCTAAAACAAATAACATAAAAATAAACAATAACTTTAGGTATGCCCAAAACATTATTATGTAAGTCGGCATTTCTTCTTTTTTTTTTTTTTTTTTTTTTTTGGGGGGGGGGGGGAGGGGCTTCAGATTTGTGGGGAATGTGAGGAAAAAAAGAAAAAGAAAAATCGCCATAAATTTGGCGCATGTTTTTTATTTTTTTTTTCGGTGTTTTCCAGATTCCCTCAGTTACATTAAGATAGAGCTAGATTTGTTCATAGGATTACTTTCCTCAATACTTTCTTAAAAATATGTTAAAGTTTTTTATGTTAGTTTTATGTAACTTAAATTCGAAAATTTCGTAACCCATATAGAAATTAATATAAAAGGAATAATAATAAATAGCCTACTGTCGTCATCACAAATCTTCTTCTACATCATTATATTTCATAGTATTATCTACAGGTTAGCACGAATGGAAATTCAATCATCACAGCTTCTTACATTAAAATCTTTAAATATGCAATGTGTACTTTGCTATGATTTTAATCAATGAATGCTAAATTACAACCATTCGTAAAATATATTCGAAAAATAAGTGAATAGCGGAAGTCACACTTATGGTCAATGAATAGCTTAATCGAATAAGCATATTTATTTTATAAATTTTATATGGTATATTAACCAGTTAGTAGTCGCATATCGGTCTTTTTGCCGCCCATCGCTTATAAATTCCTCCTGCAAATCACCCCTTAAAAATAAAGTGGGGAAATTCTGTGTACCTGACCTTTTTGGGTGGATGTCCTTAAACATAGTATGTTTTCAAGTCATTCCTGCTGTTTTTGAGCAGTTAAAAACATTTTACTAGTCAAATTGGTCTATTTGACCGCGACGCGACCACTAACGTTGGTTCATTTCTTTCCGCATTTCCGGTTTTTCAAACAGGTTAGAGTTTTACGCGAAAAACTTCGCGTGAATTAAAGAAGGCATTTCATCTTTATCTACTGGCTTTCTTTCGGCTTTCCCAAACACTAAACAGCGGCGGCAAAAAGACCGACACGACACGCGACTACTAACGTTATAAAAAATAACGCGACTACTCTCGGGTTAAATTTGGTGCTTTTGCCATAGAATTTTAGATATAGTTTTCCATAAACAAGGAATACTGCAGCATATCAACTTCACTTGTCGTCGGATGTGAGCCAAATTTGTATCAGTATAGATTTTTTTTTTTTTTTACTTTCTTCTATATTCAAGAGAAGAAAGTATTGGATTCATAAAAATTTTCGACTTCTGATTTTCGACGTATTTACACGTTTTGAGAGGTATAAAACACGATTTTACCATTTTTTGAAAATATCTGTCTGCCCATCTGTCTGTGTATGTGTGTGTCAGAGAGAGAGAGAGACAGAGAGAGAGAGAGAAACATTTTGTGGCAACTGTATCTCCGGAACTACTGTCCAGAATTGTATACAAATTTATTTATAGATGAACCTTGACAAAAATTAGTGCCTGTCATCTTTTAGTGTCACCTTCTCAACAGGTGACGCTGTTATACAGCGATTTTCGCAATTTAAGGGAAGGTTATATCTCAGGTTCTATTGCGTATAATCAAACAAAATTTTATGTGTAGGAAGGTCATTATAAAACATTAAGCTGATTCAATGTGAATGCATATCATCCAACAGGGGGAGCTTCTATACAGCGATTTCCGCAGTTTAATGGAAGGCTGTATCTCAGGAACTATTGCACAGATTTGTATATAAATGTATGTGTTGGTGAACCTTGGCATAAATTAGAACTTGTCAACTTTTGGTGTCAACCACTCAACAGGTGGCGCTACTATACAGCGATTTCTGCAATTTAAGGAAAGGCTATATCTCAGGTTCTATTGCGTATAATCAAACAAAACTTGATATGGAAGAAGGCTATTATGTAACATTATGCTGATTCAAGTTGGATACTTATAGGCCAATAGATGGCGCTACTATACTGAAATTTCCTCGATAACAGGAAGGCTATATCTCAACTTGTATGGCATATAACTATTTTTAAAATGTTTTTTATAGACAATAAAACTGTCTTTCTTTTGATATTAAATGTTACTTTTTTTTTTTTTTTTTTTTTTTTTGCATTCATCATTTTAGATAATCTTAGTAAATAATAGTTTTAATAAATTATTTGCTATTAGTGAATTTGTATAGGAAAATATAGAAGAAAGTCTTGCTGTGGCCACAAAATTCTAGTTTAATATCGGTTTCATTTACCAAGATTGTAAAAATATATAAATCATGGAAACGAATATATTGCTTTACTGTAAACGATGTTTAATTGCAATAAAGCAGCGCCACCTATCGGATTATTCTCATCCAAATGTAATCGACATAATCTTTTATCCTGACTGTCATACACATGAACATTTGAGGACTTATTCGTTGGAGACTCTCAGATTTAGCCCCTCTTTTAACGAGAGACAACATAATGTATTTAATAATTAGTATCTTTCGCGTTATGTGTAATGATAATTGACCTCATAAAATCCAATATATCATACTTTTTGCGAAAAGCAAAGAACTCCACTTTTTCTTATCGAATGACAAATACAAATTACAGGTGACGTCCCTTTTCATAAAGTATGTTGCATACTAATTTTGATGTAAATCCATTCCATAGTTTCCGAGGTATAGCGATAAAGTACTAAATGAAAAGATTATATAGCATGTTCTGTGATGTACGCTAGCCAATTATAATTTACTTGGAATGTACGCTTTTATAGAAGGTAGAAAGTTAAACAGGCAAACATTTGAGTGATGAATATGACATTCGAATTTAACATTCAGGTTGCGATAAAATGGGGTATTTTTTGTTTCTTATTATTTTTAGATACCTTGAACAACTCGCAAACCCTTCAACTCGCTGAAAATCCCTTCCAAATTTACAAACACAACATTTCTCCCGTAAATTAAGTCTCTCACAAAAGCCAAATGTTTAATTCTTAAATGCCTAGTGTCTCAAAAACAAAACATTGTCTCTAATATTTAATTAAAGTATTGATCACCTTAAAAGTTACACTTTTGGCTATCTCCCCTATTACTCTGGTCCATTCAAGCTAAGTATGAAAAGAAAAAGGAAAAAATATGTCCATGCGCTTTTCAACATTTAAATTGACGAATTATTTTGGCGCATCCGAAGAACTTAATGAAAGTCAGGGATGAAATTACAATTCCTTTTTTTGGAAAATTATTTCAAAATTTCATCTGATTTTTTTTTATTTCATAATGAATAGTAAGTAAAACTATGCATAATTTTTCTGTCAGTGATGAAACGATATTATTTATTTTTGTACTGCCTTTTTGAAGTACTTCATTTAAAAATAAAATAAAATAAAATATGCGTACTCAATTTTCATTTCATTTCATTTCTTTTCTTCTCCCTTTTTTTTCTGTTACGGATTTTTTTTCTGTTACGGATAAAACGGATTTTTTTTTTTTTTGTGAAAATTAAAGAATACCTGCATTTAAAGGTTACCGCAGGCCATCCTATTAACATTTTGTAAGCTTTAGTTATATATATATATAAATGCAATATATATATAAACACAAAATATATATAAATACAAAACGTTTTTTTCTTTTTCTTAAAAAAAAGATCAGATATACATGCAATATATAATGCTTATACATAAATTATGCACACTCACTTTTTTGGAAATTCTAAAAGAAATAACATAAAAATAAAAGATAACTTTAGGTATACCCAAAACATTCTTTAAGTCGGCATTTCTCTTTTTTTTTTTTTTTTTTTGCTTCAGATTTGGAGGGGGGGAAATCCCCATAAATTCTTTAATATCTATTTTAAATTCATTTATATATTTATTTTAATCTTTTAAATTATTATATATCTATCTTATAAAACAATTTTATAAAAGCAAACAATTTGTAAACAAAGAGGGCAGCATCTATGGTTGTGGGCATTTTCCGGTTGTTCGCACCCCACCATATCCTTTAACGAAAAGTGAATAGGGTGGATTTGAGTACTGTCAAACATGCATTGTGACAGTTCGCAGTTATTGCGCTAACATAGAATTGAATAGACGTATTTGCTGAGTAAGTGGAAGCATCGAAACAAAATTTTGAATAAAAAAAATGCAACACAAAAGTAATTTCTGAATTTTTTCAATGTGCCATAAATCGAAGTGAATTAATTAAAAAAATGTAAGTTTAATATATATTCATGCAGTATATTCAATATATTTTGTGATACAATATCGAATTAAGCCAAAATTTCGAATAAAATGTTTTTTTCTGTCATTATAAAAGTGAATGTCATTCCCGGTTGTGGGCACCTTCAGGTAAGCTGTTGTGGGCACCCATGTTTCTTCCATTTAAAGCGTGTTTTGTAACTTACAAATTGTGAAATATTGTCGTTTAAAACAATATAACATATTTTATTAGTAATAATTATTGATATATTAGTTTTATTTGTAAGTAATTTTAGGCTTTTTAAGCCTTTTTTATCATGTCAAACCCGGATAAGTTATAAATCAATCGATCCAAAAGAAATGCATTTTAAGGCGATGATTTCCGATTGCTTATTTTATACGAAATCTATAAAATTGACTGCCGAAATCTATAAAATCGACCGCTATATGGACTTCCTCGCAGCTTTTGTGTCCCCACAGAAGAAGCCTAGAAAACGTAAGGGAAATCCACCTGTCAAACTGCTGACAAAGCGCGCTAAAAATAGAAATATTCACAATCAGGAGATGATGTCGATTTCTGCATAATTTGTTTGGAGCACCTGCTACCATGACGAACAAGAGCAAATGCAATCAAATGCAACGAGTATGATCGTCTGGTGCCTTTGAAATGTGTCAATATACATGAAAATTATTTTATTTACAATCATTGCACTTCTGATGTCAGTGGTGAAGAAGATGACGAATAAAATTGGAAAAATGACATGTCCTGTTATTATTTCGCCCACTGTATCCTTACAAAATGAAAAAAAATTGTTGTTTTCTATATTTACGGTGGTTTTTCTTATTATTTTCTCATTTTTAGCGGATTTTATAACTGTGCTTACAACTGACTACAAAATTTATTTTGGCAAAAAATGAACATTTCACAAAATTGGGAATAATTTTTTTTCTAGTTGATTGAATCAATACGCTAACATCAGCTAACAATTAGCTAACAATTAGCTAACATCATCAAATGTTAGCTAATGGTTTTTGCTTTCCATTGGTATCCGTATGTTTGCATAATATTTATTCTATCAAAAGTTACAAGCTAAAATCCACACTGTACCCACAACCGGAGATGTTCCCCTATATATTGTTTTTATGTGTTAAATTAATTATTTTTCATTTTCCAAATCAAATTCATGGCCATAAAATTACCGAAGAGTTATAAAAATTGAGTGTGGGCGGGGGGGGGGGGGGGGGGGAGTCCTGAGAAAACGGGGGGTGACTGGGCAAAATGATTCTCATATTCGGATTCAGGAGATCATTTTACATAAAAATCAACAAGAAAGTTATCAGGGGTCAATTTGTATTCTTTCTTCTTTTTATTTTTTTTTTCAGCACAGTGTTATTTTATTGAAAAGAAAAAAAATGTATACAGTTCACTCATTTTTGTGTATGTGATACACACACACACACAAAAAAAAAAAAAAAAAAAAAAAAAAAAACTTTTTTGATTGTAAAATATATTTACCTAACTTACAAAAGGCTTAATATTTGTATTCTGCTGTAAAGCAATTCAAAAAATCTCAATCTAAAACATCAAACAAAATGTCATTGTAAATAAAACTTAAAAAAAAAAATGTATAATGTTTGATAAATGGTGATTTCTTGAAAAAAAATAAATAAAATGTTCTTTTATATGTTATATTCTACATAGTGCAAATATGTTCTGTCTGAAAAAAAAAATTATATTTATATATTTTTGTGATAAAATTAATTTGATAAAAAGATAAGTATCACGTGTTCTAAATTTTTTAAATGAATGAAAAAGAAACACTTAAACTTATATCGCAACAAAAACTATCTTGCTTAAATAAATATTTTGTCAGTGAAAAACTTCAAATACATACAATGGAAAAATTTATACTTTTAATGAAAAAAAATTCTTTTAAAAGAATGTCTTTTAAAAATTGCATATTCGTTCAACACTTTTAGAATCACTTCATAAGATTTAACAAAATATTTATCATGGCCTCATAATTTTACGAAAAATTTTATAAATTAAATATTATTTGAAATGCACAAACATATTGCGGTTTACTAAATATTTAAAATCTGGAAATGATATAATTTTTATATTGCACGTAGTTATTTTACCTTTTTTTATTCGCTTAAGCTTATTAAATGTATTGAGATTTTTTCAAGAATATTTGTGTAAATTTTAAAAACGTTATAAATAATATTTTTACAAATTTAAGGAAATTTTACGGTTTTTTTAAGAAAGTAATATGTTTGGTAAATATCTTGCAAATCATTAAAAAAATTTACTGGAGAATGATGACATACATACATATGTATTTACATAAATATATAGTACAATCTGTTGCAAAAGTGTAGGATTAAAACATATTTTGCTATTTAGGTAATAATAATAATAACGATAAAAAGAAAAAAAAGAAAAAAAAGAAAAAAAAATCAAAAACATTCTATCCCAGTACATCAAGCTTTTAGTAAAATGAATCATTTAGGATAAATTGAAATAATTCAGAAAAAAAAAAAAAAAAAAAAAAAAACTAGTTGGCATAGGTGGACTCTGCTCAGCATAAATTTCTAGTGCAAGACATATTATAATCATGTTAAAAGAAATGAATTTGACCAAAGCTTGATACAGTGACAGAATCAAATCCCCTTCTAATAGGCTATCCACCGTTCACTTCGATATATTTATCTTATTCTAATCTATTAATTTACTTTATCAGGGTCAATTCCGTTGTTTAGTTTTCATGCTACTATTTCCAATGCAATAATCCTCAAAATTCACATTTATATGAAAAATTTACAATTCCGCTATGTTGGTAAAATCGTAAATTACGAATAACTTACGACATTTTCCTATTAGAATATTTGTATTCAATCATGTTCAAACAAATATCATAAATGTAATTTTGAAGTTGTCTAATGCATTTATGATCTTCAAAATGGAAGTTTATGCTCAAATTTGCCTTATTCTGACTTATTAAGTAAATCGTAAATTCCAAATAATTTACGAATTTTTTAAATTGGAAAAATCATAGTCTATGATATTCATGCCAGTATCCTAAATAATATTTCGAAAGTGGTTTGACAACTTTACGATGAAAATATCCCTCAAGAATGACGTTTATGTGAAATTTTGCTCTATTGTGCCATGTTAAGAAATTCGTAAATTTCCAATAACTTACGAAATTTTTATATTGGAAAATTCATAGTCATTAATATTCATGCCAGTGTCCTAAATAATATTTCAAAAGTAGTCTGACATCTTTACGATGAAAATATCTCTCAAAATTGAGGTTTATGTGAAATTTTGCCCTATTCTGTCATGTTGAGAAATTCGTAAATTTCCAATAACTTACGAAATTTTTATATTGGAAAATTCATAGTCATTAATATTCATGTCAGTGTCCTAAATAATATTTCAAAAGTAGTCTGACATCTTTACGATGAAAACATCGCTCAAAATTGACGTTTATGTGAAATTTTGCCCTATACTGCCATGTTAAGAAATTTGTAAATTTCTAATAACTTGCGAAATTTTCAAAGTAGCATATTTATAGTTACTGATGTTCATTCCGGCATCAAAACTGATATTTTAAAACTGGTCTGACATATTTACAGTAAAAGGTTTCCATTTAATGCACGTTTAAGTGAATTTTTGTCCTGTTCTCCCATGTTAAGAAAATCGTAAATTTCTAATAACTTACGAAGTTTTTTAATTCGAATGTTGCAAATGAATAGGGTTCTTGCCAGTGTCGAAAGTAATATTTTAAGAGAGATTTGAAATCTCTGCGACAATTTGTTCTTGAGATATCGTGTACACAGACTAACAAACTAACGGACTGACGGACTAACGGACTAACAGACACCCTATAGACAGACACCATACAAATTTTGTCATTTTCGGATTCCTCACCCCTGAAAACGTATAAAAAATTAAAAAAACCGAGGTCGAAAATTTTCACGATTACCTAAGTTCCCCATACCTATAGTATGATGGGGAACTAAAAATGTGTCTTAAATAACTGTTACAAAATTATAAGACCAAAAGTTTAAGGTATATATATATATATATATATATATATACCTTAAACTTTTGGTCTTATAATTAACATAATTATAATAAAACATTATAATATAACATTAATTATAATAAAAACTTACTAAATTTGCAAAAACTATATATATATATATATATATATATATATATATATATATATATATATATATATATATATATAGTTTTTGCAAATTTAGTAAGTTTTTATCCACTATTTCTCTGATAACTTAAAGAAAATGATTCGGCCCTGAGATAATTATTTTTTAAGGAAAGATTCGGCATTATATCTCATTCCTTCATAATGGCACTTCTGATTCGAATGTTAAACAAATTTTTTTTTGTTATTTTCATATATTTGGTGTGATAAATAATCACGCAGGTTTTCTAAGGTATTTAGGACTGGTCTTTGAATTAGCCAAGTTATAGTATCAATCTTTTCTCCTTTGAATCCGTCTTCTGTTGATTAAAATGGGGTCTATATTTCTATTATTACAGTTTTTCAATTGTCTGACAACATCTTGCTTCCTCTCCTTTCGTTAATATTTTATTATCTGAAGGTGTTGGTTTTTCTAATCATTACGAGTCTGAAAGGATAAAATGAACTGATTTGAACATAGGTGATTGGTTGGTTGTGCTTTTACGTATCACTAGTGCTGTCCAATGGGCAATTGGCGACGGTCTGGGACTCGCGCCTATAGGTGGTACGGAGACATGCTATCACAATTTTGGTCCTTCACGGAAGGGATAGCTCTCCCGCTTCGGTGACCCCAAGAGGTATAATTTTGATGGGAACAGGAAGTACATTGAGGCCACGACATATTTTATGTGCAATAGCGACCATTAGTGTGCCCGACAGTCTTTGGAAGGCTCGAGTACCGAACCCACAATCTTCCAATTACGAGCCCGGCGCTCTACCGACCGTGTTACTGCGGCTGATTTGAAAATAGATAAACCCCGCAAATGTTTTTGATAACAATTGTTGTGTTATTACTCTTTCGAATGTCAAAAGCCTACAAATCCGGATATGTACAACTTCTGGTGGTTTGGCTGGCTATTTCACTATAAACTGCAAAAAAGAAAATTAAGCATTAATTATATAAGAGTAAATAGGTCATTTTAAACTTGAAAGGCCTTTAGAACGAGTTTAAGAAAATAGTGAGCTAATAAATGACAATCGAATATCGACATGCGCAAAAACAACATTGCTTTCTGTTTCCCATAATAAATGCAATACATTTTAAAATTACAAATTTGTAACTTGTTACATATTTTGTCGTACTTGCTACATATTATTAAATTGAATATTTAAATACACATAATATATACAGGGTTATCACATATTTTTACATAATTACAAAATAAATTATAAGTATATAGTATTACAATACTCTTTTTGTACATTCCTTGCACTTATAATTTATATATATACATCTATATATTCATTTTATAGAAAATGCCGGAAATTTCCCTACCTTTTTAGTCTCACAGTCACGCTAATCCTTAATCTTTACACTTGCGACATTTAAATTTATTTTACTATTTGGCAACAGGTGGTATTTTCATTATTCATGAACCACGTTTTTATAGGCAGCTATATCTCAGTGTCTACTGAATATTTTAGTTTTTGCAGCATGTTTTAGCGAAACATAATATCACGTGTTTAGGAAACCTGTTTTTTAAATGGTGAGATATTTATCAATTAAATGTGAAATTTTCGAGAAAATTTTACTTTTAGAATAAGTTGCACTTAAGATAACTTAATACAATGTACTTAACATGAGAATATTTTATACAAATGAATTACCCGGTCAACCATAAAATGGCAGCAATTTCAATCTAAATGTCATGTTATAATAAGCATTGCTATATCCACTTGTGAGTCAACAAAGTTTGTAGTCGTGCATATTATTTCACACTTTGCATACATTATTATCTAAAGTAGAGAAAAATAACGTACGAGAAAAAATTGAGAAAATGAACGTATTGTAGAATAAATATATAAAAATGTGTCCCTAAATGTATAGTTTGAATAAAATACAAATTATAAGTACATGTGCAATTTATATTCGGGAGGAATATATTTTTTCAATTAAACGTGAATGATAAAGATGAAATACAATTTTTTGAATATATATAACATTTTTAAAGTTTTAATGGTGCCAGTTTTTTTAGATGCATGAACAAATTTAATTTTAGATAATATTTTTTTGATCACTTGTAAATATTTTTTTTTTTTTTTTATCATTTCGAAAAAACAATGAAGGCGTAAACTTTAAAGTGCTTCAATGTAATAAGCTTTAAAACTAATATAAAGCAGATATAAGGTTATCCACAATAAATTTTAATTTATTAAAAAAGAAATAAAAATAAACTCAAAATCGGTCTTCGAAGTGCATTAGGTTAAAAAGGATATCGATGCAAAATTCAATAGTTCTGCGGTGTACCATTTTCCTATAAAGAGCACACACACACAAACATAGAAATAACAAATTTCTTCTTTTAATATATGCGTATATTGTTAAAATATATCAGTATTATTATGCGTATGTGAATTCTATCTATATAACATTCTCTTTTATTCATTTATTTCATCATCATCATCATTAACTTCAGGGATTAGGCATAGTGCCTGTTCCGGCTTCATTGTTCAGACCACCGCTTTCTTGGTCGTCCTCGATCTCTCCTGCCCTTTGGGAAATAGTCGAGGGCAGCTCTGGGGAACCGTGTTTCCGGCATACGCTGTACGTGGTCTTTCCATTTAGTACGATATTCTTGTATTCTATCACATAAGTTGAAGATCTTTAACTCCTTCCTGATGTCTTCATTTATTTATACGTATTTATTCACTAGTGGATCTACAGATCAGGAGCCTCAACGTCCTATTTGCATCACATATTATTCAACACAAGTCATTTTTAGTTATTCCTTATTATATATATATATACATATATACTAGTGGATCTGCAGATCAGGAGCCTCAACGTCCTATTTGCATCAGACATTTTTCAATAGATCATTTTTATTTATTCCTTATTATATAATAGTATATATTGATTCGATCGACTTATTACCATAATCAGATACATTCCTGAGGGGGGCTACCGCACCCCTCAACCCCCCGCTGTATGCCTATTTGTATATCATATAAAGTGTTACGGAATTGTAAATAATTGCATTTATTTTTGTATAAATTTATTCAAAGGGGCTTAGTCAGTCGAAAAAATGCTAATTTTGTGCATTTCTAGTCATTTTAGCGTTAAAACAGCCTAATTCTTCTTTAAAAACGCATTAAAAAGCACCATATAAGGGAAGAAATGGATTTGGCGCCAAATTTGGCGACTGTTTCCCTCCTTGCCGATTTTTTTGGCGACCTTGGCGAGAAAATCCTTATTAGGGATATACCAAATATGGAAGCTCTAATCTCATTGGCTGATGAGATACGATAATTTTCCAGAACAGTCTGTGTACGATAGAATAGTATAAAAGGAGCCTTTTTTTTAGCCAAGGCGGCCAATCGCAGATCTGTGTTAGTTTCGTCAAATGCTTGCTTTGCTATGAGCCTCTTTGAATGAGACTTGCGTTATGTGTTATTGATAAACAGTTTGTACTGTTGTTTTGCTGTTAACGGCTGTTGTTTAAGCTATGTTTACTGGTTGAATTGAAGCTGATACTTGGTTTATAGACCTGTATTTTCCTGGAACTTTCTGTGAATAAATCACTGAATTTTTGCAAGTTTCGCCTTTCATTCTCGGACAACTTACGAACCCTCAAGTACGCAACAATATGTAATCTTAATAAACGACGGTCTTGTATTATTTCCCTGAAATTCATAAATACCAAATTTCATACAAAAAAAAACTACATAGCATATCGGAAATATTTTGCGTAACCTTTAAACTAATTATCAATTCTATGCCCACAATTTTCATCAGGAAAACATGCTTTTAAAATTCTAATAAAATTTCATTATATTATTGGGGTGTAACCATGTTAAAATACACTTTTAAGAAATACCGACTATAGACCGTAATAGTACGAAATTCTTTTATGTATCCCGTAAAAGTAGCCACAGTCGTTATAAACGCCAATAATAAGAATAAACCAAATTAATTATAACTCATTATTTTTTCAAACTAATTTGACATCATTTGGAGGATTACAGTACATACTCGGAATTATTTTGTGTGGTCCCATAAATTATTTAGTCTATACATAACCTTTTTTAAGAGAAAACATGATTTTAAGCATCTTTATAATGTATGTTAACTTTATTAAGTTGAATTCAGCATAAACGCATTAAAGTGCGCGCTTAAATTAAAAATTTGTCCATAGGCTCTAATGTTACGAAATTCTTTCGTGTGTCTTTGTAAACGAACCATAAACATTGTATACACCAATAAAAACTATTCAGCTTATTTTGCGTTTAAAATTAATAATTGTTCCAAATTTAACATCGTTTGGATGACTAAGTGACATTGTCAAAACAATTTTGTAAGGTCCTGCAGATTAATTAGAAAGCTTAAGAGCACATATTTTCTTCAAACAACATAAGTTTAAGCAACTTACTCACGTACTCTAGTTTCATTTTCTTCTTTGCAAAGTAATGATATTAAAATGCGTTTAAACGAAATTCACCCCATACACTGTAATGTTAAGAATTTTGGCGTGTCCCTGTGCACAGTTTATAAAAAATATAGCAATAAAAATTATACAGCTACTTATGTGCAAAGCTGGAACGTGTGCGCCAATTTGCAAATCAATCGAAGGATTTTTGCGGCCGCTACTGCGGTACATACAAATTCTTCCCATAGGCCGAAAGGATAAGAAAAATTTTGGCGTGTCACTGTACACGAACAAAAAATGGAATACACACCTAACACTATACAGGTAATTCCGTTGGGCTCATGAATATTTGTACAAAATTGCAAGTCAATAGCGTTATTTTTCGGGCCGCTATCGTGGTACATACAAATTCTTCCCATAGGCCGTAATGATAAAAAAAAACTTTGGCGTGTCCCTGTACACGAACTACAAATGGAATGCACACAAAAAGTATACAGCTAATTTCGTGAGGATGATGAACATGTGTACAAAATTTCAAGTCAATAGCGTGATTTTTGCGGCCGCTATCGCACGACAGACAGACAGACAGACAGACAGACGGACGGACAGACGGAACCCAAAATCCTTTTGAGTCTCAACAGAGGGCCTCCACTGACGTTTCGGCAAAAATTGGAAGTCGATAGCTTGATTTTTGAAGTGGATATCGCGGTACACACAGATTCTTCCCATAGGTCGTAATGATAGAAAATCTTTGGCGTGTCCCTGTACACGAACTACAAATGGAATACACACCTAAAACTATACAGCTGATTCCGTTGGGCTCATGAACACGTGTACCAAATTGCAAGTCCATAGTGTGATTTTTGTGGCCACTATAGCGGTACATACAAATTCCTCCCATAGGCCTTAATGATAAGAAAAACTTTAGCGTGTCCCTGTACACGAATTACAAATGAAATACACACCCAAAACTATACAGCTGATTCCGTTGGGCTCATGAACTTGTGTACCAAATTGCAAGTCAATAGCGTGATTTTTGTGGCCGCTATCGCGATACATACAAATTTCTCCCGTAGGCCGTAATGATAAGAAAAAATTTGCGTGTCCCTGTATACGAACTACAAGTGGAATGCATACCAAAAACTATACAGCTGATTTCGTGGGGCTCATGAACATGTGTACCAAATTTCAAGTCAATAGCGCTATTTTTGCAGCCGCTATCGCGCGACAGACAGACAGAAAGAAAGACACACAAACACAGCCCAAAACCGTTTTGAGTCTCAATAGAGGGCCTCCACTGACGTTTGGGCAATAATTTTAAGAAATACCGACTATAGACAGTAATAGTACGAATTTATTTTATGTATTCCGGAAAAGTAACAGCAGTAATTATATATACACTAAAAAAGAATACACCTATTAAATTAATTATAATTCAATAATTTTCCAACCTAATTTGACATCATTTGGATGATTACAGTAAGTCATCGGAATTCATTTGTGGGGTCCAGTAAATAAACTAGTGGATCTGCAGATCAGGAGCCTCAACGTCCTTTTTGCATCAGACATTATTAAATAGGTCATTTTTATTTATTCCTTATTATATGATAGTATATATTGATTCGATCGACTTATTACCATAATCAGATACATTCCTGAGGGGGGCTGCTGCCCCCCTCAACCCCCTGCTCTATCTCTCTTTCTATACCTATTTGTATATTATATAAAGTGTTACGGAATTGTAAATAATTGCATTTATATTTGTATAAAATTTTTTAAAGAGGCTTTGAAAGTCGATAAAATGCTAATTTTGTGCATTTCAAGTCCTTTTAGCGTTAAAAGAATAATTTTCCTTTAAAAACGCATTAAAAAGCTCCAATAAGGGAAGAAATGGATTTGGCGCCAAATTTGGCGACTGTTTCCCTCCTACGCGATTTTTTGGCGACCTTGGCGAGAAAATCCTTGCTAGTGGATCTGCAGATCAGGAGCCTCAACGTCCTATTTGCATCAAGGAATAGAGACAGTGTCCGGAGATGAGAGAAGTCGTGTAGAGCCGCACCAGATTGTAAAAACGTGAGAAAAAGGGCGGCTTTGGCCTTTCTCACGGTTTTGTGAGGTCTAACTGCAATAGAGACAGTGTCCGGAGATGAGAGAAGTCGTGTAGAGCCGCACCAGATTGTAAAAACGTGAGAAAAATGGCGGCTTTGGCCGTTTAGTGAGGTCTAACTGCAACGTTTCCGGCTGCAATCTGTAAGAGACTGTGTCCGGAGATGAGAGAAGTCGTGTAGAGCCGCACCAGATTGTAAAAACGTGAGAAAAATGACGGTTTTGGCCTTTCTCACTGTTTAGTGAGGTCTAACTGCAACGTTTCCGGCTTTAATCTGTAAGAGACAGTGTCCGGAGATGAGAGAAGTCGTCTAGAGCCGCACCAGATTGTAAAAACGTGAGAAAAACGGCGGCTTTGGCCTTTCTCACGGTTCTGTGAAGTCAAATTGCAACGATTCCGATTGCAATCTTTAAAAGACAGTGTCCGAAGATGAGAGAAGTCGTGTAGAGCCGCACCAGATTGTAAAAACGTGAGAAAAATGGCGGCTTTGGCCTTTCTTACGGTTTTGTGAAGTCTAACTGGAATAGAGACAGTATCTGGAGATGAGAAAAGTCGTGTAGAGCCGCACCAGATTGTAAAAACGTGAGAAAAATGGCGGCTTTGGCCTTTCTCACTGTTTAGTGAGGTCTAACTGCAACGTTTCCGGCTGCAATCTGTAAGAGACAGTGTCCGGAGATGAGAGAAGCCGTGTAGAGCCGCACCAGATTGTGAAAACGTGAGAAAAATGGCGGCTTTGGTCTTTCTCACTGGTTTGTGAGGTCTAACTGCAACGTTTCCGGCTGCAATCTTTAAGAGACAGTGTCCGGAGATGAGAGAAATCGTGTAGAGCCGCACCAGATTGTAAAAACATGAGAAAAATGGCGGCTTTGGCCTTTCTCTCGGTTTTGTGAGGTCTAACTGCAATAGAGACAGTGCCCGGAGATGAGAGAAGTCGTGTAGAGCCGCACCAGATTTTAAAACAATATACAGTATATGATTATTAACATTTCACATTAGCAAGTTAATTGTATGATACATTATTTGTATCACACAAGGATGGAAAGCGTCAGCTGACGATGACGTGAGTTCAAAGATTTTTGTTCACCAAAAATTATCACTTCAAATGGAAAGCGTCAGCTGACGATGACGCGAGTTCAAAGATTTTTGTTCACACAAAAGTGCTCAACGTGCCTAAAGAAGTTTTCACTTCAAAAATTTGGCGTGTCCCTGTACGCGAACTACAAATGGAATGCACACCCAAAACAATACAGCTAATTTCGTGGGGATCATGAACATGTGTACTAAATTGCAAGTCAATAGCGTGATTATTGTAGCCGCTATCGCAGTACATACAAATTCCTCCCATAAGCCGTCATGATAAGAAAAACTTTGGCGTGTCCCTGTACACGAATTACAAATGGAATACACACCCAAAACTATACAGCTGATTTCGTGGGGCACATGAACACGTGTATCAAATTGCTAGTCAATAGCGTGATTTTTGTGGCCGCTATCGCGATACATACAAATTCCTCCCATAGACCGTAATGATAAGAAAAATTTTGGCGTGTCCCTGTATACGAACTACAAATGGAATACACACCCAAAACTATACAGCTGATTTCGTGGGGCACATGAACACGTGTATCAAATTGCTAGTCAATAGCGTGATTTTTGTGGCCGCTATCGCACGACAGACAGACAGACAGACGGACGGACAGACGGAACCCAAAATCCTTTTGAGTCTCAACAGAGGGCCTCCACTGACGTTTCGGCGAAAATTGGAAGTCAATAGCTTGATTTTTGCGGTGGCTATCGCGGTACATACAGATTCTTCCCATAGGCCGTAATGATTGAAAATCTTTGGCGTGTCCCTGTACACTAACTACAAATGGAATACACACCTAAAACTATACAGCTGATTCCGTTGGGCTCATGAACATGTGTACTAAATTGCAAGTCAATAGCGTGATTATTGTAGCCGCTATCGCAGTACATACAAATTCCTCCCATAAGCCGTCATGATAAGAAAAACTTTGGCGTGTCCCTGTACACGAATTACAAATGGAATACACACCCAAAACTATACAGCTGATTTCGTGGGGCACATGAACACGTGTATCAAATTGCTAGTCAATAGCGTGATTTTTGTGGCCGCTATCGCGATACATACAAATTCCTCCCATAGACCGTAATGATAAGAAAAATTTTGGCGTGTCCCTGTATACGAACTACAAATGGAATACATACCAAAAACTTTACAGCTGATTTCGTGGGGCTCATGAACATGTGTACCAAATTTCAAGTCAATAGCGCTATTTATGCGGCCGCTATCGCGATACGTACAAATTCCTCCCATAGGCCGTAATGATAAGAAAAACTTTAGCGTGTTAATGTATACGAACTACAAATGGAATACATACTAAAAAACTATACAGCTGATTTTGTGAAACTCATGAACATGTGTACCGAATTTCAAGTCAATAGCGTTATTTATGCGGCCGCTATCGCGATACATACAAATTCCACCCATAAGCCGTAATGATAAGAAAAACTTTAGCGTGTCCCTGTATACGAACTACAAATGGAATACACACCAAAAACTATACAGCTGATTTCGTGAGGCTCATGAACATGTGTACTAAATTTCAAGTCAATAGCTCTATTTTTGCGGCCGCTATCGCGCGACAGACAGACAGACAGACAGACAGACAGACAGACAGACAGACACACAGACACAGCCCAAAACCGTTTTGAGTCTCAACAGAGGGCCTCCACTGACGTTTTGGCAACTAGTGGATCTGCAGATCAGGAGCCTCAATGTCCTATTTGCATCAAACATTATTCAATAGGTCATTTTTATTTATTCCTTATTATATAATAGTATATATTGATTCGATCGACTTATTACCATAATCAGATACATTCCTGAGGGGGCTGCCGCCCCCTCAACCCCCTGCTGTATCTCTCTTCTATACCCATTTGTATATCATATAAAGTGTTTCGGAATTGTAAATAATTGCATTTATTTTTGTATAAATTCTTTCAAAGAGGCTTAGAAAGTCGATAAAATGCTAATTTTGTGCATTTCTAGTCGTTTTAGAGTTAAAATAGCCTGCGTTCGAACAGTCTGCGTTCGATAGAATAGTATAAAAGGAGCATTTTTTTAGCGAAGGCGGCCAATCTCAGATCTGTGTCAGTTTCGTCAAATGCTTGCTTTGCTTTGAGCCTCTTTGAATGAGACTTGCTTTATGTGCTATTGATAAACTGTTTGTAATGTTGTTTTGCTGTTAACGGCTATTGTTTAAGCTATGTGTTCTGGTTGAATTGGAGGTGATACTTGGTTTATAGACCTGTATTTTTCTGGAACTTTCACCTTTCATTCTCGGACAACTTACGAAACCCCAAGTACGAAACAATATGTATTCTTAATAAACGACGGTCTTGTATTATTTCCCTGAAAGTCATAAATATCAAATTCCACAACTATCAAATTTCATACAAAAAAAAAAAAAAAAAAATTACATAGCATATCGGAAATATTGTGCGTAACCTTTAAACTAATTATCAATTCTCTGCCCACAATTTTCAACAGGAAAACATGCTTTTAAAATTCTAATGAAATTTCATTATATTTGATGGGTATGTAACCCTGTTAAAATACACTTTTAAGAAATACCGACTGTAGACCGTAATAGTACGAAATTCCTTTATGTATCCCGGAAAAGTAGCCACAGTCATTATAAACGCCAATAATAAGAATAAACCTAATTAATTATAACTCATTAATTTTTCGAACTAATTTGACATCATTTGAATGATTACAGTACATACTCGGAACTATTTTGTGTGGTCCCATAAATTATTTAGTCTATACATAACCTTTTTTAAGAGTAAACATGATTTTAAGCATCTTTATAATGTATGTTAATTTTATTAAGTTCAATTCAGCATAAACGCATTAAAGTGCGCGCTTAAATTAAAAATTTGTCCATAGGCTCTAATGTTACGAAATTCTTTCATGTATCTTTTTAAACGAACCATAAACATTGTATACACCATTAAAAAATTATTCAGATTATTTTGCGTTTAAAATTAATAATTTTCCAAATGTAACATCGTTTGTATGACTACGTGACATTGTCAGAACACTTTTGTAAGATCCTGTACATTAATTAGAAAGCTTAAGAGCGCATATTTTCTTCAAACAACATAAGTTTAAGCATCTTACTCACGTACGCTAGTTTCATTTTCTTCATTGCAAAGTAATGATATTAAAATGCGTTTAAACGTAATTCACCCCATACGCCGTAATGTTAAGAATTTTGGCGCGTCCCTGTACACAGTTTATAAAAAATATAGCAATAAAAATTATATAGCTGCTTATATGCAAAGCTGGAACGTGTGCGCCAATTTGCAAGTCAATCGAAGGTTTTTTGCGGCCGCTATCGCGGTACATACAAATTCTTCCCATAGGCCGTAATGATTAAAAAAAAAAACTTTTGTGTGTCCCTGTACACGAACTACAAATAGAATGCACACCCAAAACTATACAGCTAATTTCGTGGGGCACATGAACACGTGTACCAAATTGCAAGTCATTAGCGTGATTTTTGTGGCCGCTATCGTGATACATACAAATTCCTCCCATAGGCTGTAATGATAAGAAAAACTTTGGCGTGTCCCTGTATACGAACTACAAATGGAGTACATACCAAAAATTATACAGCTGATTTCGTGTGGCTCATAAACACGTTTCAAGTCAATAGCGTGATTTTTGCGGCCGCTATCGCACGACAGACAGATAGACAAACGGACGGACAGACGGAACCCAAAATCTTTTTGAGTCTCAACAGAGGGCCTCCATTCCCGTTTCGGCAGAAACTGGAAGTCAATAGCTTGATTTTTGCGGTGGCTATCGCGGTACATACAGATTCTTTCCATAGGCCGTAATGATAGAAAATCTTTGACGTGTCCCTGTACACGAACTACAAATGGAATACACACCTGAAACTATACAGCTGATTCCGTTGGGCTCATGAACATGTGTAGCAAATTGCAAGTCAATAGCGTGATTTTTGTGGCCGCTATCGCGGTACATACAAATATCTCCCATAGGCCGTAATGATAGGAAAAACTTTGGCGTATCCCTGTATTCGAATTACAAATGGAATACACACCCAAAACTATACAGCTAATTTCGTGGGGCACATGAACATGTGTACCAAATTGCAAGTCAGTAGCGTGATTTTTGTGGCCGCTATCGCGATACATAAAAATTTCTCCCATAGACCGTAATGATAAAAAAAACTTTGGCGTGTTCCTGTATACGAACTACAAATGGAATACATACCAAAAACTATACAGCTGATTTCGTGGGGCTCATGAACATGTGTACCAAATTTCAAGTCAATAGCGCTATTTTTGCGGCCGCTATCGCGCGACAGACAGACAGACAGACAGACAGACAGAAAGACACACAGACACAGCCCAAAACCGTTTTGAGTCTCAACAGAGGGCCTCCACTGACGTTTCGGCAATTATTTAGTCTATACCTATTTTTATTTTACAGTAAACTTGATTTTAAGCAACTTTATAATGTATGTTAATTCCATTATGTTCAATTCAGCATAAATTCATTAAAGTGTGATTGAATAAAGATTTGTCCATAGGCTTTAATGTAACGAAATTCTTTCGTGTGTCTCTGTAAACGAACCACAAATATTGCATACACCAGTAAAAACTATTCAGTTTAATCTATGCTTTTCATGAATAGTTGTTCATAATTTGACATAATTTGGATGATTACATTATATTCTGAGAACACTTTTGTAAGGTCCTGTACATTAATTAGGAAGCCTAAGATCCCATATTTTCTACAGAAAACATAAGTTTAAGAATTTCAGTAATGTATGCTAATTTCATTTTATTAATTGCAAAGTAATGACGTTAAAATGCGTTTAAACAATATCCCCCCCCCCCCTATGCTGTAAATATAAGAATTTTGGCATGTCCCTGTACATAATTCATAAACAATATAGACATAAAAAAATATACAGCTAATTCTATACAGAGTCTGAACGTGTCTGCGAACTTGTATGTCAGTCGGCGGATTTTTGTGGCCAGTACAAATTCTGTCCATAGGCCGTAATGATAAGAAAAAAATTGGTGTGTCTCTGTATACGAACTACAAATGGAATAAACACCCAAATGCATGCAGCTAATTCCGTGGGGTTCATGAACATGTGTACCAAATTTCAAGTCAATAGCATGATTATTGCGGCCTCTATTGCGAGACAGACAAACAGACATACAGACGGAACCCAAAATCTTTTTGAGTTTCCACAGCGAGCCTCCACTGACGTATCGGCAATAATGCAGTATAACATATTTAAATACATCACACATAAAAATAAATAATGAATTTTTATTTATACAATTATATCAATTAATTTTATATATTTATACTAAATTAATAAATTTGTAATAAATATCTCATAAAATTATTAGTTAAAAAATTAACTATCTTAAAGATAGTAGCGACATTGATTACAAAATTATTTTGCATTTTTTTTTTTTTTTTTTTTTTTTTTTTTTTTTAATAATGTTGCAAGTACATGCCAGAATATAATGTATTGTTCTATCTACTGTTCTTTTTTTTTTTCTTTTTTTTATCGATTAAAAAAATAATAATAAATAAATAAAAAGTTTAAAAGTTAACTGTTATTTTTCCATAATCACATAATAAAATTACCCACTAAAACAAACTGTACGAAAGACATCACGTACGAACCCAGAACGTGTTTTCGGTTCAGCCATAATGCGGCGTTTCTCGTAGTTTTATTCAAAACAAGCACAAATACGTTCTTCTGCAGGAGCATTCCTAACAGACCTAGTTCCCACGGGTAGACAATTGACCATAACACGTACACACGCACACTCCAAAGAAATAAATATCTTTATATTCATTCCCTTCCTTTACAGATTATATATTTTTCAAATGTTGTTTGAATAAGTCTATAAAAAAATAGAAATAAAAATAACATATTGTTTTTTTTTTTTTTTTTTTTTTTTTTTTTGTAATATTCAATTTTCTTGATTAATAAATTCAAGGTTGATTTAGACAGATAAAAAAAGTAAATATTGATAGCAGTACAATTCTTTTCTATTTGAAAAGTGTATGCACTTTCATTTTCAAAATAAATTAGAGATTTTATCTTTTTATGCCTAAAGAAAAGCAAACATTTTTCATCAAAACATATATCCCTTTTTACAAATGAGTTCTTATAAGAAGAACAAATTTGCATGCATTTCCTTTAGTATACAGAAAGTCTGGCATAAAAATATATGTGAAATATATTTCATGCATTTACGAAAACGTGTGAATACGGAGGAAATTAGGTCAGTTTTCTTTCTTTCTTTTTTTTTTTTTTAATAAATATATATATCTTTGTTAGACATGTTTTAATAATAATTCTTTATGAAATTGCATAAAGCAGAAGATATGCATAAATAAATAAACACAAATACCCGTGATTATCGACCATTGTTTATATAACTATTACTATTTTGAAGTAATATTAATTTTTTCGATTAAAATGTAAGAAATGAAATAATAACTATCTTATATATTAAAGCACAAAAGTATTTCTTTAAGACCAAAATCGCACGATCTGAGCATGCGCTGAAGGCTATTCCTTTCTCTAGATGCAATCGGAGACCAATAGCTGAAATTTGCATGTTTTGCTTTGAACCAATGAGAAAGCAACCGAAGCAGACTTTATTCCTTACCGTATCGCATCGAGCGACTGCTATCTTTCGTCGTTTCTTTTCAATTTGATAGTAAGTATTAGCTTAAAAAATTCACAATTTCGTACTTTGAACGACAGGATGTTGTGTATAGATTCTTTTGTTTTATTTCATCCACTTTGTATAAAGATTATTCTTTTGCAGGTGCCCTACATTATTGTGTATAATTCCTTATCTTTTAGCACAGGAAACTGAATTTTTAAACTTTTTTTCTGCATTGTGTAAATTACTTCGTTTATTTGCAATATTCCTGTATATAAATATTTAACCTTTCTTCTGCACTGTATCTATATGTTTATTTCAATGATGGTATTTATTTACTTTGCTCAGCTATTAAATTCGATTAATCAAAACTTTTAATGTTCACATCGTAGTAAAAATTTACGAAACACTCGATTTTGTATATAGAGAAGTGTTTTTTATTTATTTATTTATTTATTTTTTAATCTATGGCAAAGTTAATGATTCGGATCACTTACACGATTATACATGCTTTCAAAAGAAGCATATTAAAAAAAAAAAAAAACTAAAATAAAAAAATGTTGTCCTGTAAACATGTAAATTGGTTGCTTGATAATTATAAATGTTTTATGTACTAAGTTTTTATTATAAATTTCCGCTTATTTATTTAGTTTAGTTTTCAACTTTTATTTTAATAGTATGAATAACGTTAGACTAAAATGATTATTTTATTTTATTTATTTTCTGATATTTATGTCAGTAGATAGTTCACTATGAACATTTATAAAACTAAAAAGTGATGGAAAATTAAGTTGTTAGTATTACACTTAAAAGGCCAGTTTGAAGTAACAAAAACAGGTAAACTATTAATTGTTACTGAATAGTAGTTCTAAAAATTTTATTGGTGGTTTGTCTATTTGAATTAGGCAAATTTTATTTCAATAAGAAATAAAAATTTAACCAGAAAAAAGATTTAAAAGTAAAAAATTAAAATTAAAGGCAGAATTTCCAATGCTAAAAAAAAGATGAATTATACATAATATAGTTGAACTCATGTAAAAGTGCATACTTTACACAAAGTGAAAGAAAAAGGGAAAAAAATATATTGCACACCTTGCTGTTTTCCAAAAAAAGGAAATTATGAACCTTTAAGCCAATATTTTCGACCAAATTCTAAAACATTGTCGTAATTCATTCATACATTAGTTGCTTTTTTGCATATTTTCTTACATATAAATTTTTTATGTAATTTATATGTTTTAAAGTCTCCTTAGTCCTCTTTTTCAAAGATTGGATAATATGTATGTATTGGTTGAAACAGGGTGGGGGGGGGGGAGGGGGGATTTTCTGTCTGTCACATCACAAAAAATATTATTACTGCGAAAAGTCAATTTCGTTTGGCTATTTCGATGTAACAACTTTGTTAATTGTTAGACGAGATTTTGTATATACCTGTGGTCTCGATGGTGGAGGGGTGCAACAAAAATACCATCCCCCCTTCGAGATCGCAGGTATGCACAAAATCCTGTTTACATACAGGGTGCTGATGATCGATGTTGTCACCTCGCGAAAACCGCTGCACCAACTTCAAATATCAAAAGCTTTAAAGAAAAGTTTAAACTTTAACTTAGATAAATAAACATTTTTAATATTAACTATATAATATACCTTTTATTAAAGCTCTGCTCGCTTTTAAATCTGCATGCAAGTAGGAGATTTCAGGGTTTTTACATGTTTGTTAACTTTCACCTTTTGGTTTACAGTATGCATAATTGATGGTAGTGGAATTCATAGGTTGTTATATATAAGATATTTTTAAATAAATATTTCATAAATGTTTAACTTACTTTTTTTTTTTTGGGGGGGGGGAGGGGACTAAATAATATGAAAATTGCTAGAAATATCTTAAAAAAGTGACTGTGTCGAATTCTATTGTAGAGCAACAACTCCATACAAAACCAGCGCACCCACTTTAAGCTTCATTTAAAAGAGTTAGTATAAAACAATGGTTCTCGGCTGGTGTGCTATAAAAAGATTTCAGTTGTACTTTTAAATGTTATTAAGACGTCAAATTTTGACGGGTACCAACTAGTGTATTTTTATTACTCGAAAAAATTATATATATATGATAAATTCCATGAATAAAATAAAAGTAAGTTTTAATCTAGAAAACCATGTAATACTTCTTAATAATAAACCAACTTCTTAAATGTATATAAAATTTCTACTTGAAATTTTCAGTAATCGCATAATATTCAGCCAATTACACAAACATATGAATCGTTTTAACTTGCAATATTCGCCCATGTTATCACACCTACTTCTAAATGAAATGTATAACTAAGCTAAAATTTTGATTTCTATGACATCAAACAACTTTTTTGAGATTTGATTTAATACTAGAAAAATTTGCAGCATAATTGTAAAATTTAAATATGTTTAAAAAAGAATAAAATGTACAAAATGTATGCTTAAAAATAAAAACTCTAAAGGTTAACTCACAGAATTTTCTAAAAAATTCCTTTTATCCTATTTAGGGAAAAGATTTATTTGAGAAATTTTACTTTGGGAAAACAACACATTTCACAAATTATTTCAAAAATGTATGTACTTTCATTTTCGTAAGTAGTTGGAGATTTTTATTTTTATGCCCACACAAAATACACATTTTCCATGTAATCATATATCAATTTTTATATATAAGTTCATACAAAGGCAAAAAAATTTCACGCCTTTTCATTTTCAGTATAAAAATAACGACGTAAAAAAAATATTTTAAATAATCACTTTAGAAGATGTATGAATTCTGGAAAATTTAGGTCATTATTTTTAGAAATTACTGTCCCTTTAGCTATTCCTTTAGATAATTTTTTATCATAATTTGAATAAAGTATAAGAAATATATTGTTATTTACTTTTAAAATATTCTATTTTATTTTTATACACACTCGGATTAATAGTTGTGTTAATAAATAAAACATTAAACATGAAGATATTTCATATGTTTAAATAATGTATTAAATATAATTTGAACACGATATGCTACTTATAAAACATGCTTGATCAGCTATAATTATTATTTTTAATGCCTTAGAAAAAAAATACATGAATTTCTTAGTAGTTAATGCGTACTATGTCTTGAATTTTCTTTATATATATATATATATATATATATATATATTAAATTTCTGCTTCGGTTAAATTTACATTTTTATCATATATGTTTTTTTATATTATTTATGTATAATTTTTCTTGATTTTATTTGTAAGAAATTCTGCCTATAATTTCTTTTTGTTAGCAGTATTATATGCATTTTGTTTGTATTAGAAGATTTTATAATTTAATAAATTAATGCATTTCATATTCGCTGCATATACGTATGAATTTATACTTAATTCTGCGTAGTTCACAGACAGGCAAATGGAAAGATAGACATTTTCTAAAAGCTGTTAAAAGTGTTGTGTTCTAGTCCTCTAGAAACGTGTAAATCCACCGAAATGCAAAAGTTGAAATTTTTCACTAATTCAAAATTTATAGAAGAAAGTAAAAAAGAAAAAAAAATATCGACTAAGAAGTAAAAGTTTCAAAGAACTTCAATTCTGAATTAAATGAACTGTCCACAGCGGAGATCTTTTTAGAGATCTAGACACATATACCAGGATTAATGATTCATGAAACAGTCTGATGTGAATTTATTCGATTACTCATTCGTGTTCCAGTTTTTGAAGCGAATACATTTTTGTAATATTATTTAGATGTTTGCATACGTTTAATAATATGTAAAACATTATCTATAAAAAAATAGTCAGTTTATTTACCTATTTATTCATTTTTACCATTTAAACATATTTAAAAAACTTTGAATGGAACAATAAATTTTTACTTAATTATTATTTATGCAAATTTATTGAACATCCAAAGCTTTATAAAAAGTACAGGTCACAGAAGTGTTTTGTGGTAAGTGAGCCGTTTATTAAGCAAATAAACTAAGTTGCAGCATGACGTCTATTAGGATTATTGATTAAAGGATATTACTTTTGTAAATTATGTTATACACCTCTTTTAAAATATAAATAAACATTCGGAATTTTTCTGTGTTAAAAAATTAACTTTTGTTGTATATATATATCTATCTATCTATCTATCTATCTATCTATCTATCTATCTATATATATATATATATATATATATATACGTGCTGAAAGGGAACCCGTTTTTCAATTTATTTTTTTCCAATATGATACCAGTACTCCCATTTATTATGAATATTATTTCGTTCTTAAGACGTTATATTTTATTTTATGCTAAAGAAACAATATAATATTTATTTTGTTCAACTTTTAATAAAATATATATTGTTTATTCACAATAATTTATGAAACAGCTGAGTATTAATAGAAGTGGAGGAACAGGAAACATACTGCAGTCAGCGGTTTTATATTAAATGAACCGTTATACATGTCATGAAACTTAGTTACTGTATGACTTCTCATAGGATTATTGGTTATAGAAATTGTCTCGGTGACATTATTAGACTTACTGTAGCGTGTACAATTTATCAATATAAACAATTATATGTAACATCACTAATTAAGCTGCATTTTTAATAAGCAAGCATAAATAAATTATATTTTTAAATGTCAAAACATATATTTAGCATATTTAAAATAATTTTCACATTTAACGTAATTTTTAGTACAGAAATGGTTATTCATTTTATAGGCATAGAAAAGGGTCATTTAAATTTTTTACAAATATTTAAAAACAACATTGGGTAATTAAATAAAAGCCATTTTATAAGAATTAAAATGTATTTAATGGAAACCAAGTATTTAGATACTTTCATTTCTCTCATTTGATCTTGACTCCTTTTACATACCTTCCTTTTGAGCTACGACGAAATAAAGCTTCTAAGTTGCTTTACATGATCTGAAAAACTGATTTATATGACTTACTTAATCGCAGACGAATAGATAAACGACTATCATTTAAATATATGCTACTTTTTGCAGGCAGCCTTTTACCCAATTGAAAGTTGAATTAATTTACGCAGTTTTACAATGATGATTCATATTTTTATACAGTCTATCCCACAAAAAACTGCAACTTGATAACACAAATTTTAAAATTAAAATTTTCATGGCACACAGAGAAAAAAGTATGTGACTGACATCTAGAAATTAAGATGCGGCTCTAGTAAAAATAATTCTATTTAATTCTTATAAATCCTTGTCTCTTTTGAAAGCGAGTTCCAGATACTCCTATTAAAAATCATGAGCGTTTTCCTGTACTATCGATAGTTAAATTATTTTAAAAACTCCACAACTGAAGACAAACACAAGAGGCTAGTTTTATCAACTATAATTCGAGTTAATGAAACCATTCTAAGAAACCAAGTGAGAATTTCTCGCAATATGAATGATTCCTAATATTCACAATATTCCTTCACCGTCTATAAGTGTGTGGACTATAAATTCTGGATCATTGCATCTATTCAGGTCATTGGCTTACTTTATTCGCATAATTTCGAAAACTGTATGAGTAGTTTAGGGAATTCCGAAAATGAGTACTTGTTCGTTCTAGATAAAGACGCTCTCTCTTTTATCTCTTTCTAAAGTAAAAAAAAAAACCTGATGGTTTGTTTACCGTATTAAAATATGCATGTAGTACGCTGCACTAAGTAACTCCAATATTTTTTTGTAAGCAATGAGAGGAGGGAGGCAATGTATCCACAAACGTGATGTACACACAAATGATAATTTCTATTTTATTTTAAAAATATATTAAGGTTATTTTCGTCATTTATAACTTCAAACGCATATTTCATTTCATGTGGAATGTTCAATAAAAGACTATTTAAAAACTTAATAACGGATACCACAAAAGTCTTGAAACAAATTTGAATTGCACGCCAAAGATAAATGGTAGTAGATTGCCTTCAATGAACTATCATAATATGTGCAAAAACGTTTCCATTTAACTGTCAAGCAGTATTTCGGTTTAATATTTGCATTAGCAATGTCATATAAAGTCGAGTTGCGTAAGATTATTTTTCGTCTATCAAGAAAATTATCGTAAATGACATATCGATCAAACTATATGACGAAATATTGCTTATCATGAATTGACATGAAACTATATTTTTTACACTGACAATATTGAAAAGACACTAAACGGAATCATATATCCTGGTCATACGAAATTTGAGCAAAAGTACTCGTGTGAATCTTCATTTCATCGAAGGGTGCGTCGGTACCATTCATTCAACCATTTGGTGGCGACCAATTCGGATATATACATCAATAAACATCTGCCGAAATTTAAACAATTTGTTGATACCTACCACCAATATGAAAAAATAATATTCTAACCAGACCTTGCCAGCTGCCATTATGATAATATAACGTTGCAACGGCTCACTGAAAAAATAGTAGATTTCGTGTCAAAAAATGACAATCCACTGATTGTGTCACATGTGCTGGGTGGAAATTTTTGGGTGTACGATAGTTGGTGTACGATAATGTATGGGAATCAAAATCTTAGTGTTAATTAATGAGTTGAAAGGAGTTGATAAATATGTCATCAAGACCATGATAAAGAACATTGAGTAAAACTTCCGAAAAATCGAAGATAATGGGCCGATAAGGCTTTCTAAAAACAATAAATAAACAAAAGTGTTTTATTTTTATTCATTTATCTTTTGTGCAACCAATTGATCTTTGAATTTATCTCAAGACTTATATTACAGCCGTTGCGAGAAATGAATAAGGAAATAATTGAACAGCATAAATAGAAAATACATACCAAAGAATATTCGAAACTATTAGAAGCACCTTGCTGACATTTCTAAAATAGTTTTTTTTTTTTTTTTTTTTTTTTTTTCGTATCTAAAAAATTATAAATATCTCTACGACATGAGATTCTTTTGCCTTCTCCTCTACGTTTTACCCTTTATCAACCGTATTGCGGAACAGACAAAAAATGTATTTTAAACATACTTTTTTTTAGTTTGTTAGAAGTATTTTATAAGCATCTCTGGAATAAAAAATATGCATATCATCTCATCATAATAACACAGCGCTGCAATGAGCCATGATACCATTCTTGTTGATTCTTATCTAAAATGAACTCCTGAATCTGAATATGACTCCAATTTTTCCCAGTCAGCCACCGTTTTCTCGGGATACCACCCCTTTGCCCAATATTTATCACTGTTCGGTAATTTTATGGCCAGGAATTTGATTTGGAGAATAGAAAAGAATTAATTTAACACTTAAAAACAAAAATATTTAATATTTAATAAATAACATTAATAATGGATTAAAAAAATATAACAAATGTAATACATAATTTCAGTGACAAATCCCCACCCCCTAAATTTTCCCTTTGCCTGTAAATGTTCGTGTTTTACAATTTTCCAACCCTGTAGCCCTTCGGATTATATTTAACAGTTAAAACAATCCTCCCACCTCCCCACGCCTACAAATCAATTTTTTAGGTATAAAATTAACGAAAAGTGATAAAAATAGGGGGCCGTCCCTAAATACGATGGGTAATAGGGTAAAATGGGAGTAATATTCGGAATAGGGAGATCAATTTTCATAAGATTTGCAAAAATGGTGTTAGGGGCAATTTCCATGGAGAGTATATAGTGGAATTGTTGTTTTGTGCATTACTGGTACATAGAAATAGAAAAAGATAGTTGGACATGAAGAAAGTGTAAAAAATATTTGTTTTTTATATACCATGTGTTTTTTTTTTTTTTTTTTTCTGAAAATGATGGAGAATTCTTAATGATATACAGGAATTCTTTAAAATACATGTAAAGATCGTGAAAAAAAAAAAAAAAAAAAAAAAAAAAAAAAAAAAGCGCCAACAGCACTCTATAAAATTCTTCCTGGAAAACAAATGGTTACATGTATCGTTTAGGGACTTGCAAAGATATTAAAGTGAGCTACATACATTCTATTCTTGTAAGTGTTCTTGTAATTTCTTTCATAAATTCAATTTTATACGCCTTTTAAATTAATCATAGTTTAATGTACCATCGGTAAGTTATACAGAATGGATTCAAAATTATATGAAGAAATTAAAAATCGAATCGAATTTAAGGATGATTTATATATATATATATACATGTGTGTGTGTGTGTATTTATATACCGGGTGATCCAAAAGACACAGAAAAAAATAAAAATTTCATTATTTAAAAAAGTACTGACTGTAGCGCTATGCAGCTTTCACTGAAATGTGCAGAAAAGCATGGGATGTTTTTACATATGTAAAAAAAAAAAAAGTTATATTTTTGATCGACATATTGCGCTGTATTTGTAGTATTCTTTCACATTTTAAACATATGCGTCTGATCAAATGACGGTATATTGCAAATACTTAAGCTTTTTGAGGAGAGTTTCCAATGTGCAACTACTGACGGACAATCTAATAAAGGGCGGACATTACATCGAGTATTTATAGTTCTAGTTAAATTGTTGCATGTACTGTGCAACTGTAAAAAAGTAAATTTGCAGTTACAGTGCAACTTTATGAAAAAAATTTAAACCAAATTGATAGTAAATATTCTGTTACCTAAAAAATTCTCATGTCTTTCTGTGTATTTTAGTGAACACAGCAGAGTGCTGAGGTCAAATCTTATTCAACAACAAATTTTTTATATTTTCTGTGTCTTTTGAATCTTCCTGTATATATGGAATTAAAATTTTTTATATTGCATTATAAATAAAATATTATAAATTGATTATTATTTTTAGATAATTATTTATTTATTTATTAGTGTTATTATTTAAATAAATAAATCAATAAAAATTTTAGGAATAGGATTTTTTTAATTATTATTATTACCACTCACAAGTACATTTAATGATTTTAAAGGCTATTTATAAGGTAAATTTTATCAGAAATTTATGATGCAAGTTCAAATTTTTATTATTTATTTTTATTCACGTGTAAATAAATACTCTTTTTTTTTTACGAAATAAAGTAAAAATTTGTAGTAATTTTTTTTTATTGACATCGGCTTGAACTTATAAATCTGGGGAAGGAACAATGTCGCGAACAAACGCAATAAATTGCATAGAACTTTTTTTTTTTTTTTTTTTTTTTTTTTTTTTTAATCTAATTGAAATATGAAAAATATAAAGGTATCCTGGAAAATTACACGCATTCATTTATACAGAAAAACAATCTTCCTAAACTGTATGTGACGTAGTTTTTTTTTTTTTTTTTCTGAACATCACAAACAGGTAGACATTACAAAATTTTCTTTTCTTAGTGTAGATGCGTCTGTGAGTCTGTTATCAGCTTAACTAACTGTCAGATAATAGCAAAAAAAAAAAAGAAAGAAAAAAAAAACTGTATATTTTTTCTTCACGTTACATGGAATGAAAAACAAATATCTATAAAGAAATTGGAAAATTATGCATGCACAGGGATATACAAAATTAGTCCTGTACACCTATTCTACGTGCGAATACTCTCGTTGCAAAATTTTCAACATCTTTAAACTCCCCTAAAAAAAATCTTAAATTAGCATATACTTTTTACACACACACACAAACAAAAGTATTTTTAAGATAGAATATGGTATGAGCACAATTTTTCCTACCTTTATACAGTGATACAAAAGAATTACGATATGTTTAGTGTATAATTGAAAGTGTCTTTAATCGCATTTCATGTTGTGTTATATATATACATATATTATAAAACACTACACAAAATGCGATATATATATATCTATATATATATACATTGCTGCAATAAATTACATTACACAATTTAGTACGTATACACTCTATAAAAAATATATAGAATTACTCAAAATTTTTCACTGAATTACTTTCAATGATCGTATCTAAGTAGATTTATATATATATATATATATATTATTTATTTAATAGTAGCTTTAATTTTTTTATGAAAAGGACAAGGATGTACTGAAAAAGTTTAATAATGTCGTTATCCTTACCTCACATTGTAATATATGTGAAATTGTTTCTAAACATATTTTGACTATCTTTTAATGTGCACTATGAATGTTCAAAAACAGTTTGTCTTGCATTGTATTACATTAATAATATGTGTACAGTAATGTAAGTAGCGTAGAATAAGATAAAGTAATGTGAGTGTCGCACCAAGTTACTCTAAAAGAAAAAAAAAAAAATAAATATTTAAAGGAATTAGTCTTTCTAACATGTATGATAAGGGTTTTTTTTTTTTTTTTTTTTTTATGAAACAAACAATACACACGCCGATGCTTCAATAAATATTAGAGTAAAAATTATAATATCTTTATATAAGGCAATGTTTGTCTGTGTGTGGACAGCGTAGCGCAATGACGGTAGCTCGGACAGTCACGTGTTTCGACACGAAGGTCCCTCCCCCCCAAGTTGAACTTGTGCACCTCGAAGCCTGATTTTTGAACTTTTGATTAACCATTTAAATCTCATCCATAATTTAATGTTCCCAGAAAAAAAAATCAACAGGAAAGTTAATACATTTATTTAAACGTGAACAATAAAAAATTATATAAAAGAAAAAATAAATTAAGCATCTTTCAAAAATTGACGTCAATTTTGTGAATTTTATATACGTTGATAAAGTGCTACTATAATTTATGATACTAATATATGTTGTTCTTTTCTTTTAAACTACTATATCTATTTTTATCAGAGTAGATAATTTTAAAGAAAAAAATGCAGTCTTAAAAATAGAAAATTTATTTTAGCAAGCACTATTTTAAACCTGAAAACCTTTAAAAATATAAACATAATATGAAGAATTCTTATATATTAACGGAAAAGTGTCCGATAAAAGCATTAGCAAAATAGGGTTCCCCATTTTATATAGAAATTTTGCGAAAAAAAGAAAACCTTCGGTAATATGGCGACGAAAATTAAAAATCAGCCAAGGGAGAAATTTAATAAAATTGTGTAGCATGATAATGTTTACTTACTTATTATTTTTTTTTATATGTCAATTACTACGCTAATTTATCATACAAATAAATGAGCAGGTGTGTATGACCGCACTTGCATGTGGTCGGGCAGAAATATTCGATTAATTCAAATTATTATTTAAATACATAAATAAAAATAAAAATATGTTGTATGGGAAATATATATAACCATAAAAACATTAGTTGTCTAAAATACCGCAGAAATAGTGCTCATAGTATATTGTTACAAGGGATTAAGTCTTTGCCTTACATCAATTGTACTGTTACATTTCAAGTAGTTTTACAGGCAAAGTGAAAATAAAATGAGCAGTTCACTTTCAGTGGAATGAGCCTTAGTGAAAAATATGGCGAGTGGACGACCTAATTTGGTGAAAATTGGTAATTTAGAGTTCCCGAAATTCCGAAGCTCTCCGACAAACGGGAGAATAGTTCTCGAGCTTTCCATGGAATTCCCGATGGAATCCCCTCCAAGCTTCATCACCAAGAGTTATAAATAGGAGTGAGTTGATTTCTGTGAGAGAGTATGTAGCCAGTGCGATTCAGAGTTATTCAAAGACCTATTCTGAGTGATTACCCTTTAGAGATTGAGCTCTAAGCGACTGAACACTTTTCGTGAGCTAGCGAAGATTCTGCTCTGGAGAATTTGATATTTGCTTTACTGCTGTGAAACAAGCGAAAGTTTTTTAGATTGTTCATGAACATCCATCAAATAGTGATTTTTGCTATACAAGTAACAACTTCAACTTTTTCCAGAATAATCGAAGAATTAATATTACTATTGGAATTTTTTCGAGAATATTCGTTTTCATAAGAGTTTTGTTGAACAGATTCGACAAGTTCAAAAAATATTTGATTTAGCCAAGCAACTCCCATACTAAAGCGTGGACGAAAATAATCGTTAATAGAAATATATTTATTAAAACGTTTCAAATCTTCAATTAAAAAGAAGTAATTTAAATATAGTGAGTAGCGAAGCGGGCAAAGCCTGCTAGTGTATATATATATATATTTATATATATCAAAATATATCAGGAAGCTATTTAAAATATAACAAAATAATTTGCATTTTATGTCACTATATGCTTTCACTTTCCTTTAATAAATTTATCAAATATTTTTATTCACATATTGTTAAAATTATGAAATGTTATTAGTTTATCATCGATGAGGTATGAACGGAAAATCACGTTTTTAATTTCCCCCAAGCTATTATCAATGAGTTTAAAACCGGATATTTCAGAATAAAAGAAGAAACTACTTAATTTTGCATGGTTAAATTTTGACAAACGTTGAGCCTAGGCTTTCTAATAATATCAGATATTTTAAATTGAGAATTAAGAAAAAATTATCCGACATATTTAATGTATTTATTGATTTAACATTTTTACGATAAGATTTAATTTCTGGGAAGTAATAATATTTTCTGTAAATCATGCAAAGTATATTGGAAAAAATGGTAATATAATGTGTTCACACACACACACATATATATATATATACATATATATTGAATTCTACCTGTGAAATATTGAAAAAAGTTTCACACACACACACATATACACACACACATACATGCACTCAAACACACGAACACACATACACACACATATATATATTATACAGGGTGTAACAAAACTAATAGTCTTAACTGTTAGGGGGGATAGAACTTGTCAAAACAAAGAGCTTTCACATTGCAATGGGGCGTCAGAAAATAAAGTGCCAGCCGCTTGAGCGCTTTCTGTGGAGTGATAAAATGTCATTTTCGTTGAACCCGTTTTTGAGCTGCTATTTTTCACAAGAGTTGCATCCATATACGAATACGGAGTAATCCGTTATCCACTTCATGTACGAAGTTATAAACATCAATGCAGCTGAAGTAGTAAATATTTATCTGGGATTATTTCCAAGCAGGGTGCAGCCCAATCGATGAGCATTGTATCGCTTGCATAACAAATATTTGCGATAGGTTTGTTCCTCAGTCATGGGACAGTTGAAAATCGCCGTTTACTAGACGCCCATGGGATCACCAAAGGACGTTTTTGCCCGAATTATTCTCGCAGCTGCAGACGTTGTGGAAATACCAGAAATCTTTCAACGTTCGCATGATTCACTCTACCTCTGAAAACTGTATTACAGATGGGGTCGTCCATTTAAATTTTTGTTGCAAATTTTTTATTAATAAAAGTTCTTCGTCTATTATTATCACTATTATCAGTGTTATCAATTTTATGAACCTTATTATTCAACATCAATCACTAATTTTTAGTTGGAACTTTTGCATATTAACTTCGAAGTTTAATTGTCAGTTATGTATAATAAGTATCACACTTCAAAGTTATTGAATAAAATAGCACCGAAATTAGGTAACACTGATTATTATTAGTTTTTATTGTATTCTTTATTTTTACCAAGCAGACGCCGTCTGGTGAAACATAATTTGCTTTCCAGCCTCATATTGTATGGTCAAAGTTGTTTATTTTGGCAATATCTATCACCCCTTACTGTTGTGATTATTAGTTATGTGACATCCTGTGTATCTATACATGTATATATGTATGGATGTAACATATACTGTAGTACAGCAGTTTTTACTTATTTACACTTTAAATCACGTGTAATGTCAATCTTTTAAAATTAATGCTGTAATTTTATTGAAAAAAACCGGCGCGTGTACGTTTTTAGAAACTGAATAAATAACACTGAAACGATACGTGAAGAAACAGTTATGGAATATGTGTTTTATAGCGCTGCAATTTATTTTTGCAATATTTCTTCCGGTTAAAACTTGTTTAGATATTTGATTCACATCTCATTAAAAATTTAATAGTTAAACTACTACTTATTATTTATACGTGCTGAGTTATGAAGATTGAAAAACAATTTTGCTGTTAATTTCATTTGAGATAAAATCGATAAGATCGTATTTGAAAGGTTTTCAGAAAATACAGTATCTACTTAATATTGTACGTTTAATTACTAACAACATTTCTCTGTAAGTTTTCTAAAAATGTGAGAAAGTTTCTCAGGAGAATAAAAAAAAATTCCTCATGTCTGATAACTAACTTTTACTTATCGATTACAAAATGTTGACAACAAAATATATCTTCTAGAATACACATCATAGTTTTTTGTAAATGAAAGTAAAATATTTAGAAATATATGTTGAATATACTATGTTCAATTTAGTTTAAAAGTTTCTGTTTCTAATAAAATTTTGTTGTTTATACTAGCCTAAATTTCCATTTTTCATCATTTCATTTATTACTCTTATTTAATTGTGTATTGTTTTTCTCTCAAATTTTCGAAAATGAGATTTTGCTACAATTAAGCGTTATGGAATCTCTTGAAAACGGAATATATGTTTTTTAGTAACATGTAAATGAAATAATAATGAAAAGATATATGAAGAAACTATTATGGAATATGTGTTTTATAACGAAGCAATTTATTTTTTCTGTATTTCTTCCGGTTAAAACTTGATTAGATATTTGATTCACATCTCATTAAAATTTTAATAGTTTAACTACTACTTATTATTGGTTTATTCGTGCTAAGTTATTAAGATTAAAAAACCATTTTGCTGTTAATTTCATTTGAGATATAATCGATAAGATCGCATTTAAAAGTTTTTCAGAAAATACAGAATCTAATTAATATTGAACGTTTAATCACTGACAATATTTCTCTATAAGTTTTCTAAAAATGTCAGAAAGTTTCTCATGAGAATAAACAATAATTCTCATATCTGATAACTAACTGTTACTTATTGATTACAAAATGTTGACAATAAAATATATCTTCTAGAAAAATCACAGTTTTTTGTAAATGAAACGTAAAATATTTAGATATCTAAGTTGAATATACTGTGTTTAATTCAATTTAAAAGTTGCTGTTTCTAATTAAATTTTTATTGTTTATACCAGACTAAATTTCAATTTTTCTTCATTTTATTTATTACTCGTATTTGGTTGTGTATTGTTTTTCTCTCAAATTTTCGAAGATGAGATTTTGCTACAATTAAACGTTTTGGAACCACTTGAAAACGGAATATATGTTTTCTCAAGATTTTAAACATTTTCATTGCTGCAACAGAAAATTTCATACTAATTTTCAATTTAGTTGAGAAGTCGTAATAATTCATAAAAATATTTCACAATTTTTCGATATATGGCATAATTATATAAGATATACACTGAAGTTACAGTATAATATGTAAATATATATATATTTGTGATTAAAAGAATAAAATTAATCATTTTCTTATTTTAACAGAGAATGAATATTTTATCCAATTTCTCACAATCTTTCATCATGCATGTTATGCGATTCTGCGTGTTCTAAGGAATTACTTTACATTTTTAAAACCAGATTATTCAAAAATTGTCTAAATAAATATTTTACTATAAATTAGATCGTCATTTCAGATTCCATTTTCAGTGCACTACGCATATGCAAAACACTCTAATTGTAAATATAAACCTAAGTAATTTGCCAGTTTAGTTTACATAGTTATTTTAAACGAGTTTCCGACTAATATAAGTTGAAAATTTTCTGAATTTACAATAGTAAATGTCATACTTTAAAACAGAACACACTTAAATTGTTAGTGATTCTAATTCACAAACATTATGCTCTATATGTTTAACAACCGCAAATTACAACGTTTGGGAATTAGAAATTACAACAAATATTTGTGCATCTGCGTTTTTTAAAATGAAGTTATCTTTTGTGAAACTGATCCTTCTGATTCTTGTTGCTGTTGTGAATATTAACGTATTTATAAAATAGACAAATTTTACATTCATACAACAGTAAATTTTTGTATTCTCAAAGTATTTTTTTTTTTTTTTTTCAGTCGGTTAACCTACTAATTTCGTATTCTTCGGAAAACATCAAACTTGCTTACTACTAAAAAATGTAAACTTATAAACTCATTTAAATTTTGTGGAAAAGGTTTAGTAATTCTTAAAATGTTAAAATTACTTCGTAATTTTTGGATAGCGATTTAAATTTATAACACATAAAAATCTGTTGTAGAAAACTAAGTCAAATATAATTCTTTTATTTAACTGTAATTATAGAAAGATTTTCTGATTTTCAGATTAAAGAAATAATTTATGCAATTTCTCACAATCGTGCCATGACAGGCGTGGTCTGGACATATTTTTACGTGTTCTAAAAGTTTAATTTACAATTCTAATCTGAGAAACTTGTAAATTTTCTGAGTAAATATTTTATTAGAAATTAGAACTTTATTTTACTTTTCATTGTTGGTGCACTAGAAATATGCAAATCGTTCCGCTTGTAAATTAGAAATGTAAATTAATTTCTAATACAGTTTATACTATTATTTAAACAAGTATTGCTCTGAAGGATACTAAAAACGGTTCTAAATAAAAAAAATGTTAGATGTTTTACTTTAGAACTAAATTGATTTATGTGAATTCTAATTCACAAATAATATGCTCTTTATGTTTAACACATGCAAATTTCAATGTTTGTGCATTAGGAATTACAGAATGTACTTGTTATTATCATAACATATGATTATGACTATTAACGTAATAATTTAACTGAAATATTTTAGATTTATGCAATTTAAATTTTGTATTTTTGAAATACATAATAAATATTTCAAATAGCCTAGCATTACAATTCCTTTTTTTTTTTTTATTCAAGTTTTTCTACTACAAAAACTAGAAATTTCATAAACACTTTGAATTTTTTCGAAAAATTTTATTAATTTGTAAAACTACATTGCATTTTTTCATTTTTCTTTAATATTACAAATGTATAAGGCATAACTATGTTTCCATATGTATGCATATTCATGTTTGATTTCATGCAACGCTTTGCGGTCATTTTTGTTAGTAGGTAAAATTTTGCTAATAGAATTTTTAATGCTCAAGAGGGTTAAACAGACTGGACCTACTTCTTAAAGTGGATTTGAAACTTTTACAAACATCCATACCCAAACAGGGATTTGAAATCGATGATTCTTTTCCTGTAAGGAAAAGATGCAAAAAAAGCAAAAAAAGTTCTTAATCAAGGCCGAAAAATGTAGTCACAGGTATGTTCACAAACTGCCATTTAGTTTTATTTCCTATTCGCCTGAAAAATAATTCTGCTGGATTGATTTAAGTTGAAGAAGTTCATGTCTATTTTTGCATTCTATGCACTGTTGAAAATGGTTTCTTAAAAATGAGCTAAATGTCTCATAATAGCTCCGAAACAATAGATACTTAAATTTGAAAACCCGTGTACTCAATTTTGAGTGTATTGATATGTCAGACATAGGGATATTGGGATTCTTATTGGTTAACCCCATCTTTCAGCATGTCAATATTATCAAAAATGTGACAAGGGTTTTCGAATTTAAGTAGGGGAGACCGGGGCACAGTGGACCACCACTACTTAAATGTATTAATATTTAACTCTTTTACTTCATATGTATACTCATGTATGACAGTATGGTACTAGTTGTATGCAGCCAAAAAAACCACGTGGGCAATAGTAAGGTAACCATTTTGAGCAGCTTTTATGTTTTGTGCTGCTCAAAGTAATTTTTCTACATTGAAGTTTCCAAAATTTTATGAAGATTGAACTAGTGACTATAAATACTGTATAACTGCTAAATATTGGGCATTTAAAGTAAATACAGGGATCATTTTAAATAGAAAAAGAATTTGAAATGAATAATACATTTTAACGAAGTGGTGAGAAGTATGTTAAAATTTTAATAGTAAATTCAAGTTAATTATAATAGGAAACATTGAGGATTAAGATAGGAATAATTATAAGATAAAAAAAAAAATAAAAAAAAACTTTTTATATACCAGGTTTTTAAATTATCTGTTGAAGTGATAACGTCACTGACCGTCTGTGGAGCAAAGAAAAAGATTTCCTATGCAATCGCCCATTGGATATTTTGTAAAAAAATATTAAATTTCGAGGAATATTATTTCCCTACTTTAATCCCAACATTTAGGTACATGTATGTATTCGTTATCGTGTGCATGCGTTAGATTAAGTTGTTTTTGCTGTAAAATTGATAAAATTTGAATTTTAAATTTCAAAACTCTAGAAAAAAAATGGCACACTTCCATATTCGATTGAAAACATAAACATTTAATTTCAAAGGATGATATTTACACAATAAATGTCCAACTAATATACTAATTAAAATGAAAATGATAAATATTCTATCATAATTTGAAGTCAAATTTGTTTTCAAATGTCTAAATAAAGTATCTGATATAAGATACTAATATGTTGCAGAGGAATAGATTTTATATCTGTCATCATTTGCGGAAAAAAAATATCGCCAAACTATCTGGCGAACATATTTAATTCCTTTCAAAAAATCATGGTTGTTAACAACTTATATTAAGAGAGTAATGAATAATATGAAACAATATTTCGTAGAATACATATTACGAAAATATACATTTAGCTTGTATATTTACGTGTTACGTTCTTAGTCGCCAAATATATATATATATAATCGCCAAGAACGACAGAGTTTCGGAATTTAAAATTAAAATTTTGTCAATTTGACAGCAAAATAACTCAATCTAACGCATGCACACGATAACTAATACATATTTATACGCAAATATGGGGATTAAAATCGGGAAATAGTTTTCCTCTATTTTTAAATATATATTTATATATATATATTAATCCAATGGACGATTAACATAGTAAATTTTTTTCTTGGCTCCACAGACGGTTAGTGACGTCACACTTCGCTTGTGTATAGAACTATATTAGCACTTTACCAATGTATATAAAATTTTTAAAGTAATTATGACATCAAATTTTTTGAGATGCATAGTTTAGCATTTTATAATTTTTTAGCGTTCACGTTTGATTAAATCTATTTATTTTTATGTCGTAAGAAATTGAATTTTTTGGCAGCAATTAAATTTATAAAACTCATAGATAATTATAACCTTTTGTCATATAATAAACAAATAATTTGCAATAAAAAAATATTGTGACTATAAATTGAGACACATTGATCTAAATTTCTTTAAAATCGGTTCATTAGTTTAAGAGTTCATTGCGAAGAAACACCGTGACAGGAAATTTTTATATATAAAGACTTCTGCTCTGCAATTGACTTAAATAAAAAAAAAACTTCTAAATAACTTTTTTTTTTTCAAAATTGTACAGATGATTCTGAATTCAAACTAAAATTAGATCATTTGTTAATATTTACAGATTACTATGCTTATAAATAAAAATTACAAATTATTTAAATTATTTAAATTAATAAATACAATTTCTAAATTGTAACTGAAATTTATTCTTTTAAATCTACCTCTCTTCATATAGGGGATAATAGGAGAATAAGTAATACAATATTTATTTGAACTCTCAATATATATCTGAAGTATTTCGGTTCATTTTCGAGTCGACAACTGCAAACATTTAAGTGCTGTTAATGTGTTTTGTTGTTTTCATGTTACAAAAAAATAGTTTTACATGCAACGATTTTACTTAAGAAAACAAACAAACAAACCAAAAATAAAATGTTGGTTAGTATGGACAAAAGGGTATAGTTACTAAGGAAAATATGGAATACCCATTTTCTTAAAAGATAATATGGAACAGTGTGGTATTTTTGCAGAAAATTATGAATAATTGCAAAATAAACATTTTATTTTGAAATTATTATTGAAATTACACATTTTTGAAAAAAATATCAGTATTCAGGTTTTAAAAAAATTACAGATTATTTGGAATAATTGGTACTCCACATTACCTGAATTATCATCTTGGAGAATAAATCATGCTCAACCACCTGTTAGTAAAAATAAGTTCATGGGAATCAGACTGCGAACTAACTCAACTCCTTTTCCGGAAATGACAGGAGTTTTTTACTCATTTTACTGCTTTGAAAATAGATTACATGATTAAGTAATGCTTACCTCCAAAAACACAACAAAAACTCTGAATCGTGATAATCCAAGTATGTCCTATGACACAAACAGTTCTTCTCACTGCCACAAGTGAACTACTGTTCATATTTGAGGCCCACTGAAGACGTTTTATGTGCTTCCAATAAGTTGCAGCGCCGTTACAGGTGAAAAATAAACGTTTACTTTTTCCGACTATTCCATATTCCCCACTGTTACACTCTCTCCCATTTATTTTTTTTCTTAAATATTCACATTCGTGTGTTTTAACTTTAGAACGAAAACAAAAATTTGAAAAAATAAATTATTTTCTGTACTAAGAACGATACAACAAATAGTTTAAAATATATTTAAAATAAACGTTTGCGGTTATTTATATTAAAAAAAAAAAAAAAAAAAAAAAAAAAAAAAAGATAAAGTTTTGTATTTATAAAATATTAAATTCCTTTAACATTTTATCATGATTGTCATGCCGATTTGCATTTTAAAATATTTTCTTACCTAAATATATCCTAAAAAATATAGAGAAATCTGATGACGCAAACTTAATTTATTCAACCTAACATTGATAGGACAAGCTTTACTGCCATACCAGATTATATCGCAAATTGCATTCTATACTAATCTGGGATGCTTGTACTTATCTAAGTCAGACATATGTTAATTTACATTGCATAAACTTAACCCTTAGATGCATTATATCTTGAAAATCAATTTAAAAATATACATACTTTTAGTACTAGTATTAATTTTTAGTACTAGTATTGTCTCTACATGATGAAAATGGATCAGAATACTATCAGTATGTAATTTATTAGCAACATTAGGCACTAGAGTTTCAATATTATTCTAATAGTATTTTAGGAGACAAAATTGAGAATATTACCGGAAGGCAACACACGGCATTTAACGGTTAAGTTTTAGCTCTACTTTAAAATAAAGTTTCTCGGGTAACTCAATTTAACTCTGCGAAATAACTTTTATTAACTGTACTACATTATTGTTTACATATATAGTACATAACTTAAATGCTTGACAAGAATTACGTTTCTACTCTATATGATAGAAATTGTACTGACATGGCAACCATCTCGAACACTCTGACCACACTGAGGAATAAATCCGAGGACGTCCCTAATAGTTCCCTAGGCATCTTTAAACAAACTCAACCTCACTCTTTTCTACCCTAATTGAATAACAAAATTAGCATGTAAACATCTATTTTAGCCTAATTTGGATTCATCTATGACTTACACTTATCATTTAAAACATTATAATTAAATCTGTTATTAAAAATAATAATAATGTGTTATTTTCACATAATTGTTTGAAAAGTCTTTCTCTCTATATATATTAAAATTATATAATGCCATATAATTTTAAAACAGTATCTTAATATATATTTAGAACTAGAATAATTTAAGTACGACTTTTCAATAATATAATCATATTTAATTTTCTTTGCTTGGTGATTAGGTTGATTTGTTTTCAACGTTGCATTAAAACTACGGATTAGAGCCATCGGGAAATCTTTCGCGTCTCCTGTGTAGTCGTAGAGGAAGGTTTCTTGCTTCGGTTACACCCACCTCACGTTTATATTTTAATATTTCGACCAAAATAAATGTCAATTTTTTAAAAGTTACTCGTTTATTTCATAAATTTATATTTTTAAACATTGTACATTTGTTGTTAGTGCATTTTTACGCAAATGCTACGTTCATTGATGGAAGGCAACGGCAGAAAAAATCTCATTATAATCTGAATTTTTTAAAAATATATTTACAGCATGGAAATTTTAAAGTTATTTGTACCGACTTTTATCTAATTAGTTTGTATTCCAAGCTCTTCAATAAAATATGATTTTTCTTTTTCATTTTTTTTTTACTTCATATTATTTTCAAAACTAACTAAAACTTACCGAAAACTTCTACACAATACTTTGCTTTGATTTCCTTTCATTTATTAAAGAATACTTTTCTGATTTACTTCAAACTTTTAAACTTGGATGCTTTAATTGCTTAATAATTTGTTTACTTAGACTGAAATTTTAAGAATTAAAACAGAGCTGTACCTTTTTTTTCAATAAAGATATGATCATTAGAAGAAAAGTGAGTACTTTGGACGAATAAAGTATTTTAAGATAAATAAAATACTTTTAAATAACTGATGTTTGAAATAAATTCTGATTAAAAAAAAAAAAAAGAGATTTAATTAGTTAAAGAGTTTTAAAAAATAACAAGCTACCACTTTAATGTTTTTTTTTTAATTTAAGTTTTTAAAACTTTTCCAATATTAAAAAAAAAAAAAAAAAAAAAAGTGAGTGTTTTTCACAAAATAATAATAATGATAATAATAATCAAACAATTTATCTAATTACGATGTAATAAAGAATTAGAAATAATATAGCATATCTATATTTATTTAATTATTAAAAATAAATAAAAAGTAAATAAAATAAACAAAATAAAATAAATAAATAAATAATTTCAGTTTTATAATCATTTGAAAATTTGGGTTTTAAATGTTAGTTCTATCGTCATTTTTTGTTCATTATAACAAAAGTGAAAATTTTGGAAGATTAACTACAATGGGTGATAAAATCTTTTGAAATATTTCTCATTTTGACATTCTTTCAATTTCCTAAAAAAAAAAAAAAAAAAAACTACTAGACGCAATATTCTTGAATTTCAGACGTGCAAAGGACATTCAAAAACTGACACGTTCTAGTATCGATTTAGACTCGAGTTCAATAAGGGAACCAATCACAAATTGAAGAAAACCCCAAATACTTTCTATTACCCTGTATCATAAAAAGATACAAATGTAACTTAACGCAACTTAAGTCTTGTAACTTAACGCATAATTTTACTTTCTCTTTACAATATTTCCATTTTTTTTCTTTTTAGGAATCGCACAATTATTTAAATAGTTTATTAGTATTATTATTATTTGCAAGTTTTTTGCTTAAAAAATGAAATTCAATCAAGTTTCACAAAACCTGTAGAAAAATTGACGGAATTTTATTGAAACAATACTCTTTAACATAAAACTCATACATTTAACTTTCACTGAAATATGTATATTTTTAATAAATATATTTTTATTGTTCATGCATGAAAGATATAATTTTTTCAATCACAAAATTTGAAAGATAGATATATTTGGAAACTTATATGAAAAGTTCACTATTATCGGCAAAAGAATGAGCTAAATTTTAGTTATTTTTCAGAATTTAAATTTCTTAAGTGATTTCACATTTTAGACACAATGCAATTTTTTTTAAATTAAAAAACCCTTGTGAACTCACAAATCCTAATAAATAAATAAAATTTTGTTAGATTTACTAGACCATAAGGGACTGAAAAGAGTCTCTGGAAATTATTTAAAATCTAACACTTTCTTTTCTTGATAACTTGCTCATTCTTTACAATTTATAATGTACTTTTGGCGTATGCTGCCCCAATATATCTAGCTTTTAGCTTATGTAATAATAATAATAATAATAATAATAATCTATCTTTCACGCATTCGAAATAAATAAATGAAAAAAAAAAAATAATAATAATAATAATAATAATAATAATAATAAAAACTTCAAATATTCATAGTACAGCAAAAATTAAACTTCCAAATTTTATGTTTTAGAATAAAGTTTCTCTAATATGTTGTCAAGTTTTCTGCAAGATTTAGAAGAAATTGTCGAAATTGATTCTTGTTGTAAGTATAATCTTGCCAAAAAAGTTAATAATTTTACAATATATATATATATATATACTAGTATATAACCCCGTCAAAAATGACGGAATGTGAAATCAATTAAGGTAGTGAATCAACGATGCTATGCCTGCTTCGCTGGTCAGCATTTCATTCTAGCAATTTAGCTTGATTAACTGTCAAATATTATTGTGTCAAATATTATTAAGTGACAAAATGAATCTGAACAACAGACAAAAATAAATTTGTTCCCCCCAATTTTTTTTTTCTTTTCAGTGCAGCCGTTATCAATGACTGCATAATGTAAAAAACCTTCCTTTAAAATTAACGACTTCATTGAAGGGTCATGTACTTAGATCAAACTGAAGTAGAGTAAACAACACTTTCTCATAGTTTCATTTCAGTGTCCTTTCTCAGTTACTGTTATGCTGAAAGTTTTGAAATTTTTAAATTCTACGTATAAACAACAACTAGTATGTATTTAAAAATATAAAACATTTATATTTTAACAATCTACTATTTAAAGAAAAAAAATATTGAAAATTTTGTGTTTGGTGGTTCCACTTGCACCAGAGTTTTGATCAAATAGTATAACCTGAAACTACTATACTCGTATGCAATAGGATTAAGATATATTAAAGGAAAGCTCTAGATAATAATAATGTTCATGAACTGCAGAATTTTTAATTTGGAAATTATTTAATATGATTACAGTGTTTTTAACATTTCTTTACACATCCAAGACCACTTCACACATAAAATATTTTAGCATTTCAACAAAGTCTTTAAAAGAAAAAAGAGTAACAGAATATTAAATTTCATTGAAAATTGAAAGACAAATCGGAAAAAAAAAATAAAAAAGAGATGCAGTTGAGTTGCTTAAAACAAGTGTAACCGGGAGGGTTCCACTTGTCCATATAAAAAAAATTCTGAAATAAGTGTAACAATGCGTAACAAACAAAAAAGTTTAAAATAGAGAAAACTTGTAAAATTATATTTAAAATCTGCATGTAACACATATCTATCTTAATAAAACCTATGAAATTTACTTCTAAAGTTCAACAATGACGAAACCTTAAATTTTAACATCGGAAATTTGTCGGAGAGTAAAGATGTGCAAATTTTGTAACTAGAAGAAAATTGTCGCTGTTGTATATTTGGTTGCGTTTCCTAAGGTTAAATATAACGAATATACGTCCAAATATATATAATTATACAGAGGAGATAATTTAGTTTATTAGTTTAGTGATAAGCCGAGGTTACACTTATCCCGTACATGTACTCACCTTACTCCACACTGTATAATTTTCAACATCAAAATCACTTCTGACATTCCTTCTAAACGTAAAATCGTTTATCTGTCAGAAACCGAAATATATAGTTTGTTACATTATAATGCCTTCTAACATTTATAATTTAATTCGGAGTACTGTTAGCTCCGTCTTTTTTTTCACACTATTATGTTTTAAGAGAATTTTTCTTCTTATTCAGGCATAATTACATATGGAAGAAAATTTCTCTTAAATCTGACTGGTGCGAAAAAAAAGGCTTGGTTAACAGAACACTGGAATAAATTACAAATGTTACTGGGCGTTATATGCTCATTATTATTTTTTATATCCAGAAATATGGAGGATAAAAAATAATTGTTCTTTTAACTTCATGCAGTATATGATTATATTAGTTAAGTCTAAGAAATTCGAAAAGAAAATTTTAATTAATAAGATTTCCTGATGTTCATTCAAGAGATAATTTCTAAGCAAACTAAAAAATAAGGATAATAAAATGCCACATTACAGCTTTCAGTTACTAATTTAATGGCATAAGTTACAAAGTTGAGTCTCTTTCATTTAAGCAGAGTTGAGGATGAAAATTTTATGATATTTAAAAAAGTAACTCAATGTTAATAAAGCATTGTTCGAACAAATAAGAAATATAAATTATAAAGTTTTCTTAAAATAAAAATTAAAAATGTATTTTATAAAACGTATATTTATTTTAATACACTGCGCTGAAAAAAAAAGAGCTCCGATACCATTCTTGCTGATTTTCATGTAAAATGACCTCCTGAATCCGAATATGACCCCCATTTAGCCCAATCACTCATCATTTTCTCACGACGCCATCCCCTCCACCAATTACTATCCCTGTTCGGTAATTTTATGGCCATGAATTTTAGTTATAGTATGAAAAAGAATTCCTTTAACACTTAAAAACAAAAATATATAATGTATAATATATAGTAATACTAATTTATTAATATAATGTAGTAAATGTAATGTATAATTTCAGTGGCAATCCCCCCTTAATTTTTTCCCTTGCTGCAAATGTTCATGTTTTAGAATTTTTCAACACTATAGCAACTCAGAAGATATTTAAAATTAAAAATAATCTCTCCCACCCCCCCACTTTCAAATCCAATTTATAGCCATAAAATTACTGAAAATTGATAAAAATAGGAGGACGTTCCGAAACAAAGATGGATGATATGGCAAAATGGGTGTCATATTCGGATTCAGGAGGTAATTTTACATACGAATTCGCAAAAATTGTGTTGGGGCCGATTTTCATGCAGAGCAGTTAATATATATGTATATATGTACAGGTATATATTAATAGAGTGTTATTTCTAATTTGCATACGCACATATAAAATGTAAAAATTTAGTTAGAACTGAAACTGTATCTTATAGAAACTTCTACTATCGTCCCGTAATACATGTAATTAAGTTTGTATGGTTCTTGAAAGGAACCATAAACGTTAAGCATATTATAAATAACTAGTGGATCTGCAGATCAGGAGCCTCTACGTCCTATTTTAAATACTAATTACTGACCACCAGTGTTGCCAGTTCTGACTGATTTTTTATTCAATAATAACAAATAATTTCGAGGAGTGATATGTGACATACATAATAGATGATTAATTGTCGAAGTCATTAGGCAAACGTTACGACTAAAAATTAGTGGGGATTATTGAATAAAAAATCCGCCAGATCTGGCAACACTTCTGACCACATGACTTTGATTTATTCCATTTTTTTTTTTTTTTAAATAATCATTAATATATACATACAGAAAACTGTCTCCTCTTAGGCAATGATTATGGATAAATATAAGAGTAGGTCGAATTTTAAACCTTAAGGAGATAAGAAGGGAGTGTCAAACATTTCTACCCGTCCTTTCGTGCGTGGAAATCTACAGTGGTTTCCAATAGAATATTTCAATAGGTTTGAATAAAGCTTGATCTTCATCAGAAATCAGAATGAACAATCTATGGTCAACAGGCCAAATTAATAGCTTTGCATTCCATTATCCTTTTTTTATTTTGTTACTGAACAAAAAACAGTTGCAATTGCTAGTTGTATTATAATTTAGATTTAAAATTTTATGTCTTACTACTTATTCTATCAATAGTAAATAAAATCCCCGTACAATCACTGTAAAGTATACCAGTTTCATGGACTTTTCCTATGGAGTAACTTTATATATATATATATATATATATATTTTTTTAATTATATTAAGACACTAAGTAATTTTGATGTATTCATAGTAAAATGTTTAAGTCACATACACAGTAAGAAAAGTTGTCAGTTGACAATACAGAACTGACTAACCCAAACAGCTGACTAGGAAACTTCAGTTAAAAAGTGCACTAGCTGAACTAGTCTCCAAAACAATACCCCAGACTAGGAAGGTTAATATTATTAGATATAGCCGTCTTAACTGATAATATTAACCTTCTTAGTCTGGGGTTTTGTTTTGGAGTTTAGTTCAGCTAGTGCATTTTTTAACTCAAGTTTTCTAGTCAGCTGTTTCGGTTAGTCAATTCTGTATTTTCAACTGACAACTTTTTTTTCTGTGTGCAGGCATGAAATTTTGACAAAAGAAAACTTTTAGAACTTTTTCTTATCATTTCATTCCTTTTTAATATGGAATGTTTAAAAACTTTTACTTAAAGAGAATGAATCTATATACTTGAAGTAACATATAAAATTAAAATTTCAAGTTTATATCTACAACAATATTGAAGAAATCGCACGAAAATATGATTTTCAAAAGGGTTTTTTTTCAACCCTGTGCGATTGCACATAGGTAAGAAATTTTAAACACATTACTTCAACTATGGTTATAAACAGTAGATGTGTTATATTAGGTTCAAATCAACCTATTAGTTTGAAAGTCGATGTAAGATATTCATATGTACTCACATACATGGAAAAACTGTTTTTTATATTATAATGTAAGAAATTCATTAGCATGATGCATAAAAATTACTTTTTATATCAAATATGTTTGTGTGTTCATGCTATATGAAATAGATATTGTTGAGTTTTAGTAATTCCATAAGTTGAAATTTAGTTATCGTTTCCGATATCAGTTTTTTTCAGTATATAAATTTATTTATTATAATGTACAAACGTATATCTTATATCAAGAGCATAAATTCAAAGTTATAATATTTCTGGTTTTAAACTTTTAATATATCTTTATAAATTATGCATATACATAATAAGGTATAATATAACTTTTCAAATGTATTTGCCTAAAATGTCTCTCTGGTTTAGAAGCCAGTACTTGCTAACAAACTTCATTTTTTAATTATTTTTAGTATTTTTTATTGATGTCTAATATATAACTGAAATATTAAACTATTTTTTTTCAGCTAATAGAATTTTACTTGTTAATTAAAAATATTTTTACATTTCAAAATGTTTTATAAAAATTGCATATAGCAAATTGCTATGCTCACCAGTTATCGCCACATAATGTATAATTATATAATACTTGCATATCCAATAGGAGCTATTTCTTTGAATTACTCCAAATATTTTTGTTTTCATGGATGGAACTACTTTTTGACAAAGTTCGTTCGCAGTCTGTTTTACACATCTACCGATATGATAGATGAATAAAGTATGCAATTTCTTACAATCTTTCGTCATGCATTTGATACAATTTTTCATGTTCAAAGGATTATTTTACACTACAAAATGAGTTTCTGCAAGAATTGTCTAAATAAATATTTTAGTATAAATTAGATCATTTTGTTCGTTTCAATTTTCAGTATACTAGGCATATGCAAAACACTTTACTTGTAAATTTTAAACCTATGTAAATTGTTAGCTTAATTTATATTATTATTTTAAATGAGTGCTGAAGTAATGAGTGTTAAAGATTTCTGAATTTAGAATATTAATTGGTACGCATTAAAACAAACGCCATTAAAATAAATTGATGGCGATTCTAATTCCCAAGTATTATAATCTCTATGTTTAAAACATGCTAATTACAATGTTTTAGAGTTATAAACTACAATATATGTTTGTATATTTGTATTATTTGCAATGTCGTCACCTCTTGTTAAACTGATTCTGTTGTCATAATTGTGATTTTAAATGTTATTGTGAGTATTAACTTATTAATATAACAGAAAAAAGTTCCCTTTCATGCAATAGAAAATTTGATATTTTTCAAAAACAGATATATTTAATCGGTTAATCCTTTAATTTTGTTTCTTTCAAAAAAGATCAAGCGCGTTCAATACTAAAAATGGTAATTTTCTAAACTTTATAAATTTTGTTAGAAAAAATTAGTAATTATTAAAATTTTAAAATTTGTTTCGTAATTTTTCTATAACGATTTAAACGTATAACACATTAACGAATTACGTGAAAAATATTAATTATATTTAAAAGTAATTAAAAAATTCTTTCCTAATTTTCAGATTGAAGAAATAATTGATGTAATTTCTTACAATCTTAAGTCATGCCTTAGACACATTTTTTCGTGTTCTAAAGGATTAATTTGCAATTCTAATCCCAGAATTCTGTGAACAGTCTGAATAAATAATTTGCTATTAATTAGAACTTCAGATTTCCTTGTTGATGCACTCTAAATATGCAAATAGTTTTACTTTTAAATTAAAAATCTAAATTAATTTCTAGCAGAGTTAATATTAGTGTCTTAAATGAATATTGCTCTAAAATATACTAATGATGTTCTATGTTCAAAATATTTTACTTTAGTGCAAAATTTGAATTACGTAAATTCTAATTCACGAACAACATATTCCGTATGTTTAATCTATGCAGATTATAATGCTTGTGCATTAGAAGATACAGTCTGTATTTTTCTATATCTATTATTTAAAATAGAACTTTCTTCTGTGAAATTTAGTCTTTTGTTATTGTTGTGAATTTAACCATTGTAACTTGTTATTCTGATTAATCTATTAATTGAGCAGTAATATTTTATCATATTTCCTAAATAAGTATACACACTCTTGAACAGAAAAAAAAAAAAGGTCATCTTATCTGCGCAACTGGCAGAAAATAAGTAGAAGATAATTTGGTACCAGTTATAAATTATTTCAGAATTTTACTACGTCTACTCAGATAGACAGTAATTATGCCTCGCATGCTGGTGCGCAAACAATATGCGCAGATGTCTGCTTTTGAGTGTGGTGTGTAGTTTGGCTCAAAGAAGCCGGTTGGTCTAATCTGCGAATTGTATGACAGTTGGGTAAGAGCGATACACTATAAGTTGATATTGGCAGAAATGAGTGAACTATGGCCGTCAGGAAAGAAAAGATCGGCCTAGAGATAGGAGAGTACGTGAGAACCGATCAATCGTTGGAGCGGTACTCAAAGCCCAAAATTCATTATTATCATCGATCCTACATGCAAATGGTACATCAGTAACTTCAAAGACCATTATTAGGTACCTCAGAGAGATGGACTGAGCTCACGGAGCCCCTTGTGCGCACTACTATTAAACTTTATATACCGAAAAGCACGTTTACAGTGATATCGGGACCCTCCGAACTAGAATGTCACTAAATGGAGTAGTTGTCTTTAGTGATGCGTCCCACTCCGATATGAGCCCCGACGACCAGCGAAAACGCGTCTGGAGACCCTCAAAAAACAGGGAAGATTCCATCCTCCCTGTCGACAGCCACACGGCCCGACAACCAGGAGTGATGATCTGGGGTGTCATTTTATTTCATAGCAGGAACCCTTTGGTTGTCATCCGTGGCAAATTTACAGCGGTACGATGAAGACATTCTACTACCCGTTGTCTTTCCCTTCATATCACGTAATTCTGATCGTACATTTCAGCATGATAATGACCGTGTGCGCTCAGAGATAGTTTCTACTGCTTGTTTTCTTTCTTGTATAACACTAGGGGACTCTGCCCCCTGCTCGCTCCGCTCACCAACCCCCGAGAAGGCTTCGTCTCCCCCCGACTCGCTTCGCTCATTAACCCTTGTGGTATTCTACTCGACAATTCGCAACTTTGCCTTCCATTGAATTGGAGTATTAATAATACATAACACAAGAGAAAAGATGAACAATATTATAGAAATCAACCATATTTGGTATCACATTGAAATACACAATATTTAATATTATATCATTTATAATATGTGAAAGATCTGTTTTAACGTTCGACAATTTAATAACAATTTGCCATTATTTTGAGAGAATACATATGCTAGACAGCTAGGCACACAGAATAAACAACGAGAGCACTAACTTTTTAGAACAGAGAGAAATTCTTAACATCTAAACCATTTAGCGTTACAGCTTTAGTATATGATCCACTTGTTTAATTTTTGTCACTGTTTGATGAGGAATTTTCTGCGTATCATTGATTGATTAAATAAATTATGAACTTATTTTTTCTAATGCCTATATTTTTTACTATGGAATATTTTAAGTTAATTTAGGACAATATGTAACACTCTGCATTTATTTCCAATGTACAGCTAGGTTTAAAATGGTGCTTATAACAGTAAAGAAGTAACTTTTTAAAGTGCATTTTTTCTAGAATATGATTTAATCAGATACGTTGAAAATAAATATCTTATGTCATTAATGCAAATATTTTAAACATTTCATTAGTAGTAGTAGCACGGCAGGACAATTTCTTTCAGATATCGATTTTACATTGTCGCCATTTATTGTATTACACTTTGAATTTACTAGGATGCCAGCTAATGTCTGAATTTAACATTTCTTAAACTATATTAAATACTAAGTTAAACCGGGGAAATTTTTTTTTTCACATTTTTCGAAACCTACTGGTAAGTGCAAAATTCATCCTTGATTGTATTGTGAAAACGGATTGCCGGTTTGAAGTATTCGAGACCGACCATCAGCATTTATAAATTGGATGGCTTTTGAATATTCGTTGACAATATTTTCTGAATAAGTATTGATGATGACTCCTGAATACTTGTTGGCGATATCTTCTGTATAATTACTATTGTTGGCGATATCTACTTGATATATATTGATCATGTTATCTTAATAGTTGTTGGCGATATCTCCTGAACTTGTGTAAATAATAACTTCTGAATAGTTGTTGGCTACATCTTCTGGATATGTGCTGATTAAGCCTTGATTTTTTTTTTTTTTTTTTTTAACATATATATTATGTAATATTGAATTTAGAAAATAAAAAATGCGCGTTGAGAATGAAATATAATAATACTGGATAATTTAATTTAATTTAATTTATAGAGACATCAATGGTATAGGAAAAAATACTTTAGACTTTTTCTTTCTAATAATAAACAGAATTAAAAATGGATAATATTTTACCTGGAGACATTTTGTACATTTAGACCAAATAAAATATGTTCTTCTTTTTTCCCCTCTTGCATTAAGTAAAAAAAAAAAAAAAAAAAAAAAAAAAAAAAAAAAAAAACCTGTGCTAAAGCAATGGTACAGTTTAACCTCTTGGCGAAATGTCTTACGTTCCTCGCGACTTGCGAAATGTCTTGCGAAATGTCTTACGTTCCTCGCGACTTGCGAAATGTCTTGCGTTCTATTCGACGTTCCTCGCGAAAATCTTCACATGGATAATTGCGATAGATAATTCAAGTCATCGTTAAAATAAATGAAAATTTTTAAATCTGCCAGTTAGGTTCTATGTAGCTGTAACTAAAATATTTTAGCAATGCAGTTACTGCATGTCTTTATATGAAAAAATAGATTTAAAAAAAAAATGTCCTGTCGTATTAAACTAAAGGTTAGACTATATTTGAGGATGCCCCTTGATTCTTGCCAAGTTGTGACCGTGGTAAATATATTAAGGTTAGCCTATTTATATGCATAGGTTATATGTATATAGTGTATATGTATAGGTTATATGTATATAGTTATATGTATATAGTGTATATGTGTAGGTTATACGTATATAGTGTATATGTATAGGTTATATGTATATAGTGCTATAGGTTTTTAACAAAAATGCGCCAAACAATTTCGCCAAGGGGGCACCTTTAAATATATTTTTACCTAAACTAAATTCTGTTTCCTGCAAAGTTTTATATCAATGCTTAAAAACAAAAATAGGTTGCGGATTTTATTATTATTATCATTATTATTGCACCATTTTATAATTCATCTCTATATTTAAAGCATGGCTAGAGTTAGAATGGCTATTGTGGTTGCGTAAATGAATTCCTTGGCGAAAAACGTACGAGCTTCTTCATTTCTAAATTTTAAAAATCGCTAAATTAGTCATAGTAAAGATCTATCCTTTTAAATATGTTTTGAGTTAAAAAACTAAATCTTTATATAAACTTTTGTCTCGTAATATAAATTTTTGTCTCGTAAATTTCATTTTAAAAATTTCTGGGCTTAACCTCTAACTCTATACCAATAGTTGTTTAACATAATCATGGTATTCATTACTAAATCTTTTATATTTTAGTTTTATCTTAAAATAAAACTAATAATTGAAATTAACTAATGGTATAAACTTAACTAATAATATAAAATAATATTAGAAACTAATAATATATAAAAATATAAAAAATATAAACTATTTTTCATTTCATCTTCATTAAATTTTTACTTAATATTTTAAAAATATCAGATATTTTCGATTGTTTCACTATTCTAAATAGTTTTTTTCTTTTCTCGAGCATCTAAAAAATAACAGTTTTTCAATTTTTCTTATTTACACCATTGATCACATTTTAATTTTCCTGAGGAAAGTGACGTCAGCAATAGAGAAAAAAAACGTAATAATAGAAACTTTTTGTACGGTGGCAAATAGAGTACCTTTATAAACCCGACGTTTCTAGTTAATAACTTCGTTAAATAAAATGATAGAAATTTCTAAGCAGCTGAAATGCCTTCCTTGAAGTAGTCGGAATACACTGATACCTCTCATGGTGCAAAGCACTTTGCCCTCCGCGAGGAGATGCTGTCGCAGACAAAAAATATTGACGCCAGCGACAGTTACCTTTTTTTAATATATAGAGATTATTTCGGCCAGCGAAGTCACCAGATCTCTTTACCACTAAGGCCGTTTGGAGCATTATAAAAAAAAGTCCTACAACCAGCACGGGATTTGCCCAATCTAGCGCACCAAATGGAGAGAATTTGGCACGATATCTTCCAGGAGCACATCTGCCAAATCTATCAATCAATACTAAGCCGAATGACTGATCACATAATGGCTAGAAGTGCGCCAACACTTGGTCCACTTTGTGAGGTTCTTTCTCTTGATTAAATCAACGAAACTTTTGGAAATTGTAATCATTTGTTTTTCTCCACATGTACATCACATCTACAAATTTTCGTTCCATTCAGATAATATTTCTTGGTGCGTCTTTTTGTTTTTTGTTTTAGAGTGTATTACTAATTGGTAATCATCCTTCCAATTCGATTTTTCGCAAAAATTCAAGCGGGTTCACTACTCAAAAAGAAAAGAAAAAAAAAACAGGGCACTTTGATTTTCGTCGAAATATTTTAGTAATTACTTCGAAATTTTTCTATAATGTTACATAAACATAAATAATTATTTTAATGTGATATGTGAAATAAGTTATTCAAGTTTCAAATGATTTAAAAAATAGTTACCTTGTTTTTTAACTGAATAATGAGTTTATGCATTTTTTTTTTTTTTTTTTTTTTACAATATCACATCCTTGCATTTGAGCCATTTTTGTGTGTTCTAAAGGTTTAATTTAGATTTTAATCTGAGTACTTCCTAATCTGAATACATTATTTAGATTAAATTCAGATTCCATTGTTTTACTAGAAATATGCAAAGCTTTCTACTGTAAATTACGAATTTCCGTGAATTGCTAGCATGCTCCATGTTATGTTTTGAACGAGTATTGCTCCAAAAAAGATAAAGAGATTTTAAATTTAGAATCTTAAATGATGTATTGGTATATAGAGCATGTAATATTAAATTAAAAAACTGGTGTACAATGAATAATTAAAGTTAAACATTTCTTTATACATCATAAAATTAATGTAAGCACTACCAGTTTCGATAGGGAGTGGAGTTTCCTCTTCAAATGAAAAAAAAAAAAAAAAAATCGTAATACTTCGAAGGTTTTTTTTTTATTACCTGAAGACGAAAGGCAATGTCTTTTTGAAACCGGCAGTGCTTATAACAATAATTGGTGAGGAAGTTTTTAGTCCTTCAAACGAAACGAAGTTTCCATTCATTCGGCTCCAATGTAATTTTAACTGTTTTTTTTTATATGTGTTTTGTTTTAAATAAATTCTACGGAGGTAAGCCTAGGCCTCAGCCTAGAAACACTCTACACTGCCTCATGACGGTGAGTGGCGTACTTCGTCGGTCTATCTAAATATAACGTCATTTAAAATAAAATATAGATAGTTCCAATTCGAAAGCGTAATAGTTTCCGTGTTTGCATGCAAATTAGAAAGTTTGTGAATTTAAAGATATAGCAAATAGATATAATATATAATTTTGTATTAGAAAATTGAAGCATATTCTGTATATATAAAAGAATTCCTTCAATTTTTCATTTATTTCCATAAAAGTGTTACAACAATAATTTTAAATATTAAATGTAATAAAAAGAGAACATTTTGACTTCTTTTAAAATTTATTTTGCATAAAAATATTTTAGTCTATTTTTTTTTTTTTTTACTTATTTAGATTTAATCAATTTAATCAAAAGGTTGAATAAAAATTAGTAAGGTATAATTTTCTCTTCTATTTTATGTAAAATATATGCTTCACAAAATGGAAAAATGAAATACTTTTAATTATTGATTATAATGTAAAAAGTAAAAAAAGTCGAATTCAAGATTTAACTTTTAGAATGTAAATGATTGAAATGAAAACTAATGCCATTTTATTATTTATAAATTTGATTATTAATTCCATTATCGAGCAATTTGTAATCACTCTAAAGCGTTGCCAAATTTAGTTTTTTTTTTTTTTACTCAGTAATCATTAATAATTTTAAGGAGTGGTGTTTGATGTACACGATGCACGATTAATCTTTGATTTTTAAAGGCAAGCGTTACAATTAAAAAATAGTGGTAGATATTGAATAAAAAAATCCCTAAAACTGGCAACACAGTTACTTTAAATCTGTATCACGGAGGTAAAGGACACAACGTCCATTTTGTGAAAAGAGTTATCACCATTTTCTTGATGTGGTTTTTTAGCTTAATATAAAGGCATTAAGCATTACGCCGAATACAAAGGAGGTAGGACAGTAGGGTATAAAACCATGTGCATTTTCTTTTTTCACGGAGATATGTCATTAATTAATTTCATTATAACTCTGTTTCTAAAAAAAATTCCTATTTGTAGTTCATTACCTCAGGTGTATAGAAATATATTTGACATGTACTTAATTCATTGAATTCCTATGTTCTAATAATAATATGTTCCAAAATAAGATATGTGTAGTAATATTAAATTTTGTGTACGGAAATATCTGTATTTTCATTTAATAACCACTTTCAGTTTCAAATGTTAGTGATGAGAGAGGCGTGACCTCATACCAGTGTACAAAAGGAGGCATAGAGCCTGAAATGCTTAGAAACCCTGGTCTAACACATTCAAAATAATGCAAATATTTTTACTTACAAATTACTTATGTTAATAAAATGTAATTACATCTTATTTCGTTATTTATTTTGTTTGTGTTTCAAATATCTTATACATTTTTCAATTATTTTGAAAAATGAAAATTTTTCTTAAAACGCTGCTCATTTTTTACTTCGATTACCCTACTACCTTAGGTAATGGAAGTATTGCATTTAGCATGATGTAAATGCATAAGACATAAATAACTCCTAGCACGACACATTAGAAAGTTGGGGGGATTAAGGCCGATTGACTGAGGGAGAGTGCCCTCCGTGAGGATCTTTATAAGGGGTCCTAACCCGTATTTACAGACGTTTCGGAGAAAACTACGGAAATCTCCGAACGGCTAGGCTGACGAATGCAACCTGGGATCGAACCCGGCACCTCACATCTACCAAATTTGAGCGTAGAACCGCTCGGCCGCTGGCTGTACCAAATTAGAAAGATAATTACTGAAAAATAAAAGATTTTTTTTTTTTTTTTTACTCTTACATTGTGTGAATAATTCTTTCAAATTCTTATAATTATACGTCATGATATATTTTTTAAGTGTTATATAGGATTGATTTATATTCTAATCTGAGTAATCCGTGATGTGTTTGAATAAAAATTTTATTATGAATCAGAACTTCCTTTTAGTCTCGAATGTGTTTTTCTTTAATGAAAATTTCTAAGCTAAGTGGATTCCTAGCACAGTGCAAGTTATTATAGAAAATTGGTATTGATCAGTACATGAAAGATGTTCCAATTTTAAAACTTTTAATAACTTTACTTTTTCAACCTTTCTGCCTAAAAGGTTGTCTGAGTGAGTAATGCTGACCGGGATGTCGGCCTGGATAGCTCAATTGGTAGAGCCTTGACCTTGTAAGTCAAAGATGCGGGGTTCGAGTCCCGGTCCAGGCATTATTTTCACTCAGTCGGAAAAATAAAATTTCAATTATATGATTTTCTTCCACAGTTGATTGTGTGATTTTAATAAACAAAATTGTATTTCTTTCTCCCATTATCTAATGGTGTTTTCCATTTCCTGCGGCTTATTTTCTGTTGAGCTATCTATATGATAGACCAGAGATGTTTCAGCCTAAAAGGTTGTCTGAGTGAGTAATGCTGACCGGGATGTCGGCCTGGATAGTTCAATTGGTAGAGCTTTGACCTTGTAAGTCAAAGATCCGGGGTTCGAGTCCCGGTCCAGGCATTATTTTCACTCAGTCGGAAAAATAAAATTTCAATTAAAACTTTTAGTTTAAACTTCAAAACAAAACTTATTTAAAATACATTGTTGGCGATATCTATTCAGAAATATTATAATCGTTATGTTTAACAAATGTGAATTACAGTGTATATGAATTAGAAAATACAACATATATGTTTGCACATGTATTTTTACTTTCTTCTATCTTCAATAGAAGAAAGTATTGGATTCGTAAAAATTTTCGATTTCGGGTTTTTGATGGATTTACACGTTTTGAGAGCTGTAGAACACGATTTGACCATTTTTAAAAAAGGTCTGTCTGTCTGTCTGCCTGCCTGTCTGTCTGTCTGTGTGTGTGTGTGTGTGACAAAATTTTGTGGCAACTGTACCTCAGGAACTACTGGACAGAATTTCATACAAATTGGTATGTAGTTGCACCTTGACATAAATTAGTGCCTATCAACTTTTGGTAAAAATCGTCTCACAGGTTGCGTTGCCATCCCGCTTTTTCTAAATTTTTAACATGGTGATATAGGGCAAAAATTTTCAAGATGGGTATCATTCGAAAGGTCTCGTCAGTACCTTTAAAACGAATGGTTGAACTATAAATATGTGGTAATTTAAAACAAAGTTATCGATTTTTTTTACTTTTAACGAAAAATAAAAACTTGGATTTTTTTTTTTTTTTTTTAGATATTGTTACTGAGTGAATTTGTATAGGAAAATATAGAAGAAAGTCTCGTGGTGGCCACAACATACTAGTTTAACATGGAGTTTTCGTTAGTGACATTTATGCACTTGTTATTAATTTGACTTTAACTATTTTGACTTATTATTGTGCCTATTAAAGCATTAATTCAATCGAATTCTTCTTTATATTAATACAAACGCTACAGAAAATTTTGTAATTTTTCATTAAATACAATTTTTCAATAAGTTAGTTTTTATTCTTTTTTTCGAAAAATTTCGAACGTGTTCATCATTGGAACATAAATTATATATATATATATATACATATATATATATATATATATATATATGTATGTATATGAGTGTATATGCATGTATATGTATGTATATATAATTTAACTAGTGAGAAATTTTAATTTTTCCTATAGATAATTCGCATTTTTTCAATAACAGTAAAACGTATAGAATATATATATATACACATGTGCGTGTGTGTGTGTTTGTGCATGTATAGATATATTATATATATATATATATATATATATATATATATTCAAAATAAATGACAAGATTTAATTTGTATAGAAAAGGCGCTGAAAGCAGCACAAAATTGTATACAAAAATAATATATTTAAATAAAGTTAAATGATGTCATGAAAGCGAAATGTAACAAACAACAAGAAAACTTATCAAACAATGTTAATAAACATGAAAATAATTATAATTATAAATTTTCATGTTTGTTAACATTGTTTGATAAGTTTTCTTGTTGTTTGTTACATTTCACTTTCATGACATCATTTAACTTTATATATATATGTGTGTGTGTGTGTGTAAAATAATTAAAAATGCTGGGATGCACTTCGGGTGGTTTAGGAGTCCTTCACACGATTATAGAGTCATTAAATTGCACACTTGCAGTCTAGTATTAATAATCACTCAGCAGTTAGCTTTAATTGGCTTTATTTAATTCCAAGGCATGACTGAAGGTAGCTGAATGCAATGGAGTTCAGGGTTTCACTGGACATTATTACCGAAAATCGCCGTGGCCTTTCCGGTATTCAGGGCCGGTCCCCGAGGCCGACTTGCTTGGTAGTTAAGATCTTTTTAGCCGATGATTGTTCAAATCTCTCTAAAAACGCTCTTTAATTTTTGTGAGTTTTCTATTTTATACCCGTAATTTTTGGTGTAATTTGGTGTATTTCTAATTCCATCCCATTTTCTCTAATTGGTTATATCATTTAATAACAACGCCTCTCCATTATTTCTTATTTGTTGTACTTTCGTTTTTCCCAGACAGTCTGGAGCCTTAACCCGCCAAAGTTGCCAATTTGTGAAGTCAATAAAACAATTATTTATTGCTTTATTTTTGAAATAAGTAATCAAACGATAATTTAGAATCATAAATCTTCTATTTCTTTTAACATCGTAAATTTAATTCTTGTATTGAATCTTTCTGACGCCAGTTACTTTTGTATTGCTCATTAAGTTTAATTTGTAGATTATTTCCAGGCATCAAGATGCTTAATGATTAACTTTTTAATTTCAAATGTTCGGGATTGCCATTTCCCATTCGTTAATTTTTATGCTTTTAGTCTTACAGCCTAATATGAAATCTCCTTTAATTTATTTTGCAATATTTCTTTGAAATATAAACAGAATACACTGAAAATATGAAAATAATAATTTAAAATATAAAAATATTAATTCTTACTTCTTTTATCTCTCATATTTCATATATATATCAATTTAATTTTATTTGTGATTGAAATCACTTAAAAAATTCTTCTGTGATATTTAGAGTGGAAGACGTTAGATTGGAATTAATTTATGCAATTGCTTACAATCTTACGTCATACATGTGACACATTTCTGTATGTGATAAAGGATTAATTTACATTCTAATTTGTGTATTCCACGAACTATTCAAGTAATTACTTTACTATGAATTAGAACGCCATTTCAGACTCCAATGTGGGTGCATTAGAAATATGCAAATCGTTCTACTTCTGAATTACAAAGCTAAGTGAAATGGTAGCATAGTTTATGTTATGTTTTAAATGAGTTTTGTTCTAAAGTAAATTGAAGAGTTTCTAAGTTTATAACGATAGATATTCTTGTGTATTACAAAATATCATTTAAAATAAAGTGTTGATAATTTCCATTCATAATCATAAAATTTAGAATGCTTCTATGCAAATAAAATGTTTGTGAAATGGAAGACATTGCATATAGTAAAATACTTTGTATTATTAAGTTAAAGCACTTTCTGTGTATATAACAGGATAACCTTTTAGTCAACATTAAAATTCACGAAAATGTTAAAAATTGCTCTAAAACCATTGTTGCCTCAAAAGGATAGCTTACGTGTAACAAAGGCAGATATTTGCTAACTTACGCTGCATGTTCCCAGTTTATCTTTTAGCTCTTCTCAAAGAGAAACTAAAAAACATTTTCCTCTCCACTGTATTATGGTTTACACAAATATCTGACGAGTAAGACTGATTTGCAATCCATTTTCAGTTTAATGGATGAAAACTGTGATGGGAAGTTTCTGTACCAGACCTGGAGATTAATCCTAGACCGTCAGCAATAGCCTACTAGGTAGCTCTAGTGACTCGCTAAACACACTCAATCTGGAACTCAACTTCAACAATTTCCTCTCTGAGATAATAAAAAAAATTAAAATACTAATACCTGTTATCCCCTAATTTACATTTCTCCCTAAATTAGCATTAATTACGTAATTTAAATTCACCATCATGATATTAATTCCCATCAGCTTTCATATCTTTTAATTTTCCTTCTTAACGTTTTCACCGCCTCTGAATAGGGCAGAATTGTAATATTGTTTTCACTGTACAGATTTAACAATGTTGTAAAATAACTATTGTTTAACCTAAAAGAATACAAATAAAACTAGGCACCTACAATAGAGGATAAACCGTTTAAAACTATTTTCTGTGATCTTTAAATTTCAAAAATCTTTAAAAATCCATACTTACTTAATTTTGAACTAAAAGTGTATTGTTGAAACAGGTACAGCTTAGTGAACGGATATATTCGTTAGCGGCTGTTATATGGTTGTTGTCGTATAATAAACTTAAAGCAACACAATATAGACTAAAATTTTCCAACACGATTAAAAATTCGCATCTGTTTCTCATGATTCACAAACATTTATGTAAACACAGATACCTGACAGAAGTATTACATATTTCAGAAAATTTATATTAATGTTGCAGTTATGTCTCCATATTTTTGCTTTAGAAATCTGTGCATTCATAGAAAACGATAGTAAGTAATGCTACAAAATTAGTATATCTATTTATGAATTAATAAACTTTTAAATGAACAAAATAAACAGCACAAAAAACGGCAGTACATATTTCAGGTAGAAATCATTAAGCACGGTTTTCATCTGGTGAGATGTGCCTAAGTTTCCTATATTGATTGATTATTTTTCTTTATTATTTGGGCCAGAGACAATTGCCATCGCTTTTAAATTCATAGAGCGTATTTTCAAATATTTATTCATCATTACTCTACACTTGTTTTTCGGAGCATTTTATTACAAACATAATAATTGTTTCAATGCAATAGCTGAAAGCAATAATCTGCAAGTTCTATTAAATAAATTTACTGCATGAAAATTTCAAATTTCTTATTTCTATCGACTTTTACCAAGTTAGCCTTTCTTAAAAATTATTTAAAATAAGGAAAATCTTTGAATTTCTGATTACTTTTAAAATTAACTGAAGCTAAATAAAAATTTCGACGCAGTATTTCATTTTGATCTTCTTAGACTTATTATAGAATTTTATTCTAATGTGAGTTTTCTATTTTTTTTAATTAATATTTTAATGGCAGCTTAATAGTTTGATTTCATACACTGAATCTTCAAGGATTAACGTAAATCTGTACCTCTAATTTCTATCAGGATATGAACGCTAGGAGAATAGCAAAATTTTCTGATGAATAAACGCATTTAAAAATAAAAATAATACAATTAAATAACTGATGATAAAAAGAAATTCTGATAAAAGTTTTTGGAATTAATTAGTTTAAGGTCCTTAAAAAATAACAGCCTGCCACTTTAATAATGTTAATTAGTTTAAGACGTTAATATCTGCACAATAATAAAAAGACAAAAGTTTAATTTAAATGAATATTTAAAAAAAATACATTATCAACTGTTTACTGTCAAAATATTATAAAAAGAAAACAATTAGAAAACTGTAAAAATATTTATTTCTACTTATTTTTAGTCATTAGCTATTTTCACCCATATTACAGTACCCGCCGCTTATTAAAATCACATTCGTTCTGTGCAAAAATGGTTTTATTAAACGGATGATTTTTATATCCGGCGAACATTCCTGCACTCGAGAAAAAGGTGTTACTTCTCTGAATTTAGAAAGTAATTTTAAAAGATACCAAATAATGGAATTAATAAACAGTATTAATTAATTTTTAACAGATACTTATTTAACTGTTCCTTCAAAATAAGATAATTAAAACATATCAAGCTTCTTCGAGGAAAATCATCCTTACTTTCCTATAAGTACATGTCTAACATCTTGTTTAAACATCTTGCTTCTTAGTTATTTCATAATAAGGATTAGAAATCGTCTTTTAATAATTAAAAATTAAATTAAAAAAAATCACTTGCGAATTAAATCAAATTTGTAACCTTTTGCCGCGCTTTGAAGAATACGTTCCCTCCAAAGACAAGTTATCATGTTTAATTGCTGAAAATGTAAAATTTAATGTTCTAAATGTAAAATTTACGACAAAGAGAGATAACGAAGAAATTGCGGTATTTTCTTTTCTTTTTTATTTAAAAAATTTTAAAAATCACAGCGTAAATAGGAATTTACTCAGCGTGCGTAAAGGGCATTTTTGCTGCTGAAGAGATTCTTTTGATTTTATTAACCGGCGATGCTGATTTTATTGAGCGGCGGTTTTAAAATTAGTTTACATTTATTTGATTCCGGTCCTGATAATTTGATCAGACTAAGCGGCTGATTTTACAAACCAGTGAATTTATAAGGCGGCGGTTACTGTATTTGAAAATTTAGTATTTTGGTCGTTAATTCTATGACCATTTTTAGAACATAAAAGATGATTTTGAATTTTTTCTATGGTTTAAAGTGAATTTCAAACCACTACGAGCATTCTTTCTTGAACAGGAATTCGGACGCAGTATCTGGCAGCTGACTAAATATTCGGCTACCAGATGGACATTATTTCGAAAATCAAATAAAACTAATTAGAAACAGCCATAATGTGTTCGAAGGGTTTGCATTTTTATTTGAGTATTCTACAAACTATTTAAATAATTTCGGTACTATAAACTAGAACTTCACTTCAGATTCCATTGATGATGCACTAGAAATATGTAAATCATTCTATTTGTAAATTACACAGCTAAGTGAATTGGTAGCACAATTTATGTTATGTTTTAAATGAGTACTATTCGAAATTATAGTAAAATTGGTGGCATAGTCAGTAGGGAACTGCCCTCTGTGGACTTATGTCCCTGGTTAGAATTCCGGTCTCGCATGGATGTTTGTGATGTGCTTCATGAGTTAAATGTATTAGAAAAATGTGAATTGTTATTGTTAAATTATGTAATATGGATTAATAGACACAAACGTAACCCTAACTATTGGTCTGAAATCTGTCAAACAAATCCCCCAATATATATATATTTATTTATTTATATATGTATGTAAATACTAAAGAGGTACTAAATTTATAATCTTATATGTTTTACTTTAGAGAAAAATTTAATTAAAATACATCATTTTTTATTCTAATTTATGAACATCATAATCTGCTTGTGTAAAACGGGCAAATTTGTAGTGTGAATTAGAAGATAATGCAGCGTATATTTCTGTAAAGTGGAAGGTGGAGCAAAACCGACCATTTAAGTTTTGAAATTAAATGTACGTGTTTTCTATACAAGTTTCTTTGCAAAAATCATTCTGTATACCTGTGTGGCAGTCCCTATTAGGTTAAGAAGCAACCTCCTGAGTTATGAAGTATATATAATTTAATAAATCATTTCTTATTTTCTCAATCTCTATAAAAATGACTACCTTCCTCCACATTCTTCAGCAAACTAAAGCAGAGTATCTTGCAAATTAAATAGAAAAAGTGAGTTTTATCATTAGTGTTACTGAAAAATGAAAGATAAATACAGATAAAAAGAAATCAATATTATACAAAAGGACATTAAATAAATATGATTACATGACTATAAAAAAATAATTTTTTAAAGCAAAATCAAAAACGAAATTTTAATTTTGTTCCTCGCAATTGGAACAAGTTTCGTCGGTCCATGCACCACATTTAGAGCGCTGGGTCCATCTTTTATTATTCTTCTAACAGCACATATGTCACAATAAAATTGGAAGCATCATCTTCCTCATTCTTCTCCTTGAGATGAGTGTTTGCCTTTTGCAGATATTGGTTTAAACAATTTTAGCATAATCTTGAGTTGTTCCGTATTTTTAATTCCTTCATCTTATTTTATTTTATTTTATTTCACCGATATAAATTACAGTTTCTTTTCAATGATTTTCTTACTTTTATTATTTCCTTACTGTCGATTTTTACTTTGTTCCATTGGTTTCTGCAATTTTTTCCGATTTCATCTTTTATTATTTATTTTTTGTGTGCTTCAGATTACACTAAAATATATGTTCACATATCTTCTTTTTAAATTTTTTACCTGTATCAAAAGGAGGCGCCAGTGTTCTAGGAAAAAATTCAAACGTATCTATTACAACTATCTTTTATATATTATAACGTAAATATTATAACTACCTTTCACGTTTCTTGGATAATTTTAATAATTCGCAAAAATATTTCTTAATTGTTCGATAAAGATATAAATATACAAGATGCAAATACCTTATATAATGCGATATGTTTAATATAAAAAAAAAAAGAAGAAGAAGAATCAATAGCAATTAGAGAATAGTTTTTTTTTACTTTCTCTTACCCATAAGGTAGAGAAAGTATTGTTTTTGGGTCAAATTTTCGAACGCGAGATTTTGTTATATTTACACGTTCTGAGGTCCCCTGAATATGAAAATCATGTTTTTAGCAAATGGTCTGTGTGTCTGTGTGTGTGTATGTGTGTCTGTGTGTATGTCTGTGTGTCTGTCTGTTATCAGCATATCTCAAAAACAAATTATGGTAGAAAGTTCAAACTTGGTATTCTAAATGTGTATGATATAGGGATGCTACAGTAAGCTTTTCGTTAAGATCAAGCAAATGGTTCGTGTACAGGGACAATCAAGAGAATTCTAATACATTACGTCTATGGGGGAAATTGCAGGAAAGTACAGTTTAACGTCTATAGACTGCACTAAAGCAAACGAAACGAATATATATTTTTTGTAATAGAGATAGATAACTGGGAAAAAAAATTGTGTATATAGGAGCCTCGCCTCCCCCCCCCTGGAGGAGTAAATTTTCATGATGGGTATTTTTCAAAAGAGCTCGTTAATACCTTTAAAACGAATGGTTGAACCATCGATCTGCGATAATTTAAAATAAAGTTATCGATTTTTTTTTTTAATATAGATAATAAAATGGACTTTTTTGGGGATATTTCGTGTTATACTACTACTCTAATACGGAAATCGTCTGCTTTATCATAAAAGATAATTTTTTTAAATAATAATTTTAATAAATTATTTTTTAAAAACAGAATTATTTTTTAATAACCGAATTAAATTCTATATAACTGTAGGTGCATTAATGAAACGGGGGGTTGAAGGGGCGGTAGCCCCCCTCACATAGAACTAATTATTATATAAAACTCTTCAGAAGCCTAATATGAATTGTTTAACACAGGTTTACATAACAGAACTCGTTATCTTACCTTTTAATTTGCAATCTGTATTAATAGTATTAAATTTCAAGGTAAGAGAAAGTCGTGTGAGTGACACACCAGATTATTATTATTTTTTTTTTTTTTTTAGGTTTGAAGGAATAATTTATTCATTTTCCCACAAAGTAGCGTCACACATATAGCATATTTATGCGCGTTCTAAGGGGTTGATATACAATTTAATTTTGGTATTCCACAAACTATTTAAATAACCACTACTGCAAATTAGAATCTCAATTTAGATTCCGTTGTCGGGGCACTAGAAACAGCTGAAACGCCCCACTTGTGAATTACAAAGCTGAATGAATTTGTTGCACAGTTTATGTTATGTTTTAAATGAGTATTACTCTGAATTCATTAAAAAGGTTCTAAATTTTGGTGGCTAGGTATTCTGCGTTAGAACATAACACCATTTGAAATAAAGTTTTGACGACTCCAATTCGTAAGCATGATCATTTGTTTATCTATCTCCAAATTACATATTTTTAGAATTAGAAGATGTAATTTATATTTTTTTTCTTATACGAGTATATTCTCCGTGTCGAATTACCTTTAAATTCACATTAAAATTTACAAAAATCTTAAAATCGTTAAAAGAGACATTATATCTAACAAAAGGGATATTTTTTTTATTGTCATATAAACGTTATTTAACAGAATAAAGCTATTTTATTAAAAAGGGGCTTTGTTTCTATTCTTTTTTGGCTCATTTAATTAGAAATATTTAAGAATTTTTAGGGCTATATTATTTTCTTTATACTTTCATGAAAAAGTTAATTTAATAACATTGAAAATTATGTAATATGCCTGCAGTTATTCAAGATAGTGTAAAAAGGGAAATAGCATTATTCGTGATTTAACTTTTTTGTTATAAGTAAATTCTGTATCATTATACAAAATAATAACTAATTGCAATTAATTATTGCTAAATTACATTCAAATTGATTGTTAAATTTTTTCTTAAAACAAAATACATCAAATATAATTACGCTGTTAATATTTTTTTTCATTAATGTATTTGTTGCTAAAGAATTTATTTTAGTAAAATCTTATTTTTGTTTGATTATTTCTTTATTCTGTTCATGCTGCATTTAAATACCTTCTAGTTAATTAATGCAAAATGAGTGAAATTTAAAACTTTAGTTTAAATGTTTTTAAAGAAATTGTGTATTAATATTTTAATTTTTTAACGCATGAATTAATATTAACAAACTTCATTTACACACTCAGTTATATTAGGATTTGAGTTTGGGGATGTCACCCTACGGCAACATTTTTTAAATTAAAACTCATTGAACCAGGTAATGCGACTTTGGAAATCATAATTTTGACTAAATAAGATGCAATTAGCTAAACAAAACTTTTATTGCTGAATTTATTTTTTATATTAAAGTTATATTTCCTTATGTTATTGAATGAATCTGTAGTGCATTTATGCACATTAAGAGTAATTAGAACAAATTTGTTGCTAAAATATGCTTAATTTACTACTTAATTACTGCTTTAATTACCTAGTTCTGTCTATTTTGATCAAATTAGCTTGTCTAGAAAGTTATTTCACAGAACAGAAATCTTTAAATTTTACATTGTTTTGAAAATTAATTGAAAGAACTAAAAAACAGCGACGCATTAAGCAGTTTTGATATCTTAACTTATTATAGAATACTTTTCACATTTAAATCATGTAAATTTCTAACTTTGAAGTTTTAATGGTTTAATTATTTGTTTACATATACTAAGTTTTAAAACAAAACTGTACCTTTAATTTCTATCGAGATATGATCATTAAAATGAAATGGAAATATTTAATGGAATGAAGCCCTTCATGATAAATAAAGTACTTTTAAATAATAGATGATAATAAGAAATTCTAATAAAATTTTTGAATTAACTAGTTGAAGAGTCTTACAAAATACCAAACTGCCATGCTATAAGTTTGTTTAAGACTTTAATCTTTTCCCAATATTAAAAACAGTAATTTAATTTAAATAAAGATTTTCAAAATGATTTTATCAACATTTGTAAGGCGTTAGGTTCAAACACGTACGAATACGTTAAATAGCCTATCGATATTGAGCCATCTTCCCTATCTTTTAAAATAATATAGACGGCGCTGTCGCCATTCTTGGCAAAATATCTAATGATATTTTGCCAATCCATAAAGTGAAGTGAAAACGTTTTAATTTCTGTAGTCTGTCAGAAGCAGAAGTCAGAAATTGTAGTTTTTACGATGTCGCGGAAGGGTGCCATTATAATAGAATTCCACAATAGAACATTTAAGAACGACATCTGGAATCCCATTACTTAATACTTTAATTAAAATGAAGCACAATTACAATAACTATGTAAATTTCTATGTACATATTTACATCTTTTTCGCAATAAAAGAACAGAATATAACTAAATTGAAGATACATCAGTCAGGCCACAGATATATGTTCCGCGACATCGTACAACTACAGTCTCTGATTGCTGCTCCTGACAGACTACTGAAATTAAAATGTTTTCACTTCACTTTATGGATTGGCAAAATATCAATAGATATTTTGCCAAGAATGGCGACAGCGCCGTCTATATTATTTTAAAAGATAGGGAAGATGGCTCAATATCGATAGGCTATTTAACGAATTCGTACGTGTTTGAACCTAACGCGTTACACATTTAAATATCTAAATGAAAGGAAAAATATATATTAGAAAAATACTTCTCATTTCTACGTATTTTTATAAAAACAGGCAAAATATAATGAATAAATAAATGGAAAAAGGGGAATAAATGAATGTTTTTAAATTTCATGCTATTTTGAAAATCTGTGTTTGGGATATTGATTTCATGGCTATTGCTCACAAAATACGGCTCATTACAACAGCACCAACGGCTCATTACAACAGCCTAAAGTGGATTCCAAATCGCTACGAATATCTATGTTTGAACTGGAATTTGAACATAGCGCTGTATAGCTAAAGATCAGAGGGCATTTGGCTAACTGATGGCATTACTTTATAAAAATACACCCAAAATTTTTTGTAATTTTTCTTACACATATTGTCACGTAGATGTTGTGAAGAGCCAAAGTGAGCACTTGAAGCGAAGTAACAAGCGTAGTTTATTAGCAGAACGAACTTGTAATACAGTTTCACTCGGCTTCGAACATACTCAAACTGATGAACAAGTCGCTTATATACAATATTAGAATATTTCAGAATAAAAGATTAACATAAATTAGAATATTCTAGAAACTGCTAGAATAGGAAATTAAATATGCTAAGATAATTATAAGAATTTAGAAATATATTTTTAGAGTCTTTAAATTTACTTGCCCCTGGCTGGAATCGAACCGAGGCCGTCTGGGTGACAGTCCAAAGACATACTTCCACGCCACGGCAACTGTAAAGAAAGTTGACTTTGTGGCAATATTATATCAGAGTTCGCCGATTTAATTCTTCTAACTTTCCAAATTTAAATATTTCTTTGATTAACATTTGATTACATACAATCATCAAATACAAAAGTAAACTTTTATTTTATATTAAAGTTTAATCATTATAACAGAAGTAAATGTTTTGCATGATTTATTTATTTATTCATTTATTGTTTTAAGAAGAATAAAATATAATTTGGACAGTTGAGAATACGAAAAGAAATTCTGTTAATTTTTTTGAAAATTAATTACGCCACGAGCACGGAAAAAGAATTAATTAATAAGTAATAAAAGTAAATGCTAGTTGTATTTTAAAGTTGTTAATAATTTTTAAAATTTCGATCCCTAAACAATATTGATAAAGTCCTCCTTGCCCAGATGAAAATCAGTATTGATTTCTTTGTTCTTTTTATAAGTCTTTATATTAAACTAAGATGACGGATCAAAATAATTATATTATTCTAGACATTGATATAATTTAAGCGCTAACCTAAACTTAGGCAAACCAGTCATAAATATACACTCTAAGAAAAAAAAAAAAAAAAAAAAAAAAAAAAAAGATACATCAAGAAGGAGTTTTTCTAATGGGACAAAAAATACATACTATAGAGAAAACAAAAATGGTTACAATTTCAGAACAAATGGATGATTTTTAAAGAGAAAGAACTTTACAAATTGAGCAATTCAGTAAGACGTTGGTCTCCCTCTGACTACTATGCAAGCTGTAATTCGGCTTGTCATTGATTGGTAGATTTGGCGGGTGTCTTTCTGCAGGATATCGTGCCAAATTCTGTCTAATTGGCGCTTTAGATCGGCAAAATCATGAGTTGGTTATAGGGGCCTTTTTATAATGCTCGAAACGTTCTCAATGGAGGAGACATCCAGCGGTCTTGATAACCAAGGAAGTATTAGGCGAGTACGAATCAAGCAGTAGAAACTATCGCCGTGTGCAGGCAGACATTATCTACTGAAATATGAGCCCAGGATGGCGTAATATGAAGTGCAGCACAACGGACGTAGAATATCGTCGATGTACCGCTGTGCTGTAAGGGTTCCGTGGATGACTACCAAAGAAGTCCTGCTACGAAATTAAAAGGGACTTTAGATCTGCTCTTCTGATTGTCGCCCCAAATGGTTGGATACACTCAGGTTGATATCCTCCGTTGTCCAAATTGTCTCCAGACACTCCTTCGCTGGTTAAAAGTGCTCAATTCAAAGCGAGATTTATCACCGAAGACAGTTCTACTCCATTCAGTTATATTCCAGGTCGAAAGTAGCCGACGCTACTGGAAATGGGTTTGTCGATGTGCAGAGTTAAATAACAATCATCACAAAGGGCTCCTTGCGCTCAAGCACCTTTCTCTGTGCAGCCTGTTAATGGTATTTCAAGTCACTGAAGTACCAGTCGCACGTAGGTTCGATGGTAATAAAAATCTGGGGTTTTGAGTACTGCTATTACGATTGACCGTTTTTCACGTTTTGTCCTCTCTTTTGTCTGTCTGTTTCCTTTTTTGACGCTCTATTTGGTTACAGTTAACCTATTCCTGCCAAAATCGTCTAATAGTAGCATCACTGCTACCTAAATGTCAAATGATTCACCGATAAGACCAAACGACTTCATTAAACCCAACTACACTCCTTTTTCAATTGCTGAATTCTGTGCATATTGTTCGCGTACCTTTATTCGAGGCATAGTTGCTGTCTATCTCAGAAGATAGAATAAAATCCTCATCAAAGAATGTATGATCTGGAATCGAAGTTTCTCCTCTATAACTCTGTGCCAGTTGTGAAGTTAAGGTACGATGCAGCGTAACATGTTCATTCAACAGCAGTCAAACTTTAAATTCTTCCATTTTCCGGCGGATTATATTAGCATTTCAATTTGTATTCAATTTCCATTACTACTTCTTGGTACGCTTTTTTTTTTTTTTTTTTTTTCACACGAATTTGATTTTTCAAGTAAAGGGTATCTAAAATTCATTGATAAATTTGGTTGAAACATTGATATTTGTAATGTGCACGCTGGGTTTCAAGAAAATCGGTTCATATTTGTTTTTGTTTTTTTTAGTCTGAGGTTAAAACTTTCAAATTGCTGACATACTGAAACAAGATGGTAGTCACAGTTGGTTAGTAAATGGTTGACACCTTAATGTATGTACATACCACATGATTTCGGTTTATAGGTACATAATTATAAAATAATTAATAAACTTAATTGAGATCATGAGGGCTATGTACTTAGTTTCTAGTTAACCGGTTTTTAAATACGTTTATTATCTGAGTTTGAAAATTTCACATTTCATAAATGCGTTTTTATAAAAGACAGCCATTTTAAGAGGGGGCATCATATTCGACAACGAAATAAAACAAGATTTTCTAAGTCAAATTCACTGTTTACATTTGGTTTGGATTCATTAATTGTTTCAGTATTCTGATGTTATCTTTATGAAAACTTTTCCATTATATTTATACAGATAAACAAAAAGCGTAAAGAAACTAAGATGCTAATAAACTAGATAAAATAAATTATTTAAAAAAATAGTTTTTAAAGAGATGTACATATCACATTTAAGATTATTATCTTAAAACAAATAATAATTTTTACATAAATGAAATTATTGAAAAACAATCAGTTCAATAAAATCAATTTTAAATGTCTAAAATTTTAAAAGAAGACATTTATAAATAAAGAGATTTCCTTATTTCTCTATATATATATATATATACATATATTAAATAAGCATGTCCAAAAGAATTTTATATATATATATGGTTCACTTTTCTTTTCTTTTCTTTTCTTTTCTTTTCTTTCTTCTTTCTTTCTTTCTTTCTTTCTTTTTTCTTCTTTTTTTTTTTTTTTTTATTAACTAAGATTATTCAAAAACTTTACATTACTTACCTATGTTTTTAACGCAGTTCTATATAATTTTTCTAACATTTCAACTTTAAAACTTTTAATAGCTTAAAATATTTTACAGAAAGATTACCACAGATTAATGTAAAGTTGTACCTTTAATTTCTGTAAAAATTAGTTTTTTTTTTTTTTTTTTTTTTTTAAGAAAACTTTGAGAAAATGAAAGACTTTTTATAGATAATATTGAATGAAGCTCGAAGAAAAATTCAGAAAATTAATTAGACTGCAAGTCTCAATTTATATATAGATATAAAAGAAAAAATGACAATCTGTGAATTAATTTAATTTTTCTTTTTCTTCTTTTATTTCCAAGTAAAGAAAAGAACATGTTTCCCTTACTTAACCGCTGTTAACTATTTTAAAACATTAATCTTTTAGATTTTTCTTTTTCTTTTTTTTTTTTTTTTTTTTTTTTTTTTTTTTTAATCATTGAATGAAAATCTTAAGAAATAATTAATTGAACGGCATCATTTTTATACATTTGGAATTAATAGATGAAAAACAAGTAAATTTAAAATCCACTTGGTTTAATGCAAAAATATTAATGATTCTAAGCCAAAAAATTCTAAGCCTGGTTTCGTTTTTTAAGTAATAGATATAAATTTCTATACAAAGCAGAATTCAATTTTGTAAGATAGGATATTTTAAATATATTATTCTATAGAAAGGCATGCAGTTAACTGTGTTTAATTCCCTATCATTTGTTTACTATAGTAATTTCTCAAATTTTCTTTGGTATAGCTTTAGCGTAGGCGCCGCTTGGCAGATTTTAATTTTTTTTTGTCGTTTTGGTAATGAATTAATATGGCTATCGCAATTGCGTATGTATGCATCTTGGTAATAAACGTTTGAGCTACTTTGGTGTGAAATTTCAAATTTCGCCGAGAGTTTTATACTGAAACTGCTCTTTTTCTTTAGCACGAAATTTCTAAATTTTTAGAAACATTTGAGCTACTTTGGTGTATAAAATTCCAATTTCGCTAAGGGTTTTATACTGAAGCTGCTCTATTTCTCTAGCACCAATTTTCTCTATTTTATTATAAGTATTTAAATAAATGCTTGCACGTTCAATTTCTATCTTATATATACAGAAATATATTTATTTACTTCTTTATGTATATATTTTCATTAATTAGTTTTTCTTTTAAATGATATTTATATTAAAAATAGGGTTTATATTTAATAGCTTTTCAAGTAATTATCCGATTGAACTGAAAAATGCGGTGTTAGTTAAAATTTGTCTTCATTAATAATTGTACTAATTTTTGATAAAATAATATAATCCGGACAAATACAGTAACAAGCTTTCAGCTTTATATACACACACACACATATATATATATTTATATATACAGGGTGTTTCAGTGAACCGTTTCAGAACTTCTAAGAGGGGTAGGGTACATCCTGACAACTCGAAATCATATAGCAATGTGGGGTCGGAAATGCTTTCCTGAAGCGGTGTTGTACACAGAAGCTGCCGGAGAAATTCGAGATATGCCTGGAGTATTCCAGAATGTTCGGATGTCCATGCGTCGGAGATGTGAGGCGTGCATTGTAGCCCGTGGAAGATACTTCGAACAGTTACTTTTTGCTTCTTTTCATGTACAGGGTGTCCTAAAAGTTCCAGTACTCCAACTTAAAGAACTCATTGTGTCCATGATTTTTTTAAATATTAAATTTTATCGACTGCTTATTATTGCATCAGTTCTTTATTTTTTATAGTTTGTTTCTTTTCTCGCTCAAGTTGTGTGAGAATAAAGTTTTAGGTTATTTTGTTCTTCATAGTGAAATATTTTTATCACGCATTCAGAGAATTTCGCTGTTTAAAGCTTATTTTGAAAGTAAATCGTATGAAAGATGCAAAGATGTTTGGCGATATAAATATCCAGATGATGCAATACCGAGTAAAAATATGCTATATCAGTTCATTCGACAATTTCATAATACAGGATTTGTGCAGGTGGGTACAAGTTTCTCTACAAGAAGTCACTCCCAGCATGTTAAAACGCGTTTCTAAACACTTGCGCACAGGGCCCAATTAAGCTTTGAAGCTAGGGGAAGCTCAGTATCATTTCTGGGCAACCCTTTTATTTCGGATTTGTTTTTGTTTTTTTTTCATTCATATACCTGGGTAGTTTCTACACACAACATTAAAATCGTATAACTTATTAATTAAGAACATTCAGATTTTTGAGGCTAAATAACAGATTTTTCCCAAAATAGTGAGTATTTTACCTTGCTTTAGGCGACCTTTCTCAGAAAAAATTTAGTCTGAGGGTGAAAATATGAAACAGAAATTCCAAGAACCTGTTTTTAGTCATTTTAGGACCCCTCTTAAATTGTAGAGGGGAAGCTTGTGCTTCCTGAGCCTTTTGGGTAATCAGGCCCTGCATGCGCAAACGAGTTCAGCATTGCCTCCTAGAAAAAGGTGGACATTTTGAACATTTATTATAAATGCAAGTTCTGTATTTTTTCCTCCGTTATTTTAAATGTGCCTTTTATCATTAGCATAAAAATAATCGTTTTAAGGTTTGTTGTTTTGTAAATAAAAAATACATCAGCGTCAGTACTGGAACTTTTAGGACACTCTGTATTATTAAAACGATTTCTCACTTACGGTCTCTTTTCTTTATGGTGCTTCTGTGTACAACACCGCTTCAGGAAAGCATTTCCGACCCCACATTGCTATATGATTTCGAGTTGTCAGGATGTACCCTACCCCTCTTAGAAGTTCTGAAACGGTTCACTGAAATACCCTGTATATATATTTGCATGTTCATTTAAAAAGTGATAGATAAAAAATAATAACAATCCTGAAATTGCTGTTTGCAAAAAATAAAGAATAACAATTTATCTAATTTACACTTAAATGCTTAAAAATAATACATTAATGTACTGTGGACTACTTAAATATTAAATTTATATTTTTAATTTGCCGAATGCTTTGATTTTTTTAATCACATTTATGCCTTATTAAATATAATATTCAATATGATTACTGAACACAAATAAATTTTCAAAAAGTGAGGGGAAAAGGCTCAGATTAACTTTAAATTTACCTTATTAGGATATAAATATAAAGTGCATAGCAAATATATTTTTTCGGTTGCATATGATCAATTGCTAAAAATAAGTGCAGTGGAATCTATGAATATCACTGCTTTATTGGAATTGAAGCTTATTTAAAGGATTTATGCAGGTGGTACAAAGAAGTCGTAAAAAGTTTAATACTTCCATACATTCGATTTTATACTTATTTTAATCTATTAATAATTTAAAATATCACCGTTAAAAGATTTAAAAAATGTATAAGTACAATTTTTTGCTGATTAACACCTTCAAACTTCGCGCCTTTTACATAATAGAAACAAAACTTATACGTATTTACGTAGAGAAGTACGATATATATATATATATGTGTGTATACTTCTATTCAAAAATATCTCTTAGAAAGTTAACCGCTTTCAAATTTAATGGCTTGTGTTTGACCAGGGTTATAAACTTCATCAATATAAAACAAGACAATGTCGAGAACTTTCCCCTAATAATGTGAAGGAAAAAAAAATCATAAAAAAAAAAAAAAAAAAAAAAAAAATAACGTTCTAGAATATTCAGACTTTTGTAATTTTAAAATAGTACTAGTCTATAGAACTAAAATTCATGAAGAATATTGACCTTCATTATATAGATTTTATGAATTTTATCGATTCATGGTTTTCGTCCTATAATTCGTTAATTTTATTTGTTTAAGATTCTTCTCCACCTCCTTGAGCATTTCTTTCAGTCAAAATTTTCAAGGCAAAAACTAATTTCCTCTTTCCTATGAAATTATCCATGAGATATGTCTTTTCAGGTTCTATATGCAAAAGCTTTGCAATTGTTCAGAAAGATTTTGTTAGAAATTTAGTGAATTAACATATTAGCGATGGGAAAACGAGAATTGCCGTATTAAGGCTATTTTCTGCTTAACACCGCAAGTACACATTAGCCATATTACTTACAAACTTTGAATAAAAACCACCGCTTTGACTGCAGTACTCGTGCTTACTTTATTCGCCTGATGAAGGGTCGCGTGTTTTTTCGACCCGAAACAATTGTTGCGAGTTTATTGCATTTTATGGTTTTTATTCAAAGTTTGTAAGTAATATTTTTTACAACGCCAGTTTTGTGGTGCTTTATTATTAGACAATAGCCATATGTTAACCTAAGAAACTTTTTTAACAGAATTACTCATCATTTAATGTATGTTTTTAAATTCTATTTCTTACATTCAGAAAATTCAAACCGATAAGTTTGTTTTTCTTTAAAAAATTGGTTTTAAAATATTTAATATTTCATTCTGCAGCCAAGAAGGTGAAAAATTAACAAAATCCATTTTTCGCTCTTTATAGCTTCAAAATGAAATAGACAAAATATCACAAAGTAATATCACAATGAAATATCAAACGTATCAAAAGCAGTATTATTATTTTCCTCATTTAAAGCAAGAGGAAGATCATTAAGTAGAATTAAGAATCATAGTCTTTAACGTAAATGAGTTCAGAATAATTAAACTGTCTTTCACAATTCTTTATATATAATCATATTCTCGAAATGTTCGATTTTTAAATTATTTTTAACATTACAGTACAGAGCAAAAATATGCATAAATAGACACTTACAGGATGATTTTTCTCGTAAAGATTACTTGAATAGTTTTAAAATGTCATTTATGATACTAGAAAGATATTTGTTAAAAGATTATTTAAAAAATGCCGTAAGTTATTAGAAATTAAGGGCTTTCAGGATATAACAGAATAGATAATTTTTTTTTTCATAAACTTGTATTAGTTGGGATTTTTATTTTAATCTTTGTAAAATTTAACATTGTATATGATAAAAAAGGTCAAGATTAAAGTTTTTATGAAACCATTTTGGGAGAGAGGGTAGGGAGTTGTATTATACAAATATTACTGAAAGTATTTGTCACAAGTATATGATATTAAGCTAGGCAGAGTCAATGTATGTTAATATTTTAAAACAAATTTAATTAATTTGTAGATGTACTTTTTTTTAAACACTTATGCATAGAATATTAAATGTCTCTTAAAACATACTGTTATTTTAAAATACAATTACATGTACCTACCGTAGCCTTGTTATTTGCAATTTCCAAAAGAATTTATTCAAAAGTATACTAAAATTCAATATTACAATCTAATTATATGGTAAAATAATTCATTAAATATATACAAAACATTTAAAAGTACACATAAATTTAAAAAATAAAAAATGAAATAAAACGCTACTGCACTGAAAAAAGAAAATCTTAATTTTCAAATTAAAATACAGCATATTTTGGCATATTCTGAAGCAAGTTCAGTACCTAGTCGAAATTTATAAATACGTCACAATGATAAAATATTTACTTAGTTTCTACGAAAACAAGTGTAATAATTTAATATGGGAGAAGAAGTTGCAGTATTAATGAGATTTGGGAAATTTTCTGCGAAATAATTCAGTTTTAATTATTTTCAGAACATATTATTAAGATTTAGCCAAACTTAAAGCATCCTGTAAGATATGATGATGACAGAAGAAAAAGTATACATAACTAAAAGGTTTGTGGCTACGAATAAATGCTGAAAATGTCATAAAATCATATAATATTATATTATTTTTATGCAGGGATTTAGAATTAATTTATAATTATATTCCCACAAAAAAAAAAAAAAAAAAAAAGATTAAGTTACTTTAATAATAAATGTTTTCAAAATATTATTGTAGTATCAATATCCTTATTTTAAAAAGAAACTGAATATTATTTTCGCGTTTTAAAATCTTATTTTTAGGTGCCCTCAAAATACTATTTTTTTTTCTTTGAGAATCTCTTAGATAAAGTACTCTTAACTAATATAAACATTAAATTTGATTGAATTACTCGTCGCGAAAAAATTGTTATTTTCACAAATTTCAAGAAGTTTTTTTTTTTTTTTTTTTTTTTTTAAGTTTTGAATTATCTTACCCGCAGCAAACATTTTTAAATAAAAGTGATTATCTAAGACATATTTTTTACTGTTTAATCAATTATGTAATTTATATTAGGAAAAAAAAACTACACCAGAATGCAAATATTTGCGTATAATTTAAGAATTAATTAAAATATAAAAAATGCATGACTTTTTTTTTCTTTTGCGGTCTCATGTAGCTTTGTACTTTTAAAGAAGCTGTTCTAAACCACAGTTTTTATTTACATCGAGATGCTGAGTTAAATTCAGCATGACCCTTCAGGACAACACTACCTTTAACAATTTCTCTTACTCGAATATCTGAAAGATAATTACATATATATGTGTGTGTGTGTGTGTGAATAACAGAAAATCTGCAATTTAATTAAATGAAGTTAACTAATTCAAAAAAAAAAAATGCGATAATAAAAAAGATGAAGGTGGTGTGTTGGAAATGGTGACCAGGTTTTTGTCAAAGCTGTGTTGTCAGCAATGTCCTGGGGCTTATTTTTGGTGCCATTTTACCCTCGGGCTGTTTTGTTCGGACTATTTTGTTAGGGATATTTCGTTCTGCGCCTATTTTATACTCAAGTTATGTAGTTATGAGACGATTTTGTCAACTTTATTTTGTCATCGGGGTACTTCTGTCAGGGCTGTTTTGACAAACATATTTTGTCCCTGGGCTACTTTGTCGGGATTGTTTTTGTTAGGGATATTTTATCGGTCAGGGCTATTTTGCCAGGCTAATTTGTTCTCGGGTTAACTTGATGTTGGACTAGTTTGTAGGGGGAGTTTTGTTAGACTAATATTTCGGAATTGTTAAGTCAGGGCTATTTTGCCCTGCGGGTACATACAATGTGTTACAAATGTTGTTAAATTTTTTTTACCTGTCTGAAAGAAATTGAACTCCGGTCCTAAAGTACTAAACTAAATGATTTTTCAGTGTTTTAATATTGTACACTTCACGTTTCGTTAACCCGTGAGTTGACCCGTTAACGCTAGGGGTCGTGTTTCCTCGCCGCCGTAGTGTTTTGGGAAAAGTGAAAGAAAGCCAGGAGAGAAATTAAAGTGCATCTATATCACACGAAGTTTTTTTCGCAAAACACTGATTTGTCTGAAAAATCGGAACAGGGGTGAAAAATGAATCAAAGTTTCTAGCCGCGTCGCGGTCAAATAGACCTATTTTAGAAGTAAAATGTTAACTGCTTCAAAAATTTTGCTGAAATTTTTCATTTTTTCCAAAGAATACTTTTGAGAAACATTAAAAAATTATTAATTTGAGCACTATTACTTTTGCTAAAGTTATACAAAATTCGATTGATGATATGATAATAAACATGTCTTCGAACGTTTCTGTCCATATGCTTATTTGTTTAAAAGTTATGCTCAAAAAAAGAAAACGAAAGAATAGTTTGCAACTTTAATTTTGAACACCAGTGTATTAACGACAATATCAAATTGCTAAATGCTTATAGAAAATAAGGTTGTCGAAATCTAGGATTCATATTGGCAATACAATTTAAAATCATACACCCTTTAAGATAAGTGTTTCACAGTGGTAGATTAAATTCACTGAAGTAAATGAAGGGCACAGGTAATCATGAATGAAAATAATTAATGACTGACCTCTAAATGTTTTCAGACTACGGGCCTGAATTATTTTTATTTTAGTCATTGTTACATATTCATACTTTAAGGAACTAAATATATTATAAAAGGTGCTGGTGAACGCTTTATCACTAAATTTAATAGAAAAGTTACCTTTATTGGAATTTTTACAGCTGTTTCTAGTAACGGAAATTATATACTTTAAGATACTCTATGATTTATCTATATTTTACAAAGTATATTTGTGAAAAGGAGTGCATTATGAAGCTTTTATAAGTATTGATAAGATATTTATTAGTTGCTTTATGTTAATACTAACGAACTATTGGAGTACACAGTCATAAATTAATTTAGCTAGAGTTAACAAACGATAATGTTAATGAAGAACTAAGATAATTAACTATTGTTGTCTAAGAACGGGATGCAAATTAGTCTTTTGTAATTTAAGGTATTCTTAACATTGACTTAAAACGTGAAATCATAAAACTTAATCACTAAATATTGCATTGATGTAGGAAATTTTGAAGTACAGCATATTATTTCAATCAAAGGAAAATATATGCTTGATAATACCCAATAATTTATGCACATAATGCGTAAAATATTTAGGTAAGGAATTATATACATTAATCTCGTTTAATTACTGATAATTTATTTCTAAGTTACTAATAACTAACTATCGTAGTATACAGTTATAAATTAGCTGCGTAGAAGTAAACAAATACTTGTGCCAATGATAAATGAACGTAATTAAGGATTGTCTTTTTAAACGGAATGTAAAATACTCATAGTAGAGTAATACTGTTTTGTTAAATAAATTCTTGTCGAATCATGTTCTTAGTCAGTCTAAGAACATGATTCAACAAGGATTTATTTAACAAAACAGTATTAAATGTACATTTTTTATATAGGAATTATTGCTAGTGTTCGGATACTTTTGTTACCAACTGTACATATTAGGTTGCTATGTCATGTAGTTGTGAAGCCTGAAAATGTTTGAATAAAGGTACTTACTCCTGCTTAACCCTTAAATACCGAGTGTTGTCTTTCGACAAAATACCAAATTTTGTCTTCTAATGTGTTATTAGAATAATATTGAATAATATTGTTATTAGAAAAATATTGAATAATATTGAATAATATTGTTATTAGAATAATATTGAATAATATGCCTCATGTTTGGCGACTGGCAACAAGTTGCTTTTTAGCTGTAAACCATAGTTAAAATAAAGTATGTTTTTTTTTTTAAGTATATTTCCAGTGATTTATTTAAGAGAGGTAATGGTAAAACATTTTTAAATTGATTTAAAAATAACCAGGCATTTTAGGGTTAAATTAAAATAATAATAATTATTATTATTATTATAATAAAATGTTCTATTAGTAATCATGTAAATTTAATATTAGTTCTGATCTTTTAGTAATATAAACAAATGTTTTAGTAATCTTTCGCCAATAGACAAAGGATATAAATTTACTGAATAACAACAACAAAATGACATTGTTTTACCATTCGGAAAAAAATAAAGTATGTTTTAATAAAGTATATTTCCCGTGATTTATTTAAGAGAAGTAATAGTAAAACATTTTTAAATTGATTTTAAAATAACCAGGCATTTTAGGGTTAAATTAAAATAATAATTATAACTAGTATCGCCCAGTGGTCGAAACTCGACCATTTTTTTTGCAAAGCGAGGCAAAGCAAAGTTATTGCCTTGTCCTATACGGAATGCAATTGCAACACAGCTGCGGCAATTGTTTGCCAATATTCACTCTAACTGAATCAGCAGAGTTTTACTTAATATAACTATTTCTCTCTGTAGATGTTAGCCTTTCCTGAAATGAGAGAAAATCGCAACGTGAAAACGCCCCTTGTTGTGTGATACAGCCCAGAAGCTAATAGGTACCATGTCAGACCAAGGTCCAACCAAGTATCAAATTCTGTTAAATTAATTCGATTGGTTCATAAAGTACAGTGTTTGAAAAAAAAAAAAAAAAAAAGATATTTTTCAAAAATGGTCGAATTGAGTTCGGGAAATTTCAAAACGTGTAACTTTATCGAAAACCGAAAATCTAAAACATTTCTGAATCTTGTTATTTCTACTTATATATGCAGAGGAAAGACTAATAAATCCACTTTTTAAAAAATAAAAATAAGTAGTCAATTTCACTAATTTCACTTAATTAAAATGCAAGGAAATCTCAAAACGTGTAAATTCATCGAAAACCGGAAATCAAAAGTTTTTATGTATCTTCTACTTGCTTCTTCTACTAACAAAAGCTAGCAATAAAGACACTTTTTTAAAAAATAAGTAGCCAATTTCAGTTAATTAAAACGTAAAGAAAGCTCAAAACATGTAAATTCAGCAAAAAAACGGAAATCGGAATATTTTCCGTATCGTCTACTTATACATGCAGCAGTTAGTAACAAATCCATTTTCCTTTTGTTTAGTATATTAGTTGAAATATCACCCTATGAAATGAAATGTTTATGTTTACATTCGAAACTGGAAATTTGCCATTTTTTTCTGGAGTTTTGTGATTTTAAATTAAAATTTTATCAATTTTACAGAAAAAATAACTCAATCAAACACATGTAGACAGTAACTTATATATAACTATACCCAAATATCGGAATTAAAATCGGCAGATAATTTCCGTTATTTTTTAATAATTTTTTACAAAAAACTCAATGGACAACTAACATAGAAAATCTTTTACATGGCTCCATGGACAGACAGTGACGTCATCACTTCGCTTGCGTATAGAGATGCTACATTATACAAATTACTGTGTCTATGGTTTTATTTGAGCTTCATGAAATTGCCAGATTTAACAACTTTCTACTTTTAGGTATTTTTTAATGTGAAGGAATACGTGTATAAAAGGGAAAAATGGGGGAAAATGCATAAAAAATAAATGTATTTTTAAATACCTGCTTGACATCGTAAGAAAATAATATTTGTATTCGCACCTTCCGGCTAACCATACCTTTCGAATGATACCATTTTCAACCCTCTACTCCCATAATTAATATGTTAAAAAGGGACAACAAATTTTATGCTTGCCTATTAATATATAGATAATAATAATAATAATAAGATGTTCTATTTGTAATCATGTAAATTTAATATTAGTTCTGATCTTTTAGTAATATAAACAAATGTTTTAGTAATCTTTCGCCAATAGACAAAGGATATAAATTTACTGAATGACAACAACAAAAAGACATTGTTTTACCATTTGGAAAAAAAATATTTATAAATAACAAAATTTCAATGGGCTCTTCCCACCTGACGTCAGAGGTCACATGATAGAGGAAAAACAAACAGCAGACGAAGTCTTGTTTATCTAGAGCGATTGCTGAAATAACACATTTTCTATTCTTATTTTTGACCAATTGTATTTAATCTGTGTTATTTTTTATACATCATCAGTTTTAATCCATTTTATATCATTATTCATCATATTTTGTTTGCTGTTAGATTTACAATCATCATTTAGTTTAAATTTGTTATTTATGTTCATGAAGAACATGTTAAATATTCTGATTTTTGGTACTTAAATCAGTGACAGTGCAATATCGTACTACGTAAATCCATTTAGACCAGTAACTAAGTTAATTAACTTGTTGTAACACCTTTATGCAATTAAATTAAATGAAAACATTTTAAAATTTCAAATTATAATCCATAAACATTCCACAAGAACAAGCTGTTATTTATTGCTAGATCAGTTAATGTAACAGTTATACAAAAACATACAAAAATCGATTCTTACAGGTAAAAATAAATAAACGCATAAAGTGTTTTTTAAAAATTATTAAATTTATAAATACAATTATTCTATTGTTTAGAAATGCTCAATATTACTTTTATTTTATTTTATATTAAATATTAACACTTTTTTTCTTAAGAACAATATTTGATTGAATTCGATTCTTAAAATTCTATTATTCGTTTTCCTCTATCACGTGATTGAGCAGACGACGGTGGTAAGAGCCCATTAAAAAATCGTAAAATCTTACTTTGTTCTCTCTCTATCTGCTTGTGACTTTGAATTTTAATATGTAAATATAAACAAGAGCAACACAGTCAAGCATATAAATACAGTAGTGTTCATGAATATTATTGCTAAAATTTGTAAAATATTTTCGCTGTAAAAAAATACGAATTTGTAATAACTAAAGATGAAGTGGAATACCTATAATTACACAAAATATTTTTACGATTAAACAAATGTATCTAATTAGTTTTTGATAAAATCAAAAATGTGAAAAATTAAAATATTTAAATAGAAATTTGATTTTCTATAAACAATAAATATTTAAAAGTACGTAGTAAATTATTTTTGCACGCACACACAAAAAATACATAAATAATTTATTATTTGTACAACTTCTAACCATCAAAGATTTAATAAATCTTAAACTTTATTGAACCTTTTAGATTTCAAACTGCCATAGGATAACATGTAATTCGCAGAGTAATACAGTCCCATTTTGAAACCGAATTATATAGGAAATAAATGTTTTTCTAGAAAAAAAAAAAAAAAAAAAAAAGAGAGAAGTCAGCCATTTCAGATGAAAGTTATTAATACAATAAAATACTGATTTAAAAAAAATAATAATAACTCCTGAACCATCTTTGAGAAAATTTCATACACTATTACATTATTACATAATTGCACTAACAAATTTCCCGACGTGACTTAAAACTGATAGTATTTAAGATCTCAAAATATACTGCATGTAAAAATGCAGAAATTCTGAGGATAGAATTAGACAAAAACAAATTCTGGTCTTAAAAATATGAAAAAAATACATTGCATATTTGCTAAGATATGTGACGTTTACTATTTCTTTTTATCTCAAATTGGCCATACACATAAATGCCGCAGTTTTTTTTTTTTTTTTTTTCGCTGCATCACTCATCACTCGAGTCACTCTCGCGTATCATAATGATTTTAAAATTATAATGATACATATAATTTAATAAACAATGCTAACAATTACATCAAATTAAATTTGACTGTATTTAAGTAACATTGCATATTTTTTCCGCATTATATATGTTCAATTCAGTGTACTAAAATTTAGTAAATTAAAAGTTAATAGCATATCGTAACTGAAAACCCAGTTTTAAATATTTCTGAATATTTTAAATATTTCTGAATAGCCTTAAATGTATCTGAATAATTTGTGTGACCTTGGAAACAGAATAGTAATGCCATAAATACTGTTTTCTATAGAAAGCAACGTTTTCTGCGCCAAAAAAAGTGCATTTCTTTACTTTTATGCAGGATTAGACTATTAATATGTCAAATTAAGAATTCCGCCCATAAACTAAAATGACACAGACAATTTTGTGAATCACTATACTTGAAATTTTTGTTATGTATATAACTTTTTCGTTGCATTTGCGTTTGAGAGCTACCAGTTGGCAAATTAACCAGATTCTTTTACGAACATGACGATACACTACCAATTTATATTTAAAAAATTTAAGTAAATGTAAGAAAAATTAAAACACTTATACGAATGAAATGATTATAGTAATTAGTAAATAAGTTTAATACTACAATATAATAATAAAATTTAACCAAATGTTCAAATATCTGATTTATTTTATTCTTAATGATTATATATATATATATAAAGAAACAAAGAAATAAAATAAAAAACAAACTTAAGCTACAACTAAAGTGAAAATTGACGGGAAAAGTAATTTACAAATATTTATTTATTTATTTAGTATAAACAAAACATAATATGTAATGAAATGTTTAATGTTCAAAATCTCTAACAGCATTTTCTCGTCATTCTTGAAGTGGGCATTTCCTAGAGATTGATTAAAATCCATGTAAAGCTACAAATATGAGAGAGAACTTTATCACTACACGATAAGCATTTGAGATCCTAGTATTTTTAAAAGTCAATTATGAGGTAAATTATAACAGAAGACTAATTTAAACGTTTCTTTTCTGATAAAATTTTATGTAAAGTTTATTACTTATTTACGTATTTGGCAGATTCGTGGAAGACGTATTAATTTATGCTTAATATTTCTGTAAAATCCTTGTTTGTTACATTTGTTATTTATCGACTTCTTGTGAAAGTTTATATTTTTTCAGCACATATTGAAAATATATTTAACCTCAAAATTATTACACACGCTTTACAATAAAAGTTGTATTCAACACTTTCGTTTAAATATTATACCCCAATGTTAGAGTAAGATGATCGTCTATTTATGGGTAATATGGGTTCTAGAATTTTGATGCAAATTGCAGACTTTTATGTAACATTACATATTTATTTTAAAACATAGGTAAAACTAAGACAAATTACACAGGCCAGCGATGAAAAAAAAAAAAAAAAAAAAAAATAGTTGAATTTTATGTATTGTTTAGTGCTGATTTCATAAAATATAATGAAATTTTCTATCGCGTCACATTTTCTTTAAAAATTCAATATTACTTCGATTTTTAACGCATACATAATATTTTCTCCTCTTGGTCCATTGTCTGTTTTAAATAAGTTGCCTCAATAAAAACAAATAAAATAGTATGCTGGAGATATTCTTTTAAAAAACTGCTCCAACATTTGATGTAAAAAGTACCAAAGGGAATTTTTCGTTTCTTTTCTCGATGAGAGGTGGCTCGCGCGATCTAGCAACAATGGTTTTCATCAATTGAAACCTATAAAAAATCAATTGCTGAAAACTCTGTTTGCTATACCTAGAATCGAACATTTTATATAGTTTTAAATGGATAAAATTCACTGTTACCAGATACTATTAAAATATTGTTTGAGAAAAAATATACCAATATCGATTTTGTAAAACATTCTGACGTGATGGGGAAAAATTGAGGCCATTTTCGTAATCAGCACACCAAATAATATAAATATCAGCTAAATTTTTTCTTCTATTTTTCAAAAACTTCAATTTCACAGGCCTGTGCTTCATCTATTATTTTATGGAATATTTTGCTAAATTTAATACCACGATGTTACTTAAAACAACAAATAATGTAAAACTACTATAATCTTATCCAAAAAAATTAGTTATTGTCATCTTATCCCAAAACAATACGTATGCCCGCTTATTAACTTACAAAAGGGCTAAGCGGCCCCTTTTATAAATTTGACGGGAAAACCAGAAATTAATCTTTTAAAAAAAAATCAGAATTTTTCTTTTATAGTCTATATTCTAATATACATAACTTAATAAACAAGGAAAAAGTCAAATATTTTAACACTTATCAGTTGAAGAGAGTGGAATTATCAATCCAAACTACTCTAAGAAATTTAAAAAACAAAAAGAAAAAGATAATGTAAAACTTATGTAAAACTACTGAGAAAAATAAACTGAGGTCTTAAAAATTTATTTTATATATACATTTTAATTATTAATATTAATTTAATTAAAGTTTTTTTTATTAGAGAGACAATATTTGTGACTTAGATTTTTTTTTTTTTTTTTTTTATGTAGAAATATTTATTTTCAATCTTTATTGAAATGTTAAATAATTAAAATACATAAAACTACAGAATAAAGTTAAACTACAGAATCTCGATTATTCTCTTGTAATTAATAATTACAGTAAATTTACAGAAATTTCTTACGGTTTATTACTCTCCTTACTAATGAGCCTTTCATATGAACCTCCGCTATCTTCCTATGGTGCATACGAATAGGATAACCATGTAACACAGTCTCTTGTACTACACGATATATTATCCACAATTTACCCTAAATAATTGTATTTCTTTTATGCCAAAGAAAAATGCCTATCAAAGTGGTAGTTGCATTACAAAAAAAAAAAAAAAAAAAAAAAAAAAATCACTTTGAGGAATTGAAATACATTCTTTTATATCCATGAGCTAAGCATAAAACAATTTTATCAAAGAAAAATTGTTTCGGTTCCGAGCATTTCCAACATTTTACCCCGACTAACCATAAACAGCGTGCTTCTTTCTCGGTCAAAGAAAAATACCAGTCAAAGATTTTGTTGCATAAACAAATGTCACTCTGAGGAATTGAAATGTCACCTTTTATCAACATGCCTCTTGGTAAATATAAAATAATTTTATCAAAGTATTACTTTAATTTACTTTGAAGGAAAAATCTAAGTCATGCGCCTAAGTAGTTAAATATTTGACATATCTGATGCGTTATTAAGACTCGAAAAGTCGTTAATCATTTATTCACTATTCTTAAAAACTCTATTTAAAATTAAATTATGAGGCATTTTTTTTTTTTTTTTTTTAACAATGATAAATTATTTTTTATGAACGGAATTTTTGGTAAGATTATATTTTTTACCCCATAATAGTCAATGTTACATTATTTTTTTTCGTTTCTTTCTTTGTTTGTTTTATAAATTATCATGACATAGTACCTAAAATAATAAAAATTATTCATTTGAAAAAAATAATAATATATATATATATATATATATATGTGTGTGTGTGTGTGTGTGTGTGTGATGTCGTAGACTCCTGATTTCGTGTTTGCAGTCGTGAATCCATGAGAAAGTAATCAAGGCAGGTTGACTAGAAACTTATTTAATAAAAGTCCATTTGCGGGCTAGGGAACCGAGTCATTTTAGGCAATGAAGTCTGCTGGGGTCGTAATCAATCCCTTGTCGTGACCAGAATTTTTCGGTGACCCGACCTCGCACGAAACATTCAAATTCGGTGGCGCTTAGCTGCTAATTTGTTCTGGCAAGAGCTAATCAAGAGAGATTAAAAGAGAGCTCCTGTATTTTGGCGAGTTCTATCTTTTAAACCCTAATTTTTGGTGTAAATTGGCGTATTTCTAAACCCAACCCATTTTATTTAATTGGTTATTTTATTCAAAACCAACGCCTCTTTCTGCCTTTTCATTGTTTTCTATTGGTTATACTTTTGTATTCTGCAGACATCGCGACTCTGGTCGGCGCTCTGCTTTGCCAACTCGCCAAGTCATTAAAATCATTATTTATTGCGTTGTATCTTTTCGGCGCCTATTGCTTATTAAATTTATTTCTAGGCCAATTATAAAGCTATTTCCAGACATCAAAATACTTAAATGAATCATTTGCTTATTTATTTCAAAGGATGATGACCGCATTGTATTTTCCACTCGCTATTTTTTCCATACTTTTAGAGCAATTTATAATCCAATATGAAATTTCTTTTAATGCTTTCTTCTATCTAAAAAGAATACCGTAGAACGTAAGTACACTAATTTAAAATATAAAAATATTAATTTATTTCTTACCCCTTTTTATCTATTATATTTTATATCTTTCATATAAAAAAAAGATATATATATATATATATATATATATATATATATATATTAAAACGAAAACAATAAGCCATATACTAACGCGGGGCATTTTAAAAGATAAAAAAATAAATGGTATTCAGTTAGTAATAAGTAATATTAAAGGAGATTAAAAAAAAAAAATATCTAATATGTAATAGAGTAAAAATAATCCTTCATCCAATTTCATTAATAAAAATTCAATTACAGAACATACTTAATTACATAAGTAAAGGAATTGAACTCAAAATAAAATAATAATTTAGCAAAGAAGGGAACTTCAAAAAAATAAAAATAAAGAAAAAAATAAAGATGGAAAATTCTTATTAAACTTCCAGAAATTTCTTTAATTAATAAATTTTTACCTGTTATGTAAATAGAATTTTATTTGAATAAATATGGTAATTTGTGTTACATATTCTTACAAATTGCAGCATTTCCAATTGCAGACATACGAAAAAAGTTTTTTCCATGTATTTTCTACGAGAAGTAGGAAAAAAAAAGAAAAAAAGAAAAAACTAAATTTTTAATTCTTCCCAAATTTTATAGAAATGGTTTCTTGACATATTCAATCAGTATGGAAATTGAAATGCACTTCTGATCTTTTTTTTTTTTTTTTTTTTTTCCTTTTTTCTTTGTCAGTTCTGTTAAAAGCCTTTATAAAAATGTTCTCGAGATAAAAAGTTTTAAAGCAAAGTAGATGGTATAAATTTATATCAAGATTTATTTTTACATGGAAAAATGTATTATTTAAAGTGAATAGCTTTTATTTATTGATTTTACTTTTATAAAAAGATAATAAATATATTATATTATGTAAAGAGTCATTTTAAAAACTTTGAATAACATCATTTTGTATTTTGTTTTGTATTTTAAATACAAAGCATTCTTTAGTTAATAGGGAAAAACATTTCTTTTCATGAAAAGATATAAATAATAGTAATAATAATAATTAATGCAGTCAGTAAGAATATAAAAATGGCATGTGATTAAATGCTATTAAATGTCTCAAGGTTAAATGACATAATGTTACTAATATAACATAAAAACATATTACAATATAAATCGTGTACATGTTCAGCAATTTATTTTTAATACGGAAATTTTCATTATTTCAACAGTACGACTATTAATTTTTTCAGAATGACATTTCTACATATTGAAAGAACTAGTATATGCTATTACAAAACTTTCTTCTATATCATTCTATACAACAACGCACCTATCGGCTAAGCTGCACAAATTTTTCATTTGTATATTCTCACATTAAAGGTTTAATCAATGTAATTTGGTGAAAATTTAACCATTTGATGCTGAGATATAACTATTTAGAAATTCACAAGTAGTGAGTATATAACGAAACCTCTCGGCCGGTGTGCACAAAAATTATAGCTTACCATTTTAAAGATTTTCTATTCAGCGTGTGAGGTATAGCAAAGTTAGCGTCATGCTACAATTAAAATTCGCACTTTACGAGTAAAACATGAATGTGAAGAATTTAGGATTCAGTCGACTAATATAGTTAATTCCTATGATAAATGACAAATGAAACTGTAATTCACGATATGCTAATATTTTGGAAATTAACTTGTACAAAAGGAGAAGGAAGATTGTTTTTGGAGAGATAGTTGAGAGGTAGCCGAGATGAAGTGAAGTTAGATGTTAGCGGCTTAGAAGGCGGTTTAGAGTAAGAGGGCTGTTGGGGTAGCTGCTTAGAGTAGGGTAGTTGAAGATAGTAAGCCGAGTAGTATAGTGGCGTCAGGGAATCCTCCCACATACGAAAGATTACTAAGCAGTAAGAGTTAACGCAGTTAAATAAAGTAGTTGAGATCATTTGTGATTAATTAAGTAAATTAAAGTATTTGTGAAGGCTGCCCATTTAAGTTCACAAAGTTATTAAAAGTGATTATAGTCCAACGCCCACCTTTCTATTAAGCTCAAATTTAAGCTCATTTATTTTATAAATCTGACTTTGTCATTACTTCATAAATTTAATTAAGTAATTAAGTTTCAGCTTCAATCAAAAGTTAACTAAATATGGCCTACTTTCGTTCGTCACAAGCGTATTGAGAATTCAAGTAGTAGATGTTCATACATACTCATTTAAAAAATCACAGGAACAACATGTAAAACATAAACATGTAAAATATAAAAAAAAATGGAGAATTTATAAATCACTTGAGATTTTCGGACGATGTATTTCTTGCATTCTCATTTGAGGATTTGCAAGAAATGCTTCAGGAATTAAACAAAGAAAGCAATCTCGTTGGATTAAAAATGAACCTCAGAAAGACAATATTTATATCCAATTCTTTTGTTTCTCCACTGAATATCACTGTTGATATGTATGAATTAGAAACGGTATGCTGTTATACTTCACTGGGATAAATCCTTACGATGAACGGGAACATCGGAAGAAATTAACAACCGAGTTAAACTTGCATGGAGAGCATTCGAAAGAAATAGCGCTAAATTCAAATGCGACCTCTAAAATTGCTTGAAAAGAAAAGTGTTTGATAAGTGCATTTTGCCTGTTTTATCTTTTGTTTCAGAAACATTGACATTAACATATAAAGCTATACAAAAACTGTAAACAACCCAGATAAGCATAGACAGATGCATGGTAGGATTCACCCGAAGAGATAGGAAGCGAAACATTTGGATTGGCAAGCAAACCAAAGTTACTGATGTTATTTCTAGAGTCAAGAAGTTAAAATGAAGCTGCGCTAGGCACTTTGCGAGACGAAATGATGAGAGATGGACCACCAAAGTACTATTTTGGATACCAAGAGATAAGAAAATGCCGATGAAGAGACCAGTGTGTCGTTGGAGGGATGAAATTGTGAAGTTTGGAAGAGCAGAATGTAGAAGAATTGCAGAAAACAGGGCAGTTTGGAATCACCTAGGAGAGGCATTCATCCTGCAGTGGATTGATAAAGTCTGAAATTGATTATGTTTATGATGATGGTATAAAGCATATTTCAATCAATAAAAAAAATTACTAATTTTTAATTACATTACACCATTTTTTATTTAATGCGAATTATAGTAATAAAAATTCTATATATCTATATATATGTGTGTGTGTGTGTGTGTGTGTGCTATGAATGTTAAAAAATGTGAAATTTTAGAAATTGATCGTGTAATAAAATGAAAAATCCATTGATTGCCAGAAAGATATATATTGTTTCACTTATCTATAAATCATAATAAAAAATACCGGAAAAATAACTTCAAAACATGTTTTAAAAATGTATAGTTACTCTTTAACTACATTTCTTGCGACCATCGGAGCCTATGCGCAAGTGCGGATTAAACGAGTCCACTAGTAAAATAGGGGAGATAAGCTTTTCGTTGAGAGAAAATAAGCGATAAGGACTGAATGACTGGATGCTTACTAAATTCAAACCTGTTGGTCAACTTGGAAACCCTCCAAGATTTTCGGCTCGTCCTCACTGCTAGGCGTAGGAAACGTGGTTATACTATAAATATATTTATTTATTATTTTGTATATATGACTTATGTCAGAGAAACTAAGTTAGAAAAAAAAAAATAAGCAAATTGCATAAATTAGAAGTACAATAAAATCATGCTATGTCCGGAATTTCATATTTCTGTCACTGTGATACTTTTCTGAAGGTTTTCCATATGCATCTGATGTTTTATTAAGATATTTTAAAATTCATTATCCACTTTTGCAATATGTAATTTATTTATGAGACTAATTAAAAAGTGAACATTTTACAATTTAGAAAGATCCAACAAGAAATCTGCTTCAGAGAAATAACATTTAAATCGCATTTATAAATCTGGAAAAACACTATTATGAGGTGCCAATTAAAAATCTATTTTTTTTCTTTCTATAAATTGTAGACATTTTAAAAGATATTTTAATAATTCCAAAAGCATGTGCAATTGTATTTGTGTGGAAATATTTTCGAAATTTGTAATTTTAAATGTTTTCATGCCTAATTTAAGAAAATAATCAACAAATAAATTTATATCTTAAGTAGTAATACAGTTATAATTCAAACTCATAGTAATGCTAATATATATTTTGAGTCGAACTTTTAAATGTATAGTCCATCGGGTTTTGGTTAACCATATATTACACCTCCATTCTTAACCTAATTGAAAAAAATATATACAGGGTAGTTATAATTAAACTTCCCCTATAAACAGCATCCTACAGCACAAACGGGTGAACGGAATGCAACGAAATTTGGTTTATAGACTATACACGAGATGCGCTCACGGAATTTTGAAAAAAAAAAATGTACAAAAATGTCCACCAGAGGGTGCCTTTTCCGAAAAAACATTAAATTTAACACAATAAACGATCGAAACGAAATACAGAAACAATATTAACTTTTATTGACTATTTTCTGATCACCTTATCATCGAACAAAATTAAGTACAAATAAGGAGAAAATAACAGTACGCTGTTTGAGGGTGGAAAAAAAAGTTCAGTTCGAAACAAGAACAGATTAGGACGAAAATGCACAAGAGGAGTAGCTGTTAATCGTGTCCAGGATGATGTAGGGAAATTTGCTCCATGTGACTTCCCTCATTCACCTGCAAAATTTCAAGTCGATGGACAATGTGTTCAACAGCATATCGTAACTGATCAGTTATGATACTTCGCGCATGAAGCGTTATGGAATTCTTTAATTCATTCAAAGTCGCAAAAACTACACGATACACCATACGTTTTGATTGGCCCCAAAACCAAAAATCGCACGGATTTAGATCCGGCGAACGGGATGGCCATGGATTATGAAAGAAGCGACTAACACATTCGTCTGTGAAATGCTGGAGCAATAGCGCCTTCACGGACTCATGGATATGTGGAGGCGTAACATCCTGTATGAAAATGGTCGATGTAAGGACCCGCCTTTGAAGTAGTTGCGGCGCAACGAAAGTCTGCAGCATGTTATGGTGCCGACGGCTTGTAACGGAACATGTAACAGGACCACGTGCTGTTATTTCTTCAAAAAATGATGGCCCAAGGAGGAATGTCGCCGTTAATCCACTCCAGACAGTCACCTTAGGAGAACGTAGGGAATTTTAATGTGCATCCGCAGATTTTCCTTAGCCCAAATGCGGCAATTATATGTGTTGGTTGTCCCATGGAGGTAGAAATGAGCCTCGTCGCTCCACATAATATTCCAAGGCCATGACAGATCAACAGTCATTCTGTTGAGAAAACTGATTGCGAATGAGAGACGTTGTGGATTATCCCTATCAAGCAGCTCTTTGGTATGGTGGATCTTGTGTGCGAAATAGTGCATTATGTTTCTGAGTTATTTTCGAACGGTGCTGTAAGAATAGCCTGTCTGTCGAGAACATGCACGTGCGCTATTGCCCCCAAACTCTGATGTCTGTGACTGTGCGGCAACATCTGCCTTTACGGCATCAACAATTACCGGTGTGACAGGTTTACGGCCTCTTCCAGCTTGAACTCCTAATGTTCCCGTCCCTTTAAATCTCGTAATCATGGCCCAGATATCTTTAGTAGCCATTGCTCCATGCCGTAGGTTCTTTATACGACGAAATTCATGAACTGCAGCAGAAGCATTCCCCTTGTTTTCGTAAAACAGCTTCACCAATAACGCACGTTCAACTAAAGATACCGCCATCATTACAACCGGAAACATCGAAATAAAGCATGACAACGTCTGCAAACGTTTTATACCTAACCTGTTTTGTATAAAGCTTCTTCTTCTTCGCAAGCATGTAAATCTCGAATTTTTTTTCCTAGAACTGACCGCTTTTCCCGCTTTTACATTTTATTACACATAATTCTTGTTCTGGATTGTTAATATTATTTATGTATTACGTTCTGTTCGTTTATTGTGTTAAATGTAATGTTTTCCTGGAAAAGGCGCCCTCTGGTAGACACTTTGAAATTTTTTTTCGACATTCCATGAGCGCATCTCATGTATAGTCAATATAGCAAATTTCGTTGCATTCCGTTCATTCGTTTGCGCTGTAGGATGCTGTTTATAGAGGAAGTGTAATTACAAACACCCTGTATATTAATTTAAAGATAAGTAACATTTAAAAAATATGTATAATATTATTTAAGAAAAAATAGCAATACAGTCAAAAATGCTTTTACATATATAGATGCTTTTTTAAAAAACATGCCAAAAATATCTATAGTAATATTGATATTCTGAAAGATAAACATACTTCTCCAATCTAAAAATATGTTTTAAAAAATTAAGATTTGAAGATATTTTAATTCACCCGAACAGAAAAAAAAAAAAAAAATAATAATAATAATAATAATCATTAAAGCTTTACAAGAATGAAAAAAAGTATTGTTGCGTACTTGGGGTTTCGTGAGTTGCCCGAGAATGAAAGGCCAAACGTACAAAAATTCAGTAATTTATTCACAGAAAGTTCCAGAAAAATACAGGTCTATAAACCAAGCATCAGCTTCAATTCAACCAGTAAACACAGCTTAAACAACAGCTGTCAATAGCAAATCCACAGTACAAACTGTATAGCAATAACACTTGAAGCAAGTCTCTTTCAAAGAGGCTCAAAACAATGCAAGCATTAGCGAAGCTGGCTGAGAACTGAACTGCACTAGCCTTGGCGACGAAAACAGCCTTATATACCCCTGTAGAAAAGTGTGGAAAGTTCCGGAAATTTCCGTATCTCATCAGCCAATGAGATTAGAGCTTCAATATTTGGTATATCCCTTATAAGGATTTTCTCGCCAATGTCGCCAAAAAAAATCGCCAAAAAGGGGAAAAGTCGCCAAATTTGGCGCCAAATCCATTACCTGCCTTATTGTGGCTTTTTAATTTGTTTTTAAGGAAAAATAAGGCTATTTCAACGCTAAAACGACTAGAAATGCACAAAATTAGCACTTTATCAACTTACTAAGCCTCTTTAAAAGAATTTATACAAAAATAAACACAATTATTTACATTTTTGTAACAGTATGATTTAATTCAATTAATTTTTCTGTTTAATTATTAATCGATAATTTTTAAATAAATTTTCGAAACGAAATGTCTCTAAAACATATTTCTTGTTTGGAAGTTATAATAAAACCTTAAAAAATATTTTTTAAAGTTGCGGTAATACTAAAACAGTATAGAAAGAAAAACACTTTATACTAAGAATATCTTTCTGAAATTTCGAAAATGTAATTTTACGAGTTTTACATATATTCATTAGTTTTATAGTATTTTGTAAAAAAGGTTTAAAAAACAGAAAATCACAATCTAGGATTTAGACATTTTATTTGAAGTGATTAAAATGAATTTAGATATGAAATTTCTTGACAACAATTTACCTTTTGTAACTTTTAAATTATTTTACATTAAGAAAATTTATTTATTTCAAAATTTTATGATTAAAAATATAAATAAATAAATGCTGAATAAAACTATTACCAAACAAAAGTAATTTTAATAAAAGTAATATTTTTTAAATTTTTCTTAAAAATTAATCTATAAATACAAATTAGTTTATATCACATGTTTGGACAATCACGAACCATTCGTTTTAAATATTATATAAATTGGAAAGTAATCTTTTAACCCAACTTGTCAATACATCGGATACTTAGTAAAAGACAGTGCACATTAAAATTATCAAAAATAGATAGACATCTTATATATATTATAAATGTGAATGTCCGTGAATTTATTTGACTGAGTTTCACGCCAAAACCGCTCGACGGATTTCGATGAAATTTGTAATGGAGATAGCTTATACCCTAACTTACAAAGTTGGCTACCTTTTATTCCGAAAAAAAAAACTTTGTTTTGTGATTTTTATGCATAAAATAGCAATTTTGTAAGCTAATAATAGGAAAAAATTAGCCACTTAAATTTTATCAAGAATTTAATTGTTGCCAAAAGAAAAAAAAAAAAAAAAAAAAACGAGTTTATTTATTTTTTTATTTATTTATTTTTTTATTTTATTTTTTTGCAACAGGAAAATAAATACATTTATCTAAACATGAACAATAAAAAATAAAAAATAAATAAATATAAATTATGCATCTCACAAAAATTGGCGTCATTTTTAATTAAAAATTTCTTTTACACATTGATAAAGTGCTAATATAGTTTACGATGCTAATATATGTTGTACTAAAATCAGTTTTATTTATAGATCCTCCTGAGTGATTTTTTAAATTGTTGCGTTGAAGTGGTTGAAGTACACCGAATATTTTTCGCCAAGAGGTTTAATTTAGCAACAGCGATTTTAATCTAGGTAGTTCAAGAAAAATATTACAAAACGTAAACCTAAAAACCATTAATAAAATAAACAGAATATGAAGGGTTCTTATATGTTAACACAAAGGTATCCGATAAAACGTTTTCTATTTTTATGCAAGAAATTATACAAAAAAAAAAAAAAAAAAAAAATCGCTAATATGTCGACAAAAATTCAAAAGCCGCCAAGGGAGAGATATAATAAAGTTGTGTAGCACGATAATGTTTAGTTATTTATTTATTTTTAGGACTGAGGGCCTATTAGTCTCAGACAGCGATTTTTGCGTTGTCGTTTTCGATAGTTGGACATTTGTCGAAATCATTTTTCGATAGTTGGACATTTATCGAAATCTAAAATTTATCGAAAGTATAATTGTATAATTTGAAAGCGATGTTATAATAGGGAAGAAAAAAAAACTAATAGTCCTCCGTCCTAAACTAAATTCTGCTTTTGCCAGAATTTCATCAAAATCTTTTTTATTATTATTATTATTGAAAGAAAAAGAAAAAAAAAAAATTAATAATAATCAGTATCGTTATAAGCGTTTATATCGTTATATCGTTATAAGCGTTCATCAAAATGTTTTCAAAATGACATTGACATGAGTCCCCCCAAGGCACAACTATGACATGAGTCCCCCCCAAGGCACAACTTTCACATGAGCCCCCCCTAGGCCCAACTTTGACATGAGTCCCCCCAAGGCACAACTTTGACACGAGTCCCCTCCCCAAGACACAACTTTAACATGAGTCCCCCCCAAGGCACATGAGTCCCTCCAAAGGCACAACTTTGACATGAGTCCCCTCCAAGGCACAACTTTGACATGAGTCCCCCCAAGGCACAACTTTGACATGAGTCCCCCCCAGGCACAACTTTGACATGAGTCCCCCCCAAGGTACAACTTTGACATGAGTCCTCCCCAAGGTACAACTTTGGCATGAGTCCCCTCCCCAAGGCACAACTTTGACATGAGTTCCCTCCCCAAGACACAACTTTGACATGAGTCCCCCCCAAGGCACAACTTTGACATGTCCCCCCCAAGGCACAACTTTGACATGAGTCCAAGTTTTTTTTTTTTTTTCTTAATATAGAAACTTTATAAACTGGTTTAAATGTAAATTTAAATTCATTTATTTTTTTATATACCAATCACTACGCTAATTTAACATACAAATAAATAAGCTGCTGTGTGTGACTGCACATGCACGCTGTCGGGCAGAAATATTTGATTAATTCAAATTAATATTTAAATAACTAAATAAAGATATGTTTAATAGAAAGCATAGTCTTGGCGACAAACTTGGCGAGTGGGTTACCAAATTTGGTGAAAAATGGTAGTTTAGGGTTCCCGATGTTTCGAAGCTCTCCGACACACGGGAATATAGACCTTGAGCTTACCAAGGGATTCTCGATGAAGTCATCTCCAAGCCCCTTCGCCAAAAGTTATAAGTAGGTGTGAGTTGATTTTTGGGAAAGAGTATGTAGTCACTGCGATCCAAAGTTATTCTGAGACCTATTCTGAGTCATTGCACTTTAGGGATTGAGCTCTAAGCGACTGGACATTTTTCATGAGTGAGCGAAAAGTTTTGCGCTGGTGTAGTTGATGTTATTTGCTTTACTTCATTGGAACAAGTGACTATTTTTGGACTGTCCCAGAACATTCATCGAATAATGACTTATATTGTACGAGTAACAGCTTCAACTGTTTCCAGAATATTCGAAGAATTAACACCAGCTATTGGACAGTTTTCGAAAATATTTGTTTTTATAATAGTTTTGTTGTACAGATTCGAGAAGTTCAAAAAATGTTTGATATTGCCAAGGAGGTCCCATACTAAAGCTGTGACGAAAATAGTCGCCAATCGAAATATATTCAGTTACAAAGAAATCATTTAAATATAGTGTCCAGCGAAGCGGGCAAAGCCTGCTAGTATTAAATATGTTAACCTTACAAATCCTGTTTCTTTGCCAAATATATATATATATATGATAATATTTATTAGTAATAAAAATGTTAATTGGTTAGAAAATAACAATAATAAGAATATGATTTTCGAGTACCTATATTATAGCAATATAAAAAGAAGCATACCTCATCAATGAAAAAAAAAAATTTCTAACGCACAATATTTTTTCCATGTCAAAACTCTTTAATAACCTTTTTTGCCAAACGTCGAACGCAAGGTTACTGTAAAAACTTCAAAATAATTTGACAGTAAAGGGAACAATAGTGACTTCTACAGGATGTCCTACAGCTACAGGATTAATATAGATGCTTCAGAATTTTTTACTTGTTTTTAGCTAGTTGTCTGAATTATCTAGTTGCTATGTATGTGTAGTTACTCTCATATGCCAATAGATGTGTTTACTACTATTTTGTAGAGGCGAGGAACATTTAAAACTGTTGTTCCACATACGGGAACAAACAAATGGCAACAAACGTATGACAAAAAGATAAACGCTTCGTTTGCAGCTTTCGTGCTTACTTTAATCGCTTGACATGGGCCGTGTTTAATTTCGAGCCGAAGCAATTGTTGCGAGTTCTTACGTTTTATGGTGTTTATTTAAAGTTTTGTACTGTTGCATTTTGAATGGTTTTGTGAGATTTACTTTATATATTTTTATGTAACACTATTTTATGTGATATAATTAAAATGAATAAATTATTTACAGATAAAAAATTATTCAATTACATTATGAAATGTATGTGTATATTGCTCCAAGAGTATCATGAGTTCTGATATAAATATTAAATTTTATTTTTGATACATTATTATTTTAGCATTGCATGATTAGCTATAGTGGTTGATTTACAGAGCAACACAAAAATATTTGGATACATTATAGAAATTGCTCGAGGTGCATATTTAAACATAAAAACTTCTCCACACACCATAAAATAAAGAAAAGCACTACCAGTTTCGCAATGACGTGACCTTTCTTCTTCAGGTGCACAAAAACATTTTTTGTTATTTGGAAATAAAAGCAAGAGTGAAAGACACGGAAAAAACCTAGGGGGAGGAGCAACAAAACCAGCATCTGTATGCAACAGCCAAACAGAAGAGGACACAACAACAAAATGAAGACAAAACAAAAAACACTAAAAATAAAATAAAAATAATATTAATTAAGTAAATGAATTAAATTAAGGGAAGGGACTTAATTTATTTTATTTATTTTTATAACATTTACTTTTATTTTATTTATTTATTTAGCAAAAGAAAGGAAATTATTTAATGGAAATAAATAAGTTTTACCAAGCTGAAGGCAGCAGCTGAAAGGTCATGTCCTTTCGAATCCGGTAGTGGTTTTACTTATTTTATGGTGCGTGAAGATGTAATGTTTAAATAGTTATTGTACACAAGTTCTTTAGCTTATGATATTTAGATGCGTTATGAGGTTTCTTCAATATATTTTAATCTTTAGTCTTTAAATTGTTATATGAAGCAATGGTGAATGGGTTACAGGGTGAAGCAAGAATAATAATATGCATTATGAGATACACATATACATATAAAATTTCGAAATAAAATTTCAGTTGTGCATTTTTTTTTCTTCTTATATTATTAAATGTAAAATATGTACAAATTTTATAATAAAAAAAAATGCAATGAATTTTAAACGGCGTAACTTGTAATTATAGCTGAAATGTGTTTTACAATATGTGCTAACCGCATAGATTTTCATTCATGTTTTTTTTTTTTTTTTTTTTTTTTTCTCATGCGCACTAACTTTTGATTGGCGCATCCTTAACCCACCTAATAAACCTAACGACTGGCTTTTTAATATCGTTACCCGGCTTCTCCTACGTCAGAAACTAATCAGAATCTATAACTTCTTAATGCATCTTTCCAATTTGACCGACTAATGTTTCAATCTTCCAAGGCAGTTACCAACTTTTCTCATGGAGGACCATACAATTTTTCTTCACAAGCTTTTCCATGCGAGGGATCAAGGCTCCGTTCTTCTTTTCATATTCTTGTTCCTTGTCGCCCTCTGTCGTGTGAAAGCTCCGCTTTGGCGACCTCTGTAACCTTTTTTTTTTTTCTGTTTATGCAATAAACAACGGAGGAGGTTTAACCTTTAGACACGGGCTCTTTTGAATCACCACAGTGCCATCGGAGCCCCTCTCTAAAGGTTGAAATCGCTCAAAACCGCTGCATAGTGGTGAGCGGCCACCTTCCGTCTTAGAATCCTTAGAATAAAAAATGGATATTTACTTCGTAAAATAAAATTTTCATAAATTGCAATAATTCTATGACTTATGAACAATAAACAAATGTCTCAAAATGAAGAAGTTTTGAAAAGTCTACACAAATGCAAAAATGACATTTAAAATTCTAATGATTAAGTTAAACTGCCTGAAATTTTCACGCACTTAAAAAATACAACTATGTTCAGATAAATTTATAAAATAAGCCTTTAAAATTTATAAACTGTTTTAATTGTTGAATCCAATTGCATCGATTAAAAAGTCTTTTTTTTTTTTTTTTTTTTTTTTTTTACACTATAGAATTAAAGTGAATTTTTCTCCTCTTTTTCCCAAATTCTTATGTACCTACTGTCATTCACTACGGTATATTTGTGAATCTCAACCAAATAAAAAATGCGCCTCTATTTTAAGGTAAATACAAGCTTTTTCATTTGTTTAATTTTTGCAGACAATTAGTAGAAAAGATGTCAATTGATAAAAGAAAATTTATCGTTGACTGCACAGTATCCTAAGAATTTTTGAAGAGTTTTTTTAGGAAGCCTTTTTCTTACATCTCTTTTTAGAAACAAAAAAGAGTTTTTTGTGTACTACAAGCGCCCTCTATGGGCGGAATATTCACTAAGATGTCAATAAAACAATTAACAATACAAAATAAAAATGATTAGGAAAAACCCATACACATTAACCAAATCAGCAAAATGTTAAGTTATAATATAAAAAAATAAAAATAAACTAAAATAATAATAAAAAGGTGCCTCAAACGAATAATTAAATTTCAGATATTGCCCCTTAATCAGAATAAAATCACAAAACTTATAGGCAATCGTGTGGTGCTGCCATCTGTTGCGAATTTTAAGAACTAATTTCTCTTTTCTTAACACAGTTCAAAGTTCCCCAATAATGGTTAATAAACAAAAATGTTACTTTCTTTTGCAAATTAAATTTTATTCTAACTTCAAGATTTAAATGATACGCTATAATAAGATTTTGGGTTTTAAAAGTTTTTTTTAAATAGATTATTCCAATTTACTCTTAAACAGAACTATCAACATTTTAATTTATTCCGTAACATTATTAGTACGTGCCTTTTTCATACCACTATTTTAGAACAGTGATTTTAATTTTATTTAACTGTAATTACATATTCTAAAAAATTACTGTACAAAGAAAGTCGTGTGAAAGAAGGCGGATATTAACAAAGTTACAAAAGAAATTAAAAAAGTTGACAACTCTGCATAGCCAAAACAGGGTAGCGACAACCCAAAATTTCCCCATAATTCTTCAAACAGTATACATATATATATATATATTTCTTTTTCAGGATTTTAATAGTGAGTTTGCACGATTTCTTAAGTGAAAAATTATTACATAACTATATTGGTGGATGAACAGAGTTGCCAACTTTTATAATTTATTCCGGAGCATTTGTTAGACCTACCTTTTTTTCATACCAATAATTTTGAAAAATGATTTTCTTCTTATAGAATCGTTGTCACATATCGAAGAAAAATGTTCTGCAAAAATTCTAGTGTGAAAAAAGGCGGTTTTAAAATGCTCTGGAATAAATTATTAAAGATGGCAATTCTGGAAGAATCGGGGGGAAAAGGCAGGTATTTCGCCACCCTGCATACGTTTTACACTCCCAGTTATACACTGGAAGCCATAGGTTTGAACCCAGTTTGCAGTTTGTTTGATTACTTGTATTTCCATTATTCTCTTGAAACTTGCGTGAATAAATGTAAGACATCTTAGAAATATTTCCAAGGAGGCCAAAGATTAAGTATTTACATATTTTACTGATTTTGAGATTTGTGATTAATTACTTCATTAGTAAATCAATTCTGACTTTTTTTGGTCATAAATTTTGGTTTGCTACAGGTATAGATCAACTGTTGGTAGGTCAATACATGTAACGATTATACGATTGTATACTATAAATTCTATATTGTTTGTTTAAAAGAAAATGCCTGGCTGATAAAATTTTCAGTAAGTTTTTCTTCCGTGATGGGGAAAGAATTTCTTGCATAGAAAATTAACTTTAACCCGCACACAAATAAAAATATACCATCTTCTTATTCTATAAAAAATTTAATTAGAATGTATCATAAATTATAAGTTATTTTAATCTTCGCTCCCCACTCCCTCAAATAAAAACGTATGGAATATTTGACTTTTATATATATAGTCATAACATTTATTATAGTTGTAAATATAATATAAAATTAAAAATAATACATATATATCTACTTTACAAAATATATTTAGTTCAATTATTGTAATTAATCCTTTGAGTCATGTAGAAATAAGTACGCATTCGTTTTATGAATATTAACAACTCACTTTATTGAATATGCAGATTTACTTTAGACATTCATTTCTTAAAAACATGTGTGACTATGCATTTAAAAGCTGAATTATATCGAAACCAACCTATAACTTATTTTAAATAGTTTTGTTTAACATGAATTTAATTAAACTATTACTTGTGCTCGTAAATATTACTGAGAAATATATACTGGGACTGTCGTTGATGAAGCGTCTGATATTTTAATTATGTTATATTACAACCATTGAATTTATTTACCCTAATTAAATAACTAATTTGAATTCCTCCTTTTTAAATTTTATATTATTCACTGAATGCCCAATGTTTACTAACGAGCAAATCGAAATAAAGGAAAATACTCAAATACCTTCATATATAATTAATTAATGTTTGAAATATGCCTCACTTTAAAACTTTCAACTTCTTGTTCTCTAAATTGAGCATCTAATTAATTCGAAAAGTCACTTTAGTTTCTAAAATTTAATGTATCTTTGTATTTATTGAATTATATAATATGCGTTATAGCTTACAGACTTAACATTAAGTTTCTTCCTAATATTACACAATGCATGTTCCCATTGAAATGCATATGCGTATAAATCTGTTATTTAACCTAATCTGTCTACTGTGATTTCAGATATTTATTAAAAGCTCTTTCATTTAAAATGTAAGGAAACATAAAATATTTTTTTAAAGGATATTTTGAATTAATTTTTACCATTTATTTCTTATGAAAAAAGCTTTATTTATATTTCAGGCCTCATATCCGTTAATATTTAAGTTTTAAAGCTTACGCTAATTTAATATTCCCGAATATTAACAGTGAAAAAATTTGAAGAATAAAAAAAAAAATATTTCTTTGGCAGAAAGTTACTGGAAATTGTTGGAATAATTTTAACCATTGAAAAATTAATAAATGAATCAATTTTTAAATTGTCACTTAATTTTATTTTTTTAATATATATAAATTATATATTAAAGATATATTAAAGATGAGCTTACCGCAATAGGTTTGTAGATCGAATATTTTTTCATACATTTTATCAGTACTGTATGCGCATAAGTTGTCAAATCAGCCGAATTAGGCGGGGGATTTAACAACAATATTTACTAACAATATTATTTATATATCTTTAAATGAATAAATGTTTTTGAATTTACTATTAGAAAAATTGGTATTGTTTCTTCCGGAGAGAACGGAAAATTCGACACATATATTTTGTATTAATAAGATTAATTTCTAAAAAATACGTTATAATTACAAAATAGAGTCTATACATTTATTACTCTGGTATTCATACAGTAAAGTCCCAACAACTAAATTTCCCTACAGCGAATTAGTCCCCACAACAAAATTTTTGCACAAAAATCAGATTAAAGGCATTAATAACATTAAAAATATTCTTTCTATAGCCCTTCTATTCCTTATAACGAAGGGCTGCATGAAAACCTGTTGAAGCTATTACTTGTATCACTGGGAAACTTCGAACCCTGGTAGTGAAGGGGAGCTCCTTCCTTTATAAAAGAGCACCACAAATGATAAAAAACGACTTAGCTCGAAAAATTTGCGATGGATGGCAGAACAAGCAAACAATAAAAGCCCTAATTTTGATAAAGATCAGGGTCGAGTAAATCCTATTATATAATACCCCCAGCAATATAATTTTGATGGGAACTTCGAGGACTCTGCAGCCACGGCAGATCTAAGCTGCACCAATCACTATTAGCGCGCAAGACAGTGTATTTGGCCGGCTTAAGGATCGAACTTGCAATCGCAATCTGGTGGCTGCACGACCTAGAAAACTGTCTCGCTATAATATAATTTTAAGATATCTACATTTTCGTTTTATTCTCGATCTTCAAGAAAATTTATAACTTCTGTGAAATCAGTTTCGTCAACCGGTGTTCGTTTCAGGAACCCTTAATACTTGTCGTTCCAGAGAAAAAAAAATATAGCTTGATTAAAAGAATTCTGCAGGCGTGAACTCTGTATTTTTATAGTTCGAGCAATATTTCTGTGTGTAAAGATTGAAAGAAGTGGGAGCGACTGAAAATGAATTTGGGAAATAATCGCAAATGAATACATTAAATAACCCGTACTAAAAGGTACTTGGCAGGTTTTATATCAGGTTATACTGGATTCTGGATAACTTAGGAAAGCGTATTTTTTCAAACATTCCTTTATCCTTCATGATATGTAAATATTCGGAAGATATTCCCATTTCAGGGCAAAAAGAGATTTCAGGACAATTCTGAGAAAAAATGTGTATGCAATATCGTCAAGTAAAGGTTAGTTGACGCTCTGATTTTTACTTAATAGTTATATTTTGTTTTGTACTACAACTTAATGGTTAAATTTACCTTATGTGTGTACCCGTCAATCCATGTGTTTCAACAAAATATAAAATATCAGAATTAAAAATTTCTCTAATAAAATCAAAATTTTAAGTAAAATTCCTAAAATAGTAAAAAAGTAAATTGTTGCACAAATGTTTTTGATTTTAGAAAGTATGTTTTGAATGAATAAATATCGTAAAACCGTATGAAGCAAATTTTAATCTAAAGGCAAAAGAAAAATATGCAAATTTAACCGATTTATTTAAAAATAGTGATCTTCAAAAAACATGGTAAAGTGAAATCGGGAAACTCAGAATTGTCTCATTATTGCCTAATTAGAGGATCATGGCTGCATGAGAAATGTGAATAATGAAAACAAGAAATTCTTAGTTATTCTCAATTTAAATTTAGTTCCGGCTAGTTGGACAAATTTAAAAAGCGACACTACATTGCCCAAACTTACGGCAAAGAGCAGAAGTTCCTGAAGATGTCCAAGAGATTGAAATTCATAAAATATCAGATGTTCTACTATTTATTTTACTTCATAAAATTCTAACTAACAAACAAACAAAAAAATTATAATGCAGAATTTATGTAATATCTATCGAGAAAAATGGTAAATATAAAGGGTAAATAAGCTTAGAGGTATGAAGAACAAACATATAAATATATATTTGGTACGTAACAATATGACTGACAAAGGAAAATTAAAGATGTTTCATAAGAGAAAATTGAAATCTTAAGATTGATTTACCAATAATAATATCTTTTAATTACGATATGAATTCAATAAAGTGTTTTGTATGAACTAAAAAATTTATAGATTGCATTGGATAAGCAAATGGAACAACAATATCCTAAAAATTGCTTTGCTCATTGAAAATTAGCCACCTCATTAAAAGTTTATACAAAAAAAAAAAAAAAAAAAAAAAAAAAAAACTAATAATAAAAACAACGTTACGAATTTATAAATAGTAGCAATTATTTTTATGTAATTTCATTCAAAGAGGCTTAATCAGGTTATAAAATATTAATTTTCTGCATTTCTAGCTTGTTTTCGCATAAAAACTGCTCATATCTTTTTCAAAATCCGTTGAAAAGCTTCACCAAAGCGGGTAAATGGTCTTGGAGCGAAATTTGATGACTTTTGTACTTTTTGGCGATTTTCTTGGCGATCTTGGCGAGAAAATTCTGATTATCGGTATCTCGAACATCTAAGATCTAAATCCATTATTTGAGAAGTTACCAGAATATTCTGGGTTTATAGTAAGTAGGTTATAAAAGGAATCCATTGTCACCATTAGGAGGGAGATTCCTCGCCATGCGGCTTACTATAAAGAGCTCCTAAGTGAGTCTCTTGCTGCTGTTTGATTACAGCCTACAGTTGTGTGTTAATGCTATGGTACAGTCTATGCTGAGATTTTGATGTTGTCAACTATTATTTAAGCTGTGTTTTCTGGTGACATTGAAGTTGATACCTGGTTTACAGAACTGTAATCTTCTTGAATAGTCTGTAAATAAACTTTTAAATCTCTGCAATGTTTGTCTTTCATAGGCAGACAATTTACGAGCGCTGAGTACGCAACAATAATAATAACAATAAGTTTATTTTAATTCCTGCTAATTTCAAATCCGAATTAGTGTATATAGTTCAGTGCAATAGAAAAAAAAAAACGTTTGTTTAAGAAAACATCGACCTGCGGAAAGCAATGGCAGATCTTTAGGAAGTATGACAAACTGATGCACTTTCGAAAACAATACGATATTACTTCAAAAGTACAGACTGTAGTGACAAAACACTTGACATTTAAAACAACGATAAAGATGTAGCCTCAACTGGTTTAAAATAAAAATGGTAACAGTGGAAGGAGAAATACAACTGATAATGCAATTCTCTTTGAGCTTTTTTAGAAATTGTGGCTGAAATGTCAACTGACTGCTTCACACCAACCAAATGAAGTTTTTTTTTTTTTTTTTTTTTTTTGTTTAAGGGATAAAAATATAAAACGAATCAGTGATTCCACAGATAAGGGGATTTTAAAAATTTCAATAGCAGTAATGAGCAAGACAATTACAGTGAGTATGTAATGAAGAACGAAAATTGCAAGATATAATGTCATAATATATGCAGTATGGATGTGCAAATTATACAAAAAGGTATGAAGTCTGTTTTTATAGACTGTTGTGAATATTTTTGCATATATAAAACACCCGTATTTCACTATTTATTTTCATGTTAATTTTTCTAATTCGATTAATTCTTGGTAGAATGTTTTAAACATAAGCTTAATTTACCACTTTAAAATCCCCGTTATCTACATCATAATCTTTCTCTTCAGAAATTTTCTGCTTGCTTAGTAAAAATATTCTCTTGCATAAAATTGGTAAATTATTTAACTAATTTATTTAGCATTTAATTTTGCTAATCTTCTGAGAACAATGCGATTTTCAATTTCCAAAAGGTTTACTACTAAGTCTTTAAAGAAAAAAAAAATAATGCCGTTGTTTTGCATCTCATTACTGGCTATTTAATGCATTGACAAAGATAACTAAACATTGGTTTAATTTTTTAAAATAAATGATTTGAAAAAAATTGTCTTTCAATACCATTCATGAAAAAATTGTATTTTTAAAATTAATTTTTTTAAGCCACTTATGTAAAATTTCCATACATTAATTGAAACCGAAAAAAATATATAAAAAGTTTTATATTTTCTTTTATTTATATATATATTATATATTAAAACTCATCATCATTTTTTTTTCTAGAACAACAAATTGCGTTTATTAAAAAATTAATTATACAGTCCGTCTCAAAATTTTAGACACTGAGCAATTTTTTTTTTTTTTTTTTTTTTTTTTTTACATTATGATTAAAATTGGGTTTTATTTATTGTAAAAATGCATCAAAATCAATGAAACGTCTTCTAATTTAGTATTTGAATGCTAATAATAACGTGGAAAAAATATAGTGGGTTTTATTTTAAAATTAAGGGAATCTGTTGTCTCCATAAATATAGGCACAAATCAGTTTTTATGCAAATTTACTGAAATTTGAAAGTGAAGTATTACGTCGCGGGACATGTGACGTTACAATGACGTGTGAAATAGATACTTTAAATTGAAGCTTGTTTTCTTCAGTTACTTTTCGAAATGCCAAAGCTTCCCAGCTAACATTGAGAGATGAACGCATCATATGGCAAATGAAAGCTAAGAACGCAAATATTAGTAACATTGCAGCTCATTTGAAAAGGTCTAAGAAAATTATTTACAGAATTCATGCAAGTAAAGATAGGAGATGCAAATGAAAAATGATCTAGCAGGCCTCGTTCAACAAGTAAACAATATGACAGACGTACAGTCGGTAACAAAAGTGTCCGAACACTAGCAAAAATTCCTATGTAAAAAAAGTACACTTCATACGGTTTTGTCAAATAAATCCTTATCGAATCCTGTTCTTAGTCAGTGTAAGAACATGATTCGACAAGGATTTATTTAACAAAACAGTATGAAGTGTACTTTTTTTTCATAGGAATTTTTGCTAGTGTTCGGACACTTTTGTTACCGACTGTATACTTCAAATGGGATCTCGTCAGGGTCCCTCTTTGCACAGTATTAAGTTAATTTCTGGACTTCAAGTTTCAAAAGTTACGATCCGCCGAGGAATTCGAAACTTCTCTCGTTTTATTTTGAAAAATGTGGTTAAGAAAGCCTGTCTTAAATTCAAACGATTAGAATGGGTAAAGAAACATATGCAGAGCTGCCAACCAAATCCGGCTAGTACCGCCCCTTTTTCTGCACCACTTAATTTTTAGAGTAATTCTCTTCAAATATATTTACGATGAATGAAGAAAACAAATACTCTAAAAATTAAGTGGTGTAGAAAAAGGGGCGTTTTTCAATAGGCGTTAACAATTTGCCGGATTAGGTTGGCAGCTCTGCATATGTCATTCGGAGGTAAATGGCTTTCTGTCTCATTTTATGACGAGAAAAAGTGGAATTTAGATGCCCGGACGGGTGGGCTTATTATTTGTATAATTTGCGAAAAATGTCAAAAATATTTTTCAGGAGACAGCAAGTTTGAAAATCTGTGATGGTGTGGTGTGCATTTGGGTTCAGCGGTCAAACATCATTAGCGAATTTAAGTGGAAAATAAACACCCAGAAACTACCAAAAAAAATTAAAAAAACGACCTTTTGCTATTTTGTGACTTTATAGGACCACACTACATATTTCAGAAGAATAATCCATCCATCCATACATCGATTTCCACAAAAGCATCGCTGCATCAACAAAATCTTCATGTTATGAACTAGTCTGCGTTAAGTCCTCATTTAAACCTAATTGAGAATGTTTGGGGAATATTAAGCCACCGGATTTATGCAAATTCTCAGCAGTATTTCTCCGTCGATGAGCAAAAAAACGCCATAGAAATACAATGATACAATATTGAACCCGAAGTGCTGCAAAAACTTGTTGAATCGATGGAAAATCGTTTTTTCATCTTAATTCATGCAAAGAAAACACGATTAAGTATTAAAGTTGTAATTATTATACATATTGCAGCAGTATTTGAAATTGTGACTTATCTTATGAGACATGAAATTTTTGTGATATTTAATACTTTTGTTTTAATTTTTTGTGCATAAAGCAAATGAGATTTATTTTTGTATTTTACTAATTTTTGTGCTTATAAAAAATAAGTAATAAAGCATTTAATGCCCATTTTTCTGTTTCTTATATTTAAAATGAACATTTTGTATAGGGACTGGGAATGAACCGGTTATCCGGAAAATATCCGGTATCCGGCATATCCGGCTGATTTTTTTAATATCCGAAATACCGTCGGATATCCGGATCAAAACTACCGGATATCCGGTTAATATACCGGATATCCGGCTTTTAAATATCTTTTTTTTTTCATTGAGATATGGTGTGAAATGCAAGAAACAGCTTTTCCCCGTCCGTTTGTGGGGAAACTTAAAAAAATAGCTTCTTAAATCACGTCACTAAAGAAATAATCTCATAGAATTCCACATATTTATAATTATTAGTTTTATCTGTTTTGTGTAGTTTCAGTTGAAAATAAAATCCCGAAATAAACAATATTTTCTTTGATGTTTTTCAAAAATTAAATGTTCTTATAATCTAAATACATGTATACTTTATTTTTCAAAAGATGGAACACAGAGATTCAATTAGTAAATTTTTATTTTCAAATTACATTTATGAGGCAACGAAATTTTAGTATATATTTGTATGTAAATAATTAATTTCTAGTTTCTTAAAGTTAAAAATAATCTGGAGTGACTCCACTCGACTTTCCGAACTTTAAGTAATTAACAATTGTATAAATAAATAAAAGTAAGAGAAATCGTTAAATATGCAAAATAGAAAATTATAATAGGATGTATGAGTACTTTTCATCACGTAGTATGTTGTTTAGTTAAACACTATTGCGCTTCTAATAATTTGAGCTCATAAATCATAATTATAAAATTTCGTTGTGTCCCTGTAAAAATCCATAAATGCTAGACTCACCAAAATCTATAAAGTTCGTACGATGGTTATCTATAACATGCATAATTTTTTTCAGATCAATCGGAAAAGGCATATTTACGATATTGCATTTTAAATAATTTGAGCCCATATGCCACATTTTTAAAGTATTTTTCTTTATGTCCCTGTAAAAAAAGAAAAAAAAAAACTATAAGAATTAGATTCACTAAAATCTATATGGTGTTTGCAACTGTGACCTGAACATGTGTGTGAATTTTCAGTTCAATCTAATGAGTAGTTTAGACGCAATCACAATTTAAATAATCTGAGCCCTTAGAGCATAAAGATTAGGAATTTTTCTTTGTGTCCCTCTAAAAACCTATAAGTGCTAGATTCACCAAAATCTTTATGCTTCATGCGATGGTAACCTACTGTAGGTATATAAATTTCCAACTTAATCAGATAAGGCATTTAGACGCTAATGATTTAAGGTAAGGATAAAGGTAAAGATTATTTTGTTGTAAAAAACTATAAGTACTAGATTCACCAATAGCTATATAGTTCGACCAACTTTGACTTTTAACACGCATATAAATTTTCAGCTCATTCTGATAAGGAATTTAAACGCTATCGCACTTCGAATAATTTCAGCCCATACACAATAATGACAAAGAAATTTTCGTTGTGTCCCTGTAAAAGAACTGTACGTGCTAGATTCACCAAAATTTATGCACTGTGTTCAACAATGATCTGTAGCTTGTGTGTAAATTTTCAACTCAAATGAAAAAAGCGCTCTGACGCTATCGCAGTTAAAAAAATTTTCGTTTATATAGACTATAGTCATAAATAATTATCTCCCTTTAAAAAACTGTAAACGCAAGATTAATCAAAATTTGTACAGTTAACATGATGGTGACTAATAATATGTGTATAAACTTTCATCTCAAACGAATAAGGCGTTTAGACACTATAGCACTTTACAAAATTTGGGCTCATAGACCGTAATGATAAAGAATTTTTCTTTGTGTTCCTGTAAAAAAACTATAAGTGCTAGATTCACCAAAATCAATAGAATTCGTGCTATGGGAACCTATAACATATACGAGCCAAATTTTAGTTATTTTAACAAAGCGTTTAGACGATATCATGTTTAATCACATACATACACACATACATCGTTGTAAAAATTGTAAATAGGAATTCAGGGAACCTCAAAACGTGTAGAAACACCAATATCTGAAACTTGGATTTTTGACATGATTACAGTACTTTCCTCGCTATAGAGTTCGGAAAGAAAAAATTAAAGACGATCTTTCATAATCTGTAATATTGGTCATTTTTCAAAAATATCGTTTCTCCTTGATTTTTGTAAAAGTTTTTAAGACTCTCCCTAGAAATGTAATCATTGTAATGTTTTTCATGTGTGAAAATTAATTTTCCTGATAACGGCCACTTGTGAGATCGACTTACCATCTCTAAATACCCTTAACCCTGAATTTTTATCCATTATTAGATCCATTTCTGAGACTATATTTGTGTGTGTACACTAATTCAAAATATTAAGCTATATATATATACTGATATATGACTGATTAGTTTAATAATAAGAGAGCTTTATAATGCATTGTCTATTTATTTATATCTCTTATAATCCTTACAGCTGAAATACTCACATGTTAATTTTTATTAGAATTATCTATGTTTTTTCCAATGGTATTTACGTTTTATGTATGTGAATGAAATCCAGTTGTATAAAAACCAAACATCTTTTAAATCAAAATACCTTTTCTTAATTATTGTGAGCTCTTAAAAAATTGAAAATTTCATGTGTATACTCGGAATGGGGTCTACCGGATATCCGATCGGATATTCGGCAAAGAAAAATAATATCCGGAATGCCGGATATCCGGTAAAATCCATATACGGTCCATCCCTAATAAGGACTAAATGTTGAACAATTTGATGAATGTAAATTACTGAAGGTATAATTTTTTTTTGTAAATAGCATTCAAATTGATATAAAATTTTAAAAAGAAAAAAATAATTATCATTAATTATAATCTTATTCATGATTAATGTTAATAAATAATGCATTTCCAATAGGCTATTGAGCAAATATAGCATATAAATTGAAATAATGCTGGAATTTGTATATCAGTTAAATATACCCGTTTTATCTAATTTTTATTTTATGAATTGATAATTTGTAAATAACACTTATAGAAAAATAAATAACTATAATTCTACTTCCCTTTAACAACTAAAAAAAATTTACATATCAAAAGGTGTTTTACAATTTTAATTAATTCAAATATAGTAAAACAAAATATATATGTATATTTTTTAATGATAGAAATACGTTCAGTCATATATAACGTACCCCTAATAGGCCATGGAACCAATATATCATATAAATTGAAATAATCTATTTAAAAAAAAACTTTTAAAACGCAAATTCTTAATGTATCATATCACATAAATCTTTTCGAAGTTATGATTTTGCAAATTTTTACCATGCTTTTATTAACTTTTATTCTTGTTTGTTTGATTGTCCGGTACAAATCTTGCAATCCAATTTTAACTAATTTCCTACTAGCTAGACATTTGAAACTTTCACAGTAGCTCAGGAGCAAGTGACAACACAATACTTCGAAGTCCGATTTTCGAATTTTTGATTAGTTTTCTTATATTTAATTAAAATAGGAAAATAATAACATCTAAATAGCGTTAAAATAGACATTAAAATATTAGCTATAATTTAATTGTTGCCAAAAAAAAAAAAAAATAATAATAATAAAATACGACTTCATTTTCTTTCGATATAAAAATAAATACATTTAATTAAACGTGAACGTTAAAAAATTATAAAAAGTTAAATTATGCACCTCACAAAAATTAACGTCATTATCACTTTCAAAATTTGATAAGAGCTCTACGATTCATCAAAAATTTAAAAAATATGGTATATAAAAAGGGTTTTTTTTTATATCTTAGAATTTTTTTTTATTAACTCCTACTTTTGTTTCTTTGTTTGTTCGTCCGGTACAAATCTGCAATCAAATTTTAACTAACTTCCCTACTAGCTAGACATTTGAAACATTCACAATAGCTCAGAACCCGATGAAAACACAATGCTTCGAAATCCGATTTTCGAATTTTTGATTCGTTTTCTTATAACTAATAAAAATATTAAAATAATAACATCCTAATAGCGTTAAAATAGCCATTAAAATATTAACTATAATTTAATTGTTGCCAAAAAGAAAAAAAAAATATACGATTTCATTTTCTTTCAACATAAAAATAAATAAATTTAATTAAACGTGAACATTAAAAAATTATAAAAACTTAAATTCTGCATCTTACGAAAATTGACGTCATTATCACTTTCAAAATTTTATGCACATTGATAAGAGCTCTATGATTCATCAAAAATTTTAAAAACATGGTATATATAAAGTTTTTTTTTTTTTTTTTTTTTTTTTTTATCTTATATATATTTTTTTATTATTATTAACTTCTATTCTTGTTCGTTTGTTTGTTCGTCCGGTACAATTCTTGCAATCGAAATTTAACTAACTTCCCTACTAGCTAGACATTTGAATCATTCACAATAGCTCAGAACCCGATGACAACACAATGCTTCGAAGTCCGATTTTCAAATTTTTGGTTTGTTTTCTTATAATTTATAAAAATATTAAAATAATAACATCCTAATAGCGTTAAAATTGCCATTAAAATATTAGCTATAATTTAGTTGTTGCCAAAAAAAAAAAAAAAATACGAGTTCATTTTCTTTCAACATAAAAATAAATAAATTTAATTAAACGTGAACATTAAAAAATTATAAAAAGTTAAATTATGCATCTCACTAAAATTGACGTCATTATCATTAAAAAAAATTATGCACATTGGTAAGAGCTTTATGATTCATCAGAAAATTTAAAACATGGTATATAAAAAGTTTTTTTTTATCTTATAATTATTTTGTATTAAGATGAAATGTTAAATTCCAGCGGAAAAGAATTTGCACTCTTTTACTAACCACGAAAGTCTAGGCGTAAGGCAATCGAAGATTCGATACACGCATGACCGAGTTTCAAAAAACTTTTCTGAGGCAATTGATCCATTGACCGATGCATTGCTATGATTGGCCATTAATTATTGTTCTGGTTGTGATATCTATCGGTCATTACAAACGTAAATATGCATAAAAACTTTTTTTTTCTTTTGTAAATAACTGTATAATTGTTTTAGAATTATAGCCATTCAACGGCAGTCAAACTTTAAAATTTTATTTCCATGTCAATTTGTGTCCAGTTTGCATTTCTCCTTCTTGGTGCTTTTTTACTTTCCGAACACTATAGTGAGGAAAGTATTGTAATCATGTCAAAAATCCGAATCCGAGATTTTGATGTTTCTATACGTTTTGAGGTCCCCTGAGTCCGTTTTCACTATTTTTACGATGATATATGTATGTGTGTGTGTATGTGTGTATGTATGTGTGTATGTGTGTATGTCTGTGAGTGAACACGCTAGCGTCTAAACGCTTCGTTCGATTAACCTGAAAGTTGGTACGCATATTGTAAGTCACCATAGTACGAACCCTATAGATTTTAGTGAATCTAGCACTTATAGTTTTTTTACAGGGACACAAAGAAAAATTCTTTAAAATTATGGCCTATGGGAGCAAAATCTTAAAAGTGCGATAGCATCTAAACGCCTCATTCAATTGAGCAAAAATTTTGTACACATATTATAGATCACAAATACTCGATCTGTATAGATTTTGAAAAATCTAGCACTTATAGTTTTTTACAGGGACACAAAGAAAAATTCTTTATCATTATGCCTATGGGGCAAATTTTTTAAAAGTGTGATAGCGTCTAAACGCCTTATTAATCCGAGCAAAAAATTTGTACACATGTTATAGATCACAGTTGAACTAACTGTATAGATTTTTGTGAATCTAGCACTTACAGTTTTTTTACAGGGACACAAAGAAAAATTCTTTATCATTATGGCCTATGGGACTAAATTATTAAAAGTACGATATCATCTAAACGCCTTATTGAATTGAGCTGCAAATTTATATGAGTATTATAAATCACTGTTGCACTAACTATAAGCATTTTGGTGAATTTAGCATTTATAGATTTTTACAGGGACACAACGAAAAATTCTTTATCATTATGATCTATGGGCTCAAAGTTCAGTAGCGTTAAATAAAACATCGTGTAATAGATGGAGAAAAATACTCAAACACTCTATTATGGTTTTCTCTCTTTTGTTTGTTTAACAACTCCTCTTTCTTTACTTTATCTACAAAACTGTTAATTACTCAATGTTCGAAAAGTCGAGTGGAGTCACTCCAGATTTTTTTTTTTTTTTTTTTTTTTTTTTTGTTATAGAGTGTTTTTTTTAAATAATTGCTTCGACTTAATTCTATTTTCTTACGACACAAGAATAATATAATTAAAATTTCATAGCGTAATTTGATTATGCTTCATTATTTAAACTAAACTTTTCCCATGCGTTACATAACAAATGAGGAATAATTGAAATTGAAATAAAACAACAAATTGAATTTCCTTTAAAGTAATTGAATTTTCTTGAGTTTTTATGAAGTATACTTACATGTCATACTCTTTTAATAAAATTGTGTTATAGTTTCTATAAAACATTTCTTTTATTTAACCATTTTTTCCAGTTTTCTAACATTCTTTTTATCTGGTATATATGCATATTTATAACATATTTATATTTATTAATATTTTTATTGTTTTAAAGTTAAAAAAACAGATGATATAATTTCTGTATTAAATTATTTATTACATATATTAATATGATAAATTACTGAGGAAAGTAATATAGTGAGGAAAGTAATGTAATCATGTCAAAAATCCGAATTTAAGATTTTTATGTTTCTATACGTTTCGAGGTCCAATGACTCCTTTTTCACTATTTTTGCGATGATGTATGTATGTATGTGTGTATGTATGTGTGTATGTGTGTGTGTGTATGTGTGTGTGTATGTCTGTGAGTGAACACGCTAGCGTCTAAACGTTTTGTTCGAATAAGCTCAAAGTTGGTACGTATATTGTAAGTCACCATAGTATGAACCCTATAGATTTTGGTGAATCTAGCACTTATAGTTTTTTTACAGGGACACAAAGACAAATTCTTTATCATTATGGCCTATGGGACCAAAATCTTAAAAGTGCAATAGCACATAAACGCCTTATTCAATTGAGCAAAAAAATTATACCATATTATAGGTCACAGATGTTCAATTTGTATAGATTTTGGATAATCTAGCGCTTATAGTTTTTTTACAGGGACACAAAGAAAATTCTTTATCATTTTGGCCTATGGGGCCAAATTTTTAAAAGTATGATAGCGTCTAAACTCCTTATTAATCAGAGCAAAAAATTTGTACAGATGTTATAGGTCACAGTTGCACCAACTGTATATATTTTGGTGAATCTAGCACTTACATTTTTTTTACAGGGACACAAAGAAAAATTCTTTATCATTATGGCCTATGGGACCAAATTTTTAAAAGTGTGATAGTATCTAAACGCCTTATTCAATTGAGCCAAAAATTTATATGAATATTATAAATCACTGTTGTACTAACTATAAGCATTTTGGTGAATCTAGCATTTATAGGTTTTTACAGGGACACAGCAAAAAATTCTTTATCATTATGATCTATGGGCTCAAAGTTCAGTAGCGTTAAATAAAACATCGTGTAATATATGGAGAAAAATACTCAAACAATCTATTATGATTTTCTCTTTTTTGTTTATTTAACAATTCCTCTTTCTTTACTTTATCTACAAAACTGTTAATTACTCAATGTTCGGAAAGTCGAGTGGAGTCACTCAAGATTTTTTGTATTAAGTTGATCATTTTGTTAAATTTTGAGGTTTTACGTCTGGTATAAAATATAAAACGTTAATTGTTCATGATTTAGTCTAAAACATAATAACACACTCTTTACGAATTCTTATAGATCTGTCAATGAAAATTAAAATATTTTAAAAAGATCTTTTCATGTTATCATTCAATTTACGAAAAAAAAAAAAAAAAAAAGGTGTAAAGGAAAAAGTCTGAAAATTATTTAGATGAGAGTACGTGGAATGAAATACAGTACATATACGTATAATTTTAAATATACTTCTGCTGAAAAGTTTAACAAGATTTGCAAATTATCAGTTTTTTTCAATTTAAAAACTTATCTCATGATGATATATGTTTTCAAACATTGGGCATTGAAAGAACTGGGTCTTCCCCATGTTTTTCAGCGAATATTAGTTTAGGACAATATTTATGGGGTTGGTAACAAATAGAGATGGGATAAATAGTTACTTTTCAGTCATATGTTACTTCGTTCCATACTTCCTTTGGTAATAGGTTTTTGCAACATATTATTTTTATAACCTATTACTTTTTAGTTTACATATGGCTAATGTCTTTCTAATCCTTTCTGGATGATATACAATATATACATGTGTCCTACATAGTGTATGCGGTTCATGATTTTAAGTCCAAATGCTGTCGAATAGTAATCTTCACTTTATTTAACACTAGAATTTCTTTAAAAAAAAAAAAATCGCTGATATGAAATAGTGGTAGAGTCAAAATTTTACACAAACGTTTGTCCCAGTCGAGTAAGCTTAAGGTTCATTAAACCAATTCCTTTAAACACGAAAACAAAATATTTCAAATAATATCAAGAAACACGTACACGAGAGCCGTTTTCTGAAAAAAAAAAAAAAAAGAATTATCATATTATAAGCCATATTTGTAATTATGAAACAATTAAATAATAATAGCAAATTTTTAAGAAACATCTTTAAGGCATCCCAAATTTTAAACTACCAAGTGACTGTTTCTTTCGATTTTCCGAAGAACTTGAACTTTCCAGATTGACAAGAAAATTAGTGTTTTTCACTCGTACACTGTTAAAAATTTCTGTAAATTTAATGTAAATATTTATCCAGAGTCTCTGTAAATTTACAGTAATTCTTAGGTAAAAGTGACTAATCGAGATTCTCAATCTTTATTCTGTATTTTTACCTATTTTTATTATTTATTTTTTTTATTATAATTCAAAATAACTGTTTTTTACTTTAGAAAAAGCACTCCAAGTCCGAAATATATTCTCACCAATAATTAATTAAATCAATATTAGTCATTAACATGAATGTATAAAATAAGTTTTTTAACATCTCCGTTTATTTTTCTCTGTAATTTTACGTAAGACTTAAGATAATAGATTACACAGAGTTTTCTGTTGAAATTTTTAACAGTGTATTTAGCAAACAGTCACTTTGAATATGTTTTCTAAAATTAGAAACACTTGTTTAAAAATATAGATTTTGCTTACAAAAGTTGCATTAAATGATGCATTTTCTCAGACACATAATTTTAACATAAGAGCTTAATTAACTATTCTTAACACCTTTACTCATTTTAAATCTAAAAAAATAGTCTCAAGAAAAAATCAGATAAAAAAAAAGTGAAGAAAAGCTAAACAGTAAAAATAAATAAATAAATAAATATACAATTTTCTTCTCAAATTATTCTTAATTAAACTTAAACAATATTCTTAATAAACCCACAATAAATGATGTATGCCCTTACGCATTTTCAATTCCATCTCTATAAGCAATTAAAATATAAATAAACACTCCTTCCTTTCAATTATCAAACTCCCGAAACATCTGTTTCCACTACGCAAGCGAATTCAACCTAGAAAGTGTAATCCCATTCCTCACCTTCATGACGAAATAGTAATCACCACTTACCTATCTCATGCTAGCTGCATAAATTAACACTATTTCATTAAACCGTGGTATCATAGTATTTTATTCAAACGATTTTATTATCCCATGAAAAATAATCAACACCAAATAAAATCATTAATATCAGCACGATGTTATTTGTCCTAAACGTTAAAATTATCTTGCTTATTAAAATTATTTTGATTAATATATTTCACAAGGAATATTCCGTAATACATTCTAGAAAATATTATCATTACAAAATTATCGTTAAAAAAATAATACAGCTGCAGCTGTATTTTTTATTTTTATTTTTAACGATAATTTTATGAACATGGAAATGGAGATGAGAATATCACTGAGTAACAAAGTTGCATGAAATCGTATGTATTCCTTACTGAGATTTCAGACCTATTTTTTCAGACGTGAACTAACGAATCAATTCGAACATCTGGGCGGAAAGTATGATTTGAATTTTCGGTCATAGCCGGCGTTCATAATATTGTTTTTGTAAATAAAATAAAATAAAAGAGTAATTATATAAAAGAAATAATTCAAGCTTTTTACTTGTATAATGGTGTATTATATCAGTTTTATCGCCAGAAATTTCTTGTCTATTTCGCGTGCAGAGATAATGTTGAAAATATTAATTTTTTAATAGGATATTTTTTGTAATATATTACAGTGCTAATAGGCCACAATGCAATAATAATATTACTTATTATGTTACGTGAAATAACGCCCATCTCTAGTAACAAATTGAGCAAAATAATTAATGTCTGTGATCACCATGTATCTTCAAGTAAACGGAATGAACTGTAACTTTAGGATATGTTAATATAGACCCAGTTCAACTTCTAGATTAAATAAATAAATAAATAAATAAATAAATAATCAACAGTTTTTTTATTTATAATATGCAGATTTTTTAACGAAAATTATTCCCACTTTCAGATTAGTTGGAAAAACAATTTTAAGAAAATATACTGCAATTGGAATGGAAATATCTTAAATATCTCATGAAATACGAGCATTTTTATGAAAACGCTTTCTCTGCGCGCATGTTAGAAAAGTAAAAAAAAAAAAAAATCTGCCGCATAAGTTGAAAGCTAGTTTTATTGGGCAACTTTTGTCAAAAGTAAATTTGAATAGAGTAAAAATTAAGAAAATTATTCGAAAACGAACGAGCGAGATTTTAAATATTTTCCAAGAGTTGAAATTTTTTAAGGGTTTTTCACATGTCGTGTAAGTAATTTGAAGATCCAATTATTTCAACCACGTTCCAAATGTATTTTTTTTTTGTGTGTGTGAAAAAACCTTTATAAGCTTGTAACTCTAACATATTTTAGTTTATTTACTAAGATCTGTGAGAGGATTCAACTAAGAACAGGATTCGACAAGGATTTATTTAACAAAAATGTATTAAGTGTACTTTTTATATAAGAATTTTTGCTTGTGCTCGGGTACTTTTTCTTACGACAGTGTATTTTGAAGCAAAATGCAGGTATTTCTGTTTAAAATAAATTTTAAAATATGTTTATGACACACTACCAATTTCATGAATGTATTACATACATAAATTATTTACTACTTTTAAAAGTAGATATTCTATTCTGCCTTTTCCTCTCATCAAGATCGCATAATATTCCTTAAAAGCTTTTGCTAAACGTGAAAACTAATTTTACATCTAATATTGATATTGAATTGAAAATTGTGTTTTTCATTAAATACATTTCTCTTTTTCACGAAAAATAATTTTGTTAAATCTTTATATAAAATTTTTCAGTGAAAAGTGGTTGAATATTTTACTTGTATTTCGAATACAAACATTATTGCTGCCATAAAATAATACAATATTAATATAATTACATATATATTTCCTAGACAAAATTTAATTTAGGACCCGAGTCCTATTTTTGACTCAGACTTTTCGTCTTTAAATACCCGTAAACTATTACATTGTGTAATAAAATACTTTATACTAATAAAAAATAAAGTCATAACCGCAAGCACTGGTGATTTTCTAACATCTTTATTCCAATATAAGCATTTTTGCTTTATTTAGTAACGAAATATCAGCTATTGAACCAAACAAAGTTAACTAATCTTAAAAAAAAGAAAATAAATGCGATAATTGAAAATATGAAGAACTGACAGTTATTAAAGGTGGTATATTGGAAATTGTGACCAAGTTCCTGTGAAAGCTGTTTTGTCAGCGATGACCTGGGTCTTATTTTTGAAGCCATTTTGCTCTAGGGCTATTTTGTCGGGACTGTCTTATTACGGCTATTTCGTCCTGCACCTATATTATCCCCGAGTTATCTTATTCTTGAACTACTTTGTTAAATCCAACGGGTTACTTTGTTCGCGCAGTTTTGTGAAATATATTTTGTCCATGTGCCACTTTGTCGGGGCTGTTTTGCCAGGGCTATTTTATACTCCGAATGTTTTGTCGGTCTAAATTCTCTTTGGGCTAACTTATACTTGGACTTTTTTTGTAGGGGCTGTTTTGTTGAGCTAATATTGTGGAATTCTTGTGTCAGGGCTATTTTGACCTGCGGGTACTTTACGAGGCACTTTTGTCAGGGCTATTAACTCTGAATGTTTCTTTAGTCTAAATTCTGTTTGGGCTAATTTTTCCTTGGACTTTATTGTAGGGGTTGTTTTGTTAAGCTAATATTGTGAAATTTTTCTTTCAGGACTATTTTGTCCTGTGGGTACTTTAGGAGGCTCTTTTGTCGGGGCTAATTTGTAGAAATTTAAAAAAGTGGTGTCAGGAAGCTGTTGTTAGCTAAGCAAAGTAGTGTGCTACAAGTCGTGTTAACATTTTTTTTTTTTTTTTCTTGTCTGAAAGAAAGTGAATTCTAGTTCTAAAAATACAAAACTAAATTGTTTTAAGTTTTTTAAATAATGTACAACTCATGTTTCGTTAAATTAATTTGATAACTTGAAACGTATAATTTAACATGGATATCTTTTAAAAAGATATTATAGTACCAATGATGCATTAACAATTATAGTTTAACTGTGGAAATTCGTGGAATTACAGCAATTGTTCAACAAAGATGAGACTAATCTAAAGGGATAAAGAGAAAAAGAGAGAGATATTTAATTATTTGGTTAACTATTACGTAAATATAACTTATTCCTTATTCTCATCACATGTTTGTGCTTAATTATTTTTCGCTTTGTAGTAGTTTCATGTATATCCCTCTCCTTTTACATAAATGTATACAGATTTAATTATTTAAATATTAATTCCAAATAGCCAAATGTTAAAATATATGTATATTTTAATTTTATTGTCTGCAAACTATAATGCAAATTAACATGTTCAAAAAAAAATATATATAAAAAATGAAATGAAATATTCTATCGAAGTAAATTTGTTATTTGATTTGCATTGTTTTAAATATATCAATATTTAAGTTACGTGAAATAAATGAAGGTATCAGCATTAATGAAAAAGGTAAAAAATCTCACAATAAACATACTTTTGTTTATCCAAATTCTTATCACATTTAATTTAGCAATAAATTTTTCGGATGCCTGATAAGAATCTTTATCATTTGATTCACTCGTCAAATTTAAGGCTCCTATATATACGAGCTGGCGCAACAGGCATTTTGTTGCCTTAGGGTTGCCACGTGTCCCCAGCGCATTTCTCCGATAAACAAACGACAAACATTTTATTTTTATCGTCTTGCATTACTTTAAAGTAACTTGTTTTATTATATTTCATAATTTTTGCTAAGTAAACTATGATATGGAAGTTTGTTTTGCGATAAACTTATTTAATCATTCAAGAAATGAATGTAAAGTGTTCACAGACCTTCTAATACTGTGTATTTGAGTTTTGGCGACGTTTTGTGAAAGAAACAGAAACTGCCCTAACAACACATCTTACACCAGTACATCCATAGAATATCCTCAGAATAAAATGACATCCTGAGAATGTACTGTGAAAAAAATGTGTTTTTAGGAATATTATTGTTGCATATTGCTCTTATCTTGACCAGATTAGCTTCAGATTAAGATTTTTTTAAATCATTAGGGAAGCGATAAGGACGCCAAGTGGGAATGCTGTCCTCTTCGGAGGCAAAAAAATGGCGGTGATGCGCCGGCCTATTATTTTATTTAGGGGCTCTAGTAAAATTCCTCTGTCAAATCGGACGTTTAAATTTCTACTCAATGTGTGGCAGAACAATGCTTGACAGAAGCATGCATTACTTTTCTATTTTGAATTTTTCAACAAGAAAGCTTTCGTTGACTTTCTAGATCATCGCTTTTCAATAATTTCATTTGTTATAATGTAATTTGAAATTTCATACATATAAATTGTTCGATGAAATTTATTATAAATTAAATACAAAAATTCTAAGTTAAAATCGCTTTTTCATTTTACTTAAAAATTAACAGTATAATGACAACATTAATAGTACTATATATATATATATATATATATACAGAGTCTGTTCACACATTTTTTAGACGATTTTATTTCGCCGTAAGAAAAAACCGTCTGCATGGAAAACTTTATTTTCACAACAGTTGTATTTTTGGAAGTTATCGTCTGATATTTAGAATTTTTGTTTACATGCTAAATGGCGCTTTTAAAATGTCAATGGATGGAAGGATACGTTTCTGCTCTTTCCGAATAGAACACGCTGATGAACTCATTATGAAAAACATTTATCAGGATTAAAATAGAAAAATGTCGTAGCAATAGATGAAGCTCGGGTCTATTTAAGTGATTGCAATAAAAAAAAAAAAGATCAATTTATTGTCGTGAAAGAGGAGGAAAAATTTTTGCTACATGGTTCAAAGAATCAAAAGAAAGTTTTTCTAAAGTATTTATGATTTTCGGTGGTTTTTCATACAAAGGCAAGATAAAGGTAAAAAATGTTGACAAAAACGTCAAAATCAACTCTAAATACTATCAAGAACATATTTTAACTCCAATTTTTAAATATGAAATTAGAAATCTTTATCCACTATGCCATCAGTCCGTAGAACTGCATCAAGACAAAGCAAGCAGCCACACATCACAATCCACAATTGCTTTTCTAGAAAAAATGGAATAGGAAACGGGAATTAAAACCATACACTTCATTGATATTCCTGTTAAATCTCCTGATGTATAACTAATGGATTTTTATGCTTTTGGACTCTTAAAATCTGCCTTATCCAAACGCCAGCCTACAATGCTTTGTGGACTTTGGAACGCCATTGAAGAGGAAGGGAACAAAATTCCTCTTCCGATATTAGAAAAAGCATTATTATCATGAAAATGTAGAATGATAGTTAAGAACAAGGGCTATCAAACTGAACATTTAAAACACGAAATATGAGTGTACTTTTTTCGGTATACTCCATCAAAATCGTCTAAAAAATGTGCGAACACCCTCTTTATATATATGTGTGTGTGTTTGAACTTTGATAAATTTATGAATAATACTTAGTACTTTTTATATTTAATAGTAAATAGTGGCAAGTGCTCCACGGAAATGCCAAATTCATATACATACTTGCCAACCATCTCATTAATAATCGTACAATTGTTAACGCCCCCTGAAAAAACGCCTCTTTTCTCACACCACTATATTTTTATAGTAATTCTGTTCAAATGTTGTTACGATTAAATAAGACTAAAATTACTCCAAAAAATTATTGGTGTGAAAAAAAAAATTGTACGGTTCATAATGAGATGGTTGGCAAGTATGCATATACGATACTTTTATATTAGCAAGAAACCAAGTTTTATCATAATTCTCAATCATAAATCTTATAGAAAATTTCAGAATCACGTACGTAATTTACAGAAAAGAGCTGTTAAGGTTTTATAAAAATAATTACTGCTGTCGTTTTCTGAAAGTGAATAGTCTTAATGTTTGTTTATTAACAAATTTCAGCTAAAAAGAAGTGCATAGCCAAATGTAAACAATAGGTATGAAATTGTAAATTTCGAATATTGTTTTGAATATCGTATTTTGAATAAACTGATCGACTCATCAGTTCTAAAATTTCTGTTCAAATTCATATATTAACGACAATGTCATATTGCTAAATGCTTATAGAAAATATGGTTGCCCAAATCCAGGATTCAAATTCACAGTACAATTTAAAATAATAAACCCTTTAAGATTTTTTTTTTTTATGGTGGTGGATTAAATTAATTGAAGTAAATGAATGGCATAACTAATAATGAATGAAAATAATTAAGGACTATCTTCTAAAGATTTTCAGACGACAGGCATTAATTATTTTTATTCTAGTCAGTCTTACATATTCATACTTTAAAGAACTAACAAAGTATAGTATAAAAGGTTCTGGTAAATGCTTAATCATTAAATTTAATAGAAAAATTGCCTTTATTAGATTTTTTATAATTGTTTCTAGTAACGGAAAATGTATTTTTTAAGATACTCTATGGTTTATATACATTCTACAAAGTATATTTATGATAAGAAGTGCATTATTAAGCTTCTTTAAACAATAATAACTTATCCATTTATTGCTTTATGTTAATGCTAACAAACCATTGGAGTACACAGTCATAAATTAATTTAGCTAGAGTTAACAAATGTTAATACTAATGAAAAACCAAGACAAATACTTTCATCTAAGAACGGGATGCAAATTAGTCTTTTGTAGTTCAAGGAAATTAGACATTCTTAACACTGACTTAAAATGTGAAATCATTAAACTTAATCACAAAACATCGCAATGATTCAGGAATTTTCGAAGTACGGAATATTATTTCGATCAAAGAAAAATATATGCTTGATGACACACAATAATATATATACATAATGTGTAGAGTATTTATGAAGGAAATTATATATATTAATCTCGTTTAATTACTGATAATTTATTTCGTAAATGATCTAAGTTACTATTAAATAACCATCGTAGTATACAGTTATAAATTACTTGCGGAGAAGTAAACAAATACTTGTGCTAATGATAAATGAACATAATTAAGTACTGTCTTTGTTAAACAGGATGTGAAATACTTATTCTTTGAAGTACTAACCACATTTATAGCAATGATGATAAATTGTTGAAACATTATATTTAATCACCAAATATTGCATTTACTTTGGAATTTTCAGGAGTATTTGTTTCGAGTGAAGAAGTGTAATCCTAAATAAGAATTAAATAACAATACACATAAACAGAAAAACTAACAATGAAATCGGAAAAAAAATTAACCCATAGAACATTAAGGCCATCGTCAGAGGGGATCCCTCAAATTTAGGGTAGTAAAAAGAATACACGATGTTTCAAGAGATACAAAGAAAAGCTAAAAGTATCTTGGTTCCCTTACATCTTGCCAAAAGAAAAATATTCATAACTACTGTAGCACTGTTTTCGTGCTGCAGTAATTATGAATTCTTTTATTTTATTTATTTATTTATTTTTTACCTTTATTTGAGGCGTCTCCCTTGACAATGGCCTCAAAACTTTACTGGTTAATTACTTTTCTGGTTTTATTTTTACTCTTTCGGTTTATATGTATTGTTATTTAATTTATATATATATATATATATTAAGTTGCAAAATTTTTAAATGACGCTTCAAATTTACCGTTGTTTAAATTTGAAGAAAATAATAGGAAGTTCTATTACTAATCGTGAAAATTTAATATCAGTTTTAGTAATATAAACAAATGTCCCTGTAATATCTCGCCAATAGATTAAGGATATAAATTTATTATATGATAACGTAAAAGTAATTGTTTTGCCATTCGCAATATATATATGTATATATATATATATATATATATATATATATTAAGTTGCAAAATTTTTAAATGACGCTTCAAATTTACCGTTGTTTAAATTTAAAGAAAATAATAGGATGTTCTATTACTAATCGTGAAAATTTAATATCAGTTTTAGTAATATAAACAAATGTCCCTGTAATACCTCGCCAATAGATTAAGGATATAAATTTATTACACGATAACGTAAAAGTAATTGTTTTGCCATTCGCAATATATATATATATATATATATATATATATATATATATATATATATAAACAATTAAATTTCAAGAAAAAAAAGTAAAATGCTTACCTCGTTCTCTCAGGTTTTGTAGTGTTTTGATGATATGGGGCCATTCGATATAAATGTCTAGTGAGACTAGAGCAGTGTATTTTCCGGGTCTGTAGCTAAGGGCGCAGGATGACAGGATTTTCGAAAGTACCATTTCACAGGGTCTGCCCTCCATGAATTCGAATTAATTAATGTTTATTAAATTATTGATTTCAAGGTAGTGGTTAACCCTACAAGACACCCAGTTCCATATGTGGAACACCGACTTTAATCGTTAATTTAAATATTCATCCCCACATGTTAGCTCTGAGGCATCAAGCGGTTTACTTTAGTCTCCAAATAACAACATCACAGCACCATCCAAAAACACAAACTTCCTTAATTCGGAAGTCTGTTTAATATAAATAACTAATAAAACTATTCACTTTATTTTGCATAAAATATTCATCCTAAAATTACCAATATTCAAGTGACATCCAGCTTCGCAACTTCCGTTAAAATTGTTTTTTTACATCTTTGACAAATCACTTTTAAATAGCTGGTAACATTTTACACCAACCTTCTTTTACCTCAACCCAACACTTCTATGCTCAACCTGACATTTTAACCGGAACCATCGTCCATCTAACACTGGATCTAACTTGCGACTCTGACGCTTCCAACATAACACTTCTATGCTGTGCTCGAAAATGTCACCGAAGCAACCACGATCTAACGTTGGATCACACTGGTGACCTTCACTCTTCCAACTCAACACATTTATGCTGAACTCTACACTGTCACCAAAACCACCCCTATCTAATGCTGGATCCGTCTGGTGACCTTCACTTTTCCAACTCAACAACTTACAATTTTTACCACCCACCCCTCCCGCAAGAAAAAGGAAAAATATCCTATAAAATATTTGAAAATTATATGTTATAAAACGCCATTCTTCTGAACGGCTTAAAGCGAGTCTTCGCGACTCTGTAAAATATAGGTTGCAGGCTCTTTCATTTAATCAAAATAATTATTTACTATTTTCAAATCGTTTTAATTTTCTGGTAATAATCTTCAAAATGATATAATAATATTCTTCTTACCTGTAGAATTCTTCGACGTTAAAAAATGAAGACGAATAATATGCAAGTTTCTCTACAAAACAACAGCTTCTTATTCAAGACGGGAAAATATATACAGTTTATTAAATAAATTTTTACATGACGAAAAAAACACTATTTACAAAAAATATTCATTTCATACTGTAGAACATCCATTTCATGCTATCTCTTAGCGATACTATTTCTAAAATTATACTTTGAGAAAAATGGATTTATAATAAAACTAATGCTAATCTATCAGCTACTTTTTCTATTTCTTAAACTATAGCTCCTTGAATAATAAAATTAGGCCCAAAAAGGCCCCGAGAGCAAACTACTATTTCATAACTCGTTGCTCTCCATTCTAGAACAGAACTTAAACTATAAGTCTCGGGAGAATAAACAAGAAAGTTCTTCGAATCTCATCTCAACGGGACCTCTGGCGCCCTCTAGTGAGGCAAATGTATATCAATACCTAACATTATATACATAGTTTATTATAGTTGTAAATATTATATAAAATTATAAATGATGCATATATATATCCAGTTTACCAAATATATCTATTTAAAATATTGTAATGAATTCTTCAAATCATGCACAATTAAGTGCGCATTCATTTTATGATTATTATCAATTCACTTTATTAAATATGTAAATTTATTTTAGAGATTAATTTCGTATAAACATGTGTGTCCATGCATTTAAAAATTGAGTTATATCGAAACTAACCTATAAATAATTGTAAGAAGTTTCCGTTAACACACGCATAATTAAAATATTACATGTACTCATGAATATCATAGAGAAAATTGACTGAAACTACCGTTATCCAAACGTCTGCTATTTTAATTATGTAATGCTATTACTATTGAATTTGTTACCCTAATTAAGCATCTAAATTGAATTCCTTCGTTTTAAATTTTATATCATGCATTGAATGTCTAATGTTTATTAACGAGTAAATTTAAATCATGGAAAATATTCAAATAATTTCATATATAGTTAACTAATGTTTAAAATATGCCTCATGTTAAAGGTTCCAACTTCTTGTTCTCCAAATTAAGCATTTAATTAATTTGAAAAGTTGCTTCAGTTTCTAAAATTTAATGTAAATTTTCATTTCTTGAATCACGTAATATGCATTTTTTAAATAGTTTACAGACTTAACATTTTTTCTATATTAGACAATGCATGTTTCCTTTAAAACGTATATGCGTATAAATCTGCTCTTTGACTTAATTCAACTATTGTGATTTCAGATATTTATTAAGACCCATTTCATTTTAAATGTAAGGAAACATATAGTCAATTTTTTAAGAATATTTTGAAATAAGGATATTTTTTTGCGATTTATTTTTATGAAATAAACCATATTTATATTTCAGACCTCATTTCCACTAATATTTAATCTTTAAATCTTACGCTAATTAAATATTCCCAAATATCAACATAGAAAAAAAAAATGAAGAATGAAAAAATATTTGATTGGCAAAAAGTGACTGGAAATCGTTGGAATAATCTTAACCATTAAAAAATTAATAAATGAATATCGGTCTTGAACTTGTCACATAATTTTATTTTATTAATAAATAAAAATTATACATTAAACTGTAATGGTTTTGTAGTTCGTATATATATATATATATATATATATATATTATTTATTAAATTCGATTCATGTTTGTTTGTTTGTTTAGTACAAACCTTGCAATCGATTTTAACTAACTTCCCGACTAGCTAGATATTTGAAACCTTCAGAACAGCTCAGAACACGGTGATAATACATTTTTTTAATGCTTTTAGTCAACTGTTTCAAGTCCCGCTGCCTTCAGCAGCGTTTATATGATTCCGCAGAAAATTTATTTAAGTAACTTCCTGACTAGCTAGACATTTGAAACGTTCAGAATAGTTGAGAATACGGTAAAAATGTATTTTTTTAATGTTTTTAACCAACTGCCGCGGAACCCTGCTGCCTTCGGCAGCGTTACCAGTACAATGCTTGCAATCGACTTTTCACTAACTTCCCGACTAGCTAGACGTTTGAAACTTTCCGGATAGCTCAGAACACGGTGACAATACATTTTTTACATACTTTTAGTCAACCGTTTTGGGTGCCTACTGCTTTCGGCAGCGTTTATATGATTCCGGAGAAAATTTATTTAAGTAACTTCCTGACTAGCTTGACATTTGAAACATTCAGAATAGTTCAGAATACGATGAAAATGCATTTTAAAAATATTTTTAACCAACTGCTTCGGGACCCTGCTGCCTTCGGCAGCGTTACCAGTACAAAGCTTACAATCAATTTTTAACTAACTTCCGGGCTAGACAACCAACTGAAACTTTTATAATAGCTCAAAACACGATAGCAATGATTTTTTTTTATACTTTTATCCAATTGCCCCGGGTTCCAGCTGCCTTCAGTAGCGTTTATATGATCCAACAGAAAATTTAAAAACATGGAATATAAAAAGTTCTTTTTCATCTTGTAATTATTTTCATTTATTTTATCAGTACTGCATGCGCGTAAGTTGCCAAATCAGCGGAATTAGGCAGGGGACTTAACAACACTATTTACTAATAATACCCCAAGAAACACAAGCCTTTCGGCATCAAGTCGGGCCGCCGTCGGCAATGTCGGTTTACTGCCGGCAAAGGCGCACTGCTGTCGGCGACTAATAATTAGAATGCCAGCAACCGACAGTAGGAAACAATGTCAGTTGCTGCTACCGGACCGCTTACGGCTAAAAATCGGCAAACCATTTCTATCGGCATACGATACTGGGCCGATATATATCATATCCTGTAGTGGCCTGAAAAAAAATGTGCCAACGTCGGTCCGAATTTGGGACAGTTTGCTTCGAGTTCGAATTTTTAAATTTAATGTTAAAATAATAATAATAATAAAGTTTATTTTTTATTTTTTTTTTAAGTTTTACTTTTGTCAGAAATGTTGAAAATGTTTAGTATAACAGATGCTTATATTTGTCATAATAACAATATTATTATTTACAGCAATAAAACTATTAAATATAAAACAAATTAATTCAAATTAAAATAAATAAATAGTATTAAGTAATTAGTTAGAAAGAAAGAATATATATTTTTTCATCCTTTTCTTTAAAAACAAAGTAATAATAATAATAATAATAATAAATAAATAAATAAATAAATAAAAATGCTATGTATATTTTGAGCATAGTTATTAAATAGTTTTTTATGCATACATAATATGTATTGTTTAATGAATATATTGAATCCGTAGAAATTATTTAAAATGTAATATTTTCATCAAACAATACACAGGTTCAAATCATATTCTGTAAATTATTTGATCTGAAGCACAACTCAAAAATTAAAATCAATTTAACTGGATATTTAAAACCTATAACTTCGAAAGTTCAAAATGTCTTCACTAGATGACAGCTCTATTTTTTTCAGAGATTGATCAGGATACTTCGTAAAATATAGCAACAAAACATGCTTTATCTGCCTAAAAAGCACATACGTAATTATATATGATCATTTCATTTTGTTTACTGCAGTTCAAAGATGTTAAACTGTACCTTTCAGAAAGTTTGCCTACTTTTGTAATATATTTTAACTCGCCTGGATATTCTGTGCGCGAATCATTTGATTAATTTCAATGAAAAGTTTAGATTAGCATCCTCATTTGATATTGATTTAGAATAGCGAATTTGAACTTCATGCTAATATTTGTAACTGACCTTCGGGAACCTCAAATGGTGTAAACGTAAACAATTTCAATAATACAATAAAATATAAATATAAATAAAATATAAATAAATAAATAAAAATAAAACAAGACCCGAAAATAACAATAAAAATAATTACAAGATAAAAAGATCTTTTTATATACCATGCTTCTAAATTTTCTGTTCAATCATATAAACGCTACCGAAGGCAGCGGGAACTCGGAGCAATTGGATAAATTAAAAAAAAAATTCATTGCTCTCGTGTTTTGAGCTATTATAAAAGTTTCAAATGTCTAGCTATTCGGGAAGTTAGTGTAAAATCGATTGCAAGCTTTGTACTGGTAACGCTGCCGAAGGCAGTAGGAACCCGAAACATTTGGTTAAAAATATTTTAAAAATGCATTTTCACCGTATTCTGAACTATTCTGAAAGTTTCAAATGTCTAGCTTGTCAGGAAGTTAGTTAAATAAATTTTCTGTTGAATCATATAAACGCTGCTGAAGGCAGTAGGGACCTGAAACAGTTGACTAAAAGTATTAAAAAAGGTATTGTCACTGTATTCTGAACTATCCTGAAAGTTTCAAATGTCTAGCTAGTCGAGAAGTTAGGGAAAAATCGATTGCAATCTTTGTACTGATAACGCTGCCAAAGGCAGCAGGAACCCGAAACATTTGTTCTAAGGTATTAAAAAAATGCATTTTAACCCTATTCTGAACTATTCTGAAAGTTTCAAATGTCTAGCTAGTCGGGAAGTTTGTTAAATAAATTTTCGTTCGAATCATATAAACGCTGCCGAAGGCAGTAGGGACCTGAAACAGTTGACTAAAAGTATAAAAAAATGTATTGTCACTGTATTCTGAGCTATCCTGAAAGTTTCAAATGTCTAGCTAGTCGAGAAGTTAGTGAAAAATCGATTACAAGCTTTGTACTGGTAACGCTGCCGAAGGCAGCAGGAACCCGGAGTAGTTGGTTAAAAATATTTAAAAAATGCATTTTCACCGTGTTCTGAACTATTCTGAAAGTTTCCAATGTCTAGCTAGTCGGGAAGTTAGTTAAATAAATTTTCGGCCGAATCATATAAACGCTGCCGAAGGCAGTGGGGACCTGAAACAGTTGACTGAAAGTATTTAAAAAAATGTATTGTCACCGTGTTTTGAGCTATCCTGAAAGTTTCAAATGTCTAGCTAGTCGGAAAGTTAGGAAAAAATAGATTGCAATATATGTACTGATAACGCTGCCGAAGGCAGCGGGAACCCGAAACATTTGGCTAGAGGTATTAAAAATATTCATTTTAACCTTATTCTGAACTATTCTGAAAGTTTCAAATGTCTAGCTAGTCGGAAAGTTAGTTAAATAAATTTTCGGCCGAATCATATAAACGCTGCCGAAGGCAGCGGAACCTGCAGCAGTTGACTAAAATTATTAGAAAAATGTATTGTTACCGTGTTGTGAGCTGTCCTGAAAATTTCAAATATCTAGCTAGTCGGGAAGTTAGTTAAAAATCGATTGCAAGATTTGTCCCTGACAAACACACAAACAAACAAACACACAAGAAACTAAGTTAATAAAAACATGGTAATTAATTACATTTATGTAAAGTATGAATTTAATAGAGAATTTTTTTATTTGCATTTGTCATTTTAGAAAATTGACGTTTCCATGCGCTTTTTAATTAAATCATTTTTTCCTTATAAGAAACCATGCATTTTTATTTTATTTATTTATCTATTTTTTTCTTTTACTGACAATCTTATTTTGAAACAATTAAAGAATTATGTAATCTCTATCTCAGAATGAACGCTAAAATTTATGTTGTTATAACTTAAATATATTTTTAGTTTTACTGCCAATTGTTTCTACAAGGGATAGTACATAATAAATTATTAAAATCTACTAAAGTATTAAACTCAAAATAAAATTTTACTGACAGATAAAAGTTCAATAATTTCACTGGACTCAAAACATTTTCCTTAAACAATATGTAATATATTTCAAATATATATTTTTTATGTAATTATTTGATATTCTAATTTTATTAAAAAAATTATTTGATTTAAACTACAGCTTAAAACTAATTTAATTATATTTCTTTTAATTATATTGACTTTTAAATTTTTAATTTAATTGTAGCATCTCATAAAAGTATACAATATCTATCTAAAAAATCTGGAGTGACTCCACTCGACTTTCCGAACATTCAGTAATTAACATTTTTGTAGATAAAGTAAAGAAAGAGGAATTGTTAAACAAACAAAAAAGAGAAAACCATAATAGAGTGTTTGAGTATTTTTCTCCATATATTACACGATGTTTTATTGAACGCTACTGAACTTTGAGCCCATAGATCATAATGACAAAGAATTTTTCGCTGTGTCCCTGTAAAAACCTATAAATGCTAGATTCACCAAAATGCTTATAGTTAGTGCAATAGTGATTTATAATACTCATATAAATTTTCAGCTCAATTGAATAAGGCGTTTAGATGCTATCGTACTTTTAAAAATTTGGTCCCATAGGCCATAATGATAAAGAATTTTTCTTTGTGTCCCTGTAAAAAAACTGTAAGTGCTAGATTCACCAAAATCTATACAGTTGGTGCAATTGTGACCTATAATACGTGTACAAAATTTTTTCTCAGATTAATAAGGCGTTTAGACGCTATCACACTTTTAAAAATTTGGCCCCGTAGGCATAATGATAAAGAATTTTTCTTTGTGTCCCTGTAAAAAAACTATATGTGATAGATTCTCCAAAATCTATACAGATTGAGTATTTGTGATCTATAATATGCGTATAAATTTTTTGCTCAATTGAATAAGGCGTTTAGATGCTATCGCACTTTTAAGATTTTGCTCCCATAGGCCATAATGATAAAGAATTTTTCTTTGTGTCCCTGTAAAAAAACTGCAAGTGCTAGATTCACCAAAATCTATAGGGTTCATACTATGGTGACTTACAATATACGTACCAAATTTCAGGTTATTGGAACAAAGCGTTTAGACGCTAGCGTGTTCACTCACAGACATACACACATACACACATACATACACACATACACACACACATACATATATCATTGCAAAAATAGTGAAAACGGACTCATTGGACCTCGAAGCGTATAGAAACATCAAAATATCAAATTCGGATTTTTGACATGATTACAATACTTTCCTCACTATAGTGTTCGGAAAGTAAAAATATGTAGCGAAACTATCCTTTATCAAGAAACAAACTTACAAGCACGGATGGTAGAATGGTTTAACGCATGCAAAGTACAAAGAGAAACCACTGGTTGGAAGATTTGTGGTTTCTGTCCTTTTCTCGGGTAAGTAAAACGGAAATTGTAAACATAAAAGTTCACGATTCCTTCACCAGATGGCAGCACTGATCAGTCGGGCAGGAAACTTTATTTTTCTGCAAATCATTACCGGTATATGTTTGGTTAGGAAACGGTTAGGTGGTGTTGGTGCTGTTTCGCACCGGCTGCCTTGTCGGTTCTGCCGGCAATGGACCGATTGTGGACCAGACAATCGGGCGACATCCGTCCACAAAAGTTACGTACCCGATTCGTCAAGCGGCATCGGTACATCACCGCCTGAAACGGCAAGCCGATAATGGGCCGACTGTCTACCGATAGGTCTGTGTTTGTTGGGACTATTTGTATATATTTAAACGAGTAAATGTTGTGGAAATTACTAATAGAAAAATAGGAATGGCTCAGTCCAGAAAGGACACAAAATTTGCAGCATATATGTGGTATTTATAAGGTTAATTTCTAAAAAATGCACATTAGTTATAAAATAGAATTTATACATTTATTACTTTAGTATTTACACAGTAAAGAGTCCCTACAACTAAATCCCCTAACAGCGAATTAATCTCTATAATGAAATTTTTATGAAAAATTCAGATCAAAGGCATTAATAACATTAAAAATATTCTCCATATAACGAAGGACTGCATAAAAAGCTACTGTAGGTATTCCTTATGCCACTCAGAAAATTTTCGAATTCCGGTAGTGAAACTAGTTGGATTTAATGCGGCAGGGAAGCACCTTCTATTTTAATAAAGCACCACAATGGACAGAAGATCGACTTAGCTCGAAAAACTACTGAAGAATGGCACCACAAGTAAACAACAAAAGCTCGAATTTTGATCCTGATCAGAGCCGAGTAAATCCTATTATTCTATAAACCCAGTGATACAATTTTGATGGGATTTTTTAAGACTCTTCGATCACGACAAATCAAACCTGCACCAGACACCATTGGTGTATTCGATAGTGTCTTTGGCCGGATGGAGGATCGAACTCGCAATCGCAATCTGATGGCTGCGGGGCCTTACAAAAGAAAAAAAAATCATAATTATAGCATGATTCTAAGAATTATGCAGATGTGGTGTCCGGATATTTATAGTTCGATCAACATTTCTATATGTGTAAAGATTCCAAGAATTGAGTGGGACAGAAAACGGATTTGGAAAATAACCAGAAATGAATAAACTAAATATTTTATATTTATCCGTACGGTTAAATATACTTGACAGGATTTATCTCCGGTAGCACTGGGTATCTTAGGCAAGGTTTTCCCAAACATTCCTTTATCATACATATTTCTTATATATATCTGTTATGAAATGTGTAAAAAGGTTATTGTACCTGACTTACAGTCGGTAGCAAAAGTATCTGCACATTAGCAAGTTCCTATATAAAAAAGTACACTTAATACTATTTTGTTAAATAAATCCTTGTCGAATCATGTCCTTAGACTGACTAAAAACAGGATTCGACAATGATTTATTTAACAAAACTGCATTATGTGCACTTTTTTTACATAAGAATTTTTGCTAGTGCTCGGATACTTTTTCTGCCGACTGTAGTTTAAATCACAATATCACACTCTTTACAGGCTCTTATAAATAGATGTCAATGTTATTTAAAACACTTTTCAAAGTTGTTTTCCTAATACCTTCAATTTACGAAGAAAAAAAAAACTTTAGGAAGGAAAAAATCTAAAAATATTTTATATGGTAGTATGTGCAATAATATACAGTATATATACAGTCGGTAACAAAAGTGTCCGAACACTAGCAAAAATTCCTATCTAAAAAAAGTGCACTTCATACGGTTTTGTTAATTAAATCCTTGTCGAATCCTGTTCTTAGTCAGTGTAAGAACATTATTCGACAAGGATTTACTTAACAAAACCGTATGAAGTGTACTTTTTTTACATAGGAATTTTTGCTAGTGTTCGGACACTTTTGTTACCGACTGTATATATGTGTGTGTATTTTTAAATTTGTATTAATGAAACATAGATAGTTTTAATAAAATAATATTTAAAGTCGGCAGCAAAAGTATCCGAGCACTAGCAATAATCCCTGTCTAAAGAAAGTACACTTAATACTGCTTTGTTAAACAATTCCTTGTCGAGTCATGTTAATAGTCAGTCTAAGAACATTATTCGACGGGTTTATTTAACAAAACAGTATTAACAGTACTTTTTTGATATCGGAATTATTGTTTAATTAGAAACAAAATAGCATAATTGAAAATATAGTTTTAGCATAATATAAGAAACTGAAATTTGTATAAAGATATTATTTTAATTATTTAACAATCATTAAAAAAGAAAAAAAAACTTTCGATAACTTTTTCATGAATTTTTATATCTGTTTAAACAATTGACACAAATAAACATATTTTGGAACAAATGAGACGACAGCCCCAGTAGCTATATATATTAAAGAAAACCCCACAAAAACAACAGCAACAATTTAAAACTAATGTAATTCGCATCCATAACAATAGATATATGCTGTTGTTATGCAACTATTTTTTAGTTTTTATGTAATTTTCTGATTAAATAATATATATATATATATATATATATATATATATATATATGACGTTTTTTTAGTAAAATGATAGATGCTCAACTGGAAGTTAATGTTTAAACAATTTACTTATAAACCTAATTACTTAATATTAACAATGTACTGCTAATTTTTTTTTTTTTTTTTTTTTTACTTTACTTTGTACTCAATAAGTCTAAAACGAAATGACGTACAGTCGGTAACAAAAGTCTCCGAACACCAGCAAAAATTCCTATATAAAAAAAGTACACTTAATACAGTTTTGTTAAATAAATCCTTGTCGAATCCTTTTCTTAGTCAGTCTGAAAACAGGATTCGACAAGGATTTAGTTAACAAAACTGTATTAAGTGTACTTTTTTTATATAGGAATTTTTGCTGGTGTTCGGAGACTTTTGTTACCGACTGTACAGTGACCAAACATTTCGATTTATGGTGTAGATTTCAAAAACGGAAAATCACATAATAGTCAAACATGGAGATGTGCAAATAGATATTATAACAATTTTATATATGAAATTAAAGTTTTTAAAGCTGTTTTTTCTTAAATAATGCAAACTAGAATATAGATTTCTATTCTAATGATTACAAGATTTCTTTACTTTCGCACAGGGATAAAAAAAAAAAAAAACTGAATCCGTTTATTGAAAGAAAAATACACAATTCGTTTAAAATATGTTGCTTAAAATATGTTGTTTAAAATATGTTAATGCGTTGCTTAAAATATGTTAATAAATATTTTAAAATTTCAATGTACTGTAAACGAATATAAAATCGGAGTAACATAAAACATTCCATTAGATTACATAAAGTTACAGTTAAAATTTTCTAGTTGAAGGGTTTAAATGCTTGAAAGACTATACTTATGGCAAAACTATATCCATGATCGATGTCAAACAAATTGATTCCGATACATATTACTTTGTAAGCAGAGTGATTTTGTATAGTCCGCACTAGTGTAAAACCAATATTTCCACAGATATATGAGTCATTTTGGGGGCAATCTTTCACGTGCGTTTTACTATTCTTTTACAAATGTTTTCAAATGCAAAAATGTTTTGTGATGTTTCTAATGCCATTATAGAATTTAAAAAAATTACTGTTTGTAAATGCTAGTAATAAACTAGTACGTCGCATGTAATAAAGTAGGTCCGCTGCAAATCCTGCAAGAGTGATAAAAAATTGTCTTTCCTTTAAACACTATCTTAAGATAAATAGTTTAAGTGTGAAAAAAAATTAAGTGTGAATAAAATCCAATAAATAACAGCGATAAACGTGCCGGGCACCTTTATTTATAGCAGTAAAAGACGTATGATGCAATCACCACATAATATGATGCAATAATCAGCGCAAATGATGCAACGTGTTAAAATAGTGAAAATCAGGTACTGGTCTTTAACTTTTGCAAATGACTGTAGTTAATTTTTTATTTTATTTTGGCAGAATATTGCTATTTCTATTTTATCTAACTTATTAAGTCGTAATTTACTTTATTTTTGGAAAATAAAAACTGGTACCGAAAGGATGAAAATGTGTATATAAGTTATACAAAACTTTTGGGTAAGTTATCGTTTTAAAAATGAATAATTGCGGTAATAAACATAGCAGATATATCTTATGTGAAATTGAAATTATATATTTTTTTGAGAAATTATACCGATTTATTAACCTTAAAGCGTCAAACAGAACACCTATAATTATTGGAGTAATGTAACTTTGACTTGCAACAATATACCCATACAATCAAAATCAACCTCTGGATGTCCCATAATGATCCTACAAAACCTAAAGTGGTCATATCCCGTACAAACCATAAAAAATTAGCCTGAGGATGACATATGCAGGATCTAAGCAAACTAAATTGGTTATATCCCGAACGAAGCATAAAAAGGCAGCCGGAGGATGATATATGCGGGATCTAAGCACACTAAGCTCTCTGGAGGCCGTCCACTGGCGGGAGGAGAACAATTGGCAACGGTATTATACCTCGTTTGCCCTCGCTCGATCATTTCTGCGTCGGCCATTGCTCTTTAGGTCTTGTTCGTTTACTATTTTTGTTTCTCGTCATTTTATCCTATGTACTTCATGTGTAATTAAGGAAGATTACATCGATTTGCTTTACGTAAGTAAATTTTCGAATTTCATTCAAAGAAATAAAATGATTTGTCTGAATTTTCTGTAATAAATCAAATGTTTTTAAATGTATCATGAATGACATTAGGGTTAATATTCATTGTCGTGACGCTCTTTTTTTTTTTTTGTTGTTGTTTATGTGCAATATGCAATATTTATTCAGTATAACTGTTAAAACTTAATTTCGCAAAAAAATTTTTTAACTGCCTTGTGTTATTTGTGAAAAGACATTTTGTAAAATCTATCAAAATATTCCAATTTAAGTATAGTTCAACTTTCACGAGTTGGCCCTTCGCCCCTCCTTCTTTTGGAAGAGTTTACTTTAAGGAAGGGGTGCACAAAGTGAAAAGAATGAATGGGTGGGGAAAAAAGAAGGTTGCCATGAAAATAACACATCAAGCCAATAATTTTTACTTTTCGCTAGCTGAAATTCGTTTTGCCTATTAAAAGGAACATGTGTTAATATTTAAAAATTAATGACACATAAACTAAAAGGGAAAAAAAAAAAAAAAAAAAAAAAAACCACTTTTCAATAATTTCTGAAATTTCAATAAGCACTAATACCGAATTTTCATAAAGAAGTTTCGAGCAATAAATTTAAACAAGAAAAAAAAAAATCGTGCTGTTTGCATGGATTATAAATTATTGTCTACGCATTTTATTTTGTATTTCAGGAAAAAAATAATTTTCTTTGAAAACATTTAAAAAATAAAAAATAAAAAAGTTTTTACGCTGTACTCTTTTTTTTTTTTTTTTTTTTTTTTTTTTTTTTAAGAAAAGAAAAACATTTTTAAAAATACTGAATAAATAAATGGGGAATTTTATAAAAATAAATTGAGCTGTACGCATAATTTACAGTATTATGTACAATAGCTCTCAAAATATTTGCATACACATCAGATACGAATATGAAAGATAATTTCTTACATTACTGTTAGAATGGCTTTTAATTTCTATGTATTTTGTCTTTAAAAAAAAGAAAAGAAAGAAAAAAAAATAATTACAGGAGTGCAGTTCTTTATTTAAATTTTAAATATTTTTCTTTTTTTTTTTTTTTCTTTTCTTTTCTTTTTACTTTTTTTTTTTTTTTTTTTTTAAGAGAAAGAAAGCAAGAAGAAAGAAAGGTTGGTTGATTGGTAGTTTTATTTATGGTGCTAGGTCCAAATTAGGACATAAGGAAAGAAAGAAAGATAGAAAAAAAAAAAAAAAAAAATGAAAAAGAGAAAAAAAAAGACTGCAAACCGAAATTTTGAAATATCGTTTAGACAATCATAACAATCCTCATCGTATTAATAATTAGTTATAATGCAACAAATATTTTTTAATGATATAACATATTAGAAAGCCCAAAAGTTCTCCAAATTTGGAAATAAGTAAATAGATAATAAACAGTATTTTCACCAAATTGTCACAAAACTCGTAAAGATAGCAAACCACCTCCCTTTTCACCCTCAACCGATTTCAAGGTAATAGAATCGTCGCTGCCTACGTCACGTTTGATTGACAGGGGCCAACTCCTGACAGTCGCACTATACGCGTGTTTGTGTATACTTTTGGGGAAAAAAAAAATCATTTCAGTGTATGAAGGTTTATTTTATTTTTATTTTTCTAATTTCTGTATGTTTTTGTGTTACAAAGGTAGTACTACGTACTACTATTTATCATGTAACTTTTATTGTATCAGTATTCGCCTAATCGTAACTCTATCATTGTTCAGCTTAAGATAAACAATAGTTTCCCATTTTCATTATCTTTATAAAAATATGCAAGATTTATTCATCATACATCATAGTTTATAATTAGACTGTTTATTTTCGAATATATTTCACTCAATGTCAAACGCATTTATTATTGTACAAGGAAAAAATTTTGTATTTCCAGTCTTTTTTTTTTTTTTTTTTTCAGATCTTATTTTCACTTTTATTTAAATTATTAATGCTTAATATTTCCCAGCTTTCAACAAGACATTCTAATGATGTGTACCAATTTGTAATATTTTGTGCAGTAATTATTATAAGACAATAGTTATATTATTTGACCTATTTGCCAACTCACATAGAATATTTTATTTTGCTAAATTTTCTTAATTAGTAGTATAAAAATACAGTAAACTGCAAAATAATAATACGTATGATAAAGAATATTAAGTCATTATAAATACCAATTTAATAGTTTCTTTGACAATCTAAATTTATATGGTTACATTTAAATGTGTGAAACAAATATCAACAAAATCATTCATCCACATGCATGTAGTAGTATATATATTTTAAAAAAAATTGCAGGAGAGAAAATTAAAAATGATTTACAAAAATTGAAAATATTAAGAAACATCAATTTTTCAAATGAAACAAATGTAAACATGTTATATTGCAAATTATATTAATACTTGAACTGAAAAATTTGTTAAAATTCTATAATTTTAAATTACTTATATTTTTATTATGAAATTATAAATAAAATTATTTTAAAATATAAAATATAGACATTTTTATGTAATTAACCCTCGCTTTCTCAAGATCAAGGCGTTACTGCAGAAAAATTGCTTGCAGGTGCTGCTTGGCATGTTTGGCGAAAATCATCAACACCGCGACTTTTTGTATCATTTAGAATAAATCGCCGTGCAACATTCCACTGGCTACATTTACTATCTCTGGTGAAGTAAATGCATTTTTTGAGTGAGGTGGTCTTAACAAAATTTTTGATAATATCGATACTGACATATTTTACTCATATTTGAATTATTTATTTATTTTTTTTTATATAAAGAAAGACAAAACAAAGTTATTGCTGTCTGTATTTTAGTCTTTATGTGTCAGGAGTAGATCCAGGTTTTAATTTTTTTGGTACAATTTTAGTAAAAAAAAAAAAAAAAATTAACACTTTCCACTTTCAGTTGTTCTATATAAATGTTTATTCGAAACAAAAGTTCATGTTTTATTGGACCAAGTTATAGGTAATAATTAAAAATAATTCAGGAAACAGGGAAAAATTTTATAAAAAGATCATTTTTATAAAACTCTCTTTTTAAAAGGTTGTTTTTATGAATTTAAAGTTTGCTAGGGGCAACAAAAGAACTTTATTTTTTACACGTAGCAAACCTTACAAAGCCAGTATATTATATTTGTTCTATATTTAATATTTGTTGTTAAATCCTTAGAATTTTAGGCAAACCAATTCTTAAAAAAAAAGAAAAGACGTACAAAAATGGCTTGTAATTTCATTCTCATCTTCCTGTGCATTTTTTGGTTTAGCTCATTATCATTAATATATTTTTTTCATTATCACTAAACAGTTATTACTAGTTTAAAAAAGGTGTATTTAAACATGCATTTAAAGTTGGGGGGGGGGATGCTTTCTCAAAAAAAAAAGTTACGTTGTCAAGAGACTATGCATGCTTACAATTTACAATGTGATGATTCTATTTAAAACATGAAGTAAAATTCTATAATTCAGCATAATTCTCTATTCATTTACTAGGAAAAACGTGAATGTGGGAATGACCCCCGAAAAGAAAATAAACTTTGGTCAGTAATTGTGCAAAACTTACTTTTTTTTCGTACAACTTTCTGAATTTCAATGATATTTGAGCATTTTTTTTTCCCCCGTTCAGAGGAAGGGGTCTATTTATTCCAGCAAATCCATAATAAAGTGATCATTATACATTTAAATAGTGTACCTTTAACCGAAGTTAATGCATAAACATTGTTTGTAGTATAAATCGTTTTATATAAAATATTCCATGGTGCTGTTCAGTGTCCATTTTAAGTCTCATGAATTTGTTGACGTCTGTCATTTTATAGAAGCTTCTCATTTTTTTTTTTTTTTTCTTTTATTAAGTCTTGATTTGGAAAATATTCGTATTTCTTTTACATAACTTTTTTTAAAGAAATGTAGAAAGAAAGAAATGTTGACTCATTTTTCTCATGCTCAAGCTGTAAACAAATAATAGCAATGTTTTAAGAATATATATATAGTATATTTAGGGTTCATACTCATCAAGGAAAAACTGGAATAAATACTCAGGGAATTTAGATTTTGTTTTAAAAAAAAAATAATAAATAAAGGAAAATAATTTTCTCAAAAGTTAGGGAAAAATAGATAATAAAACTTGAAAAAACAAATATTTTCCTTTCTCTTACATCGTTTAACTGCATATCAAAATTCAAATGATATTAAGTATAGTGGAAATATTTATGTAAATAATGATTTCTATTTGAATTTCTATCATAATCGGCAGTAACATGACATACAGGGGAAGTAGATGTATTTTCTCCTCTCTAGAGGAGCATTTCTTGTAATACGTCGTTAATATTGCCTCTAAAATTATCTGGTAAACTCGGGGGAATTTTTTCCTCATATTAGAGTTATTAAAATTATAAAATTTAACTTTTTAATTCTTAAAAATTACAGAAAATGAGAGGGAATTCTTTCTGGTTGTGACTTTCAGACTTAGCATCTGAAAATTTTTATTTTATTTTTTTCTTTTTGCCTTATGCATGAATATATGTAAATTTAAATTAGATATATCAATTCTACAGAGTTTGAAGCAAAGCAAAATAAAACTTCTAAAATGTATTTCAATTATTCCGTCCTCCTATAGACTGAAATATGTAAGAAATTTTTGTGTACTTCATGTAAATTAATTGTAAATGTATGCAATGCTTTTGTGATTTGATCAAATATTATACATCATCTAAAATTAAATTTATCATTTATTTATTGTATTATTATTATTTTTTTTTCATTTAGCTAACAAAACTAAGAAGATTTGGAGAGTCCATGTATGAAGACCACACACGAAGGATCTTGAAATATGTTTACGAATGATGTAGCACAACAGTAGAGTTTCCTAGGGATTGGGAAAAAGAAATTTTTGCCCTGAAGCTATGTAGCATGATTATAGGTCTGTATTTGCAGAAGTGTTTATTGTTTAACTTTATATTTACTTTTTTATTTCGCAACCACAAATAAAAAAGTGCGACAATCATTTAAAAAATTAATTAATTAATTAAATTTTGATCTTTATATTATAAAGTTTTCTGGATATAATTCTTAGTTTTATTATGTTGATTAAAAACATGATTAATTTAAAATAAGCTTAATATATAATTATGTTAGTATGTTAAGTAAAAGAAAATACAAGACTATTTGATTAAAAATCCCTTTTCGGCAAGCTTAAAGGCAAAGTTAGATTCCTTTACATTGTATGGAATTACAATTTCAAATTGCAATTATAACATTAACATTGGACTATTTGGGCACCGCTAAATTTCAATGTTAATTTGTTAAGAATTTATTAAATTGTATGATTTGGCGAGATTTTTGGTGACAAAATTTTTGACTTAGCAATAAAATTTGTGATTTGGCGGCAAAATTTGATAGCTGACGGCAAAATATGGCGATGGAGAATGACAACTTTGGCGTCATTATATTCTCTTCCTACGTGAAAACCTCTTATCTCTTCACAGACCAATCAATACCTTGTTTCCACAAGATAAAAAGTTAAAGGAAGCTGTAGCATGTTACTCTCAATTTCAACCGTAAATTTTAAATTCTTGCCTAAATTGGCGTTCTAAATTAGTTACCACCAACGATATTTTTATTAAGACTAATGTATTATTTTAATTTTATATTTTTAAATGATTAGTTAAAGCAGTTATCATGTTTTTCAGTTTCATCTTTTTTATCGTTTGCACGTGACGTATACGTCAGATTATAAATTTAAGCAATTAAATCTACTAGCAAACCCATGCGAAATTTTCGCATTTTATTTCTTTTCTTATCTAATTTATCCTTTCATCATCTAATTTAAATTTTAATTCAACAAAATCCAACTTATTATTAGAACCAAATTAATATTGTGCGATAATGAAACCAAAATCATTTAAAGAAAGATTTCAAAATAAAATTAATATCTGACGATCTGGTTTTCATACTTCCCTAATCAGTACAGCTTTAGTATAGAACCCCCATGGCGACTTTTTAATTTTTGATGCCATGTTGATGATTTGCTTATTGGCATGCCTTTATTTATTATTTGACATGCCTTTTTATTATTTATTTATTTATTTTGATATAATTTCATTTAAAATGATTTAGTACCTATTTTGATTAAACTATTTACTATTGCATTTTTTAGTCAACTTATGGCAATAGTTCAATTCTGTTTATATCTTTAAGTATTGCTATGTTTGTTTAAAACACGGCCCTACTAGACCACTCTGCGGCAAAGGCGTTGGCGCCGAGGAGTGATCTAGTAGGGCCGTGCTTTACAATAACGCATGCAAAGATTGTAAATATGCAATTTCTAGAACTATACAAATTTTTTCTACAAAGTGATCTTATCAGATAAATGTCATTTTTCTAATTAAACCGTTGAACTGAATCCGCTTGCAAATATTTATAACTAATATTTATATATTGCAAATGTATAAATATTTCTTTTTTATCCTCGCATATTTCATTAATTACTTTACAATCGTATCGTTTTAACAAAATCTAATCGTAAATGGACCGCGAAGAGTAATATTATAAAGATAGAAAGAGTCTGCTTGATCACAATTGACGAAAAATCACTTTTTGACTTGTAACTTTTAAACAGTTGAAGCTATCGAAAAAGTGTAAATGCAAAAATTGTTCTTTAGGGTTAGGTGGTAATTCGCCTGATTTGAAATATTTTAATATTTTCAATATTAAAGAAATTATGGACAAATGAAAATTTCCATCCCCCACCGTTTCCACCCCCTTTGTGCTGGATACTCCATCTACGAACTCGACCGAGATTTTTGCTATCCTGACAACATATCCCGATCAGGTTAAATTTAAATAAAAATTACTCCAGTTATCGTGTTCATAACTTAAGATGGGAAAAGGCGTTATACATATATATATATATATATATATATATATATATATATACAAACTTTTGAACGGAGGGTGGTTTTGGGTTCTAGGGGTCATGATCGGTGAAGATATGAAGAAATTTTCCAGAAGTCATGTCATGAGAACCATTGCAATAGGTAGATTTCCTATAAGGAATCTACCTAATAAAAATTAATACTACAATTTTTTTTAATTTTATGTAAAGTCGAGGAATTGTAATAATTTTTGTAGAAGTAAGCCATATTTGAAAGTATGTTATTGTAAATTGCTAATTTTTTGGAGAAAAAAAATTTCTTTTTTTTTTTTTTTTTTTTTTTGGGGGGGGGGGGGGGGCACAGCATAAGACAGAGAAATTGGAGGGAAAATAAAGAAAAATTGAAAAAGTTTTAATGTTGGCCGACCTAGCTTTAATATGACCTTTTTTTTAAATTTGGCACCGAAGTTGGTCGGACATTACTCGCCAAGGTCTTTAGTTACGCAATTATAATAACCATTTTAATTTATCTCCAAAATGTCAATAAGTATTTAAAAATCACCAATTGGGGGAGGGGGGGAGTTGTCCATACTAAAGCTGTACAGAAACCTCCTGTTTCGGTTCTGGAATGTTATCGCTCCTCCTATTTCAAAATATTATGGGATTATTTATTCACTGGTTAACTTCACTGATTATTCTGGTAGGGGAAAGAAAAAAAAAAAAAAGTTTTCGATAAAGTATGTTAGTATTAAGGTTGAAAAGTTGAATGTTAATTTTGTTATTAATATACAGATGGCTCAAAAAAGAGCCGCAAAGTATCAACATAAAGCTTTAAAAGTATGTTTAAATTTTTTTTAGGACACTTCATCTGTATTATTTATTATAATAAATTTTTATTAATTTTTTTCCCAGATGCTTTGGAAAAAGAAAACAGTCATGTCTCAAGAGCACAAATAGAAGAGGTTCTTAAAACATAGTTGCGCCATGCAAAAGACAGATATAAATATGTAAAAAAGTCATGTAAATGAAAAAATGGATGATGTAAATAAAATTGGATTAATAAAAGTTTACATGTTACGTAATTATCTAAAGTTTTTCCCGTAGGTTCACACAAGATTCAGTTTTACTGGAAGATCACAAGAGTATAGTTTCTTAAATGGTTCGTTGCTTAAGTTCTGCAATTAAATATGCTGAGGATTAATAATTTGATGGATTATCAATGAATTAGCTTTCATGCCAAGCACAATTCATCTGTGCCAAAAACATACTATTTAAACAAAATGAAAAAGAAAAAAAAAAATCTAAAATTGAAATATATTAAAAAAGGTTATGATTTTTTTTTTTTTTTCTTTGTGCTCCATTTTCATTTTTTCATATGCATATAATTTTATATTTTTCGCGTGAAAGTACATTTCATTTTATGCTAAAAGAAAAAAAAAAAAATTAACTGGTAAATTTCTTTGGCAACAATTATAAATTTAAATGTCCAATTTTGAAGTTATTACCAGATTTTTATTTTCATATTTTAATTAATTTTAAAAAATCTAATCAAAACTAAGGTACAGAGATGGTAGAGGTAATTTTTCTGAATCCGTCAAACTAAACAGCTTATCGATCGGACAATTAGATTTTTTTAAATTATCTAAAGTATGAAAGGTAACTTGCTATAAAGACGAGTACGAACCGGAATGGTCACCTCTCTTGCAAATTATATAAATAGATTTATGAAATTGCTTACACATAAATAATAATTACAGAAGGAAATTGAGACTTTGTTGTCTTGAGGCCATTTTGTTCAGTACATCTTAAAATTTTAATGTTACAGTCGGTAACAAAAGTGTCCGAACACTAGCAAAAATTCTTATGCAAAAAAAGTACACTTCATACGGTTTTGTTAAATAAATCTTTATCGAATCATGTTCTTACACTGACTAAGAATAGGATTCGACAAGGGTTTATTTAATAAAACCTTACGAAGTGTACTTTTTTTACATAGGAATTTTTGCTAGTGTTCGGACACTTTTGTTACCGACTGTACATTATGATGAATTCAAAGAAATGCCAACAAGATAGTCTTTCATGTGCAGTTCTATTTCTAATGAATGTCTTTACACTTTTCATAGAAGAAAAAGATCTCACTGTGCTCGTTATAGATACAAGTAAACTATCCATTAATTTCATTTACTTGTGGAAAAAAAAAATACGAATTTTATAAATAAATAAAAAAAAATTGCTTTGAATACTGTGGCAGAATATCAGAAATTTGTGTTAAAATACTATTCCAACTAGGAGTCGCTTCGCTAAGCTCCGATTCCGAAGAATATAACAAAAGAAAAAAGTTTTTTCAGAGTTTGTAAGAAGGAAGAAGAGCGAAAGCATGTGAATAGAATAAACACATGATTTATAGTTATGTCATTTATTAACTCGGTAGTGGTTAGCAAGTACTGCCTCCGATAAATTCTAAAAAACTTGGGAAAAATAACTAAAAAGTTGCACGTGTATGAGAAATAGCTATACAAAATCAGTTTGATACATTTTACAAATGTCATTAATGTGGGAGTCCATTGCTCCATCCCCTCCGCCCAGGAGAACTAATCTGATCAAACGATACGATTAAAAAACTTAAAATGAACATTTTTTTTTTTTAAAGTTATGATTATTATAAAATAATTTTTAACTTCAGAAGGATTATTTATTAAATTATATTTCGGGAAGGGTCCGGACCCCATGGACCCCCCTCCCTGGGTACGTCCTTGGTGGAGGGGGGAATTCCCAATGACATTTTTGTTTTCCTTGAAAAATTTTACAAAATAAATCAGTTTTCCATGACAATTATCACCGCAGAAGGTGGCAGTAAAAGTTGTCACAGTTGAAAACTGTCCTAACACGTCTTGAAGGTAACAGCTATTAAAAAACCACACCAAAGGAAACTGCAATAGAACTGCTGAATGTTTAAGTCTGATTTAACCTTAGTCACACGTGTTAAGTCAAAAAGAAAATCACTATACAATAATTTGACCTTTAGACTGGTCATTCTTTTTTTTTCTAATTTGGCATTAAATGACGAAGTTCCTTGTCATTTCTCAAATATATAGGGTTTATAATGCAATCAGTTTACAACTAAATTCAATAAAAGTCTAAAATGTTTAGATTGGGGAAGGAGGGATCACCAAATCTCTCCTTGGCAGCCTTGATTGAAGCAAAATATTTAAAATTACAAATATTTATTCTCATTTCCTTTAGCTGTACAATATAAATATAAGCTTTTGATAGCAAATAAATGGAAAACTACAAAAATCTTTTTATAGCATGTTTATTGTACAATAATTTTTAATTTATATTCTCAAATCTGTCATAAAAAATAAAACATACTAAATTTTAAAATATAGTATATTGTTTTATTTTTTATGTAGTTTATTTCAAATATATTTTTTATTCTCTTATGCTTGTATATAAACGTATGGGAATAAGAAATATATTTGAAATAAACTTGAGATTATGCGTTACTTATTGCATAATAAACCAATTAAATATATTCACAATTCTCATTCATTTATACAAATAACAGATTTCCCCAAGTCTAATTTGTGCTGTCTTTTGGACAAACTGCAGCCATTGCATGAACATAAAAAAAAGACCTCTTTTAGATGCTCATAGGTATCGTTTATAGTCATTTTAACTCATCCTGTGAGCATCCTGCATTCATCCTGTGACTGCCTGAAAATGCTGTTCTCTGGATTTGCATAGGTGTCACATTTTGCTCAGCTCTGGATGTCCTCTGGCCAAGGTACGTCGATTGTGTGATGTCCACAGGATGCCTTATTATCCCACATATGACAGCTTCTAGATTTACTCTGGATGTCATTGTGTTGTATGGGTACATATATTGTAAAACACAATCTGAAGATTTTTTTTTAACACGTTTAAGTAACCTCTTACCTGCTGAGGAAAACCACGGCCTTACTAGATCACTCCTCGGCGCCAACGCGCCAACGTCGTAAGCGGCCGTAACAAAACTGCAAATATCAATGCATGCCGCGGAATAAAGTAGATGACGCTCGCTGCCAACCCTGAAAATCAGTTTGTGTTATCGATTCCAATTGTAAACAAACATGAATATAAGCATTGTATCTTGTAAAATGGTGTACTATTGTGTTCCTTGCTATTCATCAAGAAGGGGTAGGGATTTGTATCCTCTTAATTTTTTTTTTTCCTTTAAAAAAAGTCTTAAATGGTTGTTTTTTTTTTTTTCTTTCTAGTCCTCATTTCTTTCATGCAAAACAAAAATTTGAAGAAGAGTATATTTTATTTAGGAGAAAACGACTAATATCATTTATAATTTTTTAATGAATTGGTTTAAAATTATTGCCACAATTATTTTTATGATTCGTATATTTTTGCGTATCGGAAGACTGCATTTTAAATTTAATTAAATCAATTTAAATGCTCTGCAAACGGAAAAAACTTATGCAGCTTCGTATACAAAACTAAGTTAGCTCTGCCGTGGCGGCGCTGTGCGCCAACCCTAACATCCAATGCATTTGATTCCGGAAAAATCGTTATGGCCGCTTTCACGACGTTAGCGTTGGCGCCGAGATGTGATGTAGTACAGCCGTGGGAAAACTGACAAGATTCGCTTCCCAGTGCCACCATTTTTCACACAGGAGCGCGCTCACTATTCCAGAAACATTCCTTCTCAGATTCCTCCCACTCCACTCTTCCCTGAAATAGATAAATCCATCGCAAACATTATCAAGGTCACATTTGAGATCATTATATTGCATTACAAAAACGTGGGACCTGTTTCACTTCACTGGTAGCAGCGCAATACAAAGGATCGTGCTCCCTAAAAGCTTATATATATTCATCCGCGGCGTTTAACGCATAAGCTTAGTGAGACTAATAAATACGCCCGGGGCTGTTAAAGGGTTTATATATATATATATATATATATATACATCTGAATATATATATATATATATATATTAAGTAAAGTTATAGTTAGGTTCTGGGGTTGCACAGTCGTGGCTCTTCCAAGGAAACAGACTTGATTTATGGAACTTTACTTTATTTAAATTTTAGAGAGTAGGGACTTGGAAGGCGATGGAGAATGAGGACGTTATATCCAGTCGCAGTACTTTAATGTTGCAGTCTCGGATCGCGGCACGGAATCACATTGGGGTTTCATGGTTTGACGCGGTTACCGGGCGTACGGGCCGCAGAGCCCGGCGAACCGCGGCCGATGAATATTCTTTAAATCTTTCTAGCCGATGGTAATTCAAATAGCTCTAAAAACTCTCTCTAATTTTTTCGAGTTTCGTGTTTTATACCCGTAAATTTTGGTGTAATTTGGCGTAGTTCTAATTCCATCCCCTTTTCTCTAATTGGCTATCCTTTTAATAATAACAAGTCTTATTGGTTATACTTTCGTTTTTCCCAGACAGCCTGCAGCCTTATCTCGCCAAAGTTGCCAATGCGCCAGGTCATTAGTACAATTATTTACTTCTCTCTTTTTGACATTAAGTAATCAACCCTTAATTTAGAATCATAAAGATTTTATTCTTTTAAATTAAACTTTCCGGCGCCTTCTATTGTTTATGAAATATTATTCATAGGATATTTTCAGATATTAAAATACTTAAAATGATTAACTTGTTTATTTCAAATGATCCGATTGCAATTTCCATTCGTTATTTTTTATGCTTTCAATCTTACAGCCTAATATGAAATCTCCTTTGATTTATTTTGCAATATTACATTGAAATATAAACAGAATACCCTGGTATAATCAGAAAAAGATTGTACTTTTACACGCAAAATAAAAATAGTAATAATAATAATAATATTAATATTAATATTAATAACAATTAAAAATAATAATAATAATAAATTATAGATGAAATATTACTGTTTTGTTGCTTAAATGGGCATGTTTTCTGTGAGATCAACCCAAAAAAGGTTTCAATACACGCTTCTAATAAAGTTAAAGAAAATAAATTTTTGTTAGGAAATATGTTTTATGGAAGAATGAAAAAATTTTCAACTTTCTGTTTGATTTATAATACTGCATTGTTCTTATTTTGACATTTTCATTTAACACTGTTTTAAATTTTGTCAAAAAAAAAAAAAAAAAAAGCAATAATGCAACATTATTGGAATTTATAATTATAAAGGAACAAACTCTATTATGTAATTTTCAAATAATAACAATTATATTTTACTTGTATATTTTTCATATAATAGAATGAAATTCTGAATACATTTTAAAACTTCATTTCCCAAATGAATTAAACTAAAAAAGACGATAACTTTGAGTAAGTTTTAAAATATCTTTACAAATTTATTTATGGTAATTACTTTCGGAACATACATAAGAAAGCAATTTTAATATAAATTATGTAATCAGTTCAGATATTGTATTTTTAAATCAAGAAAAAATATTATAAAAAGTATGAAAAATTATTTTAAGTGGAAACTTTATGTTCATATATTACTGGGAAGGCTTTAGTTTCCTAGTAGATATTTTTGAAAGGTAGGGTTTATAATTTCTGTTTCATCAAACATTTAAATTATTTTCATGAAAAAAGCACATTTTAGTACATCAAAATACATGTTTTAAAATTGCTTTTTATTATTATTTTTTTTTCTAAGAAAATAAAATAAAAAGAATTAAAATACTATTAAACAAAATAGAAATTTCAATGCTCTTACATTTCATATTTCAAATTATACAAGTGATTAATAAAATAAACAATTTTATTTTATTTAAATATAATCATTAAATATTTTATTTATGTCAAAAGTTATAGTTAAAAGTTATACTTTTGCGAAAAATTAATCAGAAACTTTTTTTTAAGTGCTACATGTATTATTACTTTATCTAATAAACAAAGTTAGAGTCATATTTTAGTAGTTAAATCTTTTAAATTTATGCAGTGTATATTCGCATTATTTTAAAGTTTAATAAAGGCATGAGATATATTATAAAATATTCTGTATAATTATTAAAATACGTTTAATATCACACTTAGTTTTAAATTTGATTTTAGAAGACTTTCGCTGAAACTCTAGTTTATCTTTTGTAGTGATAGTTTCTATTATCACTCAAGGAAAAAAAAAAAAAAAAGATAAAAATAAATTCGGAGTTTTAAACGACTTATTTAATAGGAGATTGCAATTTTTATTGTACGTGTATATGTCTTTACTAATATCTATGTAACTGCTTGATTTAAATATACAAAGGGCATTCCACAAAAACTGAGAGTTATTTTTTTACGTAGTGGCAACACCGCGAAACCAAAAAATAGAAGTGCAGGCGATTTTTTCAAACTGTTAACTGTACGTTTATACAAAATTCTAAACGAAGCAGACGATTTTATTTTCCTATTTCCGTGCTTATTTAAAGAACTGTTTTATTTGCCCTACAGAAATGGAGATGATTGATTCAGAGTTAAAAAACGAAATGCGTTGTGCCATAAAATTTTGCTATCGTTTGGGCAAAACAGCTCCAGAAACAGTTACGTTAATGAAAGAAACTTACAAAGACAAATGTTTTGGTAAGTCTACGATTTTTAGATGACATGGTGATTTCAGGAAAGGCCGTTTATCTGCAAACTGGCTCCTAGGCCTGGGCGACCAAAAAGTGTTGTGAATGATCGAAATGTTAACACTGTGTAGCTAATCCTTCAAGAAAATCAGCGAATAGCATGTGAGGAGATAGCGGCATCAACAAACATTTCGAAACCGTCGATATTTCGCATTCTACGCAACAATTTACAGCTTTGCTATGTTAGTTCAAGATGGGTCCTTCATCACCTTACTAAAGAACAAATGAAAACAAGAATTCACCAATGTTGTGAATGGAAATAGATGCTTCAAAATGATCCAAATCTCCTAAAGTCTGTAATAACAGGTGCTGAAACTTGGGTGCATCATTATGATCTCTTAACAAGTCCGCAACAAGTGTATGGAAACATACTGATTCTCCGCCTCCGAAAAAAATCCGACAAACCAAATCTGCTGGAAAGGTCATGATGATTATTTTCATTGATTATAAAGGTGTAATCTATCAGCATGCTGTGCCTCCAAAAACTACTGTGAATGGTGAATATTATGTATCAGTTTTGAAAATTTTGCGACAACACATATGGAGAAAGCGTCATGAACTGGAAGGGAATTGGACATTACATCCCGATAATGCTCGCCCGCATGTCGCTACTTCTGTTCAGCAATATCTTAGTAAATGCAATATTAAAATCATGCCATATCCCCCTTGCAGCCCAGATCTCGCACCATGCGATTTCTGGCTGTTTCCGACGTTGAAGGAGAAGCTCCGTGAAAATTTTATACAGATTCTGAAGTTATTTCAGCAGTGAGGGTTCTTTGAAGCAGCTTCCAGAAAAGGGCTTCTTTACTTGTTTTGAAAATTGGGTTGAACGATGGGACCATTGCATATCATCTGACGGAAGTTATTTTGAAAAAGAATGTTGTATTTTTTGCTGTAAATATATTTCTTGATTTTTTATGATTTTACTCTCAGTGTTTATGGAATGCCCTTTGTAACTAATATGCCTTTACTATATATTACTTTAAAATAAGAACATTACATCATTTATATTAATGTAGTCTTTAATAATGTTTTTAATCAGTTCAATAAATATATGTAAAATCTCTTACATGAGCTCTTAAGTTATGAGTTAAATTAATTAAATACAATAGTGTGATTCAAAAAAACTCTTAAAACCAACTTTATATCACTTGTGTTGTATTGATTAGGTAATTTTCATAACGTGAAACTCCAAACATATTTAGTGTTTTGAAACTGTTATGATATCAGAATGTAATCATATAATATCAGGAAAAATGGCTAGAGAAAAAAATGGTTGAATAAAATTATCATGTTTAGAGTCGAATTTTATTCCATGTGTATTTAAAATGAAGATATTAAATTTAGAATACGTTATTGTATTGATTTTAATTTACATAAAAATGTACAGTCGGTAACAAAAGTGTCCGAACACTAGCTAAAATTCCTATTTAAAAAAAGTACACTTTAAACGGTTTTGTTAAATAAATCCTTGTCGAATCCTGTTCTTAGTCAATGTAAGAACATGATTCGATAAGGATTCATTTAACAAAACCGTATGAAGTGTACTTTTTTTACACAGGAATTTTTGCTAGTGTTCGGACAATTTTGTTACCGACTGTACTTATACATTTTTCTTTGTATAATTTATAATTTAACTCTTTTATATTTTGTCCGAATAATAAACAATATTATACATTATTATACAAGTGATTTTGATTCTTGATCATAGCTTGATTATATATTTACGGTTTTCGTTAGTTTTTCATAAAAGATTGTGAAATTTCATCTTATTGTGACTTGTTTTTCATAAAGATTTATTTCATATATATTTTAGTAGTTAAAATTATTTATTTTACATATTAAGTTGAAGTAAGGCTGAAATAATTATTTAAAAATTTTATGACATGTTCTCAAGAAAAAGAATTGTGATACAATTATCAATAATAATTATAATAATTACCAAAAACATCATAAAATGTTTAAGAAATTTAAAGCAGTATGCGTTTAGTATTTTGTACGTGCTTTGAGATTTTTCATATTGCATATAAGTATTATATATATTTTATAGATTTTTAAATAAATAAATATATATATATATATATATATATATATATATATATATATACATATATATATAATGCAAAAATAATACTAATATAAAATCTGTATAAAAACCTGGTAATTATAGAATTAAAAACTTAATGTTAATTTTAATAGCATTTTTTCACTATTAACCTTTCTAATCGCAGTTTCTATTCTTCTATCGTAATTGCACAATTAATTGCAATTAACTACGCTAAATGGAGTTTAATTTACAGATATTAAATACTAAGATTATATCTTACAATTCAACTAAATTATCGGTTATTTTCTGTCTATTAATTAGTAATTCCTATGTAATTAGTTTATGACGGCATTTTCTTTTCTCCAATTACAACACAGGAATTAATAAAGGCATATAATTTTAAGTACCTTAAACACTGACTTGCATTTGGTTTAAAGCAGTGTTCATGCAGTATGAAACAAAGCTTATCATTAATTAAACTAATCATTGATTGTACATAAAATTAGTTACATGCATCAGTTTTCCAGCTTATGTTATTTTCCCAATTATGGCCGTAATTTTATCTCTTTTGTGGATAAATATTTTCAGGGTAATGTAAATATTAAAATGGTAAAACACTTTGTCAATGGATTATCAAATATTTTATGAAATGACAATTTAATTTTTTTTAACTGAATATGTGTTACTTGTACAGCTGAAACACTATGTAAAATTATCAGGGGAGCATTGCAATTTTATAGAGTTCATTGATAATCAACGACATTTAAGATAACTTTTCTTATGATAAAATTCATTAATTCAGTTGAACAAAAAATAACCACACGTAACAATATATATATATATATATATACATATATGTGTGTGTGTGTATTTGTAATTTTATTTTTTTTAAGTATTAAACTATATTAGTAATCATCATCATCATGTCCAACGTCGTTGAAGGCTACAAGCCTGTTCCGGCCTCGATCCATCTTTCACGGGGTCTTTCTCTATCTCTTCTCCCCCTCGGCCTATATTTTAGAGCTGCTTTTGGTATACGGTCATTTGGCATTCGTTCTAAATGTTCTCTCCACTTATTTCTATAGTTTATTATAGTATGTATTGGCTTAGTTTTTAGTTTCTTCCTGATGTCATCATTTCTTATTTTATCCATTATAGAACAACCTTTCACGCTTCTTAGAAATTTCATCTCTGACGATTGTATTTCTCTTTCATCACTCTTTTTGAGCGTCCATGTCTCGCTTCCATATAGAAGAGTTGGTATCCCATTGTCTTGAAAAATGTTATTCTGGTATCTTTTCTTGAATTTCTTAATGTTCTTCTTATAGTCCCGCAGATATATTGAAACATATTTAGCTTGTTTTGTATATCATTGTTGTAATTATAAGATATGTCATATCCTAGATAATTAAAACGAGAAATTTGTTCAATTGGTTTATTTTCTAAGATAATCTTTGTTCGAATAGGTTCTTTACCTTCAGAACCCATCACCTTCGTTTTACTCTTTGAAATCTTTAAGTTATATTCACTTCCAATTTTTTCTAGAGTAAAAATTGCACGTTGCAAATTATCTTCATTGTCTTGAAACAGACATAAGTCGTCTGCAAATATATTGTTAAACAAAATTTTTCCGAGACCTATTCCTGTTTTGATTTTGTTTTTCCAGATTCTGATGACATAGTTAATATAGATGTTAAATAGGTGTAATACTATATTAGTAATATTTTCATAAAATATGGAGCATTCCTGAATGGCACAATACTTTTAGATGATAAAATAAAGCTTCAATTTGTCACTTTATTTGTTTTAAATTATAAACCTAATTGAAGATATTGGCATAAAATATGCAAATGTTCTTCAGTTTAAATATGTCTATAACTCATATTATTAAAATTACTTTCGCTTGTTTAAATTATTAGACAAAATGGATGCTATGATCTTAAAATACATAAATAATTTTATGCAACCATTACTAATGTTAAACTTAATTTTATTAAATTTAAAAGTTCTAGATATAACAGAAATTAAATCAATTTTATCCTAAAATATATTAGTCTTCCTAAGTTACAATACTCTATCAGTTGCTGAAATTAAAAGTATTTTTCATAATTTTAATATGAAGTCATCAAATCACTGATATGGTAACAAAATAAGGTAGTACTTTTAGTTCTAACACGTCTTTTACTGTGAAACATGACGTTTTATTAATGAACATATGTATGGACGGCTCATTGTAAAAGTGGTGTAACTCCATATTATATATATGTATATATATATATATATATATATAGTGGGGAACTTATGTGGGCGTTAAAATTAACTAATGCATGACTACTATTAATTATTTAATATTTAAATAAAGATAACTATTTTACAATTATGTACAAGATTATAGTACGAATTAAAATTAAACAGCCGACCAAAACAGTCACATTTAAAAGTCAAATCAGAAGTTTAACTTTCGTCAAAATAGAATCATGAAGTTCAATTGCCATTTTCGGCCGTCGAAAGATCTGCATCCAAGTTACCGTTTAACATCGTCGAAATTAAAAAAATAGTCGCCTCATCGAGGTCCCAACGTCAACTCATCAAGGTTCCAACGTCAACTGAATTGTTTCTCGGAAGTACTCCAAACCTCCGTCTATGGGGATGCGTGGCAAGGGGATGCCGACGTCACAGCTACGTCATTCCGTCACGATTCTACGCTCCTGGCTGCAGTGAAGATAAATAGATCTCTGCAAAGCTGGTTTCAGAATCAAATGTTCGAAGAGCATGGTGCTCCCACCATATATATATATTTGCTTGATTTTATCACATTTGGTCACATCTTTCATTATAAAAAAGAAAAAACTCCAATAATTGCATTAAAATCCCATAAATGGTAGTACTTGTTTTACTCAGAAAAAGAAAATTTCTAAATATTCATTATAAAAATGAAGTTTCGAAGTTACTTCAAATTATTTTTAATATAATTTATAAATTCTTATAACTATAATTTTTATTAAACACAAGAATCGATAATCCGTACTGAATCTTGACATTTTTTCCTACTCATAAATTTGAAAAAAGCTCGTTATTTCAAAATCAAATTCCAAGGAGATAATTCCCTTATACAATGAACGACAAATATAGTTCATTTATCTTGCGTGTAATTATACTTAATTTTCCATCAATTATATATGTATAATAAAGTAAATCTATAACGGTCATAAAGATTTTTCACTTGTTTTCTGTGCTCTTAAAATGTATCAATAATTTTATGCAACCTTTACTAAGGTTGATTTTATTAATTTAGAAGCTCTAAATATAATAGAAATTAAATCATTAAATTAAATGATAGAAATTAAATAATTAAATTAAATATATTAGTCTTCCTAAGTTACAATATTCTATCCGTTCCTGACTTTAAATGTAATTTTCTTAATTTTAATATGAAATTGTCAAATCACTGATATAGTAACAAAATAAGGTAGTACCTTAACCGATTTTCAGCCGAAAGTGCATAAACGCACCATTTCAATAAATATTCTTTTTTTTTTTCTTTTTTTTTTTTTTTTTATTAACACAGTGACTTTTATTTTTCTTTAATTTTATTTTTCTGCTATTTTTAAGGATTCTGAAGGCATATAATATTCGTAAAATATTCGTAATTCAATTGGAGTAAACACTTTCTCTAGAGAATTTTTTTTTAATACGCAAGTGTTCTGACTTGAAACGATTATTGAAAAATTCGACTTTTTGAAAATGTATAATAATTCCAATTGAGATTAAGCATATGTTTTAATAATGGATTAAGGAAGTCCTGTAAATAGAGTAAAAATAAAACAAATGACTTAAAAATTTTAGAAATTTTCATTGATTTTATTATTATTATTATTATTATTATTTATTTAATTATGCACCATTTTATTTCTTAACTAAAATATCATTTTTCATGCACGAAACTTTTTTGTGTCTTAATGAATGTAATTTAAGTATATTTCAATGAAAAAAATGCCACATTTTTTAAAATTTCTATGCTTGGTCTAAAAATGGGTTAAGCACACCATTTTTTCATCTTTACTTTCATATTAGACAGAAGAATATAAATTAAAATTTGTATTTCCTACTCTAAAGAAAAAATTAACAATTTGTGGAACAGAAACGTATGAAATACTTACCAGATTTAAGCTAAAGTAAACAGAGTTTTAAGACACTTTTAGTTTCCGTCTCGTACACACATAGACACATATATCATACTAAAAATAAGTTAATTCAGGTGACAACAAAGTTTATAGATTTTTCTAAAATTCTATAGCCAGATTTTTACATGATTATACCATCCAGTTATCTAGTATAAGATCGAGAAATATAAAATCCTATTTACCATGTATATAATTTGTAATATATCAAGTTTTGTTTGCTTGTAAAACGAACAGGATAGATTAAAAAACTCTAAAAATGCATATCGTATACGGTTGTTAAATTTCAAAAGTCATTAGATATCCTTATTTAAGTATCTTGGTGTTTTAATATGTTACTTTATTACTTTTAACTATACGTAAATTTTTATTCTTTTTGTTCATATTTAAAATAATAATAATAATAATAATAATAGAATGGAAAACCAAAGTTTCATGATTATAATGTTCGAGAATTACAAAATTTATTGATTAAAAGCATTATTACTAATGACTCTTAGCAAACTTATTGTTACTATTTTTTTACATATATTAACCGTTACGATATTATAAAAATGATTTTTAAACACATTAATTAATCAGTTTTAATTGCATATATATATATATATATATATATATATATATATATATATATATATATATATGAAATTATAATATATGTTTTCAGTCTTAATAGTAGTAAATAACTAAAGAAAAACTTACGAGAAAATTAATTAATGTGAAACAATTCATAAGTAAAACTAACTGCAAAAGCATAAAATAAATGATTTAAACTGTCAAAAATGCCCCATATGACTTGAGATATATGTGTGGGGTTAAATAATGCTTTTATTGATCAAAATCTTCCCTAGGCAGACAGTTTAATAAAAAAGCACATATATGGCTAAATAAAAGATCGATAAAATATAATGAATAAAATAATATGGAAAAGACAAAAACTTATATTGATTATATATATTATATATATATATATATATATTGTTGCGTACTTGGGGGTTCGTGAGTTGTCTGAGAATGAAAGGCCAAACGTACAAAAATTCAGTAATTTATTCACAGAAAATTCCAGAAAAATGCAGGTCTATAAACCAAGTATCAGCTTCAATTCAAACAGTAAACACAGCTTAAACAACAGCTGTCAATAACAAATCCACAGTACAAACTGTATACCAATAACACTTGAAGCAAGTCTCTCTCAAAGAGGCTCAAGAGCAATGCAAGCACTAGCGAAGCTCGCTGAGATCTGAACTGAACTAACTGCCTTGGCGAGGAAGCGCTCCTTATATGCTGTTCCATTGAGCCCAGATTTTTCGAGAAAACTCTAGAAAGTGGTCAACCAATCAACTTACAGCTTCCATATTTGGTATATCCCATATAAGGATTTTCTCGCCAAGGTCGCCAAAAAAATCGCCAAGGTGGGAAAAAGTCGCCAAATTTGGCGCCAAATCCATTACGTGCATTACTGGGGCTTTTTAATGCGTTTTTAAGGGAAAATAAGGCTATTTCAACGCTAAAACGACTAGAAATGCACAAAATTAGCACTTTATCAACTTACTAAGCCTCTTTGAAAGAATTTATACAAAAATAAACACAATTATTTACAATTTCGTAACACTGCCCCCCTCCCAAGGACTGCACGTCCCGGGCAGTGCAACCCTTGGTAAAGAGGCGAAACTAAACAAATTTACACAATCTAAAACACAAAAACTAAGTTGCATATAACGATAAAATAGAAATACAAATCAAGTGAGAAATATTTAAAAAATTCACAAATATGTTCAAATATTTATATACAAATATTTACAAATTTCACAAATATGTACAAATATTTACATTACGCATGCGCAAATTTTACCAGTATTTACATTTTTAATTTTTAATATTACCGTTACTTGTGGTACTTGGCTAGCCTATTATAGTGCACCACCTTCGGTTTTGATGAAGGTGTTTTAGTGATCCGCACCACTACATCATTCAGCCTTTTTAAGACTGTGTATGGTCCGTCCCAGCTGCACTGTAACTTGGGAGAGAGTCCTTTGCGTCGAACAGGATTCCACAACCAGACCTTCTCTCCTTCCTGAAACTCATGTTGCGTAGCCTTTAGATCGTACCTTGTCTTCATTTTCTCCGATGCAATGTGAATTCGCTCCCGAGCAAAGTTGTGAACGTCCTCAAATCGTGCCTGGAGATCTTGGATGTACTCCTCGGGCGATGAAGGCGCATCGGGTGGACAACCAAACAGGAGATCACAAGGGAGACGAAGTTCACGTCCAAACAGCATCTGGGCTGGAGTGTAGCCGGTGGTTTCATGGACAGCACTTCGATAAGCCAGCAGGAACAATGGCAACTTCAAGTCCCAATCTTGCTGGTTCCTTGATACTAGAAGAGAGAGGTTATTCAGGATGGTACGATTGAACCTCTCGACCATGCCGTCCGACTGGGGATGTAAAGGTGTTGTCCGGGTTTTGTCTATGCCAAGAAGTTGACACAGTCCTTTGAAAACATCAGAGGTAAAGTTCCTACCTTGGTCGGTATGAAGTTGTAGGGGCGTGCCGTACCTTGACACCCATTGCTGCACTACGACCTCTGCGACTGTGCATGCCTCTTGATTGGGAATGGGATATGCCTCAGGCCACTTGGTGAAATAGTCCATCACGACGAGAATGTATTTATTTCCACTGGAGGTCCGTGGCAAAGGACCCAAGATGTCGATTGCAATCCGTTCAAATGGTGCTCCTACGTTATACCGTTGCAGTCTTCCTCGACTTCGTTTCTGTGGGCCTTTACGTGCCGCACAAGCATCACAGGATTTACACCATTTCTCCACATCCTCCTTTGCCTTGCACCAGTAGAAGCGTTCCCGAACTTTCTGCAGAGTCTTCATTACCCCAAAATGGCCTCCGGTAGAGCTACTATGCAGTTGTTCTAAAACAGCTGGAATTTTTGATCTTGGTAATAAAATCTGCCATCTGAAGCTTTTCCCATCATCAGATTCCCACTTTCTGCATAATACGCCGTTTCTGATATGAAGAGAGTCCCAAAGTGCCCAATAACTTTTCGTAATGGGACTAAATCTGGAAATGCCCTGCCAGGTAGGTCTGTTGCTGGTCGTCTCCTTCAGCTGTAATATTGGCTTTATGTCAGGATCTTCCAACTGGGATTTTCTAAGTTCTTCGTCACTCCATGGATCGGGATCTTGATCTGATGGTGTTGAGACAGTAACTTGGCAGGCAACCGGATTTATCGGCAGGTATTTCTGTTCGGCTCTAGAGCAATACTTGCAGCTTTCCGAGCAGGGCTTCCGTGACAAGGCATCTGCATTACCATGTAGAGTCCCTTTACGATGACGTATCTCGAAGTCATATTCCTGCAGGCGTTGTATCCACCTGGCAATCTGTCCTTCCGGGTTTTTGAACTGGAGCAACCACGTTAAAGATGCATGGTCAGTCCGGAGCAGGAATCTTCTGCCATAGAGGTAATGATGGAAATGTTCTATGGCTTTTACGATGGCGAGTAGCTCTTTCCTGGTGGTACAGTAATTTCGCTCCGGTTTAGACAGGCATTTACTCCAATAGGCAATGACATGTTCTTGACCATCAATTTCCTGCGACAGAACAGCACCGACACTCTCATGGCTGGCATCTGTATCAAGTATGAACTGTCTGTCGGGCTGTGGATATGTCAAGATAGGCGATGATGTTAAGGCCTCTTTAAGTCGCTTGAACGCTTTTTCACATTCATCTGTCCACAGGAACTTCTGTTTGGCTTCCGTCAGCTTGTGCAGTGGTCTGGCAATATTTGAGAAACCCTTGACAAACTTCCTGTAGTAAGTGCATAACCCCAGGAAACTTCGTAGTTGGTGTACATTTTCAGGGCGACTCCAGTTCTCGACTGCAGAGATCTTCTCAGGATCAGTTCTCACACCTTTGGCAGAGATGATATGGCCGAGGTAGCTCACTTCACGACGGAACAAGTTACACTTGCCTGGATTCAATTTGAGGTTAGCCATTCTGAGTTTCTCCAGCACCTTTTGGATGTTTCGTAGATGGTCTTCAAAGGTGCGCCCCACAATGATAATATCATCCAAATACACCAGACAGGCTTCATAGGAAAGTCCTTTTAGCACTGTCTCCATCAGGCGTTCGAAGGTGGCAGGTGCATTACATAATCCGAACGGCATAACTTTAAATTGCCACAGTCCTTGTCCCGTGGTGAATGCAGTCTTCTCACGATCATCAGGATGTAATTCTACTTGCCAGTAACCGCTCTTCAGATCCAACGTCGAGAACCATTTATTGCCAGCAAGTGTGTCTAATGTGTCGTCAATTCTGGGAAGAGGGTAACTGTCTTTCTTCGTGATGTCATTCAAACGACGATAATCCACACAAAATCTTGTTGAACCATCCTTTTTTCGCACCAGTACTATGGGAGAGGCCCAAGGACTCGTTGATGGCTCGATGACGTCATTGTGCTGCATTTCATTTAGAAGTTCAGTGACCTCTTCCTGTTTAGCAAAAGGAAGTCTTCTTGGATGTTGTTTGATTGGAGGATGATTTCCTGTATCAATTCTGTGCTGGGTGATGTTCGTTCGCCCGACGTCTTCAGGTGTTCGAGAAAAAAGGTCTTTAAATTCTTGGAGTAGCTTCTCCGCAGCGCATCTCTGTTCCTTTCCTAATTCTGCATTCTTGAGTAGTTCCGTTGTTAATTGCTCAGAAGACTTGGATTCGGTTGATTGCGTGGGGCGGTTGATGCATGTGACAGGAGTGCAGGTTGCCAACACCTCATCCTTCTTCACTGTCCGGACCTTATCGCTGATGTTTGCGACTCGCACAGGAATAGTACTCTTTGAGAGATCAACTAGAGATGAAGCTACCAGAACTCCTCTTGGGTTATTGTCTGTATTCGGGTATTCAATCAGTCCATAGCGGAAGTATTGCTTTGTAGGTGGTGTTCCTGAAACTATTGTCTCTGTGTGTGGAGGGATGGAAATTTCAAAATTGGCTGTTATCTGGCAAATTGTCTGAATGTCTTGATTTTCAGTGTTGAACACAGCGATGTCTTCCGAACTCGAATGCAGTTCATTATTCTTGAAGTCCAATTGAAAGTTAAATTTTCTCAGGAAATCAACTCCAATGATTAAAGGATCTCTTATATCTGCCACATATGCCATATGATGGTAACTGGCATTCCCAAAAGTGATAGTCAAGTTCATTTTCCCATATATTTTGATTTCGTCTCCGGTCACAGTCTGGAGTTTAACACAGGGCGGCGTCCAGATGATCTTCTCTTTTAGTTCTTGAGCCAAATCTGTTTTAATGATGGTCACGTTGGCTCCTGTGTCCAGAATCATCCGGCAGGTGGCGTTGTTGACTTGGCCATAGACGTGAAGTCCATTATCGCCGCCACTCATCGATGAAACATGAAATACTGTAAATTGGGGCTCTTTAATTTTAGGCAACCTCCGCCCCGCGAGATGGCCTCCTCTTAGTTTCCCTGCAGTGATGGTGAAGCCGGGTGATTTCCTATAGTTGGTCGTACGGGGCAGTTCCTCTTCACATGACCATCCCCTCCACAGCCCCAGCACTTTATCTTCCGATCCTTTTTTTCTATATTATTTTCCAGGCTGCGCAATCTCTTTAAGATCTCTGCGAAACTTCTCTTCATTTCATTCTCATCAGCAGGCGTATCATTTAATGAGACTGCTCTTATGGTATGGCGGTCTTTACGGGAGGCTTGTTGGGCTGCCTCTATCCTAAGTGCATAGCCTAAAGCTGATTCTACGTCTCTGATGTTGGAGAGTCTCAGCGCTTTTTGAATTTCTGGATCCCGAACAGCATCGATAAAGTACTGAAGAGCTAAGTCGTTTCGAGTGTCAGCTTGACAGTCTGAGAATGCTAGGTGTGACAATCTCTGAATGTCCGCTGCCAGCTCTTGCAAACTTTCGCCCGTTTTCTGGTAACGGGACTTTAGCTGGAGGCGACTATAGTCCTTAGAACACTTCTCTCCGAACCGTAGCTCCAGTGCTCTAGTCAAGGCCTCGAAGTCGTTCTTTTCTTCTTTAGAAACATTTCTCAGGATCTCGGCTGCATCTCCCCGTAATGCTGCTGCTAAGTGGACCGACTTGGCGGTAGAGTCCCAGCCGTTAGCTTCAGCTACGATGGAAAACTGCGTCTTATATACATGCCAGGAGGAACTGCCGTCGTAGGTAGATAGCTTAATAAATTCGTGATTCTGGTTTCTTCTCTCTTTCCTTTCAGTTTCCTGGGGCTTGGATTCTAACTTTTCTTCGAGATTCCGAATCTTGCTCTGCAAATCATTCCCTATTACCTCTCCGCTCCACTCTTCTCTCATTTTTCTCTCAAGATCTTCCTCCATTCTCTTAAACTTGCTTTCTATCTCTGAAACCTTTCCTTTCAGCTCTTGATCAAAGTTTTCTTTAAATTTCTCCTCAAAATTCTCTTCTATCTTCATAAATCTCTCTTCAAAATTCTTTTCCACTTTCAAAACTTTCTCTTCAAAATTTTCTTCTATCTTTATAACTTTCTCTTCTATTCCATCCATTCTGTTTTCCATATCCGATAATTTACTTTCAATCACTTCCTTTACTGTCGAAAGTTCTCTCTTCATCTCGTCTTGATTAGATTTAATTTCTTCGGTCAAACTGTCTTTCAACTCTCTTTGCGATGTTTCCATTTTCTCTTGTGCTACCTTCATTTCTTCAGTCAAACCGTCTTTCAATTCTCTTTGCGATGTTTCCATTTTCTCTTGTGCTACTTTCATTTCTTCAGTCAAACCGTCTTTCAACTCTCTTTGCGATGTTTCCATTTTCTCTTTCAATCCGGTTTCCATCTTTTCCTGACCGGCTTTCATTTCATTCATCTGGGTAGCTAAGGTTTCTAGAAGTTTTTTCATCTCTTGCTCCATAGCCCTCGTTATCACCATTCACAGACAATCCCGCTTCTGACACCAGAAATGTTGCGTACTTGGGGGTTCGTGAGTTGTCTGAGAATGAAAGGCCAAACGTACAAAAATTCAGTAATTTATTCACAGAAAATTCCAGAAAAATGCAGGTCTATAAACCAAGTATCAGCTTCAATTCAAACAGTAAACACAGCTTAAACAACAGCTGTCAATAACAAATCCACAGTACAAACTGTATACCAATAACACTTGAAGCAAGTCTCTCTCAAAGAGGCTCAAGAGCAATGCAAGCACTAGCGAAGCTCGCTGAGATCTGAACTGAACTAACTGCCTTGGCGAGGAAGCGCTCCTTATATGCTGTTCCATTGAGCCCAGATTTTTCGAGAAAACTCTAGAAAGTGGTCAACCAATCAACTTACAGCTTCCATATTTGGTATATCCCATATAAGGATTTTCTCGCCAAGGTCGCCAAAAAAATCGCCAAGGTGGGAAAAAGTCGCCAAATTTGGCGCCAAATCCATTACGTGCATTACTGGGGCTTTTTAATGCGTTTTTAAGGGAAAATAAGGCTATTTCAACGCTAAAACGACTAGAAATGCACAAAATTAGCACTTTATCAACTTACTAAGCCTCTTTGAAAGAATTTATACAAAAATAAACACAATTGTTTACAATTTCGTAACAATATATATATATAATATGAATCATGCTGTAATTAGAAAAAAAATATATTAAAAATTATTTTTTGCATAAATAACTTTTTTAATTTCTCTTCAAATATTACAAATTAAATATCTTTATGTGTTTTCTAATATAATTAGAATTATGTATGTGGTTCAATAGCTTAAATGAAACGCAATCTATTCGTAAATTTAACGATAATAAAGTAAACTTACATGTTTATAATTTTATTTTTAAAATACGTTATTGTTTCGAATTCAAATTACTACACTTATTTAAAGAGTTAAACAAATTTCACAATAGACATGAGTTATTATAAATCCTAAAGAATACACTTTAATAAGTTTCTCATTCTATTTAATTTCAAAATTAATGCATACAAACAATAACTAAAATGAACATGTGACATATGAATTAATATATAATTAGTAGATAATTAGTTTTAGAGGCTAATGTTTATTGAATCTCTCTTTAAACTAATTGGTCTCTACTAGAAAAACATTTAACATGCATTTCATTTTTAGAGCAAAATTACATTTTTTTCTGTTTCAACAAACTGTTATATTGCCACGCCATATATTTAAAACGAGATACAATTAAACATAAGATTATTTGATACAAAGTAAATTTACAAATTTATCATTTCCTCTCTCTAAATACTTTCATCATTGTGTTCGCTTCGTTGATGAATTAAGAAATTTACAACACAGAATTTCATTGTTGCAAAACCAATAGATTTCTTTCTATGCAAGTTGTTAATTCAATTTTATTTGCTTTACAACATTATTTCGCACAAAAATAGTAGTTACAGATAATAATTTAACTATGCATGTTTCATCTAAATTAACTTCATTCATCTGATAATAACTTTGAGAACAATGTTATTGTCTGTCTGAATAATACAATACCTTTAAGCATTCAAATACTATATTAGTTAATTATAATACACTCAATGATATTACACAAAAGTATTAATTGATATACCAAAAAGGATTTTTTTTTTTTTTTTTTTTTTTTTAACAAATTCATCACAAAAAACAAGTAATAGTTTCAAGTTAATTGAACAATACCTATTTATTTACTTGAAATTATTGTTGGCACAAATGATTTCTGCTATTTTCCCATGTATATTCTGTTGTCAAAATTTTATACTATAAGTTATATTGAATTCATCATACTCGCAATAAACTTAGCTGATCACCCGACCTGATCGTAATAAAAATGCTTCTCCCATGGGGATACCCATCCTCCATTCAACTAATTATATTATCCTAAATTGCTGATTAAAAAAAAAAAAAAAATCCCATACTGTAAGGTTTAGAATAAATATGCTTTATTTCGCCTTCTTAATAAAATTTTTAAATATTCATTAACATACGAATTTTTAAATTAGAATGTTAAAATTTAGTAGAAGAGTAACTACTTTCGTAAACGATATTTTAAACCAAAGTAATAGATAAAATCATTCATAAACTTCAAGTTTCAGTTTAAAAGTTCAAGTTAAACTTATAAAATTTAATTTTTTTCCGATGCATAAAAAATGTCAGTGAATAAATTTGGAAAGACGTTTTTACATGTAAATTTAATATAAAATAACATAATATTAACTTTTTAATTAAATTCCCAAAAATCTAAAAGAAAAAGAACTGGTAATTTGCTTCAAAGCAAATGTTATAAATTTGCATTAAATATAAAAGCAATGTTCCTTGCAATGATTATTAGATCAAGTTTTGTTTATTAACTTCAGGATTTATATTATTTTAACTATTATCGGCTAGATTTTCAATTGAAATTGCTAATCCATTCGTCAATCACTTAATGCACTTTTTTAAACGTTATTTTTCTTATTATATATTTAAAAGAAACTAAAAAAAATTGATTTTAATGTAAAAATTGTTTTTAGTTGTATTTTGAATACACTTTTTACTTGTAATTCTACTAAGTATATTAATGTTTTATAGCAAAGCTTTATCTAGTTACAGTTTTTCTTGATTTAATAAATGTCTGTAATATCCCCTGAGTTACCTTGTGTAATCTTTATTGAACATATTCATCATCTGAAAGATACTTTTAACTATCTTTATTATCTTTAATGTCTTTTCCATGCTATTGATTAAATGATTATTATCAAAGATAATTTCAAAAATACTTAATATTCTGAAAAATATTTAGCGTTTAATATGAATAATGGTAGCATTAAATGGAACTTAATATACATGTAATATAAGAAGCATAGGTTACTAGAAAAAAAAAAAGAAACCTTAGAAGATATTAATTATATATACAACTGCATAGTATTTATTAAAAAAATATAAAATACACAAACTATTTCAAATTAGTATATTTTACCATAGGTTTTATTTATGTATCTCTGAATACATGTTTATGTGCATTTCTTCCTACATTTTGTAAATTTAACAAATTTAACTTTCTAAAAAATTAAAAAAAAATTTAAAGTGAAAATTGAAGAAGATAATTTACAGATGGCTTCTGAAAATAATTACTAAAAAAATAATAAAAAGGAGTAAACCCTTATAACTACTTTATTTACTGAAAATATATATTTATCATTTTATTTAAAATTTAAAATTATTATTCTGGAAAACAGGTACATTTATTGAGTTTTTCAATAACGAAAGAAAATGCTGTGATTCACATAGATTATAAAAATAAATTCCTAAAATAAATTTTGTTTTTTAATAAAAAGGAAGAAAAAAATCTCTCTCTCTCTCTCTCTCTCTCTTTTTTTTTTTTTTTTTTTTTTTTTTTTTAACTATACAATATATCGCTTTTATATAGTCCTGTATTCTGTCCACAAAATGAAAGGATACTCTCGCTTTCTCTCTCTCTCTCTCTCTCTCTCTCTCTCTCTCTTTCACTCTCTGTTTTTCTATCTCTCTCTATATATAATATTAATGAATTAAAATGATGGAAATTGTGTGGAATATTCGAAAAAAATTTACATTGAGAAATTTGCAATTATATCACCTAATTTAAATTAGTATATGTATGGGGTCTTGTAAACTAATAAATTTCTGTAAAAATACCTTATCCTACAACAAAAGAAAAATAGGTACCTGTAAAAAGTATATAATTTTCTAATGTTGCGTGCAGTATAAAGATGTTAAAACATTCTTCAAAAATAGTTCTCATAGACTACAATGCACCAGAAAATTTTTTGCGAGTTTCTATGTACAATGCATTTACGCTGTATATACCACTCTAAATAGAGGACCAGTCAGAGTCAATATAAATAAAATTTTATTAATTTCAAGCCATTACATAAATAAAAACTAAAACTGTAGCACTGAGGAACACACATACAGATTAATTGAAGTCATAATTATATTTGAAGATTGTTGTAAAGTGTGTAAAGCAACTGAAAATGCAAGCAACTAAAAATGCAAATCTATTGTGAAGAAGTTCCACATATTTTGTTAATTTTAAATTCAATTGAAAAAAAATATATATATGAATAATAACTTTGTACATAAATTTTTATAAGAAATTGATTTAAAAAGAAATTAAATTTATTCAAATTAGATGTAGATGTATTGAAATAATTTGCATTTTGGTTCATTAAAAAGAATTAACTTTAATATAGATTAATTATGGAATTCTGTTTTTAAATGCATCTTTCATAAATTAAAATTTCATTCAATCTGAAATTATAAATGTAACCCAGAAATTAAAATTTTATTTAGTTTAAAATATAAATCAAGCCCTTTATTGATAAATTATTCTTTAAAATAAAATATTATCTTAAAATTTATACGATAAATAAAGCTAATAAAAAATTCTTCTGAGATAATCTAAGAAGAATTCATATGAGATTGCAGAATTTTTCTGATGAAAAAATTCTTTAAATTGCGCAATGTACATGTAATTATTGTATTTCCTGTGTTAAGCGCCGGTTTTTCTTTTTGCAAAATGAAGTCACCAAATACTGGGTTTACATTCATTTAACCGTCTCTCAAAATTAAAAAAATTCTATTGGAACCGTGAACCAAAGAATGTTCTTGGCTATTCTTTGGCGAGAGTTTTCGCCGGGTTACATTATTGGCTGCCCTAATCGTTAGCGTTCCTCGGAAACCCTATACATTCTGCCTCTCCTTTTCGGTTGTTAAAGAAGCAAAAACTAATTGCTCCCTCTCTCTCCCTCTGTCATCCATTGTAGTAAATCCACGAAAACTCTTTCATTTTAACTAAATAACTGGATGTAAAATAATCTGAATAACTATGTGACTACTTAATTATATTAATTAAATAATATTGCAGTTACTTCGGACTTGGTTATTATTGATGGCTCGCAAGAAACTTCCACTATTGTTTTGATCATGCCATAGCGAACTATCATCTTTACATCTATCATTTATTAATAATACCCTCTGAAGCAGCCATATATTCTTGTGTACCCATAAAATTGTTAAAAATAATAATACTGTATTCTAAATAAAAGGTATTTTAAATAATCATAAATTATAAATGTTAATTTCATTATGTACTGTTCAGTACAAAAGTATTAAAGCATGCTTTATGGAAATAACTCGTATATAAATCAACGTCGTATAATAGTTATGTGTATCTACACACAAACTGTTAATAATGTTTAATGAAAAACATAGCTTAATGAACTTTAATATCATATATGATTAAGGAATTCTATGAATAATTACGAAAACTGAAGTAAAGACAGACAGACAAACTGAAATCATAACCCCCTTTTTAACATCGTTGTAAAGTGTTAAAAAATGAAGAAGTTATTAAATATAATTTTAAAAAATACTAGTCCTAATCTTACATCAGCAAAGATATAAGTATGTGAAGATATAAGTATGTGTTTAATAAAACGCTTTAAAAAATGTTTCGCTAGATAAAAAATGAGTTATTATTCTTTAATAAACCTGCATAATATGTTTAAAATATAGTACAATAATTGTTTATTAAACCCCCGATTATCCACAGAAATGAGTAGCGCGGATTTCGTGAATAATCCACAAAAAGGCTGGGAATGAGAGGTAATTGACATGAAAATTTTTTCTAGCTCAAAAACGTGAGTGTATTGTATATAAAACATAATACAAACAATAACAATTTTTGCAATTAGTAAATATATTTTTATTTTATAAAGTATAGCAAAAACAATAAACAAAAAAAAAAACGTACTAACGATAAAGCCGAGGGTACAATCTGTAATGTAGTAATTTATCCACTAAATTAAACAGTATCGTAGACATGCCAAATTTTTAATTTAATCTGGGGCATTGCAAATATTCGTCATTTTTACACTTAATTTTATTTGTAGTAAGATTTTCTCCATTGTGTAATTACGACTGAATATATATATATATATATCCTTCAAGAAAATTGGCGTAAAAAAATGGCGGGAAAAAACAATGTTCCGAAATAAATTAAAGTGTTGGCATGCCCTATTGTGCTGTACAAAAAAATAAATTAAACAACAGTTCATTATATATATATAAAAAAAAAAAAAAGCAATAATTTGTTTTTGTTTCTTTTTCAGAAAACTCTTTCTTTTGATCTCGCTTTTTTCCTGCGCTCGTAGATAATAATTAACGCGCTTAATCCGCTTGCAAATAGTCGGGAGTTCTCGTATATTTTTTACATTATTTGCAAATTATATTTGTTTTAGTTATGTTGTGAAAAGAGTATGGGTTTTAAAATGCATTTATGTCGTACAAGAACGGAACTACATGTGACATTGCGAATAGAGACTTGTATAAAAATAATATTAATGCAAACATCAAACTTAATTTAGCACACAATTGGTATTTATTTAAGTATACGTGCAAATCGTTGTTACCAAACATGTAACAAAAAAATGCAACGTGTTTACATTTCAACACGTGGATTGTGAATATAATATAAATAATTTAAATTAATTATGAAAATTATACGTCCATATGGCAAATCTTTGCAATAGTAAAAATGTGAATGTAAAATCTTGCATTATCCATATATTTTTGAAATACTTTCCAATATTAGAGTGTATATTATATTTAAATTAAGAATGAGACAAAGAAGGATGATGTGAATATTTTAAAACGACATAAATAAAATAAATAAAATAAATAAAATAGCAAGAAACCAAAAAATTGTATTATGCATCAATAATAAAAAAAATTCCAGGTTTTTTTTTTTTTTTTTTTTTTTTTTTTGGAAAGAAATGCCATTTTGTGTGGAGCTATTAAGATCAGTAATAGACATGTTTATATAATTATACTATATATAAATATATATATATATATATATATATATATATAAACCAAAATATTTTGATAATACGTGTACGTAAATTTTGATCTTATACGTACATGTTAACATTAAAATGGATCCATCACAAATAATATACATAAATATTACACATACAAAATTTAAAACACAATCAAACTCTTTAAAATTCTAATATACATAAATAATTGATACATAAACAAAGTCAAAATTTAAATCATTCCCACTCTTTCTCCTCTTTCTCCTTCTCCTTCTCTTTTTGTCGAATGGAAACATACACAATCTAAAAAAACACACAACGTTTTAGTCGTTTTCCGGATTTATTTTATTATTATTATTTTTTTTTCATTTAAATATTCGATAATATAAATAATGGACATCTTCCTTTATTCTTCCTGATTTATTTATAACGTATTTAAAGTGATTCTTCTATTGGCGCAGCACGTATATCAAAAGTATTTGCTAAAGTCAAAATTCATACGAGATGTACTTATTTTCAGTGTAACTCTAATATTATTTATGAATTGCGTCAAGAATTTTTTAAATAATATTGTCATATTTTTTTTTATTATTACAGTGAGTAGATAAACAATGTCACAATTTCCTTTATCATAATGCGAATTCTACATTTAACTTACCATATGAACTTGAGAATTTTAAATAATAAAGAAATTACTTTTTGAATGTTATTTTTAAATGTAGTGTACTTATCTGTAATTTTCACCGCATGTGTTACTGATTTCTAATACATTTAATTTATGATTTTGATTTGTTACGCCGTGTACCACTCTAAAATGACATTGGATATTCATGAAGTAATAAAAGCGTATATTTTTAAGTACATTGAATGTTTAGTTACCATTTGGTTTGTAGCAAACACAAATAGTAATAAATTAACCACGATCATTAATTTAAATATCCATTATTTGCTCTTAAAATTAGTTACATTTATAAGTTTGTTAGTTAAAATGAATTTCGAAATTATGATCGAAATTTCGATTCTTCTGTTGAATAAAATGCCTGAAGGAAATATAGATATTGAAATATCGTAAAATATTTAATAAATGACTTTCCTTCTTCGTTAATTTCTGTAGTATACGTAAACTTCAAAATATGTATTTCATTAAATATTTAATAGGAGATAAATTAACAGGAGATAACTACGTTGAAAAGCGAGAACAGTATCCAATAATAAGGCATTTTAATAGTAGACATTTGTAATAATAGTAAGGCATTTTAACAGTTGCGCTACGATTTTGCGTTGAAACTGCTGTTCCATAAGTATCAGATGTAAAATGAATACTTTTAATCATTTTAAAATGACATTATGATTTTTATTTACAAATGTTTACTGTACTTATATATATATATATATATATATATATATATATATATATATATATATATATATTATATACTATATAAAATACTATATAGATTATATATATAATCTATAAATGTCATATACATATCCAAGAAGACTTATTGAAATGCATTACAGCTGATTCAAAATTATGAGAAATAAAGTATAGCGATTTCCTTTGAGAATGATACATTTAGAATATTCTTTTTATTAAATTCTACAGAAGTTAATAAGCTTTGAACAATAGTTAAATGTTTACGTCAAACACGCTGAATTGTGTGTATAACTATCAGTTGAAAACACAGAATGTGGCTCTACTGTTTAGATTTACAAACGGCGTTGTTCATTCAAAATGTTGTTAACTAACTTCTTTAAACTTTGATATGATATGTTTCAATGAATACAGCAAGAAAAAAAATATACTTATGTATTTAAATAGATTCATGCATTAAATTCTGTAAGTAGTTGAATTAGTTAGCTACAGTACTCTTCATATTTTGTATACTTCTTTTGCATTCATTGCTTCGTTTTAGATACAAATTATAAATCACTGAGTTGTATGAGATTTTTAGCTCCTAAAGCAGTTTTAATATTTTATCGTAAAATCTGAAATATAAAACATCATTTATAAACATTTGAACAATTGTATATATTATATTTCTTCGTGTCGCATTACATTTAATGTTTTTAAAAATAATTACATGTTTATGTGACAACTTTATTAAATTTTACTTTAACACGTTGAGCGCCACGCAAATTCTTAAAATCCATTAAAATTCCATAATGATTCCTCCTGTACTAAATAAAAAATAAGCAATTTTTTAATAAATTTTCAGTCATTAAATGTAATACTTTTAGTTTTATATCCTATTTTATATCCGCCAAAGATGGTTGACGCGGCTTTATATCATATTTGATACTGTCAGCCACCAATGGCTGACAGGACCCTCAACGTTTAAATTTTTTATTGATACTGCTTTTACTTTCGGGGTAAAACTTTCACTGAAATGTTTGAAGTATAACATGTTCTGGACACTCCTAAAGTTTCAATATGATTCCTTTAGTAAGAGATATATGAGAAAATGTCTAGAATCTAGAATGACTGACATGGCGCTCAACGTGTTAATACATGCAGAAGAAATTTGTAAAGAATCTACGCAATTTTATATGTCTATATCTATATCTATCTATCTATCTCTATATATATGTATATATATATATTTTTTTTTTTTTTTTTTTTTTCAAGAAAAAAAAAAAAAAAAAAAAAAAAAAACAGGAATATTGTTACAGAGGAAAAATTTTTTAGTCAGAACAGATTGAAATTTCTTGGAAAAACAAATTGTGTAAATTAGCATAAAAAACGAGGCTATTAAATTTTTTTTTCCTTTTGTGAATTAATTTTGCATTTAAATAGCATTATGCATACAATCACAGTATAAATATTATAGATTATTATAATACCTAATGCATAACATGAAATTAACTCAATTTGTTTAATTAGTACATATGCTATAATATTTTTTTTTATTAAGTTTATGTAACGTCAACCAAAGCTGTTTCTCAAAAGGGAGATAATAAGCTATAAATTTATCGTATTGTCAGCTAAATTAAATCCTCAAACAATGAAGCTATAGAAAGAGCTGAATGGCTGACATTTTGTTTGTCCTCAACTCTTAGCAGTAAATTTGTAGTGCTTTTGTGATAAAAGATTTTTATTTGTATTATCTTCAAAGTAGATAATGGAAAAGTGAAGGAATTTTTGCAATTATTTAAGTCATATATAATAAAACAGTAATTTATTTATTTTTAATTAAAAAATAAATATTGATACGAACAAATAAAAATAGTTAAAATGAGGGACAACTTTATTCCTCCACATATCATATATATATATATATATATAGATAGATAGATAGATAGATAGATAGATAGATAGATAGATAATTAAATTTTAAATGAAGATATTTTTGACAATAACTATTTGCACAATACTGAATTTAAGAACTGGTGTACAATCAATATCTATATACAAAATTAATATTATAGTGTAGGAAGAAGTTGCAAAGTTTAAATAACTATTTGTAAATTGCTATGCATTTTTTAGTTTCTACATATTGCGAATACAAGGCTATTTTTTATTTTTATATTATTTTTCCATTATAGAACAAATTCTTGAATGATTGAATGTTTTCAGTATCACATTAAACAAAAATGATAAATATATTTATAAATTATAACATCATAAACTATTAGTTAGATGTTTCGAAATACAATTTTTCCTAATTTTCTAACATGGATAATTTATAATGAAGAGAAAATAAGTTATAAATCAAAATTCGAATCTCAATAAATTGTAAAATAACTTGCTACTTAGATATGTAGGTAAATTGGAGTTTAATTATTATCCTGTTTTCGTTTACATTAAATTGTATAAGTTATAAAAATACTTACAGACACATAAACCAGGTCAGTCAGAACAAATATTGCAGCAATTATATCTTAGATGAAACGTCACAGAAATATATTTCAAATGACAAATTATGTTCAAATTAAAAATTAGTTTTTAGATATGTCATTTTTTGCACAAAGGCTATATACATATTAGAATAAAAAGTTTAATTTGCATACATTCTCAGAAATAATATACTCAATTTTTACGATTCAGACATCCTCGGGCTTAATTTCTTTGTTTTTGACAACAATTTCGTCAAGCGATCACGCAATTTTTGAGGAAACGTAAACTCTAAAATATTTGACGAAACTGTTTACTCACAATAGCATGTGCTAGCTTTCATTACCGCCATACTGTTTTTTTTTTTTCCTGTGTTGTTTCGACTTTACGTTACAAGGACTGTTATTTGCCGGCCTGGTGAAACGGTCGGTAGGCCGCTGCCTTCTGGATTCCCAGATCTCGGTTCCGAATCCCGGTGCGGGCATGGATGTTTGTGATCTCCTATGTCTACAAAATATTGTGTGTGCTTGTTTCTGTGAATTTCTGGTAAAATATGGATTAGTTGAGACGTAAGTCATTTAACTATAGGTCCCAAAGCAGTCAAATAAATGTCCAAATGACTTTTATATCTTTGCTCTGTTTTGTTTATATTTTCATTAAATATAATTAGGATTTAATGCCTAAAGCAACGAACTTGCAGGTAATTTTATAATTCTATAATTTGTATTTTATTCTGTGTCACGAAATTAGGATGAAAAAATGTTTCTTTACTTTTGACGAAAATCGTATGTTCAAACAAGTGTCGAAAGTAGTTTTCTCAATTTGACGTAATATTCGGTCGGAGTGTCTCCCTGGAAACGGTTTCGTGAAAAGTAAAGAAATTTCGTGAAATCTGAGTATCCATTTCTGAGAGTGTACGGTCTCCATTTTTCTGATACATATATTAAAAATACATTGTTTTCGGTCTAAAAGGAAAAAAAAATCCATCTAAGTAAAAATTTCATTAAATAATCTCATTTTGAAAATTTTTTGGCAAGATATAAGGCATGACTATAAGTAGATTATCGTTATTTAATTATACATCAAATTATAGTTTTTCATTAATTGACCGTCACTATTAATCCTATTTAAATTTTGTTTAGCTGAAATTAATTTTATTGTGTATGATTGATACTTTTTTAATGACACCAATGACGATGTTTCATTTTGAATAATAATGAGGTTCACATATTAGTTGATGAAATTTTTGAAGTATTTATCGAAAAGTTAAAAAGTTTTAATTGTAAGAAGTTAAAAGGTTGAAAAGTTTGAAAAGATAAAAGGTATAATTTAAAGTTAAAAAGTTTTAATTGTAAGGGTTTGTCTGTCCGAGAATTCAGTTTCTAATTTTAATAAATATTCTTAGAATGTCTTAAATCTGATTATGTCATCCAGGTGTACTCTGGTACGTTCTTTATTTAAAAAGATAGGAAAAGAACTATTCGTTTGAATGTTGCAAAACTGAAAATTTTTTGGATAGATTATGCCTCATAATTATTATTCTGTATACTGCACATAAAATATTTGAATAGATATTTTTTATTCAAATGCACAAAAGTATCATTTTTATAGAACATGGCTATTAGCATGCAAAATTGATTTACAAAGATACCCAAACATTTTTATATATATTCGGGGATATAAGTGGAAATTACTCAAAGTGCAGTATATGTTGGGTGCGCCATTGCAAGACATTTGAAAAAATTAAGACAGGTTTATTATTTCTGTTCTTCTGCTGAACTGCGAATCCGTGTTCTTATTTTAAGAAATAGTTTTATAATTCCTTGTAATTCATGCATTTTATTTATATTTTTTAGCATTACTGTAGAATATTACCTAATGAGTGTCGTAAATGTAGCAAAAAGAGATTATATACAGGGATTCCCAGACCACCTTCTAAAATAAATGATTAGGTTATTGTCTAACAAGGATACATTCAAAATGTGCCATCTTCAAAAAGTATTGAAAAAAATTATATGTGATTCTACTCTTCATAAAACACAAGAAAATGGAAGTATATTTGGCGATTTCACACTGCTAGGCGATTGATTTTGAGTACTTGGCGAAAAAGCAAAACACGGTTCTGTTCGTACACGTCAATCTCGGTGCTAGCAAACGTATCGTCTAATAGCGCTAAATCGCCAAATATGCTTAATTTTGATAATTTTTTGTGGTCGCTGTAATTAATTTCAGTCGATATTTTTTTCATTGTCTGGTGTTTTATGAAGAGTAGAATCACATATTTTTTTTTTCAATACTTTTTGAGGATGACACCTTTTGAATGTTTCCTTGTAAGTAAGATGTTTACACTAAACATAATGAAAACGCAGATACTATAAAAAACAATTTTTTGTATATGATTTGTTTACAGTGACAGATCAAAATATTCGGTTATATAAGAAAAAATCTGAAAGTGAGATTTTATATGTGTTATGCTATTTTAATCCTTTTGGTGAAAACTGGTAAGTGATTAAAAATTCATTTCGTGTGTCTCTGTAAACGCTCTCTTTCCAGTAAATAGATTTAAATTTCCTTTAATAAGATATATGCCAATAAACTTTAGTATATCAATTTTTCGAACGAAAATAATTATACGCAGCAGAAAATAAATATGCATACTCATTTTCATACAGATATATAAAGAAGAATTAGGATAAATTATAATCTGTAGCTGCATTTATTTAAATACATTTTTACATCTCCTTACTAAACAAAATATAACGAAGGTACTACATAATTTTCACATTTAAAAATAAATCTGAAATCCATGTAAATTATGATATTATTAGCTTAATGATTGTTTTAGAAGTCTACACCCTTTTGTTTTCTAGTAAATTCAAAATTGCGGGATGTTTATTTTCAAAGGAATTTTTAGACAATATATCTAACGCTACATCCTATTTTAAACTTTCTTTTTAAAGGTAACCTCTGCAGTGATATATTTACTGAAACTCATTTTCCCATAATTTAAAATAATATAATTTTTGGTTTTTATCTTAAAAAAAAAAAAAAAAAAAAAAAAAAAAGGAATGAAAGAAAGAAATAGAAAAACTTTTACTTACATTTTTATTTTGATTCTGTAAATTATACTGCCATATCCACAGTGCAAACAAAGGTTGATAAAGCACCCTGTTCGTTTTCCTTATTTTTGAAATGAGATTAAATTATTTTCATACTATAGTATGCAGTTTTTAGAGTGAACTCTATATTTACTCTCAATACTTTGGGCTTTTAAATTATGGAAATTAAAAGAAATTGAAGCTTCCTCATGTATAGTTAATAGTAAAAATGTTTATGTTTCACCACATATTTATTTATTTATTTTCATTTTGAATGAAGCATGCTGAGTCTAATTTAATTTGTCAAATTTTCTATAAAATGGCTTCCCACTGGGTTTAATACCGGGAGTGTTATAATTAACAAATTGTTTTGCATTAAAAAAAAAAAAAAAAAACCTAAGTCTATGAATATTTGTGGTAGCTTCATAAAACTTTATACACTAATAATAATAATAATAATAATAATAATAATAATAATAATAATAATAATAAAGCTTCATATTCACATACTACAGACCAAACTCATTTCAAGCATTACGTTTTAGAGGGTGATCCCAAACAATTTTATTTTTCTTCAATTTTTTACTTGCTCTCATCCCTTCCGTTTTCAGCGCAAAGTTTGTATATCATTCCTACATTATAACGTAAACTTACTATTACAATAAAATAAAATATTTTAATAACAATAATTATGTCTTTTTATTATTATTATTATTATTATTTATTTGTGTCCATAGGCCTATACTGTTATATGTTGCAGTGAATGTTTTCTCGATTTCCGAAAAAAGGTTTTCCAAATGATCAAAGCGGTTCGTATTTTGATTTTGTATGCCGGGTGTTGCCTTCTAGACACATACCCAGTTTTGTCTTCTAAAATATTATTAAAATAATATTGGAGCTCTAATGCCTCATGTTTGCCGATTGATAACTACCATAGTTAAAATAAAGTGCGATTTTTTAAAGTATTTTTCCTGTGATTTATTTAAGAAAGGAAAGAAGTAAAACATTTTAAAATTGACTTAAAAGTAATCAGGCGTTTGTGAATTAAGCTGTGAAAACTAATTTCCTTTTTTTAAACAACATTCTGCGAAATCGATATGTATGTACAATATCTTTTGTGTTTGGTTTTATTTATATTGGTGAAACATATTAAATTTGTAACACTTTTTGACTATGATGAAGAACCTGATACGGGGCGAAATTCAATTTTCGGAGCAATGCAATTTATCACATATATCTCCATTCATATAGAGATGTAATTTGTTTTCTTTAGTATTTCCTTGTTACAAAATCGTGTTATCAATAAATAATAATAATAATAATAATTTTCTTGTGATAACAATCTGTCAGATCGATTTACATGCACAAAACAGCCAAATTACATGATTGTAATGGAAATCAATAAAGGTTTTGTACCGTAATGCTTTGCTCATGCTAATCTAAGCTAGTATGTTGTAGCGATCACAAATGCAATAAAATTAGAAAAATGTTTTTGAATATGTTCATGAAAATTGACAAAGGGAAGCTGCTTCTTTTGTTAGACAAAAAAAAAAAAAAAAGGAAAATTAGTCTTCCCTGATTAAACATTTTTGTGTTTAGTGTGAAAAAGAACATAAAACAAAATGGGTGGTGATATAATTTAAAGTCATATTAATAAATACAATAAAATTCCAATCCTTAGTTTCACTTTAAATACAAAATATTTTATCAAAAATGAAAAATCGCAAATACAGTAGGCAATAAAAATTTCATAATTATCGATAAAATATAATTGAATTGCTTAAAAAAATAGATATTTTCTCTTTAGTTTACAACGACTAAACTGATAATATAATGCATGGAATTATGTAACTTATAAATTAAAGAATATATTTTAGAAATATAGATATTTTTTCCTTTATGTAGAATCGGTAACAAAAGTGCCCGAACACTAGCAAAAATTCCTATGTAAAAAAAGTACACTTCATACGGTTTTGTTAAATAAATCCTTATCGAGTCATGTTCTTTGACTGACTGAGAACATGATTCAACAAGGATTTATTTAACAAAATCGTATGAAGTGTACTATTTTTACATAAGAATTTTTGCTAGTGTTCGCACACTTTTGTTACCGACTGTATGATATAAAAGTATATAGAAATTAAGTGATTTAAAATTTCTAAGGTTATAAAAAGGAAATATTAGTTTAAGCATTTAACGGGCCATTTATTTTAAAAAAGAGTATAATAAAATATTTTTCCGATAAAGATTTCATTAAGAAAAAATAAATCCATTTAGCTCATTAGATAAAATTAATTTGATTTTTAATACTTTATCATACCACGAGAAATATATTTAAAACCCAATACGTTAACTTTAAATGAAAAAGAAGTGGTAAGGTACTTTTCTACACTTACATTCTTTCGCCTAAGCACCCATTTATGGGGTAAAAACCACACAAACATGAAATGAGAATTTGAGAAAAAAGGAATATACACAGAGTGGGTTGTTTTATTTTGCTCTTTCATGTATTTTTCTAGAACAAAAGTGGCAAGTGTAGTGAAGTAGCTACCACTTTTCTTACCGTTTAAGAGTTTAGTTAACTATGCCTTACTGATTTAAAAAATGATGTTTTTGATTGTAAATGTACTTACTAAGTCCATCATTTTAAATATATTACTTTAATATATTTGAATTGAATATATTTAAAATGATGGACTTTTTTAAATGAAATATTTAATATGCGTAATACAAATATATTAATTTAAAAATCAAAACAAATTTAGTTGTATATACAGGGTGTTTCATTCAAAGTTTAAAAAGAAAAACAAAATTCGTTATGGTAAGATTACAACACATTACAAATGTACACTCTGGCTTCATTGTTTAATATTTATTATATTGGGTCTATTTTATTAGTTTTTGTCATCAATTATATATCAAAATATCTTAACAACTAACATTATAGTTTTACTTTAAAAAGCAGATAATAAATTGTATTTACGAAGTTATATTTTCTAATAATTACGTACGGAACATATAATGTAGTAAAAAAATAAGTATTTTATTCTGAAAACGCAACTGAAAATGCATTTTGTACATTTCCTCTTACATCCCGTAAATATTTTCCTCAAAGTAATATTTTCCTCAAAGTATTTTCTCAAAGTTTTCCGTAAATATTTTCATATTTTTTCTTAGAAAATTTTGCTTTTGTGCATATAAATAAATTACATTTATTTCGTGTTAAACAAATTTATATATATATACACAGTATGTTTCACTATGAATTGGACTAAAAAACAGCATAGTAGAAATTCTGTAATTAATTTATTGAGCTGATGCAAATTAATTTAGAAACTACAATTACAAAAGTCTTATCCGGCAACAGCGAAAAGATCGCTGCATGAGGCATTGTTAATCAAAATGAGGATACAAATAACAAATAAATACGCTAAAAATCCACATGAGAAGATGTAGGAAGAGGATCTTTAGATGGTGATTCCTCGTACTGACAAAAAATCGTAAGTTAGTACTTGGACGATATTCTACCCCATTACTGGATTGTCCGTGCTCGATCAAACGATATGACATTGTACTTTGGTCTCTGAGATACCTCAATTTGATCGCTTGTAATTTTTCTATTGGAGTTTTGTTAAAAACAATGTGTTCGCTCCTCCATTTCCTTAGGACTTACATACCTGATGATGATTATAACTGACGTGCTGAAACATTAATATAGTTTATTCAATCACAAGTGTTGCAGGAACTATAATACCGTAATTTATATTGATAATGTTATTACAGCATTCGCAGGTAGTGTTTTATTTGTCCATTCAATACGAAACACTCTGTACTTCACTATAGCTATAAGTACAAAATTGAACAGGATATATACTGTAATAAACTTGTATAAAATAGTTGAAAAGGATAATTCAGACGAACAGATTTAAAGACAGAATGGATAGACAGACGGACTGACAGACTGACTGACACAAAGACAAATGTAATTTTTAAACACATTTCAAATTTTTTTGAAAGTGCTACTAATTAAAAGCATATTAATTAAAAATCTTTTATTATATAAGTTTTTTATATATATATATATATATATGCAAATAATTTAAATTTACTCCAATTCTGGCAAAAATGATTTGTGATAATTAAATTCTATTGTAAAAATTCTATTGTACATTTATCTCTTTTACCTAAATATGGCACGTTGCCAAAATAAATATCTCAAAAGGCTGTAAAATGCATATATTTTTCAAATCTTTAACGAAAGGAGGCTGGTTCTTTTCTTAGATAACAGAGAAGAAATGTCTTTTATTGCATTCTGTATAAAAGAGTACAGGAAACAATTTGTGAATTCAAGGAATTTAAAGTCGAACTATAAAATCTAGTATAATTTTAATCCTCAACCTTTTATAATATTTTAAATGTATTGAACGATTGGTTCATTGCATTAAAAACAGAGAAATGCATAAATATTTCTGTAATAAATTGTCTGTTAGATGTAGTTAGAACGGAAAATTACAAATAAAACATAAACGACGTAATTTCTTCTACATAACATCAAACAATATTTGTGTTATAAAAACTGTGTAAGAATATGTCATTTATAATAGTTAAAAACAATTTAAAGTATATTCTATAAGTACTTTTTAGTTACATGTTTATAGAAAACGATTTTAGAATAAATTACGAAAACATATATTCATTAATTATATATATATGTATATATATATATATATATATACATATGTATGTGTGTGTGTGTATGGTAAGCAAATTATCTTAAGTTTCTAATGTTGTTTATATTATATCTTGTGTATTACATTCTGTAAGAAAAGTTCAGTCAAACAGTGTATGTCTAAAGATCTTAAGTATTTTCTGAAGTTTAAAATGATCTAAAATTATTTCTTTTTTAAATAAATATTAAACGACAAGCGAAATAAATTTTAGTATATTTCGTTTTCTAAGTATTTAGTGTTCCATAAAAGAAAGTATGCCAATATTTTTCATTACACGCTTTTAGTAGCTTCACTTGTATGTATGTATGTTTGTATGTATGTTTGTATGTATGCTTGTAACTGCTCTGAGATCAAACAAAAAAATTATATTGTAAAAAAATACATTCCCTACGTGAACGATGTGGCGTTGAGGTAAGGCTCCGCGCTACGAACCTAAAGGTCCAGCGTTCGATCCCAGTCAGGGGAGATTTTTTAAAAATGGTTTTTGTTTGATTCTAAGTTATTTCAATTAAAGATTTAAATGTATGTAAATATTATGGTGCGTCACTCACACGATTTTCTCTTACCCTGCATTTTAATACTAAGATAGATATTTTGTGCTTTTTTAGTTCACATTTCTATAAAAGCGTGTTCTTTAATTTTTAAAACTTTAATATTATTTTACATGAAATCGAACAATGTGGATTACTTTAATCGAACAATGTGGATTACTTTTCTTTTATTTTATTAAAAAAATAATAATATTATTATTAGTCATGTTTTTCCAGTCCTACTTAATTAAGCTCAATTTACATAAAAAATCGGAAACTTCATATACTTTCATCATCATCATCATCATCTACAGCATGGATTTGGCTATCAGCCTGTTCCGGTCCCATTGATCAATCCACCGGAGCATAGGTCTGCTCCGGTCTCGGTAACCTCTAGGATTGTATTTCATCAGCTCTTTTGATAGTCGGTCTTTGCTCTTTCGCTTCATGTGGTCTTTGCATTTATCTTGATATTCTATTATGTTTTGGTTGGTGTTGTATATTTTTAAGTCGGAGCGTATGGTATCATTAGTTAGTCGGTCTGTTCTTGTACATTTCTTTACAGCTCTCAAAAACTTCATTTCTGGAACTTGTATCCTAGATCGTTCTTTGGTATCCAGTCCAAGTCTCCGATCCGTATAGCAGTGTCGGTGTTGCCATTACTTTGCAGAATTTTAACTGAGTTTTTCTACGTGTCTTAGTTCTTAGGATTCTGCTCATAGCTCCGCAAATATGTTGAATTTATGCAGTTTATTTTCCAAGCCTTTATTTTTGTTAAATGAAGTATCACATCCCAAATACTTAAAGTCTGAGACATCTTCTATTATTTTATTATCCATGACGATTTTAGTTCTTATAGGCTCTTTGCCTTTAGAAGCCATCGTTTTACTTTTCTTTATTGATATCTTCATGTTATAAGTTTGACATAGTTTATTCGATTTATAGGTTGCTCTTTGGAGATCATCTTCATTGTCCTGAAAAATCGCTTGATCATCCGAAATTAAAATTGTTTTAATTGATGTTTTAGAGTCAAGTGTGATGCCTTTGGGTATCATAGGTTTCCATTCTTTTAATAGATGGTCTATATAAAAGTTGAAGATTGTGGATGATACATTACAACCTTGTTTCACTCCTTGATTTATGATAATCTCTTCAGTAAGGAGGTTGTCGATCTCGATAAGGATTTTTGTTCCTTTATAGAAACTTTTTGTGGTCTATATCAAATGTAGTGGGCATCCACTTTCTTTCAAAATATTTTACTTTCTTTCTCTATCAACTCGGTCGAATGCTTTTTCATAATCAATAAATGCAATGTGTGTTTCAATGTTAAATTCTCTGCGTTTTCCTATTAGTTGGTTTAGGATGAAAACACTATCTATGCATGATCAACCTATTCTAAAACCATTTTTTTTTTCTTGAAGAATATTTTCTTGTATTTTGCAACTTGCCCAGCATCCGTTAAATAGATTTAGCATGCGTTGATGTAAGGTCTGTCTTCCATCACAGATTACTATACAGATAGGACAGTGAAGCTAAAACGCGAACCGAAAATACAGTGGCACCACTAGTGTCAACAAAGGTAAACTGCATGTGTGAAGTCTACATGATTAGCATCTTTGATCGAACATTGTTTTTCTCTTTCGCGATTAGTTAGTAGCAGGTTAGTATGTGAAGTTTTCTTTTTCTTCATCTTTTATTATTTTTGAATTCACAAAATCATAATAAAAACATTCACAGCCATTCTTCTAAGAAATAAAATCAATTTTTATTATGTTTCAAATATATTTTGCCAAACATATCCTTATTCGAGTACAGATTAAAATAAAAAAACTGTAACTCTGAAATAGCAGTGTGAAATCTTAAATATTTAACATTGCTTGGTTTAACGAATACAAAATGCTTTAAAATGAAAAAAAATTATAGATTTATATATATTTTTTCGAAATTTATTTGCTTAATATTTAGTACTTGCTTCTTAAAATAAATTGCTTTCGACAATCAAATTCGTAAACAATAACAAAGTTGCCAAACGTAAACATCAATACAATGGTTAGTTGGTTGGATGTTGGGTTTAACGTTTCACTAATATTATGATATGAACATAGATACAATAAAAATAAGACGAGCGAATGCGTAAGCTGGAGAGCTCGAGAAACTTACAGCCGTTGACTATAGGGTCGTTGCAATCAAATTTTGGTTACCGAAGAATATACGGAAGTATCCTATCTGTATAATAATCTGTGGTCCTCCATACTTTATAAGTTCAGGGTTTATATTATGAAGTCCAGTTGCTTTCTGATTTTTTAGCTTCTGTAATGTCTCCTGAAATTCTGATATTGTGATTAAATAAATATTTTCATCAATATTATCTATATCGTCAAGAATTTCCCCTTGGGGATTATACCATAATGGTGTGTAATGTTCTATCCATTTATTCTTTGGAATAGTATTTATATTTGCTGTATCTTTTATCTCCGAATTCATTGATCTTAAAAATTTATAAGCTATCGATTGTCTGCCGTGTACATCTTGTTCTATTTTACTAATATTTTTTTCCTAGAACGTCTGGTGGGTAGTTCGTACCATAGTCTTAGCTCTATTTCTTTTCTCTTTATAAAACTTTTTCGTTTTGTCACATGTTCGTTGGAGGTAATTTCTGTAGGATTTTTGTTTTTCAGCAATTGTCATTTAATTTATATATACAAATGTTATGAAGAAAATCATTCCCCTTTTTAAATGTTAAATAGAAAAGTCGTGTACTTTTCTAAACTTTAACGGAATTTTCAATCTTAATTCATACTTAAATAATTTAATTAAATAATAATAATAATAATTTAAAGACGTAATTATAAAAGCTTATATAAAGTTTATATAAAATATACATAAAAAAAGTGTATATAAAATTAACGTGTTACTTAAAGTTTATATGAAAGGTACTCTTGTTTAAACCTTGGTTCATGTATATTTCCCGAAAAAACTTTCAGTTGTTTGGCAAAATTTTATTTGATATTTTTATCTGATATATATGTTTATTGATGGGGTGAAACCGAAAATGAAGCTAGATTTTTTTTTTCTATCACGTAGAGAGTTCGTCAATACAGGGTGTCTACCGAAACAGTTTCTTCCTTTTCGGTAGTTTCTAGTAAATTTTAATGATTAATTACAATTAATCATGTAAACATACTACGCAATTTACCATATAAATATATTCGAGAAAAAGTGACGTAAGAAATTCTGTCTGTGGATATTGGCAAAAAACTATTCACGATAAAGAAAAAACTGGCTTCTGTTCCGTTTCATCGCACCATAAAGCAAAAAAATCAGCCAAAATTATCAAATTAAAATTTTAGATGTAGACATTTGTGGTTAATTATATCAGTATAATTATATAATTATATTTGTATAAGAACTAAAATAATTATATAATTAATTTAATGCATTTATTTATTATATATCATAAGTAATTTTTTTCAGTTAATATAACGTCAACAAAAGCTGTTTCTTAACAGAGAGATAATAAGCTGTAAATTTATCGCACTGTCAGCTATATTAGATGCTCAAGCAATGAAGCCATAGAAACAGCCGAATGGTGGACATTTTGTTTGCGTTTCATTTTTAGCGATAAATTCCTAGCTTTCCTGATAAATTATTTAGTCTTGTATTTTTTTCAAAATCGATAATGAAAAACGGAAAGAATATTTCTAATTATATAGATAATCTTATACTGCAAAAGACCAATTTTAAGTTTTTTTAATGACAAAAAAGTATATATTAATTATAAAATAAAATAAAAAATAAACGAAAAACAAATATATATATATATATATATATATATTAACTATTTAGAATTTTTAGATAACATTAATGTTATATATATATATATATATATATAATTGTAAATTGTATGATCAAATTTTTACGTGATTGAATTGTGGGTTTTCAGAATACCGAGAGAAAAAAGTGATCTGAAAAAGAAAGAAAATAAGTAAAATATCAATAAATCATAACGCCATTTCATTTATCAAACTGAAATTCGTATATATATATATATATATACATATATTTAATCTTTTTTAACAGTTTAAAACTTATAAAGACTATATAATTAGAAATACATACACATTTGAGAAACAATAAATATAAAATAAATTGCTATTTGAAACTATTTGAAAATTGACAATTATAGATTAACATGCTATATTTGTCCTTAATGGAGTAAATTATAGAAATTTATAAATTATGGAAATAATTAATTATTCTTAAAAAAAAAAAAAAAAAATAAATAAAAAATGTTGTATCATACAACATTAAATTTTAAACAGAAAGTCGCTTTACGCATAAAATATTATATCATGATAATATTAAAAGTGATAATAATAGTAGTTTTATTAACACACTTCGAGCAATTTAAATTTATTGCCAAATACCTTTATCTTCTCATATTACATTTAGTGTTTTGTTGAACTAGCGATGAAATAACTTACCGAATATCTCATGGAAATGATCAAAAATAAATTTGTCATGTAAGTTTCATTTCGTTTTTCTGAAAAATTTATAAGATATTTTAATTTTATTTTATTTTTAATTTTATTATTTATTTTATTTATTTATTTATTTTTTTTGGGGGGGATATTAACCTATTAGATCAATAATAGGATATTAGAAATATAATATCATCATTTTTTTTTTTAAACGATCGAATACATTAAATTATTTTTCAAGTGTGAAGTTTTTTTTAAGTTTAAATATTGACTATGCACCATTTCTTAAATACTGTATAAATCAATAGCATATATTTAAATTTTTGTGTAAAAAACTATTTAGTTAGATCCAAAACACAACAATATAAAAATTGCGGTTTATAATTGAAATTAGATAAACTGTACCTTATACTTAAAGATTTTTTTTTCTTTTTTTGTAAATATTTGTTGAGTATATTCGTTGCTCATTTTGTTTATTTTTAAACTTTTAAAAGCGTTTATTCAATATTCTTCTATATACAAATGTTTGTCTGTATACAAAACATTCCTAAATGAGAGGAATAACGTAAATTTTATACTTTAATTACTTTATTATTTAAATTTTTAGGCAACAGAAGTTCCCCCCCCCCCCAACAAATATTAGATGTTGCACAAACAGATAAAGTCGTGAAGTTCAAACATCATTTATAATATTTTACTAATAACTATTAGCTTTGATTCATATATTTTGATGATAAATATTCAAGCAAATATTTAATTGGAAGTAAAAGTTTTTCTAAAATTTTATTTATACCTCTTATTCAGTATTTCCTGTGTTTTATTTGATTAATAAATAGGAAACTTTATAAAAATATTTGAAAGGTTTAAACATATTTGCTAAACATAGAAAATAAAATTTAATGATTTCTTTGTATTTCTGAAATACATCAAGCATAAAACGTGCAAATAGTTCATTTTCATCAGTTTAAAAAGAATTATTTCAAATTTGAAGTTTATATTTACATTTGGATATGAAAGATTTATATACTTGCATAATGTTTCATTTTCTATTGATAGTGGAAAATTCAATGGAAAAAATAAAAATGCCCAATGTTAATCCCTATGTTCGTATATAATACTACATTTATACACATATATATATATATATATATATATATATATATATATTTGCTAGGAAAATATTAAATTTCCGCATGATAAAAATTGAGTTACGCTTGTTATTAGAAGTCCATATAAATATGCAATGCATACACGTAAATACATATCACAATATATGTACAAATACAATATATATATATATATATATATATATATATATATATATATATATATATATATATATATATATATATATATATATATTAATGCCAAATACATGCTTCCATATTTCTACATGATGAGTAAAAATTCTTTTATTGAATGATTTTAATAAATACTTTTTAAATAGGAAAATCTGCAATTTAAACATAATATCTAGTGTGATACACACACTATTCATCTTACCAGGTATATCAACAGAAGAAGTTTTTATGATCATTTATACATCTTTATTTAAATCTTCTGTAAATAGTTCTAATTGGATATATTTCTATTTATAAGACATATTATCTAGCCCTCAAACCTGTTTGAATAATGAACTGACATTAATAAAATATTTATGATTGTTATTAAATTTAAAAGTACATTTTGAATTATTAATGGGACTTTTGTTTAGAGCAGTGTTGCCAGATTTTACGACTTTTTTTTATTCAGAATCCACCACTAAATTTTAATTGTGACGATTGCATAATCACTTCGAAGATTAATCGTCTACTATGTATAACAAATATATAGACCTATTATAAGAGTGGGCGGAGCATTCCATTATTAAGGGAATATAAGAAAAGGTGCAGAGATTAAACCACGTTACTGTTGAAAAAGGTTATCTTTTTGGCATTTATCGCATTATTGCCAATTTTTTGTTCTAAATATAAATATTATTATTATTAACAGATACAGCAAGCAAAATTTGTGTAAAACAAAACAGCTGCTGAGTTTTTTTTTTTTTTAAACCTTGCTATTAACACTTTCCAACAAAGTTTAAAAGTGTTTATAACTTCGTTTTGTCTATACTCACTTTAACTCTCATAAATAATCATGGACATTTTTCAAATCGTATAAGGTATAATATATTTAAACAAATTCAATTTAGAGAATTAAGTATAGCAATTATATGCATTTTATAAAAATAATTACTTAAAAGAACGAAATAATAACATATTAAAAAGAATTTTACCAGTGAAATAAAATCCTTATTTTACATAACTTCTAGGGCTCCTAAAGAACATCTAATTACTATTTCTTGCTATAAAATTCTTTTTAAATTCAAAACAATCTAGCTTTTGAAGTGATATAAAAATTTTAAAAAGAGCTTTCAAAGAAAAAGGAAAAATATCGTCTGCTTAATAAAAAGCAGAGTTTAGAGCATGGCGAATAAATTTCAATACGGGCCAGTTTTGGCTCCCTGTAGATCAACAGTCACATGACCCTTTGGCACTAAAAAAATTTTGTCATTCTCCCGTTCACTCTTATAATGGGTCTATGATCAAATATCACTTCTCAAAATTATTGGTGACTACTGAATAAAAAAAAATCACAAAATATGGCAACGGTGGTTCAGAGTATCTATTAAAATTTACCAGTCTTAATAAATATTTTCAAGTGGCATCCTATGTAATGTTCTTTCAGAATACTCAGTTGTGAGTTCTATTATTATCTGAATTTGAGTTATGGAAAATAATATGAAAATTTCGCATATTTTGATATCTCAGTAAACATTTTTCACAAGGCTTCCCATATGATATAGGTTTAAAATACTAAATTTGTAAGTGACATTCACAATTTTTCAAAATGTTCCTTTGTTTTTAACTTTTTCCAAAATTATGTAAAAAGAAATCTGGTTATATTATCGAATATTTCTTGCAGCAAAAGTTGCCAGAAAATATCAATAAGCTAAGGGATTTTTTTTTCTAATAGAATGTTTTTACTGTGTGATAAATTAATTTATTTTAATATATTTTCTCAAAACCTTATTCTAATTTAAAATATTTATATAAATATTGTGAATAAAATGTGATATTTATACATACATTCACACAATATTAATATTTGGTATAGAAAATTTTCTAAAAGGAAATATTTGGGGAAATATTTCTGCTAAACTGTTGATATTTAATTTTAATTAATTTAGTGGCGAATGAAATGGATTAAAAAAAATAATAATAATAATAAATTTCATTCTTCAAAAAAATTAAGGAAGTACTCTTTTTTTCGAATAGTTAAAAATTGACATTTTTTATTTATTTATTTATTTATTTTTTTTTTTTTTTAACTATAGAAATAAAAATTACACGAGTATTTCTTTTGTATAAATATTAAATTAAAATAGACGAATGATAAAAAAGGAAGAAAAAATCCAAAAGTTGTTCCTTAGCTTTTCACTTCAAGTCGTATTTTCAAATAATTTATAATAACGTTAATTTAATAAATTAGAACGGTATATTTCAAAGTATCAATTTTTTCTTTAAAGCAAAATTTTTATAATTAAATTTCTTGACTATATCCTTTTTAAAGGTTTACTACATGAAAAAATGTCCAGTAAAACTTTTCGAGAAAATTTTAATTTTAAAATTTGTTTTTATATAAATATTTTTACAAATGTTTAAAGAGTTTGTACGCTAATTTTTATTTACTATCCATACTTTTACTTTTAATATTACTCGAAATAAAATGTCAATAGCAAAACTCATTTGTAAACATAAATTGAGAAATTACGAAGAATATACTAAAACTCTGCTATGAAATTATAATATAGAACCTAATATTATAATTATAGCACCTAAAATGTGAATCTGAAATATGCATTAATAGTTAAACAAACAGCTAATAATAACTGTCTCGTAATCAAAGATAAACCCAATTAATTCCTTAAATAATCTTAATAAATATTAATCCTATGCATTTTTTTTTCTAATCAATAAAAATGTATACATATAGCAATAGTATTACATTTACTTTTCTTCATTACGGCTATTCTTTATAACAAAGATTATTTATTGTTAAAATATATTCAAGTATTAACTATCAATTCGATAACTGAGTCATGGTAAGATTTAAGTGTGATTTATATTCTGTATCTCAAAGTAAAATAACTTTAATTTTTTTCAGCATTGTTACAAATAATTTGTGATTTTATTTTACATTAATCATGTACTGCAAATTATTAAAACACATTACTGCTAAAAGGGAGCAATATATGTCATCCTCATCATCAATTTCACCCTTTATCAATAGACAGCAGGATGAAGGTCTCTCATAGGTGATTCCAACCGACACTGTTTTCTGCAATTCTTCTCCATTCTGCTCTTCCAAACTTCACAATTTCATCTCTCCAACCAGTGTTGTGCACGAACGCGTTCCTTTGAACGCGTTCGTGAGCGTAGCTCAAAAATTTTGAGTTTTGAGTTGAACTTCGCTCGTTTTTAAAATTATGAACTTGAGTTGAGCGAAGTTCATTTTATTCACGAACTTGAGCGTGAAAAAGCAATTCAAACTCAAACTCATATTGAATATTTTTGTCTGAAATATAAAAAGGAAAGTAGAAGAAGAAAAGGGCAGAAAAGAGAATAATTGTGCTAAATGGATCTCGGAAAACAGGGCACTTGGAAAAAAAGGCACTGGTAAAAAGGGCACCCAGAAAAAAGGGCACCCAGAAAAAAGGCACCCGGAAAAAAAGGGCACAGGAAAAAAGGTCATTTTTAAAATTCGGAAATCGCAAAAACAATGAACACCAAAGAATGAATTTAAATAATTATTTTCATAATACGTTTTTAGAAATTTCAATCAATTAAATTGGTTCCACTTTCACTTAGTATATATCTGAAGGATGGGGGGGGGGGGTGCCTAGGAGCAGATTGAAAGAGAATAATTGTCTTTATATCACCTTCTTACTGATTTTAATGAAACTTTCTTTAATAGTCACTTGCTGTTCATGACAAAAATACAGTGTCACACATACTTCAGGGGCTGAATTTGTCCCTTTAATCCCCCCCCGCCCTCCCGTCGTAGAAACAGAAACACTTACGTTCTCGTTAGTGTTTAGCATGTATTTTATAACTTCTACCACTGCGTGATACTAGTTTTGTTAATTAACTTATTTAATTTTTCACATTTTTCCTAAAGTGTTGGAAAAAAAAAAAAAAAAAAAAAAAAACTTTAATTTAAAACTGATATCTGAAAACAATTGAATAATATGAATATATCTATAGTTTTATGGTTAAAAATATAAATAGACATTAGAAAATATACTAATAATTTACTTAGTCTATCTGTAGCATTTATAAATTTAGTTTAAAACTTCAAATCCAACATGATAATTAATCGGTAAGGAATACTAGTTTCAATCTTTTATGTTTTAAAGAAGCTGTCTCTCAAGTCAAGACTTTTATTACGACTATTCACATGAAAGAAATAGCGGAAGTCTCACAGGACAACAGAGTATACTGTTCTGAAAATCCACCTTCAGGGAATGTTTTCCCAGTGGACAGTGGACAATGAAATGTCCAAATGTTATTTGTATGAGAGTCCGGTAATTTGTCGCCCATACAACCTGCCTTCGGGCCTCCTGATAACAGTAGGCACCTATAACAGTAGTACGTCTCATAGATGGTTCCCCGGTGCTCGCCTCGCAGCGTACTGCAGCTGGGATACGGGCCTAGTCCTCTAAAATGCAGGAAGTCGCCTTCCATCAAAGTATTGATTTATATCAGTCAAGTATACAACAATGGATTCTCTCTCTCTGATTTTCTTTCTTCCTCCCCCCCCCCCCAATACAGTGTTGTTGTGTACATTCTTTTGCTGGGTACACGATCAGATTTTGCTCCCATAATAATTATCTTTATGTCCCGTCCTTTCTTATCTTCGATCGACCAGTCTTTCTCTAAAAGGAAAGGAAAATTGTCAATTAATTGTTATTCAAAACTTGTATGTTGCGGTCACCACAAGACTTTCTTCAATATAATTTTACTCAAATTCATGCAGTACGAATTACTTATTAAATTATTATTTATTAAAGATGTTTTCCATGATGAATGCAAACGATTTTTATCTCAGAGAATTATGCCGAAAGAAAGAAGTCAATTTTGTGCCAACATCAAAAGAATTATTATTTTTTTTTTAGATAAGTTTTTTTTTTTTTTTTTTTTTTTTTTTTTAATTAAAAATTAAAAAATTAAAAATAAAATAAAATAAAATAAAATAAAAAATAACCTAAATTATCCCAAATCTATGGTTCAGCCAATCGTTTTAAAAGTACTTGCAAGTTCTTTTCAAAGATACTAATATTCAAAATTTACACGCTTCCTTCCCACGTACTGCATGTACTTCTTTTTCCTAGTTTACCACTACTATTGCTAATAAATCATATTGATTTAACAATCGCACGATAAAAATAACTCTCATTATGTGCATTTATGGGAAATTTTGTCTAATACTGCCACGTTAAAAATTTAGAAATAATAATAATAATAATAATAATAATAATAATAATAATAATAAAGGCTAGTACATTTATTTAATGCATAAAGCTTAAACTCAATAGGTGCCTTATATTTTTCTTATATTTATTCAAAAATATGGAATACGACGGCGAAAAGAATAAGGTTAAAAATATTAAAATGCTTAATTTTCTCTTATTTATTAATTTAAAAACATAAAATTATTTTATTTGTTTTTCTATTTTATTTTATTTTTTATGGAGAAATCAAGGCATTAATAGAAGTAAATCACTCTATGGTGGCCAAGCGGTTGTACGGTCAAAGTTGGTAGATGGGAAGTGCCGGGTTCGATCAAAAAACGCGCTCATCGATCTAGCCGTTCGGAGTTTTCCGTAGTTCTCTCTAAAACTCATGTAAATACGAACTAGATCCACTTAGAAAGTCCCCCACGGAGGGCATTTCTCCTGTAGGCCTAGGCCCCTAGTGTAGTCAATCAGTCTTAAGCCTTACAACCAATCAAGCATTCTTTATGAGATTAACATATGTTAGAATTTTATGTTGTAAAATTATAAGTGCTTATTTCTTTATTTTATTTCTTTTTATTTATTTGTTTATTAATTAATTAATTTATTTATTAGGTGTCATATTTCTTTTTATCATATACGTTATTTTTTATCTTTTATCGTATTTTATTCAAAGGTACAAAATACGAAAATAAATAAATAAATAAATAAAGGAAAGAAAAATATATATTTGTATTACATTTGAAGAAAAATAAACTTTTGACATGAGCAATAAGGATGTATAAAACTTTTAAAATGAAAAATATTTTTACAAATATTCCGATTATTAATGATTATGCATTTAACTATAAAATATTGGTATGTTTTTAAGTATTAAACTAATTCAATTTTCCTAAACTGAATTATTTTAAGAAAAATATGTTGGTGTTAATATGCCAGTTGCCTACAAAAGAAAGGCCGAAGTATGGGTTGAATAACCTAAGTAAGGGGTGGTCTTTTTAAGGGGTTCTAGCCCATATTTACGCTTGTGTCGGAGAAAACTACAGATAATTTCGAAAAGTTAGCCCAATGAGTGCTACCTGGTATCGAACCTGATATCTCCCGTCTACCAGCTTTGAGGGCAAAGTTAATGTTACAGTCTCAAAAACATTTGACCCCCTGAAAAACCTTTTATAAACCAACTAAAACAATTTTTAAGCATTTAATGCGCTGAGAATGCATATACTATTTGTAAGTTATTACAATAAATAAAATTAATCATAAAGCTAAATGTTCATCTCTCAAATGAATATATCAAATCAAATTAACTGTTAAATCGTCAAATTTTTACTAATTAATCTTAATATCAATGAACTTTCTTACCAGTAACCTACAAGGACAAATTTGATAAAATAAATTATATTTTAAAATAAATAAACATAATTTTATCATTATTATTATCAGTTTGTATAAATATATTTTTTTAGACTACAGTTCCATAGTATATTATTAAAAACTAAAGAGTATTAAAATTCAGAATTTTTGATATGCAGTATGATAGATAAGATGGTGTAAATTATTTCTATGAATATAATAGAAATGTAATTTAAATTTAAATAATTATAATAATAATAAAACGAATGTAACGTAATGCATAATGTATCTTAGTTTGATTGCAAAGAAAAAAATTTTTGCTTTACTTTAGAGAATATCTTTAAAAACTTACACCGATAAATCATCAAATACGCGATCAGCGCCAAGCATTGTAAAAGGGTTACTGTAACAAGAGGGAATCTGGACAAGCGTTTGTTCACTGAGCATGCGTACTAAGTACCTGTCGTATCTCTGAGATTATCCTGGGTTTCTAATAATAACAAGATCACAGCGCCACCTGTTGAGCGATTGATCTCCAAAGCTAATCAGAACCAGTTTAGGTCAAGGTTAAACTAAATTGAAAGTTTGGTTAAATTTCGTTCATTGGTTCGTGAGATACAGCGTCCACAAAATGTGTGATACGCACACAGACAGACATTTCCTAAAAACAGTCAAATTGTATCCAGGATATCTCAAAATGTCGAACTCCATCAAAAACTGGAGTTTGAAAATTTTCACTAATTTAGTACTTTCTTTTTATATGTAGAGAAGTATCGAATACTTTCTACTTTAAAGTTATCAAAATAGTTATGTTATCTGTGAACGCCGCACCGCTGATTTCGAGAGTATTAAAAAACAAGAACTAAAAAGTTTGGTAGGAAAGTGTGTCAACAGTGTGTGCGTATGTGAATCAAGATGGACTAACGTTCCATTCTACATGTTTTTTTGAAAATACTTTACTTGTTGTTAATTTATGTATTCGTTATGTATTTTATGTTTGTGCCGTAAGTAAATATACGTTTAAAAGTAAACCAAGTGTGATCAGTGTCTTGATGTGTCTCGAAATGAATTTACCGAAAGAAAAGAACCAGGTGCGAAAAAGCAGGCACCACAATTGGCGTAGTCGACAAGCATATGTGATATAGCTAGTACTCGTATGGATTATGTCATGATAGTGATGAAAAAAAAAGGGTATGTTTTTTTTTATGTTCCATCAAGAGTCATATTTTGTATAAGTTTCATATTAAATAATTCGGATTAAGCATTTAGATATTTTGTTCCGATTTTGTATTCCAACAAGGTAAAGAGTATGTAAATGAAAATTGAATATTTCGTAATGTTGAAATAATAATAATTCTAGTGTCTGAAAAATGAAAAATAGAAATATATTTGTTTATTTGTATTTAAAAAGCCGGAAAATAGTAAAAAGAATGATGAAAAGAATATGTTTTTATGCTATTCAAGATAATTGTGATTAATTTCTGTGTGTTCTTTTTATTCATCACGTGATTTAGAATAAATAAGATTTCATTAAAGCAGAAAAAAAAAAAAAAGAGAGAGCTCTGTTTTGATTTATTTGTTCTGTTTTATTGAATGATTGTGTATTTGTTAGACCTTGATAATTATTTATATTTATTTATCTTTATTATTATTGGAATATTAATGAAATATCTCAGTAAAAAAAAAAAAAAAAAAACTAGTGAATTATTCTCGTGAACGTCCGGTTTTGTTTATTTTTTTTACTTTGAGGAATGAATCGGAAATTGTTTGTTTTTTTTTGTTTAAAAGTAAGTTTGATTAAAGGTTGCTATGGCAACATTATTTCTAATTTATTGAAAGCTGGTTATGCAATAAAGTATATTCTGATTTATTTAATGAAAGAGTTGATTGTGTTGCTATGGCAACATTATTTCTAATTTATTGAAAGCTGGTTATGTAATAAAGTATATTCTGATTTATTTAATGAAAGAGTTGATTGTGTAAACATTTTTTTTTTAATTTGTTATTTCGATACATATTATTTTTTTTTTCTCCTTTTATGTATGCATTCCGACTTAATGATTATTTTATTTAATTTGGGGGAAAATGTTGTTTAAGATAAAAAATAAGATGTCAAATCTGGCGTTCTTAAGGAAAATTTGAACTTGATTTGATTTCATCCATCCGAAGATGGCATTTTTGGGTAAAGGGAATAAAAAAGATTTGCAAGAAGTTGCTACGGAGCTTGGAGTGGAAGGAACTCAACATTTAAAGTTATATGAGTTAAGAGATGCTATTTTGGCTTCAAAGAATTACGATGAAGAATTTGTTAAAGAAACATTAGCGAACGTACTTGAAGCATGGAAGAGGAAAGAAGAGATGGAGGAACGCATAAGAAGGGAAGAAATAGAGGAACGTAAGAGAAAAGAAGAGATGGAGGAACGCCTAAGAAGAGAAGAAATAGAATTGGAAAAAATGCGGTTGGAAAATGCAAGAATAGAACTTGAGAAGAAAGGAATTATAAATGAAACTTCTGAGAAAACGCGCGTAAAATTACATAACATCTTACAAAAATTTGATCCTAAAACATGCGAAATTAGCCTGTATTTAGTTCTTTTTGAGCGGCAGGCAAAACGTGCCGAAATTAAAAGAGATGATTGGGTTTCTCATCTCATTGGGCTACTGCCATACGAAATCGCGGAAGTTATAGCTCGGGAAGACGAAGAAATCACGAATGATTACGGAAAAGTAAAAGAGTTATTGTTAAAGAGATATAAACTTACTCCTGAAAGATTTCGACAACTTTTCAATAAGCATACTAAAAAAGCTGATATCACATGGAGAGATTTTGCTTACGAGTTGAAAAACTATTTTACTGAATGGATTCGGGGATTAGAAGTTAACACATTTGAAGAATTATATGATTTGATTATTACAGATCAAATTAAAAGGAAAGTACCTCCAGAAATTAAAGAACATTTCATCGATGAATGGTCATTGTTTAAGTCATCTGATATTATTTCCAGTAAATTAGATGATTATGAAAATGTCAAAATGACTTTCAATAAAAAACCGAGAGAAATTTCTCATAAAGAAAATTGGAATCTTCCATCCAAAGGGGCGAATTTCGGAAATAACAATAGAGATGAGAAAAGGGGTTTTACTAAGCCACAGCAAGAACAAAGAGACATTCGTCCAAAATTCTCCTGCTATTGGTGTGGAAAGGAAGGCCATATGAAAAAATCTTGCCCCAAATTGAATTCAGCAAGTACATCTTACGTGAAAACAAACAAAAAGAGTCAAGAAAGTAAGGGCCTTAATAAGGTCAGTGTTAATCTAAATAGCGCTTGTTTCGAGTGGGAATTTCCAGTCAACGAGAAAGATGGCGAGCTTCTGAAAGTGGATTTAGGAATCGGAGGCCAAAAATTTCAAGGCATCGTGGACAGTGGTGCAGAAATCACCGTACTACGAAAATCAGTTGTACCTGGGGAACACTTACAGTCAAGTGGGAAAATTCTTTTGAGACCTGCTATAGGTAATCCAGTGGAAGCACAACTTGTGTCAGTTCCGCTAAGTCTTCATACAGATGAAGAAATCATTCCATATGTTCAAGTGCATGCTGCAGTAGTAGAAGGGCTGCATGAGGAAGCTTTAATCACTCCCAGGGTATATGAATGGTTGAAGGAACAAAAGCGTTCTTATTTGGGAGATGATACAGGAATCACTTCAGTAAAAGAAGCTAATGAACAATCCTTGTTCAGTGTGGAGGGAAGGTCTCCCGAAAACATTTCTTTAGGGGATAAAATGAATATCCCGAAGAAAGAAGTCGATGAACAATCCTTGTTCAGTGTGGAGGGAAGGTCTCCCGAAAACATTTCTTTAGGGGATAAAGTGAATATCCCGAAGAAAGAAGTCGATGAACAATCCTTGTTCCATGTGAAAGGAAGAAATCCTGGAAAATCAGGGGTTGAGGTTAATATCACCCCAGTGGAAGAAAACAATGAACCGTCCTTGTTCAAAGTGGAGGGAAGGTCTCCCGGAAACTATTCTTCAGAAGAAGAGGTTGAAGTAATCACAATAAATGAAGTCTGTGAACAATCCTTGTTCAGTGTACCTGAGAATAATTCAAACGACAATTATCTTGGGGATGAGGCAATTAGTACCCCACTCACAGAAGATAATGAAAAGTGTATGTTCTGTATGGAGGGAGAAAGTCACGAGACTATTCGAAAGGCAAAGCTGAACAACAGCGAGTCGCATCATCCAGAAACCAAAGTCTTTAATAACTCAGTAGTTAAACAGACATTGACCGAAACCGATAGTAAGGATGAAAGAAATGAAAATATCCCTGTTCCACAAGCACAAGTGTTTAGGGATGAACAGTTAGCCTGTCCTACATTGAAAAGGTGCTTCGAAGAAGCTAGACAATATAAAAATGGTTACTGGATTGAAAGAGGTTTATTATATCATATGGGTAAAGTAGGCGGACAGAAATATATTCAATTGGTCGTACCGGCAAGCAGAAGAAATGACATTTTGAAATTAGCTCATGAAACTCCTACTGGTGGACATCTGGCAGCTAAGAAGACCAGAGACAGAATTGCAATGTCTTTCTGGTGGGAAGGAATGCCAAAAGAAGTTAAACAATTATGTGCTTCGTGTCATGATTGTCAAATGCGCAGGAAAGGAAAAGTAAACGATAGAACACCTATCGAGTCTGTTGGAAGGCCAGAACTCCCATTTCAAGTGGTTAATGCCGATATTTTAGGCCCAATAGAGCCAAAGTCATCACGTGGCCATCAGTATGTACTGTGCGTTATGGACCAGCATAGTCGTTGGCCGGAAGCAATACCTCTGAAGTCTTTAACAGCAAAGGCAGCCTGTGATGCATTTATAGAAATATTTGTACGAACTGGAATTCCTCGAGTAATTGCAATGGATAACGGAAGAAATTTTGCCGCACAGCTGACAAAAGAATTTTTAAAACGATTAGGATGTGTTCCTAAATTTTCCACTCCAGGTTATCCACAATCGAATGGTTTGGTTGAAAGATGGATAGGAACTATGAAATCCATGCTACATCATGCAATTAATTCACAAGGTCGAGGCTGGGATAAACAGTTGCCATTCTTGTTATGGGCATACAGAGAAGTGCCTAACGCTACAACGGGTGTTGCCCCATTCCTACTAGTTCATGGGCGACCACCTGTAGGACCTCTAGCCATCCTCAAATCAAGTTGGGAAGATGAAGTCGTACTTCCTCAAGGGATTGGAGAATCTGTAGCTGACTACCTGTTGAAACTCCGGAACCGTTTAGAAGACGCGGCACAGTATGCGAATAGCATAGCTCAAGAACAGCAGCAGAAATATGTACATTATCATAATTTACGGTCAAAAGATACCGAATTTTCTGTTGGGGATGAAGTTGTAGTGTTAATCCCTGATTCAACAAATCGTCTTTGTTCAAAATGGAAAGGACCAGGAGAAATAGTAGAAAAGAAGTCTCCACATTCTTTTTATGTCAAACTACCTGATGGAAGTGTTCGACATCTTCATCAAAATAAATTGCGTAAATATATTCAACCTGTCAGAGCTGTAGGAATTATTTACGAAACAGATGAAGAGTTTGGAGATATACAACATGCGCCCGTAGAATCACGGCAAGTAACAGATGAAGAACTAAAAGCTGGTATAAAATCAAATTCGATATCAGCAAAGCAACATAAACAGCTGTTAAATCTAATTAAAGAATATCTAACAATATTTGATGGGGAATTAAAGAAAGCCAAAGTTCATCCACATGTTATCCAGTTAAAGTCTGGAGTAGAGAGGAAACAACCTCATCTTTATAAAGTTCCAGAAACATTAAGATCTAATATAGAAAAACAGATAGCGGAATTATTGGAAAAAGACCTAATAGAACCCTCTTCAGCAGAAATAGCATATCCATTGGTATGTGTAGCCAAGAAAGATGGAACTGTCCGACTTTGCGTGGACTACAGAGAGCTGAACTCAGTTAGTAAAATTCCACCTTTTCCTATGCAGAATTCAGAAAATCTTAGATTTAAAGCTGGTGGAGCTCGTTACTTGACAACTTTAGATATCCTTAAGGGATATTGGGAAATACCCTTAGCAGAGCAAAGCCGAGAATTAACCAGTTTTGTATCTCCAAAGGGTCAGTATCAGTGGAAGGTGATGCCATTTGGGTTATCTGGAGCACCAGCAACATTCCAAAGAATAATGAATCAAGTATTATTCTTTGTTATATTCTTTTCTTTGCTATTCGGCGTAGTCACCTCATAGTGACTACGCCGAAAGTTTTCTTGGTGATATTATCATATTTTCTTCAAACTGGGAAGATCATCTTAATCATATTAAATCCATTTTAGAAACTCTGAAAAAATTGAATTTTTCGGCAAATTTAAATAAATGCTCGTTTGCGATGTCGAAAGTAAAATATTTAGGACATGTTGTAGGCTCAGGAGAGCACGGCCCAGATCCGGACAAGATATCAGTTATTAAAGATTTGAAAGCCCCTAAAACTAAGAAAACATTGAAGTCACTCCTAGGATTATTTAACTATTACAGAGACTATGTGCCTCGGTATGCCAATATAGCAAAACCTTTAACGGACTTAACTCGAAAAACTGTGCCAAACGACCTTCCATGGTCAGAAGAAGCCGAAAGCGCATTTAATTCGTTAAAGAATTGTTTGTGCTCTATAACCTCTCTGTATACACCTGATATGTCGAAACCTTTTGAAATCGATACTGATGCTTCAGTGACCGGAATTGGAGCCTGTCTAATGCAGAGAGATGAGCAGAATAAACTGAAACCAATAACTTTTGCAAGCCAAAAACTGACCCCTGCTCAATCAAAGTGGAGCACTATTGAAAGGGAAGCTTATGCTGTAATATGGGCATTAGGTAAATTCGAAATGTGGACTTATGGAGCCACTATTATCTTACACACGGACCATAACCCTTTAAAATATTTGACAGAAACAGTTCCTAAGAACGCCAGATTACAAAGATGGGCATTGGCTCTATCTCGCTATCAAGTGACTATTGCTCATAAGCCAGGAAGCAGTAATAATATTGCAGATGCTTTATCGCGCATTCATGAATAAAGTCATAAGTTAGTTTAATATTGTATTTGTTATTACATATATATATATGTGTGTGTTTATTTTGTCTCTTATATTCAAGTATATTAATTCATTAAGATTATTTAAAGTGCATAAGACAGGTGACACGCAAGCGCGCCCCATCATCGACTGACCCAGATACGAGGGTATCCATGCAGTCCCGTCTCAAGACGACCCAACATCGTGCAGGCCTTAGCCGCTACGACAGCAACATACCAACTTCGCGACAGCAGGGAAGTGGCCCAGGTAAGGTTCGACAATCAGCTATAGCAAGGCTCATATCGCCCCTCCGGACCAACCGGAGTTGGTCAAAGTTGGGGCTGAGGGCCCTAGTAACTGGCCGACCTCGGTTTGGCGGCCAGAAGGCTTGTTTGCCTTCTGAGGACGGCCTAAGGCCGTCCACCAGGCTCGCTCTCCCAACGGAGTTCACCCCTAGCCGATAACGCACATCCATGCCGACTAGTAAGATCAGCACCGCTTCCCAGTTTTGCTAAGCCTCCTTATACTGCCATTCGGAAGGCCCCACCCAGGACACCTGGACAGCCCCTGTTTGCTCGGGCCATCACAACCCTATGTGAGCACCGATGTCCGCCAGGGTAGTCCCGCCGTCCGGTCATGCACCACCAGTCAGTTAAGACAGACCTCCTCACACCACGTGGGTATACTTCTCCCCGAAACGCACAGGCGGAGAGCACTGCTACGAGTTCGTGCGATGCCAACAAAAAGTTCCCTTTTAGACAGTCCGAATTGGCTGTTTTGAATCAGCGCTTCTACCTTTCGGTAGACAGGGAGCACATGCTCCCCCTTCTCTCCACACCACACCAACACCAACCGTCTCACCAACTCGAACTCACCGTCACACCACCACACACTTACCAACACGCCAACTTACCATCTTGCCAACTTACCAACTCATACTCGCCATCTTGCCAACTTACCAACTCACACTCGCCATCTTGCCAACTTACCAACTCACACTCGCCATCTTGCCAACTTACCATCTCACACTCGCCATCTCGCCGTCACTCTACACTTCGTTACACCACAACGCTCACACCTTTTCATCACCAACTCTCATCGTCTCACCGTCGCACTTACCAAACGAAGAGACCTTCTAGGAGGCTCTTCTGGGGCGTCAGGCTCAGACGCTTCGAGAATCCGTCGTCCACCACCAAGCGGGTTAAGCGCCCAGTCCAGGAGATCCGTCATGATGACTGCGATTCCTTTCCTACAATAGTAGTCCAGGCACAAATCCCGCCGCTTTCGAAGGTGGTAGTTCGGCGGGAAGTAACGTTCCCTGACCAACCGCCACCGTGCGCACTCTAGCATCACGTGCTTTACCGAGCTTGCGCTGGCCCCGCAAATACATGCAGGGTTCTTCTGAAAGAAGCGGTGCTGGTGAACTCCGAATGAACCATGTCCGGTGAGGACCTGATTAACAAAGAAATCTCCCTGCACTCTCCGACTGCTCACCTTCGGAAACACTTCATGCGTGAATCTACCCTTCGTGGAGCCATCCCAACGACACTGCCATCTATCTATGAGGCGCCTAAACAGGACGCCCCTTGCACATCTCACACTAAGCTTGACTGGAAGATCTACGTCTTCACGTGCAGTTGCCACCTTAGCAGAGCCATCGACCAGTTCGTTAAAGTGATGACCCACATGGGCTCTGATCCAATGCATCGTGATTCCTATCCCGCCACTCTTAATCAGGTCCTTGGTCTCAGCAACCGTCTTGTGCCTAGGCTTCAGACAGTTAAGCGCTTGCAGCGCCGATCTGGAGTCAGAGTAGACATCCATCTCACTGAGCCCCGACTCCATAGCATCTCTGATGGCTTCCCTGATCGCTATGACCTCCGCCGTGAATACAGAGCTATGGTCGGTAATCCGAAACTGGTCTTCCGAGACGATCTCTCCCCCAGAGACCCGCAGGAACGCGCAGCCAACCCTGCCGTCCTCCATCTTCGAGCCGTCCGTGTAATAACACGAGGCTGATTTGGGCGTTACGTCTCGAGTCCAAGGCAGTCTCCAGAGGTCTTCACGTCTCAGCTGATATCTCCAAGTCTCTACCGTTTCCGGCGTGAGATTGGTGTCTTCAACGCCTTCACCCCATCTCACTAAGCCAGTATACAACTGCTCAAATTCCGCACGGAGATGCAGAGGTGGAATCCCTGCAAGCACATTCAGTGCGTCACTTGACACCGTGCGGTAGCATTTTGTCACACACAACAACAGATTTCTCTGTATGGTGTTGAGCTTGTTATTCAACTTTACACGGTTGGTGAACCAAACAGGAGCCGCATACAGTACAATTTTCTCAGCGACGGCCGAGTAGACTGCCTTCCGGACCTTAGGCTTCAATCCCCAATTAGCGCCCGTGTAACGCATCAACTTGTATTGAAGCTTTGATGCTTTCTCCTGAACATAGTTCAGGTGAGGCATCCAACTCTGAGCAGTGTCTATCAGCACCCCAAGGTATCTTATCTCGTAACTAAATGACACCTTGTGTCCCTTCATACGTATCGGCCACGAAGGCGCGTACCTCATCTTCCCAACAGCCGGAATAACCGTGTACAAGCACTTCTCATAACTAAACTCCAACTGCACACTATGTGCCCACTCACATATCTCATCCAACACTGGGTTTATAATTCTGTTGAACTTATAAACCCGCTCCTCTCTCGCCATCAGGAAGATGTCGTCGGCAAAAGCCTGAACCACCAAGTCTGGAGTGGACTGAAGCCTGCTCAGCAATTCATTCACGAGCACCAACCAGAGAATCGGCCCTAGGCATGAGCCCTGCGGAACGCCAACATTATAGCTGAACTCCCCTGCGTTCGAAAGTATGGTCCTGTCCCTAAGGAACGAGTCCACGAGACCCAGGAGGTCCGACGGTACTTCATACTCCACCAGGAGGCGGAGAATTTCCGTACGCCGGGCACTATTGAAAGCGTTCTTAATATCAAGGGTGACCAGACATGAGTGTCTGCCACCTCTCTTCGACTCGGCTACGAACTCCACCACTCTCTTGAGCGCATCTAGTGTGCCCAAGTTCCTGCGAAAACCAAACTGTTTCTCGCTCAGAATACCCCTCGCTTCCAGATGGGTCGCCAGACGCACTGCGCACATCTTATCCAGTGCCTTCCCTAAGGCCGGCAGCAGACAGATCGGGCGGTAGGAGCCGGGATGGCTTTTGTCTTTTCCCTCCTTCGGGAAGTAGACTACCAGAGCCCTTTTCCACTCCCGCGGAAAACAAGAGGTGCTGAGGCAGTGATTATACAAAGAGAGTAACCACCGAGGGTGGTACTCGAGAACCTTACGGACGATTTCCAAGCTGAAGCCGTCGTGACCGGGTGCCTTGTTAGGCGGCAGCGACTCTACTGCAAACTCCAGTTCCCCGATAGCAAACAGTTCGGGATCGTCGGTTCTAGACGAATCGATCTGCGATACGTCATCTGCTTGTGTGAAGTGATACCTTGCCAGTTCTGCTTGTATCTCCTCCCACGAGGAGATTTCTTCGCCATTTGCCATTTTTAGTTTCTCTGGGGCTTCACGCCTCCACTTCCCTTTCACCACACAACACACCTGACCAAACTTATCAGTGCAGAGCGTATCTGAGAGATATTTCCTAAACGATTGACGTTTAGCTCGCAAGATCGATCTCTTGTATTCTGCCCGCTTCCGCTTATACAGCACCTCAAGCCTCACCCTCTGATTCGACTCCAGCGTTCGCTGGTAGAGTCGCCTCAGCGCGCGCAGCCGGGACCTCTGGGCGGTCAGACCTACCGTCCACCACTCTTTGCTTCTGTCTTGGCCAGAAGCCTTTCTGTGCTTGTTACATAGCCTCGTCAAAGTCGATATCAGATATTCAATTCCTGTGTCTGGGGAGCAGTAATCATAAGAAGCCAGATCTGCAGTGCGCAGATCGCGGAGGAAGGCCTCCCAAACCAGATCCCTCGGCCTCCAGCGACGGCTGGATTCCTTAGGGTGCATGGAGCCTGGTTTGCCCCGAAGGGTCCACTTCATGGCTCTATGATCACTCAGCATCTCTTCATCAGAGACTTCCCAGTTTGCGATGAGCTCGAGGCAACCGCGGACCAACAGGACGTCGATCCAGCTGGTGCCAAGACTCCCCACGAAGGTGGGTTCGCTATCTGGGTCATTCACAATATCCAGTTCATTGTTCGAAGCGAAGGAGATTAACAAACTCCCCCTAGGATCTGTTGGATTTTTCCCCCAGAGCGTGGATTTTGCGTTGAAGTCACCCACTAGGACAACTCGGTCCTCAGGGTAACGTCTCAACAGCGCCTCCAGCTTTTCCAGGTTCGGAGCAGTATCTTCCCTCGGTGCGCAGTAGCAAGTGGCCACTAACACATTCGAGTTGGACACCTTCGTTCGGACAGCTAGTACGTCTCGATCACCGAGGACCTGACAGAAGGTGACTCGCTGGCTCACCCAAAGAGCGACTCGACCGTCACTACAACTCGGGTTCACTTGCGAGTACCCTGCCGGCAACCCTACAGTGAGTCCGCCAAATAGGTAAGGTTCATTCAGACATGCCACGTCCACAGAGTCTCGCTCTATCGTTTTAGCGAGGTTGAACATCACGGTATAACTGTGGTGGCAGTTAAGATGCAGGAATCTAAGGCTTCGGTCCATGATTCACTGCCCGCAATTTTTCAACCTCTGCCTTGTGGACAGAACACTCCTTCGAACCCACCCTATGGTTAACGGGCAGTTTATTACCCGATCGGCCTCGGTTGCTAACCTTACAATTGGGACATGCAGGCTCCCCCTTGCAGTCCCTTTGCAGGTGGTCCTCCTGTCCGCAGCGCCCACAGAGGGGTTTGCCGCGGCAGACCTTCGCTGTGTGCCCGTATTTATAACACCGGAAGCACATCAACGGCCGTACATTTCGCTTGAATCCCAAACGTCTCCATCCAACATTGAGCCACTTCTCTCCGGCCAGCTTCGTCATCGTCTCATTGTCCAGAGCGAGTATCACGTTTTGCCCATTCTTACCGGGAAAGATCTTCTTCACCCGGATTTCGCAGTTCGAACCCATAACTGCGTTCTGAAGCTTTATTGCTTCTGTGATCTCCTCTGCAGACATAGAGTCTTCGATGCCAAAGACGATGATCTCTGGTATACGAGGGCCAGGTTTCGTAAGCTCATTATCCGCCGCTAGCCCCGTTTCGCCCATCTTAGCCTCTAGTTTGGCGAGGTCCGCAGCGCTGTTAACAGAGATCAACACTCCGTTGCCAGCTACTGGCCGCATCCCTCTAACCGCTAGTTTAGCTTCGATTGGGTTAATCCTTTTGGCTATGTCCGTCATCAGGGCCTCAGAGGTTATGTCCGTTCGCGGTCGGACAATAAGCAGATGCTTCACCTCGGCCGTCGAGCGACGTGCTGACGCGCCGGGTCGAGCTCTCCCTCGGGATGACGCTCGTTCCCTCTTCGACCCCTTCGGAACTGAAAAGTCCCCAGACACGGCGCTTCGAACATGGTCCGAATACTTTGGTACCACCCCTCCAGTCGTGCCTACCGAGCTTGAGGGTGCTTCACTTTCCGCTACATTAAGAGGTTTTTCTGCCTCCGCAGCGGGAGGATGTTCCTCTGTGGGAACTGCTGGGGTATCCCTCTTTTTCCCCTTCTTTTGGCGGCTACCTCTATTTCGCTTCCTGTTAGCACCCTTCTCCTCGGCTGATTTTAAAGGCCTCCTGGTAGAGGCTTTCCCGCACTGTTCAACTAGTCTGTGCTGCCGGGTGAATGCTTGACGCACCCATCTAATGAAAGCATGGACTTTCTCCAGCTTTGGTCCCGACAGCTTTGACCTGTCAACAGCGTGTGAGAGATCCAAACTTAGTCGGTTCATCTCCATAACGAGGGTCTGAGACGTGCCGACCATCTCCTCAAGGGAGATATTGGCCAGCTCCTCGCTATGTAATTGGATACCTTTATCCATCGTCTGCGCGGCGACGATGGTCGTCTCTGGATCCCCAGAGACTGCTTGAGGGCCGGTGGGGGAGTCGGCATCTGAGATCTCAGAGCCCGCCTCTGCTGCATCACTCTCCCCACTCATTCCAGTGTAGTAGACTGTGTCAGGGTCGTTACACTTTTCATCGTGCTCGCCTTCACTGTCTCCCACACTCTGGAATGACGCTATCGAATTGCCATCACTATCGTACACCACAGTCTTCTTCTCATCTCTCTCACACACCACACTTTTCTTACTCCTCCTCTTCCGTCTCCTCACCTTCGCACGACATTCGTCAGTTTCACTCCTACCGCTACCATTACCTCCAACTGAGTGGCTGGGAGTTGGTTCAGTCCCAGTTGAGGACCTATCCGGGGCGGACCCGCTCAAACAGCCAGTAGGAGCTGGAGCTTCGGGGAGGTCCCCAGCCACAGGTATTGTGTCACGTCCTGAAAAGGACGATTCATCATGCCGCAATGGGTTCATGATTACTTCACTAATAAACGCTTTTTATAAATCACTAAGAAAAAACACACTTCAACAGCTCTCGCTATGACAGATATACTCTGAGATCTTGTCCGTCTAGCTAAACTTTCAATTCCTTTATTCTCAAATACGACACAATAACAATCAGTTGTACTTACCGCCCCATTTAAAGTGCATAAGAAAATCCATGTCAGGATAAATGTTTATTCATATATATTATATATATATTTTGTTTCTATTATGTGTTTAAATGTTACTTATTTTATACCATAGAAAATATTTAAATATTAAGTGAAATATAAATGTTATTGCTCTTGATGGAACATCGGATATTAGGTCAAAGATGAGACAATAATTAAGAAGTTAAAAGGACAATTAAACTTTCATGAACATTTATTTAAAGATGAAACAATAATTAACAATTTAAAAGGACAATTAGACTTTCATGAACAGTTATATAAATTATCCACAAATTTTGGTTAGTAGTTTCACTGTGAAGGCCATTGTCCCTCAAGTGAAACTGGAGGGAAGGTGTGAACGCCGCACCGCTGATTTCGAGAGTATTAAAAAACAAGAACTAAAAAGTTTGGTACGAAAGTGTGTCAACAGTGTGTGCGTATGTGAATCAAGATGGACTAACGTTCCATTCTACATGTTTTTTTGAAAATACTTTACTTGTTGTTAATTTATGTATTCGTTATGTATTTCATGTTTGTGCCGTAAGTAAATATACGTTTAAAAGTAAACCAAGTGTGATCAGTGTCTTGATGTGTCTCGAAATGAATTTACCGAAAGAAAAGAACCAGGTGCGAAAAAGCAGGCACCACATTATCATTATTTTTGAGGGTGACTTAATCATCTTTTCAGCTGATTTTAGCTTTTATGTAGATACACTAAATAGCAAGCAAATTTTTATAGTGATTTATCTGAAAGCCTAAAGCCGACATTGGACATGACGCAATCAAGTAAAAATTAATTAAATCAAACCATGATGCTATTTTAAAAATAGTATACTTCAAAACAACGGAAACTCTAAATGATGGAATTTGTCTTCTATTAACATTTTTTTTCCTACGCAAAAACAAACGTATTGGGAATTTGAGAATGAAAAACCACACAAAAACAGCGAGTCCTCTATTCAGAAATGGCCGCTAAATAATTTTTTATCGCAATTAAGTTAATAAATTATAATTAAAAGTTGTAAGTATAATTAAGAATTAAATTAAGAATAATCTTCATGGTAATTTAAAAAATAAATAAATAAATTATCTATGAAAGCGTTCACAGAGTAGAAAATCTTCGTAGGAAAAAAAAAAAAAAAAAAAAAAAAAGAACTTTAAATGAGTTTTGCTCTTTTTTAAAAATGAACTTGAACTGAGCGCGTTCATTTTTTCAGAAATGAATTTGAACGCGAACTAGCTCGTTTTTTAGACGATGAACTTGAGTTTGAACTAGCTCGTTTTTTTCGTGAACTTGCACAACACTGTCTCCAACGGCACTGTGTTCTCTTCCACGGTTTTCTCTCGGTATGCAAAAGGACTTTGTTGGTCTATCTATCATCTTTTCTGGTTTATAAAAAGTTCTTTTTATCTTGTAATTATTTTAGCATAAGTAAGTATTTTTTCCAAGTTCCTTAAGCGTAAGTTAGTACCGGCTAAATACACAGACTTTTCAAACAAATTGATAGCTCATTTTTGAATACAGCGCTATTTCTTACCAACGCTTTCTATGCAAGTTTAACTTGGTTCTTAATTTTTTCCACGATCTTCCCCTCCATCACAATAACATGTCACAGATACATATAACTGCAATCTGTGTCTAATTCATCCATATCAACAGTTATGTTTAGTGAAATACCAAGGGAAATTGACATATTTTTTTGTATTACTGAGTTTCATTTTTAGTCCAACGAGCTTGCTTTCTTTCTCTAATTCTTGAAGCATTTCTCGGAAATGCTATAAATATTTACGATATAGTCTTTTTTGAATTGAATTAAAATATACAAAAACATTTGGTCACTTAACACTTAACACAGGGAATTAACATGATTTAGTTTCGCATATTGTGCAGCTATGCGTTCGAATATGTGTATTACAATATCAGGCGATAAATATAGTTAAGCTTGATAAAGGTCTCTTGCTTGAAAAATGTCAGTGGATTGTAACTGGAAAAGCTGGACTGGTGGTAACAACTGTTGTAAAAAACTGTAGAATGGTCCAAAAAACTTATAAGAAACTTGCAGCAATTAGGAATCATAGTCCATTAGGGAAGTTAGTGGATAGGAACCTGAAAAGCTAAACTGGAGGTAACAACTGTTGGAAAAAACTACAAAATAATCCAAAAATCTTGTAGAAAACTTGCACTTCCCTGTGCGCAAAGGCGGATAGTAAAGTTTATTTTTAAAACCCAAAACAAAACTTATTCGTTGAAGAAAAGTGTTCCTTTTATCCTAAACTTGTGTCTGTATTTATTTATTTATTTATTTTTATGGAAAGTTGTATTTAATTATTTGAGCTTAATTATAGTCCTAATTCGACTTAACACAAATTTTTTGCTTATTTATAACACTTTTTTTGACAGTTTATGAATAATAATTTAAGAAATATCTGAAGCATTTCTTTACGCGACTAATAAATTTCGTACTTTTGTTATTCAACCCCTAGTAGTTCATAAACAATAGCAACAATTTTATTATTTTACTGTGTCCATCATTAAAATGTTAATATAGGGTGAGGGATAAATGAATAAATTATCCTTAATTAAAGAAAAATACAATTTGATTATTACTATATTTTTAATATCTAAATAGACACAACTAAAAATATTCTAATAAATGTTGAAAAACAAAAGAAACGAACAGTAAATTGACGAATGTGTGAAGAAATATATTTCTGAAATATTTTATAAAAAGTAATTGGCCCAATAGAAAGCAACCTAAAGAAAACATACAGTAAAATGCACCCAAACATAGCAACAAGAGGTATATCATTTTGGATTATTCTGAAAATTTTCTTTGTCTTGTATATTTTATTTTTGTGTTTCAATTCTAATAATAGCTCCGAGTAGGAATTTATCTTTAAGAAGTTGCTTTCTCATATTCGAATAAAATATCGTCTTAATTCTGACAAAAATAATTTTCTCATTTTTGAGAAAATGCAAGATGTGAAACAAGATGGTAATATTCTGATTTTTGTAACGTCTTTCATGAAATTAAATTATTAGTAAAACTGCTCTGTAAAAAAAAAAAAAAAAAAAAAAAAAAAAATCGAGTTCTGATATTATTCTTGCTGATTCTTATGTAAAATGACCTCCTGAATCCGAATATGACTCCCATTTGGCCCAGTCACCCACAGTTCTCTAGCCCCCCCCCCCTAATTTTTTTGCCCTGTTCGATAATTTTATGACCAGGAATTTTTATTTGATGAATGAAAAAGAATTATTTTAACACCTAAAAACAACAAAAAAAAAATATATATATATATATATATAAAGTTTAAAAATGACATCCAACTTTATATATTCTGTAATACATAATAACTTATTTTAAAAATATAAGATATGTAATACATAATTTCAGTTTCAAATCTCCCCCCCCCCCCCCCAAATATTTCCCTTGCCACTAATGTCCATGTTTCAGAATTATCCAACTCTCTAGCCCCTTAAAAGATATTTAACGGTTAATATAAGCCTCCCCCCTCCTAAAAATCATATTTATAGCCATAAAATCACAGAAAAATGATAAAAATAGGGGACCTTTACTTAAAAACGGTGGATGATAAGGCAAACTGAGCGTCATATGCAGATTCAGGAGGTCACTTACATAAGAATATGCTGAAATGGTGCAGAAAGCAATTTTCATGCCAAGGAGTGTCATTTTACTCATTTTTACTAATATTCCTAATTTTGAAATCCAACAGTTCCTGCATTTAAATATGCGTCTCTTCATTTTTTTTTTTTTTTTTTAACTTTTCAAATAGATATATGGAGACTCGACAGTGTGCGAGCCGCGAGCAGTTATTTGTCAATTATGAGTAGAGAAATATGTTTTTGAAAACATTTATTAACTCGATGCCCAATACAAATTAATCTAAAGAAAAAGAGATAATCAAATTAAACAAAAACATAGGAACAAGTGTATAGTACAGTCGGTAACAAAAGTGCCCGAACAGTAGCAAAAATTCCTATGTGAAAATGTACACTTGATACGGTTTTGTTAAATAAATCCTTATCGAATCATGTTCTTAGACTGACTAAGAACCTGTTCTTAGTCAGTCGACAAGGATTTATTTAACAAAAAGGATTTATTTAACAAAATTCGACAAGGATTTATTTAACAAAACTGTATTAAGTGTACTTTTTTTACATAGGAATTTTCGCTAGTGTTCGGACATTTTTGTTACCGACTGTACAAGTGTATCTGTAACAGTTAAAAAAGGATCCACTGGACTTCTATAAACATCCTACCGATAATTATAAACACGAGAAATGCCACTCTTTTAACATCCGTTAGATGTCTGTTTTGTCTCTAAATATACAATAATTAAATTTGTTGCATCTAATAGATATTGAAAATATCTAATTATTATTTTGATCTAACATGCTATATGTATGAGACACCTTAAAAGGCACATCTAAATTTCGTCTACAATTCAGCATCTAATAAATATGTGAAAGAGTGTCTTCACATATTTTAGTTTTAATTACATTCTCAAATAAATTTAATAATTAAATACGATATTTTCAATAAATAAAATTTCTATTAAAACAGCTAACGAAATCCTAAATTATCTTCTATATTTAATCACATTTGTCTCTCTATAAATAAATATCTTAATTCTAATATTTTATCTGTTAATCTATTAAATAAATCTGTCGAGAACAAAAAAAGGATTCTTTAAAATTAATAATTTATTCCGAGTAATATAAATGACTTTTATTAAATAACGCTCTTGTAGATTTCTTATTCTTCCAATGCTAAATAATTTAATAAAATAAAATATATAAAAAATATTATTTTCATCTATTAACTGTTTCCATAAATTATATTTCATTTTTTTAAAATGCTCAAGTATATTTATTATAGCTAAATTGAGCAATAAATTTCCGTTGTATCATCATTAAAGGGTAATTTACATTTTTGATGACAGGAAGCAAACTTCCTATCTTCGTGGACACAGACGATTTTTATATAGTGAGGTTTGGCATAAGTGATTGGCATAAGTGATAAGCATAAATTTCTATAACGAACTGTCTAAATTTAAAATATTTGTATTAAATTTTTCGAGAGACAAAAGATTGTGTTTGACTGTAAATTGGCGATATTTTTCTAACTCTTGGTGTATTTAACACAGTATGCTTGGATCTGTCGCTAAGCTAACTTGACACTTCGCTCCTAAACCGCTGTACTAATAACACACTATCTCTTTCTCACCGAACCCTCTGAATGTCTTAAAATTAAAATAAAATGTTTTAAAGTATCTTAAAAGGTATATTACATTGTCTCAATGTAATATACCTTTTAAGATACTTTAAAACATTTTATTTCCCTGCTTCTGAAATAAAGATGTTTACTGCTAATTAATGTTTTTCTTCTTCACGGCCTGAATTCTTATTGCACCTGTGGTTCTGTAGAATTTATTTAAATAGCTCAAGTTATCTTCTTCACAAGATATTTATAATTAGTACAGGATATCCAGGAACTTTAATAGACATTCTTAAGATATTTTGTAATTTTTATGTATCAATTAAATGTAATTTAGGTGTATAATGGATGTATAATGGATGTATAATGTATAATGGGTGGTATAATTAGGTGTATAATGGATGTATTTAGGTGTATAAAAGGCTATGTGGGATCAGCTAATACATCATTAAAATTCTCAAAAGCGCTAAATGCAAAAAGGCACATAAGTAATTAAACTAATGAATCTGCAGCTCAGGAGTCTCAACATCCTATTTCCACCACGAATTATTCAACAAATCATTTTTATTTAATCCTTAATAAATACATATATATACATATATATATATTGTTTCGATTGACTTCCTACATAAACAGAAACTTTTCTGGGAGGGTTGTCGCCCCCTCAATTCCCGGCTGTTTTCTCTTTCTATAACTATCTGTATATATCTGTATTCATATGTATTTCTAATAACTAATAGTCTTGTATTAATTCCCTGTAATTCATAAATAATTGTAACAAATTTCATGCAAAATGATTAAATAACATATTGGAATTATTTTGTGTAACCCTGTAATTTAATTACCAATTCTATGTCCATGCTTTTCCATAAAAACATGCTTTTAAAGTTCTAATAAAATTTCATTAAATTTGATGGAGTGTAACCATGTTAAACAACAGTTTTAAGAAATACTGACTGTGGACTGTAATTGTACGAAATTCTGTTGTGCATCATGGAAAAGGAGCCACAGATATTCTATACACTAAAAAAGAATGCACTTGTTTAATTAATGATAACTCGTTAATATTTAAACCTAATTTGACAATGTTTGGATGATTACAGTACGTCGTCGGAATTATTTTGTCTATACATACTCTTTTTTTAGAATAAACATGCTTTTAAACATTTTAATAATGTATGTTAATTCCATTATGTTGAATGCAGCATAAACGAGTTAAAATGCGCTTAAATAAAATTTTGTCTATAGGTAATAATGTCACGAAATTCTTTTCAGTGTCTCTGTAAAAAAAAAAACTGTCAGTAAGAACATTTCAACTTATTTTACGTTTTTCATGAATAATTGTTCGAAATTTGACACAATTTGGATGATTACGTGACACTGTCGGAACACTTTTGTAAAGTTCTGTATCTTAATTAGGAAGCCTACGAGCACATATATCCTGTAGAAAACATCAATTTAAATACCTTAGTAATGTACGCTAATTTATTTTTGTTGAATGCAGACTAACGATGTTAAAATTATTTTAAACGAAATTCACCCCATAGCCGTATGATAACAAAAATTTTGGTGTGTTCCTGCACACAGTCCATAAACAATATAGACATGAAAATTGGTACAGCTATTTCTATACAGAGCCTGAACGTGTGTATGAATTTACAAGTTAATTGGAGGATTTTTGCGGCCGTTATTGCGGTACATATAAATTCTGTCCATAGGCCCTAATGATGAGAAAAACATTGGTGTGTCCCTGTACGCGAACTGCAAATGGAGTACTCACCCAAAACAATACGGCTAATTTCATGTGGCTCATAAAGATGCGTACCAAATTGCAAGTCAATAGCGTGATTTTTAAGACCACTATCGAATGACAGAGAAACCGACACACAGAAAAAACCCAAAATCTTTTTGAGTCTCCACAGGGACTCAATATCCACTGATGTTTCGTTAAAAATGCGAAACATCCCAAGAATTTCAAATTAAACTTTTAAATTAAATTATTCCAAATAGTTAAAAAGATATTAATTAAAATCCCAAAGTTAATACAAGATAAACGACACACTTATTTATAAAACACATCCTCCAATAGCAACAGCAACTGCCAGAAGCGCTTAGGCGGCGAAATACAAGGGACAAGGGGGTAGGTTTTAGTAACCTTAAAATCCAAACCTTCATCTAATCGTCCGAAAAGGAGGTTTTGAACGATTTTATATGGATTTTTTTTAGTTTCCATTTAAAAAATTATTCAAAAAGTAGCGACTGACTTTAAAATAAAAATCGTTTAAATATAGTAATTGAGAAATACTGCTAGTTGATTATCAAAAAATGAAATCATACTAAAAATTTTATCAACAAACAACACTTAATAAAATATTTTTTTAACCCTTTTCAATTTCTTGTAAATTTTTAGCATCTTGAGTTTTTTCATTTATTTGTCTGTGGGTCGATTCAGTTGCTTTTCCGCTCATTCATTTTCAATTTCTTTTATAAATGCATTGAAACTGAGACATGTTTTGTCATACAGATTTAATTCATGTATATGCATCATTGAAATATATCGTAATTTATTGCAGCATTATATCTTATAAAGAAATGCACTTTCTTTAAAAGCAACAAAGGCAGATATTAAACAAAAATTATGAACCATGTTCTGGTAATTTTTACATTCCTGACGAAACTTTTAATGACGTCTCTTAATCAAAATTAGTATATTCCATTATCTCCAATTATCTCCCATTTCAAGATTAATGATAGTAACTATATCTAATGATCGTTAGTTCCATGATTTATTTTTTTCTTGATGTCGTAGATATTTTGTTACTTTATTATTAGACTAATTCTTCTACAAAATTTATATAGCGTAACACTGAATATTTAATTTAATAGTAATCTGAATTTCGTAAAAAAAAAAAAAAAAAAAAAAAAAAACTTTTAATATTTTCTATGCTTTGATATTTTCCAGCATTTTAAGAACTATTTCATTATTTCAATTCGGTTGTCTATAAATATAACTTTGAATGACTTATTTTTGAAAAATATCTAGAAAGAAGCATGTGATAAACTATTGTCGCATCTTATTCTCCAATGGAAACGATGTGATAATGTTAATTAAAAAAAAAAAAAAAAAAAAAAAAAAAAAAAAGAGAGAGAGAAAGAAATAAAATATTACAGTATGTTTTAAACAAATATATTTTTAACGGAAGATTTTCTTTTCATCAATTGACTCAAACAATGTCAAACTAATAAAAAGATCGCTCATGCATTGGAGGAGACAGTACACGATACTGTAAACTATTCTTTCAATGAAACCTATTCTCACAATCGGAATGCCAGAGAATTCAATTTCTCCACAGTCAAACTTCAATTTTGCAAAATAAACTTAACATCGTATTTTGCAAATTTTAGTGATGATCACAGAATTGTGCAAATTAGAGGATTAAGTTGCGGTCGTTCAATGATACCAATGCAAAATTAATACTTGCGAATTACTGACTAATTCGGCCTCTCCTGCACCCCAGATGATTTTACTTCGTTGCTTTCATATACGTTTTCAAATAGAAACTGAATAACTAGATCTGATAAAAAGAGAAAGGTATAGCTAATATACTTTATGCTAAATTTAAATACTCGCGAAAAAAAATTCGCGATTTTCGCAAAAGTCCATTTAAGTTAATCTTCATTTCTAGGCAGAGTTATGGCTTTAATATAAAAAGTATCGAAAGAAATTAGGACGTTTCCGTGATTTATTTTATTATTACCGAAATATTTTCGAGACTAATATCTATCTGTAAGACACACTGTATGAGTTAAAAGTCTCCTTTTGTGTATGTTATAATGTAGAATGTGTATTTGACTTTTAGAAATTCTTTTAAGAAGGCTGTTTTATCAAAATGTGCTTTCAGTTCTTTTTTAACTTAGGATGATATCAGCTTATCTATTCATGTCTATCCAGTTTTGTCAATCAACCTGACATTACTAAGTAGCATATTATTATTGTCATTTATCATATTCTTCTTGTTATTTTTACATTTTCATGTTATTCTATGAAAGTAGAAAAAACTAAATATTAAATACTGATCGACTTTCAAGAAATTTGTATTTGGGGCCTCGGACATATACTGCTTACTCACATTTTAGGATATCGGAATGTCGGGTCCGATAATGGTTTATCATTTTAAAATTAGAACCTGTGACTTTTAGAAGAAGGGTCCCTCAATATCGCATGTTTGTGATTCTAGGATAATTCTTTAGGATACGTTTCCCGCAGAAGGATAGAAAAAGGAAAAACAGATCCTGAGCAATTTCAAGTTTATTAAGTAGTAATTTATGTGCAATTTACATAGAAATCGAGTTACAGCACTGCGGTTAAGTTTAAGTTAAAAAAAAAAAAAAAAAAAAAAAAAAAAGAAACTGAAAACATTTGTATATAAATTTATTAGTTTTATTTCGACCTACATGAATCATTTCAGGAAACTTAAATTCCAGAATTATAAATTTTTTGGGATTTATCATAATTGGGATTTGGAGATTTTAGAAAGGAGTGTTGAACCAGATCTTGTAGTAAAAATAAGAAAGAACTGCAAACTTGAATCTGAATTATGAGAAATAAGTATAAGTTGAGAAAATTGCTTATAGTTATTTTCTTTTTTTTTAATATGTAGCTAAATTATTCTCTGTAATATTTTAGAGTTTTAATTTTCATATAATTCTAAATATAAAAATTTATCATACCTGAATAAAAACTTTTTATCTTCATTTTAAATAAATATCCAAATTTTTAGACAGTTACGTCAATAAATTTATTTAAATTACTGTGACATATATACGACAATATACGTCAAACTGTATTTAAAGGAATTGTATATAATAAGATTTTTATCTATTTTTATGACTATTTCTACAACCTTAGAAAGAATTGATAACATGTGTAAGTTGCTCAAGTAATCATATGTAATAACACATATAATATTTTTAACAAATTTTGTTTTAAGACAGGTGATTTCTTTTTACATGAAAATCAATATTTAAATCTAAAAGTAAATTTGGTTTTCAATAGTAAATTATATTGTATCCATACATTTAAATGCATAACCCTTTTTAAAAACATTTTTTTCACAAAATTTGTTATATATGCCTAAATGTTTAAAAATAGTGTTACTGTTTGAAGATTTCTCGAGTTTTTATGAGTTATTTCTTAAAATTAAATCAAACATGAAAATTTCTTCACATTTTCGAAATTTAAAGCCATTTACGAATTATTACGAAATTTGATCGCTAAAATAAATCATCACTTTTAACAATATTATGCAAGAGAAATATTTTTAACAAATTGGTCTTTTTTTTTCAAGGAAGTCGTGCTTAATTTAGAGTTTTTATAGCTTTTTATATAAATAATATGTCTTACAAAATCTACGGTAATTTGTAAGCAATAATTTTCTCTTTCATTTATCAAAATTTATTGCTAAAGCAGTAGAAAAGTCCAACAAAACAAACGTTTTAGTAATCTATATGAAAGTAAATAACCAAAAGAAAGATTTTCATTCATACAAAGCATTTTCTCTATTTCCTGATATAAACAATGAGAAAATATATTGATATTGTTTCCACAATATTGGAATGTGTCTGTTAGTATGTTAAATAAAGAACATTTTTATAAGTCGGTGGTATTAACAATTTTTTATTAAAATCACAATGAACTGATTGGAAGAAAATGATATTTAATGAAATTTTATTTTTCCGACTGAGTGAAAATAATGCCTGGACCGGGAGTCGAACCCCAGATCTTTGACTTACAAGGTCAAGGCTCTACCAATTGAGCTATCCAGGCCGACAACCGGTCAGCATTACTCACTCAGACAACATTTTTTGGCAGAAACATCTGGTCTATCATTTAGATAGCTCAACAGAAATAAGCCGCAGTTAAAAGAAAACACCATTAAATAATGGGAGAAAGAAATACAATTTTTTATTAAAATCACAATGAACTTATTGGAAGAAAATGATATTTAATGAAATTTTATTTTTCCGACTGAGTGAAAATAATGCCTGGACCGGGAGTCGAACCCCGGATCTTTGACTTACAAGGTCAAGGCTCTACCAATTGAGCTATCCAGGCCGACAACCGGTCAGCATTACTCACTCAGACAACCTTTTTTGGCAGAAACATCTGGTCTATCATTTAGATAGCTCAACAGAAATAAGCCGCAGTTAAAGGAAAACACCATTAAATAATGGGAGAAAGAAATACAATTTTTTTATTAAAATCACAATGAACTGATTGGAAGAAAATGATATTTAATGAAATTTTATTTTTCCGACTGAGTGAAAATAATGCCTGGACCGGGAGTCGAACCCCGGATCTTTGACTTACAAGGTCAAGGCTCTACCAATTGAGCTATCCAGGCCGACAACCGGTCAGCATTACTCACTCAGACAACCTTTTTTGGCAGAAACATCTGGTCTATCATTTAGATAGCTCAACAGAAATAAGCCGCAGTTAAAGGAAAACACCATTAAATAATGGGAGAAAGAAATACAATTTTTTATTAAAATCACAATGAACTGATTGGAAGAAAATGATATTTAATGAAATTTTATTTTTCCGACTGAGTGAAAATAATGCCTGGACCGGGAGTCGAACCCCGGATCTTTGACTTACAAGGTCAAGGCTCTACCAATTGAGCTATCCAGGCCGACAACCGGTCAGCATTACTCACTCAGACAACCTTTTTTGGCAGAAACATCTGGTCTATCATTTAGATAGCTCAACAGAAATAAGCCGCAGTTAAAGGAAAACACCATTAAATAATGGGAGAAAGAAATACAATTTTTTATTAAAATCACAATGAACTGATTGGAAGAAAATGATATTTAATGAAATTTTATTTTTCCGACTGAGTGAAAATAATGCCTGGACCGGGAGTCGAACCCCGGATCTTTGACTTACAAGGTCAAGGCTCTACCAATTGAGCTATCCAGGCCGACAACCGGTCAGCATTACTCACTCAGACAACATTTTTTGGCAGAAACATCTGGTCTATCATTTAGATAGCTCAACAGAAATAAGCCGCAGTTAAAGGAAAACACCATTAAATAATGGGAGAAAGAAATACAATTTTTTATTAAAATCACAATGAACTGATAGGAAGAAAATGATATTTAATGAAATTTTATTTTTCCGACTGAGTGAAAATAATGCCTGGACCGGGAGTCGAACCCCGGATCTTTGACTTACAAGGTCAAGGCTCTACCAATTGAGCTATCCAGGCCGACAACCGGTCAGCATTACTCACTCAGACAACCTTTTTTGGCAGAAACATCTGGTCTATCATTTAGATAGCTCAACAGAAATAAGCCGCAGTTAAAGGAAAACACCATTAAATAATGGGAGAAAGAAATACAATTTTTTATTAAAATCACAATCAACTGATTGGAAGAAAATGATATTTAATGAAATTTTATTTTTCCGACTGAGTGAAAATAATGCCTGGACCGGGAGTCGAACCCCGGATCTTTGACTTACAAGGTCAAGGCTCTACCAATTGAGCTATCCAGGCCGACAACCGGTCAGCATTACTCACTCAGACAACCTTTTTTGGCAGAAACATCTGGTCTATCATTTAGATAGCTCAACAGAAATAAGCCGCAGTTAAAGGAAAACACCATTAAATAATGGGAGAAAGAAATACAATTTTTTATTAAAATCACAATGAACTGATTGGAAGAAAATGATATTTAATGAAATTTTATTTTTCCGACTGAGTGAAAATAATGCCTGGACCGGGAGTCGAACCCCGGATCTTTGACTTACAAGGTCAAGGCTCTACCAATTGAGCTATCCAGGCCGACAACCGGTCAGCATTACTCACTCAGACAACCTTTTTTGGCAGAAACATCTGGTCTATCATTTAGATAGCTCAACAGAAATAAGCCGCAGTTAAAGGAAAACACCATTAAATAATGGGAGAAAGAAATACAATTTTTTATTAAAATCACAATCAACTGATTGGAAGAAAATGATATTTAATGAAATTTTATTTTTCCGACTGAGTGAAAATAATGCCTGGACCGGGAGTCGAACCCCGGATCTTTGACTTACAAGGTCAAGGCTCTACCAATTGAGCTATCCAGGCCGACAACCGGTCAGCATTACTCACTCAGACAACCTTTTTTGGCAGAAACATCTGGTCTATCATTTAGATAGCTCAACAGAAATAAGCCGCAGTTAAAGGAAAACACCATTAAATAATGGGAGAAAGAAATACAATTTTTTATTAAAATCACAATGAACTGATTGGAAGAAAATGATATTTAATGAAATTTTATTTTTCCGACTGAGTGAAAATAATGCCTGGACCGGGAGTCGAACCCCGGATCTTTGACTTACAAGGTCAAGGCTCTACCAATTGAGCTATCCAGGCCGACAACCGGTCAGCATTACTCACTCAGACAACCTTTTTTGGCAGAAACATCTGGTTTATCATTTAGATAGCTCAACAGAAATAAGCCGCAGTTAAAGGAAAACACCATTAAATAATGGGAGAAAGAAATACAATTTTTTATTAAAATCACAATCAACTGATTGGAAGAAAATGATATTTAATGAAATTTTATTTTTCCGACTGAGTGAAAATAATGCCTGGACCGGGAGTCGAACCCCGGATCTTTGACTTACAAGGTCAAGGCTCTACCAATTGAGCTATCCAGGCCGACAACCGGTCAGCATTACTCACTCAGACAACCTTTTTTGGCAGAAACATCTGGTCTATCATTTAGATAGCTCAACAGAAATAAGCCGCAGTTAAAGGAAAACACCATTAAATAATGGGAGAAAGAAATACAATTTTTTATTAAAATCACAATGAACTGATTGGAAGAAAATGATATTTAATGAAATTTTATTTTTCCGACTGAGTGAAAATAATGCCTGGACCGTGAGTCGAACCCCGGATCTTTGACTTACAATGTCAAGGCTCTACCAATTGAGCTATCCAGGCCGACAACCGGTCAGCATTACTCACTCAGACAACCTTTTTTGGCAGAAACATCTGGTCTATCATTTAGATAGCTCAACAGAAATAAGCCGCAGTTAAAGGAAAACACCATTAAATAATGGGAGAAAGAAATACAATTTTTTATTAAAATCACAATGAACTGATTGGAAGAAAATGATATTTAATGAAATTTTATTTTTCCGACTGAGTGAAAATAATGCCTGGACCGGGAGTCGAACCCCGGATCTTTGACTTACAAGGTCAAGGCTCTACCAATTGAGCTATCCAGGCCGACAACCGGTCAGCATTACTCACTCAGACAACCTTTTTTGGCAGAAACATCTGGTCTATCATTTAGATAGCTCAACAGAAATAAGCCGCAGTTAAAGGAAAACACCATTAAATAATGGGAGAAAGAAATACAATTTTTTATTAAAATCACAATCAACTGATTGGAAGAAAATGATATTTAATGAAATTTTATTTTTCCGACTGAGTGAAAATAATGCCTGGACCGGGAGTCGAACCCCGGATCTTTGACTTACAAGGTCAAGGCTCTACCAATTGAGCTATCCAGGCCGACAACCGGTCAGCATTAAGTAAGTCAAAGAGCCGGGGTTCGACTCCCGGTCCAGGCATTATTTTCACTCAGTCGGAAAAATAAAATTTCATTAAATATCATTTTCTTCCAATCAGTTGATTGTGATTTTTAATAAAAAATTGCATTTTTTTCTCCCATTATTTAATGGTGTTTTCCTTTACCTGCGGCTTATTTCTGTTGAGCTATCTAAATGATAGACCAGATGTTTCTGCCAAATAGGTTGTCTGAGTGAGTAATGCTGACCGGTTGTCGGCCTGGATAGCTCAATTGGTAGAGCCTTGACCTTGTAAGTCAAAGATCCGGGGTTCGACTCCCGGTCCAGGCATTACTTTCACTCAGTCGGAAAAATAAAATTTCATTAGGTATTAACAATTGTTTTTCTTGAGACGAATGCTGAATGTTTTAAAATTAATTATACAAGTTCAAACTAAATTATAAACTTGAAATAAAATTACTTGGTTTTACCAGCTGAAAATATATGTTAAAAAGGAATACATATAGCTGCTTATTATGATATTAATATTTCTTTTTCAAGTAACTTTGAGTAGTAATTGAATATGTAATGCTCTGAATTTTATTATCGATACATCCTCAAAGAATACATATTTAAAGAAATGGTAATTATAATTTTTGTTTTAAAAGCAATAAATTAACGCTTCATCGATTATTATTGCGTTTATTAGTAATGTTGGTCTTTCATGTGTTTTAGCCTGAGTTTTTTTCTACACAATACCGTAAAGCGCTCGCTTATGGCTGTATCACACGAGAGATTTTTGCTCATTTTTTTTATTAAAAACAACATTATAGCCAACACACTCAAGCTGACCTTGTTCAAGGACAGCACATTTTCGGATGATCAAGATTTTCGACGGGCTTCCGAAAGAGTGTACTGTGCTCAGCATGCTCATTAAAATTGACCAGTACGAGACGAGAGAAGGACATGATTTTGTCCTGGAATACCCTTAGAGAAGGGAATAGCTAACTCTATCAGTTCGGACACCTGATCTGTTTTCTCGTTCGTTCAGCTTCCCCAACTTCGAACGACGTTGAGTGAGCATGTTGAGTATAATGTTGTGTTAAGTATATATGTGTATCTCGTGTGATATGGCCATTATGCCTGTAATAATTTTCTTTCTCTTAAATACACACACACACACACACACACACACACACGCACACACACACACATATATATATATGTATATATATATATATATATATATATATACATGCCTCTGCATGTGTATATTCAATGTATATATATACATATATGTATATATATAATTATTAAAATAAATAAACAAGATGGAGGAAGGATGGGCAGATATTTAATAAATGAATTTCGGTAAAGGTTGGCTTGTTGAAAATAGTGATGAATTAATTTTTGAAGCATTATTTCATTTACAGTATTTATTTATTATATTTTTCTTGTTTAATATCGAAAATTGATATATTTATATTTTAAATAAATAGCTACAGTATGAACTATTATTGACCTTCTTTGATAAGTAAGATTAAATTTATTTCTTAATTTCAATGACATACAGTCGGTAACAAAAGTCTCCGAACACTAGCAAAAATTCCTATGTAAAGAAAGTACACTTAATACAGATCTGTTATATAAATCCTTGTCGAATCCTGTTCTTAGTCAGTCTAAGGACAGGATTCGACAAGGATTTATTTAACAAAACTGTATTAAGTGTACTTTTTTTGTATAGGAATTTTTGCTAGTGTTCGGAGACTTCTGTTACCGACTGTAATTAAAGAGTTAAAATTATGTGTGTTAATTTGTATATTATGCTTAGAAAATTTATATATGCTTATTTATTTTTGCACTTTTATAAAAATATTTCAAAAAAAAAATAAATAAAGTATGTTAATTATAACCAACTTTTTTAACTATATTTAAACGATCTTATGTTATAATTCAATGTTTGTATTTCTTTAGAGCAGGGGTGGCCAACCCGCGGCCCTCGAGGGGTCTAACGATACTTAAATTTTGAGAACTTTGGTTAAAATATTAAAAATTAATAATTCTCACTTTTCGAAGTAAAAACATCCTTTAATGATTATGGTAGCTAACATATCATACTGTTTTAGGGAAATATTATTAGATCCTGGATTCATTCTATTTATAATATTTGTTAATGTCACAAAATAGTCACAAAAAATTCCCGATTCTGTTGTTAATTTATGAATGAAAAAAATTAATGTACACTGCTCCAAATCTTCCCCCGACCCTCTCCCTAAAAAAGTATTTACATACATGATTCATACATTCACAAACATATAAACACATACACATATGTACATACGGTGTAGTCCGCCTGAATAAAACAGATTTCCAATGCGGCCCACCAAGTGTTTTGGGTTGGACAGGTTTGATTTAGAGTATGGTACACCTTATCGCTCACTTTAGCTTGTCCAGTTGTGTTAATACTTATCATTAATATATTTTTCTGCTCAAATTAGTAAATTGCTGATAGCAACTCAACTTATTATGTGATTCCAATGCATTTAAACATGTGTAAGCGTGTTAAGTATGATTTTAACATTCTGTAACAAATTGCTTTTGGATTTTGTTTATTGATTTTGTTTCCTCTTATGGTTGGGTTTTGTCGCAAGATTAGCAGGTAAACAGTAGATTTTCGGCTTAAAACAACTATATAATCTTTGAAATATTGTCTCTCCGAAAACACATGTTAAAAACTCGCCTAGTAAAAATTTTCACGAAACACCCCTTTTAATTGAATATTTTGTTTTGTAAAGACATCACATATTTTTTATAAAAAGTGCTTTTTTTTTAAGATACTCTTTTATGGTAACCCCAATTATTTTAGAAATTATTCTTGAAAAATTTATTTCCCTTAAGATGTATAGAGAAAAAAAAAAATGTAAAACTTTTATCATTATTGGATAGTTTGTACGCGGAGCCACATATAAAAATAGTTTAGATATAATGTTTATATAATAAAATTTGATAATACATTTTTTAAACAACAGACCATGATAGCAATAATTACACTCTAAAATTCCACACTCAAAGTAATGTTTAACAAATAGAATTTCTATTCATACTAGTATCTAGCATTCTCACTATCTGAACTTAACAATTACACACACACACACATATATATATATATATATATATATAATCTTAATCAAAAATTCTGTAGTAGATATAATATCAGGAAAACAACTGTATCAGCAATAATAAAATAGTCTAGATAGAGCGAACAAGAAAATATTACGATAAGATAAAAGACGTATCACAGCGTTTATAGAAAAGAATAAAAAAACGTTTGCTTTCCGTGATTATTTCGCCCTTCCTCATTCTTTCATAAAATACGAAAAAAGAAAAAATACGTTATTTGTGATTTTTTTTTTTTTTTTTTTTTAAGCAAAACTAAATATCGTAATGTGATCGCATTTATTCTTTACAGAAAAATAATAATAATATATTTAAACAAAAGCTTTACATAAAAAAAAAGGCCAGCCTTAAAAATTATGTTGTCACTGAATATTCGTTTCAAACTGCATACAAAAAGTGCAGATATGGTTGAAAAATTCTACAAACATTTTAATATTGATGTATAATTTAGTATTTAACTTCAAGAGTTACAGATTTTAATTATTCCCATTACTCGACTACCGTAAGCAATGGAACTATTGTATCAGGTCAAAAATTTTGGCTTACATTTTTAAGAAGGCGCCCAAAAGAGTTGTCTTTTGAAGTTCAAAGAATTTTACTTTTCAATGACTGATTTTCATCCGTATTTGCTACTCCCGTCTTAACTGTTTGAAATATCTTACGGAAACAAATGCACACCACGTAAAAACTAATTTCTTTTCTTTTGAAAATTACGTAGAGGGTAAAGATCGACTTTCACACTTTAATTTATGTGTCACTTGACTAAACTTGAAACAGAACGTAAAATTAAAAAAACGATAAAAATATTGTCTTACTGAACTTGCAGTAAAGCTAATGCCTCAGTTTCTAACTCGGTATAAGACGCGTAGTTACATTTTTTTACTTTTAGAAATGATTAAGCCTCAAAGACTTTACAAATCATGACTGTAATTAACGATCTGAGAAACACGCCCCAATACGCAAGCGTGTGATGTCACTGAACGACTGTGGATGCAAGATTTCCTATGTTAATCGCCCATTGGATTTTTTGTAAAAAATATTAAAAATGGAGGAAAATTATTTCCCGATTTTAATCCGCATATTTGGGTATAGATATGTATTAGTTATCGTATTCATGTGTTAGATTGAGTTATTTTGCTGTCAAATTGACAAAATTTTAAAACTCTGTCATTTTTGGAGTTTTGAGTATTCGAACGTAATTCGAAAATATACATGCCAAATGAATATTTTCGTAATATGTATTGTGCGAAACATTGTTCCATATTATTCATTACTCTCTTAATATTAGTTGTTAAAATAACCATGATTTTTGAAAGGATTAAATATGTTCGCCAGATAATTTAGAGATATTTTTTTTCTGCCAAGAGTGACAGATATGAAATGCATTCCGCTGCAACATATGAGTATCTTAATGCCAGACACTTTATTTAGACATTTGAGAACAAATTTGACTTCAAATTATGATATATTTTTTATTATTTTCCTTTTAATTAGTATATTATTTGGATATTTATTGTGTAAATATCATATTTTGAAATGAAATGCTTATGTTTTCAATTGAATACGGAAGTTTGCCATTTTTTCCCCTAGAGTTTTGAAATTTAAAATTCAAATTTTATCTATTTTACAGCAAAAACAACATCGGAAAAAAAAAAATATATATTCGATTTTCAATATATATATTTTTTTAAAATCCAATGGGCGATTAACATGGGAAATCTTATTCTTGAAACCACGGACGTCCAGTGACTTCATCACTTCGCTTGCGCATAGCACGGTACCAAAACAAACTTCCATAATTTCAGAAGTTTCTTTTAAAGCATAAACTGGAGAAACGATTCACTTAATTTTCCTTAAAACACCTATCCTAAATTTTCCTTCATCAAAGTGAAAAATAAAAACTTAACAACTTCCTTTAGCACTTCCATCTTAACACTGGAACCAAATTCGAAGCTAAATTGAATTGACTGTCAACCTTCTCTTTCGCTTACCCAACTCTTTCATGGATAACCTTACACTTTCTCCTATCCATTTTAGGCTTAAAAAATAAAATAAAATAAAAATTAAAGAAAAAAAAAATAGCTATTTTTAACGCTTTTTACTAAATAAATAAATGAATAAAGGTGTCCCGTTATTCTGATCTTCCGTTAAAAATAGATTTTTGAATTTTCTAGAGCATAAATAAAATATTAGTAATTTTTAAAAGAAATTTTTTTTTATACCCTTCGCTGGATTTGAAGCCCTACCGGCTGTGGAATATGAAATCTATTACCAAAGTCAATTGTCTTATCAATCCTGCCACCGCATAACACTGTAAAACCTGTTTGTGTAATAACATATACTTGTGTTTTATGTTTTATCCGTATTTTTTGCCATTAAACTATTGAAAATATGATATCTTAAAGTTACTATACATAACTATATTAAATTCATTATCTAAAGGTTTATAGTCTTTTAGAAATTCAGATCACGTATGTGTAAACCGCAGTCCTTGAGTTTAGGAAAAAGATATCTTTCCTTAAACTGATATTTAAAATGAAACAAATTATGAGCATGAGAACCAGAAAATTTGTTGTTTTACATTTAGGTTCAGGTAAATATATGGAAGAAAATAGTTTTTTAATCGAACAGTAATAATAATGATCGTAATAATAACTAAAAAAAAAAGTTATGCAGAAATTATTCAAGATTCGCTTTATTCCCTACAAGTTACTTGCTAGGCTCATCGTAATGCATTTTCTTCTAATATTAAAAGTTTTAACACACACACACACACACACACACACACACACACACACACACACACACACACACACACACACACACACATATATATATATATATTAATCAAATAAGTTTTATGTCTAAATATGTTGTTGTGAGGAATTATATTAAACATGATTCCAAGCAAATATCATACACATATCTAGAGTGTTATTTCTTGAAAATTTAATTTCGTAAACTAACATAGTTTAAATAGCTTTACTATTTATTATGCAAAATAATACTATATTTATTGAATGTCGAAATAAATTTAAACAGGATAAGCATATTGTTTAAAATATATTCCAAATGAAAAATTTGTTAAGCAATGCAAGTGTCTGATTTTCTAAATTGCCTGAAAATTTTAGACACGTTTGCCCTCTGAAATTTCGTATATTTATGTGCTTCAGATATTTTTGTGTCTGAATTTGTATTTCAGACACATTTCAATGTTAAATTAAGATATCTATCATGTCTAAACTGTATATTAAGACATTTATGTGTCTTAAATACTTTTTTCAGTTGATTTTATGTCTTAATTTAAGACCCCTTTTTACTCTCTCTTACCCATAGGGACGAGAAAGTATTGTTTTAGGGTCAAATTTTCGAACGTGAATTTTTGTTGTATTTACACGTTCTGAGGTCCCCTGAATATGAAAATCGTGTTTTTAGCGAAATGGTCTGTGTGTGTGTCTGTTATCAGCATATCTCAAGAACAAATAATAGCAGAAATTACAAACTCGGTATTCTAAATGTGTATCATATAGGGATGCTACAATAAGCTTTTCGTTGAGATGAAGCAAATGGTTCGTGTACAGGGACACTCAAAAGTATTCAAATACGTTACGACTATGGGGGAAATTGCAGGTAAGCAGAGTTTAACATCTATAGACTGCACTAAACCAAATGAAACGAATATATATATTTTGTAATAGAGATAGTGAACTGGGAAAAAAAATTGTGTATGCAGGAGCCTCGCCTCCCCTCTGTGGGGAAGTCCCCCTCGATGGGAGTAAACTTTCATGATGGGTATCTTTCAGAAGAGCCCGCCAATACCTTTAAAACGAATGGTTGAACCATCGATCTGCGATAATTTAAAATAAAATTATCGATTTTTTTCATTTTCAACCTTCACCCCATTTTTTTTTTTTTTTTTTTTTAATGTAATATTCAGAACAAATTCAACCTTTTTATTTTTTTAGTGTTATACTACTTCTCTCATATGGAAGTCGTCTGCATTATCATAAAAGATAATTTTTTTAAATAATATTTTTAATAAATTATTTAAAGATAAAAAAAAAAAAAAAAAAAACAGAATTATTTTTTAATAACCGAATTAATAAATGTAAGTGCATTAATGAAACGGGGAGTTGAGGGGGGCAGCAGCCCCCTCCCCCTCACACAGAACTAATTATCATATAAAACTCTTCCAAAGCCTAATTTGAATTGTTTAACACAGGTTTACATAACAGTACTCGTTATCTTACCTCTTAATCTGCAACCTGTATTTCTAGTATTAAATTTTAAATTTCAGGGTAAGAGAAAGTCGTGTGAGTGACACACCAGATTATTTTGCACAGCAAACGTACAGTGCATAATCAAATTACTAGTTTTTGTTTTACATTTCTTCTATTATCTAAAAAAATGCTAGACGAAATGGCCTAAAACTTAAAACATTCAACGAACATTTAAGAACTTATATTTTTCACTATCGATTTAGTCCAGAGTGCAATTAGGGGATCAATTACAAATTGAAGACGATCGAAAAGACTTTGTATCACCCAGTACTTCAAAAAGCTACAAATTACTTGAAACTTTAATACATTGTTGCAAACACTATGTAAAATATGTTTCTGTTTTGGCGCTGGAATTGCACAATTATTTAGGCAGATATAATATTTTTTTCAAAATTTTCGAATTTTTTGACATGTTTTTTACTTATAACTAAAACGAATTTAATATATATTTTTATATTCTTAAATAATTGCGCAATACCCGCACCAAAACGTAATTGTGCATAGTATGTGCAACAATGTATTTAAGTTACAAGTCCTTTATAGTTTTATGTGATACAGCGTGATCCAAATTATTTTTGATCTTCTTCATTTTTTGATTGGTCTCCTAATTGCACTCTGGATTAAATCGACAGTGAAAAATATGAAATTTTAAATGTTCTTTGCATGAATGAATTTTCAGGAGATTTCATCTGGTATTTTTTTAGATATATTCGAAAAATATAAATAATAATAATAATAATAAAATAATAATTTGGTCACTCACTGTACTATTTTTTGAGATAAATATTTTTTTCCCTTTCATAAATTACAATTTATTGCTAAAGCAAACGTTCAGAAAAACAAAATATTTATCAATCCTTATAAAAGTAAGTAGCCCAAGAATGAAAGAATTCCATTCATTTCGTTTTCTCGTGTTCTCAATAAATATCTCTATATAAATATTGCACATACTACGAACAATATATTGTTATTGTTTATGCGCATTGAAATGTTTTTTGTTTGTATGTTACAGAAAAGAAAAAAAACTTTTTTTCATTAGTTTAATGTATTAATTTTTCTTTTGCGTTAGAAAAATGAAAGATGACTTATAATAAGTTTTAGAATTAAATGAAAGATGAAACAATAACAATTACTATAATCTGAAATATTATGTTATAATATATTTTCAAACTGTATTTAACCGGTAGATTATTTAAACCTCAATGTATTTTACCTTTTGCATAATACTTTAGACTTTTTTTTTTTGTTTGTTTGTTTGTTTCAATCATGGAGGAGGGAATCTCAAAGAAAAAAATATAATGTTTATCTTGCTCTACTATTAAAGATGAATTCTAAATCGATACTATTTACTATGACCTGTATATTGCTTAAAAATTGCATAAACATCTCATATGTAACTAAAACATTAGTATAATGAAATAGAAGTAAAAATGCATTTTCAGTAACGTTTACTTATAATCTATAATATGTCATAATATTTTCATGTTAATATGATATTGAACGCAGTTTTTCATTGAATGGTTAAATATTTTAAAATTAAATATTTCTTCACACAACAAAAAATTAAAAGAAGCACTACCGGTTTCAAAAGGACTATGTTTTACTTCTCCAGGTGCAAAAATCATTGACCTTGGAGGCAAAATAAAGACATGTCTTGCTTTTGCCTAAGAACGACCACGTTATTTTAAAAACGGTAGTGCTTAGATTTATATTCTTGTGTGTAAATCGCGTTTACACTGTTAAAAAAAAAAAAAAAAAGTAAGATTACGGGGAAAGCCCGGCAGCAGAGATTCCAGACAAAGCCCGTAAAAAGAATCGGTTAGACCGTAAATTAAGTATATAATAACCTTAAATTACGTTACATGCCTGTAAAAAAAAACATTTCACCCGTAAAATCACTGTTTTTTGTACGGGCTTTGTCTGGAATCTCTGCTGCAGGGCTTTCCTCGTAATCTTAGGGGATTTTTTTTTTTTTTTTTTTTTTTTTTTTTACAGTGTAGCACCACGTGCTGCGTCTTACATTTACTGGACGTCAAGTAAGCATGTTAGAACTTGTTCGAGAAAGATCAGGTATATTCAGGCAGTTACATGGGACAGTGAACACGTAGAGTTTGACAAAGCAGCCGCTCACTAAACCAGCTTGCACATTTGATATTTTTGTATAAAGGAATATTTAAGTTTAAAATTTCAACGAAATATTGAAGATTTTTGGATTTTCGGTTTTAAAATTTAAACATTTAATGTCTATATGAATAGTTAACTTTTATGTTCGAACGATATTTAGGTATTTGTGATGTATTTTGATTTAGTTTCCATGATGTATTATTACTAATTGTAAATTGAAATTTTAACTATATTTTTTATTTGAATTAAATTGTTACATAAGGCATAATTTGCTTTATAAATTTGAATAAAAAATATTTCATATTATGCAATAGATAGTAACTCTCAAAATGTATATTTCAGGGAAATTACTAAAGCAAATACTTTACCGATCTTAATTTAATTACAAAGTTTATAATTTATCCAGTATTTGACGTGTCGACTGATTGTTATATCAAGTTATAATTCACTAATTTTCAGATGAAATGTCAAACAGACACTGAGGAAAAAATATACCGCCTTCCTCTAAAATAAATAAATGGCCATTTTCTAAATCCCTCAACTAGAAATATAGATTTCTGAGCTATGCGCATAAGGCAAGCCAATAAACTAAATAGACGAAATTATCGAGAATTTCTAGTGTACACATTTCTAGATGATGAAACAATATTCTGAATACTCTAAATATTCTAAATCATTTATATTGCGATAAATTCTCGCTTGATTTTCTAGAATTTGGTAACATACCAAGATTGTAGTTGCTAAAACCCGCTTCTTGTAGTCTCATTTATTTTCAGATATTTTTAAATAACTTTGCCCTCGATAATATAGGCAAACTCTCTAGAATTTTAATAGATGCTTCTAGAACTCGCTTTCCAAGGGAACTAGAATTTATAAGGATGACATGGAACTATTTTTTCTAGAGCCACAATTTAGATTCTAGATGTCAGTTACAGAAATTTTTCTCAGTGGATAACTGGCCATATTTTTAATATTCATTGCTGAATAGTACTGTGCAGAATTAAGGTGACAATGCATTTAAAAAAAATTAAAATTTGAATTTTGTCAGTACAAAGAGTTATAAATCCATATAGTATAATTTGAAGAGGAGAAATACCAAACTAAAATTATCGTTCATATTCTCATAGATGCCAATATTTTCATTTATTCCAGAGTATTTTAAGCCTCGACTATATTTCTCACCACTTTATTTATAGAAAAAAATTATCCAATAATTATCTTCGATAAAATAAGAAAAATATATCCTTAAAAAATAAGTGGCATAAAAAAAAGGCGGGGCTAAAACTATTCTGGAATAAATTAAAATGTTAGAATCAATGCTTTATAATTTATTAATGTATCATTATAATTGATATCATTAAGAAAACGTTATTTTTGAAATGAAATCAAATAGCACAGTATTACAATTTCTTCTTTGTGTTTGATCATTGTCATGAATTATCATTATTATCACTATTGTTCTATACATATTGGCTACCAGTCAAAGAATTTAAGCATTAAAAGTAATTATATGGCTAGAAGCCACTAGAGTTAGACTACAAAGAATAGTAATTCTAATTAATTAACTCTTTTTAATTAGAATTAAAATAATACGATTACAATGAATTTAAGTCATTCGATATGCAAGTTACAAATAGTTAAATTAAATAACGAATTAATGGGTACTGACCCCTTCTCCAGACGAATATTCCAAGAACATACAGGGAGCCCACACAGAGAAAGAAACTAACATTTAAAACATATCAATTATTTAATATCATGTAGAATATAAGCAGAATTACGAAGTCACAATTTAAGCAGTTGACTATGCCATTAAACAAAATGCATTAACTTGTGGAATATGGGCGCTCAATTTCATGGCCAGAATAAAGAATAGATGATTATACATTATAACATTATATCTTACGATTCTGCGTGCATGGTTTACAAAGTTCTTAAAGAGGACAACTACGAAAGAATAATCTGCACACCAAAACCAAACCATACAGCTCTGCGCATGTATGAAAGTTCGTATAACAGAAATTAAAAATGTTTACATCTGCCATCTCTTGCTAACTGTTGAAGTTAGAAATTGCATTCGCTATTTCTTGATTGTCCACATATATTGAAAAGTTCAAAAAAAGGATGAACTGTGAAATACTTAAACCATTACTCAATTAATACAATTTAGCAGTAATATAAAATAAATAAAAAGGTTAATAAAAAAATTAAGTGAAGAAAAGTTAAAGGAATAAGAAAATACTGTAAATAATTAAATATTTAACTTATTATTAACTGTACAAAACACATAAGCACACACACACAGGTGAATTTAAGTATGTGTATTTAAATATCCAAGTATATATCATAAAGTTATTAATATTATAATTATTACTATTTTTATTTTTATTTTTATTTTTATTAAAGAATTATAGTTATACTTTAGAAAAAAATTTTAATGCTACAAATGTCTATAGATGCAAAATTTATGAATTATTTTTGTTTTAATAGCGAAACTCATGTAAAACAATTTTCAATATTTTTCTTGTATATGTTACTATTATTATTATTTTTTGAAAAATAATATATATATATATATATAATTCATCTGAATGAATTCCATATAAGGAGAATAACATGGTATAAAAATATATATATATTTTTTTTTCCGCTGTGCGCATGTTCTTCATCCTTATATATTTTTCATTCTTTAAAAACAAACATAATTAATTTCTTATCGAAATGGGCACGAAATACTATTTTGCCTATATGTCATTTAACAAAGGATATAGGTAAATGGAAATTATGATACACTGACTATTAAGATATTTATCTTTAAACATATTTTCTTTGGCTATATTTTTTTGATCGACACTTCCAGAGAAATTAGTGAATAAGCTATTTATTTATTTTTCTTTTTTCCTTCTTCTCAGATTTATTTTTTCTTGCACATTTTAACTTAGAAATATGATATACCTTAGACACACCTATACATAACTTCCAAGTTGCTTACTAAAATATTAGATTGACAGTACTTTTATTAAACCTTTTTAAGGTGAAATATGCAGATATTAGTTTTATTTAAGAACTGTCAAGATTTTCATTTAACTTTATTTACTCCACTATCTTTTTTTAATTCACAATGAAATATTTTAAATTTTCGCTAACTATATTTTCATATGGTTCATCATTTCTACCATTTATAAAAAAATTTTTAGAAGCACCGTTTTTTTTTTTTTTTTTTTTTTTTTTTTTTTTTTTTTGCAAACACCCAAAAGGAAACAAAGTAGTAATAAACGTTGATTGTTTGTAATTAAAGCGTTACAATTCAATAAACTTATTTTTTGTGCAAAATATCTCAAAGTCTAATCATATCTTCTTTCTAAAATACACTTCTTTCTAAAGTAACAAAAAAGAAAATCAGTGTAATTTGTATAATAATAATAATAATAGTTTTTTTTTCTTTTAATCCAACTACTCATACATAATGTATTATTTAACCGTCATTATAATTTTCTTTTATCAAACCTTAAGATATATATATATATATATATATATATATATATTGATAGAAAGTTATATCATACAGAAAACTTATTTTATATTTTTATTTTTAAATAGAAGCATAAAATAGATTGTTTTCGCGTAGACATGTATATAATTTCAAAAATTAAAAACGCGCCGAATATTATCTTTCAGCATAGTTAATTAAAAACTACATAATTCAACTGAAAATGCACATTAAGCAATTTACACCTTTATCTTAAAATTCATTTGAATATTTTAATGCTTTGATGTAGAGTAATCATTTAAATTAGTCATAGTGTATGCTACAGTAGATATGCATTAGTGTAATCTCGATACCGCATATTAATTTCGTACTTGTGTTCATTATAAAGGTATAATATTTGTTTTATATGAATACATGTTACTGAATCGCAATGCAGGGATCGTATATTGGGTCCTTCTTTCGCGGGATTTTCAAGAAAGGGAATTTTTTTTTACTTTATTTCTTACTACTTTTTTAATGCAATAATCGACATCCTAAATAATCACGTCACATTATAATAAAAATGCGATAAATATTTTTGTATGAAAATAGAGGTCGTAGAAAAGACAGAAAATTTTCATTCCTGTAGTGTCTTGGGAAAAAGTAAAAAAAACTGGAGCTATGGCCCCTTGTATTATATCTCATAGCTCTATAAGAACAATCTCATGGGACTGTGGTTCCCCTTATATGTTTTTGTTATTTCATTTCTTTTTTATAAAATGCTCGAAGTCTGGGAGCATCATTTGTATATACTTTGTAAATATCAACTAGGCCTAATTCAATATGTAAAAAACGCATAATTTATGTCTGCGTGTATCACTAAATGCCTGTAATTTATTGTCCACTTCATCACCATGCTGCCTTAGACCAGCAGCTTTCTTTCCCTCGGTGTCAAATCTCAACTTTACTCAGCATGTGAGCATAAATACACACAAAAAAAATTACTCTGAATCTTATTAATCTGAAGAATAAAATTTATAAAGAACCTCTGTCACCCTGATGATTCTGAGTTTTCTGATTTCTCAGAATAGAAAGCTCTTGAGCGATTTATTGTTACTATGACAAATGATACTCGTTGGTGGGTTCGTCCTACTCCTGGTTGTAACGCTAATTATCGTATGCCAATTGCAATGTATTCAAAATGTATTTTTTTAAATGTAAACTTATAAGGCCAGACAAGCGAAAACTTTTCAACGCTGTTGAAAAAAGATTAAAAAACTCTAATTCATTATTTTAAATGAATACTCTAATTTGCATTATTTGACCTAATACCCGAGAAAAATTTAAAAAAAAAAAGTGCTTTTAATATTTGTTTACAATGCATATAAATGAGTGTTAATTTTAGTAAGAGAAATAAATGAAGTTCAAAAGTTCATACTTGCATTATAATATAAATTTCGAAAACAAATGCTTATACATTTTTAGTAAGTTAGAGCAGGCCTGACCAACCCAAAACACTTGGTGGGTCGCATTGAAAATCTATTTTAGTCAGGTGGGTCGCACTGGAAATCTATTTTATTCAGGCGGGCCGCACCATATGTATAAATGTGTGTGTGTACGTTTGTGAGTGTATGAATCAGGTATGTATATCCTTTTTTCAGGGAGGACAAGGTGAAGATTTGAAGCAGAATACATTAATTTAAATTATTTTCATTCTCAAATTAACAATAGTATCATAAAAAAAAGACATATATATTAGGAACTACCATAAAAAGAATGATTAATAGCCGGGGGACCTGAGTTAGACCACCCCTGAGTAAGAGAATGTAATAAATTTATTTTATCTTATATATATGATAAATTCAGTGTCATTTGAGGTTTTTTTTTTTTTTTTTTTTTTTGTCAAACATGTGAATTCTTTTCAGAGATATTAAAGTATGATAATTTCTACAGCGTGTTAAAATTTCTTTACATAAGTAAATATTTAACAAATGCAGCCTGCATTCCGATTTTCTTTGAAGACGTCTAAATATACTCTGAATACATGAGCAGATATATGTTATCATAGAGAATTATTTATCATAAATTCTTTATTGCACAGAACAGTACATTAACTGAATCAACAATAATAAAATATTCTACATGGAGCAGAAAATAAAATACTAGAATAAGGTAAACTGCATGTAACAGCATTTACACAAACGGAATAATGTTTTGCCCTTGAATCTTCTTCCATAAAAAATGCTTTCGAAATACGTTATTTGTGTTTGTTTTCTTTTAAAGAACTAAATATAATAATGGATTTTTTTCATATTTATCAGAGAAATAATAATAATATTTATATATGTAATAAATCGACATATTATGTTGAAAATGTTAAAACGAGCTTATATTCATTTCATTCAACGTTCATTTCTGCATATTATAGCAATACTTCTATTGAATATATTGACGAATTTAAGACAAACTTGCATTGATAATGTATAACTATTAACATTTTAAGCATTCACTTACTTCCTGATAATTTACTAGAATTTATTTTTATATCACCAGCTTTAAAGTAAGGGTCGAAGTGAATAAAGATAAAAACAGGTAAACAACGAAACAAGTAAAACGTATTTTTAAAATATTATATATTTAAAACATTTATTATATTTTTTCAATGAAATATATATTTTTGAAATCTAAGAATTCTTCATGGAATTTTAGTTTTTAGAGCAAAAATTAAACCTTGGGGGCTTATACTTGTCACACACATTATGAAGAACGTGTACAAAATATGTATCTCAAATATTACAAAATGCCTTACCATTTTTAAGATATTAAAGTCTAGAGAAATGAATATTAAGAAAAAGTAATTTATACACTTTGTTTGTAAACAAGAAATCCTATACAATTCTACATGGGATGTAATGCCGTTAGATATAATTCACTTACACTGAGAAAAAAAATATACGAATAAATAGCCATTTTCTAAATCCCTAAACAAGAAATATAGATTTCCAAGTTATGTGTATATAATAAACAAATAAACTGGATAGATGAAATGTTCGATAATTTCTTCTATACTTTTCTATATGGTGAAAAAATATTAGGGATATTATGAATGTTATGATTTCTCTGTACTGTGAGAAATTCTCGTTGATTTCCTAGAATTTGGTTATGAAATAAAATTATAGTTAATCTATTAAAGAATGTGCAATCATGAATTATGAAAACGAACTCCGCACAAAATAAATACCATAAAAGGAAAAAAACAAAATACTCGATATATGTTCTTGTCTGTATAAATAACACCGACGACTTTTTATCGTACAAATAAAATAATGAAAAGATGACCTTTTAAGGCGACAATTTACCTAAGTACTGATATATATATATATATATATATATATATAAATAATAGACATAATAAAATTTAATCTTAAAATTTAGCAGTTAATAGAACTAAAACAATAACAACACACAAAAATATAGAACTGAATTTAACATAGAGGGAAGACTGACACAAAAATTGCGATATAGATTAAGAACCAATGAGTTACAATAATAACTTAAAATACATACGCCGACCTGAATGATAATAGAAAAGGACCATTAAACTAATGACAAAGAAAACAAATAATTAACCACAGAATTAATTGGATATAAATGCTTATAATTAGAAGTATACTTATCGAGGGGCGAGTACTTCATAAAGCTGTGAAAGCTGCATCGATTTCGTAAAATGATATTGCTAATAATAGCAATTTATATCATTTCACCCCCCGATCGAAGCAGTAGAACCATATAGAATTAGAAATAAGTGAAATATTAAATTAAAACAAAGATTAAATAAAATCTTCAAGGAAACCAAAAAGAAAACACGAAAGAATCATTGCAACCACATGTCAAACAGTTAACACAAACTGGAGAAAAGGATGCTGCCAAAACAGAAATTGAAATCAAAAATAAAAGCTCTACAGAAATCGATTAATTGAATGGACTTCAGAACATTTTCATTAAAGATAAAATACACACAGTAATTATTAAATGATAATGTTAAATTATATTTTAAAGTTAATTAAATTTTAAACTAGTAGAGTTAAATTAAATAGTACCTAAAACATTAATAATTATATCGTTTAAGTAAAGGACTAAAGAATGAATGCATATGATCTCAGTGAACAAGCGCCATCTTTCGGTAGCTATATAAACAAGCATTCAGTAAAATTAGCTCAGAAGAAAAAGCCAATGCAATAAGGAGTGTAATTAAGAAGTATTGACTGCAAGATTAAGAGAATTTTTAGCACCTATCAAATAATAAGAGTTATGAATATTGGAACATGTTAAAGTTAATTCTAAATTAATTAGGCTAAGAATTGAACTTATTATGATTAAACCAAAATTAAGTGAACTTGAAGTCAAAGTATTAGGAAGAATTAAAAACAAAGTATTAAGAAGAATTAAATTTTAAGTTGTAAGAAGACTCAATCACAAGCAATAATGCCAAAGAGAAGAGCACACATATAAGGATAAGCATTTTTAGGCAGTCATCAATAATTAAAATTATAATTTTAAAGATGATTTTTTTTATTAAAAAGGATTGATTGTTAAAACTTAACAAGGGAAGCCTCTAGTAGCCAGACGCATACAATTAAATTTAATGTTAAAATGGATTGATTGTTCAAACTTAACAAGGGAAGCCTCCAGTAGCCAGATGCACACAATTAAATTTATAATTTTAAAGATGATTTTTTTAAATTATTATTATTAAAATGGATTGATTGTTCAAACTTAACAAGGGAAGCCTCTAGTAGCCAGATGCACACAATTAAATTTAAATTTAAATTTAATGATAAAAGAGTTCAAGTTTCATAGTATCAACCAGAAAAAATAAGAATGTAACTTGCGGTGATCCCCACATCTATTTTTTTTTTAAATAATTTTATTTAACATCAGACCCTCCCAACCAACCAGCCAAACAACACCACCCATCCTCCTTAATCAAACATCTACCCACCCATCCACCATTTTTTTTTATAAATTAAACCATATTAGTTTTTTTTGTGCGTGTGTGTGTGTTAGACAGAGCCACTTAATGATAAACAATTGAATAAATGAATTTTTTGGGATAAGCCATTTTTGTAGCAACATTAATTATGTGAGAGATATTTTTGTTTTTAAACCTATATGAACAAAGATTATGTATACGAAAGAGGTGATTGAGAATGATATTTCTGTAAACAGAGATAGGAAGACAAGAAGTAAAATGTGTAAATAAATTTACTTTGAAACTAAAATCTTGTCTTTTGTCATACAGATCAGTATAAATTTTACTACCATCAAGTTTAAGTTTTAAATCTAAGAAACTAATACAGTTATTGTTGAGAAGATTATGAGTTAAGGTAAGGTGAGAAGGATATTTCAATTTGAATAAATTAGGGGAAAAATTATTGACATAAAAAATTATAATGTCATCAATATATCGGTAAAAATAGACATTTTCAATACATAATCCCTGTTCATAATGGTAAAGGTATAAGTCAGCTAACATACTCGAGCTACATCCTCCTTGTGGAATACCGACCTTTTGAATATAGATCTTATTACAGTGTAGAATGTAATTGTTATGAATAATAACATTTAAAAGTGTCTTAAATGATGTTGCCGAAAAGCATTTTGGTAAAGAGATTTGACTTTTAAATTTTTTAAAAAGGTTAAAGATGATATGATGAAGTTCTGTTAGATTAATATTATTAAACAGGTCAGCAAAATCATTAGTCATGATATCAGTCACATTGTTCATAGATAAGACATTAGCTTTAAGTTGACAACTATTTTTAAGGCAAAAGAAATTTTTCGATTTACTAATCAAGTCATACATTTGTTTGCGAATATCAAGGAGAATTTTGTTAGCGTTATTGTTGTAAGTATTACACCCTACAGTGACTGTTCTAAATTTAATAGGATTTTTGTGAAATTTAGGGATAAGTACAATATAAGGATATTTAAAATTATTAAATGGAAGTTTTAGCAATTTATAAAAACAGTGAATTTTGCGGTTATTGATTTTAATGTTATTATTGGTAGGATGAAAGTTAGGACTATATATATAAACTACTAGTTTTTATATTTACAATGTTGGTTTAATTTTGAGTAATATGTCCGTTCATTTTTACTCATAGACCGAGAAATAATTATGTGACTGACATGCCGAATCTAAACTGTAACTCTAGTAAAAATAGTTTCATGTCATCCTTAGAAATTCTAGATTCCTTTGATAGCGAGTTCTAAAAACCCCTATTTGAATTTTAGATCGCCTTCCTAGATTGTGGCGGGGTGAATCTCATTTTAAAATAGCTATAAATAAATGCGAACGCAAGAGGCGAGTTTTAGTAACTATAATTTTGTTTCATAACCCAATTCTAGGAAATCAACGAGAATTTCTCACAGTACAGAGTATTCATAACATTCATAATATTCCTAATATTGCTTCCCCGTCTAGAAAAGTACACACTAGAATTTATCGAATATTTCGTCTATCCAGTTTATTTGTTTATTATATAAATTCTGTAAATTTGTTTATTTTATATATTTATTATATTATTTATTATATAAATAAACAAATAAACTGGATAGACGAAATGTTCGATAATTTCTAGTCTGTACTTTTCTAGAAGGTCAAACAATATTAGGGATATTATGAATGTTACGAATCCTCTGTACTGTGAGAAATTCTCGTTGATTTCCTAGAATTAGGTTATGAAACAAAATTATATTTACTAAAACTCACCTCTTGTGTTCGCATTTATTTATTTATATTTTAAAATTATATTCACAACACTATAATCTAGGAAATACATCTAAAATTCAAATAGGGGTTTTTAGAACTCGCTATCAAAGGAAACTAGAATTTCTAAGGAATACATGAAACTATTTTTACTGGAGTCACAATTTAGATTCTAGATGTTAGTCACATAATTTTTTCTCGGTCTATGAGTAAAAATGGTCGGGTATATTATTCAGAATTAAACCATCATTGTAAAAATAAAAAATAGTATTACTTGTAAAAAATATATTACTCGTTAATTTTAACTATATTTAATGTTAAAAAGCTTTCTTGATACATATTTTAAAAATGAGCTTTTAATAATTTTTTAATTCAATATTTTATTATGGGAACATAAAAATGTGACATTTAAGTACTTTATTCATGAATATCAATAAAATATATTTGACACATAATGATTTTGTCATGAATAAATCAATATAATGATGGATTTCAAACGTTAACATTGTATAAAGAAATTCAGCACAAGATTGCTGTTTACATACGCATAATATACACAATTTTTATTTTGCTAAAAAATGTGCTCTGAAGTTCAATGAAAAAAAACAAAAATAATGAAAATAAAATTAAAAAGTAGATTGGAAGAAAAATTTACATTTTATTAATATAAAAAGGCTTTGTTATTTACTTTTATCAACATTTTGAACAATATAAAAGTGACTTCGACAAAAATGAAATATTTAAGCATGCTTTCATGTACTAACTGGTAACCTAATCACTATTGGCCAAAATGTCGGTTACCTTAAAATAAAAAGAAGTTATATACCACTTGACTTGCACAGATGATGTTAAGCTCAATACTTCCGATACAGCTATCCGCATGTTACTGATATTTTGATATTATACGCGCTCAACCATTTTCCATTTGTATATAGTAGCAAAACAGACATTTTTAATTTTCGATGAACTTTTTAGCAATAGTCGAGTACAAATTGTAATCTTTCAAATGTTATTGCTTAGGAGCAACTGTAAAGTATATAATACTTCAAAACGTATTAAAGGATTTAATATATTCTAACCCTTCTTCACACAGGAAAATATTAAGTACTAAATTAACTACCTAAAGTGGCTTAAAAATGTTATTTGTATATTCCCTATGTATCTAAATTTTCTGCATAATCTACGAAACTAATTCTTGTTGATATACATATTTTCGACGTAACGTTATATATTGAAAAATTATTCATAATCTCTGTGAAACGTTTAACTCTTAACATTTACTATCTATCCTAACCTTCGAAACGGAAATATAAACATTAAAATTGGTAAGAAAGCGAACTTTAAATTTTCATGAAATGTGCTGTTCAATTAAAAATATTCCCACTAAATGGCGAAAAAGGGCGGATCTATCTTTTCTCTTTTCTAACCACATTTCCATCGTTTTATTCATTCCTCCAAACTAGGGATAGAAATTTAATTTCTTTATTTCGGAACATTTTTATAGCTATAACATTAGTTTCAAACATGGCCGCCGGCAAACTTGTTTTTAACTAAAAGATGACTTCGTTTTAAATTGAGAAAAGAAAGAAATCAAAAAATATCATGTAGATAAATAAAACTTTTTTTTTTTTTTTTTTTTTTTTTTAATTCTCAAATGTTATTATTAAAGGAAATTTTCTTTTAATATTAACAACTCATCACATTTTTATATTATCATTTGTCGATAAATTGTATTACTAAAAAAGTAATACAATTTGTCATATGATTTATAACAAGTGTAATGTGTTAATTTTTTCAACCATGAATTATAGCTTCCTGTTGTCGCATTTGAAATTAATTCCGACTCTTTTCCTACAACATTTCTTGCGGTATTTGTGCTGTAAATGAACAATGCCTGACTAAATACGGCAGTTGCATTAATATAGCGGAAATGACTAAATAATGATAAAATTCTTATCGTTATTCTTTGGTACAGAGTTGATAAAAATAATTACAGTATGGTTTCAATGCTTACGTATTGTTTCTTTTAAATAGAAAATCAGTTTTAATATAACTATATAAATTTAAAATTTTTATTATAATGATATATTAAAGAAAAGCTAAGAAAGTTTGCGCACAATTCTAAGGAATGTTATAAAAAATCCAAGTACTAATTTTTTGCTAAACTATTGTTGAAAGAATTTGAATTCATTCATATTCTGTGCATTTTCATTAATATTTTGTTTTTATGTACTAAATAAGGCGACTATTTTGCTCAATCTACCATATAGGCAGGAAAGATTGTATTTAATTATAATTACAATTAAACAATCAGCAGTATTAATTGCACTTAAATGACACCGTTATAAGGTTTTTTGCAAACAAATATTTTTGTGTTAGGAAGGGAATTTCGATTTACTAATTTTAAAAAAAAATAATAATAATTAAATAAATTAATGTAATAAATAAATAAATAAATAAATAAATAAAAGAAATTAAAAAATATTTTCAAAATATATTTAAAGAAAGAAATTTTAAAGAATCAGGAAAAATAAATAAATAAATAAACAGATAATAAAAAATAACATTTAGTTACTAGATAATATATTTAACTTAAAATTAATACAGTTCTTTTTCAGTTAGAATGTTTTATTGTTTGCTGACCTATCTATCGTTGTCCACATTCGTTTCAGTTGTTGTTGTAAATTGTGCAGCTCTCGTGCAACCACCTGTCGCAAGTAACATATTTAAAATAATCCATGAGAAATCATATACTTTAAAAATATTTGGTAATACTCCTATTCTATAGAAATTCCTAAGAATAATTATAAAATTCAATGAAACACTTTTTAATGCGAGATACATAACCATGTTTTATCTTAGCCGCTTGAAGCAATAATCACGTACATTAAAGTCGACACTCCACTATTGATATTTTATAGCTACCTGGAGATTTCATCGCGCCCACTCTGCACCTCACCGATTCGCTACGTGATCACACAATCTCTCCTAGCTATACCTTATAATTGAATGTATCATTTAAAAGATATTACACCCTGATTAAAGACATATTTGAAAAAAAATATTTATCTATAAGTAAAATAATAATAATAATAATAATAATAATAATAACAATGAATTATATTTTCACACCGGACTTTTTAAAAGAGAAAAAAAAGAAACAAAACATAGCAAGCCATCACACTATTACTCTTTGTCGAAAAATATATGCCTTAAAAAAAAAAAAAAAAAAAAAAAATCGCTACGGTAATTTTATATTAAAGTTGTACCGAAAATAGTCGCCAATAGAAATATATTTATTTAAACGTTTCAATTATAATTATAGCCTCATAATTGTCATAATAGCCTCATTTTTTATTTATTTATTTTTAAAGTATGAATTTAAATCAATCGTATAGGCTTTTTCTGGGGGGGGGGGGGGGGGAGGGTGGAGGCAGGCAAAAACCTGCTTCTATACTAATAGAAGAGAGTAGTTATCTTTCTCTTTGCCTGCATGCAATATAGAGAGAGAGAAAAAAAAACATTAAATCATTAAATTCATTTTTTTACTTATTTTTATTTCATATTATTTCACGCGCACTTTATATTTCCTAATTCAAAATTATTAAAAAAAAACTTTTTCGATATCGCTTGTAACGATACTGATTATTATTAATTTTCTTTTCTTTTTCTTTCAATAATAATAATAATAATAAAAGATTTTGATGAAATTCTGGCAAAAGCAAAATTTAGTTTAGGACGGAGGACTATTAGTTTTTTTTTTCTTCCCAATTATAACATCGCTTTCAAATTATTCAATTATATTTTCGATAAATTTTAGATTTCGATAAATGTCCAACTATCGAAAAATGATTTCGACAAATGTCCAACTATCGAAAACGACAACGCAAAAATCCCTGTCTGAGACTAATAGGCCCTCAGTCCTGAAAAAAAAAAAATTACATTTCTAACTATCGTAAAAATTGTGCTTGAAATCATTAAAAATATTAGTTCATTTTTGGTGCAAAAAATAGGATATATTTGTGAGCTGGGGTATTATCTGAAATCCGTGTAATGCGCACAAAAATTATGCATTGCTCATTATTGACTAATTACTGCACAAGCTTTGCTCCTCCACATCTCCTATTCATGGTAATGCCGGACAGGATTTTTGCTTGGTTAACTGATACACAACTGAATGTATATATACACATACCGAATTTAGTCAGTTTAAATGAAATGAAATAGCCATGCTTACACATACACACTTAATTACTGGCGAACACACACACAGAAACGCACAAGCATATAGACAAACTTTCGTTTCTAAACATTTTCACAATTCAATTATTATTATTATTATTATTTTTTTTTTTTTTCATTTTTACTTCATTTTTGCAAATTTCACAAAATTCAATTTACAGAATTTTAATTCTCTCTCTTATATGCGTGCTTAACTATTTCAACACTGTTTTTAAGGTTTAAGGTTAAGTTCAGATATTAACATTTATTCAATAAACTTAAACTGATAAGAATATATGACTGTTTTTCTAAATTTTGTTCGAATTCTAAAAAAGAATTATAGTGTTGCGTATAAAACAACCAATGTTATACTCTAATTAATTGTAACTTTGAAAACTTTCGCGTCCAATAATTTCCATGTTACTTTAAAACTGCATGTTTGTGTTTCATTTCTTAAAATGTTTAAAAGGGAAAGCTGTTAAATACAGATAACATCCCCAAGATTATTTTTAACTAAAACTTTAAAACATGTATAATCTTAAATATGAACATCGGAAAACTTTTCATTTACATTGGGGTTAAGATAGAAAATACTGAATATAATTTTACGCTTTAATATTTGATTATTATTATTATTATTAGTTAATAAGTAAAAAATTAGCTTTTTTTTAAACTACAGAACCCAAATTTCTTTAAATATTATTTTTCTAAAAAATCTGTTCTTTCTGTTGAAATTTTCTCTTTCTTTAAAATCCTATATTTTAAACCAATTTTAGTGTTTTTCGAAATGTGAACTCATAAACATTATTTTCAGCCTTTTTTTTTTTTTTTTTTTTTTTTTTTTTTTTTTTTTTTTTAAGTTTTGAAAAATACAGTATCAAGTACATATTGCTGCATATTTTTATAACGTAGCAAATATAAATAAATAATAGCATATAAAATACATATTTAAGTAAAAATTAAAAATCATTTGCTTAAGAAACCCGCAATATTTTACTTAAAAAGTATTATAGAGAAAGAATAATAATTTTCATTTCATAGCTTAGAATATGGTCAGCTTAGAGGGTGGTTAGACGACATAAAAATAACCTAATAAATCAGACTCTTTTTTTTTTTTTTTTTTTTTTTTTTTTTTTTGTGAGAGCAGACTAATACATTCGTCGTCGTAAACCCACATAAAATACAGTTCATATAGAAAATATATAACTATATAATAATTTCAAACATGTATAGTAAAGTTAAATGAAATTACGTGGTAAAAGAGATTACGCACATAGAAGATTGGAGGGGGGGGGGCGAGTAGAGTGGGCGTGCTGCGACTCCAGTTAGTTGTAAAACAGCAACAGTGGAGTACTTACTACAATGAGCATATATATTGTTTCGTGCGTCTGAGATAAAATGTGGTTATTACTTTCGCTTACCCATAAGGCAGACAAAGTCTTGTTTTGGGGTCAGATATTCAAAAGTGAGTTTTTGTTATATTTACATGTTCTGAGGTCCCTTGAATACGAAAATCATGTTTTTATCGGTTGGTCTGTGTGTGTCTGTCTGTCTCTGTGTTTGTTATCAGCTTCTCTCAAGAACATATACCACCAGAAAGTCCAAACTTGGTATTCTGAATGTGTATCATATAGGGACGCTACACTAAGCTTTTCGTTGAGAGGAAGCAAATGGTTCGTGTACAGGGACACTCAAAAGTATTCAAATACATTACGTCTATGGGGGAAATTGCAAGTAAGTAGAGTTTAACGTCTATAGACTGCACTAAACCAAATGTAGACTGCACTAAACCAAATTAAATGAATATATATTTTTTTGTATGCGTAAAAACATGTCTCACGTAAAATATGGCAGGGAAATCATTCACTGTTCATTTACAGGGCCGCACAAAAGAACTAGATTATAGTGCGACAAGAGCTGAAAATTGATGGAAGTGTATTTCAGGCTGGGCCGTATATTACTACTATGGGATTATATTTAGGTTTCACTGTGTGGTTTGTACATAATCTTCAAAAGATATACAGGACTGCAGATATTTAAGCGACAACATTCTTTTTTGTTGTTAGTGGATGTGCTTTACTATAATATTTTACAATTTCCAGGAAAGCTGTTCAGGAATTTAAATTAATTCCTCATAGAGATATGGTAAATAATGTAAGTTTGTTGCTGGAAAAGTTTGATCAAGATTGATAAGTTTCAAGGAATGCTGCGTGTGAAAGTTTTCTAAATAATTTTAAGTGATTTTAAAATTTTAATAACAGATTTAAATTCTATATAAATGTAGGTGCAGTAATGAAACGGGGTGTTACCGTCCCCCTCACACAGAACTAATTATCATATAGAACTTTTCCGAAGCTTAATTTGAATTGTTTTGACACAGGTTTACATAACAGAACTCGTTATCTTACACCTTAATCTCCAACCTGTATTTAAATTATTAAATTTTAAAGTAAGAGAAAGTCGTGTGAGTGACACACCAGATTGCTTTTTCTTGTTTTCAAAAATAAATGCTTGAATTTTTATAACTCTTCCTAAGAATTTCTATAGAATTAAAGTAGTACAAAATATTTTTTAATTAAACGATTCTTTAAAAAAAAAAAAAAAAAAAACTCTTAACCTAGACTAGCAGTGTGAACACCAACGTTTCTCGATAAAAGTGAATAAGCATTGAATAAAATTTTAGTCAATCTTTCCTACCGTAATGGAATTTGCGGCTTTTCTACTTATTACGAATTGATTAACGATTCCCTTAAAATCTTAATTGGAAGAGATTACGGAGCTTATTGGTAATGGTAGGACAATAATGATGAGTTTATTGAATGTCTGGAACTACTGAATCTCTATTGAATTTCTAGAAGTCTGTCTTGGAGGCAACTTCGGGAAGTGACTAGACTAGTTTAAATGTGTTATTTGTAGCAGGTAGTGTCAAGAAAGCACTTGCAACAATAAGTTGAACGATTGTGGACATCGACAGATTAAGTCAGCAAACATGTACAAATTCAAATTGAAAAAGAAATGTACTAATTTTAATTTAAACGTGTTATCTATTAACTTAATTTTATTTTATAATCGTTTCTATTTTCTTCTCTTTCCCGGATTTTTAATTTTTTTCAGTGAAAATGTTTAATGCAGAAAGAAGTTGAATTCAAAATTATTCAATAATAGTTTAGCAAAAAAATTAATAGTTGGATTTTTTTTACTATTTTGTTAAACTTTGTACAAAAATGTCCTAGGTTTTATTTAATTATTTATTTATATTTATGCAAATATTATATCTGAATTTAAATTATAGACTTTTATCTAATTTTTTTTTCTAATTTGTTAGAAATTCTTAAAATTAACTATATTTTAATTCCATAGTTTTATGAAACTACAATGAAAACAACGTTTTAAAGGAAAAGTTATTTTTGATATTCTTCTTTAAATAATGTTCTAATATTGGGTATCAAAATTAATTTGCTAATTTTAAACTACTTCACTATCATTTTCTAAATTAAGAGACACATTGCAATTTACTCGGTATTGTAGTTAATGAAATTTCGCATCAACTAAAAAGTCACATTTTCATCAAGTTCTATAAAATTTAATACTAGAATAAAGAGACAAATTATGTAGAATTGTCTTTTAAATGCTATGTTTAGCGCAGAAAATACGAATAATTTCGTTCATATAATTAATTACGAGTGTAATTAAATTACTTATATGTGCTTTTCTATGAGCCCATGAGATGAACTTAACATATTTAATTATTATATTACAGATAGTGCTATTAAGTACAAATAATATCAAAATTAAAATTTGATTTATATTTTTTATTTATTGCAAACTGTAATATTACTACATATACTAATTTACTTTAATTTATCTTTAAAGAAAATATTAATTAATTACAAAAATTGTTAAATGTTTCTTAGTTTTTCTAGTATTGACTGATAATGTCTAAAAATTGCTGATAAATATATAAGTTTAAATTTATTTAAACTATTGATTAATAATTAATCATTTGGAGTAATTTTCATTTAAAAAATAAAATTAAGGCAAGTATTGAAAAGGATACAGAACGATCAATAAATAGTAATCTGTGAAATTACAGTCGGTAACAAAAGTGTCCGAACACTAGCAAAAATTCCTATGTAAAAAAAGTACACTTCATACGATTTTGTTACATAAATCCTTATCGAATCAGGTTCTTAGACTGACTAAGAACAGGATTCGACAAGGATTTATCTAACAAAACCGTATGAAGTGTACTTTTTTTACATAGGAATTTTTGCTAGTGTTCGCACACTTTTGTTACCGACTGTACTGAATTTCTTTTTTAATTTGTATCATTAGTTTTAAAATTAATATGTATGAGTAAAATAGCGATGGTATTATATGATTTTCCTAAACAGAAGTTATTGAATATCATATACAGTCGGTAACAAAAGTGTCCGAACACTAGCAAAAAATCCTATGTAAAAAAAGTACACTTCATACGATTTTGTTAAATAAATCCTTGTCGAATCCTGTTCTTAGTCAGTGTAAAAACATCATTAGATAAGGATTTATTTAACAAAACCGTATGAAGTGTATTTTATTTACATAGGAATTTTTGCTAGTGTTCGGACACTTTTGTTACCGACTGTACATGAAATCAAATGAATGAAAAACTCAATTGACATCGTATTATGAACTCAAATTAAATACATTGTGTTACTTTAAGTATTATTTTTGGCTAAAAATTTAGTTTTTTTTATATTAGAGGGTGTATTATTAATCACCGTGGAAGAATCGGTTTGATTTATATATATATATATATATTTTTTTTAAGTAGTGTGCATTACTTACTCTATATGCTATATTTTTTGGATGTATTTTATGTTGTAATTAAAAGAGTTCTGAGATCTGTTTAATTCTTTCTTTTGCATCAATATTTGCCATGCAAGAATTATAAATCAAAATATGTTCCTAAAACGTACTAATGATCAAACAACAATAAACTATTATGAAATAGCGTCACAGGTATATGAAATCGTTTACTTTATTTAATTATTATTATTTTTTTTCTTTCGCTTGTTTGAATATTTCACATGTTTTTTGATACGCTGAATTGAGAAATGCTTATCTTTTCTTTCTAACACGTATGGGTTTTTTACAAGTAAGAATGGAGATCTGAAGAATTGATACACAGGTTATAACAGAATCGAAACTCTTTATGGATAAAATATATCAGCATGGGTTTTTATTTACATGTTATGTTTTAAATGTTTCTTTACATCGAATCTTTAGCTACAGTTTTTTCGTTTGTGCACGAACTTAGGGCACTCTTTATTTAGCATTCAACAATAATCTGTTAACATTTTACCGTTCCATTGGCCATGTTACGTTTTATTATTGTTATTATTACTTTCCGAACACTACAGTGAGGAAAGTATTGTAATCATGTCAAAAATCCGAATTCGAGATTTTGATGTTTCTATACGTTTTGAGGTCCCCTGAGTCCGTTTTCACTATTTTTACGATGATGTATGTATGTGTGTGTGTATGTGTGTATGTGTGTATGTGTGTATGTGTGTATGTCTGTGGGTGAACACGCTAGCGTCTAAACGCTTTGTTCGAATAACCTGAAATTTGGTACGTATATTGTAAGTCACCATAGTACGAACCCTATAGATTTTGGTGAATCTAGCACTTATAGTTTTTTTACAGGGACACAAAGAAAAATTCTTTATCATTATGGCCTATGGGAGCAAAATCTTAAAAGTGCGATAGCATCTAAACGCCTTATTCAATTGAGCAAAAAATTTATACACATATTATAGGTCACAAATACTCAATCTGTATAGATTTTGGAGAATCTAGCACTTATAGTTTTTTTACAGGGACACAAAGAAAAATTCTTTATCATTATGCCTATGGGGCCAGATTTTTAAAAGTGTGATAGCGTCTAAACACCTTATTAATCTGAGCAAAAAATTTGTACACATGTTATAGATCACAGTTGAACTAACTGTATAGATTTTGGTGAATCTAGCACTTACAGTTTTTTTACAGGGACACAAGGAAAAATTCTTTATCATTATGGCCTATGGGACTAAATTTTTAAAAGTACGATAGCATCTAAACGCCTTATTGAATTGAGGTGAAACTTTATATGAGTATTATAAATCACTGTTGCACTAACTATAAGCATTTTAGTGAATCTAGCATTTATAGGTTTTTACAGGGACACAACGAAAAATTTTTTATCATTATGATCTATGGGCTCAAAGTTCAGTAGCGTTAAATAAAACATCGTGTAATAGATGGAGAAAAATACTCAAACACTCTATTATGGTTTTCTCTCTTTTGTTTGTTTAACAACTCCTCTTTCTTTACTTTATCTACAAAACTGTTAATTACTCAATGTTCGGAAAGTCGAGTGGAGTCACTCCAGATTTTTATTATTATTAGAATGCTGTTTTAAGCGTAATATTTCGATGATACGTTTAATAAAAATCTGCTTGACAGATATATATGTATATATGCATATTTTCATTTTTATTTATTTATTTATTTTTTATTTTATTTGATTTTTTTCAGGCCACTTTAGATTCATATTTGTGACTTTTGATGTATGATAAATCATGCAGATTATTACATTGGTGTACTAAAACACTTTCTTTTAATCCTGAATTTTAAACCAATTTTGAAAGAACTTAAAAATTGGTTAAAATTAGTGACATTGAGTTCACAGTCAAAAGTTGCTAAATTCGGTTAAAAATTGTAGATTGTAAAGAAAAAATGTATGAAATTAAATTGAATCCAAGCACTCCGCAGGAATGTCATAATTTGCGAACTATCTTCTTGCAACAGAATATTACAGATTTTGCCGAAAAATTAGATTTATATTTAAATTTAAGATCGGGATTTTTATAAAACTATTCAAAATCATACTTAAGTGGTATGTATTTTATTCAAGTATATAAAATTTTACTTCAATATAATAATGAATTACTCATTGTATTAAAATTACCTACTTATATCCTTTGCGATATTTATCTATGCATAAGTTTGGTAGTAATAATTTTATAAACTTATTTTGTCATATAAGATAACTGTGATACTTCTGGATATTAAGAGCCACCAAAATTAAAATATTTTTATGACTGTTTAAATATTAAAATTATGCTACATAAAAAGTAAAGCCTAAATGAAAAATATTACAATATAACAAAATAGTGTGTAGGGAAATGTCTTCTGTTATGCGCATTCTCTGGTTATGGGCAACCCACCATGTCTTTTAACAGAAAGCAAATATGGTGGATTTGACTGCTGTCAAACTTGTATTGTGACAGCATGTAGTCTTGTAATAACACCGAAGTGAATAGAGTCATTTACTTAGTAAGTGCAAGCATAAAACCTGAAAAAAAGCAACACAAATGTAATTTGTGAATATTTTCAGAATGCGATAAATCTAAGTGCATTAATCAAAAAATGTAAGTGTAATGTATATTCATGCCGTATATTTATTATATTCTGTGATGCAATATCGAATTCAGAAAATTACTTTTTCTGTCATTATAAAAATGTCTGCCATTCCCGATTGTGGGCACCTTCATGTAACCTGTTGTGAGCGCACTTTTTTTTTTTTTTTTTTTTTTTTCATTTAAAGCGTGTGTTTGATTTACAAATTGTCAAATATAATCGTTTATGTCAACATAACATATTTTATTAGTGTTTTATGTATTTTTAGGCATTTATAGCCAGGTCAATCCCGAAAAAGTCAACCGATTCAAAAGAAATAGATTTTCAATAGCTGGTGAAAGACATTTAGGATTTCTTAGTGGATAAAAAATCCGTAAAATCAATTGAATGCCCGAGAATAGAAAATTTTGCTCAGCATGTGTGTCGTCCCTCAAGAAGAAGACTGGAAAAAGTAAGGCAACATCACCAGCCGAACTGAAACTGTCAGCTAAGCGCGCTAAAATTAGGATTATCACAATCTGTTGATGATGCCAACTTCTATATCATCTGTTTGAATCCCCTGCTACCATGCTAACAAGAGACAACTCAATCAAATCAAATGCAGCGAGTGTGATCGGCTGGGGTATTTAAAGTGTGGCAGTATACATGCAAATTATTTTACTTGCAGGCATTGCACTTCTAATTTAGAGAACGAAGAAGATGATGAAAAAAATTTTTAAAAATGCCATTTTCTGTTATTATTTTGGTCACTGAATCCTTACAAAATGAATAAATTGTCATTTTTTGTATTTATTATATGTATTGTAATGACTTTAAAACTCACTACATTTATGGGGAAAAATGGGTTTAGTTAGATAGTACACTCGGTATCGGAGCACCTAATTTGAAACTCACTAGAGAGCGTTAGTTGTCCAGCGCTGAAAAAAGAACTTTCGATTGAAGAGAGACTTTGGTTTCGTTTTAGAGAGTGAATGATTCAACGCCGAGAAGTGTAAACGCCGGGTTTGAGTCCCGCTCATTTTTTATTTGGTGGACTGGAAATTCAAAGTAGTCTTAAATTTGAAAACTTTTAGTCTTAAAACAAAAATTAGTCCGGGAATAGTGTTATTTTATGATAATAATAAATGATAAGCACAATTTAGATAACGTTATTTTATGAAAAATCAAAGAAAAAACCCTTTGTACCTATTTTTTTGTCGCGGGGTGTACATTTCTATCGTATGGTATTTATGTATTATTCTTATTATTTCCCAACGTTTAGTGGATTTTTCACGTGTACCCACAGCTGGGTACATTTTTTTTTTTTTGCCAAAAATGACCACTTTACAAAATTTGTGGAAAAAATTTTCTGGTTGACAGAATCATTATAGTTACTTCACCAAATGTTAGCTAAGGGTTCTAGCTTTCCATTGGTATTTATATATTTGCATAATATCTATTCTACCAAAATTTATGTCAAAATCAAAACCGTGCCCACAACCGGAGACATTCCCCTATTTCGATTCACTGTCAAACATTATACCAGGTGTATAAGCTTAAATCCGCTGTTTTTTAGTAAAAAAAACACATTTATTTTTTATATAAAGCGAAACAAAATTTTATTCAAAATAGTTTCCCTCGCTAACTATACATTTTTCCCATCTTTCGGGCAATTGGTGAATTCCACGCCAAAAGAATTCCTTATCTTTTGAGGCAAACCACTCGTCCAGCCATTTTCGAACGTCTTCGTAAGAAACGAAGTGCTGTTCGGCGAGTGCATGACCCATTCATGAAAACAGGTGATAATCAGAAGGAGCCAGGTCTGGTGAATTAAGCGGGATGGGGTAACACCTCCCAGTTAAGTGTTTTGAGATAATTTTGGACCAATTTTGACGTGTGTGCTGGCGCGTTATCATGAAGAAAAATCAGTTTGTCATGTCTTTGTTGATAATAAGGCCTTTCCCATGGCATGTAGACGGATAGAAATGGCTGGTTGAGTGACACCTAACTTCTCGGCAAGCATTTTTTGCGATTGGGTATCATCTTCGTCCAAAAGAGCCTGTAATTCATGGTCGTCAAACTTTCGGGGCCGATTTTCACGCTCTTTGTCATTTAAGTCAAAATAGCCATTTTTGAACCGACGAAACCAGTCTCTGCAAGTTGTTTCTGACAAAGCACTGTCACCATAAGCTTCCACAAGCATTCTATGCGATTCGGCAGCTGATTTCTTCAAATTGAAGCAGAAAAGCAGAGCTTCCCGCATATGCTCTTTTTTTGGTACAAAACGAGACATGTTTACATGAAGAAAAATTAATGTTTTTATATGAAATCACTAACGATTTGCACTAATTTATGTGAACAGACGTCAAACTAATACAAAAACAATAAGACATTTAAATGTCCGCTGTTAATACACTCACTAGCGCCATCTATACGCAAACAGCGGATTTAAGTTTATACACCTGGTATATGTATATATAGGGGAATGTCTTCTGTTATGAGCATTCTCCCATTATGCGCACTCCCCCATATCTTTAACAAAAAGCAAATATGGTGGATTTGATTACTGTCAAATATGTATTGTGACAGTACGCAATTTTTATGCTAACACCGAAGTGAATAGATGTATTTTCTTAGTATATGCAAGCATCGAAATAAAATATCTGAGAAAAAGCGACACAAAAGATTATTTTAAGAATGTGATAAATCGAAGTGAATTAATTCAAAAATGTAAATGCAAGGTATATTTATGCAGCATATTCTTTATATTTTGTGATGCAATATCGAATCCAGTCAAAATGTGGTCTGAAAATTGCGTTTTCTGCCATTATAAAAATGGCTGTCATTCCCGGTTGTGGGCACACTTTTTTTTTTCATTTAAAACGTGTGTTTAACTTACAAACTGTGAAATATTGTCATTTATATCAAAATAACATATTTCATTATTATTTATATGTATGTTTAGGCTTTTTTAGCAATGTCAACCTCGAAAAAGTCAACCGATCCTAAAGAAATGGATTTAAATGCGCTAGTTAAAGCCAATTAGAATTACTTAGTGGATAAGAAATCCATAAAATCAAATGCCCGAAAATATGGACTTCCTTTCAGCATCTCAGTCCCTCCAGAAAAGCCTAGAGAAAGTAAGGCAACTTCACCTTTCAAAGTGTCGGCCAAATGCCCTAAAAATTGAAATTTCAACCATCTGACGATGTCGATTTCTTTGCCATCTGTTTCAAGCATCTGTCGCTATGTCTAACAAGAGCCATCTTTATCAAATGCAACGCGCGTGGTCGTCTAATACATTTCAAGTGTGCTAATATACATGCAAATTACTTTACTTGCAAGTATTGCACTTCTGATTTAGAGGATGAAGAAGAAGACGAATAAAATTGGAAAAATGTCATTTTTTGTTGTTATTTCGTTGCACTGAATCCTTACAAAATGAATAAATTTTGTTATTTACTGTATTTATGGCGGTTTTTCTTATTATTTTCCCACTTTTAGTGAATTTTTCAAGTGTTCCCACAACCGGGTTCAAACATTTTTTTTTGCCAAAAATTGATTACTTCACAAAATTGGTAATAATTGTTTTCTGGTTAACGGAATCAATACAGTTACTTCATCAAACGTTAGCTAAGGTTTCTCGCTTTCCGTTGGCATTCATATGCTTGTATAATATCTAATCTATCAAAAATGTGCCCACAACCGGAGACATTCTGCTGTATAAATTTTAATGTTAATTATAAATTTATCAGTTTATAATAGTTAAGAATCCACTTAAATTTTATATTAAAAATATAGCAAAATTGAAAAATTATATCTTAAAATATAATGTTTGTATTGCAATATAAAACAATTAATAAAATTCGCAATTTGCTATGAAGCACCATCACAAAATTTGAAATATTCTATACACACCATACTAATAAAACTCTGAAATAGTTATTTTGAAAAGAAAAAACGAACATTTCAGACTTGTGGGGGCTTTAAATTTGTTTGCACAACTTTTAGAATCTGATGATGAAAGACTGTGTTCGTTCGGAACGGAGAGCAGTGATGCCAGATGGTCGAAAATTATTTCCCTAAACAGGTCTTCAAATTTCTCCAAATCAGTGGTTTTTTTCGAAACAATCCCCAACTTGATTTCTACTAAAAAGGAAAAAAAATATATATCAACCAGATTTAAGTGGATTTAAGCTCAGGTTTTTCCCAAATGAAGGCAATTTTTGAAAAAAAAATCCCCAAATAACAATAAAGCTATTGAAAATTCCTGGTCGTAGGGATAAATCATTACATTGCCAACATTGACAAAACGTTGAACTCCCCAGATTTGTCCCCAAAAATTTTAGAATTCCCCAAAAAACTCCCCACAAACATTTGGTCCCCAAAATTGTCCCCAGAAGCCTCAAAAATCCCCAAAATGGGGACAAAATCCCCAATCTGGCATCACTGACGGAGAGTGCATGCGTTATTTATATCGCGTGTTATGCAAGGATGTGGTTTCATTTCTGCTTATGTGGCTTCTTTACTGCAGTAGCTTCTGTCTAACACACACGCAAAAAAAAATTCTAATAATACTTACTTCCCTATTCAGTCACAAGAAATACTAAAAAATATGCAAAATATTTTTCAATAAAAAATAGTCTCTTCTATTATAGAAATGAATAAAATTCATTTTTAAATAGAAAACATTTACTTTTAAATAGAAACGTACATATGAAAAAAATTATTAAATAGTTAGTTTTATTGTAATCATAAATTTATATTAAGTTAAAATTTAAGGTAATTGAACTGTAATTAATTACATTCAAAAATCGCATTTTATTTAGTCACTTTCGTGACTTATGTTATACTTAAAGCATAGAAGAAATGCAATGTTTTATGATATCAAATGTCAAATGATAAAAACAATTCACGCAACAAGTATCTGTCAGCATTAAATAGGACACAATAACGTGCATGAGCAATTTCTTTCCGTTGATATATAGCCGCAAGGAAGAAATTGCTTTCACTAATCCTACAACATTCTTTAGATGGAATTTCTCTTTTTACGATAAGGAAGGAAGATTAATTTCCTCGAATTTTCTTTGGTTTACATAAGAAAACAAAGAATCTGGGCTATGTTAATAAATCACACAATCTTATTCATAGCCTGAAGTAGAAAATTCTAAAATGAAATAAATTGGAATTTTTTGAATTTTAAAGGCAGCAGTTAAATGCCAGAAATTCACCTTGCATTTTTATTCGTATTTTTTAAATTTCTCATTTTCTGGTGTGTTTGAAAATAAAGTTATTTTTCATTGAAAAGTTAAATGCTTTTTTTATATACGTCTTTTTATGACCTGGTGTATATTTTTACATTAAATGCTTATTTTAAATTTAGATTTTTCGAAAATTAATGCATTTAACCTATACGATCTTTCACATACTTAAAAATTTTATTGTCAAATTATAATTTTTATAGGAAGCAATACATAAGAATACAGAAACAAATTAGTTTGCATAGGTAGGCTGATCAGTTCGCTATAAAATATTTGATCTCATAAATTTCTATTATAAGGTATACTATTCATATTAAGAGAAATGATTTTTGCTAGTCGCTCGACACTGTGACAGAATTAAATGCTTCTCATAATAGACTACCCAGCATTCAGTTCGATGCATTAACTTAAGCATAATCTTTTTATTAATTTTATTAGGGTAAGTTTAATATTTTGCTTTTTATACAATTCCATAATATTTTCGATACATATACGTTCGATATATTCCCCATAATGCACGTTCATGTGTAATATCGCTATATTCATCTATGTTAAGAAAATCTTAAATTTTAATAACTGCGAAATTTTGAAATTAGAATATTCGTAGTCGATGCTATACAAGCGAGTATGGTAAATGATAATTTAAAAGTGGTCTTGCATCTTTATGTTGAAAATATCCTCAAAATGTACGTTTATGCAAAAGTTTGCCCAATTCTGCCATGTTAAAAAAATTTTAAATTAAAAATACATACGAAATTTTGAAAGTTAAAACTTCATACTAAAATAGGGGAGACTGGGGCACAGTGGACCACCCCTATTTAAATCTCTTAATATTTAACTCTTTTAGTTTATATTGAGACTCATATATGGTAGCATGGTACTACTTGTATACATCCAAAAAACCACATGGTAAGTGCTAAGGTAGCCATTTTATACAATTTTTATGTTTTGAGGTGCTCAAAGTAATTTTTCATGTTTGAAGTTTTTTTAATTTTATCAGGACTGAACAATTGACTACAAGTATTGGATAGTTGTTAAGAAAAGGTAAGATATTGTTGTTTCTAAATTTATAAAATTTTTAGCATATTTATAGTCCATATATAATTTAAATATTATTATTTGTTTTGTCTGGACATGGGCCACAGTGGACCACCTATACATGGGGCACAATGGACTACCTTCCAATGCGTCTAAAAGTCCAAATTATATTTAATACCTTAGTTATTTTAGTTAAATTTACATATACAAATATAATGTGACTCAAAATAATCAATAATAATAATAAAAAAAAAAAAATAATGTTATAGAAAAATAAATTTCTTAAAAGGGAAAATAGTTGAATGGAATAATAATTAGGAATATCTAAATTTAATAACTATTTGAATTGTTTAATATTAAAAAAAATAAATAAAATGATTATATGATATAATAAATAGTAGGTTATATAAATTTATTGTTGTTGTTTTTAGAAACAACATATAAAAGATAAACGTAGAATAATTTTAGTTAAACTTATCTCACAAATATCATGTAAAATATTAATATCTCAAAATAATTAATAAAAATGTTTAAATAGTAATATAAGATTTAATTATATATTTCATAATTTTTATAACTATATAACATTAATAAGCAAATTAAAAATATATCTTATTGTTTTTAGTGATGGCACGTGAAAGACAAAGTAAATCTGATACAGGATTCTTCCTTTAATTTGATTTCTTATTTATTTTGATTTACTTTAAATTTTGGTAATTTTACTTCCTGAAAATGTTCGAATTATGTTTTTTAGACTAGAATTGCATAAGGAACTAATTTTAGGGAAACAAAATGTGTAACTTACATTTATTGAACATTAACAACAGAGGTTGGTCCACTGTACCCCGGGTTGTGGACCACTGTGCCCCGGTGATGGGGCACAGTGGTCCACTTTGTGAGTGCACACAATTTATTTATTTATTCGTAATGTATTAGAAGTATTGTTATAAAAAAAAGTAGGACATGTCAAGAAAGGTTTAAAGAATGTTTTCTAATTTTTTTCAAGTACATTGATTTTTATTTTTGGTGAAAAAAAAATTCAAGTGTAAAAGTGGTCAACTGTGCCCCAGTCTCCCCTATGTTCCTGCCAGTATCATAACTCATATTTTAAGCTAGTTTCACATCTCTGAAATAAAAATATTCTTTTTAATGAATTTTTAAGTGATTATTTGTAATATTCTTACATGCTAAAAAAATTATAAATTTTGGATAATATGCGAAGTTTTTAAATTAGAATCTTGCAGATCGATAGGTGCCTCACCAGCGTCATCAGTGATATTTAAAGTCTGATTCGACTTCTCTACGGTCATTTATTCTTGAGATATCGTGTAAAAAGTCTAACAAACTAACAAATTAACAGACACCCTACCGGCGGACGCTACACTGATTTTGTGATTTTCAGATTCTACACACCTGAAAACGGCTAAAAATGTCAAAAGACCAAGTTCAATATATTTTACATTTACCCCCATACCTATAATATAATGTTTAACTAAAAGATAAAAAATAGCACAGCTTTTTTTTAATTATTATTATTTATTATTATTATTATTATTATTTTATGTATTGTGAACACATTCGTTTTAAATACATTTGTTTTACATATTTACTTTTACATTTTACAAAAGCTCTTATGCTTATATACTTTTAATACGCTGTAAATATTATGCCTTAGCGTACAAGGAAAAAAAAATCATTCATTTGTATAATTTTTAATCTGTATGTCTGGAAAAATATTTAATACGCATGTTGAAACTGCATAATACTTATAAATAATCCTATTACAGTTACAGAAAAATATTTTATTTTTACTCTACACACATTTCTATGAATAAAATATTTGTAATTTATATTGTATGTAATGCGGTAATTAAATTTTCATTAAAAAAAAAAAAAACTAGTTTTCTGACTTTTACAATCTTTTTAGTTATTTATTTATTTATTTTATAAGCAGGAGGAATCTCTAATATCTGGAAAATCATTTTAATATTTCTTATTATAGCATATTTTAATAAAAGAATTTTTTTAGAATTATCTATAAAATATATGTAGACATATACATTTATGAATCTTTTTATAAATCCTAAAATAAAGTTGTATTAACCATTTAATCATTTATAACTTAGTACACGAAGTACACAAAATGTAACCGAAGGAAAGAGCACAAGTGAAAGAATTATTTTTTAAATTATAGTTATTAAATAAGTGAATTTTTCATGTCTTCTTTTCTCTTGATAGATTCTGTCTGTATCATAATGATTTAGCAAAACAAGAACGATTTAATCTTATTTTAGAAAATATTTCAATAGTTAAGAATCAAAATATTATATGGGATAATTACAGTAAGATGGGAAATTTATATACTCATGAGAATAAAATAAAATAAAAGAATCTGTCAAACAAAAAATTTAATTTAGTGCGACAGGAGAAAAGATAATTATATTAAAAGATCTATACTAACGATAAAGAAGACAACACTGGTCAAGTAGATATCGCCAACGTGTATTCAGAAGGCATCATCAAATATCTAAAATTATTATTTGATGACTATATCCATTTGTATAGCCAAAACATATTCAGAATCCATCGTCAATACTTATTTAGAACCTATAACCAACAAATATTCAGAAACCTTATTCAATACATATTCTGAAGAAATAGCCAACAGAAATATTGATAAGCCATAATCAATATATATCCTAAAGAAACAGCCAATAAATATCATGAAGCCATCATCTATATATATAAAAGAGCAGAGTCTGTGTGTGTGTCTGTCTGTGTGTGTGTGTGTGTCCGCTATAGAATCCTAGGCCGTTTCACCGAGCGGGACCAAATTTGGCACGGTTAATGTTTACGACCCGAGAAAGACAACGCCGCAAGCGATTTTACAAAATTCGCCCCCCAAGGGGGGGAGGGGGGGCAAAACGTAATTTCACAAAATCCTTCATATCTCAAACAAAAAAAAAAAACAGATATCCGTAAAATTTTTGCTTTTAAATATAACTAATACAAATGTCTAAAAATCGGTTTCTGGAATTTTTGAAATTCGGTCCCCAAGGGGGGCGGGGCAAAATGTGATTTCACATGCGTAAAACGTGATTTCGCATAATCCTATATATCTCAAACAAAAAAAATAGATATACGTGAAATTTTTGCTCTAAAATATAGCTAATGCAACTATCTAAATACCAATTTCTGGAATTTTAGAAATTCAGACCCCAGGTGGGGCAGCAAGGTGGGGGGGGTATGGAGCAAAAACAAATAGAAGTACAGTTAGGCCGTTGAAAATTGGTACAGATAGGTTTTAAAGGCCTGCAAGTCGAATGGGGATATTTTCGATTGTGTAAAGTTATTAGGAGGGGCAGGAAGGGGGGGAGGGGAGGGGGGGGGGCAAAAAAATAAAAATAGTGTCAGATCGTTCAAAATTGGTGCGGAGAGATTTTCGATACTTACAAATCGATTGCGGATATTTTTGAATTTGTAAAATTATTAGGAGGGGCGGGTAGGGGGTGGGGCGGTAAGGGGGGACTATGGGTCAAAAACAAATCGAAATACAGTTAGGCCGTTCAAAATTGGTACAGATAGGTTTAAGAGGCCTGCAAGTTGAATGGGGATATTTTCGAAAGTGTAAAGTTATTAGGAGGGGCGAGAAGGGGGAGAGGAGAGGGGGGGGCAAAAAATAAAAATACAGTTAGATCGTTCAAAATTGGTATATAGAGGTTTTCGATACTTACAAATCGATTGGGGATATTTTCGAATTTGTAAAATTATTAGGAGGGCCGGGAAGGGGGTGGGGCGGTAAGGGGGAGCTATGGGCAAAAACAAATAGAAATACAGTTAGGCCGTTCAAAATTGGTACAGATATGTTTTAGAGGCCTGCAAGTCGAATGGGGATATTTTCGAAAGTGTAAAGTTATTAGAAGGGCCGGGAAGGGGGGGGGCAGAGGGGCAAAAAAAAAATAGAGTTAGATCATTCAAAATTGGTACATCGATGTTTTCGATACCTACAAATCGATTGCGGATATTTTTGAATTTTTAAAATTATTGGGAGGGGCGGGAAGGGGGTAGGGAGCGGAGGGGAAAAAGAATAAAAATAGAGATAGATCGTTCAAAACTGGTGCATAGAGGTTACTTTCAAATCGATTGCGGATATTTTCGAATTTGTAAAATTTTTATTGCGCTCATATATATGCATTCGCGCGTGCGCATCGCGCACGGGTCTACGCTGCCGAAGGCAGTGGGGACCCGGTGCAACATTTTTCCCGATCAGAGTTTTTTTGCTTTTTTTTTTCACATGATAAAAATTAATGCAATTTTGAGAATTCATTAATTATAATGATTCATTTAAAAATAGTGACCAGCGAAGAGGGCGTAGCCTGCTAGTCAATATATATTCAGATGTCACCAACAAATATTCAGAAGCTATCTAACTTTTGAATGGCATTGGTCTCGGATATAGAAATCTGCACTTGGTTTCTACAAACAATCAGGGAATAATTTTAGGTTTTGGAAAAGAAAAATTTTTTTACAGATTTTGCATAATATTTTAAAATAATTTAAGAAATTAAATAGTAAAATACGGTATTGACAGGCATCCTGGCCTATTTAAAGTGGAAAACTACAAACGGTAACAATGCAAAATAGTAGATTGGAAGAAATAGCCCTGTCGTACTAAAAATTGTTTAATATATTTCCTATTTCGAAGGTTTAAATATAGGTAATCAATCAAATAATCATTATATTTGTTTACTACAATGTTTAAAAACTTTCCTTTTCTGCGGGAATAATTATCGTTTATTTTCAGTATTGGTAGAATAAATAAACGATATTGAAAATATGCTTCGCCATTGAGGTATATAGTATATGGATAGTCGGTAATCTAGTATTTCTGCTAGATAATCAGGAGAGAGTTATTCTTTATAAATGGCATATTGCAGCGATCACTGCAAAAGAAGTACCGGAAAGACAAATATTGAGGGAGGAGAAAAAATACCAATGCTTGTGTAATCGTTTTCTCTGGAGACATCACGTGATGCATTAGACGGATTTCATTTATTAAACAGGATAAATATCATAATTATTTTCATTTAATCTTTATTTTAGTATATAGAATAGAAAAAAACAAGTTTTTTTTTTTTTTTTTTTTTTTTTTTTTTTTTTTTTTTTTAACTTCATAGCACGCTATTTTTTTTCAATAAACTGAGTATTAGTTAATTATATTCTATCAGTTCTAATACGCGGATTATACATAAAAAAAAAGAGCTATATATATATTATATTTCTTTAAAGAGAAATATTTTCAATAAAATAGATATCTATTTAATCATCCTTGCCAACATTCTAAATAATAATCCTTAGATTTGTTAGTACCCGCCCTCTAATCTGCACCACTTTATTTTTAGAATAATTTTCTCCAAATGTAATCACGATTAAATAAGAAGAAAAGTAGTATAAAAAAAGACTGGCGAATGAAAAAAGGCATGTACTAACTGTACTACGGAATATTGATTAGGATGTTGTCAGGTATGGTTTAGTACTTTGTTATCTATTACTGTAAGAATTAATATTAAGTTATAAATATTGTATCTATGAAAAAATACGATTATTAGATTTTTGCTGTTTAAATGTTTTTTAAATTCATTGTCGCTTTTTTAACAGAGATGTATGTATATGTGTGTAAGTGTCTGTGAGTGTATGTACATAAGTTTGAACACACTATTTTCTAAACGCTGCAATCAGATACAGGGACCGACTAAGATGTCTGGACGCTAAAGCACAAATTATATTTGACTCGCCCCACTCCATTTTTTTTCTAACTTTGTTTAAGTTCAATGATACGATCATGTTTCATAAAAGTATATGCTGCATACACTTTGTTTGTTAGATGCAGGGCTCGACTAAGATTTTTGGACGCTAAGACACAAATTATATTGACTCGCTCCTGTCCATTTTCTTTCTAACGTTTTTTAAGTTCAATAATACGATCATGTTTCATAAAAGTATACGTTGCATACAATGTCACTATCATTTTCAACAATAATTTAATATGAAACATGATTATAAGGTATGAAAAAAAATAATAGTAATTAAAACACGATTTATGGAAACAAGCAAGTATAAATAATTAAAAATTCTACTAAAAAAATGTATGTATATATAGAGAGAGATAAAAGCATACTTGACAAATATATAATCTTCTTTTCTCAATCTGAATAAATATGCATAAGAATATATAAATAAGAAGGTTGAAAACCTGTTTGAGATGCAATTTTGTGTTAAAAAAGCTTAGGATTTTAACAAGGAATATCACCTTAAAACACAAACATTACTTCTTGTACTTCTCTGTTTCTTAAATAACTCTTAAAATGTTAGCTTTAAAATGATACATTATTGCAAGTAAATAAATTAATAATATTAAAATATTCTTTATTTTTAACACATGAGATTTGGTCCGATTTACAAAAATTTCACATTACCTTTAAGAATTTTCATATTGTAAAAGATCCGAAATGCTGAATTTTAAGACCTACTTAAATTTGGAAGGGAAATTGTACAAATAAGAAACGTTCATTTTTTTTTATAATGTATTAAATTGAAGATTGCAGTATTAATTTACCTATATTTGAGGACCGTTAAATTTGGAAGCACTCAGGTAATTCTCCGCCTTAATCTGGCCCTGTTCAGATGAGCCCTAATCATGTATGTATTTTATACTTCACCATTGCACAAACCATATAATAGATTTTCAAGAGTGTAGGATTTATTGTTACAGAGACATGAAGAAAAATTCTTGTTCTTTAACTCTTATGTACTCAACTTGAATTACGCTAGCGTTTGAAATTCTCATTTAATTAAGATCAAATTGGATACGCCTATTATAGGCCATCGTAACAATAATATACAAATGGAATTTCATGATTCTAAGACATACAAATTTTTATAATCATGCAAAATAGAATTATTATACATTGTTTAATAATTTATATTATTTGTTGTACTTTTTAGTAAAATTAATTTAAGTTAAAAATGTGAATGTACGTACTACTTGTAGTGCAATGAAACATGATATATATCACGTTTTAATGAGATTAATTATCAGAAGTTAATTAAACTATTTTAAAGGTAATGAAACTTTTGTATGTTTTAGCATTTTGTTTATCGCTATTTTTAGAATTATTGTTTCTGTAAATTGCGTGATTACTATTTATATATATTCTTTATCAGTGACGCGCAGTATTCGAATTAATGCACAAGTGTTCGAATTCTGGGCAAAACATTTAAACATTATATTAAGGCTTTTCATTTTCGTTTATTTATAGAATTATTAAGAGATAAAAAATTTGTTGAACGCATAGCATTTACCAAATGTTTAGAATTAGAGTAAATTAAAAAAGTTTTTTTTTTTTTTTTTTTTTTTTTTTTTTTTTTTACAGTAAAACTAAGATTGTACTGAAATTATTATTTTCTTCTTCACTTGAATAAGTTATTTTGCTAAACATTTATACAATTCTATACAGTTTTCATCAGTTGTTTCTATATAAATCCAATAGTACACAATTTTTATGCATTTTGAAAATATTTTTACAGAGTAAATTGTTATGTGCTTCAAAAAATATATCGTTTTGTAATTATATGATATTTTTTTATATTATAATATAAAGATTTAAATCTAGAACGCTTGTTTGGTAGATAATGAAAATGATATTTGATTGAAATAACAAATTTTTATGTGCTTGATAAACGAACTGTATTTGAGTTAAGACCAATTGTCTGCACTTAGTGACATGGGTCTGAGGGGGAATGCCCTCTGAAAGGGTTTCTATAAGAACTCCTAGCCCATATTTACACAAGTTTCGGAGAAAACTACAGAAAACTTCGAAAGGACAGGTCGATTAGCGCAACCTGGGATCGAACCCGGCACGTAGAACAATTCAAGAATTGGTGGAGCATTAAACGAACAGGAAGAGAAAGAAATATTGACGGAATGAAAAATATATCCTGAATTTTTATTAAATATTTTTACGACAATTACATATATTGAATATTTTACTGTTTCTTTTATTCACTTAACATTTTTTCCTTCATTTCATATAATGGTGGGAAATATTTTAGCCATGTTGCATTAATTCCAGATCGTTTTTTACAGGTATGAAAAAGAATTTTGCAGGATTTTTAAAAAAATAAATTAAATTTATGTGAATGTGCTTTTATATTATCTTATGCATGCTGAATGGAAAAAAAAAAAAAAAAAAAAAAGCTAACAATAAAGAATAGTTAATTATTTCTAAGTTATTTTAGATAATGTAATGGTTAAAAAAGCTTTGGAATTTACGATACAGCTTCTTTTAATTATTTACAAATTGATGGATGCATATATCTTATTAGTAACCGCATATTCGAATATATGTTTGAATATGGACTGTATGTACACTGTAAAAAATATGTCCTATTTGCTGCCAGAAATTCTCTGTAATTTGATAATGTAATTTTTTCGAAAATTGCACGTATTTTCTCAAATTACAGAGAATTTCTGGCAGCACATAGGACATATTTTTTACAGTTTATGTCATTTTCGATGACCATACATTTGCCCTCGTCATAACCTATAGGAAAGAAATTACACGGATGGAGGTGCAGTGAGTAAGGAGACTAATTACTGTTTACACTGTAAACATTTCTGTATTACAAGGTAATATAACCAAGGCAAAAATTATTATAATATTTATTTATGATTATCCTTATCACAGATATAAAATTTAGACATGTTTGATATTTGCCTTTGAAATTCGTTGTCGTTGCCTCCTGTAATAAATAAATCTCTTAATTTTGAATACTTTCTTAGATCCTGTGTAATAATGAACATTTATTACAACAATCACAATTTTAGTACTTCTTGGCAAACGGAAAATTTTATTTTATTTTATTTTATTTATTTATTTATTTATTTGTGTGTCTGTGTGTGTGTGTAAGAGTTTTCACTAAATAAATAAAATAAATAAAATAATTAAATTTTCCGGTAGCCGAACAGTGCTAACTTTAGCAACTATGTCTGCAATGTGCAATAATAATAATAATAATAATAATAATAATAACAATAACAATAATAGCAGTTAATGAAAAAGCAAATATTCCCAAGTACATCAACTCATAAAATAATGTACATTAAAAATGTAATATTCTAAGAAGAAAACAGCAGTTGTAATAAGATTCCTTAAATTACCGATTTTAAATAATAATAATTGGAAATTCCGTAATTAAGTACAATAATGAACAATATCAAATATTAAACGAAAACAAATAACAATTTAAATAATAAAAACATATATTATAATATGGTTTCTAAAAATATATTATGCATAAATTGCTTGAAAAAAAAAAAAAAAAAAAATCGTATAAAGAAAATTTCAGTTCTGTGTACTTGTAAACGAGTATTAATTTATGCCGAACTTGAATGTTATTTATGTGACATATAATAAGCAGAATTGTTTGTGGACGCATTACATAATGACAGGCCATTTATGGTGGATTTTAGGAAAATAGTAATATCAATTGAAATTATCTTTAGATATATACTTTAGAAAAGAGGTAATTTAAGAAAATAACAAAGGGGTATTGTTTTTATACATTTTAGATCAAATAAAACTGAATGAAATTCTATTTATATAATTTATCTCTCTGAATTGAAATGCATTTTACTTGTATTGAAGAAATAAACTAAGGCATATAAATATCTAAAATACAGTATTACAAAGGGTTTACAGACAAGAAATTAATTGGGTTATTTTTTAAAACGAAAATATATTTCGATGGCCTTTTCATCAATTTAATTGAATCGATTTGACTAAATTTAATCAAAATAAACTGTTTCGGTATTTAATTGGCAAAATCTTTTGTAATTTAACGGATTAATTATAAAAAGGATGTAAAAACAGAAAAATTCTTTTTTATTATAACTACGGAATTTCCTATTTCCCCTGAACAAAAGAAAATAAAATGTATTCAACTATAAAAACACTACTTCCATTACCCTGCTACCGTAGGTAATGGAAATATTGTATTCGGTTCAAAACATCGATATCGAGTTTTCACCTGATTTACAAGTTTTAAGGCCTCCTGAGTCCAAAAAAGTAGTTTTTGTCAATTGTTCTGTGTGTATGTGTGTGTGTGTGTGTGTGTGGAATCTTCTAGCTATCATATCTCCGAAATTAATAAAGATAGAACTACGAAACTTCAGAATTGATAATGGTCTGGTGTACAGATGAATTTTCTAAATTTTCGTGAAAATTGGAAAACGGAAGTAGGTCAACGGAAGCCGGAAGTGGGACCGTAAGTCCGTATCTCAAAAACAGCAAAACGATTTTCTTCAAAGTTGCTATATAAACACTTTTTTAAATGTCTTTTGGAATGATATAGTTGGTTAGTTCAGGAAAATTGATAGGCGTTCTGTATAAATAGCTCAATTTCAGGTCTCGCAAGTACGTTCCTTTAATAACGGCTGTACGGATTTTTTTTCAAACTCGCCATATTAACTCCCTTTTAAATATCCTTTTTTAAAGCCTTTTTTTCAGCTTGCTTTCTCTGTCATAAACGTTCTGCCGAATTCGGGTTAAAAACGGAAAAAGGGAAAAATAGATTGAATATCAGACCTATTGTTACAAATTCGGTACCAAGCGAAAGGGGTGACGTTTCTGAATACAGGGGTGTAAACAGTTTTTCGACACGACAATTAGATTTTTTTAAAAATAACTATAAAGTATAAAATTTAGGTGGCGACAACTCTTGTGTAATATATGAAATAGATCAGAAATATCAACCCTATCGTAACAAATTTGGTACTAAATGAAAGGGGCAATTTTCTGAATCCAGGGGTGCAAAAAGTTTTTCTACACGACATTTAGATTTTTTTTAAATTAACTAAAGTCAGAAATTTAGGTGGCAACAAAAAGAAAAAAAAAAAAACTATTTTTATTGGTAATTTCTAATACACGTGACAAATAAGCAATGCAAGATTAATTTTTCTTTTATCATTATTTTTTAGTTTGATTTCTTTAGAAATCGACCCATTGCAATCACTTCGTTTATCTATATCTATCTATCTATCTATCTATCTATAATGAAAATTTTGTCATCACGATAACTCCCGACATAATACTCCAAATCGAACCAAATTTGGACAGTGAAATGATCTTATAAATATCTTGGATGAGTTTGTTAACCAAGTTTCTCCGACCTTTTGTTTTGAAGTGGCAGCCACTTGAAAATTTCAAACCGACATTGTAAAAAAGCATATGTAAAGCAAGATTTGCTTGAATTTTGATGTAAATATAGACCACATAGGGGTCTCAATGAAATTTATTAAAGAAATTTATCCGCCATTTTTAATAAAGTGGTAGATAGATATCTTAAGTTAAGCGGGGCCACTTGAAATCACGCTACCATTTGAAAATTTAAAATCACAATAACTTCTGAAATAATACTCCAAATCGAACCAAATTTGGACAGTATCTTAGCTTATCTTATGAATAATTTAGATGAATTTATTAACCAAGTTGCTCCGCTATTTTGTTTTCAAGTGGAGATCACTGGAAATTTTCAAATTGTAAAAAGCGTATTCCGATTTTTTTTTACAGTATACATAGATTATACAAGTGTCTCAAATAACTTTATGAGAGAACTTTATCCGCCATTTTTAATAAAGTGGCGGATATCTTAAGTTAAGCGGAACCACTTGAAATCAGGCTGTCACTTGATAATTTAAAATCACGATAAATTCCGAAATAGTATTCCAAATCGAACAAAATTTCGACAGTGATAAATAATAATTTATCATATAATAATAATAATTTATCATATAATAGTGATAATTTCGACAGTCTTATAAATATCTTGGATGAGTTTCTTGGCCAAGTTGTTCCGTCATTTTGTTTTCAAGTGGAGACCACTTGAAATTTTTAAATTTAAATCGTAAAAAGCGTATTCCGAATTTGTTTGAATTTGATGTAAGTACAGACCACATAAGGATCTCAATGAAGTTTATTAATAAACTATTCATAAACCTTCTGCCGAATCCGGGTTAAAAACGGAAAAAAGGAAAAATAAATTAGAATATCAGACCTATCGTTACCAGTTTGGAACCAAATAAAAGGGGCAAATTTTCTGAATACAGGGGTGCAAACAGTTTTTCGACACGACAATTAGGTTTTTTAAAAATAACTAAAGTATGAAATTTAGGTGACAACACTTCATTTTAATTCATTTCAGTCATTTTAAAAAGTACGTGGCTCATTACAAAGCCAGTAACAACTGAAAGGATCAATTTTTCTGAATCCAGGGGTGCAAACAGTTTTTCGACACGATAATTAGGTTTTTTTTAATTAACTAAAGTAGGAAATTTAGGTGGGAACACTTCATTTTAATCTTTTCATACATTTTAGTACGAATCAAGCTAATAGAAAAAGTCTTTAATTAATTTTTTTTTATTATTATTTAATTGTACTGTTTTCCGGTGAATAATTGTGTATGACATGTTTTGGTAAAAGTTGGTATATCTAAAACGGCTCTAACGATTTTCTAGAAATTTGTTATATAAAACCCTATCGCATGATACCATATCTCATGGGTATCTACATGGTTATAACAGGAAAATTAACGGCCATCCTGATTAGGTAGTTCAGTTTTAGATCTTTTAACACACTATGTAAAGTCTATTTTACATGTCTTTGCATGTGTATAAATAGTTTCTCTTACTGGGAAAAAAAAAAAAAAAAAACTTCGAAATAATACCAAATTTCTAATTACTCATCTTCAGTTTTTTGCCTAAAAATGAGTCATATTTATTTTTATTTTTATTTTTATTTTATTTTTTATTTTCATTGATATATATATTCATATACATATTATATACAGTTTCTTCTTCTTCTTTTTTTTTTTTTTATTATTAGTATTATTTCATTTTAAACATCAGTTTTTTTTTTTTTTTTTTTTTTTTTTTTTTTTGACTTTTCAATTTATAGTATGCATTTTTTAATAAATAGAAATGTTTAGACATATTTAAATTTCTAATGCAATTTTTTAATTATTATAATCATAATTGACCTATTTTTACTTCCTTGTATTTTCAATAGATGAAAGTGCTAGTTTTGTAAAATTTTGACCTCCGATTTTTAATGGATATTTCAGGTAGCCAAAAATGCTAAAATCCGTAACTGTGACAAAACAATATTTGCAACAAGATTACTTAAATTATCATTATTAAATAATAATAAGTTAAATTGGCCTCATTAAGCCCATTAATGAACAAAATAAAACATTGAATGAAAACAAGTAACAATTAAGAAAATAAAAACATAATTTGTGAAATGATTGCTAAAAATATAGAAGCATGAATTGCTGCACAAAAAAATTCGTATAAAGAATATTTTAATTCTGTGTACTTTAGTAAATGAGCATTAATTTGTGCCGAGCTTGAATGTTTTTTATATGAAATATAACAATCAGAATTGTGTATAAACACGCCACATAATGATAGGCCATTTATGGTGGATTTTGGGAGAATAATAATAATATCAATTGAAATTATCTTTCCATATACTTAAAAAAAGAGGTCATTTAAGAAAATAACAAAGGGATATTGTTTTTGTAGATTTGAGATCAAATGAAACTAAATGAAATGCTATTTATAAAATTTATCTCTCTGACTTGGAATGCACTTTATTTGTATTAATGAAGAAGGATATAAAGTACATAAATATCTAAGATAAAAGATTACAAAGGAACTATGAACAAAAAGATAATTTAGATAATCTTTATTACGATTTCTTTATTACAAAAAAATATTTTGTAATTAAACGAAATAATCAAAGAAAAAAAAGTGTTAATTAAAAAATAAGATTTTCTTTTTTGCATAAGAAAATATTTTATATACTTCGACACAAAATAAAGGAAAATTCATTGAATTAAAAAATAATTTTTGTTTGAAAGCTGCAAAACCTTTAAATAATTAAAAAATTTCAATTTACACACCTTTAGTTTTTCACCTGATAAAAATTCATGGCTAGTTATTTCATTCCAAACTTTATATATATACATGTGTATGTGTGTGTGTGTCGTCTATTTGCAATATTTGTCATCTCTAAAAACTAAAGTTTTGGGGCAATGCCGATTTTTGTCACACTCAGCCAAAATACAATTGGAACCAAAACTCTTTAGTTTTACAGTCATTAGAGCAGTACGTTTGAAAATTCGAAATAAGATGGCAGGAGCAAGTGAAGGGAGGGGGTTATTTAAGTTTTATTTAGTATTTCGCAGTCTTTGCAACTTATTTTGAAAAAAATTTTGAAAATTTATTAAAAATGGTCTTAATCCCATTAGCCATGAGCTATTCTTTGATACAGTTGGAAATCAGACATCAATTGTAAACAGACTTACACAGACACGTCGCTTTATCCTGCTGAATCACCATAGGTATGTATTAAATTAATGACCATATGATTAATTACTCACACTATGCTAACTATGATGCTGTTATGTTATTATTTTATATTATGTTAGTCCAAAGTAATAGTACATTACTACTGAAAGTTGGCTTTGTTTCTTCTGTACGTCGTCACGGAAGAGGAAAATTATTACTTTTCCTCTTCCTTGAATAATTAAAAGATGCTTCTTCTACAAATTTTTCACTGTTCGAAAGAAACACGAAGCTAAATTTTTAAGAACATTGTGTGCACCATCAAAGTGTAGTAACACATGAGAGAAAACACAATAACGTTAACCTAATCAACATGTGTGCTTGGTGGAAACGTTTACTTCGAATTTAAAAAAACTGAAAAACACGCATTTTCCTAATTTAAGCAGTTGGCCGGTTTTTCAATTAAACGACACACACGCATACATACTATTTTTTTAAAGACCCTTTTTATTTTCTTCATAATTATATACTTGGCATAATATGAATGCAAACAAAATAGTATTAAAAAAAAGCGAGAGTAATAGTATTTCGGAATAAATTAAAAATGTTACCAGTTAGTATATATATTATTTTTGAATTTTATGCAGCTCGTTATTAAACACTAGTTTTCTAGAATTTTTTTTCTTTTGTTGTTGTTGGTTCCTTGTAATTATTATTAATGCAAATATAAACACACATTTAAATGATTTAAATAGCTTTATGTTATAAACTTAACACTGTTTATTTAAAAAAAAAAAAAAAAATTGTTGTTTCTATTATTATTATTATTATTATTATATTGCATTATTATTATGACGCATTTTATTTAAAAGTTTTGATTTTCAAGTATTTTTATTGCAAAATGTACGTTGCAGTAGTTATATATATATATATATTGTAATTATTGTTGTATTTACATTGCATTCACATTAGATGCGTTTTTATAAGCATGAAAACAGAATTTTATAGGTTATTCCAAATATAAATAACATGAGTAAACTTACATATGTCTCACATATAATAGATAAATACTTTTCACGCGCAAAAAAACAATAATAATAATAATAATTTGTATTGTTATTATTATTATGACACACACAAAAAAAAAAATAATAATAATAATACATTAATGTATCAATAAAAAAAAAAAAAAAAAAAAAAAAAAAATTCACAATGAAAAGTAACATTCAACGAAGAAAATAGCGATAGTAATAATATGCATTAATATCTAAAAACAAAAACAAAAAATAAATAAAAGAAAATTTGAAAGAACAAAAACATCTAATATATTTAAACATCACACCGTCTCATTCAAATACATTGAAAATAAAAACTTCTTTAATTTTTTTTAATGAATATCCTTTTAGCTGGTTAAAATGTGTTAATCAGGAAAATACCGTTTCCCCTCTTTTTTTCTTCCTTCTTGAATTTCTCACTATATTCGATTGCAGATTGATAATTCTCTGCTAAAAAGACTTATATTTCTATACCATATTTTGATTTTCCCTCAGAACGTTTTGCTAAAGTACTTAAACCTCATAATATTTATACTGCTTTCCATCCCATTAAACAATTAAAAACATTCTTTTTAACTTTAAACCTCAAATTACTTCTTTAGGTTTAATTGGTGTCGTATATCTAATTATCTGCAAAGATTGTAATTATGTCTCTATAGGTCTTTGAGTGCAAATGTGGTTATAGTACTGATGATGGAACTCGAGAGAGTTTCAAAACGTTTACTTATATATTTTTTAATGTTTTTAAAATTTTTTAGATGTATATTTTAATTAACTTTTTTTCTGGTCTCATAATTAAAAAAATTGTTTTTATTAAAAAAGAAAAAAAAAATCATATAATATATTTTCTAAAAATATATGTACATAAGTTGCTAGACAAAGTAATGAAAAAAAAATCACAATAAGAAAAAATTCATTTTTCCAGCATTTTGACTAAAAGAGTAACCATCCATCGCTATTTATATGACTTGAAGCAATAATAATTTTTATTCCATTACCTTACTACCGTAAGTAATGGAAGTATTGTATTCGGTCCAAAAATTCGACATTGAGTTTTCACTTGATTTACATGGTTTAAGATCCCCTGAGTCCAAAAAAGTGGTTTTCGGCAATTGGTCAGTGTGAGTGTGTTTGCGTGTGTGTTTGTGTGTGTATGTGCGAAATCTTCTGACTATCATATCTCCGAAACTAATAAAGATAGAACGACGAAGCTTCAGAATTGACACAGGTCTAGTGTTCAGATGAAATTTCCAATTTGGTGAAAATAGGAAAAATGGAAGTGTTAATCCGAAACCGGAAGTTGGACCGTAAGTCCGTATCTCAAAAACAGATCTAACGACTTTCTTCAAAATTTCTATATGAACACTCTATTAGATGTCCTTTCGAATGATATAGTTGGTTAGATCAGAAAAATAAATAGGTGCCCTGTATAAATAGCTCAATTTCAGGTCTCGCAAGTGCGTTCAATTTAAAACGGCAGCACGGTTTTTTTCCAAACTCGGTATAATAACTTTTTTTAGATGTCCTTTCACATGTAATTGTTGTTTTCCGGTCAACAATTGAGTTTGTCATATTTTGGTGAAAGTCTATATCTCAAAAACGGCTCTAACGATTTTGTTGAAAATTCTTACATAAATCCATTTTAGATATCCTTTAGGTAGGTTAATTTTAGATCTCAGAAACTGATGTTTCAGAAGATAACTCAGCCATTTTTTCTGCTATTTTCTAACTTCCCATGTAAACTTTGTTTTATACTCGTTGTTTGTTTTATTCTCTTTGTTTTATTCTATTTGTCTTTACTCGTGTATTAAGTTTCTCATACCGGAAAAAATTTAGTTTCTACTTCGTTAAGTCAAAAAAAAAAAAAATGAAATATGCATGTTATACGTGTAATAGTGGGTAATGGAAGTCGCGTGGTTGTTTCACACCATATTTTTTTTACATAAAACTTAATCAACAACTATTTGTCTGAATTTAGGAGAACAATAAGAACAGTTAACATGATATTTCGATATACTTAAGAATAGAGGCAAATTAAGAAGGTAACAAAATAAACTTACTTCTGTATGTTTAACATCAAATGAAACTGGATGAAATACTAAACAAATCATTTATCTCTATAATTCAAATGGAATTTATCTGTACTGGAAAAGTAAGATAAGGTACATAAATGGCTAAGATACAGGATTACTAAGGGATTAGGAACCAAATGATAACTGCATTATTTTTTTTTTTTAAGACAATACGTTTCTTTAGTCAGTTCATCAATTGAATCGAAGAACATTAAAAACACCGCACAAACTAGTGATGCCAATAAAGCTATTCAAATCCCCATTAATCTTTTGTATCACCGTGTTGCATTTCTGCAACATGCCAAAATGTCGAAGTTATTTCTACAGGAAGTTTTGAAATCTGATGTTTACTGACTATTGCTGTCTTGCAATACAATAGTTAACACAAAATGTTTATAAACAAACATAGCGATGTGTGATGTTTTCACATCAAAGTTTAATTTATGAAGAAAAAAGTTCTGATGTAAACTTCCTAAACGTAAACAGTTTTCATAAACGCAAACTTATAAGAAATAAAAGCAAATTATAAGTCAGCATTCGTCATAACATAATTAAGACTTTTTTGAATTTTCCTTTAAACAGAAAACTTGAATATTTTGAAAAATTTATGTAAATATGTCAGACATCCAACAAACATTTTTTTTTTTTTTTTTGTCAATAAATGCTTAATTTTTTGTGTAATGTTTATAAAACTATTTTTTATATGCTTCAAATAACATATTCAAACATATGTGTAAATATTTTTGAAATCTGAGATCTTGAGGTATAAAGGTTTAATAAATCACAATTTATTAAATGTATTTAATTAAACAATAAATGAAAGCAATCAACAATTGAATAACAATAAATATAAAAGATAATATGTTTGCAAAATAATTGTAGACATAAATTGCTAAAGGAAAAAATGAGATAAAAATTATTTCAGTTTTTGTTTACTTCAGTCAAGTGGTAATATATTGTACTGAACACGGTTGTTTACTGTTTATATGACTTATAACAATAAAACTTCTTAATGAAAACAAAACACGATAGCCTGTTTATCGGAATTTATGAGAATAGAAAGAGAAGTTGAAATGATCTTTAGATATATTGAAGAATAAAGTTTATTTAAAATGGTAACTAAGGACGTTGATGCTGTAGATTTAGGATCTCATTATGAACCTTTGTTACTTTGCCTTTTGTTACCTTAAGAACAAAATCAAATATTAAATGAAAGCAAGTGACAATTCAAACAATAAAAGAATAAGATATGATATAGAAAAAATAGTTAATTATTTGCGGTATGAAACTGAGCTTCAAGGTGAAATTCGGCATAAGAAGAATGCACTGTTGCTTGCTGGGTATCTCAGTCTTGCTGCTTGTTACTTAAAATAAGATATAATATGTTTGCTAAAATATATATAGATATATTGGTGGTAAAAATAAATAAATAAATAAATAAAAGTAAAAGTCGTATAAAAATTTTTTGATTTCGTGGACTTTAGTAAATGGGCATTATTTTATACTTAACTTAAATTTATATTATTTATGTGACGTTGTATGAGTTGTATGAGTTGTTTATAATTAGTAACAACTCATTATAAAGTATGAGTATATAACAACTCATATAATGAGCTGTTATATGAGTTGATTATAATCATAACACATAATATCAGGGCTTTTATGATGGAACTTAAGGAAATTTTAAGACCAGTTATCTTTTGATATACTTTAAAAAAAAAGGGGGGGGGGCATTTAACAAGATAACAAAAGAAGTTTATTTCTGTAAATTAAGATCGAATAAAATTAAATGAATTATTTATATCATTTATTTTTCTGAATCGAAATGCACTTTATCTTTATTGGTGAAATAAGTTAAATTACTCCATAAATACAGGGTGATTATAATTAAAGTTTTGATTTTAAAACGTTCTAAATTTAAAACTACCAGTCAGATTTATTTGATATTTTATCAGAATAATTATGAGACAAGAGAACTTTTTTAGGCGAAGAACAAAATTAGTTCCAAATTGTGTTTATAGATGGTACTCTCAGGTTATTGATAGGGGAACACCTAAATGGATTTATTATACCCGCGGATGTTGTTACCAATGGAATGGGATAGCAGGAAACAATAGATCCCAAAGGATCTCTCTTTTTTTTTTTTTTTTTTTTTTTTTGCTAAAGACAATAATACGTGTTTACAGCGAAAACAGCGATTGTGACAAGCGAAAAAGAGGAGCTTCACGGAAATAACACAGATGATTAATGTTTTGGGACTTTTTTTTTTTTTTTTTTTTTTTACTTTACCAAACAAAATTCGATCTCCTCACGATTGTTTTTGTTAAATTTCAAGTCATTCTGACGGGTAGTTTGAAAGTTAGAGCATTTTGAAGTCACAATTTTAGTTTTAATCACTGTGTATCGAAAATATAAGATTTCAAAGGGTTTATGAACAGGGAGCTAATTAAATTATTACTATTATTATTATTATTATTTTTTTTTTTTTTTTTTTTTTTTTTTAAGAAAATATTTCGTTAGCCACTTAATGGATCCAATAGAATCGATTTGATAAAATTTAATCAAAATAATCAGTTGCGGATTTTAATTCAAAAATATTTTGTAATTTAACGAAGTTATTAATTTCTTTAAATAAAAACAGCGAATTTTTCTTTCTTATATAAGTCAAATTTTGTCTACGCACCTAAAAAAAAAAAAAATAAATAAATAAATAATAATAATAATAATAATAATAAATAAATAAATAAATAAATAAATACATTCAATTATATATTTTTTTTTCCAACTAGAAAACTTTGGAATAATGTAGAATTTCTAAATACATATCTCCAGTCTTTTGCCTAGTAAGGAGTTCTAGGTATTTATTTTTTCTCAGAAATTTTCCATTTTTACTTTATTTTATTTAGATGCTGCCTGATTTTCAACACTAGTTTTATTTATTTATTTATTTGACTATTATTACAATTTTAAATATTCCTTTTTTAATAGATGAAAAAGTTAACACATATTTAAATAAATCATGTCTTGTTTTTTGATTGCATTAATGACAACCGACAAAGATTTATTATTATCATTATTATTATTTTCCCTGCTAATTACTAAAAATGCAAATATTAAAATTTATTAATATATTTTAAGTATTTGGGCAATAAAAAATTAAATAGATCTTGAAAATATAAACAAAATATGGTCATAAGTTCCCAAAAATACTTTTATTTTATCACAAATAATTTTGAGGCTTAATTTATTCATTTATTTATTTATTTAATTTTTGAGTATTTAATTTGACAAATAATCATTTCTATCGATTTTAAAATAACTAATTATGAGAATTATAATATTTAAAAATATTTTATTTAAACATTGAATTAAAAACCATTCTATCTTTTAAATAAATATAGACGTATTGTCGAAGAATGTTACATGAAGATAATCTTGAATTTTCTTGACTACTATAAACAATGATACATCATTTATATTGAAATCTTCACTAATATGACTTATATCACATATTATACGATATAAGTCTTATAACCATAAAAAAAAAATAAAGTAAGTCATAAATTTTGAAACTAAGGAGTAAAACATAACAATTTAAATAATCTTCCAATGTACAGAGGAGAGATAGTCACTTGAGAAGATAACAAAGGGACATTGTTTACTACCGAATAAAAGTGAATGTACTATCGAGAATAGTTATCTATATATTAATAGGCAAGCATGAAATTTGTTGTACACTTTAACGTGTTAAATATAGGAGTTCAGGGTTGAAAAATGTATCATTCGAAAGGTATGACTTGTTAGATGTACAGAATACAAAAATTATTCTCTTACGATGTCAAGAAGGTATTTAATATAAAACTTTTATTTTTTTATGCATTTTTTTTCATTTTATACACGTATTCTTTTATATTGAAAAATACCTAAAATAGAAAGTTGTTAAATCTGGCAATTTCTGAAAACTCAAATAAAACCATAGACATATTATCTTTTATAATGTAGCACCACTATACTCTCGACTACATATTTTTTATTCTAAGAGAAAACGGCCATCAGATGGTAAAAATTTGAGTGAATGACTGGTAGATCGGAGGTTCATACTATTGAAAATAAACGCAAGATAAAAAAGAATTTGATTTATAAGAGTTCTCTCTCTCTCTCTCTCTCTCTCTCTCTCTCTCGCACTCTTTTTTTTTTTTTTTTTTTTTTGTGTGTGTGTGTGTGTGTGATTTACGCCAGTTTTAATTTGAAGAAATATTTTTAAGAAGAAACATAATGTATTCGAATTAACTAAAGTTGACTGTTCATTTAAAAAGATTTGGATTTATTACTGTATCTTCTGTATATATAAGAAGAAAGTATAAGATTTGGAAAATCCCTTGATTTCCAGTTTTCGATGATTTTCCGAGTTTTGAGATTTCCTTGCATTTCAATTAACTGAAAGTGACTACTTATTTTTAAAAAGGTGCATATATCACTAGCTTCTGCATGTAGAAGAAGAATGTAGAAAATACAGAAAAAAATTCGATTTCCGGTTTTCGATGAAATTACACTTTTCGAGACATCCTTGCATTTCAATTAAGTGAAATTTAATAATTATTTTTTTAAAAAGTGGATTTATTTCTAGTTTCTGCACGTATAAGAAGCAAATAAAAGATACGGAAAAAATTTCGATTTCCATTTTTCGATGAATTTCCACTTTTTGAAATTTCCTTGCATTCCAATTAACTGAAATTGATTACTTACTTAAAAAAAAATAATAATAATAATAATAAAAAGTACCTTTATTATTCGATCTTCTCCATATATAAAAGAAAGTATAAGATAAAAAAAAAAAAAAAAAAAAAAAAAAAAAGAAGAAGAAGAAGCAGAAGAGAGAGAGATATTCTGTATTGGATAAATTTACACGTTTTGAGATTTCCTTGCTTTTCAATTAACTGAAATCGACAGCATATTTTAAAAAAGGGGATTTATTATGCTATCCTCTGCATGTATAAGAAGAAAATATAAGATTCAGAAAAAAAATTATATTTTCGGTTTTCGATGAAGTTACACCTTTTGTGATTTCCCGAACTCAATTCGACCATTTTTAGGAAATATCTGTCTTCTTGAGTTCAAACGTTATACTTTATGAACCAATGGAATTAATTTAACGAAATTTATTATTTTGTTGGACCGTGGTTTGACATGTTACCGAATAGATTTTGGGCTATATCATTCAACAGGTGGTCGATTTCTTCTCATTTCAGGAAACGTTCAGCATCTACAGTATACTAAATTTAGATAAATGTATTAAGGAAAACTTTGCTGATTCAGTTTGAGTGCATATCTATGAACAATTGCAGAAGCTGTGTTGGAATTGAATTCCATTTAAGAGAAGCCATTTACTTTGCTTTACTTCCCTTTGCAAAAAATTGGTCGAGTTTCGACCACTGCGCGATACTAGTATCAATTATTTCTCTTAATAAAATTTCACTATACTTCAAAAGAAAGATAAAGTTCTTAAATATCATAGATACAGGATTAAAAACGTTTTATAAAGCGAAAGAAGTTGGATATTTTTTAATTAGAATATATTATATATATATATATATATATACATTTTATACTAATGTAATCATAGCATTTTCAAGTTATGATGCCAGTGTATACGCTGTCAACTGTCACAGAAACATTAGAGGTCATTTATTTGTCTACAAGAATTCATTGAAGAAAAAATAACTTTTTGGCTGTGATGCGAACTAACTTTTTAGGACTGAGGGCCTATTAGTCTCAATCTGGGATTTTTGCGTTGTCGATTTCAATAGTTGGACATTTGTCGAAATCTAAAATTTATCGAAAATATAATTGAATAATTTGAAAGCGATGTTATAATTTGAAAAAGAAGAAGAAGAAAAAAAAAAAAACTAATAGTCCTCCATTCTAAACTAAATTCTGCTTTTGCCAGAATTTCATCAAAATCTTTTTTTTTTTTTTTTTTTTTTTTAATTATTATTATTATTATTATTATTGAAAGAAAAAGAAAAGAAAATTAATAATAATCAGTATCGTTACAAGCGATATCGAAAACATTTTTTTTAAAATAATTTTGAATTAGGAAATAAAAAGTGCGCGTGAAATAATATGAAATAAAAATAAGTAAAAAAATGAATTTAATGATTTAATGTTTTTGTTTTTCTGGGGCTGCTCATGCATATAAAAAATGCGTATTAAAACGAGTCGAAGAAGGAAGCGAAATAAGAATTGAGTTTTTCTTTTGATAAATACGATATATAATATGATACGATATATTAGACCTATCGTCCAGGGTTAGTAGGCATTTTCTTTGAAAGAAATAGTTTGTTCGTTCGGTGCAACTTGCAGATTAGTCCCGTGAGGTACAACTTTCACATTAGTCCCTTGAGGTACAACTTTCACATTAGTCCCTTGAGATACAACTTTCACTTTAGTCCCTTCAGGTACAACTTGCACATTAGTCCCCTTTAAAGATAGTGACCAGCGAAGCTGGCAAAGCATTCGTTGATTCACTACCTCAATTGATTATTATTTTTTATTTTTTAAGAAAAAAAAATGTTTCAAAGTAGCATTCAAATATTCATTTGTAAATGTACAAAATTAATTTGTAGTTTTTTTTTTTTTTTTTTTTTTTTTAATTCTTGACCACGACAATTAAAATTAAATAAAAAATTATTTATTTTATTTTTTACTCGAAAATAACTTTTTTAGAAATAGATAAAGTCACAAAATCGAAACTTTGTACATTTCCGGAATTAAAAACTTTTTAATCGAAGCCAAAACAAAGAATATTGCAATAAACTTTCCTTCAAGGGCTGTGGAAAAAATTAACCCCATGTTTTTAACATATAGATTGTTTTTTAATCATGACGTCTTTTCTCATAGATTTGATAAATTTCTTAAATAAAACATAATGTGGGTTATTTTTTTACCAAATCAGTTTATAATTGTCAATTGTTATTACTTAATAATAATTGTCTCATAAAAACTAAATTTTGCACATTTATATGCAAACATATTTCATTTAAGAACAAAATAAATTAATTTAATTCAGTGATTTTCTCTTACAAATAATACGTCCGGCATTTAAAATATACATATATAAACATTGGAACACATTTAGATGTTTTAAACGTTTTATGTTATACATTTTTTCACATTTGTCAATTTTTATACTTTTTGGCTACACGAAAATTTTTCATTCAGGCATTTAAGGGTTAATCATATAAAACTTTTCACCTTCCTTAATCAGGAGAAAAAGGTACAAAAACATGTAAAATATAGATATAGCATAAATATAGCTAAATATAGCTAAATATATATAGCATAAATATAGCTAATAGCATAATATAGCATAATATAGCATATATATAGCTTAAAAAATTCTGGTAACAAAAAAACCCTAAAAGATGAGAGCCATGTATCTACCAATAAAAATATATACATAATAAGTGAGTAACAAATTCGAATCAAGCAAAAGTTAATTTTCATTTCTTTTTTTTTTTTTTTTTTTTTTTTTTAATATTTCAAAAAACGAGCAATCAGAAATATCGAACCGAAAATCGGTGCATATGTGAGTATATATATATATATATATATATATATATATATATATTGCTTTATTTTATGTTTTGATCAAAAGAAGAAAAGATAATCTTCTCATTTAAAAATTGAAGAGAGTAATAGTAGCAATTTTAGTGATCTCTTTATATATCTAACTAGCAGGCAACGCCCGCTTCGCTGGTCCCTATTTCTCAAAATTGCATTAATTTTTATCACATGAAAAAAAAAAGAGAAACAAAATCTGAGTAGGAAAAATGTCGCACCGGGTTCTCACTGCCTTCGGAAAAAATTCCCAAAATGCTCTAACTCTTATTTCTATTATTTTCCCACTTCGCCCCCCCCCCCTCCTGTCTATCCTAATAATTTTACAAATTTGAAATATCCGCAATCGATTTGTAAGTATCAAAAACATCTATGCACCAGTTTTGAACGATATATCTCTATTTTTATTTTTTTACCGCTCTACTCCCCCCCCCTTCCCGCCCTCCCAATAATTTTAAAAATTCGAAAATATCCGCAATCGAATTGTAGGTATTGGAAACCTCTATGTACCAATTTTGAATGATCTAACTCTATTTTCTTTTTTTTTTTTGCCCCTCTGCCCCCCCCTTCCCGGCCCTCCTAATAACTTTATACTTTCAAAAAAATCCCCATTCGACTTGCAGGCCTCTAAAACCTATCTGTACCGATTTTGAACGGCCTAACTGTATTTCTATTTGTTTTTTACCATAGCCCCCCCCCTTACCGCCCCCCCTTCCCGCCCCACCTAATAATTTTAAAAATTCGAAAGTATCCGCAATCGATTTGTAAGTATCGAAAACATCTATATACCAATTTTGAGCGATCTAACTCTATTTTTATTTTTTTGCCCCCCTCCTCCCCCTCCCCTCCCCCTTTCCCGGCCCTCCTAATAACTTTACACTTTCGAAAATATCCCCATTCGACTTGCAGGCATCTAAAACCTAACTGTACCAATTTTGAACGACCTAACTGTATTTCTATTTGTTTTTTACCATAGCCCCCCCCTCTTACCGCCCCCCCCCTTCCCGCCCCACCTAATAATTTTAAAAATTCGAAAGTATCCGCAATCGATTTGTAAGTATCGAAAACATCTATACACCAGTTTTGAACGATCTAACTCTATTTTTATTTTTTTGCCCCCCTCCCCCCCTCTCCCCTCCCCCTTTCCCGGCCCTCCTAATAACTTTACACTTTCGAAAATATCCCCATTCGACTTGCAGGCATCTAAAACCTAACTGTACCAATTTTGAACGGCCTAACTGTATTTCTATTTGTTTTTGCCCCATAGCCCCCCCTTGCCGCCCCCCCCCCTTCCCGCACCTCCTAATAATTTTATAAATTCGAAAATATCCGAAATCGATTTGCAGGTATCGAAAACCTCTATATACCAATTTTGAACGATCTAACTCTCTTTTTATTTTTTGCCCCCCCCCCTCTCCCCCCCCCTGCTGCCCCACCTCGGGGCTGAATTTCTAAAATTCCAGAAATTGGTTTTTAGATATTTGCATTAGCTATATTTTAGAGCAAAAATTTCACGCATATCTATTTTTTTGTTTGAGATATATAGGATTATGCGAAATCACGTTTTTACGCATGTGAAATCACGTTTTGCCCCCCCGCCCCCCTTGGGGACCGAATTTTGAAAATTCCAGAAATTGGTTTTTAGACATTTGTGTTAGCTATATTTTAAAGCAAAAATTTTACGGATATCTGTTTTTTTTTTGTTTGAGATATGAAGGATTTTGTGAAATCACGTTTTTCCCCCCCTCCCCCCCTTGGGGGGCGAATTTTGTAAAATCGCTTCTTAGTGGATGCCTACGTCATGGAAAGAACATTGTCACAAAATTTCATGCTTCTAGGTCCAGGGGTTTGGTCTGGGCGTTGATAGATCACCCCCTCACTCAGGAAGTCTTCTTTTATATATATAGATAAAAAGGATCGTTTAAGACGATATAAAAGGAGCATTGTTTTCTGTAGATTTATGTTCAGTAAATGGGAATGAGATACGATTTGTTTCATTCAACTTTCTGAACAGAAAAGTAATTTATCTGTATTGTAAAAGTAAGATGAAGTGCACAAAAAACTCAAATACAGGATTAGAAAGGGTTTCCAAAAAGACAGCTAACTGAATTACTTTCTTAACGAGGGGATATTTTGAAAACAGTTTCATCGATTGATTCGAATAGTATTGATGATTTTGCATTGAAATATTCTATTACGATTTTTATCAATAGCAGTATTGATTTGAAAATAAAAGTAACTTGTTTTAATAATAATAATAATAATAATAAAAACACATATCTTTTGAAAATAGTGTTCTTTCGGGAGGTAGAAGATCCCATATCTTCTAAGTTACTGATACATACTGTAAGAGAATAAATGAAAACAAAATATGGTAAAGATTAAAATAAATAAAACAATAAATTAGATATAATTGCTGCTTACATTTCTAACAAACAAAACTGCTAAACGCAAGTTAATTATAAAACGAGTAATATACAGTCTATAATCTATTATCATTATGTTAACAATTGTTTTAATGAAAAATACTTTCAAAAATCAAAATTAAATTCCCTTTTTACTTAATTTTTGCCTAAATAAATCAACAATGCACATTTATTATTACGAAACTACTAATATTTACTATTATTACATAGGAATTAATTTTTACTATAGATAATCCCTTTTATGCAAAAGGTTACATACATATTTTTAAATTGCCAATGTTTTATTCTTTAAACAAAATACGATTTAATTAATTAATTTATTTATTTATTACTGCTAAAAGGAATTTAATTTTAAAAAAGAAACCTATTTTTGCCCCAGATGTTTTTCTCTAATGTAAAATATTACATTCTTTAATTCCCTATTTTTACTTTCCGAACACTATAGTGAGGAAAGTATTGTAATCATGTCAAAAATCCGAATTCGAGATTTTGATGTTTCTATACGTTTCGAGGTTCAACGAGTCCGTTTTCACTATTTTTACGATGATGTATGTATGTGTGTGTGTATGTGTGTGTGTATGTATGTGTGTATGTATGTGTGTATGTATGTGTGTATGTATGTGTGTATGTCTGTGAGTGAACACGCTAGCGTCTAAACGCTTTGTCCGAATAAGCTGAAAGTTGGTACGTATATTGTAAGTCACCATAGTACGAACCCTATAGATTTTGGTGAATCTAGCACTTATAGTTTTTTTACAGGGACACAAAGAAAAATTCTTTGCCAAATTTTTAGAAGTGTGATAGCGTCTAAACGCCTTATTAATCTCAGCAAAGAATTTGTACACATGTTATAGGTCACATTTGAACCAACTGTATAGATTTTGGTGAATCTAGCACTTACAGTTTTTTTACAGGGACACAAAGAAAAATTCTTTATCTTTATGGCCTATGAGACCAGCGATAGCATCTAAACGCCTTATTCAATTGAGCTGAAAATTTGTATGAATATTATAAATCACTGTTGCACTAACTATAATCATTTTGGTGAATCTAGCATTTATAGATTTTTACAGGGACACAACGAAAAATTCTTTATCATTATGATCTAAGGGCTCAAAGTTCAGTAGCGTTAAATAAAACCTCGTGTGATATATGGAGAAAAATACTCAAACACTCTGTTATGGTTTTCTCTCTTTTGTTTGTTTAGCAACTCCTCTTTCTTTATTTTGTCTACAAAACTGTTAGTTACTCAATGTTCGGAAAGTCGAGTGGAGTCACTCCAGATTTTTACTATGCTAAATTCAAGGCGGTCTTCCTCTATTGATGTCTACACTTGTGTTCATTTTTGAAAGAAATCGCACACAAGAACTTAAATTTTTTATGACAATTTTTGTTTAGTGCCAAAGTCACATAATTTATTCACAAACATTTCAAATAGGAAAAAAAAAAAAAAAAAAAAAAAAAAAAAAAACTCACGTTGGCAGATAATTAAATTTATTTTATATTATTTTCAGTACTGATAACCATGATTTACTGTAAATTGGAAGATATACACCTTTAACATACACACAAACAATAGGAAAAGCAATTGAAATAGCTACTTTGGAACATGTGTTAATGCCTTGTACACAAATCACTTTTCCTGAATGGATGATTTTGAATTAAAAAAAAAAAAAAAAAAAAAAAACAGCTTCTGGAAAAGTATTTCTGGAAATGTATATTCATATTACAAGTTACGTATCTATATATTAAAAGTTACATTAACTTCATTTTTTTGAATGGAAACACTCTTTCGGTTCCACATTTAATGTCCTGAGATAAGGTCTTTCAGAACATGTATACTTTAAATACATTTAGTTAATTTTTGATAGAAATACTATTAAAAATGTATTAGGGCTTCATCCATACGTTTAAAAAAAAGTTAAATTAAGATTTCGCATAAAAAAACATTATTATCATTTAGAAATCAGACTAAAAGTATGAAAATTTTAATTAAAAAATAAAGTGACGGTAACAGAGAAATGTTGTGTGTTTGTCTAAACTTAAATTAATATCTGTGTTAATTACTATGTATGTTTGAATTTTTAAAACTCATAAGTCACAATGACATATTAGTTCATTTTTCGTTTTTTTTTTTTTTTTTTTTTTTTTTTTCCCTGCAATAAATATGATCGTTGTGCCGTAATTGCTCAACTTTAATCGGATTTAAATAATATTGCATCATTTTTCCTAATAATAGATGTTATATGCTGAAGAACTTTCAAACATCAAGATGGCCTACTTTTGGTACAATAGGGAAACAATCATTCGTTTATAAGAAGATGATAAAGAAATTATGATAATTTATGAAGAATTCAGTATTTAAATTTCATCAAATCAAGCAAAACGTGACATTTTCCCTTTTCTTTCTTAAAGATGTATATCAGTCAAATTCCTTCTTTCTTTCTTCCTATGTTATCCAATGGGACTTTGCCTGCTTCGTTTTATAAGAATTCTTATTCAAAAATGAAGTTTTTCGAATTCTATTTCTTGAATATTATATTCTTTGATCATGTCACCTTTTTGGTTAATGAGCAAATTTTTTTGAAAAAATAAGTTTAAATATTTCGTTTAGAGATCCAAACCTTGAGTCCTAAATTACATAATAAAATAAAATATTTATTTTTATTTATTTATTTTATTTTATATTTATTTTTATTTATTTATTTATTTTTATTTTATTTTATTTATTTTTTTAAATGGGGGGGGGGGGAGGTAATTGTTCATTTTTTTTTTTTTTTTTTTTTTTTTTTTTAAGGCAGCATATTCAAAGAGAATATATTCATATTCAAAAATGAGAATTCAGAAAACTTAATTTTTGATTGACATATACTAATAAAGCGAAACAACAAAAATTTCACAGGATAACATGGAAAGAAAGAAAGACTGAATCTGACTAATGTACAGGGCTGCCACAGGGGGATTTTTCATATATTTTTTCTTATCACTATTACAAAAAATAAAAATAAAAATACATGAAATTTATAATTAATTTTCGCAGTTAAATTTACATTTTGTCTGCATAAATTTATTATAAAATTTATGTTATGGAAATAGTGGTACAAAAATAATAATAAAATATTCACCTGTGGCAGCCTTGAATGTACAGCCTTGAATCTAGGTTTACAGTTGCCAAGTCCCCCAAATTCAGCGGGAGACTCCGAAAAACCAATTTTCACTTTATTTAATCGTAGAAAAATAATATGGCAGATTTATATTAAAAAATAGTCTCGATAAATTTGATTTAAAAACTGAAAACTTTGGCAAGCATGACAGGTTATAAATATAATATTTGTTCATTATCAGGTTTATTTATTTATTTATTTATTATAAAAGTGATGAAATTTGTTATGTTACTTTATGCATTAAAATGTAACTTGAAATGTATAAACACTACAATATTCAAATACAAAAATAGGATAACAACATTTAAAAAAAAAAAAATAATAATAATAATAATAATAATAATAACAATACAAGAATGGAAAATTTATTTGATTATCAAGCAAAAAGACACAACCGATGAGAGAGATATTAGAGTAACGAAAGTTTAAATTTTGAACAGTAAACCTTAATGCGTTTTTTTATGTTATATTCTTATAGCTGCCAAGTTTTTTAATTTATTCTTGAAGGTTGTTAGTCCCGCCCTTTTTTCACACCGTAATATTTGTAGAAAAATATTCTTCAATGCATAACTAATATTAAATATGAAGAAATGTATTCTAAAATGATTACGGTGTGAAAAAAGGGCGGGGCTAACAACATTCCGGGGAAAAAAAAAAAAAAAAACTAGTCTAAGTATTTAGAGCCTGGAATCACCTGGATTTCAAGGATGAGAAATTTCTTTCATTTTTGCTACCGTTATTATCATACAGTAAATATTACCTTTTTTTATGTTACTATGCCGTTATTAAATAAGATAGAGTTTATTATATAAAAATAGTGGTAGCACAAAGAACCGGAAATTTTTCATCCCTGAAAATGTCCTGAAAAAAGAGCAGAGACTTCACACTCTGGTTACATTTAACTTGATGTGTATGAACCTTACAATGTTCAAATTCACATATATGGATTAAAAGATTCAAAAAAATAGTTTTCAGTAAAAATTTGGAAAAGTTATTTTAAACTTAAGAAAAGTAATAGTTAGCCTATCCATTGGTTATGTTTATATTTTATATAGTAATCGTCTCTCTAAAATATTATTTACCCAAATGGTTTTATGATTTCGTGATTAAATGCTTTAAATTTTGTTCTCAGAAATCAATGCATTCAGATATTCCGGCATTACACTGTGAGTTCCTTACGAATATACCAAGTATATATATATATATATATATATATATATATATATAATTAAAGCATCATTTAGGAGATATGTCTAAAGGCAGTGTTGTTCTAAACTACGACTACAATCTTACGCATTTATCGTAAAAAAATAAGTTCATTTGTATAGTAAACGAAGCAATGTTTCTTGGAATGTAATGGAAATCATATTTTAATTTGGAACGTAAAGTTAAAAACATGAGACAGCCCCTAACGCTAGCTGGAACGAAATATAAATATGACTCGACAATGTATTCTAGGAATGAGCTGCAAATTTGAAAACCTATGTTTATGATGATGCTTGTTCTGTTCCTTCAAAACTTAATATAGTTCACAGTTCATATATATTTTAAATATGAATTCATTAAAAAATTTCATAATTAAAAGTTCGTTTTTTATTTGAAAATATGTATTGAATATAATTGGTCATTTCATTAAGAGCTCGAAGTCTCCGCCTATTTTTCAGGATACTTTCAGGGAATAACATTTTCTGCTATTTTTTCTATCACTACTTTCATACAGGAAAAAAAAAAATATATACATTATTTTCAGTGTAATGTGTCGTGATTAAATAAGATTGAGTTTATTATATAAAAAATGTGGTAGCAAAAGAGGCTGAAATTTCTCATTCCTGAAAATGTCCTGGAAAAAAGGGAGTTTTCGAACTCTGTTTCATTCTAACGCACAAAAAAGGAAATTTTGAGTTTATTAAGTTTTTGGTAAGTTATGAATTATTGTATGTCACATTAATTTATCATTTGCTATCCTGAAAATCGGGTATCTCATAACTCTGTGAAAATTTGAGAGAAATATGTAAGTACTGGGCTGATATGAACCGAAAAACTTAAAGCAATTGTCAAAAATGGGTGTTGCTAATTGAAGAAATTAAGTTCATGCAAGTTTTGATATATAAGCGACTTAAGCAAAATCTAAATACACTATTAAAAACCTAGGTATTATTACAAATAGATTGACACCAGCCGCATATTCTACAACGAATTGCTCTAAAATTAACCATAGCCTCCTAAACTAGATGCCTGTAGCGTGGCTCAGAAGCTTGGCAACAGTTGAAGCGGTAGACAGCGCCACCTGGTACAGATTGCGCGTCCTTTTTATTCAACAGCCACCAAAAAAATTTAAAAGTGGGATATGATATACATAAAAGAAGAACAGAATCGAAGAAACGTCGAATATATATATCATACTCGTATATCACTTCTTAAAATTATTGGCGACAGTTGAATAAAAAAGTCTCGCAATCTCTACCGCTTCAACTGTTGCCAAGTTTATGAGTCACACGACAGGCATCTAGTTAAGGAGGCTATGAATTAACTGAGGAATGACTTTTTTTTTTTTTTCTTTCACTGACGTAGAAGAAATGTACAGTCAGAGAAAAAAAAATCTTCATACCGACTAATTTTTCTGCAATCATCATATAAATATACGACTGATGCCGATCGATTGATAATAGAGTTTAATTTTACATAGAAGATAAATAATTTGCAAATGTTTACAAGTATAAAATGTATTAAGAAAGCACCACAGAACTGACGTTTTAAAATAATAATTACAAAACTAACCGGTTTGATTGCAGCATTCGTGCCTACTTTGTTCGCCTGACGAAGGGTCGTGTGTTCTTTTGACCTAGAACAAATGTTTTGAGTTTATTGAATTTTATGGTGTTTATTTAAAATTTTGTAATTATTAAGTATGAAATGTATTAAAATTGTACTAAATCTAAAAGTGTAATGCATAGAAATAAATAAGAACTAAATTAAAATACTACGAAAGCTCTGTTTACAGCTTCTAGGAAACTTGATGAAATGAGATAATATATACATTTATTACTATTGATTATATTACATAAAGCATTTCTAATATTCATTTACTAATTATAAATTTATAATGGAAAATAAAAGTAAAACTGAAGTAATTTAAAAATTAATTTTGTATTAAACGGATAACATATCTGGTATTTCCCACTTGAAAAAATAATTTAAAAACTATTCTGGATCAATTGCTTTGATGAAGGTAATTAGCCTTTATTATATCTTAATGGATTTTTTTTTTAATGAACTGTATTATATTAGCGACATTTGTCCCTTTTTCGAAGTTCTTTATTTTTTACACTATGCGTCATAAACGTCCTATAATAAATCATAGGTTAATTATTCTAATTTTATTCTGAAAATGAGATGATAGTTAAACATGATAATGCTAGATTAATTAAGTAATATATTTTTCATGGAAGAAGCATCTGGATAAGACAGTTTTTCTTGAGTTTATTAACAATTACACTCTTCAAATTTAATTATCAAGAGCATTACTTTTGAATTAACATTTTTTAATGCTTATGTAATGATATAACTTTTAGTATTACACAAAAAAATTTAATTGATTTCCTAGAAATTTCAATATAAATAACATTCTATACAAAATTTTAGCGTACGCAATATGGTTGAAGTATTAATTAAGCCGAATTTTAGAACTTTTTTTTTTTTAAATTCTGTTTCGATTATCATAGTGTATTAGGTTGATTTCTTTAGAAATCGACCTATTGCAATCACTTCGTTTATCTATATATATATATATATATATATATATATAATGAAAATTTTGTCATCACGATAACTCCCGAAATAATACTCGAAATGGAACCAAATTTGGACAGTGAACTGATCTTATAAATATCTTGGATGAGTTCGTTAACCAAGTTGCTCCGATTTTTTGTTTTCAAGTGGCAGCCACTTGAAAATTTCAAACCGACATTGTAAAAAGCATATTTAAAGCAAGATTTGCTTGAATTTTGTTGTAAATACAGGCCACATAAGGGTCTGAATGAAGTTTATTAACGAAGTTTATCCGCCATTTTTTATAAAGTGGCAGATATTTTAAGTTAAGTGGGACCACTTGAAATCAGGCTACCACTTGAAAATTTAAAATCACTGTAACTTCCGAAATAATACTCCAAATCGATCCAAATTTAGACAGTGTCTTAACTTATCTTATAAATATCTTAGATGAGTTTATTAACCAAGTTGCTCCACCATTTTGTTTTCAAGTGGAGACCACTTGAAAATTTCAAATTCAAATTGCAAAAATAGCCGAATTTGTTTGAAATTTGATGTAAATATAGACCACATAAGTGTATCAATAAAGTTTATTAATGAAATTTATACTTCATTTTTAATAAAGGTTATAGATATCTCTGTTTACAGCTTCTAGGAAACTTGATGAAATGAGATAATATATACATTTATTACTATTGATTATATTACATAAAGCATTTCTAATATTCATTTACTAATTATAAATTTATAATGGAAAATAAAAGTAAAACTGAAGTAATTTAAAAATTAATTTTGTATTAAACGGATAACATATCTGGTATTTCCCACTTGAAAAAATAATTTAAAAACTATTCTGGATCAATTGCTTTGATGAAGGTAATTAGCCTTTATTATATCTTAATGGATTTTTTTTTTAATGAACTGTATTATATTAGCGACATTTGTCCCTTTTTCGAAGTTCTTTATTTTTTACACTATGCGTCATAAACGTCCTATAATAAATCATAGGTTAATTATTCTAATTTTATTCTGAAAATGAGATGATAGTTAAACATGATAATGCTAGATTAATTAAGTAATATATTTTTCATGGAAGAAGCATCTGGATAAGACAGTTTTTCTTGAGTTTATTAACAATTACACTCTTCAAATTTAATTATCAAGAGCATTACTTTTGAATTAACATTTTTTAATGCTTATGTAATGATATAACTTTTAGTATTACACAAAAAAATTTAATTGATTTCCTAGAAATTTCAATATAAATAACATTCTATACAAAATTTTAGCGTACGCAATATGGTTGAAGTATTAATTAAGCCGAATTTTAGAACTTTTTTTTTTTTAAATTCTGTTTCGATTATCATAGTGTATTAGGTTGATTTCTTTAGAAATCGACCTATTGCAATCACTTCGTTTATCTATATATATATATATATATAATGAAAATTTTGTCATCACGATAACTCCCGAAATAATACTCGAAATGGAACCAAATTTGGACAGTGAACTGATCTTATAAATATCTTGGATGAGTTCGTTAACCAAGTTGCTCCGATTTTTTATTTTCAAGTGGCAGCCACTTGAAAATTTCAAACCGACATTGTAAAAAGCATATTTAAAGCAAGATTTGCTTGAATTTTGTTGTAAATACAGGCCACATAAGGGTCTGAATGAAGTTTATTAACGAAGTTTATCCGCCATTTTTTATAAAGTGGCAGATATTTTAAGTTAAGTGGGACCACTTGAAATCAGGCTACCACTTGAAAATTTAAAATCACTGTAACTTCCGAAATAATACTCCAAATCGATCCAAATTTAGACAGTGTCTTAACTTATCTTATAAATATCTTAGATGAGTTTATTAACCAAGTTGCTCCACCATTTTGTTTTCAAGTGGAGACCACTTGAAAATTTCAAATTCAAATTGCAAAAATAGCCGAATTTGTTTGAAATTTGATGTAAATATAGACCACATAAGTGTATCAATAAAGTTTATTAATGAAATTTATACTTAATTTTTAATAAAGGTTATAGATATCTTAAGTTAAGCGGGCCACTTGAAATCACTCTACCACTTGAAAATTTAAAATCAGAATAACTTCTGAAATAATACTCCAAATCGAACCAAATTTGGATAGTGTCTTAAGTTATCTTATAAATAACTCAGATTAATTTGTTAACCAAGTTGCTCTGCCATTTTGTTTTCAAGTGGAGACCACTTGAAAATTTCAAATTCAAATTGTAAAAAGCATATTCCGAATTTTTTTTTATTTTGATGCATACATAAATTATACAAGTGTCTCAAATAACTTTATTAATGAACTTTATTCGCCATTTTTAATAAAGTGGCGGATATCTTAACTTAGCGGGACCACTTGAAATCAGGATACCACTTGAAAATTTAAAACCTTGATAACTTCCGAAATAATACTTTAAATGGAACGAAATTTGAACAGTGTCTTAACTTATCTTATAAATATCTTAGATGAGTTTGTTAACCAATTTGCTCCGCCATTTTGTTTTCAAGTGGAGACCATTTGAAAATTTCAAATTTAAATTGTAAAAAGCGTATTCCGAAATTGTTTGAATTTTGATGTAAATACAGACCACATAAGGATCTCAATGAAGTTTATTAGTAAACTATATCCCCCATTTTTAATAAAGTGGCAGATATCTTAAATTAAGCGGGACCACTTGAAATCAGGCTCCCACTTGAAAATTTAAGATCACGATAACTTCTGAAATAATACTCCAAATCGAACCAAATTTGGACAGTGATATTATCATATAATTATCTTGAATATTTTCACTGGGCAACTTGTCCCGACATCTTGTTTCTAAGATCCAGCCACTTGAAATCACACTGCCACTTGAAAATATGCCATCACGATAACTTTTAAAATACTAAACGGATTCAAATATAAGTTGGATAGTGAACTTATGGTTCAAATATCTAGGATAAGTTCACTTGGTGACTTGATCCGCAATTTTATGTCCAAGTGGCTGCCACTTGAAAATTTGTCAATATAGTAACTTTAGTAATACAGAATCGATTCGCATCAAATTTGGGTAGTGGATTTATCCTTCAAATATCGCAGATAAGTTCGCTGGGCATCTCACGCCGCTTTTTTTTTTTTTTTTTTTTTTTTTTTTTCCCAAGTGGCGCCACCTGAAAATTTCTTATGACGATAATTTTTGAAATACTGATTTAATTTGAACTAGAACTGGACAAGGAACTTATACTAGTATACTGGATGATTTCACTGGGCAAGTTGTTTCGCCATTTTGTTTCCAAGTTGCAACCACTTAGACTGCCCCTTGAAAATTTGCCATAAAATTAACTTTTGAAACACCGTACTGATTTAAACCACAGTTGGACAGTGAACCTATGCTTCAAATACCTTGGATATGTTTGCTGGGCAACTTGTCCCGCTGTATTGTTTCCAACTGGCGGCCACTGGAAAATTTGTTATCATGGTAACTTTAGAAATACTTAATCAATACAAATCAAAGTTGAAAAATAGATTTATCTTTCAAACAACGAAAATCTAGAAAATTCACGCAACTCGTGAACCAATCAAGTTATTGCGTCCATCTTTGGTATATCGATTATAAGTATTTTGTCGCCAAAAGTCGCCAAAAAAGTCGCCATAGGGGAAAAGTCGCCAAATTAGGCGCCAAATCCATTACCTGCGTTGCTGGATTTTTTAATGCGTTTTTAAGGAAAATTTAGGCTATTTTAGTGCTAAAACAAGCTAGAAAAGCAGAAAACTAACATTTTATCAATTTACTAATTGAAAGAATTTCTAAAAAAAAAAAAAAAATTATTTTCAAATTTGAAACGATATTTTAGATGAGGAACTTTCTCTGCCATTTTGATCGATGTGCCAGCCACTTAATTTTTCAACACGATGACTTTGAGATTTTGAATTAATTCGAGCTCTATGTGTACAGTAGACTTACCTCACAAATACATTTCATATATTTGTCAACTTATCTCACCATTTTGCTTCCAAGCGCCGGCCACTTGAAAATTTTAAATTCACATAAAAAGGTATTTATGAACCAATTTGCTTAAAAATCTATATGTGAATACCCTACATCAATATTTCTACCAAATGCATTAATAATTTGTAGCCGCCATTTTCAAACAAAATGACGGCTACTTGATAAGGAAAAAGAAATCAACCTACCCTTCCGAAAAAGCCGGAAGGTCTTGTTTTTAGTTTTTAAAGTATTTTTTCCCTAATATGCAATTATTCCAAAGTTTTTTTTTAATGTAAACAGAAATTTATAAATATATTGTAGTTATATAGAGAGAGATTTTTTCATCTTTTTCAAATTTTTCAAATTTTTGAAAGACAGATTTGAGAGATTTTTCAAATTTTTAAAAGAGACGAAGGAAGGTAGTCCCATGCAAATTTCTGAATAATACAATCTGTAATTTTTCTATTAGCAATAAAAAACATGCTAAAATTAATAAAACAAGTTTCTTATTAATTTTGAAACATTTCTTTATTATGAAAAAAATTGAACATTAGAAAGTAAGTTTAAATTTGTATGAAATCACTGAGTATGTTTTTGTAATGTTTTCTTACATTGAGAAAAAATTCTGTAACTGACATCTAGAATCTAAATTGTGGCTCTAGAGAAAATAGTTCCATGTCATCCTTATAAATTCTAGTCTCCTTGGAAAGCGAGTTCTAGAAGCCCCTATTAGAATTCTAGAGCGTTTGCCTATGTTTTCGAGGGCAAAATTATTTAAAAATCTCTGCAAATAAATGAGACTACAATAGGCGGGTTTCAGCAACTATAATCTTGATTTATTACCAAATTCTAGAAAATCAAGCGAGAATTTCTCGCAATACAATTATTCAGAATATTTAGAGTATTCAAAATATTGTTTCACTATTTAGAAATGTGTACACTAGAAATTCTCAATAATTCCGTATATTCAATTTATTATCTATTCAGTTTATGCTCAAAGCTCGGAAATCTATATTTCTAGTTAAGGGATTTATAAAATGGCCACTTATTCAGGCGGTATATATTTTTTTCTCAGTGTAAGAGTGCGTTTAGTTGAGCCGAACAAAAAATATAAAATCCCCAAAATGAATTATGTTCTATTACATTGGCCAAATTATCATTTTTTTTTTTTTTTTTTTTTTTTTTTTAAACAGAGATGTACAAAATATTTTGGATACAGTACTGTATCCAAAGTAATGTCTCTCAGCCATATTTGTTGGATGTGCATTTTGACTTATGATATGCGTTTTGAACTAATTTTCCATATAACAGGTTATGTATAAACGCTGTATACTAGGTACATTATTACACAAAATAATTCGTAAACATTACTGAACGTAAGCGCGAATTGTTTAAAGGTAGTTTTTTATTGAATTATGCTTTTTCAAACTGAACTATATTTAATTCACTAAGATGTTCGTATACGCCCTTTTTTCGCCCCAATTACTTAAAGAGAAATTTCCTTCTTATTAAATAGTAATTATGTATTTTTAATAATAATTCTTCAAAAACGTGGTGTGAATAAAGGCGGTAACTAACGAAGCTACGGAATAAATTAGAAATATTAGAATCGATGCATTATATTATATAGGGGAAAGTTGTCCAAAACGGGGACGTTAACATATCTCTGTCCGCAAAAAAAAATCTATAAATAAGAAAAATTCGGCAAAGCATTTCCTGATTAGAATATGTCTTGGACTATCAGATGGCAAGGTTATTTTTAAAAAATATTATTAGTATAGGCATAAAACACACTTTTCTGAAAAATGTGAAAAGTCCCCATTTTGGACAACCGGTTGGGTAAAATGGGGTACTCATAAGAAATAACGTAATTTCAATTCCTAATGCAAAATTTTATTAGAAAAACTTGTATTACAACGAAAAGGGGAAGTTAATGCGAAATCAAGATGCAGATAAAGTATTTTGTTGTCTTTTTCAACAGTTACTAAAATGACACAAAAAATAATCAAACACAGACGTCGCATATGAAGTTGACATCGCTTTTCACTTGAACAGACTTCATGTGCCCAACCTCGACAGCTGCTACATATATTGAATCTACCCCTCTTTGTCTTTCGAGTCAATGTAAAGTTCATTACAAAAAATGCAAGCATCCTTGCTAGTCTGTTCCTCATCAGATGATAATTTTGGGTCTTGAAATTTTTTTTCTTCTCTTTTTTAGCTTTTGGATATCTAGGATTAGGTTTGGTGGGTTTCTTGAACAATTTCCTTTTCTGTTTATTCTGCTTTGCATTTTTCTCCAGTTCTACAGCTTCCAATTCTGCTTTGTAAGGTGATGAAGTGAGTATGACAGTTTTACCTCTCCTTATGTCATTCACTTTTTTTTTTTTTTGGGGGGGGGGGGGTAACGTTCAGTTTCTTGTGGTAGAGGTATTATTAGGCGAAGTGTTAAAAGCTGAACATTTCTGGGGTTCTATATCTGGAGATATACCAAAGTGAATGATGAAGTGGAAGGTTGGGGTGTGACGTTTTCACACCGTGATGCTAACTGAGGCTCTAAAGAGTTGTAAGCAGGTTTTTCAGTTGTTTCTGAAGGCGCAAATAAATGTTCGGGGAACACATCTCTGTTAAAGGGATATATGCTTGTGTTTTTTTAAATCCATTCATAGCATTTTGTACAGTAGCTGCTCTTGAAAATGCAGTTCCGAAAAGTTTTCCGACCTAGTAAATTATCACGTAGCCTCCAGGTTGATGTATGATCCATTTTCTTGTCTCTTATTCGTTCTCTCCACATATGTATTACACACATAAATAAGCGCTTGTACCCACTTAAAACACTTCAAAACGAAATAACAATTACAAAATTATCCTACTTCCATGGTGTCCAAAATGGGGACGACCCCATTTTGGACTACCGTCAATGTCCCCGTTTGAGCCGACCATAACATATGCTAAAAACGTGGCGTCCATTCACATACGTGTCAGACAAAACTATAAAACAATATGTGAAAATGTAAATTAAATCTAGATGAATCCATAACGTACTTACCAAAATCGAACGTTCAACGGTCACTTGATAAGATCCAATACAGTGTACAGCCAAAATCGAAATGAAAATCGCAAAAAATTGAAAACTTTGTAGAAAATAACAGAACGGGCTAAATATGTCAACATCTAGATTCAAACTTGCATATAGCCGAATTAGAATTATCGTAGACTACTGGATTCAAAGAAGGCAGCTCTAATCAATGAGAAACTGAACGTCCCCATTTGACCCGCCGTCCCCGTTTTAGACAACTCTCCCCTATACAATTACGTATGCTATTTTTTTTAAAAATATTATTATATACATGCTTTATCTAAATTATCTATACAAAAAAAAAAAAAAATGAATTTTTGACTGTAGGGAATTTTTGAAGCTATTTATATAGCAAACCCTTATCGCCGATTTATGAAATTTCGGAAATCGGATTCATTGATTTTGGAGAAGCAAACTGAAAAATATAATCATTTTAATTAGTTCTTTTAATTAAATGTTTTATAGGAATTAGAAAGTGTAAGTTTTGAAGCCTCATCACTAGATTTATGTATGTCTTAAAATTCTGATTATTCACTTAGGTCTGTTAACAGAGCTCACAACGCTTAAATATATTCAATAGGGGTGTTTTTACAGGCCTTTTTTTTTCACACCACTTTTTCCTAATTAATAAATTTCTTCTTATTTAACCCTTTGACAGCCTTACTTAATTTCACTCTGGCCAGTATTGCCAAAATTAGGGGCTTTTTTTTATTCAATATGCACCACTAAATTTTAGTTGTAACAGTTACCTAATCAGGTCGAATGTTATTCGTCCATTATATAGTATATCAAGTATCACTTCTGAAAATTATTGGTCAGAGTTAAATAAAACAGTCCATAAATTTTGCAACGCTGTTTAGAAGGCTTTAGAACGTTAGGGATGCCAAAGGGTTAATCATAAGTACATATTGGAGAAAATTACTCTACAAATAAGATGGTGTGAAAAAAAGGCGGGGGCTATCAATACTTCGGAATAAATAAAAATTTTGGCAAGTCTCTATTAACTCTTATACTTAATTCCATTACTTTCCTTTCTTCCGGAGATAAAGCAGCTTTTTCTATATTTGTTTTAATTCTATTTTAACCAACGACAAATTTCAAATGATAGAATTGGCAGTAATTTTATAAACAAAATGAAAAAAAAAGGTTTTTGACAGGATAATTCTCTATTAAATATGTATATATACTTAAATATTTTAAATATGTATATATAACTAAATATTAAAATAGAAAACCTAGCTTTACTTCTTTGTGCCGTTTTAGATCTTTCGAAGTACCCGGTCCTCATCAGAAACGTCTACTTCTGTGGTGGAAAAACTTGACACTGATTGGTCTTCTGTTGATTTCTCAGCAGCTGGCTCCAGGCTCCGTTCGGGGCTACTGCGCCTTTATCATTGCATACGTCGTTATTGGTTGAAATTTCAATCGATTCATGGTACATCGCATGGTTATAACTATCATAATCGGCTAATTTAACGGTTTTGTCAAAATGTTAATATTCTGTTTATTGTAGGTTTTAGCTAGAGCGGTATTGTATTTTCCAGTTTTTATGTCATTCTCTTGTTCTTTAATCCTAGTTTTAATTTTCCTCATAGTAACGCCAATATATGAACCGGGTTTATTGTCTACGTCTATAAAAGGGATTTTATAAATACCTGCAGTTTCTAAAGGGGGGATGGGGTCTTTATCGCTTCGGATCAATTGAAAAATATTTTTGTTTGGTTTGATGGGGATATTTATACCATATTTATTAGCTGTATTTTTAATCTTATTGGCGGCTCCGCGATCGTAAGGGATGGAAGGGGTAAATTTGGGGGGGTGGGGGTGGTTTTTGGTGACTGGGTATTTGGTCAAGGCTTTTGAATCTATTTTTAATTAATTTATTGACAATTTTGTCGGGATATCCTGCTTTTCTTGTAAAGTTTTTGATAAGGTTTAGTTCATTTTCAAGATCTTCGGAAATGAACCCATCCCCCCTTTAGAAACTGCAGGTATTTATAAAATCCCTTTTATAGACGAAGACAATAAACCCGGTTCATATATTGGCGTTACTAAGAGGAAAAATAAAACTAGGATTAAAGAACATGAGAATGACATAAAAACCGTCAAATATAATACTGCTCTAGCTAAAACCTACAATAAGCAGAATATTAAAATAGATTTTGACAAAACCGTTAAATTAGCCGATTATGACAGTTATAACTATGCGATGTACCGTGAATCGATTGAAATTTCAACCAATAACGACGTATGTAATGATAGCGGCGCAGTAGCCCCGAACGGAGCCTGGAGCCAGCTGCTGAGAAATCAACAGAAGAGCAATCAGTGTCAAGTTTTTCCACCACAGAAGTAGACGTTTCTGATGAGGACCGGGTACCCGGTTTCGAAAGATCTAAAACGGCACAACGAAGTAAAGCTAGGTTTTCTATCTTAATATTCAGTTATTATTATACTTCGTTTTTTCCTCTTTATGTAAATATTTATATATACTTCAAAATTTTGGTATTATTTCCCTAGAACTTCATTAGCAACTCAACCAAAGAAAAAAAAAAAAAAACTTAAAATTAACACATTATCAAAAATCTTCCCCATTTTTTGGCGGTTCTCTAAACATTACATAATGGCTTTAAGTATTTGTGATTAGATTATTTGAATTGTCTTCAGCGACCAATACCACAAATGTGTTTGGCAAAGATATACACCGGTGGCACATAAAGTGTTTAATACGATTATGTATATTTTTGTGAAACAAAGTAGTGAAGGGCTAGTACATGAGTGGTTGGGTGCAAACAATGTTAAAAAATTAGTAGTAATTCTGTGAAGTTTATCCCCCTGAGCAGCGAAATCCTAGCAATGAATTAACCATTCAGAAATAAAAAACTCTAACCGCGTATACGCGTTCATAACTAATTTTAAAATAATATTAATTCGTTTTATATAAATAAATTAATTTATAATTTTGTGTTATTTTGAATAAAAGTATGCTTTGCTTTTGAGTTTCCATTTAAATGATGCGTATAAAATATATTTAAAACTATAAATATGAACTAAAATCTCTTACATCATTTTCAAACAAATGTCCAAAATAAATATGTGGCTTTAAAGTCGTATATCATTTGTCAAGTTTAGAGATTACATGTTTTGAATTCGATGACATTTTATTTGGTAACACATGACGAGGTTTTTGATTTTCTACAATATTTATGATTAATGATCGTACATTCCCTATATTACTTCGAGTGCTGAAGGACAACTTTTGATTTTGCTTCAAAGAAATAATGTAAAATCTTTATGTAAGGCATTATTTATATAAATTTAAGTACAGACAATACTTTTCAACTTCTCATATGGCTAATCTATTTTATTTCATATAGTTTTGAAGATATATACTACAGACACACTCATGTCAAAGTCATATTTACATGCATAAATTCATGGATTTCTCAGAAACTGGGAACTATAATTTTACGAATTTTTCTGGAATCATACATAACATTATGGCATATAAATGCAAAGGAGAAAAAAAATAAGGACACTTCATTTGATATAAAAATGCAATCAGGTACACGGCATTCCCCCCCCCCGGACATCATGGAAATGGACTGGTAGTGGAGGTGTGATGGAATGGGGAGGAATAACGATTGATAGACGTACGCCCCTACAAGTTTTCGACAGTGGATCTGTGAACACCCAGAGATATCGAGATGAAATCTTAAGCTCATATGTAAGACTTTTCAGAGGTTCATATGGATCTGACTTTTTAACACGCTTTTATTAGCTTCGCCTGTATGTATGTTTGTATGCATGTTTGTAACCGCTCTGGGAGCAAACAAAAAAATCTAAATTGTAAAAAAAGACTTTCCCTACGTGAACGCTGTGGCTGTGAGGTAAAGCTCCGGGCTACGAACCTAAAGGTCTAACGTTCGAGTCCAGTCATGGGAGATTTAAGAAAATGCTTTTTGTTTAATTCTAAATTATTTTATAATCACCCTGTAATATGTTGTGTCACTTACACAATTTTTTCTTACCCTGCATTTTAATACTATAAAGATAGATATTTTGTGCTTTCTAGTTCACATTTCAATAAAAGCGTGTCCTTTAATTTTTTAAAAGTATAATTATTTTAAAGAAATAATTTTAAATTAATCAGTTTTGAAAATTTTATTTATTATTTATGGACGATAATGGTCATCCATATCGAGCAAACCTCTTCTACAAAATCCTTGAAGTGAAGCCACTGTGTCAGTACCGTGGCCTGCAATGCCTCCTGATCTTAACCTGTGTTATAACTGAGCCATTTTCAATTTCAGTGTATAAATTTGTTTATTATTTATCCTCTATTTTTTGTAAGTTCACGTGCTGAACAATATGTCAAAGAAAAAAAGAGTTAAATGAATTTAATGCTTTTAATTTTTATGTAAAATATGAGCGCGTGCTATCTTCAAAATTTGTTAAAAATGTAAAGATTATGTGATGCGTGTGGCATCCACAGTTTTGTTTTTTAATTCAAGAAATAGAACAGAATAAAGTTAGCAACGATGTTAGTTGCATTTTTTCATATAGTTTGAGTTCTTAATTTTAGTGAACTACTTTTTACCGTAGGAATAATTTTCTTATGTTTAATGTTATAGGGAATTATTATATGAGCATAAAAGATGCTAGTTTAATAATTTTAAAGTGTAAATAAGTAGTCTTGGCGTCCGCCTTTATACAGTTTAATTTAGTAAGAGAAAAGCTAGGAATTTGCGGTGCTTATTCCGTTGCTTTACATAAAATTACTGGAGTCCATAGCGACAGGACCGTTCAAGTGAAGTAAAATTATTTTGATTATATTAAGATTAAAAAGATGTTTAAAACCGTTAAAGGATTTAAAAAAGAAGATTTGAAATGGGTAGCCGAAGAAATTGGAGAGACTTTGCCTTCGACGTTCACAATAGCAAGCTTAAAAGAGCTGATTTTAAATAGTAAAGAGTATGAAAAGGATCCCGAATTTGTGAAAGATATTTTAGAAAATGCTATAGCTGAAAGAAAAATGAAAGAAGAGAAACAAGCTTTGAAAGAAGAAAAACAAGAACAAGCTTGGAAAGAAGCTGAGGCATTAAAGCTGGAAAAAAAAGCAGAACTGGAGAAAGAGAAATTAAGATTGAATCATGATTTAGAATTGGCGAGAATACAATCATCTGGGCAAATTCAAACTGATGCTATTTTAAGTAATTATGAAAATAGTACTATGAGACGAAAATTTACTTTACCTAAGCTGGAATTCAGGAAATTTGGCGGAGAAATTAAGGATTGGTTGCCTTTTTGGAGCCAATTTGAACAAATCGATAAAGATGATGAGATTGCCTCAGAGGACAAGTTCCAGTATTTAGTACAAGCAACAATCGCTGGTTCACGCGCAAGAGAAGTTGTTGAAAGTTTCCCGCCAACTGGCGCCAATTATTCAAAGGCAGTGGAAAGTTTAAAGGCTCGTTTTGGCAGGGAAGATATTCTAGTAGAAGTGTATGTACGAGAGTTATTGAAATTGATAATATCTGTGCAAACAAAAGGTAGATTTGCATTAACTTCATTATATGATAAGCTTGAGTCATATTTACGGGCGCTAGAAACATTAGGTGTTACCACTGATAAATATGCCTCCATTCTATACCCTATGGTTGAGTCTTGTTTCCCAGCAGACTTTTTGAAGGCCTGGAATCGCTCGAATCTCTCTTCTTCTAATACGGATGCTAAAGGAAGGTTGAATAATCTGATGCATTTTTTGAAAACGGAAGTAGAAGGTGAAGAGAGAATATCTTTAGCTGTAGCGGGCTTCGGTTTGACAAAGCGTGAAGATAATAAATATTCTAAAAGGAAAAACGGTGCAAGTGCAGACTATATGCGAAATAAGATATCGACAGCTGCAGGTTTATTAACAACGTCTTCTGCTTTAGATTTCAAAAGAGTATGCATTTTTTGCCAAGGCAAACATTTGAGCTCTGAATGCTTTTCAGCTCGAAAATTGAGTTTAACTGAGATACAAAATATTGTAAAGGATAAAAATTGCTGCTTCGCTTGTTTGTTACCTAATCATACAGTGAAAAAATGTCGAGCAGTTTTAAGATGCATTATCTGTTCTAAGAAGCATGTGCCTTTGATGTGCGATTTGCGTGATTCTCAAGGTAAAACTGCACAAGAAAAGGTTGAAGAAAATTCAGTCAGTAGTGAAGTAAACATGGCAAATTTTAATAAGCAAAGTGCTAAAGTATTCCTTCAAACCTTAAAAGTGAAACTCATCTCCGAAAACAAGCAAAAAACAGTTCGTTTATTGTTAGATTCAGCATCCCAAAAATCTTATATTTTGAAAAGTATAGCAGAAGAGATGAATTATACTCCCATTCGTCAAGAAAAAATGATGCATTCATTGTTTGGCGGAGTTACAACAAAGGAATGCCAACATAATTGTTATAGAATAAAGGTTAAGGATATGAAGGAGAAGTTCACCTGTAATTTTGAAGTGATGGATCAAATTACTATATGTGAAAACATTCAACCCGTCACTAATGGTCCGTGGATTCAAGAGTTGAAAGAATATGGAATCGAATTATCTGATGTAAGTCATTGCCGTGAAGTTACCGAAATATTGATTGGTGCTGATATTATGGGAAAGATGTTAACTGGCAAAAGAAAAGTATTGACATCTGGTCTTGTTGCCATAGAAACATACCTTGGTTGGACATTGATGGGCAAAGCGCCTCACACCGAAGTCTCAACAGATAATTTAGCAATGATGGTGACGTCTTTGTTTGTAAATGAAGCTGACATCTCAAACTTATGGAGATTGGACTTGATCGGAATAACAGATACTATAGAAAAGAAATCTAAAAGTGAGATTGACCGTCAAACAAAGGAACATTTCTTAGAGACAGTAAAAATTAACAAGGATGGTCGTTACGAAATTTGTCTTCCTTGGGCTGACGACACATCTGCATTACCAGATAACTTGAGTTTGGCTGTAAGACGTTTGGAAAGTACAACTTCTAAGTTATTATCTAAGAACATGTACGAAAAATATGAAAATATATTTATGGACTGGTTGAATGAGGGGATCATAGAAGAAGTTCCTGCTACCAAAGTGAACTCTTATGGTAATTACTTACCTCATCACCCAGTTATTAAAGAGACCAGTAGTACAACACCTATCCGTCCGGTTTTCGATGCTTCAGCAAAGTTGGCTAACCATCCATCTTTAAATCAGTGTCTGCAGTGTGGCCCAAATTTGATTGAGCTTATCCCAGATATTCTCCTACGTTTCAGAGAAAGAAAATTTGGTGTAACCGCTGATATTAGAAAAGCGTTTCTTCAAATTAGCATTTGTGAAAAGGATAGAGATTTCCTACGATTTCTATGGTGGAAAGATCTAAAAGAGAAGAAACTTAGAGTATTTAGGCATGCACGAGTCGTTTTCGGTGTAAAGTGTAGCCCTTTTCTTTTATCATCAGTAATTGAATATCACATCAAAAATAGTGCAAATTTTGAGGAAAGTTTCAAGCAAAGACTTTTGCACAGTTTTTATGTAGACAATGTCGCCACTAGTGTGCACAGTGAAGAAGATCTAAAGAGATTTATCTCGGACTCAAAGAAAATAATGGCAAATGCTGGTTTTGATTTAAGGCAGTGGGAATACACTGGTGATCACGCTGAAACGTCGAACCAGAAGGAAACTCAAGTATTGGGTCTGGTTTGGGATAAGGTTTCCGATACATTAAAAGTCAACATGAAATGGCTAAACGATTTCAACACAGAAAGGATTACCAAGCGAAGTATGTTATCGGCAGTTCATAAAATTTTTGATCCTTTTGGTTTTACTGCTCCGGTGATGCTTTATCCTAAATTGATGTTACAGAAAGCTTGGAAATTAGGAATTAATTGGGATGACGAAATAACTGGTGAATTACAAAAAGAATTCCTATTATGGTTCCAAGAACTTAAATATTTAAACGATGTTAAGATACCAAGACATATCCAGATCACTCCAGAAAACTTACAAGCATGCACAATTCATACTTTCGTTGATGGAAGTAAAGATGCTTACGCAGCAGTAGTATTCTTGAGGATAGAAAAGGAAGATCAAGGGGAAATAATTCTGCTTGCTGCCAAGTCCCGAGTTGCGCCTTTAAAGAATACGACTGTACCAAGGATGGAGCTATTAGCAGCTACTATTGGCGCTCGTTTGGCGAAAACTGTTGTGGATGCTTTGGGTTGGCAGGAAATGAAGAGATATTACTGGAGCGATTCCTCAACAGTGCTTGCTTGGATATCAAGAAATGAGAGCTGGTCTGTGTTTGTCCGAAATCGGGTTCAAGAGATTCAGAAATTAAGCAGTCCTTCATCATGAAAATATATACCAAGTGAGAAGAATCCAGCAGACTTGCCGTCTAGAGGCTGTAAGGCTAAGCAATTAGCTTTAATCAGATGGTGGGAGGGCCCACACTGGATGAAGGATTCAGCAGAATTTAGAAACCACATGAACACTTCCGATGAAGATTGGAATGAGGAAGAAATTCAGAAAGAAAGGTCAAAGTCTACTTGTATGTTGACGAAACCGGAATTTCCATCCAACAATAACTGGTATTACCGCTACTTTTCAAGTTATGAAAAAATCATACGTTTAGTTGCTTGGATTCTTCGCTTTAAGCATAATTGTTTAAATCCTGATAAGAAGAGTAAAGGCGAATTGACGGCTACTGAATTTCGGGAAGCTGAGATAAAAACTCTACGTATGGTTCAAAAAGAATCTTTCTCTTCGGAAAGTGATGAAAGATTGAAGACATTACAAACCTGTAAGGATGAGCAAGATGTCATTCGTTTGAAAACTAAAATAACTTACAGGAAAGATAGTGAAGATTTTCTCCATCCCATAATTCTCCCTTCAAAGCATGAAGTTGTTAAGCGACTTATTTTTTATATTCATGTAAAGAACTGTCATGCGGGGTTACAAATCCTCTTAAATTTGCTTAGAGAAAGGTATTGGATCCTCAACGGAAGAAAGAGTGTAAAGCTTGTGTTAGCCAGCTGTGTGATTTGTAAAAGGTTTAATTCAAGGGCTTTATGGACATCTAGTACTCCTCTACCTGAAAACCGAGTAAAAGATTCTGCCGTATTTCAAGTTACAGGCATAGATATGGCTGGTCCTTTTTATCTTAAGAACGATAAGAAGAGTTGGATTTTGATTTTCACATGTGCTATATATAGAGCTGTTCATCTAGAGCTAGTGACCTCTGCTTCCACAGATGCATTTTTGATGGGTTTGAGAAGATTTGTGGCTCGCAGAGGAAGATGCTCTGTTATCTACTGTGATAACGGAACAAATTTTGTTGGCGCAGCTAATTTATTGAGAAGCTTAGATTGGCAACGTATACAAAAATATGGGTCTGTCAACTCCATAGACTGGAAGTTTAACCCGCCAACGGCGGCGTGGTGGGGTGGCTTCTGGGAGAGGCTGATTAGGGTAATAAAAGATCTTCTTAAAAGAGTCTTAGGACGCGCCTGTCTTACGTACGAAGAAATGACAACTCTTTTAGCTGATGTTGAAAGTGTAGTGAATTCAAGGCCTCTAACATACCTTTCTGAAGATGCGACTGTAAAGCCTATCTCCCCATCTATGTTTCTTCAAGATGTTCACGAAATTCAGCTTCCAGATGTTGATGCAGTTGAACAAAATTCTTTATCAAAGAGGCTCAGATACAGGCAGTCCCTACTCAGAGCTTTGAGAGATCGATTCAGATCCGAATATTTGGGTGCTCTCATACAGCGAGCAAATAGAAAACAGTCAGAAAAGGGTATCGCTGTCGGAGATATTGTATTAATTGGATCTGACAACAAGAAACGTATCCACTGGCCACTAGGCCGTATCACAGAACTTATTCCTGGCAAAGATAGGAAAGTTCGACTTGTAAAGGTTCAGACTTCGCAACATGAACTTTTACGACCTATTCAAAGATTATATCCTTTAGAAGAAATATCATCAAATAATAGTTCAAAACTGAAAGAAGCATACCATTCAAAGGAAACCTCTGCTCAAACTGTTAAACCCGTTGTAACTTCAGAAGAGGAACCAGTCAGATATAGCAAAGCGGGAAGGAGAATTAAAGTCCCTGAAAGACTAATGTATTAAGAACTACACCTGCAACATTTGGTTTTGATTATAACCTATAATCAAAAGGTGGGAGGATGTTATAACTGAGCCATTTTCAATTTCAGTGTATAAATTTGTTTATTATTTATCCTCTATTTTTTGTAAGTTCACGTGCTGAACAATATGTCAAAGAAAAAAAGAGTTAAATGAATTTAATGCTTTTAATTTTTATGTAAAATATGAGCGCGTGCTATCTTCAAAATTTGTTAAAAATGTAAAGATTATGTGATGCGTGTGGCATCCATAGTTTTGTTTTTTAATTCAAGAAATAGAACAGAATAAAGTTAGCAACGATGTTAGTTGCATTTTTTCATATAGTTTGAGTTCTTAATTTTAGTGAACTACTTTTTACCGTAGGAATAATTTTCTTATGTTTAATGTTATAGGGAATTATTATATGAGCGTAAAAGATGCTACTTTAATAATTTTAAAGTGTAAATAAGTAGTCTTGGCGTCCGCCTTTATACAGTTTAATTTAGTAAGAGAAAAGCTAGGAATTTGCGGTGCTTATTCCGTTGCTTTACAACCTGATAGACAACTTATGGGATTACTTCGGAAGAGCAATTTAACGTGATATATTACTCCTAAAAATGTAAATGCTTTTAAGACGGCATTGCTGGAAGATTAAAGCTTAATTTCCCAAACTGTTGTTAACAATGCTATTGACAGCACGGAGACACATGGTAATTAAAACAGGATAACAGGAGAGATCACAACCCATATTAAATTAACAGAAATTCATTTTTTCTGAAATATTTATTTTTATCATAACTCTATTTTACACATTTTATTAACATTTTCATCGTTTCCTGCTACAATTGCATCGTCCGATTTCTATAAATAGCATGCCAAAAGGGGACAATGGTTATTTATCTCATTATTTAAATGATGAATGGATGGCTTCTTATGTTCAATTGACGAAAGAGAAAAAATGCGTGGCACTTACTTCAGCTAAAGAAGGATATTCGACACGCGTAATCGCTAAAAAATTTGACTGCAATCAACCGACAGTCTCGAGAGTGATTAAGTTGGAGCGTGAAACTGGTGATGTTGAAAGGAGGTCAGGATCAGGCCGAAAGAGGGTAACCACCAAATCTGACGATCGATATCTCAAGCGTATGTCTCTCCGTAATCGTCATGCAAGTGCTTCTGATTTAAAAGTTACATTTGAGAAAGAATGTGGTGTCAATTTAAGTGCACGAACTGTCCAAAGCCGAATTGCAGAATGCGGTCTGCATGTGTATCGCTCAAAGAAAAAGCCGTTTAAAAAAAAAAAAAAAGAAAATGCAGAAGAGGTTTTCTTGGGCAAAAGAGCATGTTTCATGCACGGAAGCTCGGTGGGACTTAGTAATGTTTCCGGATGAATCTAAATTCAACCTACATGGGCCGGACTGTAAGAGGTAAGTTCGGAGACGTAAAAATGAAGTTTATCATCCAGATTGCATATCGCCTATTGGTAAATTCCCAGCGAGGCAAATGGTCAGGGGATGCATATCCGACAAAAGGGTTGGACGCCTTAAACTTATTACTAGAAGTGTGAATGTATCAGTTTACACCCAGGTCTTGGAGGAGTATTTAAAGCCAGTTATTCAGGATTCCTTTAAAGGTGCTGGGAATTGTATATTTCAACAGGACTCTGCACCCTGCCATACAGCGAAATCGGTAAGTACGATCTAAGTTATTCATGCATGATTTTTTTTACCTCATTTACAGGTTTTTATATCCACAACATAGAAGATATTACGAAAGTAATTTCCCCCTATTTTCCCCCTTTAGATGAAGGCCCATCTAAGAAAATCTGGAATCAAAGTTTTAAACTGACCTGGGAATAGCCTCGATCTGAATCCAATTGAAAATTTTTGACACATAATGGATGTGGAAATTGCTGCTGATACTAAGATTGGACTTCAGGAAAGTATTATTAAGGTTGGTTCCGTGATAATGGCCGGGATTAGATTCAGAAGTTAATATCTTCTATGCCAGACCGCTGCAAGGCTGTCATTGCAGATCGTGGAGGTTACACTAAATATTGAAGTGATCTTTATGCTTGTATACACATGTATAAATAGATGTAATATGACTGCAGTTATGTAGAATTTATATTAACTAAAATAATTGTATATCAATTACTTTGTTGCACGTTTTATTAATTATAACACTTTTCACTCTTTTTCCTTTTTCTGAGTAATTAAGTGTAAATAATTCAGTAAGTCAAGTAAAACTTGATTAAGATTAATACTATAATTTCATTTTATCCTAATAGTATGATCTTTAATAAAACATGTACGTGGAACACATTATTTGCACGCTTTTCCACTTTTCCACAGGTGATGCAGTTTTTTTTTGTCCGCTACTGTATATATCATGTTACTGCTTGTCTTGCTTTAGCCTCCAAAGTAGTAGCATGTATATTTGTGCTTGAAGAAGAAAGTTTCCGCCCTTTAGAAACCAGTAGTTCATGTATTAACTTTATGGTATGTGAAAAAGTTTTAAAGTTTAATTTTTTATTGTACACAAGTTTTTTTTACTTATGATTTCTAAAAAAGTAAATTCAAAGACCAATTTCACTTCGCTGAAAATAAAAGAGGTCTGATATTATTTTTGATCATTCTTATGTAAAATGACCTCCTAAATCCAAATATAACCCTCATTTTGCCCCATCACCCATCGTTTTCAAAGGGACACCATCACCTTCCCCTATTTTTATAACTGCTTGGTAATTTTATGGCCATGAACATGATTTGGAGGGTGCAAATGATTATTTCAATTCTTAAATAAAACAATATGTATAATATATAATAAATAATAATAATAGATCACTGTAATAGAGTATAATAAATATAATTTAAAATTTCGGGGGCAAATCCCTCCTAAATTTCCCCTTCTTGCTACACATATTTATGTTTTAGATTTTTCCCCTCTGTGTCTCCGCAGAAGACATTTAGCGTTCAAAATAATCCATTCTATCCTCCAAACCAAATTAATGGCCATAAAATTACCGAAGAGTAATAAAGGGGAGTGTCCTCAAAATGAACGTTGGTTTATAGGGGGGAAATGAGGCCATATTCGGATTCATGAGGTCATTTTACATAAGAATTTGTAGGAAAGGTATTGGGCCGATTTTCGTACAGAGTAGTGTTTTCAACGACAACCGTCACCTTAGCAGTAGTGAAACAGACATTGCCACAATACTCCCTCTTACAAATTTAGAACTGAACTTATTCATTAAAAAAGTTTATAAAAAAAGCATAAAACTTATGAATCGTGGGACATTAAATTGTTAAATAAAATGTTGCCAGAAACACAATTAGTCGAAAGAGAGAGACTACGAATTATTTTTTAATAATACAGAAGTAGATTTATTTTGATCGAAATTTTATAAGAAAATAAAAAAATAAGCTAAGTAGGTCGAGGTAATCAATCACATATTTTCAGTTACATCCGAAAATCGATAATTGAAAAAATAAAGTTCAAAGCAATTTTTGCACTATATCTCAAGAATGAATATGCGGTTTAACATCAAGAAACTTTTTAATGTGCTCTTACTTCCTTACTGTATTTTCATTTTCATATATGTATATATATATATTGGTTATACATTTTTTAAAGTTTCAACAATGATATTTATTTAGGTAACTATTTAAAAAATATATAAGCTAGTACGTTTTCTCAGGCTATTTATTCTTTTTCATTATTTATTTTTGTTTATTCCATACATATATTAGAAAAAAAAATAGATAAAATTTGTATATAAACTATTACTTTAACAGTTTACATAGAACTTATTGATTATTTTTCATAACTTTTTCTGGTATTCATGAATAGAATATTTTAAATAAATAAAATAAATAAAATAAAACTAATTCAATACTTTAATCGGAACGTTTAAAAGTTCTCATAAAATTATATATTTCTTACCGTTTTGTATAATTGTACATATGGAAAACACGAAATATATTTCAAGAAAAAAAAAAAATTCAAGGAAATATCGAGTTTATTCGTAAGAAATATATATATATATATATATATATATATATATATATATATACTGTAAATTATCCTTTATTTGGTAAGAAATACCTTTTAATAATAAAGTTGTAGATTAATTGTTCTGAACTTTGCTAGAGGAAATAAAAAGCTAAGTAGGTCGTGGTAATTAATTACACATTTTCAGTTGCAGACAAAAATCGATCATTGTGAAATGAATAAAGAGTATTTTTTGAACAGTGTCTCAAAAAAAAAAAAAAAAAAAAAAAGTTTACATCAAGAAACTTTTCAAGATATTCTACATTCTTTCTGCAGATGTTTCTTCAATGTGTTTGCGCAATACAATCTTTAAAGTTTAAAAAGTCACAAAATATTATTAATAATATACATATATGCATTTTCAGAATATGTTTATTCTTTGCGTAGATCATAAATTAACATATATATCAACACAGAGAAAACATATATATCAACGTACACTACAACTGTGTACATATTGCTTATTCATTATTATATACTACTGATCATTAAAATTGCTACACCAAGAAGGAATGATAATAACGGAATGGAATTTATTGGACACATTCATTATAGTAGGAAGAACAATTGATTAAAAATTCAGGAAATTTGGAGTAATATGTACTGAGAAAACAGTACATAAAGCAGCGACCTCTGTGAGCAATAACCGCACTTATTTGCCTAGGCATTGAATCGAACAGCGATGGGATGACATGTACGGATAGAGCACTTCATGATGTTTTAACACGATGCCACAATACATCGATCGAAGTTACTGGTGAGTGGTGGGGGGGCCTGTCGCTTTTCAACGATTAAACAGTCATTTTCATTAGTGCGAGAACAGGAGAACGCACTTGCCAGAGCAAAAGTCGATAACATTCTGTATCAAAGAAGGTCCGAACAATACAAACATCTTACGGTCATGCATTATCTTGCTTAAATGTTGCGCTTCGGAGGCCTTGAATATAGGGCAAAACGATGGGCCTTAACTAGTCAGAAATGTAATGGCTGGTATTTAGAGTGACCAGAATGAAAACGTGAGGTGATCGGCACGTGTATCCAATGGTACCAAATACCATCCAGGTGATGACCCAGTATGTGGCTACCAAAATTCTGATTACCTTCAAAACTGCATCATTGATATGGGCGCCATTAATGTGAGATCAACGATGAACCGGACGCTGGAACGGCGTGAAGTCACCTTTCAGACAAATCACAATCCTGTTTACAGCATCAAGATTGCCTTATCCGTATTGAACGGCATTATGAATAATGCATATTGCCAGCTGGGATTCGACATCATTATACTGTCCATCATTCCCAATGATGTTATGGGTTCCCATTGGATGCATGTCTCGATTACTTCTTGTTCGTATTCCTGGCACTCTGAACAACGGCCATTAAATTTCTGATGGGTTAAGGCCCGCCCCTCTGCTCTGTATTCGAGGCCTCTGTAGCGCATAATTATTAATAATATACATATATGCATTTTTAGAATATTTTTTTTCTTTGCGTAGATTATATTTTTCTTCTTAATTTTAGATATATTTTGGGAAGTAAGACAAACATGTATATCAACGTACACTACAACTGCTTACATATTACACTGTTAAAAATGGTTTCTTAAAAATGAGCAAAATTTCAAATTTAAGTTTTCAAATTTAAGTATATATTGTTTCGAATCTATTTTGTGACAATTTAGCTCATTTTTAAGAAACCATTTTTAACAGTTCCCTTATTCATTATTATACACAATTTTTTCTATCTTTTATCAGTGGATTTTTTTAAATGAAAAAAAAAAAAAAAAATACATATGTAATAGAAATATTATCAATATTTTATGCAGAATGTTTAAAAGACATCTTAAAGTTCTATAATCCTTAGAATTTTTTAATATATAAAAAATCGACGATATATTTCAAAAGAAAAAAAAAATTTTTTTGAAATATCTATTTTCTTCCCAAGAAGAATATATATATTTTGAAACATAATTCATTCAGTACAAAATATCGTTTAATGATAAAGAAGTAGGATTAATTGCTTGAAATTTACTAAGAAAGAAAAAAGGTAAGTAGGTCGATGTAATCGATCACAGATTTTCAGTTGTAGCGAAAAAATCAATCTTTGTAAAATGCATATAAAACATTTTTAAAGAGTTTCTCAGAAAAGAATGTTTCTTACCATAAAACACATTTTTACGCATTCTACTTTTTTTTCTTTTTTCTTTTCTTTTTTTTTCTTTTTTATTTTTTTATGTATAAATGTTTTGTATAAAAACAAATTTTAAAATTTCAAAAGTTAATTTATTCAAGTAACTATTACTAATAGCATACATAGTTGCATTTTCGTTGTATGTGCATTCTTTGTTTACGTAGACTGTTAATTTTTGTGGATTTAACATATATTTTATAAAATATTACATATATGTAATATAATACTTTAGAAAAAAGTTTACTATCATAAATGATAACAAGTTCATATTTTATACATTTATTCATTTATTTGTCGTCTGAAGTGAGGGTAAGTTTAAGAAAGTTTTAGCATATTTTTATTTTGATCTCATTTCCTCATTTTCTATTATACATATACACTTTTTGAAAATTTATATGTATAATCTACAACTTATTTATTTTGTAAAATTGTGATATTTTTTAATATAACTATTTGCGGTTTAAAGAAAAATAAATAATGAAATGTTTGTATTTCGTGGTTTTACGAGGCTCATGGTTTAGGAACAGGTCTAATCTAATTTTACAATAAGAATTGCTATAAGAATCAGTTCCGTCGGTTATAAAACCTTCAGATATTTATTTTACCAAAAAACTTTCTAATTTACTTAAACTAATGAAAACTGAAAATTGAAATGCTAAGATATGTAATCCTTTTCGGCAAATATTTTAGTTGATTACAATTTTTTTTCCCTTTTTCGAAATTTGTTAAGAAATTCAACTTTTACTTTTCGCAGAAACATTTTTAAAATCTATATATATAAAAGAGTAAACTCACTGATTCACTCACTGACTCCACGGCTGTGGCGATCCTATGGGAGATAGAGTCACAATTTTTGGTGAGCAGGTTGGTTTTAGGACCCTGACGCTCACTAAGACGGGATTTTGCGAAATACCCCCTCGTTCCCCCCTGGGGGGCAGAAGGCAAAAACCACCTTTATAGGCATAACTCGGCTCCAAATTACTTCACGGTGAAGAAATTGCAGATGGGGAGACTAGACTTGAATACAAAAAATTCTTTTTCTGCTATTTTGGAATTTTGGATTTTTAAGGGGGGTAGGGGGTAAAAATGAGATTTTTGGTGGCGCATAAGGCAAAAACACATTTATAAGTATAACTCAGCTCCAAATTACTTCACAGTGAAGAAATTGCAGATGGGAAGACTAGACTTGAATACAAAAAAATTGTTTTCTGCGATTTTGGAATTTTGGATTTTTAAGGGGGGAAGGGGGTGAAAATGATTTTCGAAGGTGCAGAAGGCAGAAACATCTTTATAAGCATAACTCGGCTCTAAATTACTTCCCTGTAAAGAAATTGAAGATGGGGAGACTAGACTTGAATACAAAAAAATCATTTTCTGCGATTTTGGAATTTTGGATTTTTAAGAGGGGAAAGGGGTGAAAAGGATTTTCGGAGGCACAGGAGGCAAAAACACCTTAATAAGCATAACTCGGTTCCAAATTACTTCACGATGAAAAAACTGCAGATGGGTAGACTAGACTTAAGTACAAAAAAATCATTTTCTGCGATTTTGGAATTTTGGATTTTTAATGGGGGAGAGAGGGTAAAAAAGATTTTCGGGGGGGAAATTTAGCAATGTCTGGATTTTCGAGTAAAATTCTAGCAGTAATAGCTCAAAGATATTTAAAAAAAAAAAAAAACGCCAAACGTCTTCTTGAAGGAATTTGCGAAAATTCATTCTTGATTTTCCGATTTTCGATTTTCGGGGGAGTTACGAGGGGCAAATTTGACCCCCCCTCCCTCCCTTTTAGCGCTAAATTCGTCCGTGGAAATCTATAGGAGCTGAGGTCACAAATTTTAGTGTGTGGTTTATTTATGTGTGTCCAACACCCGTTCTAACGGGATTTTGTGAAAGCCTCCCACTTTACCCCTTTGGGGGTGGGGTGGGGAGGGGAATAAAAGAGTAAAATCACTGATTCACTGACTCAACACAGCCGTGGCGATTCTATGGGAGATAGACTCGCAAATTTTGGTGAGCACGTTGGTTTTTGAACCCTGACGCCCATTAAAGCGGGATTTTGCAAAATATACCCCGCTCCCCCTGGGGGGGCAGAAGGCAAACCCCCCCCCTTATAAGCATAATTCGGCTCCAAATTGCTTCACGGTGAAGAAATTGCAGAGAGAGAGACTAGACTTGAATGCATAAAAAAGCATTTTCTGCAATTTGAGTTTTGGATTTTTAAGGGGGGGGGAGGGGGTAAAAACGGTTTTCGGAGGCAAATTTAGCAAAATACGGATTTTCGAGAAAAACTCTACCAATAATAGCCCAAATGTATAGAAAATCGCCAAGAGTCTTCTTGAGGATATTTCCAAAAACTCACTTTTGTTTTTTTCCGACTTTCGATATTGGGGGGAGGGGGAGGAGTTACGAGGGGACAAATTCGACTCCATCCTTTAACGCTAAATTCGTCCGTGGAAATCTATAGGATCTAAGGTCACAAATTTTAATTTGTGGCTTATTTACCTGTGTCCAACACCCATTGTAACAGGATTTTGTGAAAGCCCCCCTTTCCCCCTTTGGGAGTAGGAGGGAATAAATACGATTCGAAGCATAACTTTGCTTCAAATTATCTCAGTAAGATTAAATTTTATGTGTGGGTTGTTTATGCGTTTCCAACACGCACTATAAAGGGATTTTACGAATTTTCTCCCTCACCTCTTTAAGGACGGTGGGGGGGGGGGGTAACAAACACGTTTCCAAGCATAACTTTGCTTCAAATTATCTCGGTAAGATTAAATTTTATGTGTAAATTATTTATGCATCCCAAACACGCACTATAAAGGAATTTAACGAAAATTCTCCCTCCTCTCTTTAAGAACAGGGGAGGGGGCGGGTAATAAACACGTTTCCAAGCATAACTTTGCTTCAAATTATTTCGGTAAGATTAAATTTTATGTGTAGGTTGTTTATGCATTCCCAACACGCACTATAAAGGGATTTTACGAAATTTCTCCCTCTCCCCCTTTAGGGGCAGGCAAGGGGGCAAAAGCACGCTTATGAGAGTTACTGTGCTCCATATTATCTCAGGATAGCGATTTTTTTATCTGTAGATTGGTTGTGCGTACTCAAGACACACACTGCAAAGGTATTTTGTAAAATTCCACCATATGGGGTGGGGAAATCATTTTTTCATGCGCAACTCTGCTTTGAACTATCTTAGGCGATTTTTTGTGCGTGGGCTGGTTATGCTATCCCAACACACATTATAAAGGGATTTCGTGAAATTTCCTCGTTTCTCTCTTTAAAGGCGGGTGGGGGGGGGCAAAAACACGTTTTAAAAAGTAACTCTTCTTCAAATATCTCAGGAAATCGATTTTTTGATATGTCGATCGGTTATGCGTATTCAACACACACAAACTACAAAGGGATTATTTGCAATTCCGTGTTATCCCCCCCCCTTTTGAGGTTTGGTGGGTAAAAAACATGTTTCCTCACGTAACGTTGTTCAAAATTATCATAGAATGGCAATTTTTGATGTGTGGACTGCTTATACGTATTCAACACATACTACAAAGTAATTTTGTGAAATTACACTCTTCTGCCCCATAGAAGGTGAGGGGGCAAAAACATGTATTCATGCGTAACTCTGCAGTAAGTTATCTTAGGAAGGACCTTTTTGATGTGTGTGTCAGTTACATGTACCTAACTGATAATATAAAGTGATTTTGCAAAATTTCCTCCCCCTTTTTTCCTTTAATAATGAGGGTAAAAAAACACAGGGGGTGGGGCTAAAAAACATGTTTTAAAACATAACTCTGCATTAAATAATCTCAGGATCTCAATTTTTTAATGTGTCGGTTATGTACGTGTATGCAACATGAACTATAAAGGGATTTTGTGAAATTACCCCTACCCTCCTCTTAGGGGTGGGCGGGGAAAAAAAAAACACGTTTTCAAGCTTAAAAGTGCTCCAAATTACGTTTGAATGGCAAATTTTGGTGTGTGGGTTTTGATTAAATGTATTTAATATGCACTTTGATGTGATTTTGCAAATCTTCCCACTTTATCCGCGAGATATGGGGAGTAAAATACAGGCAAGGCATTACCGAAGGCATTGTTTCTCCAGACTAGAGGTGTGGCATGTGGGAAAACTGCTACCGAAGGTAGCGAGAACTTTAACTTAGATTTTGACTGATTTCAATGATTTTTTTTTTTAACTATTATTTTGATATAGTAGTTTGAGAAATCATTTCGATATAATGACCAGCGAAGCGGGCAAAGCCTGCTAGTAGTATATAAAAGGTAACAAACCACTTTAAAACACGTAGACACAATATTTTTATTAAAAACTACACAAAGCTTTTCGCCATTATAATAATAGCATCATCAGGTGTAATTGCGTTACATAGAACCAGCAATATAGAAATAAAGAAGTTCAAACGGTTTAAAGTTACGGTTACAATAAAAAATGTTTGAAAGTTACGGTTACAATAAAAAATTTTCATTTCAATATCATTTTTAGTATCTTTTTTTTTTTTTTTTATGATTACAACGCTTACCATATTTTATGAAGTGATGCAGCATCCTTGGAGTTAATAACTTTATTGTACTTGATAATATTTACTGCTTCTGTCATTAGCAGGTCTTGAAAGTCGCGAGGGGTAACCGTAACTTTCAAAATTTTTTTATTGTAACCGTAACTTTAAACCGTTTGAACTTCTTTATTTATATATTGCTGCTTCTATGTAACGCAATTACACCTGATGATGCTATTATTATGATGGCGAAAAGCTTTGTGTAGTTTTTAATAAAAATGTTGTATCTACGTATTTTAAAGTGGTTTGTTACCTTTTATATATTATTTATACGCGTGAAATGTTTTATAATTTTAAACTTTTAATAGTTTTTAATTTTTAAAATAGACCGATTTATAGAAAAGCTCGTTTTAAGTTCGCTGAGGTTTGTGATTGTCCCGTTTTAAAATTGTGAAATTTGTTTGAGTCCTTTTTCTAACCTCAATTTATCAAATATAGGATCCGGAAAATGATGGGTTTTTTTCCCCCATAAAATTTTACAATTTTGAGGCCTTTCACAAAGGCGTAAAGATCGAAAACAGATTTTCAAGGTTAATTCTGCTTCAAATAAACTCACGATGATGAGTTTTGGTGTGCAGAGTAACCGAATTTTGCAACTTCTTGAGTCAGTAGTAACCAATAAGTTTGAGAAATAATATTTTATATGCATTATAAACGATTAAACTTCGAAGCTAGTACGCAACTGTTACATTTAAAATTCAGTGGAGGATATAGAATTTAAAGTTGCAATATCTGGCAACACTGTTAGTGTGTATGTGTCTATTTGTTTTGTGCACGCATATGTACTTTAAATGCTTTTGCATTTTTTTTTTTTTTTGCTTTACGCAAGGAGGGGGTGTGGGGGACATAATTTCCAGAGTAACGGTGTTCCAAATTATCTCAGGAAGACGAAATTTGGTGAATGATTTGATTCCTGTGTCTGGGATCTAATTCCATTTACATTAGTTCTGTAAAATGTAAACATGTAGATAGTGGAGGACGTAAGCTTGGTTGGTTGGGTTTTACGTCGGACTAGTGCTGCGCAGATGGGCAATTGGCGACGGTCTGGGACACACCCCTAGAGGTGGTCCGGCGTAAGCTTGGATATGGCAAAACAGCATACAGTCGGTAACAAAAGTGTCCGAACATTAGCAAAAATTCCAATGTAAAAAAAGTACACTTTATACGGTTTTGTCATATAAATCCTTATCGAATCCTGTTCTTAGTCAGTGTAAGAACACTATTCGATAGGGATTTATGTAACAAAACCGCATGAACTGTTTTTTTTTTTTTTTTTTTTAACATAGGAATTTTTGCTAGTGTTCGGACACTTTTGTTACCGACTGTACGTTGGGGACCGAGACCCAGTGTAGTGCACGCAGATTATACCCTGGCGAAGGCATTGAAAACCTACGCAAATTTTGTGAGTGGATACATTTGTTTCTGTATGCGTGTGGCGACGAGTAAATTGCTATCGCTGCAAGTGTTGATGCCGGAGTCGGCATGTTATGCGCAGAAAAGCAACTGCCGAAAGTAGCTGGAACTTTAACCAAGGTTTTGACCAAATTTAGTGAGATACCTTTCAAATATAACTTTTTGAAACTTTTTAAAAATGTATTATGGAATTCCGAAAATTCATTCAAATAAAGCAACCAACGAAGCAAGCAGAACCTGCAAGTAAAATTGAATAAAATGTAACAAGCAAATTTAATGTAAAACACCATAAAATTGCAAAAGTTTAAAGAGGACATTCTAATATACATTTTAATTTGTATTGCAAGCGCTTAATCAGTTATTTAATTAGAAAACAAATTAAAAATCTACTATTAGTACACATTACAAATATTTAACCTTATTTATTATTGGTCTGAATAGGTATTTTTCCTTCGTCAATACCTTTTCTTTATAGTATAAATATTTAAGTATATTAAAAAAAGAAAATACGTTATGTGTGTATTAAAATGAAATACCTTTAAGCTTAATACCTTACAGCTCGCCGTCCTATGCGATTTATTAAGTCTCGTGAGTTCAACACCAGAAAGTTGATTCTGAACCAATACATGCACCTAAGCTTGAAAATTGTTTCAAATTAATTGATGAAGTTTAAGTATATTTTCTGCTCTTCACTTTATTACGGGTACAAAAGTTGCGATCCCCTCATCTCTTTCTTTGCACGTGATTTCCACATGATTTATATGAAAGTTCAAACTGAGATCAAAGAAAGAATAAGCAATCCCGTCTTCCTATGTCTAGTGGGGGAAAATGCTAGCAAAAGTAGATAATCAGGTGATTCACCTTTGAGAATGAAATATATCTCTAATCTTGAATCACTATATTGAGGAAATTTACTATTGTATATAAAAGGAGAAGGGCGGTAACAATGTCTGATCTTCATTACGGTGCACAGCACCTTCAAGTGCTCGGGTTTATGCAAAATTATTCGGGTTAAAGAAACGCAGCATTAATCCGCATTTATTAATTAAAAATATAAATATTTTTAATTTCTCAAACTTAGTTATTATAATAATTAATAAATTAATTAATTAATAAAAGTATTAATTTTAGCAGCCTAGAACCAATTTTCTATTTATTAATATACATATCATGAAATTACATTTTGTAATTTTAAAAATGCTTGACAAGATGAAAATAAAAAGCAAATATCTATATTAAAACCAATGTAACATTTAAAATGGGATAATTTTTTTTTAAATTTCCAATGGCTAGGCAAAAGTTACAGAGGACTATAAAGATACGAATCAAATTATAGACAATATAACATAGAAGACCGAAGTCATTGCCTAAGAAGCGATCTTGCCTCCCAATATCTCGACTCTTCTGTAGAACATCGAAGAGCCCTACAACGGGACAGATGGTCCCGGTCCATTACTTCTTCAGAATCACAAAGTGGGCAAGTATAGGGTCGTTTAAGATACCTATGCGCTTCAAATGAGCGGCAAGGCAGTCATGTCCTGTAGATAGGCGGAAAGTCGCAACTGCCTTACGTCTTGTTTTTTCAGGAATTAGAGTAGGACTTAAATTTTTCCATTTCTTTAGAGCTGTACGATTCTCAAGATCTCGTAAAGCATTAGATGCACATAAATTCTTTAAAAACAGTTTAATCCTCCAGTAAGAAATGGCTGTATTGGGATGTTGTAGTAAGGTGGCACCTCTTTTTGCAAGAAAGTCCGCTTTTCATTGCCCGAAAGGCCACAATGGCCGGGCACCCACTGGAGAAAAATTTGTTTCCCCTTTAAAGTGAGAGTTCTTAATGATTCTTGGCATTGGGATACTTCCGGTGTTAATGGATGATCAACAGCGCTTATTGATTGGATGGCTGCCTGAGAGTCAGAAAAAATGTTTAAAGAATGATAAAGAATACAAAATTAAAAACTTTAAAAATACATGAAAAAACATTAAAATAGACGACAGACGTTAATGTTTAATGTTTTTAATGTATTTTTAAAGTTTTAAAGTTTTGTATTCTTTATCTCATTTAAAATGTTACATTGGTTTTAATATATTAATGAGACGTATAAATTATGTTTAATTTTATTAAATATTTATATGTTTAAAATATTGTTTTTCAGCGATATGGATTTCCCATGGTATTGAATGTATATATACTTTAAATTAAAACTTATTGAATCGAGGCCCACGACTTCAGTGGATTACGAACTACATCGAGCATCTATGCCTGAACAGAAGTTCGAACTTGGCAACTGGGAACTAAATGCAAGAGCACTAATCCTTCCCTCACCAAAATGGCCATCTTGCTCAAATAGTTTTTCCTAATACTTACACACGACTTATTTTTGAAATAATATTTAATTGGTTTTAAGTTAAAATGTAAAGGGTTAAAATAATATTTTTCCCCGTTAACATCGAACATCCAAAATTAAAATTATTAACCACGTTCAGTACTTTGAAAGGTCATTCTTCTCTTGACTAATTTACGAGAGTACTAATGTTAGAACATTGACGCTATTTAGATATTATGTGCGGCGCCGTCAAATGAATTCGTGAAAAATTCATCAGTCTACGAAAGCCAATCAATTACCACTTCAGTGGAAGACCAAAATCGTAATTGCATATGTAAAATCATTTATTATTATTTTTTCTTTTTTTAAAGCAAATGTAATTTTAGTTTTTAAGAAAAGTTTATGTTTTTTCTTTTTTTTTTTTTTTTATCCACTTTACAAATTTTTATTACAGAAAGTATATTTTAATATTTAAATATATTTCGCAGTGATTTGGATTTTTCTTCCATTTTCTGCAAAATTTCGAAAGTTTCAATTCTGAAACAGGAATATTTCATTTATTAATATCTATTGTGTCTTCTACTAGAGCATTTTAAGCACATTCTGAAAAATATATTTGAGTATAACAATGCTTCATTTAGCAACTTTCGCGGTACAGTTATTTAAAAACTATTATTCATGTACTAAACACTGACATTTGTCATATTCTCTAACACTAAGAACGGGGCACAAAAAATGCTCAAAATATTCTTAAAGTATGCACTGCTGGTACAGTTACTTTAAATAACAGCTGCTAACATAAACGCTTTTTAAAAAACACTTTAATTAAACACATTTTTTTTTTTTTTTCATGAGTTAAAACTGCTACAAAAATTTGCAAAAAAATTGCTAATCGAAATTGGTGGTCGTCAGAAATCATAAATTCGAGAAGTTTTGTCTTTTAAGTCTTATCAGTATTAACACTTTTCAATATTATTCTACAGTAAAAATATACATATTGTTGAAAGAAAATTACATTTTGCGATTCTTTCGATTTATTGTTACATGAAAACATTTGTTTTTCAAGTCAATTATTTTATTTTTATTTCTCTCATATTTCGAAATTTGTAATTTAAAATTCTAAAGGCGTTATCTGATTGAAAGTAAATAATTCCACAAAGCATTACAAACAAAATAACACAGGCCTCAGAAATCGTAATTTTAATATATATATTTTCCCTGCGGTGACTATTTCTGATGTGTTTTGATGCGCTGAATTCAGAAATGGTTGTCTTTATTTCTTATCACGTAAGGAATTATCAAAAAGTAGGGATGGAGATCGTAATAATTCAAGTAGAGACTGTAACAAATTCGAACCAATTTATATATAAAATACATTAAAATAGGCTATTATTTACACGTAATCTTTTAAATGTATTTCTTTCCATTGAAGCTTCTATTAGAGCATTTAAACTTGTGCTCGGCTTCAAGGAATTGTAGAAGGGGAGGAACAGGGGATTCTTTATGCAACATCCAATAATAATCTGCAAACATGTTAACCCTCCATCGTCCCTAATACCTTATCTACATTTCTTTGATGTCTTGGTGAAATAGCTCTCCTTGTTCTTCACGCACATAACCCAGATTTTCCGGTAAATAACATAAATGGGAGTTGTAAAAGTGAAACTATAGGCTCATAAAATCCCATTTTTATTTTATTTATTTATTTATTTATTTGTTTCGAAAATTGCGCGTCATGGAAACTTTTCAATAGTTTTTACTTAATCATAGCATCCAAACATACATCAGAAAAACATAAACATACATCAAAAAAACATATCACCTTGAAAAAAAAAAATCATCTTCGTCCTGTGTAATTATCCACTGATAACTATTCTATAATTCTAAATAATATTTCTAATTACTAAATATATTCTAAAATCAATATATAAAACTTGAATATTTATTTCTCAATATCTATTCTATTTTACTACTTTATTAACTTTATTAAGTATACAGTCATTAAAAAAAAAAAAAAAAAAAAAAAAAAAAAAAAAAAAGAAGAAGAAGAAGAAGAAAAGAAGAAGTAGTTGAAGAACGTGAATTTTTTTCTTTCAGATAATATATCAATTTTTAATTCAATAACTGCATCAGTTTCCAAATTCCGTAAATATATTAATCTTTTATTTATATGAACGTATAAATAAAGTTGAAAATATCAATGAAAAAATTTAACTTTATGTAAAATTACTTCAGAATAATCGATTTTCTAAAACATACTATGAGGAAAAAAAAAAAAAAAAAAAAAGTTAACCAATAATTTAACAGTGCCTTAAAATGATTTTCAAAAACAGGTTTTAAGTTTTTTTTTTTTTTTTTTTTTTTTTTTTGTACTTTTTGTAAATACGTCTTGAAAAGAGATTCATTAACTCGTAATTACCACTTTGAAGTTTACTGTAATCTTTGATGTTCAATTACCTTTAATAAAAACTTTTTTATGAAACTTCCATTAAGAAAATTGCTTTTACCATTAGAAGAGTTTTTTGTACATTATTGACTGAAATGATTTTATTTGTTTATTTTTTCTCTTTTACACAAAGATCTGTTTTTACATGGTATATAAAGAAATAAAGTTCAAGTTTATATACACATATATATATATATATTCCGCAGAAAATTTTTTGAATCGCTAAGAATAATTCGTATTTAAAAGATGTGCACCTAATTCTGTTTTGTTAAGTGAACATTTGCCGAGTCGTGTATTTGTGTGTGTATTATTGACGGAATTAGTTACATATTTTTAATATGTCAAAATTAAGTTTCAGATGTAATATACATATATGTGTGTGTGTGTATTATTGATAGAACTACATAGTTACACATTTTTAAAAAGTTTAAACTAATTTTTAGATGTAATATGTATTAAAAGTCTTTCTAAATAAAAATAACAATTTTTTACATTTATTAAATCATTTGAAGATGCATTTTTTGTTTCATTTTATTTTTATTTTTATCTTTTAATTGGAGCATAATTTATTGATAAACTATAATCATTGATATTATTGTAAACTGAAGAAATATATATATATATATCCGATATATGCTATGGAGAAACGCAATATTTATTTCTCATTTAATAATAATAATAAACTGTTATTTTCACTTGAAATTTATTTAATACTTTGCCCAACAAATTTTGTTTGCTTGCAAAATCTTTATGAAATCGTTTCAGACAGCCATGTATATGCATCAAATGCGAAATACAAATTGAGACAAGCAGAATACAAAAATATAGTGCATTGTGACCATCACATACTTTTTTCCACATTTTTTTATTCACATTTTTCTACATATCCAATTCACGTCGTGTAAATTAGTTATTAAAATTATTATTTTAAAAAAAAAGTATTCCTCATGATGAACGCAGATGTTGTTTATCTCAGAAGTACAATACTAAATATCGATGGAAAAACAAGTCAATTTTGGGTCTTTCAGACGCGATCCAAAAAAATTGCATTTCTCGTGATTTTTTTTCTTTGATAATAATGAAACAAATTACTAATTTTATTTCAAGTTAATGCTCATCTATGGTTCAAATTTTGAAGTTAAAATTATTGAAGAGATTTTTTTTTTTTTTTTTTTTGTGTGTGTGTGTGTGTGTGTGAAAAAGTAAATTACTCACAATATGCACCCATGGAGTGGGAAAGCGATACCCCTACATACACAAAAACATTATGCGATTTAGATTTACTTCTGTAATTTATATATACATATATATATATATATATATATATATATATATAGTGATTGTATAAAAGGATGACATTGTCATTTATACATTTTTTTTTCCTTAATGCCTTATTGAAAATGATGAAAAAAGGAAAAGATGTAATGGTAATGGCCCCAAATTACTAGATTAGAATTTTTTCATACATTAAACACAATAAAAGAACACAGTGATGGAATTTACACCTTTATTTATTTTATGACAATAAAGAAAGAAGTAGTCCTCCGAGAGATAGAGGAACAAAAAATTACATTCTCCAGAGTTTTAATGGTGGTTCGTGTTTCACTAACTATACAGATAAAAAAAGCGTCTAGGGTTTGCTATTTCATTAGAATAAAAAATATTAAAAAATGGAGAATTTGTTATTGATTTCTTAAACACATCTTTATGAAAAACTTAATTTGCATATATATACATATAAATATATATATAAAGAAAAAAAACCTTCAAAATCTAGGAACTTTAAAATATGTAATTATAGCAGAAGCTGGATTCCTAAAATTTAACCCTAAAAGAAAATGCTTTCTAAATTATAAGCGTAAAAGAAAAAAAAAAAAGAAAAGAAATCTTCTGCTTTTTCATTTAATCTTATGGTAAAATTTTTTTAGATAAGTTGAAAAAATAAATTAGTAAAGATGAAAGGAATACATTTTTCTTTCGAATTTTTTAAATAACCAGAAGAACTATAAAACCAAACAAAATATATAAATATTTTTGTAATAAATGGGGGGGAGGGGGGAATCACTTACATTTTTTTTTTTTTTTTTTTTTTTTTTTTTAACAACATTTTAAAATTCATATTTTATTTCCATATTAGAGGTCAAATACATACAATAACTAAATTATTTTTTTTTAATATTAATGACAGTAGCGTCTCATGAAGGACGTTTTGTACCATCTCAGTACAGGTAGCTACATACTATCCCTTAACATGAAATGTTCATTTATCTGATTGGCTATTCACTGTAAAAAGTAGGTTCTTAAAAATAAGTATATATTGTCTCAAAATAGCCCCGAAACATTATATACTTAAATTTGAAAACACATGTATTCATTTTTGAGTATATTGACATGCTCAAAAATGGGGTTGATCAATAAGAATCCCACTATCCCTATGTTTGACATGTCAATGTACACAAAAATGAGTACATGGGTTTTCAAATTTAAGTATATATTGTTTCAGGGCTATGTTGAGACAATATATACTTATTTTAATAACTTTTTTTTACAGTGTTGAACTGCTATACATTTATCTATGTTGTTTCTGGGGCACGGTAGCCCGCCCGTAGAGCGAAGAGCTCGTAATCGGAAGACTGTGGGTTCGATACGCGTTCTCCATGTTTCCATCCAAATTATACCTCTGAAGTTCACCGAAGTGGGAAACCATCCTCTCCTGGAGGATCATAATTGCAATGGCATGCCTCCGGATCATTCTTAGGGATGTGTCCAAGACTGTCGCCAATTACCCATTGTGCAGTACTAGTGCGACGTTAAACCCAACCAACCAACCATCTACGTTGCTTCTTGAATAAATTAATCAACCAATAAGTTGAATAAATGTTGCATCATAATGTGCTGTTTTCAGCCTCCCTTATTGCGACGACCTAAAACGTTATTCAGGAGAAACTTCTGAATAATGGGATCACTTTTAGTATTTTAGAAAATTTCACCAAAATATTGGTGTTCAAAGACAATAATTAAAAAATATTTTAAATGGAAAACATAAATTGCAAAACGCTACGAAAAAATTGCTTTAGATAGAAAGAAATAACACAGTCAAAGAATAAAAATAAAATAAATAAACAAGTACTTCCGGCTTATTCGGAAGAGTAGGTTGATTTCTTTTTCCTTATCAAGTAGCCGTCATTTTGTTTCAAAATGGCGGCTACAAATTATTAACGAATTAATAGAAATATTCATGTAGGCTATCTACATATGGAGTTTTAAGCAAATTGGTTCATAAATACCTTTTTATGTGAATTTAAAATTTTCAAGTGGCCGGCGCTTGGAAACAAGATGGTGGGCCAAGTTGACAAATATATCAAATGCATTTGTGAGATAAGACTACTGTACAAATATAGTTGGAATTAATTCCGAATCTCAAAAGTCATCGTGTTGAAAAATTAAATGGCTGCCACTTGGATCAAAATGGCAAAGAAAGTTGTTCAGTGAACTAATTAATATAAGATATTGTTGCAAATTTTAAATAATTCTTTTTTTTTTTTTTTTTTTCTTTTTTGTAGAAATTCTTTCAAAGAGGCTTGGTAAGTTGATTAAATGTTAATTTTCTGCATTTCTAGTTGTTTTTAACGTTAAAATAGCTTAATTTTCCCTTAAAAACGCATTAAAAGGCTCCAATATGGCAAGTAATGGATTTTCCGCCAAATTTGGCGACTTTTGGTGAGAAAATCCATAGTTCATTAATAAACTTCATTGAGACAATTCGGAATACGCTTTTTACAATTTGAATTTAAAATTTTCAAGGGGTCTCCACTTGAAAACAAAATGGTGGAGCAACTTGGTTAAGAAACTCATCCAAGATATTCATAACGCAAGTTAAGACACTGTCCCAATTTGGTTCGATTTGGAATATTATTTCAGAAGTTAACGTGATTTTAAATTTTCAAGTGGTAGCCTGATTTCAAGTGGCTCCGCTTAACTTAAGATATCCGCCACTTTATTAAAAAGGGCAGATAAATTTCATTAATAATATTCATTTAGACCCTTATGTAGTCTAGATTTACATAAAAAAAATCAAGCAAATCTTACTTTAAATACGCTTTTTACAATGTGTTTTAGAAATATTCAAGTGGCTGCCACTTGCAAACAAAACGTTGGAGCAACTTGGTTAATGAACTCATCCAAGATATTTATAAGATCAGTTCACTGTCCAAATTTGGTTCGATTTGGAGTATTATTTCGGGAGTTATCGTGATGACAAAATTTTCTTTATAGATAGATAGATAGATAGATAGATAAACGAAGTGATTGCAATAGGTCGATTTCTAAAGAAATCAACCTAATAAATAAAAATGTAGGGACAAATGTAAAACGAAAAGAGAGCACGTTGCACCTTTTATGCTTCTTCTGATATCAGCAGTAATGACAAAGTTTGGTTGGTTGGTTGGATTTAGCATCGCACTTGTACTGTGCAATGGGTAATTTGTGACGGTCTGGGATGCACCACTAAGGATGGTCCTGAGACATGCCATCTCAATTTTGATCCTCTACATAGGGGATGTACTAACGAATAAGATTACCAAGATCTGTACAACAAACCAGTAAACTACCAGTAATCGTATAATATCCACTTTGTGATGGGTGAAACTAGGCTTAAACCTGTGCCACACATTGTGTACATAAATGAATACCTTAAATTTGTAGGGCTATCAGATAAAAACTAAGCAAAGTAGAAACGTATTGTTCATCAGAAATAACAGTTTAAAGTTTAAATTCAACACGGTAATAAGTGTTCAATGCGAACTTCTTTAGTAACACAAAGTATATTGAGGAAGTCTTAGACATTTTTACCTTTGCAAAAGCACCATTCATCACGAAATTTCCAAAATTAACGTAAGATAGTCCATCGATCTGATATAGCATATCTGTGTTCATGACGAAATGCTAGTTGTGCAGTTGGAACACGTTTTCGAAAGTTTAATCTCACAGGATGCTTTTTGATACGCGGTATACATCTTAGCAAGTAATGAAACAATTACGTTAGACTCGTAGTGTTTAGTCAGGCGTGCTCATATCATAACATATCTCAATCTTCATGAACTTCCAACTTTTATTTTGATTTCTGATAAATAACAAGATTGTACTTTCTTTACTTTTCAAAGTCTAGCAATATTGGGATATTCATTTATGGACACGCTGTACACAGTTCATTTATGTTTTATGGCATGATGAAAACGGTAATAGACAATAAAGTTCAATAAAAATATATAAACGGGCGAATTTTTTTATCAAAACTGGTTTTAGGTACTGTTTTTTCATCAGATGGTTGACCCAATTTAAACATAATATAGTAAATACGGTTTCAGATTAAAAAAAATGTCGTTTGCTGCATTGTTATTAGAAATGAATAAAGTTTGAAAAATGCATAGTTTAACATTCAGTAACAATTATCGGCAGTGTTGTGATAAAAAAAAAAAAAAAAAAAAAAAAAAACTAAGTTATGTGCAAAAAGAAAATTGCAGTAAAAAGAAAATTATTTAGTTTGCTAGCCCGCAATAGCATTTTCGAGCAATCTTGTAAATATTTTTAACAAGACTATTTTTCAAAATTTATTGCTTTGAAATATTTAAAAAAAAATAACAAGGAAAAAACAAATGTACAAGAAAAAGCGACACAACATACTGCTAAAAATATATACACCTACAGCAGCGTCAAGTGCCTAAATAGGTTGGGTGTCAAAATACAACATGCGGCAGAGGAATAGATTAAAAATATTTTAAAATCCAAAAATTTATGTTATCGCCTAAAACGAGGCTTTTAGCGATTTCAGTGTAAATTTTTGTTGCTGTTCTTGTTGCTTTTACTTATTAAATAATGTTAAAAGTGGTTTTTTTTTCTTTCTTTCTTTTTTCTTTTAAGTTCATTTAAATATAGTGACCAGCGAAATTCATTTAAATATAGTGACTTTCGAAAAAATCTATGTGACGTCAGCAAAAGTACTGATGCGGCTTCTGGCTCCAGTTTCAGGCCAGTGAAGACGTTTGACGAGCTACCGATATGTTGCAGCTCCATTCAGGTGAGTTATAACAGTTTTCCATTTTACCCGAGCATTCAATATTCTCCACTGTTTATCTATATGTAAACTGTCTATTAGAAATTTTAAAGAACAAAAATTGAGCAATGGAATGCTTATTGAGATCTTGAATATGTTGAGAGTTTTCATCTGTTATATAAATGTTGGAAATCTATATGATCAAACACAATTGCTGGTACTGAAGCAGTACAGAAACATGAGATATATTTTTATATTGAACGCAGATTTAATTTAAGTGTTTAAGTTGTCATTTCTGTAAATATATCTTTTCGCTTTACTAGAGTAAACACTAAAGTATAAGCAATTTACTTCGAAAAGCTTTTCCGATAAATAGACTATTTGTAATTTTAAGCCTAAAATTGGAAGCTAGTTAAATGTTGATATGATTAAAAGGTTACATTTATTCCAATGTGTAGATTTTTAATAGGCGTTTATGTATTTCTGCATTTAAATATATATTTCTGCATTTAATAAAAGGCGAAAATTCTGCAGTGTTATAAATGTTATTCCTTTTTAAAAGAATATTTTTATAAGAATTGTTACATGATATCTGCATTTAAAGAAGTTACGTTTTCAAAATAACAATTGATAATTAAAATTTTATTTTACTAATAATTACAGTATTAATCGAACTTCGGTCATGTTCGTCGGCATTGCAGTTAAAGTTTTCCTTTGAAACTCACTTAAATTCGAATTACGATTCTGAAGAATATACCATAAAAGGAATTTCTCTCAGTCTGTAGATCTTCGCATAAACAATCAGCTTTATTTTATCGTACACCACACCAAAACAAGTTTCTCTTCAATGATTATCCAAAAGTTTTCAATGAAAATATATCTTTAACTTGTATTTGATAATAAACTGGAAAAATCAACTGACATACAAAAGTTTAATGTATTAACACTTTACTTTATTCTTTAAGTAAAGAAGTAAGAAGTCAACAGGATAAAAAAAAGAAGCGAAATATTTAATTGATATAAATTTTCTATTATTTTTCATTTAAACTATTACGTGCATATATATATATATATATATATATATATATATATTGAATTTAAATAGATTATTGTAAAATATTAAGAACATTTGAAAATATTTTTATTGTTATTATATTAAATAACATACATTCCATGTTTATAATTAAAAACGGCTTGAAATTTACATGAAACTCTTACAAATTATTTCCGTTTTCAAATCGAAAATGTTTAATTTGTGTTTAATACTTTAATGTCGCCATGAAATAAGCGTTATCAGTGATTCAATGTTCTGTAAATCGCAAGTAATGCTATTTACCAAAGCTTCTTCTGATCCGGTAAATGTCAGCATGCATTAAATCAAATATTTTAAATTCCTTTACTTCCGAATAACCGAAATGTCTAACGAAAAATATAGCATGGTCAGATAATAATTTTGACTACGATTTCTTTTAATAAAATGTATTTATCAAACATGAATAACATTTTTATTAAAATATTGTGTTTTTCTATGCTTCTGAGCAATATTTTCTAATTTTTACTTTTTAAATTTTCATAGTCTTTTAAATCTCAAATAATTTCAAATTTAATACAAACAAATATTATGAGATGAAAGGCCTACTTCCATGGACCCTTGAAATCATTACAATAAATAAAATATTGTCTTCATAAAAAGGCACAGTTTTGTCGAAAAAATATCTAGATACAAAGAAAAGAAAAATATTTAAATAATGTCACATATTATGTGTCTAATCCAGTGTTTCTAAAAACGATTTGGAGAACTTTTGCACTAAACTTTTAAAGCCTACCCGCTTATCTCCACATAATTAGTAAAATACTTACTATTTTTAAAATTCATAATTAATTTTTTATTAAAGAAAATTCTAATGAATTTTATTTCACACAAACGCAACTCTGTTATAATTTTTGTCCCTAAATCACCTTCTTGTGTATCTTTAGATCTATTTAGTTAGAAAATATATTATCTCCCCACCCCCATTCGTTTTACTGCATTATTATTATTTATTTATTTATTTATTTATTATGTATTTACGAGTTTCTTGTCGGGTTTCAATATAAGCAAATTGAGTTGAAATAGAGTTCACGTTATCAAGAATTTCTTTTGTGAGTTCGGATTTGTCTTCAGACAGATGAAAAGTTTTTTCTCGAGTTATGAGTTACTTTTAAGCTTAGTTGATGGGATTGTGACCAATAAATAAATAAATAAATAGTTGATGGGATAGGGACCAATAAATAAATAATAGAAAATAAAATAAAGTAAAACACGACCAGTGCAAGGGTCTAGATTTTATTCCTAGTATAAAATAATTATATGTGAGCTAAAGTTCAACTTTAGTTTCAGATAAATTTGTTTGTTTAGCAAATTATATAAATTAGGCATACTTTTGTATGCGTGCTTAATTTAAAGTCTGAAGACAGTAAAAATATGATGCTTATTAACCAACTGCAGGGAAAACCTGAGAAGATTTAAAAAAAAAAAACTTATTTTAAACATAAAATAGATTTTAACGCCCAGAATTACAGTCGAATCTCGTTAACGTGACACTGAAGAGAAATAATTTTTTTTTCATGTTATCAGTAGTTCATGCTATCAGTACCTAATCTTCATATAACTAAACTAATCTTAATTTTGACGGGGAATTGTAAAACAGTTAATGTTAAAATTAGTTCACTTTAACAGTATTCATGTTAACGAGGTTCGAATGTATTCAGACTCAGAACTCCCTATTTCAGTAATTATATCGTTTTGTTGAAAAAAAAAAATCCTTTTAACACCCGGTTAATTATTTTATTAAATGTTGTCAATAATTATATGCTTGATTCTAATACTCAGAAAGAAAAGAAAAAATCCTTTTATTTAAATAAGGTAATTCAGAGATATATTTGCAAAGAAAAAAAAAAATTGTTTATCAAAAAATAATTATTTTTTATGAGACCAATCAACTGAGTATTTCCTGCATTATCCTAGAAATCATCAACATCCATGTTAGATTTAATTAGACGGAAGGAAGCCTCCACTCACGACTATATAGCGGTTCGGACCGTTTTAAAGCCTCCCCTGCATAATTTATATATAAAATTAGCCGCCGGTGGTAGCACCCTCACGACAAAGGGCGGCATAGGTATAATTGAATGGTATATAGAGGCGCCGTAAGTAAATTCCCCCACGACAAAGGGCACAGGTAAGATACGTTAATTACTGAACAACTGAATGGGGTAGGCCAATTATCGACAGATACCATCCAGATGACAGAAGCAAAAACTCAAAGTAATTTCAAAGACCTAAATATTAGCCTAGATTTGCTACACTTAACTTAAAATAAACTTTAATTGAACTTTTAGTTCAAATAAATAAATAAATAAATAAATCTAACAAAAATAAATAAATAAATAGTAAAAAATAAATACATCAATACACTTATTAAAAAAAAAAAAAAAAAAAAAAAAAAAAATCAAATGAGCTCCGGCGGTGAAATCCAAGAGCCTTCGACGAAGTCCCGCTATCGTCCACATTACTTCCAACGCAGTCAGAAGATTAAAGGACAGCAGAACGGGAACTTTCAAGATCACAAAGTTGTTGCTTCCCCTTATAGAACATACTTACATATAGCATCTTTAGGATGTCGCAGTGACATTTACTATTTCACATAGCCTCTCCAAGATGGCTGGAGGAGAAGATATGCTATATATATATATATATATATATATATATATATATTACGAATGTCCCCAGAACTACTACGAAATATTCTTCGCAGTACATATTTTCAACAGGACATGCTTAGGATATCCTATGGATCAAAGTGCATCTTATAGAACTTCCTCGGGATTTACTAAGGATATGTGGGCTGTTAGTAATAACAGAACAGAATTTAAAAGGTCACGACGAACGTAATTGTTTCCTTAACAAAGGTCCCACAGAAATATTACGGAACGTAATTGAAGGGCCAGGATTCGTTCTCACTGCCCTTTTTCCAGATAATTTTCATTGATAAGAATTAAAAAAAAAAGGGGGCCTCTGAAAGCTGCTAGCAGTAATATGAAAATTTAACCATGACACTGCCGACCCATGATTCACCCTTCAACATTTTGTGATCCTGTCAGCAGTGGATATGTTGATTGCGGTCTAATAATGCACTGTGTAAGAGTTTTTTTTAAGCATGATTAATTTTTTTCAGGGGAACATTGATGATTGCTGTTGGCAGCTACCACCTGGCCACCATCGCGACTTTTGCTGCGTAGTTTATGAAACAAAATAATATACATATATTATAGTCTAGCCATATTATGGTAGGTGCTATTATGATAAGTTCCAACTTTTATGTATGTATACAGTACACGACATAATTAAGTTAACATAGTTATTAAGATTAAAAACCCCATTGTTCCAGTAGAATATTGTGCGAATCCCATTAAATTTTGTATACAAGGCCTTGCAATGTTGCTCAGAAACATAATGAGATATAAGTGGATATCCACATTACAATTCATCACAATTTATTTTCTGCACATTTTATGGTGCATAAGTAACTTTTAGACGATATACAGTACTATTAAAAAGAAATCTATTTTATACTTTTTCTTATGAGAAAAATCCTCAGAATAAATATTTTGTGAGACTTTTATCCCGTCCATATATAAAGTCAAATTGTCTTTTGTAACTCACACTCACACGATATACAATTCTACAAAAGCACAATCTTTTTTATTATTTTTTTTCCCAAAATTATTGCGATATAGATCACTTTTCTAAGGCTTCTTTTCGTTTACAATTATATAAATAAATAAATAAATATATATACATATATACATACATATATGAATAGACAGATAGATATACATGGTGCTTATAAAGTCTCGGACCCATTTTGATGTTTAATAACTCATAAAATAATGAAGATATAAACAAACTTATGGCATTTATTGATGGAATAACTGATATATTTTCTTTTCAGGTTTGAATATCTTTACTTTTGTAAATATCGTCTGCGCGTGTTGTTACTTTCAGATAATTTCATTTTTCAGTCTAAATATCTGTACTTTTCTAAATATCGTCTGCTTATTAATTGCATTTTTCTCTCTTTTGTTTTTGGCAACTATGGCATTGTTAATCGCCATAATGTGCGCAAATGGGGATCTGAAATCCCCCATGAATACCGTGAAGCACAAAGGGATTCCCCAAAGGTTAATGTGTGGTGTGGACTAATGCACGACCAAGTCATTGGGCCTTTCTTTTTTACAGAAAAGACGGTCTCATCAGTCGTACACTTAGACATGTTGGAAAACTTCGTATTTCCACAACTAGAAGAGCTTCAGCCACCTGTCTTTTTGCAACAAGATGGTACACCACCTCATTGGGGTACCATCGTTCGTAGTTCTTTGAATGACCATTTTCCAGGAAGATGGATTGGGCGAGGAGGTCCAATACCTTGGCCACCCAGATCACCTGATATAACGCCGCTGGACTTTTTTTTTTGGGGGGGGGGGGATTTGTAAAGGACAATGTTTACAGGAGGAGAGTGTCGAACATTGATGACCTAAAAGTCAGAATTACAACCGCAATAGCCTGTGTGGATGCCGACATGCTTGCCGCTACCTGGCGTGAAATTAACTATAGACTTGATATTCTCCGTGCGACGAAGGGGGCACACGTGGAAGTTCATTGACAAGGGTCATGAAAATTTTTGAGTCTATCTAACCATTTATGTTATTAATTTTAATCTATCTTTATTATTTTATGAGTTATTAAACATCAAAATGGGTCCGGGACTTTATAAACACCCTGTAGATTTGTATAGAGAAACAAATGAAAAGTAATCGTAAAATACATGGAGGTATTTGTCAGAGATTCCCCCTTCCCTGCCCCCATTCAGGGAGTAGAAAAACGAGAAATTTCTGAAAGGATGTATGCATTCAGCCAAAAAATACATCCCTAGCCCCCAATTTCTCAAAGATGAAAGCACAAAAGTATAAAGTGATCTAATTTAAGATTAAAATGAATTAATACAAAACATTAATATTAAGGTATCAGAAGCGCAAATAAAATACATTAATATAAAATAATACATTAATGTATTTTATTTGTGAATCTGATTATATCATTTAATGTTTTGTAGGAATTCATTTTAATCTTGAATTAGAATGCTGTATATTTTGTGATTTCATCTTTGAGAAGTTGAGTGCTAGGGATGTTTTTTTTTTTTTTTTTTTTTTTGGCTTAACGTATACACTTCTTGAGAAACTTATTATTTTTTATCCGTTCCTCAAAAATGGTAGAGACTCCTCTGACGAAGGCCTTCTTGTATTTTACCTCCATGTATTTTGGGATTACCTTCCATTTACCTACCTATTTATATCTATATAATATTTTTATATTATATTTCCTTTTGCTGCATCTTGCGAATTGCTTTATAAATACTTCGTTTTAACTTTTTCAGAAATTGGTCTTTAGTAATTGATTTTCAGATTTTAATTATATATATATAATAGAGATAGGTGTAAAATATTGGGCGAATGGCATTATAATTATGCATACAACTCCCATAAAATTGACTACATACATTATGTAATAGAAGTGAACATCCTCATTATATGCCACCAAAAGAACTTCTTCATATATAATAATAAAGAGAAGCACCTTTTGTGAGATAACTAACCCCCTCCTACCTTCATAGTTCCCATTTTCCTTAATTCATTCCAGAGCACTTTAAACATCGCTTTTATTTCAAACCGCTTAATTTATAGAATATTTTTCTATAACATATCGCAATGATAAAATAAGAAAAAGAAAGACTGTTTTTAACACTTTCGCAACCGCTGACGTAGATTCACGTCATTTGAAAATCTGTAACGCTACCAGTGAGCGTTTCATTTGGAAATTGTGTGTTATTTGTTTCTTAAAAATATACACAATATTCATATTTGTACAATCAATATATTATGGATACAGATATTTTGATGACAATATGATCAGTTTAAAAGAGTACCCGTTGGATTTTCTTATTACCGTTAAATCTGACTGATGTGGCAACTACTCTAACACTAAAGTATAATTGTTTGAACCTTGTTTAAGTGTGGGAGACAATTTCTAACACTGATGGACTGTTACAATTTTATTTGTGAGGTAAAACAGAAATGGAGAAGCACAGTGTTACTTTAACCTGTGATAATGTTATTTTTGAAAAACATAATTAAATTCATATTTTTTACATTATCATTACTTACAGAAAATGTTTAAAATGTTCACCACCATTTTGAATGCAAACATGAACACGTTGAAACAAGTTTTTTGACACACTTCGCAACATTATTGGTGTTATTGACGAGATTTTTTCAGTTACGATCTGTTATAATTCATCGATGTTTGCAGGACTTCTCTGAAAAACCCTATGAAATGATAATGTAAAAAGGATAATGATAATGTAAATGTAATGTAGGAATGATAATGTAAAAAATTTGAATTAAATTTTATTTATCATAAATAACGTTATCACAGGATTAAATAACATTGTGCGTCTCCATTTCTGTTTTACCTCTCATATATAATGTTGTAAGAGTCCAACAGTGTTAGAAATATTCTCCCATACTTGAGCAAGGTTCAAACAATTATACTTCAGTGTTATACTAGTTGCCACATCCGTCATATTTAAGGGTAATAAGAAAAAAAAAAAACGAGTACTCTTTTAAATTGATAACCCTGTATATGTGAATGTACAAAATTTTGCTCTGAAGAAATGTAACTTTAGAGAATAACGCCCAAAGGCGGTCTTTACTGTCAAAAAGACAAAAGTATGCGGTCGCAAATCAGGGTTGACAAATTTGGCCTTTTTTTTTATTCAATAGTCACCAATAATTTTGAGAAGTGACATTTGATATACATAATGCACTATCAATCTTCGAAGTGGTTAGTCAAACGTTACAAATAAAAATTATTGGTGACTATTGAATAAAAAAAAGGCCAAATTTGGCAACCTTGTAGCGAATGTGCAAAGAGTTTAGTATGGAAGAAAGGCGTGGCTAAAAATGCTTGTAGCCTTGTAGCCCAGGTAGTAAACAGAGGTACACAAGTACAGAATTTCTTCGTCTTTCTAGTCAAAATTATTTTGATTTAGATTTCTTTTTCTTCCTCTTTCTTTTTCTCTGTATATACATATATATAGGTGAAAGATTCATTAGGTCAAATAAATTGAATGTTGAATGAATGACGTAACGATAAGTTCAATTTCTAAGTTTTTTTTTTTTTTTTTTTAATAATTTTTTTCTCACTTTTTATAATCCAATGAATCTTCCACATTTATACTTATATAATTACACACGTCGGACTTTTTGCAGCTACATGGATTTTTTTCTATTAAATTTGATGTTTTCTAGGATGCTGAATACAAAAATTGCCTCCACTTCTGCTCATCAAGCACTAATATTTTTTTTTTTTTTTTTTTTTTACAAAATAATATGGATTTGCAACTAAAAATCTTTAATTTGATTACATTTAACTACACATATTCTTTCTGATAATTAAGAAGTCGATCTTTTAATAATCAGCCGTAACTCAAAACTACTAAATTTTCAGGTACAAAATATTAATCCAGTATAATTAGACAACCAATATGAATTGAATTACGTTACTTTGGCATGTCATACTGTCTGTCACCTCATGACTTGGGCGTTTTAAAAACGGATTAAATCAAAACTCAAAATTTTATTTCAACTGTTTTACTCAGAACTGTTTTTTTTTTTTTTTTTTTTTTTCCAGTTACGCCTTATTGCCATGAAAGAGATGAACAGTTCTTTCAGGGTATATGTATTTAACATTCTCTATTGACACCTTTTATCTCTGGTTACACTGCCCTATTATAAAAAAAAAGTGATACCATTCTTGCTGATTCTTATGCAAAATGACTTCCTGAATCTTAATATGATTCCCATTTGGCCTAGTCAACTGCAGTTTTCTAGAACCCCCCCCCCCCAAATTTTTTCACCCTGTTCCATAATTTTATGACCATGAATTTGATTTGAAGAATGAAAAATAATTAATTCAACACCTAAAAACAAAAAATATATAAATTTTAAAAATAACATTAATAACAGATTTAAAAAATATAAGATATTTAATGCATAATTTCAGTGGTAAATCCCCTCCACCCCCCTTCAAAATTTTTCCCTTGTCGCAAATGTCCATGTTTTAGAATTTTCAAACTCTCTAGCCCATCAGAAGATATTTAACGGTTCAAAAAATTCCTCCCCCTTCCTAAAAATCTAATTTATAGCCAAAATAAGACCAAAAAAAAAATATATATAGGGGGTCATTCGTAAAAAACAGTAGGTGATAGGGCAAAATGGGCATCATATTCGGATTCAGGAAGTCATTTTACATAAGAATATGCTGAAATGGTGTCAGAGGTAATTTTCATGCCGAGCAGTGTTATTCTTATTTTAATTAGTCCCACCGAACACGCATCCACTTTCACTCTTTCTACTGTCTCCAGATCCCTTCAATTTTCAATTTTTTTATTTTTTATTTTTAAGTTGTATTTTAATAAATATTGTTTTAAAGTAAGAAATATTTACTGAACATGTATTTATAACCAATTATATGTTACCAACTTTCGTGGTTTTGAGAAAACAAATGACTAAAAATATGAATTTTCAAAAACCCTGGACGTGATGTAACATTTTTACTGTATTTTTTGTATTACTAATTGTATTACTAAATTATTTAAGTGTTTTGAGAATAATTCACTTTGAAGCATAATTTAATTTTTATGAATTTTAGTGAGGTTCATTTCGCTGTTACTTTACTTTTAGTAATCTTGTTACTCAATATTATTTTCATATTTCTTATTACAAATTTATAGGTACTTTAAGTACATTTTAAGTACATTTTAAATTTATCATTTGTGGTTCTGTTTTTAAAGAAAATAAACACATATAAATTAACATTAAAAGCCATTCTATGTTAAAAGTAATGCATTAACATTGTGAAATTACTTTAATTCCATTCAATTTAATATCATGATTTAGATTAATAAATTCTTCTACAATAATAGATAAGTTTGAGAGTAGTTTAATTAAAGAAAGACTTTCTCGCTTACCTTTAGATTTAATAAATTAAATTTGTGAACTTTGTGAGTTCGAGACTATAGACCGTCACCAAAAGTTGGGACGGTTAAAGCACTTCGTCGCCAGTAACTCGACGAAAGTTGAGGTCGAGTGAGTTTTATGTCGGCATGGTGCTGCAGTAAAATAATTAGGATCTCAGTGTTAGATAAATTAGAAGTGATTTTGAAAGGGTTTGATTGAAATGAAATGAAAGAAAGTTGTTGAATGTAGGATAAAATGACGGATAGTGAATTGCTAGGGGCGATGAGTTGGTAGCTGATGAGTGAAGAGGAAAGAGTTATAGCGAATTGGAGTTGGTGGTGGTACGGGGTTGCACCGGATTAGGGTGTGTGTGAAGTGATGGTACAGTCGATAACAAAAGTGTCCGAACACTAGCAAAAATTCCTGTGTAAGAAAAGTACACTTCATACTGCTTTGTTAAATAAATCCTTGTCGAATCCTGTTCTTAGTCAGTCTAAGAACACGATTCGATAAGGATTTATTTAACAAAACCGTATGAAGTGTACTTTTTGTACATAGGAATTTTTGCTAGTGTTCGGACACTTTTGTTACCGACTGTAGAGAGGTGTAGTATTGTGTCGTAAATTAAGAAAACAGTCTGTCGTGTATCGGGAATCCGCTCGACACTCTGAAGTGAGAATAGTTAGTAGTAGCCGAGAGTAGTCGTCAAAAAGATCAGCATTGGTGAGATAAAATAACTTCTGATATTATCTCTTGTTAAAGTTATTTCCTGAAGTTATTTAAATTGAGTTAGCTCAACGCCCTCCTTGATATTGAATGCTAAATAAACTTTGTTATTTATTTGTTAACTTTGTCTCGAGCTCTTCTTATTTCTGTCACATTACTAAGTAATTAAACAATTAAGTTCATCTCATAAGATTAAGATAGACATTATGGCCCACTCAAATTCTCTACAACTTGAAACATATGTAATAGACATCAAACTTCTCTTTCATTTAAGATATTTAGTAAATTCCGGCACTTAACTAATGACATCCGATTTCTAGTGAAATTGTAAACAGCATTATTGTTAAGATTGTATTCGCAGTTGAGTAGGATTATTTTAAATTCATGATTGATGAAATGCTTAGTGAATATTAAATGCAAAATAATTTTTTATTTGTCTGTTTATTTATTGTAAATAAATGCAACTATACAGCAAATATTACATAAACGTATACACAGATTCATGTGAACAACAAACTGAAAAATATATTATGAAATACGATATTTTATTGTATCATTCAGCTATAATAACTCATCGTTCATTAAAGCTTGAACATATATACATATTTATATATATAATTGTTTGATTTTTAAAGAGGAGAGGAGAGGGAAATGATTGTAGAAGGCAAATTTAGTGAAATACGGATTTTCGAGTAGAACTCCACCAATAATAGCACAAACACATAAAAAACTGCCAAGCATATTCGTGAAGATAGTGCCTAAAACTCATTATTATTTTTTTTTTGCGATTTTTTATTTTGGGGCAGGGGGGGAGGGGGTTACGAAGGGAAAATTCGGCGGGGAAAATCTATAGAAGGTGAGATCACAAATTTTAGCATGTGGATTATTTACGTGTATCCAACATTCATTGTAACGGGATTTGGCGAAATCCCCCCTTACCCGCTTGGAGATGTGGGGGGTGGCAATAAACACGTTTCCAAGCATAACTTAGATTCAAGCTATCTCAGTAAGATTAATTTTTATGTATGGGTTAGATTTGCGTTCCTAACACGCACTATAAAAGGATTTTGCAAAATTTCCGCTACCACGTTTAATGGCGTGGGGGGTAGCAGCAAAAAACGCGTTTTTTAAAGTACCTCTGCTCTAAATAATATCATAAAAGCGATATTTATATATGTCGATTGGTTATGCGTACTCAACAGACACACTACAAAGAGATTTTTTGAAATTCCGTCTTATACCTGTTAGGAGTCGGGGGTGGGGGGGGGGGGCAAAAAAAATGTTTCCATTCATAACTCTGTTCAATATTATCTTAGAATGGTAATTTTGTATGTGGGGATTGCTTATGCATACTCAACACACATTACAAAGGGATTTTGTTAAATTCTATCCTACCGCCCTTTGAAGGGTGTGTGTGTTTGGGGGGGGAGCAAAAACATGTATCCATGCGTAAATTATCTTTTAGATTGGAAACTTTTTCATGTGTGGGGCGATTATATATATCTGACTCATAATGTGAAGAGATTTTGCGAAATTCTCTCCCCCTTCCCTCCTTTAAGAGCGGGAGAAGACAAAAAAAAAAAAAAAAAAAAAAAAAAAAGGAAAAAAAAACACGTTTTAAAACTTAGCTTTGCTCGAATTTTTGATGTGTCAGTTAGATATGTGTATGCAACATGCAATATAAAGTAATTTTGCGAATTTACCCCCTCCCCCTCTTTTTGGGGCTTTGCGAGGGGCAAAGCCCCAAAGGAAGGGGGGGGGGTAAATTCTTGCGGGCGGGGAAGAAACACATTTTCAAGTTCAAACCCTTTCAAATTACTTAATAATGGCGAATTTTAGTGTGTGAGTATTGATTAAGTGTACGCAATATGCACTTTGATGAGATTTTGCAAAACTTTAAGCTTTAAACTCGAGGGAGGGGAATTAAAAATCAGGTAAGAGACTGCCGAAGGCATTGGGGCTTCAGACTCGAATATGGCGAGTGGGAATACCGCTACAGAAAATAGCGGGAAGTTAAACTTAGATTTTGACTGATTTCAATGAATTTTTTTTTTTTTTTTCCGATTTTTTTTTTTTTTTTAATTATTATTATTAATGACAAGGTGTTTTGAGGATTCATTTCTATATATTGAGCAGCTAGTATACATATATATATATAAATGCAGGGTGAAGTTGATTAAACTTCGTTCATTATTCAGAGATCTCTGTAGCTGTAACTAAAACATAGATTGAGTCAAAAATGTATATATAGACAATGCAAATGATACGCTTAAAGAATCTATAAAAGAATTTAAAAAAAATTCGCAAGGGGCGCGAGTATTACGTCACTGGGAGCGCTGGATCCAGACTTTATTCTGAAACTGTTGTACTGCGCTACGATTCGCTTTTCCACCGCTTACCTGCGGCGACCTACTGTTGACTTCACTTTAATCCTCACAGCCCTTTTAGTCCCGTCCTTTTTTCATACTAATTTATTTGTAGAAAATTTCTCTACAATATATATTTACGGTAAATTAAGACCAATAATACACTTAAAAAGCGAGGTTAAAAAAAAAGGGGCGGTACTAAATATGCTCCGGAATAAATTCTAAAATTTGGTAACTAGGTATATATATATATATATATATATACATATATATATATATATATATATATAAAATCTCCTGTCGAGCATTGTTGTCCACATACTGACGAATAAAATAATACTTTAATTCTATAATTTAAAATTATGAATAGCATTGACTTTACGTTTTGGACGTATAATCATCTAGTATTTATATACATTCTTTATCATTCATTATAGTGTGGATTCGTTCTTTTTATATACTCGCATTGAAGCTTTTTTTCCGATATATACAGGGGTATTTCAAGTTCATTCTTGAAATTTTGAGAGCAGGCAGAGAAAATTGTTAAAAATCATTGTCACATATGAAATTATGGTCAGAAATGACAATTTGAAGGATTTATTATTGCATTGTGGCCACTGCAATTTCCTATTTTAAACAGAAAACCCCCTGCCTTTATGACATTCACGAAAAATTTACATTATATATATATATATATATATATATATATATATAAAAGCATTTTATGCAAACGCCTTTAAATCCGCAAGTACTATCGGCGTATACTATTCGCTAGCCGCACTAACCGCATCAAATTTTAAGTTTAAAACTTAAATAATTTACACAAACGTACATACACACACACACACACACACACACACACACACACACACATATATATATATAGTCCATTCATTCTATCGAAAGAACGAAACTAAATAAACGCACGTGCGGTTTGGCTGCGTTGAAAAACCTGGCATTCTGCCAGGAGTGCCAAACAGAAAGTGTGAATTTCTTTTTTTTCTTTATTTGCACTGTTTTGCTCGTGCTATTGTCTGATTGTTAAATTTGATAATTTTTTCGTGTGATTTCGTATTTTACCATAATGGAGAGTGAGAAAAGTTCTTTGAGTCCAGTGAAGAAGAGAATTAAAAAATAAACATTTAAGTAAGGAAAAAAAATTAAATTCTCCAAATTGGGGATTTCGGCTGAAAGTGAACCTTCTTGGCTATTTTTGTGCAACCCTTTTATTTAGTTTCGTTCTCTTCTTTCGCTGAATAAACTATATATATATGTATATATATAATATTGCGACGCATTCCAGGAACGCCAAAAAAGTAGCGCTTTCTCTTAAAAAAAAAAAAAAAAAAAAAAAGAAAAAAAAAAAAAAAGAAAGAAAGAAAAAAGAAAATAACCTTCTGACAATTTATTAACAGGTAGCTTAAATTGTTATTTCTGACCCAGCTTTTGAATTTAATTTTGCTTATTAACTATATTGTCGAATTTGCTTGAATTTTTTTTTCTATATGGCTGTAAAATTACCTTGTGCTTGTGATTTAAGTAAAAATTAAGTTGCAAAATCTTTTTTATTTTATTTTATTATATTATATATATATATTTTTTTAAAATTTACAATCACATGATTCGTTCGATCCAATTTTGCATAGAAATTTTAAATATGAAATAAGTCAATAAAATAATCGATTGCGGCTGATGCGACCCTAATGGCAGAAAGAAAAAGAGAATTAAACTTAAAACGTTTCTCTAAAACGATACATTATTATTTTTTATTTTTTCTTTCTTTTTTTTTTTTTTTTTTTTTTTTTTAAATATGATTTGCATACTTTTGTTTAAACTCTTATGTGCCTTCGACACATACATATGTGCTAATGGAATTAAATTCCTCAAAGCCGATGATAAAATTTAAATTATTTAAACACAAATATTAAAAATTCTTTTGTAAAATACAGTAAATGTCTAAGAGAAGTGTCAAAAAGCGGTCCTTAAAAAAAAAAAAAAAAAAAAAAAAAAAAAAAAAACCATGCAGACGGGAAATTGTTTAAATTTAGTTAATGGGGTGAGAGTGTGTGCGGGAACTCACTTGGGGGAGTTGGTGTGTTTTACGTCAAACTAGAAAGTATTTAATATTCGTAAAGCAATATATTTATTCATTCTTTTTCTATATGAAACATTAATTTTAAGTATTTTATGTTTTACGATTTAGTTATTAAATTCATGAGTATATCAAATAACGAAAACAATATTGTTTTACAAATAAACTAAAGTATCTCGAATTTAAAATCTTTTTAAAAGCTTGGCATGATTAACAGTCTAACAAAGACTGCCTGATTTATTTCGAATTTCTCCCGAATGTAATTCCTTAAAAAAAAGAAGAAGAAAAATAATTTATTTATTTATCAAACACATTAAATTAAAATTTTATTTTCAATCAAGATATATTTATTTTTATTTCGCTACTTCTAATTTGATTTTATGTACAACATTTTTATTTTCTTTCATTTAATAATTCAGTTTAACTTTTTAAGTACGTAATTTGATTTATTTATTTTCATTTTTCTCTGCTTAATAAAGTTAAGAGTTTATCTAATTTATTTCAGTAACTTTTGTTTAAAATGCTTAAATAAATCATTGTAATTTTATGTATTTATTTTACAACATTTGTATTCGAGTATCGAATTAACTTAATTTAGATCGAAAAGGTAAACTAATAAAAATAAATTCAACTAATTGAATTAGTATTCAAATTCTAAACTTAACTCAAAAGAAAAGGAATATTTATTTTTTACTTAGTTATTTTTTACTTTTCTTTACTTATTTATTTTTTACTTTTGCTTAGTTATTTAGAATTCATGTTGCAGTTAATTACAAAAGGTCTAAAACTATTTAACAAGTAACTCAACTTTTTAAAACTATTTAACAAGTAACTCAAAACTATACAAAATATTTCTGTTTATTTTACAAGTTGTATTCAATGGTTTGTTCAGATACTTCTATTGCTTTTTTCGTGTATTTAAATGTTAGTAATAATACAAGAGTGTTTTCTTTTGAAAATAAAAATAGAAAAACAATTGCAGTTTTCAAATTTCCTTGCTGAAAACTAGCGTTGATTGAAATTTAAAAAACATGTAAAAAACATTTTATTTCTTTTTTAAGAAAAGAATCTTTGATTATTAAAATTAGCTCTTTTTTTAAAATCAAAATTGTAAAAAAGACACAAAAATTAAATACTACTGCATTTTATTAAATTTGAAATTGTATGTCGGACATATTTAATTTTCTGAATTATTAAAAATATAAGAAATATTCCCCTTTATTCAAGTACTTTTGAAATTTTGTCGCTTAAAACACTTGCGCAAGAAAAAACTGCAGAATAACTGCAGAAAAAAAAAATGAAAGCTTAACTTAATTTTAAAACATTATAGACATATTTTACTCTTACAGGTGAAGGATAATTGAAAACTGTTTCTGAGTTAAATTATTTTTTCTAGCAACATATATTGAAAATTACAGAAAATTATTAATCAGTAATTATTTAAAAGCTCTGCATGCAACAAGAAGAAATAACCTTTGCTTAATATAAAATGTTTCAAATAATTTGAAAATACTGATTACGAGATTTTATCGAGATAAAATAAGAGATATGTTGTCATTGATTTCAGTGTAGTTGTATTAATTTAATTAAAGTAAAGATTTGTAATTCTCTCGTTAATTTCTATTAAATAAATATAAATGGTTCTGTCTCAAGTGACAATAAATAGAGAACAAGTATTACAAAAAATGAAAGTTCAATCATGAATGATTTATATTTGTTTTCTGTCGTAGTGATTATTTCCGCTAAATCTAATCTCAACAGATGATCAGTATTATTATATTCCAAAGAATTAGTTCCAAATAAAATACTATATTATTCCTTCTTTTTATTTTTCGAACATACATATGCAAGGAAAGCATCGTAAAAATTTAAAAATTCAAATTTTAGATTTTCGTGTTTCTACACGTTTTGAAGTGCCCTGAGGACATTTTTTGCTATTTTTATTGTGGTGTATTTTTCTGTGTGCGTGTGTGTGCGCATGTATATATGTATGATTGTATGTATGTGAGTGAACACGATACTGTCTAAAAGCTTTGTTCGGATGAGCTGAAACATGGTACGTATGTTATAGATCACCGTAGCACGAACCCTATTAATTTTGGTGAATCAAGCACTTATCGCGTTTTTTGGGTTGAAACGAAAATGTGCTTATCACTACGGGCTAAGGGCCCATTTTCTTAATTTGCAATAGCGGCTAATGTGCAATAAGGCTAAATGCCTTATTCGATTTAGCATAAAATTTATACACATGTTATAGGTCACTGTTAAGCGAATCATATTCATTTTAATGAATTTAGCTCTCAAAGATTTTTACAGGGAACAACCAAAAATTCTTTATCATTTTAATCTGCGGCCTCAAATAGCACTGCTCTGCATAAAATTTGCCAGCAACTTTTTTGAAAATTTTTGTGTAGAATGCGCTACTGAATGACGCCCATTTTGCCCTATCATCCACTGTTTTTTAGAGACGGCCCCTATTTTTATCACTTTTTGGTAATTTTATGGCTATAAATTTGATTTTTAGAGTCTTAAAGGATTATTTTAACTGTTAAATATCTGCTGAAGGGATACAGAGTTGGGAAAGTCTAAAACATAAACATTTGTGGCAAGGAAAAAATTTACTCGATTTTGAAAGGGCTAAACATCATATATGAACCTAGTGGTCGAAACATGAATCATTCCCTTTTTACTACGTAAATGATCTTAAAGATTAGTATTTAATTGTGAAAATTAAGAGATATTTCGCACTTTTATGTTATTGGAATATAGAATGATGTTTTATTTTGAAAAAGTCCATAAAAGTATTTAAATCCATTAATTTCAACCAATTAAATATTTTATTTCCTGTTAGATCTACTTTTTTAGGTTGATTTCTTTAGAAATCGACCTATTGCAATTACTTCGTTTATCTATATACACTGCTCGACATTGAAAATGCAACACCAAGAAGGAATGATAATAATAAAATGGAATTTGTTGGACACATACATTATAATAGGAAGAACAATTGATTAAAATTTCAGGAAATTTGGAGTAATATGTACTGAGAAAACAGTACATAAAGCAGCGACTTCTGTGAGCAATAACAGCACATAACTGCCTAGGCATTGAATCGAACAGCGATTGGATGGCATGTACGGATAGAGCACTTCATGAAGCTTCAACACGATGCCACAATTCATCGATCGAAGTTACTGGTGAGTGGTGGAGGGGGCAGTCGCTTTTCAACGATTAAACAGTCATTTTCATTGGTGCGAGATCAGGAGAACGCGCTGGCCAGCGAAACAGTCGAACACATTCGTCATCAATGAAGGTACAGACAATATGGACAACTTGCGGCCGTGCAATGTTCTGCTTAAATTTTGCGCTTTTGAGACCTTGAACATAGGGCAGAGCTATGGGCCTTAACTCGTCAGAAATGTAATGGCTGGTATTCAGAGTAGCGGGAAAGAAAACAAGAGGTGACCGGGAAGTGTATCCAATGGTACAACATACCATCAATCCAAGTGGTAACTCAGTATGCAGCTACCAAAATTCTGATTACCCTCAAAACTGCATCACTGATATGGGCGCCATTAATGTGTGATCAACGATGAACCTGGACGCAGGAATGGCGTGAAGTCACTTTTCAGACAAATCACAATCCTGTTTACAGCATCAAGATTGACTTATCCGTATTTAACGGCATTGTGAATAATGCATATTGCCAGCTGGGATTCGGCATCATCATACTGTCCATCATTTGCAATGATGTTATGGGTTCCCATTGGATACGCGGCTCGATTACTTCATGTTCGTATTCCTGGCACTCTGAACAGCGGCCATTAAATTTCTGATGAGTTAAGGCCCACTCCTCTGCCCTGTATTCGAGGCCTCCGTAGCGCAAAATTTAAGCAAGATAATGCACGAACGTGAGGTGTTTGTATTTTCCGGACCTTCTTTGATACATAATGTGTTCGACTGTTGTTCTGGCCAGCGCGTTCTCCTGATCTCGCACCAATGAAAATGACTGTTTAATCATTGAAAAGCGACTGGCCCCCCACCACTCACCAGTAACTTCGATCGATGAATTGTGGCATCTTGTTGAAGCTAGGTCACGCCCGTTTGACCTAGTTATTCGAAGTTTCCCATGGTTTTCTCGTGAACTCGCGTAATTACGGGCTAGAACTTATTAGGAAGTTCATTACGCAAGACACACCACCAAGTCTAAGTCCCTTGTTCTATCACATGGCCTTAAATCTATCACTAATACCAACACTACCCATTTATGAGAATATTAGCCACCATCGCCGTCTATAATGTATTTCAAAATGATAATAACGAATTTTCTACAGTAAGTACAGTAAATTTTGTAAGGTTTCGAAAGTCATTTATGTATATCTTGAACTTTTTTTTTTTTTTCAAGGAAAAAAAATGAAAAAAAACCTGAAATATTTCATTGAAACCGCATTAAAAGGCATTTTGCACCCACAGAAACACTGGGCTCTATTCAAAAATCGAGAAAATGATAGTAATAATAATTCCCTAGAAATATTGTGAGAAATCAAATCTCGAATTTTGCATTTTTCAACCGCTTAAAAATGACGTATCGAAAAGATGTAGTCGACAGCAAAATTATTGAAGCACACATCCAAATTTTAATATGTTGTTTTTAGTTTGATCGCTAAGTTTCATTATTATTTTTTTTTTTAAGCAACATAAGGACTGTGACCATGATTCGACAAATGTACACTTAAAAAAACAGTATTAAGTGCACATATTTTAATTAGGAATTATTCCTAGCGCTTTAATAATTTTGCTGTCGACTGTTAGGACAGCGTTACCTTTTACAGAAGAGATCTTACAAAATCGTAGAGTACGTTGTACTATATTGGAAGCATTTACTCCACTTACTATTCTAGCTTAGTGCTTAAACGTCGCTTTCTGACATATCTCTAACCAGTGATCTAGACTTAGTATCTTTTGAAGTGGAATGGAACGGCCATCATGAAGCCCAATTTTAATTACACGGAAAAAGATCCAATTCGGAACGTAATTATCGGATGCACTTTACAAAATACAATCTGTAAAACATAAAAAAAAAAAGGAAAATTTTACCCAATTCTTTGTTTTCTCGATCGCGTCCACGAAAGATTAATCAATTAGCCATTGCGTAGCTATGTTGTGACATAGATCTTACTCACTCTCAATCTTTCTTCTTTTTCTCGATCCCTCTGAGTAAGATCAAATTTCTAATAGCATATGGTCGCATTCCCTACATATCTAGGAATGAATTCCAAACAGTCACCAATTACCCACTGCAAGCTCTAGTATAACTTTAAATCCATTCATCTTCAAAGTTTCTTTTTTCTTTTCCTTTTTTCCGGTGCCTATTGTAGTTATTTTATTGATGGTTCGTTTTTCCCTACGTCTAAAATGATGAATACTGAGATGCCAATATTTTAATTTATTCCGGAGCATTTTTAGCCCATTTTTTATTTCATACCACTTTTTCCTTAAGAATATTTTTTTCTTATTTTGTCATAGTTATATATTGGAGAAAAATATTCCATAAATAAAGTAGTGCGGATTGAAGGCGGGATTAAAAAGACTCCGGAATTTGAAATGTTGGCAACTATGGGAATACCATGCATGCAAGTATCCTAATTAATATTGCGTAAAATTGATAGTACCGCCCATATTTCAACACCACTTAATATTCAGAGCAATTCTCTCTAAAAATAATTGAGATTAAATAAGAAGAAAAATACTTTAAAAGGGGACTAGTGGGGAGAAAAAGCGGGACTGAAAATTTTACTGTTAACAAGAATCTTAGCAGGTATAAAATACAGTCGTTTCGGATGTGTTGAAAGATTTTTTTGCGCTTATTTAATGGGCTTGATAAAATTTTTGTATTTTAACAAACATAATTTAGTGTACATCGAAAAGTGTGTATCATACTAGTAAATCATCAACTATTAAAAGAAAAAAAAAAAAAAAGAAAAAAAAAAAAAGAAAAACGCACTCATTATTTAAAATAATTTATTTTATTTCGTAGATTTGTGGAAATTTTTTGTAATTTAAAGGTATATCATAGCATACCTTTTATGTGTTTGCTGATAATCAGAATTAAAAAAGTTTTAATTGCAAAAGATAAAAAAATAAAAACATAATAATAATAAAATGAAAAGTTTATGTATGAAAACTGCAGTAACAGTTTCTTTCTTTAAGTCGAGGATAAAATTATGCTAATTTATGTGGAGTAATGTGCAGTATTCCCATTCATAATTCACCCTTTATGTTCAAATTTTGTTTTCTTTCATATTAAAAGAAATATAAACCATGGAAAAAGATTTACAAAACGGTAATTTAGTAGAGTCCACATTAAATTTGAATAATGAGCACATTTGTGAAAATGCACTCTTAGAAGAATATTCAAATTAAAACTAAGAAAGTAATCGTGATTTGTATTTAATACTTTTATTTCAAGCTTCTATAAAAGTACAATGCGAGAAACCCCTTTTTTTTAATTTTTCTTCCATTGGTTGGTTTAAAAAAAGATTTTTCTTTAAGTTTGTGTTTGAATACATACTGAATTAAAAGTTTAACAAAATATTGAAAAAGTAATTCAATATTTTATTTTTAAAAGAAACTTAATTTTAAATCTACTAAAATTTTTTAGTAAAGAATGATTGAAACTGTCATAAACGTACAAAAATACATTTATTGCGTACAAAAGTAAAAGAAAAAACAAGTCCTTCCGGCTTATTCGGAAAGGTAGGTTGATTTCTTTTTCCTTATCAAGTAGCCGTCATTTTGTTTCAAAATGGCGGCTACAAATTATAAACGAATTAGTAGAAATATTGATGTAGGCTATCTACATATGGAGTTTTATGCAAATTGGTTCATAAATACCTTTTTATGTGAATTTAAAATTTTCAAGTGGCCGGCGCTTGTAAACAAGATGGTGGGCCAAGTTGACAAATATATCAAATGCATTTGTGAGATAAGACTACTGTACAAATATAGTTGTAATTAATTCAGAATCTCAAAATTCATCGTGTTGAAAAAAAAAGTGGCTGCCACTTGGATCAAAATGGCAGAAAATGTTGCTCAGTGACCTAATTAATCTAAGATATTGTTGCAAATTTGAAAATAATTCAATTTTTTTTTTTTTTTTTAGAAATCCTTTCAAAGAGGCTTAGTAAGTTGATTAAATGTTAATTTCCTGCATTTTTAGTTTGTTTTAACGTTAAAATAGCCTAATTTACCCTTAAAAACGCATTAAAGCGCTCCAGTATGGCAGGTAATATATTTGGCGTCAAATTTGGCGACTTTTCCATTTGGCGACTTTTTTGGCTACTTTTGGCGAGAAAATCCATAGTTCATTAATAAATTTCATTAAGACATTTATATAGTCTATGTATACATTAAAATTCAAAAAAATTTCGAATACGCTTTTTACAATTTGAATTTGAAATTTTCAAGTGGTCTCCACTTGAAAACAAAATGGCGGAGCAACTTGGTTAAGAAACTCATCCAAGATATTCATAACACAAGTTAAGACACTGTCCAAATTTGTTTCGATTTGGAGTATTATTTCGGAAGTTATCGTGATTTTAAATTTTCAAGTGGTAGCCTGATTTCAAGTGGTCCCGCTCAACGTAAGATATTCGCCACTTTATTAAAAATGGCGGATACGTTCATTAATAAACTTCATTGAGACACTTATATAGTCTATGTATACATCGAAATTCAAACAAATTCGGAATAAGCTTTTTACAATTTGAATTTGAAAATATCAAGTGGTCTGCACTTGAAAACAAAATGGTGGAGCAACTTGGTTAAGAAACTCATCCAAGATATCTATAACACAAGTTAAGACGCTGTTCAAATTTGGTGCGATTTGGAGTATTATTTCGGAAGTTATCGTGATTTTAAATTTTCAAGCGGTAGCCTGATTTCAAGTGGCCCCACTTAAGATATCCGCCACTTTATTAAGAATGGCAGATAAATTTCATTAATAAAGTTCATTGAGACCCTTATGCAGTCTAGATTTACATAAAAATTCAAGCAAATCTTGCTTTAAATACGCTTTTTACAATGTGGGTTAGAAATATTCAAGTGGCTGCCACTTGAAAACAAAATGTTGGAGCAACTTGGTTACCGAACTCAGCCAAGAAACTCATTCAAGATATTCATAACACAAGTTAAGACACTGTCCAAATTTGGTTCGATTTGGAGTATTATTTCGGAAGTTATCGGGATTTTAAATTTTCAAGTGGTAGCCTGATTTCAAGTGGCCCTACTTAACTTAAGATATCCCCCACTTTAATAAAAATGGTAGATAAATTTCATTAATAAAGTTCATTTAGACCCTTATGTAGTCTAGATTTACTTAAAAATTCAAGCAAATTGTGCTTTAAATACACTTTTTACAATGTGGATTAGAAATATACAAGTGGCTGCCACTTGAAAACACAAAAAGTCGGAGCAACTTGGTTAACAAACTCATCCAAGATATTTATAAGATCAGTTCACTGTTCAAATTTGGTTTGATTTCGAGTATTATTTCGGGAGTTATCGTGATGACAAAATTTTCATTATAGATAGATAGATTGATAGATGGATACACTGCTCGACATTGAAAATGCAACACCAAGAAGGAATGATAATAACGGAATGAAATTTGTTCGACACATACATTATAGTAGGAAGAACAATTGATTAAAATTTCAGGAAATTTTGAGTGATGTGTACTGAGAAAACAGTATATAAAGCAGCGACCTCTGTGAGCAATAACAGCGCCTATCTGCTTAGGCATTGAATTAAACAGCGATTGGATGACATGTACGCGTAGAGCACTTCATGAAGCTTCGAACCCGGCACTTCTCGCCTACCAGCTATGAGAGCTAAACCTCTTGGACATTGGAGAAGATCTTAAAAGGGACCATCCTGCAAGATAGGCAAGGCTAGGCTAGTCGCTAGTGATATATTAAAACAGATGTCGTGTGTGTGTAAACACGCAAAATATATTTATTTTTATACATATATCAAAAGGAAAAGTATACATTAAGTTTAATGTTGAAAGAACGACACAGGGCAGAAACCTTACACAAGCTATAAACCCAATTATGAAATAAAGAAAAAAGGATATTAATTAAAATAAAATAAAATAAAGATGAAGAAAACACTATGTCGAATAAATAAGTAAATAAGCACTACATACACGAAGTAACAAAAAAGTTAGAGACATATTCTCAGAACGAATTGGTCTGCATTTAACTCTTATCACATCCGATATTCTTATATTTAGCAAATTTTAATATTATTGCTAATGTATGTTGGCCCATGCTAGTATAATTGTAGTTGTAAATTGAGTCAGATTATGAAGTGACATTCCCATGCTTTGCATGATGTCTTGGATTCGTCTATTAAATGCTAAATAGGAATGATACACGGAAATTGAGCTGGGCAAGGAAGCAGGCTAAACAAATTGACGAACAAATCCTCAGACAAGTTGAGACCGTTCGAGCAACTTGGAAAATCAAAAATGACCATATCCACGAGGAAATATTCCAACCATAAACAGGTAAACATCATACCATCGGGTAATCGACAATGATGCTAAGATAAGCAGTGATATTCAGAGTTGTGTCCACGGATATCCTGGGAGCCAGTGTACCTCAGGAAAATATTCCCAACATCATAATTCTGTCACCACCAGCTTGAAAAGTTGTCATTTTGTAGGAGGGGTACCAGACCACATTTTCCGTTCCTCAAATGAATAGTTGGTCCTAACAGATGCAGAGATGCCAACATTTTAATTTATACCGGCGCATTTATAGTCCAGCGTTTGTTTCTACCACTTTTTTCTTAGGAGCAATTTTTTCTTATTTTGTCATAGTTATGTATTAGAGAAAAAAATTCCATAAATAAAGTGGGCGGATTAAAGGCAATAAATTAAAATGTTGGCAACTATACAGACATCAAAAGCAACCCAGATTGTTTACTGCAGACGAAATTCATGCTTTGCTAAGTCCGTCATTTTAAGCGTTGGGTACATTTTGTGATTTATCTGCATTGAATTGACCTGAAATTTGCCGTGTTTTTGTCCTACTATTGTTGTGGATTATGTAGACCTCTCGCCTTTCAACTCTTTCGTCCAGCATATTTTTTTTTCTTTTATTACATTTAAATCTTGATTTTTTTTTTCCAACTGCCACTATCTAAATACCTCAGATGCCCTTGGACGAGGATATCCTAAAAGAGTCGTCGTTTCAGTGATGCTGGTACACTTTCTTCTTGCACCGTTGTTAACCACTTTATAAAAACTGCTAAATTTTTTCGTATCATATATTACCATGTTTTTATTAACTTCGATTCTTGTTTGTTTGTTTGTTTGTCACGGACAAATCTTGCAACCGATTTTTAACTAACTTCCCGACTAGCTAGATTATTGAAATTTTCATGACAGCTCACAACACGGTGACAACACATTTTTCTAATAATTTTAGTCAACTATTTCAGATCCCACTGTCTTCGGCAGCGCTTATATGATTCGACAGAAAATTTATTTAACTAACTTCCCGACTAGTTAGACATTTGAAACTTTCAGAATAGTTCAGAACACGGTGAAAATACATTTTTGTAATACCTTTAGCCAACTGTTTCGGGTTCCTGCTGCCTTCGGCATCGTTATCAGTACAAAGCTTGCAATCGATTTTTCACTAACTTTCCGACTAGCTAGACACTTGAAACTTTCAGGATAGCTCAGAACACGGCGACAATACTTTTTTTAATACTTTTAGTCAACTGCTTCAGGTCCCTACTGCCTACGGGAATCGGCAGCGTTTATACATAGATGCCAAGTTCCCCGTTTTTCAAGGGAGACTTCAAACCGGAAAATTTTTAAAGCTGTTTTCTGTATTATTAATCGTCGAAAATACATTTAACATTTTTCATTTTAAAATATTGGTGTCAATTTTGATTTAAAAGTTGAAAAGGTTGGCAGCTCTGGTTTATATGATTCAGCAGAAAATTTATTTAACGAACTTAATGACCATCTAGATATTTGGATCTTTCACAATGGCCCAGAACACGGTGGAAATGCATTTTTTAATACTTTTAGCCAAGTGTTTCGTGTTCCTGCTGCCTTCGGCAGCGTTACCAGTACAAAGCTTGCAATCGATTTTTCACTAACTTCCCGACTAGCTAGATATTTGAAACTTTCAGGATAGCTCATAACACGGTGACAATAAATTTTTTTTAATACTTTTAGTCAACTGCTTCACGTCCCTATCGTATTCGGAAGCGTTTATATGATTCAACAGAAAATGTATTTAACTAACTTCCCGAGTAGCTAGACATTTGAAACTTTCAGAATAGTTCAGAATACGGTGAAAATGCATTTCAAAAATATTTTTAACCAATTGCTTCGGGACCCTGCTGCCTTCGGCAGCGTTACCACTACAAAGCTCGCAATCAACTTTTAACTAACCTCCAGGCTAGATAGCCATTTGAAACTTTTATAATAGCTTAAAACACGATAGCAAGGAATTTTTTTAATACTTTTATCCAATTTCTCCGGGTTCTCGCTGCTTTCAGTAGCGTTTATATCATTCAACAGAAAATTTAAAAACATGGTGTATAAAAGTTCTTTTTATCTTGTAATTATTTTTATATTAACTTCCATGATAATTATGTCTTCAGGATCTGACCATTCCTTATTTTACAAACTCTGCGTTTTTACATCATTATACATCACTGACTGGCTGATTTGCTTTTAAATAAGCGGTGACTATAATTTTCTTGTCTACTCAATGTTTTCATAGAGTTGCTAATTTTTATAAGTTATTCGGAGCCTTTTTAGTACTGCCCATTTTTCAAACCATATATTTTTTAGAGAAATACTAAAATTGGATAAGAAGAAATTTACTCTGAAAATATAGTGTTATGTAAAAAAGGTGGAGCTACCAGTACTGAGGAATAAAGTATAAAATTTGGCAACTCTGTTTATAATGTAAACAGCGTGTATGCGCATAATATATATATATATTGGGTTGGCAACTAAGTTCCCGCCGTTTTTTTAAATTGGAAAAATCTCTATGACATTAAATACTTTTGAAACGAAGTTGTACATCATTCGAAAGAGAATATATTTTTCTACCTAAATATATGTTTCGTTGTTATTAAGATACATTTTCTTGTTATTTACAGATCATTAACATGGAATGTCAAGTTGAGAAGAATGAGCATTTTTGACACCTCCTTCTTTTTGCCTTTAATCAAGATTCTAAAGCCACAGAAGGTGCTCGCAACATTTGTGCTGTGTATGGAGTGTGTGCTATAGCTGAAAGAACCGCCCGTGATTGGTATGCAAAGTTCAAAAAAGGAAAATTTGACCTCAAAGATGCACCTCGTTCTGGCCGTCAAGTTGAGTTCGATGAAGAGCTATTGAACCACCCTTTGCATGAGCGTTGTAAATAACAAAGGATAATACATTCTTGATTAACTACTTGTATATGGTTATTGAAAAATAACCTTTTAACAAACATTATTAAAAAGGGTGGGAACTTAGTTGCCAACCCAATATATATAATGCATTAATTATACCTGTGTGTGTATGCATTACAAAAAGTGTGTTTTAAATAATACTTTAGATGTTTGCTTTGTGTAATATTTACCGTTTATTTATAACTTTAACACCTAATTTAGAAATCGTTAACCAATAGAAACAATTACATAATTTGTACCATGGATTTTCAGTGGTACATGAGATCTATCCATATTAAAAAATGTAATATAAATAATTTCGTTAAAGTTTTTTTTTCGAAATGTGCTTCGTTCCTTTAATTTTATCATTGATTGATATATTAGTATTATTCAAATTTAAAAAACACAGAAAAAGTAATATCCTTCAAAATGAATAAAATACTTAAGCTTTAAAAAGTAATATCAAAAATAAAATTTAATTTTTGAATTTTACTTTCCTAATGCAGTTTTTGTTTGGAAGCACTAAAAAAACACAAATCATTAATTGATAGATCGTTTTTACTATTTGATTTACTGCAATTATTTGAAAAATGAAGAAAGATACATGAGATAAATTATTTACAAAACAGTATATAAAAACTAATTTAAAAAAGTATAATAAGTTTTATTTTTATTTATTTATTTTTTTAATTATTATTCATTAAATGAGTATTTATTGTGTAAATTAAAACTAATGAAAAAACCCATAATTTTTTCTTTAATGCTAGATTTAAAATATTGAATTATTCTTCTAGAATTATCATGATTTAAAGTAACATTGTAATATAATATTTCAAAATTTTAAAAGCAATAAAATAAAATAAAATAAAATAAAATAAATAAATAACTTTTAGATAAATGAAATATTTCTATTGCTAACATTTTTTATCGAATAAATTTCTGTTTTTCTTCTTCTTTTTCTTTTTTCAATTCATAGGAAGAAAAATTAAATAAAGGCTATATATATATATATACAAAATTTTAAAGCGTATATGAAATACGAGCGCAGAATAAATACATGGTAAGCACCCGGGTACATAATTTTTAATCTTACTTTTCTTTTAAATCTATATTTTTTATTTCTCAAGAATATACACAGGAATATTAAAAAAAAATAAATAAATAAAAATAAAATATATATATGACGCAAGTTTAAAGTTATGCAAAAAAGAAAAATATTGGGAAAAAAATTTGAAAACTGTAAGTTTTAAAAAATTATGAAACAAAATATCAAGGAAGTTCTAGAAACTTGTATACTTTTTTGTACTATATTTTATATAAGTGGAATTATAAAAGGTATAAATATTTAATATGACTTTTAAGAATTCTTTCGTGCTTCTGCATAACTTAAAAGAATGTTGTTGTTTTTCTTTGATTGTTAAAAGAAAAAACGAAATATTGTTTAACTTCTTTTACTCTTGACAAAATATAATAATAATAATATAATAAAAATTCCATGTGGCATCTACACGACTTTCTCTTATCCTGAAATTTATTATTATAAATATATTGAGATTAATGGGTAAGATAATGAGCACCGTTATATAAACCTATGTTAAAAGCAATTCAAATTAGGATTCAGAACAGCTTTAGTTGACAAATATTTCCATCAATTCTCATGTACTGTCCCACTATATTCTAGTTCTTTTGTGTAGCCTTGTGAACAAAGGGTATGAATGATCATATTCTACATGTAACTTACTTTTAAGCATATAAGAAACATATATTCATTTCATTTGGTTTAGTGGCAGCTTACAGTTGTTAAACTCCACTTACCTGCAATTTAACTTATAGACGTAATGTATTTTAATTCTTTTGGGTGTCCCTGTACACGAAACATTTTCTTGGCCGCCACGAAACATTCAGTGTAGTATCTCTGTATGATACAAATATGGAATAACGAATTTTAACTCCCTTCTGTTATTTGTTCTTGAGCTATGCTGATAACATACAAACAATCTCCCACCCTCTCCTCACACACAGAGTCAAACCGTTAAAAATATGTTTTTGATTAAAGGCGGAATATGAAACGTGTACATATAATAAAAACTTAAATTTAGAAAATTTGTCCCCCCCCCCCCCCAAAAAAGAAAAAAAAAAAAAACTTTCTGTACCACATATAATGTAACCATGTTTCCTTAAAAGGAAACATTCAAAAGGTGTCATCTTTAAAAAGTATTGAAATTTTGGAAATGAAAAAAATATCGGCTGAAATTAATTACAGCGACCATAAAAAATTATCAAATTGAAGCATATTTGGCGATTTCACACTGCTAGGCGATTGATTTTGAGTACTTGGTGGAAAAGCAAAATACGGTTCTGTTCGAACACGGCAATCTCGGTGCTAGAAAACAAACGTATCGCCTAACAGCGCTAAATCGTCAACTATCCTTAATTTTCATAATTTTTTGTGGTCGCTGTAATTCATTTCAGCCGATATTTTTTTTTCATTTTCTCGTGTTTTAGGAAGAGTAGAATCACATATATTTTTTTCCAATACTTTTTGAAGATGACACCTTTCGAATGTTTCTTTGTTAGACTATCAGCGAGGATGATTCCAGAGGCTTGGGGTTGTCAAAATGACTGACAAATTGTGATTTGGTGTATATGCAGTCGTTCGGTGTTTCCTTTTCGCTTATAAGGTAATCACACCTATTTTAACACTGGCCTCTTTCAGTCTGCACTTGCACAGAAGCTGTCATGGTCTCAAGAAATGCGGTTAAAAATATATATAGATAAGCGAAAGTGAAAAGGATTTATTTAAAATTTAAAAGGATATTTTAATATTTATATCTTAATTCATTTTAATATTTATAAAAAATAACCTTGATTTATAAATATTTATAATATTTAATTTATAGTTTTTCAATTTACTAATAAATAAATAAAAATATTTACATTTGAGAAGAAAAATATCATTGGTTTATTTAACGTACCAAAAAAAAAAAAAAAGGGGGGGGGGGAAAGGAACATGTTTTCAGAAATTTTTATCAGATGTTTCTAAATAGTGCAACTTTTTAATGTAAAAGATAGTAAACTTTTATTTTTATCTGAAAGAAAGGCGTTGTTAATATTTTATTATGCATGTGTTATACGTTATTTCAATCCACTGGAGGGGCTTGTGCATTTTTTTTATTATTAACTAGTAGATAAATGTGTACATGTTACTTCCCTAACTCAAAGTATACGAAAGAATTGAGTTAAGAACAGTATTTAAATTGTTTTCTTCTCTTTTTTTTTTTTTTTTTTTTTTTTTTTTTTTAATAAAAGTGCAACTAAAATTTTATAATTAAATACCGGAAGCACAGCTGCCAACGTTTGCGCTTTTTGACTACTGGATACTTTTAGGAGAATTTTTTTACTAGATTCTTGCAGCAGTTTTCACTGATTAAATAAAATAGAATTTTCTATAAATAATATTTCATAGCCAAAATCGTAAAATTTGCTAAATATTCTGATAACTACCGTGTAAGGAAACTTCTAAAAAGAGAATCAAAAAAAAAAAAAAAAAATCAAGTTAAAAAGAGATACTTTGAACTGCATGATAAAAGCTGTTCAATTCAGCATGATAGAACTATACTTTTGTGTAGTCTATTTCCACCTAAATCTTTATGCTGCATTATTTTAAATGATACTTTTAAATTGATCCCATCTTAACGAGGAATATAATATAATAACGCACGTTTATGAAAGCATTTGCTCTATTCCTCCATGTAAAGTAAATCATTCGTTTGGAGTAACTTACCAAGTTTCAAAATTAAATGTTATATATAATTAAGATAAGTGCCAATATCGATAGTGATATTTAGTGATTTGTCCGAAAATTTTACAATCAGTTATTTTTCATATTTTGTTTACAAAACAGGGTATAATAATTTAACTAACGAACTAACTAACACATTAACTAATATACTAACCAGCTGATTAACCTACAAATGGACACTAATGGATAACCTACAAATAGATACCAATTTTGTGCTTTTAAATCTCTTACATTCTAAAACGTGTAGAAAAGACAAAAAATAATATTATAGTTTAAAAAAAATTAAAGAACACGCTTTTATAGAAATGTGAACTAAAAAAGCACAAAATATCTATCTTAGTATTAAAATGCAGGGTAAGAGAAAATCGTGTGAGTGACACACGATAATATTTACATACATTTAAATCTTTAATTAAAATAACTTAGAATTAAACAAAAACCATTTTTAAAAAATCTCCCCTGACTGGGATCGAACGCTGGACCTTTAGGTTCGTAGCGCGGAGCCTCACCTCAACGCCACATCGTTCACGTAGAGAAAGTCTTTTTTTACAATATAAATTTTTTGTTTGCTCCCAGAGCAGTTACAAACATACATACAAACATACATACATATAGGTGAAGTTAATAAAAGCGTGTTAATAATAAAAAAAAGTGGAAAATTTATTTCTCTGGACAAAAATTGCTGAAGGGAAATTAATATTCACTTACGAATACTTGATTTAGAAATGCGTAAATTTCAATTTAACATAAGTTTACAACTTAAACATATTATAAAATAATCGCAAGTGATATTTATATTGATATTAATTAATTTACTTTGGTATTGTATAATGAAAATTAAGAAGACACATTATTTTAATTTACATCATCACAAGAATTTTTCATTTCACATTTAATTGATATTCAAGGAAACATTTTCAAGAATTATTTTCCTTCTTCTTCAATGTATATGAAAATCGCATTATTTATTTTCTTAATGTGATTGGCAGAACTAAAAATCAAATTAGATGAAATATGCGGTGACTTTAAGATTACATAAATTTAATAATCACATAAAAAAGATCATAATTTAAATATTTATTTTATTATAGATAATTTCAAATACATTATAATTTTCGATAAACCTACTATGCAGATAAACAATAACAGATAAAGATTTATTTAAATTTCATAAATATATAATTCAAGTACAAGGCCCATATTTTGGACAGTTTAAGAGGGAAAATTTTTGTGTTAATTTGCCTCTTTTAATACTTAAAATCGAAGTGTTTTATCAATAGATATGTCAAAGTTAATTCTTCAACCACAGTTACCATTAATTACTCATAATGAACAATTTAAGTGTTGACTTAATAAAAAAATCGGCTTTTATTTATTTATTTATTTATTGTTGTTGTTTACATTAAATAGGTTTTAGTTAAAATATCTGGCAACATAATTTGTTTTTCGTAAAAATACAAACTATTCACAATTTAAATATGATAAGTGCTTAAAAAAAGTACTTTATATCTGTTTAGTAAAATGCCAAGACAGTTAAATATTTTTGTATACATGAAGAAAATAGATTTTTTCTTAATGCCGTGCTATGTATTTCCAAATTTAGATTATTAAGGTTATACAAAGTGTTGTTTAAATTATACACAAAAATATGTAAAATAAGTATAAGTAAAAAGATTTAGGGAAGATTTTTATATAAATCTTTGTATCTCTCTAAAAATATTTTAGAATGTAAATGAAATTATAAAAAAAGAAAAGAATAAGAAAAAAAATTGTCTTTTACAGAATGTTTGCACTATACTGTTTTTTCAAAAGCTTAATGATATATTTATAATGTTTTCTAAAAAACATTTTTCTTTTTCAAAAGAACATAGCAAGTATTTTTACTTTAGAAGGTCGTTTCCAAAAATTTTGAGGAATGAAAAATAAAACGCACCACTTGTATTACACACACACACACACACACACACACACTCTCACACACACATATATATATATATATATATATACATATATTCGTTTAAATAGAGAAACTAACTAGTAGCATTTATTTAAGTTTGTATTTGTATAGATCTAGATACTAAAATTTGAGTTGAGCTAGATACTGATAAATTATATTTTAACATGCTTGACTTACCACTTTGTATTATGTATATTATACTTTTTAAAACGTAGTATATACGTTCAATAATTACATACTCGTTTCAATATTTAGTAAAATGCATAATATTAAAAAGTTTAATTATATTTATTTCTAACATTTAAGTTGACAATGAAAAATATGTTTAAGTTGACATTTAAAATGATATAAAACCTTTTTTTTTTATATTTAAACTTTTATTAAGTATTTCTTCACATATCTTAAGGACACACGATACAGTCTATTTTTCTTTCCCCTGATATTTCCGAGCTGAAGTTTTCGAAATTGACGTACCAAAAACATGTAAAGGGATTTAAACACACGTATACATACACACACACCACACAAAGTTGCCACAACAAAGGTTATGTATGTTCAAGCAAAAATGTTTAATTATGTAGCATGAACAAGCATTTCTTTATCAGAATTGATAGGAGCACATACCGTCATATAGATATATGACGTAAAGTATCGGACTATCCAGTAACAGTTACTCTTTTTTTCAGCAATATTCTTTTGATCAATCGAAATAAGTTGATTTGTATAACATTGCATATTTAGTGTTAAAAGACAAAAGAAATTTAAAAAAAAAAAAAATCTGTTATATATATATATATATATATATATATTAACAAGACAATTTTTTATGCACATGTCATAACGAGAATTTTTTATTGTTAATGTTATAATTGCAAGTTGAAATTGTAATTCTATACAACGTAAAGGAACCTTTGCCTTTAAGCTTTCCGAAAAGGGATTTTTTATTCTAAATCCTTTTAGTTTTATTTTACTTCTTTTTTTTAATTTCATGTAGGGTAAGTGCACCAGTGATTGACACTTTTAGAGCAATCTCTATTTTTAATGCTCTAGTCATTAGAAAATATTTTTAGAAATCTTAAGTTAGTACATATGGTATGAAAGACACTCAGAACAACATATATGTAAAAATATATACATTTGATAACAATTATTATTATTATTATTATTATTTTTTAGGAATTTCTATTTGACACCCACTCATTGTTCCAGTAATTGACGCTGCCAGTTTTTCATTTTATCAGTAACTGGCCCACTATGTTCCAGTGTTTGACACTGCTAGTTATTCATTTTACCAGTTATTAGCACTCTATGCTCCAGTGTTTGACACTAAATGTTAAAATTCTTATATGTAAAATATATGATTTTGTTATATTTCCTATTTATTAATTATTTCGGGATAGATATCAATTACTGGAGCACCTACTCTAGTTGAAATGTAACCGACAAAATATTTAAAAATAGTTTAAAAATAGTTATTTGTTTTTAAATTTAGCTCTTTTAAAAGTTTAACTTTTCTTTATAAACATTTCTAAACTTTGTTAGGAAAGGTTTGAAACTTCCAAGTCTTCTACCAATTTCTTCACCCAATATAAATTCATCAGAAGCCAAATTATTAGTCTTTTTTTTTTTTTTTTTTTTTTTTTTTTTTTTTTTTTGAGGGGGGGGGGGATGAAACGCTACTTTTAGTTAACCGAAAATCATTCAAAGAAAAATTTCAAAATAAAATTCATGTTTGACAATCCAGTTTTCATACTTCCCTTGGCAGGAAAACTTTACTATAGGACCTCTATGGTGACTTTTATTTATTTATTTAATTTTAATTTTTTTTTCTAAATTCGCAAATGTAGTTTATGAATTGAAAATTTATTAATAGTATATTTTTAATAAAAACGAAATAGTTTATTACGTCACTTCATACGTTAAAATTTAAATACCTTCAGTCAGATTAACCATACAATATTAAGTAGAAAAAAATGCAGATAGCAAGATAAAATAATAATAGTAATAATGATAATAATAATAATAATAGCGGTTGAAAAAAAAAATTAATATTTAAGAAAAAATAATTTATCTATTTATTTGGGTATATTTTTATTTTATACATTAAGCCCCGCATGAAAGTGTTTCTATAAAAAATTACTTTTATTTGAGGAGTAAAAACCTACAATATACAATATATAAAAGTATAGATAACAAGATTTATAGAAAAATCTGATAAAGGATATTTAATATTCAATAAAAAAAGAGATACGCTTCAAAAACAAACCTATTTTGAAATAACTCACACCTTTATACATTTCTCAAATAAGCCAAATTATTTAACAAATTCATGATTAAATAACTGAAATTTTTTCATCAACAATCGAATCGGTAAATTTCATTTGTTTATATATGCTAGAGTACTATAAAGAGCAAACAAAATAAAATTAAGGAAATAAGAAACCTTTTTTTTAACACGCTTTTATTAGCTTCACCTGCATGTATGTTTGTTTGTACGTTTGTATGTATGTTTGTAACCGCTCTGGGAGCAAACAAAAAATCTTTATTGTAAAAAAAGACTTTCCGTACTTGAACACCGTGGCTGTGAGGTAAGGCGCCGCACTACGAACCTAAAGGTCTAGCTTTCGATCCCAGTCAGGGGAGATTTTTTAAAAATGGTTTTTGTTTAATTCTATATTATTTTAATTAAAGATTTAAATGTATGTAAATAGTATGATGTGTCACTCACACGATTTTCTCTTACCCTGCATTTTAATACTAAGATAGATATTTTGTGCTTTTTAGTTCACATTTCTATAAAAGCGTGTTCTTAATTTTTTTAAACTATAATATTATTTAAGTAAAATTTTGTTTCAGAAAGTCAGAGGAAGGGGTTTATTATTCTTTCAGAATGCCATCAAAATTTCCCACCTGTAATGCGTTATTTTTACAAAAATAGTTTAACTTAAATCATAAACAACGAAACCTTACGTAAAACACAATAAAAGACAAATCTAAACAATAATAATAAAAAAAAATTGTATTGGACTGAACTTGCATAAATTTGTTTGATAATGTATGTCCCACATAACACGATTTCCTATTATCCAGAACGAATATCCCGCGTTACACAGTAGTCTGCGGTACTTGAATTCTTAATTTTTAAAAGTGTAGGATCTGTATCCACAGCTTTAGAAGTAATAAGGCATATTTAAAATTTTATTAAAATTTATTTTAATTATTGCATTAATTTTATTTTATTTATATTTTATTTTAAATCTTTTATCCATAATAAATGTTATTTTACGCCGTGATTAAAATTAATCGAAAATAAAATAAATAATATTGGGTTTTGTTTCAATAATAGATTTTATAAACTTAAAAAAAAAAGGGAGGGGGAGAATAGAAAGGGAAAAAAATCAATTTTCCACTGTTTGATTCTGTATTATAAACATTTAATAAAAATTTAATAATTTTTTATGTTACATTATGTGATAAAATTTACAAACGGTACTGTAAACTAATGCAAAAATGTCACAACAAGATTAAAACAGAAATTCGTGAAAAAAAAAAAAAAAAAAAAAACTTAAAATTATTGAATAATAATAATAATAATAACAATAATAATAATAATAATAAAACGATTATCGAATGCGTAATGTTGTTTCAAACAGTAAGCCCCGTTTCACCACCTCTTCTGAAACATGACATTTAACTTCAGGTGTACGAACCCTACAATATTTAAATACAAAAGGACAACAGGGTTAAAACAGAACTTTAGCAGTAAAAAACTAGATAAAGATATTTAATATTTAAGAAAGACTTAACAGATTAGGATCGGATATGTTCCTATCTTATAACGCATGCCATGCCTTTACCCATTTTTCTAAAACTTTACATTATTAAAAAAAAAAAAAAAAAAAAATGATTTTACATATTTGCACACAAATTAAATCATTTAAGTTTTGTCTTCAGCAATCGATGTAGTAAATGCCGTTGATATATATGCATACCAGCGTCATATATAGAGTCAAATGCAAACTATTTTTTTACTTTCCGAACACTATAGTGAGGAAAGTATTGTAATCATGTCAAAAATCCGAATTCGAGATTTTGATGTTTCTATACGTTTTGAGGTCCCCTGAATCCGTTTTCACTATTTTTACGATGATGTATGTATGTGTGTGTGTATGTGTGTATGTGTGTATGTCTGTGGGTGAACACGCTAGCGTCTAAACGCTTTGTTCGAATAACCTGAAATTTGGTACGTATATTGTAAGTCACCATAGTACGAACCCTATAGATTTTGGTGAATCTAGCACTTATAGTTTTTTTACAGGGACACAAAGAAAAATTCTTTATCATTATGCCTATGGGGCCAAATTTTTAAAAGTGTGATAGCGTCTAAACACCTTATTAATCTGAGCAAAAAATTTTTACACATGTTATAGATCACAGTTGAACTAACTGTATAGATTTTGGTGAATCTAGCACTTACAGTTTTTTTACAGGGACACAAGGAAAAATTCTTTATCATTATGGCCTATGGGACTAAATTTTTAAAAGTACGATAGCATCTAAACGCCTTATTGAATTGAGGTGAAACTTTATATGAGTATTATAAATCACTGTTGCACTAACTATAAGCATTTTGATGAATCTAGCATTTATAGGTTTTTACAGGGACACAACGAAAAATTCTTTATCATTATGATCTATGGGCTCAAAGCTCAGTAGCGTTAAATAAAACATCGTGTAATAGATGGAGAAAAATACTCAAACACTCTATTATGGTTTTCTCTCTTTTGTTTGTTTAACAACTCCTCTTTCTTTACTTTATCTACAAAACTGTTAATTACTCAATGTTCGGAAAGTCGAGTGGAGTCACTCCAGATTTTTTTTTTTTTAATACTGTTTCAGGGACATAGAAGCGGGGTTTGTTTTCTTTTGGAATGCTTTCACAATCTTTCGCCTGCATGGCAATAATTTTACAAAAATAAGCCAATTTGTATAATAAACATCGAAATGTTGCTTAGAAAACAATAAGAATAACATAATAGTAAATTAAAATAGTTTTTCCTCAGATTATATACAGATACTTACTTACAGAAGATACAGATTATAACAAGTAACGGCCCTGCTAACAGCAATAAAAAATTAAATATCACTGTAACTCAAAAAATAAGGAACGAGCAGTAAATTTGGAAAACCATGTTTTTGATGATGCCTGTTCTATTCGTGCAAAAATTATAGATCATACTTCCTATTTTTTTTTTAAATGAATTTATTAATAATTTTCATAATTCAATATATATATATATATATATATATATATATCAGAAATATGCATGGAAAATGTGAAAATGTCTGGGTCACCTCATTCTAAAGCATTAAAAAAAAAAAAAAAAAAAAAAAACAGAATTTGAATATAATAATTTTTGGGAAGATATGAAGTAATGTTTGTCACATTCATTTAACATTAGCATTCCCATACTTTGACAGCTTATAACTCTGTAAAAAATTGAGCGAAATATATAAACTATACCATTTTCCACGATGATTTGATCCAAATAATTTAAACAGATTATACTTAATGGGCGTTACCATTGAAAAAAAATGACGTTGATGCCAATTTTAATATGTAGACGACCCTGCTCCAATCTAAATCTAACTATACCATTATAAACTAGACGTTATTACAAATCAATTTGTACCAGCCGCATGTTTCTACGGTAAATTAAGCCGAAATTAGATTGTGGGGGGGGGGGGGGGCTTTATTTATTTTATTTATATATATATTTTATTATTATTATTATTATTATTATTTTTTTTTTTTTTTTTTATTTTTTTTTTGATGGCAGTACATAAATTGAAAAAATACGAAGACATTTCAAGGAAAAAATATTGTCTATACATACGCTTTATTATTATTATTATATATACTTTTTTTCTGTTAAGGATTTGTAAAACTCTCATAATACATTATTTTGTTAAAAATGTAAAAAGATCAACTTTTTAAAAAACAAATTTTTCTTAATGGAAAATTTAATAAATATTAATTGAAATTAAATTATTAATCTTGTAAACAATTGATATAATATGCATTAATATACGAATGTAAATAAATTTATTACATACATATTTCATTAAATTTACTGATAAATCTGGAATGTTTTAAAACTTTAATAGAAATTCATATCTTTAAACGTTTGAGTTCAAACATTACAATTTTTAATCAAATAACTACAAAGTGCGTGAATATATTAATTCAGATATGGTACTAAATAATTAGAATTTTGAACAAATACTTCCTAGAAATTAAATTTCTTTTATCTTTTGTGTTAAATTAATTATCAATGTAATAAGGGGAAAGAGAAGTCAGTATTTCTTTTTGATTTTCAATAAAATTTTGGTTTGCTATATAAATGAGCTGAGTTGCTTATTTTTACATTGATTTTTGAAATGATGATGTGTTAAATTAAATTTCACCTCGTATTTAAACTATATATATATTTAGGGAAACGGCTACAGACCAGTATAACATTACAACATTTATTAAATAAAGAAAAGGGACATTACAGAAACACTAACATATACATATTTTACGAGCGGAGAAGACCGTCTGTCTCTCACATAACAGCTCGACGTCGACTCAATAACTAAACTAACTAGCGCGCGTTAGGTGCGCACGCATACAGTGAAAGGGATGATACACAGTAACGTACACACGTGATAGCTGCGTACACAGTGACATCACACAGTGGAGATGATAGCCGGGAAATATAATTTCCCATATCGGCCATCATGACAAGCAGGCGGCCTCGCCTGAAGGTTATTAAACAAAAAAAAATAAATAAATAAATAAATAAATAAATTATACAAAAACAAAAGAAATAAAAAAAAAATAAACAATATACAACACAACACTACATAATAGAGTTATAGATACAGTAATAATATAGCTGCATTAATAAAAAAAAAAAAAAATGTATACATTACCAAATGGAAAATATTGTAAATATTACACTCAAAACCTGAATCATATCGTCAAAATACTAAAATAAAATAAGATAAGATGTTAATATACATACAGACAAGTAGAAAAAAAATAGGTAGATAATTTTCACCAAAAAAAAAATCAGGTATTGAAGAATGTTCATGGGGAAAAAAAATTGTTCATGAAAAAAAAAAAAACAGTTCGTTAAAAGGAGAGTTCTTCTTATTCTGGCAAGTTCAAGTTCAACGTATGATTTAAAAAAAAAGTTTAATTGTGCACACGAAAATGTCCAAGGAAGAGTTCTTAAAAAAAAAAAAAAAAAATAGAAAGTCTTGAAAAACTATGTCAATCAAGTCTTTAAAAAAAAAATAAAAGGTCCTGAAGAAATATGTCAATTATTAAGTTTTTGAAGAGTGTCGGTCCAAGGTTTCAGGAATTCAGCGCATGTGCTGGTCTTGAATGGGCCTTCTACGAAGTCACACTTGACGACGTCATATGTGTCGTTTGGTTTTATTTTGATTATCTTATATGGACCTAAAATTTTCTGTTTTAGTTTCAGACCAGGCCCGAACTGGGTGCGTTTAACTGCGACTAAATCGTTGAGTTTGAATTTAGCAGCTGGTCGTCTTCGAAGGTTATACTGCCTGCGATTTTCTTCTTGCACTATTCGAATCTGCTTTTTTGCGTCGATACGCTGCTCCTCACGTTGCCTCTGGAATGTGTTTGTAGATTCGTCGTTGAGAAGCTCCAGGATCTTGATGTCATCTCTTTTTTTCATCTTGGTACCAAAAAGCAATTCAAATGGTGTCGTCTTTATACTTCTTTGAAATGTCGAGTTGAGGATTTGTTGGAGAGCAGGCACATGGGAAAACCATTTTCGGGGTTGTCGGATGATAGTTTAGATAGAACAGTGATGATAGTAGAATTTATTTTTTCAACTTGACCATTCGATCTTGGTAAACCTGTTGTAATTGGTATGTGAGTAATATTTTGGTCGTGGCAATAGTCTTTAAATGCAGTGGAAGTGAATGCTGGACCTCGATCTGTTATGATTCTGGCGGGGTTACCGAAGATGGATCGTTGGCTTTCTAGTCGGCTGATAACTTCTGCGGCGTCTGTAGATTTTGTGGGGTACAGCCAGGTAAACTTGGAAAACGCATCTACAACAACCATAATATGTTTGTAATTTTTTGATGTAGTAGCTAGGGGACCAATGTGATCAACATGGTATGTGTGCAGGGGTGCATCGTCTTTATCAATTGGGTGGAGGAAACCATCTTGTTTACCTCGTTTTCTATTATAGAGTATGCACTTTATACAATTTTTAATGCAACTTTCGATTTTCTCTTTGAGGTGAGGTATGTAAAAATCTTTATTGATCAATTCTTGGCTACGGAGTGCTGCAAAATGTCCACGCTCGTGTGCTTCTTTAATTATACTATGCTGTAAGTCTGTAGGGACGACGAGTAAATCGACACCGTTCACTGTTTTATACAGAAGGTTGTTTTTTATAATGTAATTATCATGGGGTGTGGACTGCAAAAGCGTTTTTAATGCTTGAACTTCTTCATCAGATTGCTGAGCTTTCAAGAGTTTTAGATGAAGGCTATCTTGGATGATGAAACATTGAGGAGCTCGACTTAGAGCGTCCACATGTGCCATACGGGAACCTGTTCGATGCTCAATATTGTAATGGAATTCTTGAAGGTACAGAGCCCATCGTGCAATGCGGGAATTTATTTCTTTTTTATTAAGTGCCTTGACGAACGCATCACAGTCTGTGATAATTTTGAAATTTGTTCCGAGCAGGTAGATTCTAAACTTTTTGAGGGCTTCTACCACAGCCAGGACTTCAAGTTCAAAACTAGTATATTTTCTTTCGTTATCCGATGTTTTCTTCGAAAAATAAAAGACTGGATGGAATTTATTATCATGCATGTTTTTATGCAACAGGACTGCCCCCAAGCCATCTACAGACGCGTCTGTATGTACCTCAATAGGGGAATTTTGATTAAAAATATTGAGAACTGGTTCTTGGGAAAGTAAATATTTTAACTTTTGAAATGCGGCTCTTTGTTCATTTTGAAATTGAAAAGGGGTGTCCTTACGCAGAAGATCACTTAAGGGTTTTGCAATGGTAGAAAATTAGGAATAAATTTCCTAAAATATCCTGTAAGGCCAAGGAATCTACGTACGTCTTTAACATTTTTCAGATCTGGGTAATTTAAAACAGCTTTAGTTTTGGAGGGGGATGGCAAAAGTTTACCATTTTCTATTATGTGACCGAGGAAATCTATTTTGGTATGTAAAAATTGGCATTTGTTAAAATTTATGTCGAGTCCGTACTCGCTTGCTGTTTGAAGAACAGTTTTTAGACGTTCTACGGCCTCATGTTCGTTACTCGCGGGAATTACAAGATCATCCATATAAGGGAGTACTATGCCGGCAGCAATCAAGTCTCTAAAAACGGCATTTATATATCTCATGAACACTGAAGGGCAGGAGCTAAGTCCGAAAGGCATGTAGCGAAATTGAAATTGACCGTTATGGGTTACAAAACTAGTTAAAGGGCGGCTCTGTTTGTTTACGGGTACATGAAAAAATCCATTACGTAGGTCTATCGTACTAAAAATTTTTGCATGTTGAAGTCGATCTAAAATATCATCAATTAGGGGGAGGGGGTAGTGATCTTTAACTAACTTACGATTGAGCTTCCTGTAATCGATGCAAACTCTGTGTTTACCATCTTTTTTTCGAACAACTACAACTTGGCTGGCATATGGGGAGGACACTGGTTCGATAATACCATTTTTAAGCCATTCAGAGACTTGTGCGTCTACAATGTCTCGTTCGGTAAAGGGTAGACGTCGGGGTGAGTGAAAAATAGGTGTATCGTCAGTTAAAGTGATGTTAAGCTCAATGTTCGCAGTTTTGATTTTATTAGGTTTATAGGCCGACAACAGTTTGTTAATGTCGTTACGAATATATCGTGAAACATTAGGACCAATATCAAATTTGGGATTATCGTCAGTGATCGTCATGATAAAATTTGGATCTGCGGTACACTCATTTTGTTGTGAAAAACTAGAGAAAGTAACACCGGTGGGTGAAATGCTAATGTTCGCTTGTTGGATGACGTCACATCCAATTATAAGATCATAAAATGTGGACACGTCGGGTACAACTGAAATAGTTGCTGAAAACTCTTGATCGTCTATAGTAATAAAAGAATTAAAAGTACCGATGACATGTATACGCGCAAAGCCAAAACCAGTTAAGGATTTATTAATTTTTGACAACGGTGGGGAACCTATTTTTATCCATGCAGAATGTTTCAAAAGGGTTAACTGACTACCAGTATCAACCAAACCAGTTAATTCATTACCACTAATTTTAACTTGTTTACACATATGAGAAGCATGCGATTCATGTACAGTGTTAACTCTATCTCTGGAAGGAGATCCTTTATTTGCAGCGGTTCGGCGGCAATCGGTAGACTTGTGTCCAAAAAGACCACATGCAAGGCACCTAGGGCCACGAGAACGGTTAGGACAAAATTTAGATAAGTGACCGATATCGTTACAATTGAAACAACGTAATTTATTTTGAGATGCCGGACCAGTATTAAATTTGTATTCGCGAGTGAAAGCTGATTGTGTGTGACCAGTACTGCGTTTTCGACTGTCATATGTTTGTTTATAATTAACTGAATTTCGTTGATTTAAGTTTATTGTATTAAGAGCAGTTTCATAATTACGCAGTTTTTCTTTAAATTCTGAAAAAGATTTTGCTCCACAGAGAAGAATTTTCTCAGAGGGGTTACCCTGTATACCTTGAATGGTGTATTGAATTACCGAAGAATCGTCAATAGTAGCATTACCGCGGTTAGCAATTTCGCGCATAGCTAAAAAATATTGCGTAGCAGTTTCATTAGGACGCATTTTTCTGTTTTCTAACTGTTTATGTATTTCGATGGATGGTATGGTATCCAAAAATTCAGAAATTAACGCGGCTTTAAATGACTCGTAAGTATTAAGATTTCGTTGCGAAAATAAAAATGTTTTAGCAGAACCATTAATTAAACGTTTAGCAAAGATAAGTTTTTGTTGATCGGTAAGACTAGGAAATAAACAGAATTGTTCCTCAATGTCATTAAAGAAATTACGAATAGAATATGAATCATTTCCAGAAAAAGTTCTACATGTGCTAGCTAAATCTCGAAGGAGGAATCAGAAATGATTACTCAAATCAGACATTGCGTCTGCAGCGTCATTCGGAGAAATATTTTGAACACCCGAAGGGAAAGTTTCGCTTTGGGTTTGAAAAACAGAACTATTTGGAACGATCGAAGAATGGGTTTCAACAGAATGATTATTTACACTGAGATCGTCTTCGTCTGACAAAAAACTAGTATCTAATGTTTTCTGAAATTCAGATAAATTAGTAAGTGCGTTAAAAATTTCTTTGCATAAATTTTCCTTACTACCGACTGGTTCTAAATGTAGCGAATTAGCGATTGATATAAAATCGGACAAAGAAAATGATTTTAAAATTTGTTCTTGATGTTTATTAATGTCGAAATCGGCAGTAAAACCGCTAAAATTCCGCATACGTTTACGCGATTGATGATCAAATGTTGGGTATCCTAATAGCGTGTTTAGCAATTTTATGGTATTTGTTTTAGAATATTTCAAAGAATTTGCAACTAGCGGAAGGTCGCCTAATTTAAGGGCCATTTTTAGGATGCAATAAAAATAAAATAAGGATACCGAAGTAAATTAAAAAAAAAAATTGTTCTTTTTTTTTTTTTAAGTAAATATTGGGGGAATAAAAAATGGATTAAAGCCAGAACATATATATTTTTAGTAACAATAAATAAATATTGGGGAACAGTCTATCTCTTTATTCATGGAAAGTAATTTAATATGGGGAAAAAAATTCTTTATTTATACAAAAATGAACAAATAAATAATTGTGAAACGGGCATAAAACGGCAAGAAATTAGTTTGAATCGAAATTTAAACTACAAAGAAAAAAAAAATCTTTATTATTATTATTATTATTATTATTATTATACTACTATCATGCAAAGAAAAAAAATGCATGCGCCTACCTCTGACATTAAAGGCAGTCCTGTGTAGCGCTGTTTAAATCATTTTATGAAGCAGGATAAAATAGATGATGATGAATCCATGACTTACATGTGGAATGCTCTTATTATTTGAAAAACGAACTCATACGTCAAAATGAATTACTTTTGAATACGTCGAGCATGAAGAAGGAAGCACTAATACTGATATACTCCAAATCATCGGCATAAAGTTGGCATATCTAATAATATTACTTGCAACTCTGGTATAGCTTTTTTTAAAAAAACGGCAAATTACGTCTGTTGTTGAACAACGTCCAGTGTTCAGAGTTATAGTACAGTCTTCTCTTCAACGTCCGAATGAAGAAAAAAAAATCTTGAATCGTAAAATTTTAATTAATAAAATAATCGTCCACAGAATTAAAAAAAAAAAATGTTCACAGTTTATTTGACAACGTCTTACAAAATAACATTTGGAAGAACAACATTTTCGCGCTACTGTTTTGAAAACAGAAGTAGCGACTTTTTGTAACGTCTATCTAGGGGAGAATTTAACGGGATAGGTCGAGCCCCCAAAAATATAGGGAAACGGCTACAGACCAGTATAACATTACAACATTTATTAAATAAAGAAAAGGGACATTACAGAAACACTAACATATACATATTTTACGAGCGGAGAAGACCGTATGTCTCTCATATAACAGCTCGACGTCGACTCAATAACTAAACTAACTAGCGCGCGTTAGGTGCGCACGCATACAGTGAAAGGGATGATACACAGTAACGTACACACGTGATAGCTGCGTACACAGTGACATCACACAGTGGAGATGATAGCCGGGAAATATAATTTCCCATATATATAATATTTCCTAACATCGCATAAATTTTAGATAATTATTAAGAATATGATAGAGAATGACCTTTCATCAGGTACGGAAACCGATTACTCATCAGGCTAGTTTGATCATTTTCAATACCATTTTATTATAATGTATTTACTTTCTGATTTTTTTATTTATTTTTTAATTGCATAAAAAGCTTTTTTTTTTTATAGGAAGATCATATGAACTATATCTTTTCTACAAAACTATAAAAAAAAAAAGTTCTAATTCACTTTGTCTATACACTCTAAGAAATTTTAGTGACATTTAGAACGTTTACTGTGAAATTATGAAGCCAGCTACCTTCTTTGAGAAAAAAATCTGACGTGGACACCACAGCACTTCTTTATACAACCATTGAAATATACATATTGTCAGGAAAACATTGACACTTTTGTTAGAGGTAATTGATTCGTAAATAAACAGACAGGTTCCATTTCACAAACATTCTGAAAACTAGAAAAAAAAAAAAAAAATCTGCTATTCTAATCACAAAAGTCACGATAATAGTATTATATATACCGCCCACAAAATATAGTACTTTTTTTAGGAACATTTGTCCACGGCTCATTATAATCTCTCATTGCCGAAGGAACAGCTTAGAGTTCAATGAAAATCGTTCTAATACAGTTGAACAACTTTTGTTCTTTTTGGCGAAAATTAGTGTCGGGAAACGATACATTTTACCAAAACAATTAAAATTGAGAAAAACCGTTAAAATTGAGAAAGGGTTTACTAATTCTCACTATCCCGAAACAATATTTTCCATCAAAGTCGATCGCTAATCTCGCAAAGCCGCCAAGTTTGTTGCCAACGCAAATTTTAGTTTTGGCATCAATCTTGGCGTCGAATTTATGAATTGGCGAGCGAATTTGGCGAAAATTTGTAGTTCAGGGTTACCAAAGTTTAGAAGCTCTAACTTCAATAAGAATGGTGTTCTAGAATTTTCCGGAGAGATTTGTTGGTTTATAGTACAAAACTTCATTCTTCAAAAGTTCGATAAAGGGCTAACAAGACTCTAAAAAAAGAAGAGTAATTATTGATAATTGTAGACTAGAATAGACTATATATTTTTTTTTTCTTTCCCCGTAGGTGGGCGTTGACTTAGAGACAAATTGGGCTCTTAAACGTGGCAAAAAATGGTAGTTTAGGATTCAGTAGAAGAACTTCAGTAAAAGTCGAGTTCTGAAATCTTTCGTAAAGATTCATTGGTTTCTAGCGCAGAACTACCTCAGAAATTCTATAAACCACTGACAATACTCTCGATGAATTCAAATTCCATTAAGATTTCGAAACATTTTTGGTTGTTCCTGAATTAGCGAAATTTCTGCTCTGTAGTGTATTTAACAATATTTGTTTGATTTCTGCAGTAAGAATGACTGTTTTATTGGATTGTTTCGAGAATATTCATTGATTATTGATATTTTTGGCACAAATGTATTTGGCCCAAAATTTTGCTTACGTATTTTCGACATGCAAAATATCGACAACTTTCATAACAATATCATTACTGTCTGAATGTTCATTAAATAAAGTGTATTCCCTGACTAGAACTTACTTACATGTCTTGAAAATTACTTTCTACACGCAAAAATGTCGCAATTTTCACGAAAAAATCAGTACAGGCTCTATCAATGGATTAAATATTCATTAAGCAAAATGCATTCGTCGATTAGAACCTGCTTATGTCTTTAAGAACGACTTTCTACGCACAAAAGTGTTTACAACATTCATAACATTATCATTAGCTTCTTTAAATCTCTATGATGGTAGGTGATATATAATGGCCAAAATATTTGTATTTTTGATCATTATGAATATAATTTTGTAAATATCTCCAAAACTAAAAGCCGCAAAAAAAAAAAAAAAAAAAAAAAAAGGGAAGTCCACAACTAGATATTGTGACAAACGTATATACCACTTTTCAACGTTCTACGTCCAACAGTTTTTGAGTTATGCGACATGCACACGCACACACACACACATACTTGCATACAAAAGTCACGAAAAATCGTGTAAAATCATGGATATCTCTAAAACGTGAGCGCGTATTAAAACCTAAGTCGTAGGTAAAAATCTAGACGTCGTAACAGTTACAAATATAAATTTGCAACATTCTATGATCACTCGTTTCTGAGTTATGCAAAATAAAAATCCATTTCGCAAATCGGGATTACTATACTTCCTTATACTCTGGATAAGGAAGTAAAAATACAGTACACACTAATTATTTTCAGTAAAGTTCGGAGAGCTGATGATTGAATTGTACGACATGCTCCTATTTAGAAAAAAAAAAAAAAAAAAACGACCAGTTCTCACATATATAACAAAGTGCAGCAAAATCCAAACTGTTGACCATTTGTAAGAAGTCACTTTTTCTTCCTTGAGAAAACAATCATTACAGCTTTACAAAAACGATTTTATTTTTACAGTCAGTGACTGGAATATATTTTGTACGCCTTTAAGTGATTTTAAATCACTTAACAACGGGTATTAGTCCAGGATTAAAAATATCTATTAAGTGTATTGAACACAAAAACAAAAAAATTGTAATTATTTGTAGTGCTTTCATTTGTTTGATTAATGTGTTGATTTCTATAAAAGAAAAAAAGAAGGGGTGGCTCTCAAGTAAGAAGTCGCTAAAAGCTTTAAACTAATTCAATAATAAAGAAAAGAAATACGAATAAACTTAAAATTTAAGTCTTTTACCTCTTTACCTATAAGTTAAATTTTACTTTAAACGTAGAAACTCATTACTGAAATAAAAAATACTCTATTTTTTAAGCTTTCAAACCAATTTCTCTAATAGAAATTTAGGAGGTCATTTTAGTACTTTAACTCCGACAACTACATTTAAGGATCAAAATTTTATTTCGAAAGGGTTGCGGCATTAAATAAAAATCGTTTTAAAATTAATTATATGAATCAGAAAAAAAATTGCATACGTTTATTGCTCTAAATTTTTTTTGCTAGTAAAAAAGGTAGAAAAATATATTATTTAAGGAACAACTAAATTTGAAACTTATTTTAAAACTATATTTTAAGGTTATTTTGTATAGTTTATGGAATAAAATAGTAATCATGAAGAGTTTTAATTTCTTTGTATTCTTTAACTTTTATTCACTTACTCATAATTTTCTAAGATAAATATTATCATTGCTGTTCTGTTTTTTTTTTTTAATACTGAAAAAGATTTTTTATTCTTTAATGAAAGTAAAAATAATAAAAACAACAACAACAATAATAATATTAGAACAATTTTCAAATATTAGCAAGTCATTTTGTCAACAATTTAGTAAGGGTCATATGTTAATACTTATGAAACGTACATATTTTCGAAATTAATTAAGTAAAGTACTAATAAATAGTTCTGGTAAATGCAAATCGATTCTTAACTTGAAACTTTGACCCTTCAATTAGTAATTAACAAATGAAGATAAGAATAAATTTTATATAGTAAGTAAAAGAGCTACTCAGTTTCTGACAAGTTTACTCAAGCTCAAGTTAAATAACATGAGTAGAACACGCAGCACGATCTTAAACAAGAAAATGGTGAATGGAGATTTTCGTTTTTGGTAAGGGGATCCAGAACTTTCCATTCGTTTACAGGGCTGCCTAAAGTATATGGATATATTGGAGCTTTACAATAGGTAGCAAACTTATTGAAGCACACATCAAAAATTTTCTTTATTTTTTTTTTGTTGTTGTTGTTGTTTGATTGCTATAATTTTTATCATTAATTAACTTTTCTATAAACAGCGTAAAGACTAAGATTATGACTCGACAAATATTTACTTTTAAAAAAGTAAATATTTGTATAATGCAGTTAATACTACACAGTATTAACTGCATCTTTTAAATACAAATTATTGCTTGTGCTTCAAAAAATTTCCTGCGCATGGAAATTGCTTGAATTGTAATTCATTCAGTGTTAGATGACTTTCAAGTAAGACAATATTTAAGTACACAATATTGTTTATCTATAATATGTAGCGCTACCCAAAATTGAGCTAGAAGTTCTTTTCTATTGAATGTAATTGATGGAAGGGCTTTGCTACAATTTACTTTGTCGGATAAACACTGCTCAGAAAGGAAAATTAATTTTTCATAATTTTTTTCATTAATTTTTACTTTCCGAACACTATTGTGAAGAAAGTATTGCAATCATGTCAAAAATCCAAATTTGTGACTTTGGTGTTTCTACACGTTTTGAGGTCCTTTGAATTCAGATTTATTTTTTTTACGATGATGTATGTGTGTATGTATGTATATATGTACATGTGAGTGAACACGATAGCGCATAAACGCTTTGTTCGAATGAGCTGAAAGTAGTTACAAATATTATAGGTCACCATAACGCAAAACTTGTTGATTTTTGTGGATCTAGATGTTAATTTTTTTTTTTTTTTTTTTACAGGAACAAACAGAAAAATTCTTTATCATTAGGATCTATGGGCCAAAATTATTTAAAATGCGATAGCGTCTAAATGCCTTATTCGACTGAGTTGAAAATTTATACACATATTATGAGTCATCGTCACATGAACTGTATAAATTTTAGTGAATCTAGTGTTTTTTTTTTTTTTTTTTTTACAGGGACGCAAAGAAAATGTCTTTATCGTTATGGTCTATATGGGCCCAAATTCTTTAAACAGCGATAGCATTTAAGCACCTTATTGAATTGAGCTGAAAATTTATACACATGCTATAAGTCACTGTTTCACGAAGTTAATAAATTTTCATGAATATAGCACGTATCTACAAGGAGACAACGAAATTTATCATTATGCTCTAGGGGCCTTAATTCGTTAAATTTCGATAGCATCTAAACTCTATATCCGATTGAGTTGAAACTGTATATGCATGCTATATATTACATACAAATGGACTGTATCAATTTTGTAGAATCTAGCACTTATAGACTTTTTACAGTGACACAAATAAAAATTCTTTATCATTGGGTCTTATGGGCTCAAAGTATTTAAAGTGCGATAACGTCTGAATGCCTCATTTGATTAAGCTGAAAAATTAAATAATTGCTGTAGGTGACCGTCGCACGAACTGTATAGATTTTAGTGAGTCTATCATTTATAGATTTTTACAGCAACACAACGAAAAAATTTATTTTTATCAGTATGATCTATGCTCAAAATATTTGAAAGGCAATAATGTTAATTTGAAAGCCGTACCAAAGGAGGAAAATACTTATATATCTTATTATATTTTTCCCTTTTGCTTATTTAGTGGCACCTCTTACTTTATTTATACAGCTGTCAATTACTTAATTTTCGGAAAGTCGAGCGGAGTTACTCCGTTTTTTTTTTTTTTTTTTTTTTTTTTACGCTGAATTTTTTTTTTTTTTTTTTTTTTTTTTTTATATCATATTTTTAGGTGCATGAATAAGAATGCCCAATTTTCAGCGGTTGATCTGTATTTATATCTACCATTAGCATAACCCAAAACATATAAATTCAAGAAAAATAAATTTGGTATCTCGCAGTTCGTATTAGGTTGTCACTGAAAAATTTGATTAATCCATTAACCGCCAAAATTAGAAATAATGATTTTTTCTAAATAAAAACTGTAACACTCCTTGTTTTGATCATATTTAACAATAATTTAAAATAAAATTACAAAAAAAATTCTTGCCTTAGAGTATTGTATTTGTACAAATTCAGTGAAATAAAAGTATAAAATGAATACAAATAAATGTTCACGGAAATTTCCTTGAGAGAGCATAAAACAGCAGAAACTACAGACGACTTCAGAAGTTATTATTTTATTATGAAATTGGTTTTTGTTTTTTGCAAGTTATGTAACCTCATTGAAATATGAAAATTTTAAAATGTTTGGATTTGAAGATTGCTTCAGGTTTGGAATTCATTTTTAAACATGAAATTATTTTTCAGATATTTTTTTTTTTGTAATAAAATAAACATCTACTATTTCCTTACTTAAAAAACAATACTTAATACAAAATATCTTTTTTAGTTAACTGTTAAACGCAATTATTCCTGGTGTTGCGTGAACGCATCACCAACGGCTAATGGGTTAAGTTTGAAAGCAATTTAATAACAGTTTTTTTTTTTCTTCTTAAAAGAAAAAAAAAAATGTAGGCACTATGCATCTATTATACCTAGGGTGATGGTAGTATCCCCTCACACCAATATATGTCAAATAAAACTGTCCCTAAAACTTATTTGATAATATTTAAAAAAATATATTTAATATTATTATCGTACATTATTGACTTTATGACTCCATATGCAATCTATCTTTACAGTATTGAAATGCAGGGTAAGGGAATATCGTTTGAGTTGACACGCTAGATTATTTTTAAGTATATTAACTCAATTAAGTTAAAACATTTCTTTTTTATATCATGGATTACAACACTTTTACACATCACATATCAGTCATCAAAAAATTTCCTCATCCGTAGTTTACACCCAAAATCATAATATCCCTTATTTGTTTTGAGCAGTTTATTTAAATAATAATAATAATTATTTAAAAAGAAAAAACATGATACTCATTAAACTAAATAGCTTTTGCTTTCTTAATCAGGAAGATTGAAATTTGAGATTAAAAAAGAGATTTACATTACTAAAAGAAATAAGTCTTCCAAAGTTAAGTTTTTTCAACTTAAAAGGCAATTTCATTAATAGCAGTGACACTGAACTTTATTTTTAACAACTACTCATTAAATTTAACTCTTACAGTATTTGCTGAAATAAGATTTTCTTATATAAAAAATACTTTTTATATAAAGTCAATGCTTAAATCTAGTTTTTATTCGTGAAGCTTTTGTTAATGGGTCTTAAACATGAAAATTATTTCAAAAATTAATAATTAGCAACGAAAATATATCTTAAAGTACACCTTTTCAGTAATAATAACTGAAAAACTGGAGCTTAATACACAAGAAAAATAATTCCGTAAATGAAAACAACAATATGAGCAAATAACGATTTTACATAAATATAAAAACTAGCTTATGAATACTATTGTTCTAATATTTAATTTTTGTAAATGTCTTTATATTAACAATAAAGAAAAATTAAAATATATATATATATATATTAGGTCGTTGCAAAAGTTCGTGCGGACACGGATCATTTTATTGCCTCCAAAGACGAGAGCTTCTATCACCGTGGTATACATTCGCTACCCGAAAAATGGACAAAGTTTGTAGAAAGTAATGGATAATATTTTGATTAAAAATTGTCATTTGATCTGATGTATTTTTATGAAATGGAGCAATAAAAAACAGCACGAATTTATGGAAAGACATAATATATATATTTATATAACATTTGTTTGTCTGTATACCTCTCCGTCTATCCATTTGCCCTCTCATTTCAACATTTCATGTAGAATGCTTTGAAAATTATACAACTTATTTAGATTTACATTAGCATGTTACGTATTAAAATTGGTATCTATGGTTTTTATAATGGATTTCCCAAAAGTATTCCAAATCACTACGTTCTACAATTGGTCTCTCTTTAGGTTATTTTTAACGATTTTATGCTGTACAAAGTATAACGAAACTGACATACATTATAGAAATGCATATAAAGATGATTTCCATAAAATTGTGTATTATTAACATAATTAATAGTTTTACATATGCCATACAAAATACTTAGACAGACTCTCGTATATAAATTTAAACAGCTCAAAAAGTGATTTAACTCTTTTTCAAGAATGCTGAAAAATGTTTATGACCTTAATTTGTCTGTTTCTTCGTTTGTTGGTACGTCTATGCACCTGTCCGCGCTCTAACTTCCATAAATAATTTGATAGGGTAGGTTGGGGTAATTGTAAACACTTTTGATCACTTCTAAATATGATCATTCATACAAACTAAACAAATAACTTTTAGTTTAAAAAAATGACAGAAACTTAATTTTTGAACATTTACCTAAGTTTTAAGCATTTTACTTTGCATTAAAGTTTTTATTTAAATTTAAATGGGCCTGTTTACAATTACCCCATAGTGTTTACATTTCCCCCATATAGTATGGGGTAATTGTAAACAGATATATTTCCATAATGTAATGCATAATAACATGAAATACAATACTTTAAAAAAGTTTTTTAATGTTTATATATGTAATAACTATATTTTTTCATTAATACATCATCTCTTAAATAAATAATAAAATAAATTTTGGATGATAATAAACCTAAAGCATCTTATTTAACATTTGTTGAAATACAAACATATTGTTTTGCTAGAATTTCATTTTTCTTTTACACTCACAAAACCAGGAAATGTATGCACAAGTTTCCTTTCATTGTACTTTATAGAGGGTGCTGACAAAATAGCTTTTATGGATGATAAATTTATGGGGGGAAAATGCCATTTTCTACAACGTGACTGTTTATTCATCTTGTGCTATGGAATTTATAACACAGACATACTTGTATTTAACCTTATTTTTATGTATTAATATATAACTTCCAGGAATTAAATACTACAATTTGTGTTTTGCATATTGGACTTCCGTAGAATTTTCTTTCATTTCTTCAACACTATCAATCTTTTTTTGTTGTATCATCATTAATTTTCTTTCTTTTTGATTTTTTATCATTTACATTCATTTTCTTTCTTTCTGAAATTTTCTTTTTTTCACATTCCTTTAGACGTTCTAAGACATTTGTAGAATTCAGTACTTAACCATAATTCATTTGCTTAATTCTGCACGTTGCTGTCTTCTCTGTTACTGCTACTGCATATTCAACAATGGTTTTGGGGGATAAAATACTTTTTGTGGAGAAGGATTGTCCTCTCACATCATTCACTGCTTTGATTAAATAATCAGAGCTGTTGCTAATAGTTTTTTTCTTAATTTCTGTTATATATATATATATATATATATATATATATGTGTGTGTGTGTGTATATGAATTAGAGGTAAAAAAAATAGAATAGTAGAAAAAAAAAGCCTACTTATAACATAGAATAGATTAGACCTAATTACTAAAGTAAATTATAAAATGGAATGAAATATAACATTCATATTAAAATTATAATACAATTTAGTATTAAAATAAAAACATAAGATGCATTCTTACTAAGTTGTGTTACTAAGGAATTAATGTTTACAATTACCCCAATGCAAGATTTTTCTGGGGTAATTGTAAACAAGCCATAACTAAAAATTAGTCATGAATTTCAAAGAAAAATCATTATAATAAACTAAATTAAAATGTTTAAAACTATTTTTAAAGAAAATAAATAATTATTTCAATTTTTCGTATGATTTAGAGTATATTTAATCAATCCTTGCATTTCTGTATTTTACTTTTTCACAGACCAAAACAAAACTGCATAAACAAAATTGTGCTTAACAAAAAAAGTGATTTATTAACAATGGACATCTATTGGTCCTTGAAGGTATGAAGATGTGCTGGCATCTGCATTCTGAAATTTGAACTAATAAAAAAAATAAGGGGTGTGTTTACAATTACCCCATGTTTACAATTACCCCAACCTACCCTAATATTTTAAACTGATCGGCTGTTTCAGTTCATTATGTTATTGTACCTTTTGAAGGGGTATAAATGGTACGATTAGTATGTGTACAAACGCATTCAAAAGTATACCAGCACATTACATTCTGTGAAAGGTATTTCTATAAAACATATATATATATATAGCGTAGTATATCTGTATATTTAAGTTGTCTGAAGTACACTGTCAAAAATTGCAACAGAAAACTCTGTGTAATCTATTATCTTAAGTCTTACATAAAATTACAGAGAAAAATAAACGGAGATGTTAAAAAACTTATTTTATACATTCATTTTAATAACTAATACTAATTTAATTAGTTATTGTTAAAAATATATTTCGGACTTATAACGCTTTTTCTAAAGTAGAAACAGTCATTTTAAATTTTAATTAAATAATTAAATAATACAATTAGGTAAAAATACAGAATAAAGATTGAGAATCTCGATTATTCTTTTTTAACTAAAAATTACTGTAAATTTACAGAGACTCTGGATAAATATTTACAATAAATTTAAAGAAATTTTTAACAGTGTATAACTAAAATAACATTTATTATTATTATGTAGAAAAACATGATTTTCATTGAATATGGTATGATTATCATTAAATTTTTCATAAACCACACAATAATATTCAGACACTTCTTGCACACCTTCTGTTCTGGCAGTTTATGAAGGACTTGCATTTCATGGCTATCGATGCGCAACCACTTTCGAATTGGAAAACCGTCTGTGAAGGAAACCATTTACCGTATATTAGTGCTGTCTATAAGGTACTTTGGTTGACATGTCCGTCAATAAAATGTCTGTAAATAAATATATTTTCTTTCAGTATTATTCAAGTGCGCTAATATAACGTAGGACACAGCAGTTAGAATAGTTGCCCGGTGGAATAATTTCACAGGGCTGGCGTCTGCGTCTTTTATTCTGTCTAATGTAGATTTGTTTACGTTTTATACTTGCCTACACTGAGAAAAAAAATATATACCGCCTTTTTTTAGAATGAATAAGTGGTCATTTTCTAAATCCGTTAACTAGAAATATAGATTTCTGAGCTTTGAGCATAAACTGAATAGATAATAAATTGAATATACGAAATTATAGAGAATTTCTAGTGTACACATTTCTAGATGGTGAAACAATATTCTGAATACTCTAAATATTCTGAATCATTGTATTGCGAGAAATTCTCGCTTGATTTTCTAGAATTTGGTAATAAACCAAGATTATAGCTGCAGAAACAGCTGTAGTCTCATTTATTTGCAGAAATTTTTTAAATAACTTTCTCCTCGAGAATATAGGCAAACGCTCTAGAATTCTAATAGGGGCTTCTAGAACTCGCTTTCCAAGGGGACTAGAATTTATAAGGATGACATGAAACTATTTTTTCTAGAGCCCCAATTTAGATTCTAGATGTCAATTACAGAATTTTTTCTCAGTGTAGGTTAAATTTGTATGCATGGTACATTTTATTTTCTCTGATAAATCAACAGGAATGCTGCTCTAACCATTTTTGTGAGATCGTTTTAAAATGAGCGGCTGCGTAGGCGTTTCATTTACGCCATGCAATCTTTGAAGAAAAACGTTTAAATTTGTCTATACTATAACTTGATAAAGTCTTTCCCCCATTTTCTGTGTCATTATGTATTTCACATACACTTTCCTTAAAAAAATATATATACTTTTATTTAAATCATTTCTAAATTATCTATTTTTCTTCATAAAACAATTAACAGCCAAATTCACAGGATCGAGACCTAACTGGAATAATTAAGCCCTCGGGTTGAATTATGTTACAGAATTATTTCTGATATTGATCATTGCGGAAAATTTATCGGAACAAATATATGCTATGTAATTGAACATAATTTACAAACGTCAACTGGCTTCAGTTATTATTCTTACTTTTTGAATCATCACGTAAAAAAAAAAAATAATAATAATGGACAGAATAGAATGGATACATTAAAAGTTAGATACAGATGTTGTTGAAATTTAATTTATTCAAATAATTTATCAGTTTAAAAGTACTTCTCATAAACATCAAAATAAATCGTTCGAAAGTTTTCGTTTATAATAAAGATAACGTACTATTTAGTTTAAGTGCTAACTTTATTCAATAATCTGTGCAGTAAGTTTCAAATGAAATGCAAATTAAGTCATTAGAACACACGAAATGCAGTTATGCTTCTCGACAGACGAATTGCTCAAGGCCAGTGCGTGCGGATAAATTTCTGGACTTACCGACTTGTTTGTTCTTGTTTGTTGATAAAAGAGCTAGTGAGCCGTTAAATCATTGTCACGGAAATGCATAATTAATTCAGCATTTTAGATTTTTAAATATTCTAACTAATGTTTTTCTTTAGATATTTAAAGCGAAAAATAAGAAAAATAGAGAAAGAATAACATAGTTTTCTGTGACAAATGCTTCATAATATTTTCCATACAAAAATATAAATGTTATATAACAAGAACGAGAAATCATTCTGTTCGCATATGTTATAACACACTTTCCAAATCTGTTTATCAGTTGCATCACATAACTTTAAATATATTTTACCGCGGTGAAGACACTTTAAAATATGACTTAATATTAATTATGGGGGATTCTTTTTTTTTAATAGTAAGTAGTAGTTTGAGTTTTAAAAATAATCAGAAAAAGTGTATTTTGTGTCGTCCTCTATATTTCTGGAAATATGAAGAAGGTGAAAATAAAACCACAGTAAAAATTCGGCACAGTAAATAATGCATTTTGAGAAAAATCAGCTTATGTCTTTTAATATTTTAAATATTTCATGGATGCCAAGACTTTAAATTATTCCGGAGTGGTGGGGAATACAGAGATGAAAATTAAATCGAAATGAAAATGTTAACTGTTATCATTAAAAGGAGAGGACAGCACCAAACAATAACTTTGGTTTTCTGCTTCATCCAACCTTGCGCAGAAAAGGGAACTTTTTTCTGACTCCTCAGCGCAGATGTGTTTGGTTAGTGTTCCCCAAAAATCTCTAGAGTGAGGGTGCGTTTCACCTTGAACATTCAAATACAAAATTATTCGAAATAATAATAATGTTATTCGTATTTAGTCAATCTATTCATACAATTTGCATAAGTAAGTTTAAGTCATGTATAAATTAACGTTATTCGTAGAAGTAATACTAGTCTACTAAGTTTGTGTGTGAGTCTCCTTTGTCTTTAACTCGTCTCGGAATTCTGGCAGAAGGGGTGAGTAGATTTAAATTTTATTCTAATTGAATTTAAATGTATGTTCAATTGATATTATTTGAATTTAATGTCTATTGGAATTCAGATTAGGAATTTAAATCGTTAATCTTATTTGAAATTCATAATTACAGATATTCTAATTTTAATTTAATATTCAAAGTCGAGATTTGTATAAAATGAAACATAGTCGTATATTTTTCTTTGGCTTTATAGCCACGGAGTATTTTTAGCCCCGCTTTTATTCCATTTTTTTAAAGTTATTTCAACTTATTTTATCGAAGTTTTAGATTGGAGAAATTTTTTCTATGAATAAAGTGGTGCGAAATAAAGGCGGAGCTAAAAATACTCCGGAATAAATTAAAATATTGGCATCTATGATATTTTTGTGTAGCCTTGTAAACTAATAACTGAGAGCAATTAAATAATTATTTGGCATAAAAATACTTTTTTATTCCTTTTTATACGTTGCGAATTTTTTTGTGAGTTTTTATAACTTAACACATTTTTAATAGTCACAGTTTCAATGACCCTGATAAACATGCATCAGTCGCAAGAAATTTAATAAGATTGTGGATATCTGAAGACCACTGATATCTGATCAGTAGGCTATCTGATCCTACTGATTGCTTTAGCGCAACTTATGAAACAAAGCTTGTGTTTCAGTTAAAGATATAAATACTTGTAAATGATAGGAAGTATGATATTTATAAATGTGCACCCTATGTTTAAACATACATATATTAATTTTATCCAAAGATAAATAAATAATATCTTATCTTTATTAGAACAAAAATATATTTGGTTAACATAATTAATTTATTGCTAAAAATATTGCCTACCAGATTTTTCTGCATTTAGTTTCTCTTACCCATTTATATGGTGGAGAAAGATTTGTTTTGGGGTCAAGTTTTCGAGAATGAGATTTTGTTTTACTGACACAATTTAGGGTTATCTTGAATTCAAAAAACTTGTTTTTAGTTTGATCTATGTGTTTGTCTCTGTGTGTGTCTGTTGTTAACATATCTCAAGAACAAATAGAAACTCCAAACTCGGTAGTCTAAATATGTATCATATAGAAATGTTACGCTAATTTTTTCGTGGAGATTACGCAGATAATTCGTGTACAGGGACATCAAAGATAATTCAAATACATTACATCTATAGGTGAAATTGCAGGTAAATAGAGTTTAAGATTTATAGTCTGCACTAAACCAAATGAAAGGATTATATATATTTTTATAGGTCTAAAAATATGTTTCACGTAGAATATGGTATGAAAATCATTTACCTTTCGTTTACAGTGCTATACAAAAGAATCTGAATATAGTGGGACAATACGTAAAAATTGATGGAAGTGCATTTCAGGTTTTACTGTGTGTTATTAATATATAATATATATAAGCGCATAATATGATGTGTACACAATTTTCAGAAGATATGCAAGGCTACCAAAAATAAGCAAAAACATTCGTTTTATTGAATGTAATTAGTGGAAGTGCTTTACTGTGCCAGGAAAACTGCTCAGGAATTAAAAAAATTCCTCATATCATACGATAAATAAAATAATTTTTTAAGCTAAACATCCAGCTCTTGTTTTTGTATATTTACATTTTTAGGTAGCCTTTATATTAAAATCAAGTTTTTATCGTTTGATCTTTGTGTCTCTTATCAGAGTAACTTAAAAACAGAAAGTTTCAGGTTATTTAAATGTTGTTTTTTGGAATTAATATAAGCTTATAACTTGAAAATTTGAATCAAAATAAGTTTCAAGCATCGGTGCGGGTGAAATTGTATAATAGGTAAACGGGATTGATTTGCATGGAGGAGGGGGGGGGCGGTAAATCCTTCAAACAGAATTATTTGTCAAATAAATGTATCTTGAAACCTAATTTGAATTTTTTATAGCGTAGTTTTACATAATAACAGTCGTTATCTCACGCCTCAACCTCCAATCTGTCTTCATAGTATTGCATTTTAGGGTAAGAGAAAGTCATGTGAATGCCACGCCATATTATTTACTTAAGGTTAGAAATATCATTATGTAATGCAGTGTTAATCTTTTAAGATAGCATTCGGATATAGTACTCCTAATTTATTAGTAATCATACATTCTTGAGTTAAATAAATGTACTAAAACTTTTATCCCTTTCTAAATTTATTATTAAAACAATTTATTTGTGAGTATAAGCAGAGCCTCCTTAAGTAGATGCCTTCCACGCGCAGCGAATCCCAATGTTAAATTAGGCAACATTTAAAAAACAAAACTAACGCTAGGTGACAGCACCTACGCAGAGCAACAATTTTCTTCTCTTTCATAGATAAGTTATATTTTTCATATAAAAATCTAGCTATTAATTTCAATTTAAAGTCTAAAATTGTATTTTTTTTTTTTCTTTTAATTTGAAAAAATGATGTGAAAGTGCTTTATCGTAAATATTTTCAAAAAAAATATTCAAATATTTTTATTTAAAAAAGTATAGGGTTTAATTTTCTTCGGAAGTGGACAAGACCTATTTTAGCTTTTCAACTAATTGAATCTAATAAATAACACCTTTTTTTAAAATATATTATTAATTAAAAAACGAAATTTAAAATTAAATAAGCAAAAACATGGCATGTCTATCACGCGATTAAATTGTTTTTTATATATTTATTCAATAAAAATTTCAATTTTTTTTTTTTAATTTAGATATCAGATGAAAGTTTTGTTTATATAAATTAAAATCTCTGAACTTTAAATGAGTTTCAGTTTAGAATGAATAATTTATAATGATAAATTATTAAAATCATGTCTTTTTTTTCTTTTTCTTGGTCATGTCCTTTACGTTACATTTTTACCTTATTAGGTGTGAATTATTTTTCTTAAATCGAGAATTTTATATTATTTATAAGAAAAATAGACCAGCACATTAATGAGATAAGTTAACATTCAGTAATAAAAATTGGAGAAGAAAACAATCTGTTGTCTAGTAAATAAATATAAATAAATAACCATTAAGATTTAAATTTTTAAAATTAAGGATTTCTTGAGTATAAGTTTTCTCTCGCACGAAGTTTTTTTTTTTCAAGATTTTATTAGCTTTACCAGTTCCGAGAGTGTATGCTTTCGAAACTGATAGACAGTTTCGAAATAAAGTTGTGTTATGTTTACATGTTTTGAGGTCTCCTGAAACGAAAAATAATGTTTTTAGCGGTTGGTCTGTGCGCGTCGGTTTGTCTATCTCGGATATACTTGGAAAATGCTGAAAGTGTATTTCATTTTGTGTTAGGTGTTTTTCATATAAGATTAAATTTAAATGCACAATCTGATGTGCACATAGTTTATTGAAAACATACAGGGCTATTCAAAATTAAGCTAAACGTTCTTTTCTGTAGAATGTAATTGACGAAAGTGCTTTGCTACACTTTTTTTTATGTCGACGAATACTGTTGAAGAAGGGAAATTAATTTTTCGAACCTATAATGTAAACAAAGTATTTTTTTGAAGTTCTCTTTTCAACTCAGGTTTTTGAAATAAAGTCACGTTTTGGGGTTCTCTGAATACAAAAAGCATTTTTTTTTTCCGTTTTTAGTGATTGATTTATATGCATATTTATTATCAGAATAACTTAAAAACAAACAAATGCAGAAAATTCACAATTGTATTTTAAAACTCGTATTAGGTTTCAATTTGAAAAAATTGATAAAGATTGGCAAATTTAAGGATAAATTAATAACATCCTTGAAATATTTTTACTTCCATTACCCTACTACCGTAGGTAATGAAAGTATTGTGTTCGGTCCAAAAATTCGATATCGAGTTTTCCCCTGATTTATATTTTTAAGGTCTCATGAGTCCAAAAAAAGTAGTTTTTGGCAATTAGCCAGTATATGTGGGTGTGTGTATATGTGAGTGTATGGATGTGGAGAATTTCTATTTCAAAAAATCAAGTCATCTTTCTGTTATACCTGATAATTTTTCAAATCAGTAATCATGATATTTAATTTTTACATGAATTTTTAATTCCATATTCCATTTGTGTGGTAAAAGGTTAATAAAAGTAATGTTATGAATCTTAAAACTTAATATTTTTATTTTTAAAAAGAACAAAAGTAGAAATAAAAATGTTCTATTTTTTCTTTTCAATATTCCCAACACTTTTGTATCGATTTAACTGAAATAATCAAATTTTTATACGCATTTACACAAGTCTTTAAAAAACAGTGGTATTAAAAAATATAAATCAATCTTGTTCCTATATTGGAGTATTTTATAGTTTTATTCATAAGTTACTAATGTAATTTATGAATAAAACTATAAAATACTACAATATAGAGTTACTTCAAAGTAACTAAGAACAAGTTATTTTTCTGTATTCCTACATCAATAAATAAAAATTTCATTTCATTTTGTAATAAGCATAACTATTTTATTTGTTAAATCTAACTTACTAACAGAGGTGTCAACCCTTCGAATTTTTATATCATAATTTCTTTTAAATTTATCTTCGTCTTAATCACAGAATTTACGATAATAAATAAAAATAATGTTTTTTGTGAAAAATATTATTGATATTAAAAAATCCGGAGGGTTGGTAATTTTGCATTAATTACTTATGCTATGCAGTTTACATACCTTGTCTTGAAATATGAAACCGTGAAAACTTATATTTTCACGGCGACTCCGATTTACAAAATGGAACGACGCAATACACCATATTATATTAAAAAAAAAAAAAAAAAAAAAAAAAAAAACTCCCACATTTGTTAAATTAATAAAACGTAAACCATGAAGAACTCAATTGAAACTCAATTGAATCGCGGGAAATAAACAGAACTTTACGACTCGGTATCAACCGCCATCTACTGGCTATGTTCTTCTTGTACTGTTGCCAAGTTTTCGAGCGACTCGCTGGGCATCTACTTAAGGAGGCTCTGGTATAATTAAACTAGATTTTAGCACAATTGTTACAAAAAAAAAAAAAAAGTTCTTACCAGCCACCGAAGAGGAACTTAAGTCGTCAGGTACGACTGTTACCCCGACGTTACAAGTTCATGTTTATTGTGGTTGGATAGCCGTTCTCAATCACTCTTAAACGAAATGAATAATATTATTTATAAAAATGTTCTTCTTTTTCACTAATATTAGATTTATGGGAATCCTAAACACATAAAAAAAAAATAATAATATTGATTTCTAATTAGAAAAAAGTTTTGTCAAATTGTCTACGACTAACAAGGGATTTAGTAGATTACTCGCTATAAGTTAACACGTTTAAAAAAAGTATTTAAAATCTTCTACGTAAAGTTGCGGACTGTTTTGAATAACTACGAGTTTAAAAATCAGCACAATCCCTGATTGTCAAGGGCTTGTAATATTTACGATGTTCATTTAATTATATATAAAACGGTATAACTTTTATTTTATTTTATTTTATTTTATTTTTACGAGAATTTTAACAAATTAGGTTTAATGAATGTAATAAAATGTGAAATAACTTTAGACTTAAATAATTTTATACATAAAGAGATTAATTGCTCTTTTTACTTCTATTTGATAATTTTCTTTGGAAAAGTATATTTAAAAAAAAAAAAAAATCCTCAATGCTTATTTTCAGCTTTCTATTACTAACGCTCATATATTTAAAAATGGTGCTATTTTATCAGTTGTATCTAAAACATCTATTAGATTTATCAAAATATTTCTTAACTTTGATATTTTGCATTTTTAATTCTCAAATAAACTCAGTAATTTTTAAATAATATATAATGCAGGGATTATATTGCTTACAATAAAATTTCCTGTGTTATTTATATTAATTTCAATAGATGACAATCTTTTTTTTTTTTTAAGGAAATGAAAACGATCCAACCTCATGAAGAATGTCGAAATATATCTTCATTGAAAATGGAAAAGATTGATTTTACTCACAGAACATTTTTGAGTAAGCAAATCTGGTCACACATTTTAAAACAATATTTATAAAAAAATATATAGCAACATTCTTAAAAAAGTCATCCTTTTTTTTTTCTTTTTTCTTTTTTTTTTTTTTTTTTTTTTAAGATGTTACTGCATTTTCTATTATATAAATCACACATATTGATATTTTTGCTGCTTATTTTTCCAGATATCACTTATGATCATATCTTTAAATTATTAAATTTAGCAATCTGAGAATTTTACAACTCTCTGAAAAAAATAATAATAATAATAGGGGGTTTTCTCCTTTATATTATTAAAACGTATTATCTTACATTAAGTTTTTCACTTTGTCAGTTATCTCAAATGTAAAAAATCCTAGAAGAAAAGAAAAAAAGAAGAAGAAAAGAAAACTATCATATGACATGAAGTAAAGTTCTTTTTATATGTTTCTGACTTTAATTGAAAAGATAAGAGAGAAATTGTTTTTCTTTCTCCATAATCCGATCTCCTTATCCACAAGATCTTCTTCTTTTTTTCTATAACTCATTTGAAATATTAATTTTTACTCTATTAGATTTTTATAGTATTTATTTAATAATTTTCTGAAGAATTGGCAGCATATAATAACGAAAATATTAAAATACACAGAAACACACGCACATACATGTTGCATGCAGAAAAGTGCTTATTTCATAAAAGATAAAATGTTCCCATCAAAAATTATACCTCTGGGGCCACCGAAGCGGGAGAGCCATTCCTTCCGTGGAGGATCAAAATTGTGATGGCATGTCTCCGGACCACCTCTAGGGGTGTGTCCCAGACCGTCGCCAATTGCCCATCTGCGCAGCATTAGTGCGACGTAAAACCCAACCATCCAACCATCCATAAAAGATAAATGCATTTTTACTTTTTTATATATTCAATACAATCAATCCTAGTTTTGCAACAATATTTGACTTCGGTTTTGTGATGGATTTACACGTTTTAAGAGATCCAGATGAAACTTTAGCCTTTTTCAGAATGTGTCTGTCAGTGTGTGACAAAAAAAAATATCAACTGTATCTCACGAATTACTGCACAAAATTTCATAGAAAAATATATGTAGTTGCACCTTTACATTAATTAATGTCCATCAACTTTTTGTAAAAATAGCGTGACAGGGGATGTTGCCATTCCAGTTTTCTTATTTTTTATTTTTTATTTTTTATTTTTTAATCCTTATTTTTTATTTCTATATGTAATTAGAGAATAAAATTTTGTATAAATGCACAAAATCAGATTTTTTGGAAAGCGTTATTATGTAATAAAAAAGAATTTTTCACAATAGTAATACTCAACTAAGAAACAAATTTCGTATATGTAGAAGTTTCGCTCCCCTCCTTCCATCGTTCCTGTAGGGAAGTATTCTAGTCCAGTCAAAATAGGAAAAATAGAAGAAAAAAATCGTGTAGTTTTGAAATCTTGCATACTCATAGCCGAGGGGGTCCTGAACAACATACTAAAAGTCCCCTCCCGTGGGGGGTGAGCGGGGAGCAGGGGGCATTTAAGGGGGGCAATTTTCAGTTTTTATTAAATATCTTAAAAACTATCGCATTTAGAGAAAAAATGTCAATTACCAAATTAATCTACGTAAAATTTCCTACAAAAATGTATATTACATTTTGTTTGTACGATCATTAGTTTAGAAGATATAGGGAGATGAAATAACACATTTTCTTGAAAGATTCTTTTTTGCAATAGTAAAATGAACTAAAGTGTGCAATTAAAAGGGTTCTTGTCAAATATTTTCTAATGCAAAAAACAAATATATACATAGGGAATATGCAAGGATAATACAGCATGTTTTGTAAGTTTTAAATAATTTTAAAGCTAGTAGGCGCAAGTGGCGGTTTGAGTAAAAATCTGGATAAGTCCAGTCAAAATAGGAAAAATAGAAAAAAAATCGTGTAGTTTTGAAGTTTTGCACAATCATAGCCGAGAGGGTCCTGAACAACATACTAAAAGTCTCCGCCCGTGGGGAGTGAGCAAGGGGGCATTTAAGGGGGGCAATTTTCAGTTCTTATTACATATCTTAAAAACTATCGCATTTAGAGAAAAAGTGTCAATTATAAAATTAATCTACGCAAAATTTCCTACAAAAATGTATAGTACATTTTGTTTGTACGATCATTAGTTTAGAAGATATAGGGAGATGAAATAACACATTTTCTTGAAAAATTCTTTTTTGCAATAGTAAAATCAACTAAAGTGTGCAATTAAAAGGGTTCTTGTCAAATATTTTCTAATGTAAAAAACAAATATATACATAGGAAATGTGCAAGGATAATACAGCATGTTTTGTAAATTTTAAATAATTTTAAGGCCAGCAGCGCAAGTGGCGGTTTGAGTAAAAATCTAGATAACGAAGCCCCAAAACCGATCAACATAAAAAAAAAAAAAAAAAAAAAAAAATCATGTAGCATAGAAATTGAGCCCAGTTATAAAGTTAAGTGCCCTGAATAACATACTAAAAGTCCCTAACCATGGGGGGGGGGCATTTAAAGGGGGAAATTTCAGTTTTTATTAAGTATCTTGAAAAGTATCGCATTTAGAGAAAAAAAAAATCTCAATTGCAAAATTAATCTACGTGAAATTTTCTAAAAAAATTGTATATTCTATTTTGATTGTATGATCAATAGTTTAGAAGATATAGGGGAACGAAATAACACATTTTCTTGAAAAATTCTTTTTTTTTTTTTTTTCCAATAGTAAAATCAACTAAATTGTGGAATTAATAGGGTTCTGATAAAATATTTTCTAATGTACAAAACAAATATATGCATAGGGAATATGTCAGGATAATACAGCATGTTTTGTACGTTTTAAATAAATTTAAGGTTAGTAGGCGCAAGTGGTGTTTAGGTAAAAATCCAGATAACGAAGACCCAAAACCTATCAACATTTAAAAAAATCTTATAGCTTTGAGATTTTTTTTCTTCTCTAAATGCGATAGTTTTCAAGATACTTAATAAAAACTGAAATGTGCCTCCTTTAAATGCCCCCCCCCATGGTTAGGGACTTTTAGTATGTTATTCAGGGCACTTAACTTTATAACTGTGCTCAATTTCTAAGCTACACGATTTTTTTTTTTAATGTTGATCGGTTTTGTGTCTTCGTTATCTAGATTTTTACTCAAACCGCCACTTGCGCCTGCTAGCCTTAAAATTATTTAAAACTTACAAAACATGCTGTATTATCCTTGCATATTCCCTATGTATATATTTGTTTTTTACATTAGAAAATATTTGACAAGAACCCTTTTAATTGCACACTTTAGTTGAATTTACTATTGCAAAAAAGAATTTTTCAAGAAAATGTGTTATTTCATCTCCCTATATCTTCTAAACTAATGATCGTACAAACAAAATGTAATCTACATTTTTGTCGGAAATTTTGCGTAAATTAATTTTGTAATTGACATTTTTTCTCTAAATGCGGTAGTTTTTAAGATATGTAATAAGAACTGAAAATTGCCCTCCTTAAATGCCCCCCTGCCCCCTGCTCACTCCCCACGGGCGGAGACTTTTAGTATGTTGTTCAGGACCCTCTCGGCTATGATTGTGCAAAACTTCAAAACTACACGATTTTTTTTTTCTATTTTTCCTATTTTGACTGGACTTATCCAGATTTTTACTCAAACCGCCACTTGCGCCTACTAGCCTTAAAATTATTTAAAACTTACAAAACATGCTGTATTATCCTTGCATATTCCCTATGTATATATTTGTTTTTTACATTAGAAAATATTTGACAAGAACCCTTTTAATTGCACACATTAGTTCATTTTACTATAGCAAAAAAGAATCTTTCAAGAAAATGTGTTATTTCATCTCCCTATATCTTCTAAACTAATGATCGTACAAACAAAATGTAGTGTACATTTTTGTAGGAAATTTTACGTAGATTAATTTTGTAATTGACATCGTTTCTCTAAATGCGATAGTTTTTAAGATATTTAATAAAAACTGAAAATTGCTCCCCTTAAATGCCCCCCTGCACCCCGCTCACCCCCCACGGGCGGGGACTTTTAGTATGTTGTTCAGGACCCTCTCGGCTATGAGTATGTAAAATTTCAAAACTACACGATTTTTTTCCTCTATTCGTCAAATTTTAGCCTTCGTTGCCTGGACTATTCCTATGTGGTATAAATTTTCAGTCTGAGTAACATATTATATGTCCTCTTTTTTGAGAACTCAAAAATACCTCTAAAACGAATAGCTGCACCACAAATTTATGATGATTTAAAATAAAGTTCTCACCTTTTTACTTTCTTCTATATGTAATATAGAGAAAGTATTGGATTCGCGAAAATTTTCGACCTCCGTTTTTTGACGAATCTACACGTTTTGGGATGTCCTGAACACGAATTGATAGTTTTTAGAAAATGTCTGTCTGTCTGTGTGTTCTGTCTGTATCATTTTTTTGTGGACGCTGTATCTCACGAACATATGAATGAAATTTAACCAAACTTGGTATTTAGTTGCACCCTGACATGAACTGGTGCCCATTAGATTTGGGGATCAATAGCTCAACAGGTGGCGCTGTAATCGCATTTTATGCAAATTTTTAACATGGCAGCATAGGACAAAATTCCGTATAAATGGGCATAATGAGAGTTATTTTAAACTTGTGATTGTAAAATTAATTTGAATTATTGATGATAGTAGTAGTTAACTAGGGAAAAAAAATTGTTCATGGGGGGGCATCGGTTCCCCCCCTGGGAGGTTAAATTTTGAAGATGGGTATCATTCGAAAGATCTCGTCAATACCTTTAAAACGAATGGTTGAACCATAAATCTGTGATAATTTAAAACAAAGTTATCGATTTTTGTTACTTTTAACAAAAAAAAAAAAAAAAGAAAAAGAAAAAAATTCGATTTTTTTTTTTTTTTTTTTTTTTTTATCATTGTTAGTGATTGAATATGTATTAATTTTCACAAAAAAAAAAAAAAAAAAAAGGAAAAAAAAAAAAAATCTTTTTTTTTTTTTAATATTGTTACTGATTGAATATGTATAGGAAAATATAGAAGAAAGTCTTGTGGTGGCCACAACATACTAGTTTTTTTTTTATTAAAATACATAAACAAATAAATAAGAACGCATAATTTAAGATAGTGTATTTAGAGCATAAATCTGACATACTTTGGATATTTAATGTTATGCTTCTTTGAGATGAGTGTCGTCTGCATTCCACATGGAAAATAATATTAATAAATAATTTCTATTGTATAGGGAAATATAGAAAATGTCATATGATTGCCACAAAACATACTCGTATCCTATATTTTTGTTTCATAAATATATTTTACTAGCTGACCCGTCCGGCTTCGTACGGATGAACAAATTTTAGCTAAAAATGGATTGATATAGAAACTAGTTGGCATAGGTAGACTCTGCTCAGTTCCCCATCATATTTATGTTCTCAGAAATTTCTAGTGCGAGACATATTATAATCATGTTAAAAGAAATGAATTTGACCAAAGCTTGATACAGTGACAGAATGAAATTCCCGCCTAATAGGCTATCCACCGTTCACTTCGATATATTTATCTTATTCTAATCTATTAATTTATTTTTTCAGGGTCAATTCCGTTGTTTAGTTTTCATGCTACTATTTCCAATGCAATAAACCTCAAAATTCATATTTATATGAAAAATTTAAAATTCCGCTATGTTGATAAAATCGTAAATTACGAATATTTTACGAAATTTTCCTAGTAGAATATTTGTATTCAATTATGTTCAAACAAATAGCATAAACGTAATTTTGAAGTTGTCTAATGTATTTAGGATCCTCAAAATGGAAGTTTGTGCTCAATTTTGCCTTATTCTGACATGCTAAGTAAATCGTAAATTCGAAATAACTTACGAATTTTTTAATTGGAAAAATCATAGTCTATGATATTCATGCCAGTATCCTAAATAATATTTCGAAAGTGGTCTGACATCTTTACAATGAAAATATCCCTCAAGATTGACGTTTATGTGAAATTTTCTCTATTCTGCCATGTTAAGAAATTCGTAAATTTCCAATAACTTGCGAAATTTTCAAAGTAGCATATTCATAGTTACTGATGTTCATTCCGGCATCAAAACGGATATTTTAAAACTGGTCTGATCTTTTTACAATAAAAAGTTTCCATTTAATGCAAGTTTAAGTGAATTTTTTTCCTATTCTCCCATGTTAAGAAAATCGTAAATTTCTAATAACTTACGAAGTTTTTAAATTCGAATGTTGCAAATGAATAGGGTTCTTGCCAGTGTCGAAAGTAATATTTTAAAACTAATCTGACCTCTCTGCGACAATTTGTTCTTGAGATATCGTGTACACAGACTAACAAACTAACGGACTGACCCACTAACAGACTAACACACTAACACACTAACAGACACCCTACAGACAGACACCATAGAAATTTTGTCATTTTCGGATTCCTCACACCTGAAAACGTGTAGAAAAGTCAAAAAACCGAGGTCGAAAATTTTCACGATTACCTAAGTTCCCCATACCTATAGTATGATGGGGAACTAAAAATCAACAAATATATCAGTTTTCGTGTTTGTGAGGCAATATTAATAACTGTTTATAAAATCGTGACCTTTTTTGAGGCATATTCTAAAGTTACTAAAAAGAAGGGATTTCGAAAGGTAGAAAATTTTAAATTATATGAATTAAAAATTAATGTTTAGGTAAATAGATAAGATACAGCATTACTAAAGGACCCCCATGACGACATTATACTTATTTATATATTAATTCTTATGTTTATTTTTATTGCTATTAATATCTTTTTTTTTTAAGGTATCTATATTAATAGAAGAAATAATTTGCCTGTCTGCATTTGACGTACAGTACAAACTACGGCACATTTAGTTTAGAAATTCTTTTCTATAAAAGAAATACGTGCATATTTGCAACATATATTTTCGATATTCCTATTAGAACTTTTAAAAAATTACGTTTCCTGCAATTTTTCTCTTTTTTTAAAAATATTATTCATTTAAATTAAATTTTCAAGCTGATGATAATAAAATTAAATGTTGACAATTTTTACTTAATGTTTGTTTATTTATTCGTTTATTTTTTACACAAAAAGAAACATTTATTTACTCTGTCGAATAAAAAGTATTGATAAATGAAACCTATGTCATGATTTATTTTTTATTATTTTTTTAAATATGAAACTGACTACATAATAGTTTTAATTATTATTATTATTATCGTTTATTTGTTCTTAAAATATTAATTTTTATTAATTAAATAGCTTATGTGTTTTTTATTTTCTAAAATTTAACGTCCGCAAAGCAATATGGTTACTGTTTTAGTAATGGTTCTCCATAGCGATCATTAATAATTTTTGTGATTTTGGCGATGAATTTAAAAGGTTATCGCAATAGCGTAAAGACCTTGGCGTGATACGTCTTAGCTACGTGCCAAATTTTAAATATCGCCAAGGAAGTCCTATAAAAAACAGATTTCCAAAGCGAGTACATATTTAATTTATTTTAAGTGAACCATGTTTGTAATCAGTATAATGAAACTCGAATAATCAAATGTCATTTGCATTTCCTTAGCGGCTGTATATTGCGCTACTTACCATAATTGTTAAGTGCTGATAATGTTCGCTAAATAAATTTAAACTTTCAATTATTCAGTTAAATCATTGAAGTAGTGGAGCGAGGCGACAATAAAATTTAATAAGTAAAGTCTCATTGATTCCACAATGGAACACCAGTATTTCAAAGAGTGAGCTTGTCAGTCATTTTTAATTCACTGGTTAATCAGTAAAACTCGCTGGTTCAAACATTCAAAGTTAATTGCGGTTGCAGCCACCAAATGTTCACTGGTTTAACCACGTGTGTGAATGGTCAAATGCACCATATTATGTGAATGTCACATAACTGAAAATAAGCGGCGAGAAATAATATACATTTTAGCGATTGTTTGGCTTATATTAGATATCTGTCGTATTTGGCGATATTTTATTTGGAGGTTTAAAATGTATTGCAAAAATATATACATTTCAAATGTACATTTTGTAATACATATTGTAGAAAATATTGTTTCATATTAACGACTGTTGTGTTAATGGACGTTATTAAAATAACCATGATTTTGATTGGAATTAAATATGTTTGCTAGTTGACATATTGATCTTTTTTTTTTTTTTTTCAGCAGGGACATTATCGAATTTGCTCTGATTAGTTTCTTTAAAAAATATACATTAAACAGAATGTAAAAATAAATAACGAAAAAAAAAAAAAAAAAAAAACTGCAACTCTGGCTTTAATTTTCTTCTGTTGAATGTTGTACGTTAACTATAAAGCACATTTTTTTTTTTTTTTAATATGTTTAAGCGTAACCACTTAAACTGGGGAACAAATTATAATTGTGAAATTTGAAATAAATTATAATCATTAGAGAAAGAATGTAAAACTCGAACATTTCAGGGAAATTCATTTTGAAATACTCATTTATAGAAACACGCGAGAGCGAAATATTGAAAAGAATGATTTTACTATGGTATTTTGCCAGTTTTTTTTTTTTTTTTTTTTTTTTTTTTTTTTAAGTATTCAATTATTTGATGGTTATTAAAAAGTTTTCGGAAAGTTTGTGATATCTATCATCCTTGGCGAAAATAATAATAATAATAATAATAATAATAATAATGATTGCCAGGTTATCTCACGAATATGTCCATTTTCTTCCAAAATTGATGGTTATTTTAATAATGTATAGTAAGAGAGCAATCAATAATATGAAACAATATTAGTACAATATATACTACAAAAACATAGATCTGATATTTAATACGAAAATATACATCAAACGAAAATATACAGATTTTCATATTACGTTTTCGATCGCCAAATACAAAAATCACCAAGGACAACAGATATCAAATCTATGTTTTATTTTTTAATTAAAATATTGAAAATTTGAATTAAGAATTTATTTTACCAAAATTTATAATAGCCTGTAGCACTTAGGGACAGTGTAGATAGATTAAACATGTTTCTAATCAATATAATGAAACTCAAATAATTAAATTTTATTTGCATTTCACTATTGGCTGTATGCGCTGTGTTTATTGCGCTACTTGCCATAACTGTTTGTTGCTGAAAATGGTCGCTAAATAAATTTAAACTTCTAGATTATTCAATCATTCAAGAAAAAAAAAATCATTTAAATATAGTGACTGGAGATGCAGGCAATAAAATTAAATAAGTAAAGTCTCCTTGATTCCTTAATGGAACATGATTCAAAGAGTTAGCCTACCAGAGATTTTTAATTCATTGGTTCATCAGTGAAACTCACTGGTTCAAACGTTTAATGTTATTTGCGGTCGCAGCTACCAAATATTCACTGCTTTAACCATGCGTGTAAATCGCCAAATGCGCTAAATTACGTGACTGAAAAAAGTAGAATAATGTTTAAGCGTCAGCACTTATAATGTCGACAAATACTTTGAAATAAATTATTATAATCAATAGAAAAAGGAAACAGAATTGCTTACATTTCTGGAAAATTATTTTCGAATTATTAATTTTTAGAAATGCTCGAGAGGCAAATATTAAAGAAATGATTTTCACTGCACCAGCAAAATTCACTTGCTTGACGGTTATTATGAAATTTTCGGAACAGATTTGATATCTCGTCTTTGGAGAAAAAATGATCGCTTACTTATCTCGCGCAGTATTAATTTCCCTTCAAAAATCATGGTTATATGCAAGCGAAGTGTGACGTCACTAACCATCTGTGCGGTCAAGAAAAAGTTTTCCTATGTTAACCGTCCTTTGGAATTTTTGTAAAAAAATATTAAAAATCAAGGAAAATTTTTCCCGATTTTCATTCCCATATTTAGGTCTTACAGATATGTATTAGTTATTGTGTGCATGCGTTAGATTAAGTTATTTTGCTGTGAAATTGATAACATTTTAATTTTAAATTTCAAAACTCGGACGTCCTTCGCATCCGAGTTACTTATTTTGTGTTTGGCGATCAAAAACGTAATACAAAAATATACATACCAGCTGTATATTTCAATAATATGTATTGTACGAAATATCGTTTCATATTATTGATTGCTCTCTTAATATACGCTGTTAAAATAGCCATGATTTTTGAAAATAATTAAATATATTCGCAGGATAATTTGGAGATAATTTTGTTGACATATCAAATCTATTCCGCGGCAACATATTAGTATCTTATATCAGATACTTTATTTAGATACTTGAAAACAAATTTGACTTCAAATTATCATAGAATAATTATCATTTTCATTTTAATCAGTATATTAGTTGGATATTTGCTGTGCTAATATCACCCTTTGAAATGAAATGCTTATGTTTACATTCGAAAATGGAAGTTTGCCATTTTTTTCTACAATTTTGAAATTTAAATTTAAAATTTTGTCAATTTGACAGCAAAACAATTTAATCTAACACATGCCCAAAATAACTAATACATACCTATAACTAAATTTCGGGATTAAAATCGGGAAAACATTTTCCTTGATTTTTAATAATTTCTTACAAAAAATTCAATGTATGATTAGCATAGAAACTCTTTTTGTTGGCCCCACGGACGGTCAGTGACGTCATCACTTCGCTTGTGTATTTTAATAAGGCGTATAAACTTTATTATAAATTATACTTTTTAGTATTTAATGTTGAAAAAACATTTAATGCTTCAGGTTATTTATTTATTTATTTATTTATTTAATCCAATTTTCTTTACACATCTATTTAAACATTAATGCTTAGTATTAAATAAATTACATCATTAGAAAAAAATAATTAAACTATAATGACGTCGGATTTAACGTGTAAATTTAACATTTCACAAAGCTTTATACGAATTTCAGTTTAATTCACTTGCAAATATATTTCTTTTATTTTCATGTCAAGATATTTTTTAAAAAAATGAACATGTAAATGTTTCTTTTATGTTGGCAGCAGCTAATTTTTTTAATATTTCATTATTTCCATTTTTATTATGGCTTTTATGGGGATTTTAATTAAAATGCTCAGATTTTAAACTAAAATTTATTTTATCAAAATTAAATATAGCCTATAACAATCAGGGATAGTGTAGCTTTTGATCAGTGAAAGAAGTTTTTAAATCGGTTCAGTAGTTTCAGAGATTACCCTCCACAAACATACAATTTTTTGCTCTTTATATAATAGTATAGATTATATAATAGTATACATTAAACTTCATTGCTTTAGATTTCTTTAATTATAATTTAAAATAAATACACAATTTTTTAAATTCAATATATGTTCTTTTTTTTTTTTTTTTTTTTTTTTTGTTGTTGTTGTTGTTGTTGTTTGTTTGTTTTTTACATCAGAAATATCTATTTACTTTTTAAATCCTTTTTTTAGATAATTACAACTTTTTCTACAAACTTTAACAAACATTGAATCTAGGGTTATAGAATGCTTTTAAATATCAAACATAATATATGTATATTCAAAAAATTACTTGATAAAAATATCTTTTTTAACTTTTTCTTATTTGGTTAGCACATATTGGTTGGGTCAATGAGTAGATCTGGTTTTTAGACAACACTTTATTAGAAGACATACGAAACATCAATTACACAAAATAAAGGCACATGACGATTCTTTTAACAGACGATAGTCATCAGTGACCAAGTCTTAATCCTTAATCAAGAAGCTCACGACATTAAGTGATTATCACAAAGCAATATTTATGTACCTAATCGTACTATAATACATTACAGACTTAAGGTATAAGCCTCCCAACTCTACCCAACTAATCTGAGCGTTTCATGCTCTAAGTATGGCGTAACGACCGGATCAGCCTACGTGCTGATGGTCTGACCAGTTTGTTCCACTGTCGGCAGGATGCTAACTCACTTTCCCGCTTGACATCTCGTACTGACGTGCATCGGAAGCAGTGCCATTCGTTGACTGGTGGAAGAAATTAAATTCTACAGGGCTCGTCCATCTTGGCATAATATGTCCTCACCATCGGATCATACTAGGGTTCTAATGAATATCTGCAAAATACAATTCAAAAGGGAAAAAAAAGGAGAAACAGACATTAAAAAAATTATGTACATTACTATTCACAGTTAACTTTTTCTATAAAGTTCATGAGTCTCTATAATTGGATTTTAGGTTAGGTCATGGAGCACAATTTCATATTGTTTGCATTTGTACTAGTGTGAATAGGGCCTTCGTGATCACCTACGTTCTCAACATCATATCTGTCCTTGGACTTCACACGTAACTTTGTAGGGTCCTAAGTATTTTGGTCTAAGTTTCATACCAGTTCTAAATTGAGTACACTATATAGCAACTAGATCATTGATCTTATAATCGAGAGCTTTCTTTCTCTCCTTGTTGTAACATATACGGTTTTCTTCTTGAATCTTGAAGATATTTTTTCCGTGCTTCTTCACGAATAGTGTTAAGGTTGCCGAGCATGGAATTTATTCTTTCCTCTTCGAGGAGTTCTAGTACTCTCTTATCTTCTTCCCTTCTCATGGTGACACCTGTGAGTAATTCAAATGGAGTTCTCTTGGTACTTCTTGTACGGTGGAATTAACTGTTCTCTAGACAGCCTCAACAAACTTGTACCACTTGTTCTGGTCATCTATGGATAACTTGGACAATACAGGTAAGATGGTTCGATTGAGTCTCTCTATTTGACCGTTCCCTCTTGGGATTCCAGTTAGGATGGTGACATGTTCGATTACCTCTGATTCACAGTAATCTTTAAAGTCCTTTGATATGAACGCAGCTCCACGATCAGATATTATCCTTGCTGGGTTGCCAAAAATACCTGCTTGTTGTTTCAGTTTTTGCACGGCATCTGCTGTTGAAGTCGATTTAACTGGATATAGCCACGCAAATTTACTAAATCCATCTATAACGGTAAAAATGTAATTATAGTTTTTATTGGTTATAGGTAATGGACCTACAGAATCGATGTGTTAAGTAGATAATGGTATATCTTCTTTCAGGATAGGATTCAAAAATTCTTCTCCATGCTTCTTATTTACAAGAATGCATTCTAGACAACTTTCCAATACATTCTTTCATATTAGCAAAATAGTAATATCTTGTAACTAATTCATCAATTTTGTTAAGTAAAAAATATCCTGGGGCAGGACATTTTAACACATATTCTTCATTTTGATTTTTCTGGAAAAGAGATTTCATTGTTTTAATGTTTTTCCGTTTACTGGAAGACTATATATCAGTTTCTATGATATGTAAATACACAAAACTTGTTATATAATATAGATATTGTGAAATTCTAAGCTGATTTATTTTCCCTTACTTATTGTATGAACGATTGCGCTCTTGTTGCACTTTGTGAAATCTCTAGATGCCATATCTGAACATGTAATTGTTAGAAATGCACCATAATCCATATGAAAAATTTTTAATGTGAAAAGCTACATTGATTTTTCTGCATACTAACCAGTAGACGTCATACTATACAGAATGATATACAGTAGCCGCCGCTTTATAAAATCACGTTTGTTTACATCAAAATGATTTTATTATGCGGCTGATTTTTATATCCGGCGAACATGCCCAAACTCAATAAAAGAGTATTCATTATTTAAATATGGAAAGAAATTCTTCTTCGCCCTTTCATCTATCTACTAGTCATCCGTAGAATTGGAGTTTTCGTTACTTATCATTCACGTAAAATTTTCAGCTTTTAAGGACAAAATTACGTAAAAAATGAAAATTTTCTTTGAAAAGGCATTCTTGTACCTATCTAGAAGTGCTGCGTTGATGACTTTTGCTTTTCATATTCATTTTCGCTTGCGGTTCACTCTTCGTTTGGTACAATTTCAGCACTAATATCATCTTTACTCTTATGTTTTCATGAAAAAAAAATTGAGAAATTTTAAGCTTCGAAAGGAAGGCGACAGCCTTCCTTTGACTATACATTTGAAGAAAACGATCGTACTTTACCCAAATTTTACGCTTTACCTTCAAAATAAAAGATTTCTGCTTGCAAATCTTGCAGCTAAGTTGCTTCAAAATAAGAACTAGAAACTCTATTTGAATATCTAAAAACAGAAAAAAATACTCATTGGCCAATCATTTGGCGAATTCACTCCTTGAATTCATAACTACAACACACGGTGCGGCGTGTTTTTTTTTTTTTTTTTGGCTTAAAATTTTTGACAAAGAGCAATAATGTGATGGATTGATATGTTTTGTTTCTTTTTTTCATTTCAAAGGTCAGGTGAGAAAATATAATTCGTTGTTTAGCTTACATACATGACCATTTTTACTGTTAAAGAAATTTTCTTTTGAGTTTATTAACCGGCAATGCTGATTTTAATAAGCGACGGTTTCTATTGATTTCATGCGGGACCCAGCAATTTGATCAGATTAAGCGGCTGATTTTATTAAACAGTGATTTTATAAAGCGGCGGGTACTGTAGTAGAATGATTTGTGATAGCTCTGAAGTACAAATTGGTTTCGTTTGCATTCGTATAAACATCGACCTTAAAAAAGTATTTGAATTCAAAGCCTTTCAACAAAAATAGTATTTTAATACTCCTGACAATTATTTAATTTTAAAAATATATAATTACACAAAATTTTTATTTTATTTTAATCATGATTAAAACTAGTATTTTTCATATTATAATATAAATGCAGGTATACAGAGTGCCGATAAATAAATTAAAAAATAAAAGTAAATGACATAATGTAAATAATTTCACACGAACGTATGAACAAAATTATCATGGGCATAAGGAGTTATCTTTTCTTTAATTTACTTATAATCATAGTTAAAAAATAGAAAAGAAATGAAAAGTAGATAATAAAAGTTAAAAAATTAAAAACAAACATTTTATGTAATGTAGCCGTAAAGACTTTCTAAAATGAAACTCTTCTAAAATTCAGCACAAATATCATTTAAAGGTGGAAGACACTTTTCAAAAATGATAATAAAATCGTAAATACCATTTCAAAGTGAATTCACAAAGTCGTTTTCAATATTTTATAATGTATATTACAAATATATATATTATTTTTCAAATCTTTATCTTTCAGATGCTCTCATTTTTATGATATTATCTCTCTATGGAGTAAAATAAAATTCAAGGAAAAGTGAAACTTTTGATTTCTGGATAGATAAAGGATTCCATTTTTTTTCAGAGGACCAGAGTTTTATGTTTAACTTATAATTTTAAAAACGTTTGATTCTAAAATAAAGTATGACAGTATTTAGAGGTATGACACTTAATATCTATGTATTTTCTAAAATTTTTCATTTGCACGTTCTGAAATCATTAAATGACCTTATTATTTAAAACTAAGGACACCTTCAACGACTTGAACGTCAAAGAGAAAAAACTAAGAACAGTAAAAATGTTTTGGCAGCATTTAGAGGGAGTCTTCAGTATATATGTAAAACTAGTATGTTGTGGCCACCACAAGACTTTCTTCTATATTTACCTATACATATTCAATCAGTAACAATATTAAAAAAAAAAAAAAAAAAAAAAAAGTACGATTTTTTTTTTTGTTTTTTTTTTTTTTTTTTTTGTTAAAAGTGAAAAAAATCGATAACTTTGTTTTAAATTATCACAGATTTATAGTTCAACCATTCGTTTTAAAGGTATTGACGAGACCTTTCGAAAGATACCCATCTTGAAAATTTATCCCCCCCGGGGGGGTACTTCCCCCCCAGGGGGGGAAGCGATGCCCCCCCATGCAGAAATTTTTTTTCCTAGTTACATACTACTATTATCAATAATTCATATTAATTTTACAATCACAAGTTTAAAACAACTCTAATTATGCACATTTATACGAATTTTTGTCCTATGCTGCCATGTTAAAAATTTAGATAAAATGCTATCACAGCGCCACCTGTTGAGCTATTGATCCCCAAACATAATCAGCACCAGTTTATGTCGGGGACCAACTAAATACCAAGTTTGGTTAAATTTCGTCAAAAAAAAAATAAAAAAAAAAAATGCGATATTTTTCTGTTTTTTTTTGTTAAAAGTAAAAAAAATCGATAACTTTGGTTTAAATTATCACAGATTTATCGTTCAACCATTCGTTTTAAAGGTATTGACGAGATCTTTCGAAAGATACCCATCTTGAAATTTTGCCCCCCCGGGTGGGAACTTCCCCCCCCCGGTGGGGGGGCAACCGATGCCCCCACATGCACAAAAATTTTTTCCAAGTTAACTATTACTATTATCAACGAGACCTTTCGAAAGATACCCATCTTGAAAATTTACTTCCCCGGGGGGGGGATTTTCCCCCCCAGGGGGGGAACCGATGCCCCCCCATGCACAAATTTTTTTTCCTAGCTAACTACTACTATTATCAATAATTCCTATTAATTTTACAATCACAAGTGTAAAATAACTCTCTTTATGCCCATTTATACGGAATTTTGTCCTATGCTGCCATGTTAAAAATTTGCATAAAATGCGATCACAACGCCACCTATTGAGCGAGTGATCCCAAAATCTAATCAGCACCAGTTTATGTCAGGGTGCAACTAAATACCAAGTTTGGTTAAATTTCATTCATTGGTTCGTGAGATACAGCGTCCACAAAAAAATGATACAGACAGACAGACAGACAGACAGACAGACATTTTCTAAAAACTATTAATTCGTGTAAAAAAAAAAAAAAAAAAATAGAATTTTTTTTTTTTTTTTTTTTTTTTTTGGTTAAAAGTAAAAAAAATCGATAACTTTGTTTTAAATTATCACAGATTTATAGTTCAACCATTCGTTTTAAAGGTATTGACGAGACCTTTCGAATGATACCCATCTTCAAAATTTACCCCCCCCGGGGGGGTACTTCCCCCCCAGGGGGGGAAGCGATGCCCCCCCATGCACAAAATTTTTTTCCTAGTTACGTACTACTATTATCAATAATTCATATTAATTTTACAAACACAAGTGTAAAATAACTCTTATTATGCACATTTATACGAATTTTTGTCCTATGCTGCCATGTTAAAAATTTAGATAAAATGCTATCACAGCGCCACCTGTTGAGCTATTGATCCCCAAATATAATCAGCAACAGTTTATGTCGGGGACCAACTAAATACCAAGTTTGGTAAAATTTCGTAAAAAAAAAAAAAAAAAAAAAAAAAAAAAAAAAATACGATTATTTTTCTAAGTTTTTTTTTTTTGTTAAAAGTAAAAAAAATCGATAACTTTGTTTTAAATTATCACAGATTTATGGTTCAACAATTCGTTTTAAAGGTATTGACGAGATCTTTCGAATGATACCCATCTTCAAAATTTAACCCCCCCGGGGGGGTACTTCCCCCCCAGGGGGGGAACCGATGCCCCCCCATGCACAATTTTTTTTTCCTAGTTAACTACTACTATCATCAATAATTCAAATTCATTTTACAATCACAAGTTTAAAATAACTCTCATTATGCCCATTTATACGGAATTTTGTCCTATGCTGCCATGTTAAAAATTTGCATAAAATGCGATTACAGCGCCACCTGTTGAGCTATTGATCCCCAAATCTAATGGGCACCAGTTCATGTCAGGGTGCAATTTGGTTAAATTTCATTCATATGTTCGTGAGATACAGCGTCCACAAAAAAATGATACAGACACACAGACAGACAGACAGACACACAGACAGACAGACAGACAGACAGACACACAGACAGACATTTTCTAAAAACTATCAATTCGTGTTCAGGACATCCCAAAACGTGTAGATCCGTCAAAAAACGGAGGTCGAAAATTTTCGCGAATCCAATACTTTCTCTATATTACATATAGAAGAAAGTAAAAAATGAGAACAGTACACTTAATGCTATTCAAAAACAAAATTATCACAACATTAAGTAACAGCTTTTCATTTTTTTTTTTTTTTTTTTTTTTTTTTTTGTTCAAAACATTGAAAACTTTCTTGGTTTAATAATCTAGCGCCAAGACCCCTTTTAATATGACCGTATTTCTGCATGTTATTTATTTATTTACTTTTCCTTTTTTTACGCACCAAATGTTTTTATATAAGATCTTTATTGTAACAATTTCGTTTTAAAATTGTTCTGTGTGTTAATCAGCAAATGGTGATGATATAGAACACAACTTTGCAATAGCTGTAACATAGTACTTGTTACATTTGTATTCGGGTGTATCATGTTAACAGCGATCTTAAAATATTGATGCATTTTTTTTTTTTTTTTTTTTTTTTTAATAATAATATTTTAATACAGCTGACAATTCCTTAACGATAACAACATTACAAAATTCACAATTTTGATCTTTGTTTTATTCATAAATAGAATAATTATAGAATATATTTCCACACTTGACGTTTAACAGAAATATAAATATTCAAACAATGTTGAAAATTCCCATGTAAAAAATATTAACAGCAAAGTGTCTTTTCGGTAGCGTTAAGCGTAGATTGAGAAAGGTGGATTAGTTATCTTATATATACAGTGCCGGGAAAAAAAAAATCTTTACACTTGAGCAGGAAAATAAAAAATTTCAATTGGCGTTCCCGCCATAAAAATGTGTCAAACCCCAGTGATAGCAGGTGGTGTTAGTATATTACAGACGACCTTTCTCTATCCTATTAACACTCAGTTCGCCTCGTGGATAATAGTAAAGCTGTAAGGCTCCGTTGCTCCCGCCGGCCAGTATTTTGTTCATTTGCTAAAAGTTTGAGAACCTACATCGGTATTCCCACTCCACACAAAGGGTCCGAATAAGCTTAAAATGGAAGAGAAATACCTTGCTTTGACTGTAATTGGTGAAGCCAGAGATCTGATAGATCATTATAGATGTATCTAGATGTAGGAACTCATTACAAGGTCAATAAAATAAATATTTAAATCAATATCTTAACATTCAAGAGATTTATTGTGATTATTACATTGCAGTGAGTATTTTGTCATCTCATTTATACATTTTATTACCATCTGCAGCCGTTTAGTCGTGGATGTCTGGCTACATATAGCTACATGCTGCTCAAGAGTAAATACTTTTTTCCGGCACTGTAGATAGGGAAGCGAATTTTTGAGTCAAAATAGTAGCCAATGGGAATTTAAGAAACTGGATTTGTTGGCTAATAAGAAATTGAAATATAGAAAGCTAGGTAAATGGAATTAGTACAAAATTTTGAATAAACACCATAAAATACAAGAACTCACAATAATAGTTTCGAGTTGAAAAAAAGACACGACCCTTCATCAGGCGAAGAATGCCTCAATGCTGTAAACAAAGCGTCAATTTTGCCGCTGTTAGGAAGATGTTAAAAATAACCAATGCGCATATCATGCTTGTAAGCATGCGCCGCCGTTTCATGACATTATGTCGTGCTTTGAATCGCTTTGAAAAGGTAGCTAGCTACCAGTAGCTACCAGTAATCTTTGGATTTTAATGTACTTTTTGGGGGGATATTGGAACATTTTTTCTTACTAAACGTGCAATGTGTCTGTCAGCCATTCCAAGTCGTAGTCGTGACATTCATGTCACGATATGCGCAGCACACATTTTGAACCAATTTCTATGTAAAGATATGCAAATACTCATTCTAGCGACTATAATATTATAGTTAAAAAAATAAGTAAATAAAAGAGAAATACATAACATTACATGAAATTTGAATAAATTAGCTTGTGAATAAAGTGTTGCTCTTAAAATTCTAGTTATCTGTATATTTGCAAATTATATAAAAGTAGATAATATCATCTTCTTATGAATACAGGAGATAATATCATCTTTTTATAGTATTTCATATTGTATCCTAATGTATTTTTATAAAGCATATACGACAACATATTAAGCGCCAAGTCTTCCATTTTGGGAACCTTTCATTATTTTTGTTTCTCCACAGGTAATTAAAAACAAATATTTTATATTTTTTTTAATTGAAAATTGAAGTACTTAGTTAAACAATTCAAATTAGGCTTCGGAAGAGCTTTATATGATAATAAGTTCTGTGTCAGGGGGGCTATCAAACCACTCAATCCCCCGCTTCATTAATGCACCTACATTTATATAGAATTTAATTCTGTTATTAAAATTATTAAAATTTATTTAAAGTTATACAGACAATTTTCACACGCAACATTCATTGAAACATATCAAACTTGCTCACACTTTTCCAACAATAAACTTGTATTAACTTCAAAATACAACATTTGGATCGCCTAAAATTATTTGTTTTTAAGTTACTATAAGAGACACAGACAAAGATCAACCTTAAAAAAACTTGACTACGGTAATCAGGAAGCCTCAAAACGTGTAAATATACAAAAAAAAACAAGCGATGGAAAATTAGGTTAAAGCATACATTATTTACCATATCTCTGTTAAAATGAAATTTTAACAGTTGTGTTTTTTCTATTGTTTTTAATAATTAAAATAGCTTATTTGTAATTTCTTTTTTTTTGTTAAAAGGAAATTTGTGGTTATTAATGTGTGTCAGTCCTTTTTCCCCTCCAAAATTCTTTCGCATTTTCAAAATCGTATCTCTTTTCAGTGCAAACCCTTTTTCCGGCAAGGAATTTGTCCTCAGCTATTATTTAGTTTGACCTCTGGTTTGTGTACGTGTTTCTAGGTCCGTCTTGACCTTCAGGGCATCCCCTGCGCTCATGAAGGTCAGTTCCTCTTCTCGCACATTTGCACTTGACCGTGTTCGGTTCTTAATCGATTATTATGGGTAAGGGGTTCAGCTCCTATTTCGACAGTGCAGTTGCGTCCTCTGATTGGCCGAGCTGTTTCTCTCCCGGAATTTTCATGCCAAAATTGGCAACAGTAAGTTAGCGTCCTTTAGATGAGCGCGAAAATTTTTAATTGAGGCGGTGGATGTGAATTGTGTAGGAAGATGTAAGCTGTGATTATTCTTAAAAAAGGGCTTTTGCCCTGTGTGTGGCCCTCGTGCCTTCACGTTTTAATTCTGATTGAGTTCAAGATCAGGACTAATGAACAAGGATACCCCTTAACTTATCGTCTGTGAAAAAAAAATCAGGGCGGTTGCCCTTCAAGGCCTTTATTTTAGTGGACTTTTCATCGCCGATTTTTGTAGACTCAACAGTTTGGAGTGTTACTTTTGCTAAATGGCTATTGTGGTGTTTCCCCCACTTCATATCATTATTTTTTGTCATTTTAAAATTATACCATGTTTATTTCCAGTTCTTGAGAAAAAGAAATCATTTTGTTTTTGTTTATGTGGCTTTATTCAAAATGATATTTTAAATATCAATGTATCTTTAATTCATTTTCATTGTTCTCAAAATCAATGAAATTCTTGTTCTTTTTTCAAACCCAAACTTGCCAGATTGTTCCATTCCTTCTGGAAACTTTCTTTATTTAAAAAAAAAAAAAAAAAAAAAAGTAAAGCAATATTACAAAATAATAAAAATGTATCTTTAAATTTCAACCAATTATATTCAGTGTCACCCATCATACGTCATTTCCATTATTTGAAAGCGAACGGTTCTTTTTTAACTTTAGCCAATGAGAAAACTAAAATATTGATAATATGTCACTTCCTGTTTCAGTTTAATCAGTCACTGTCCTTTATTTTTGGCTAATTATCAGCCTTCTTTTGTTTAAAACTTTCATAAGTTAAATCTTTAAGATGCCTGGTTGGCTACATTTAGCTTTTTTTTAAATTTGCCATTTGGCGCGTTTTGTTTTCTCCGGCAACCCTGTTCGGCGTTGGTAAAAAAAAAATTAGGGGATTCCCCTAGGCAGCTCTCTCTCTTCTCGTCCCCGTCGGCAATCGGCATGCACGGTACATCGGAATTATGAGGATGCAACAAAATCAACGATCTTTTTGTTACGTTTTGTTTAAAATATGGGTTATTCAGAAGTTTGATACTTCCTTTATATCATCATATTATGGGTTCTAACGAAAATTATTTTCAAGGATAATGATGCTATGATGGGGTTCCTTTTTGTAAGTTTGCCTTTTTTTTGCTTTTCGTGTTCCAGAAGGAATGCTATAAAAGATTGCTTTTGTAATGGAAAAATATATACATATATAATCTAAATAATGTGATTGAATTATTACATGGATATGGAATCTGTTTTATGTAAGATGATTTATTTTAATATCAATATTTTTTTTAATTCATGTCCAGAAGTAAAATAAATTCCAAATAAATATTTCATGACCGAAATTGTATTCGTTGTATATACCTGGAGTATTATTTAATTAGTTCGTTTTTCCTATACGATTCATAATATGGCCAAATATAACTTTTAAACCAAATTATTTCTCTAAATAAAAAAAAAATAGAAACAACTATATATTTATAAGAATTTTATTATAAATATAACATTTGGTTCTGTGACCTTCTTCTGGACATCTAAATAAAAGAAAAAAAAAAAAAAAAATGTATGACGCAAACAAAAAGAAAATTACAAAGATTTATTATGGAATTCTGCAACTTCGTATATATTCATAAATATGAAAATAATTGAATTTTTAAAATACTTATAATTTAATAATGTTTCTTGTTGCAATTTATATGGGTATGAAGTCAAAAGAAAAAAAAAATTTTTTTTTTTTTTTGATAATGATAGTTGAAAACATTTAGTGATTAGTGATAATTGCATACTTATATGAATAACTTTTGATTTACATCATGCCGCCGAAAAGCAACTTATCTTTGAACATATTGCCGTATGACGGTAACCCAAATACTGTTTCTTTTTTTTTCGATCAATTACAAGACATACAGGAATTGAATTCTTACAATGAAAAAGAAATGCTGGCTTTATTTAGATCTAAGATACAAGGTCCGGCATTAAACTTTTATCTAGAATCACAAGCTGTAAATAAAACTAATAATTTAAAAACACTACGGACCGAATTTGAGAATTTTTTTTCAATTAAGGGTAACAAAAATATCCTTCTACAAAACTTTGAAAATATTAAACCTGAGCATGACGAATCCGTGCGTAACTTTGCTTACAGGTTGAACAAACAGATAAAGCTGGCGTATCCAAACGTCGACGATTCAGTCTTACAAGCTGTAAAATTCAATTTATTTGTCAAAGCGTTACCAAAAAAACTTAAACTAAAAATCTTAGAGGAAAATATCACAAATTATGATGTCGCGCTAAATCGCGCGGAACAACTTCAGGACCTATACGCTGCTTTTGCGTCTCCTGTCAAACAGTATGAACAAATGCCAATGTTTCACATTGATAAACAAAGTGAAATTGATAAGGATAATACAAACGATGACATTCCAGGAAGAGTTAGTCAGCAAAAAAAATATGCTGGTAATAAATTTGCATATAAAAAAAATTGGTATAACAGAAGTAATTTTCACAAATTTCAGGATAAGTATAAACAAAAGAAATTTTCATCACAAAGATTTCATCAGAGAGGCAGACCAAACACATTTACTAACCAACATTGTGCATTTTGCGGACGTTTTAATCACCTTCTAAAAGATTGTTTTGAATTTAAGAATTTTTGCCGGAATATGCATACACAAAGTGATGAAAACAAATTAGTAAGTAATGAGGCATTACAGCCAAGTAGTCATTCTTGTCAGCATACTAATTTAAACTAAATATGGAGGCAGACATATCTGGCACTCTGCACTCCAATTCTTCTTTGCCAGAAAATAAATCCAACCATAATTTTCAACATAATGAAACTACTACTCAAGTCACAGAATTTGCACAGACTCAAAATAATTCAAATACAGAAATCAAAACTTTTGAAACCGACAGTTGCAATAAAACAACTGAATTAGATAGACATGTTATTTATAGTTCATTTCAAAATAATGAATTCCTGCCATGTATAAACATTAATATGCAAGGTCAGAATTTAACTTCATTAATCGATACTGGCTCATCTGTCTGTTTAATTGATCAAGAGTGTTTTAATGCCATAAAATCTAATATTACATATAAGTTTTTGGGTCGACAGGTGACTCTTTCAACTATTAATTCACAAATAAAATTTGCAGGGTGTGTAAAGGTATGCTTCAGGGTGGAAAAATTTTTTTTTCATCATAATTTCTTTATCACCAATATTGATAATAATAATTTTCAAATCATATTGGGCTATGACTTCATTAATAAAAATGGAATATCAATTATACCTTCTTTTAAATCTGTATTAATCAAGGATATCCATATTCCATTTGTCACATTTGACAAAAATAATGAAAATGATGGTTGTTCACTAAATAATATAATACACCATAATACTTTGTTTGTAGAAAATAATCCCAATGTTGAATATATGGAATCTGACAGATTGAGTGTACATAAAAAATTTAATACAAAGGATGTGACTTGTTGTGATCATAGTAATGAAAAATGGTATTCTCAAAATTACTCGTATAATAAAAATTATACAAACAATCATATCATTGATAATTATGTAAATTCATACCAAATGTATGACAACTCAACCAATGACTCTGAGAATCAAATTATGAATCATAGTGAACATATCAAGAACCATAATCAAAGTATTCATAAAAGTGTACAAACTAACAATATTTATACAACACGGAAAGTCATCCTACCTCCGAATGCATGCACTTATATTCAAGTCAAATACAATTCTAACCCCCAAGAATATTTCCTATTTTCTCCAACATTTAATCATAAAGAAATTACTGTACATAAATCTATACATTCTCTGTCTCACATAAAAAATAATGTTTTTCTTATTCCAATTTTTAATACATCACAACAAACTGTTCATATCAGAAAAAATACCCTTTTGGGATATTATACAAATGTAGAACTTGGGGATATTGAGGAATATGATTTTCAACAGGATGAGAATGAACATTTTTGCAATTTAATACAACCTTCTAGAGATATTGTTGAACAAAGAGAAAAGGATTTTAATGAAAATGACTTTAAGTTAGAACATTTGAATGATTTAGAAAGGAAAGAAATGTTACAATTACTTAAGCAAAAAGCCCAGGTGTTTTCAAAATCTTTAAAAACTCTTGGTCACACAGACTTGATAAAACCAGAAATAAATATGATAAATGCACATCCCATTAAAGCCCTTCCTTTTCCCATACCCCAAGCCTTAGAACAAGAAGCCCTTGATCAATTACAAGAAATGATTGATGCTAATATTATAAAAAGATCAGATTCGACATGGGCTTGCCCCATGCTTCTGGTCAAGAAAAAACAAACAGACCCTAAAAAACCTATCAAGTACAGATTGGCTTTGGACCTACGTCTGTTAAATGCTATTGTTATACCATCAAATTACCCACTGCCAAAGATACAGAATCTACTAGTTAACCTTTCAAAATTTAAATATTTTTCAACACTGGATTTACCATCTGCATATTGGCAGATAGATTTACCCAAACAGATGCAAGATAAACTGTCATTTACTACACCATTTGGTGTTTTTACCTTTTTAAGACTCGTCTTTGGCTTACGCACAGCAAGTTCATGTTTTCAACACTTGATTGATACCATAATACAGATTTCTCAGGTTGAATGTTATGCCTATCAAGATGATATTGTGGTAGGGGCAAACTCATTTCAAGAAATGAAAGCAAAAATTACTAAGCTTTTAGAAACCTTAATTGAAAATAACATAACATTGTCACCAGAAAAATGCACATTTATGCAAACTAACATAAACTTTTTGGGTTTTAAGATTGACAATCACAAAATTTTACCCATTTCAAGTAATATAGAAAAAATAGTCTCCTTTCCCCGCCCAAAAACTAAAAAGCAAGTAAAATCATTTATTGGAACATGTTCATTTTATAGGAATTTAATTGAATCATTTGCAGAATTGGCTTCACCCCTAATTGATCTTACCAAACCAAAAACAAAATTTGCATGGACAGATATTCATGAAAATGCATTCCAGAAACTACAACAATGTTTCTTCAAGAAACCTATACTAAACTTACCTAATTGGGAGAAAGAATTTTATGTTAACACTGATGCATCAAAGAATGCAATCTCTGCAGTATTAATGCAGAAGTTTGATGAGGAATTGTTACCCATTTCATATTACTCAAAAACGTTAACTGATGCAGAAAAACGTTATCCTGCTATAAAATTAGAATTATATGCAATATATAAAGGACTGAATGCTTTTAAATATTATATCTTTGGAAGACATTTCTTTATATTAAGTGATGCAAAACCTTTAGATAGATATGCAAAAACGTCATCACCTGCAGATATAACCACACGTTGGTTATTAGAAATATCAGAATTTTCCTTTACATTCACACACATTGCAGGAAAAGATAATGTGCTTGCCGATTATTTAAGCAGAACTACGAATCCAACAACAGATAACCTAAACAATAACCCAGATATCATTTTTTCACAAGAAATAATCCCAATTACTGATCAGCAAACTAATTTACATAATGAAATAGAATTACAAATGCAAAATTTAAAAGAAAATGAAAATAAAAAGGAAAATTTATTTTGTTTGACACAGAATCCTATCACTGATACTAATTTGGAAATATCTGAAAATACTATTTTCAATGAACAACAGAAAGATACTGAGTTAAAAAAAATTTTCCAAGACATCCAACAAAATAAAATAAACAAACGTAATAAATGCTATTATATAAATCCTCAAAATAATTTATTATGTTATAATAGTTTTTTTACTCCAGAAAATATTGACTTACATAGGGTAGTTTTACCCGAGTCTTTAAGAGAGAAAGCAATTCGAATTGCTCATATATCCCACCCTGGTATTAAAAAAACTTTTGAAAATTTGAGAAAAAGGTATATGTGGAAAACAATAACTGCAGATGTACATAATTATGTGCTGTCATGTGAAACATGTCTCTTGAATAAAAACCACAAACATAACATAGCACCTTTTATGGCAGCTCCTGCACCTACTGAACCTAATCAAAAAATTTCAATGGATATTCTGGGTCCTTTAAAGAATCATACCTACATTCTCACAGCTCTTGACCATTTCTCAAGACACTTGGAATTATATACATTACATAACATAACTGCTCCAGCTGTTACAAATGCTTTAATACAATACATTGCAACTCATGGTAGACCTGAAATTATCCTTACTGATCAAGGATCACAATTTACGAGCAATATGTTTGATGCTTTCAATAAACTTTTGGGCATATATTTAAAACATACAACAATAGCCCACCCTCAGGCAAATGGATGTTCAGAACGTGTCAATACTCAAATAAAATCCTCATTAAATGCCATGGCTTCCCATGGTTTTGATTTAGCAACAGCTGCAAAAATTCATCAGAGTATTTATAATAATACAATCCATCCTGCAACAAAATGTACGCCTAATTTGCTACACTTTGGTCGAGAAATTAATGATGTATATTTAAACTATAAAGGCCACCCACAGTGGAAAATTTTAGACTCAGCATATGACATCCATAAATTAATTGAAGTACTTGATAAAACATACTACCAAGCATACATGAATAACGAAGAAAATCGACAAAAGGTTTATGAAAGATCAAGACAAAAGAATAAGTTTTCACCAATCAAAGTTAATGATCATGTGTACATAAAATTTCCTAATATTTTTGAAAAAAAATTACAAGGGCCTTTTCGTGTTGTAAAAGTGATTTCACCTGTGATTCTCCAAATCCAATCTATCAAAGATCAAAATCGTTCTCCAATGTTAATTCACACCAATAGAGTTATAAAAATACAGAAAAGAAAAGACTATTTAAAGTATGGTTCAGGGAATATGCAAGCTCCATTAAACAATAATGACTCTAATACACCAATCCAGGAACTGGTCTCTCCTACCCCTAATTTGCAGGATAGAAATAGACAGTGCCACAATGATGACAGTTCATCGTATACCCTCAGACCACGAGATAAAATTCAGAAAAATGCTGATACTCAATATCATTATTATTAATTTTTTTTTTTTCTTTTTCCTTAGAGGCTGTGTTCGTTTACATGCTTTGGAGCGCTGCAGGTGCACAGGCAGTGTTTCACTGTTAATCATCCTTTTAATTTTTTTTTTTCTCCTCTACTTTCTGCTGGTCAGAAAAATTTGAGGTATGTGTTATTATTTTATGATTTTTGTAGACAGACACACCTTCTAACTAACATGTGGTAAGGGGAATAAAAGTCTAAGTCATAATAGATTTACAGATTAATTATTGTTGTTTACATTGTTTTGGATTTTTATGTAATCATTTTCTGATAATTTCAATTTATTTGTTACCTATCAATACATAAAATTTCATCAGTTACATCTGTTGTAAATTGAGAATCCTTATACTTTTTTTGTATGCAAAATAAGATTTTTTTTTTTAGGGTAGATATAAAGTAATATTTTTTTTTCTGATGTATAAGACAATCATTTTGCACTATTGTATGTCATCATTTTTCATAATACAATACAATATCCATATTAAGAAAAATTAATGTTATTATCATTTCATATCTGTGACCGTCTATCAAATGCAAGTCGTTTTTTTTGTCAAAAAAAAAAAAAAGGGGGCAAAGAAAATTATGTGACACCCATTGACAGATTTTACACTTCCTTATTATACTGATTTCACTTTAAGGTTAAGTCATTATTATTGTTATGAAGGGTGATATTAAAAAAAAAAAAAAAAAAAGGAAAAATATAGAGTGATAATCTTGTTACTATGGAAGTAATGAAACTTCTTAAAAGATTATATATATTAAAATTTGTGTAAACATATACTTGTGATTTTTTCTGAATTGTTTTCGATCTGTTCTGATGATACATATTTTTATTTATTTTTTATTATCTCAGCATAATATTTATTTTAAACTAATTGAAATAAAGAAAAAAAAAGAAAACGTCTGATTGTTATGCAGGCATGTTATACATTCATTTGAACAATGTTTTTCAATTATGTATGTTATGTATCTGTGGATTTATATAAGCTTCTTTGATACATTTTCAAAGAAATATCACATTTATATTTATGTCATTCCATTTACTTACAGTTTACATTTAATTTAGAGATAGATATGTATTTTTTTTTTTTTCACAAAAATTAATCAACAAATATTAGAAAATACTTCATTGTGTGGTTTTGTCGGATAACAAAAATTTTCAGTGTATATCACAGCTCAATAAAATTACTGAAATTTTTTCTGAAATAAAAAATAAAATAAATAAAGTAATAATTAGTTATTTGTATTATATAATGGTGGTATTAGATATATGTAAGTGGATTTTAAAACAATGCCACTGGAGATTTTACCAATGTATATATGCTTTTTTCTTTTATCAATGAGTACTCTATTAATGTAATACTGAGTATTATTGGTCATCATTAAATTCTGTTTATGGTTATTATTACCTTTTCTGTGTATTATTATTGACATAGTTTTCCTTTTTTTACCGTACTATAATATTATAACACATTATACCTTTTATGTATATTTTGTGTAATACAAATATATTCTTGCACATATATGGTTATATCTTATTCCCAATTGTGTTATGGTAAAAATATAGAATATCAAATTGGTTTATCTGTTAAAAAAAAAAAAAAAAGGAAAAATTATGTATGAATATTAAAAGGCATGCCTAATCAAAATGGTATTATGAGATCTCATGGTATTTTGTATATGATTGTATGTGTATACAAAGATGATTCTATAAATAATTACATGATCATGTGTTTTGTTAAATAAGCGTTAATTTTTTTTTCTTTTCTCGGTTTTACTGGCCAGATATTGTTTTGAATGTTATAATTTTACTGATATATGATACAATTATTTGTATTATTGTATGTGTGTGTTAAAATGTAAAATATATAGAACTGTAAATTAAATTACTTCATCTGACAAAAATGGTGATGATAATGATTAAAAAAAAAAAAAAGAATATCTGTGCATAACTTGACTTCATGCTATGGTATATGATGATATTATTCATATTACTGATTTCAAGTGTATATAATTATTGTTTGATATATATTTTCTTTTTTTCTCACAATGATTGAAATAACAAGATATTTCTTTTGTGAAAGGGAATTGTTTAAATATAGAGAACAGAATTTACATTCGTAATGATTTCGAATTAATATTGTTTATTATTTACATCTTGAGATGTTTGTTACTTTTGTGAATGTATGGATGGTTTTTGAGGTATTTATGTATTCTCATTTTTTATTCCTAGTGGTTGTATATTGCCAAGATCACTTTCAATACAGTATATTTTATTTAAAATTATCTTTTATAGATGAATATTTTTTTTTTTCCTCCTGATAAAATGACAACATGTCTTTATATATTTCTTGGTGTATTACATATAATATGATCATCTAATATGTATGTTAAATTGATACTTTTGCATTGTGCATAAGTATTTCAAATTGGATCCTGTTATGAACATTCCTATTGCTTGTCCTAATTGAATATAACAATGATAAGTAAATGTAAAAAAAAAAAAAAAAAAAAAAAAATTCTCTGTTGTGTAAAATATTACACCTTTTACGTTCAATTTTTTTTTTTTCCTGGCTGTCGGGTATTATGTGGTGTTTCCCCCACTTCATATCATTATTTTTTGTCATTTTAAAATTATACCATGTTTATTTCCAGTTCTTGAGAAAAAGAAATCATTTTGTTTTTGTTTATGTGGCTTTATTCAAAATGATATTTTAAATATCAATGTATCTTTAATTCATTTTCATTGTTCTCAAAATCAATGAAATTCTTGTTCTTTTTTCAAACCCAAACTTGCCAGATTGTTCCATTCCTTCTGGAAACTTTCTTTATTTAAAAAAAAAAAAAAGTAAAGCAATATTACAAAATAATAAAAATGTATCTTTAAATTTCAACCAATTATATTCAGTGTCACCCATCATACGTCATTTCCATTATTTGAAAGCGAACGGTTCTTTTTTAACTTTAGCCAATGAGAAAACTAAAATATTGATAATATGTCACTTCCTGTTTCAGTTTAATCAGTCACTGTCCTTTATTTTTGGCTAATTATCAGCCTTCTTTTGTTTAAAACTTTCATAAGTTAAATCTTTAAGATGCCTGGTTGGCTACATTTAGCTTTTTTTTAAATTTGCCATTTGGCGCGTTTTGTTTTCTCCGGCAACCCTGTTCGGCGTTGGTAAAAAAAAAATTAGGGGATTCCCCTAGGCAGCTCTCTCTCTTCTCGTCCCCGTCGGCAATCGGCATGCACGGTACATCGGAATTATGAGGATGCAACAAAAGCAACGATCTTTTTGTTACGTTTTGTTTAAAATATGGGTTATTCAGAAGTTTGATACTTCCTTTATATCATCATATTATGGGTTCTAACGAAAATTATTTTCAAGGATAATGATGCTATGATGGGGTTCCTTTTTGTAAGTTTGCCTTTTTTTTGCTTTTCGTGTTCCAGAAGGAATGCTATAAAAGATTGCTTTTGTAATGGAAAAATATATACATATATAATCTAAATAATGTGATTGAATTATTACATGGATATGGAATCTGTTTTATGTAAGATGATTTATTTTAATATCAATATTTTTTTTAATTCATGTCCAGAAGTAAAATAAATTCCAAATAAATATTTCATGACCGAAATTGTATTCGTTGTATATACCTGGAGTATTATTTAATTAGTTCGTTTTTCCTATACGATTCATAATATGGCCAAATATAACTTTTAAACCAAATTATTTCTCTAAATAAAAAAAAAATAGAAACAACTATATATTTATAAGAATTTTATTATAAATATAATTGTAATTGGTCGTAGCATCCAAAATGTTCTATCTCTGGTACCCATGACGAAAGGAAGTTTGGTAATTGGTCGTAGCATCCAAAATGTTCTATCTCTGGTACCCATGACGAAAGGAAGTTTGGTTTCTCAGATCCCTTCTCACGGTAGACCATATGGAGTTCAGACTTAGCTCGATGGTATTGAAATGGCTTACCCGAGGAATTGATGTTTGTTCTAGAAAGTTAAAGAAAGTTTATTTCCTGGATGGTTTAAGAGGCAACGAGTAGACCGGGCTGCCGTTATGGAACTTGAAGGCTGAAGGTTTGTGCCTAGACCTTTTGAAGTGAGGTTTGTGTGGGGAGCCATCGGAAAATTTTATGAAATTGAGAATCCAGAACCTGTAATCGAAAGTCCAAAGAGAGTTTCCCATGGACGAAGCCCTAAGGGATGCCCAGTACCTCCATTACCTCTTCAATGAATGGAGTCCTGTTCAAATAAGTATCACCTTTATTTATTTTACTACGTATAAAGTGCTTACTATGAAAATTTAAACTTTTATTAACATATAAGGATGATTACTGTTGCTTAAAGTTTTAGTGTTAAGGAACTCTTTTATTTATTGAGAGTACTATAGACTAATTTAAAAATGGATTTATCGTGTAGCCTTACTAAGTTTAGATTTTAAAATTTTTTGGAATTGTGCAATGCTTAGCCAACTATTTAAACTTATCAGCGGTTGGTGTTGTGAAGACCAACAATAATTACTGAAATGCTTCAGCTTGCATGTTGTTTGTAAACAGAAACACACCAAATTATTTGTTGTAAAAGATTACGTGATCGTATGGTCATTTAATGTTTTTTTTCAATTATGTATTACTGTCTACTGTTAGAGGATCCTCAAAATGTCTTTTTATGCTTGAATTAATAATTAAAATTTGTGAATTTTCATTTGAAAGCTGTCTTATGTGTTTTTTTTTTAGTTTTATTATGAGTAAATATTATATGTTCTTTCATTTTCATGGGGAATTTAAGGCCAAAGTTGTTTTGTGAGCCATTTAGTAACCTTTTGGAAAATGCTGAGAGATCTAATTGTTTTCTTAAAAGATAAAGCTTTTATTGTTTGAGTATATAATTTAATTTAAAGAAGTTGTGCATAAATTACCCCTTTGTTTTGATCCTCATGCTTCCAGCAGGTTACATGTGAAAAAATCTAAAATTACAAAGTTAGGCTTCTTTTGGGTGGGGGGTGGTAATGGCTCCAATGTTATTTTTTTTTATTTACATATTAGTTAACTTTGATTAATATAGATGAATTATTTAGCTGACACTTTTTATGTGAATGTTTATGTGTGAAAATCAGTCTTATGGTAGGTTCTGTCGTAACCATTAAATTGCTTAACTTTAATCAACTTCAATATTTAATGTTTTGGTTTTTAACAGAAACTGCCATAAGTCATCATGGCCTTAATCTACATTTATTTATATTTATAAAGTTTTTCTTTTGTGTATCAGAGACCAAAGCATTCTTCCAACGAGGTTTCGACCTCCTTTTAATATCTTTATGTTTAGAACCGGGTTAGGAATTTGCGGCAGTGTACAAAACTCAAATTCTATACGATCAGTTATGACTGTAAATTGGAATTTCAAAATTTAAGTTATTGCAAAATTTAAATTGTGTAAATTATCATTATGGACAAACACCGTTTTCACCACAACAATGGTGCCGTTGTCCATGCGTTGGAAAATGCTTTCTCTCTGTTGCAAAATGTGTATATAGTTTGTATAATTTTTTTTTAATTGTGAGTTTTTTTTTTTTTTGTATATACATTGGTTTTTGCTAAAAAATGGGAATTTGTATTTTAATTTATGCCTTCTCTGGCAGATGTAGAGACAAAATTTTGTTTAAGTTTTGAAAATGTTTGGCCTGAATCAAAAATTATGTAAATTTCAGAAAAACTGCTTTTTGTCGAGGGAAAGTTCATAAATTCAATTCTGGTTGTTGGCCCTGTTCTTGTGGGTTTTCATTGAAATGCTCAAGTGAAGTTCTAAAATTGTTTAGAGTACTCAAAATTTTGTTAATTTTTTTAAATTTTAACTTTAAGGCAAAAATTCTTGTGAAATTTATTGAGGTTTGAGTGTAGGCGAAAAATACTCGGTGTCACTCTGGTTGGGTTCAATTTTTGTTTTATATGTTGATAGAAAAATAGTACATTTTTTTTGTTAAATTTTTTTTTTTTTAAATACTTATAAACATGTATTTGCTTGGCTCAACATGCTGTTTTGGGATGTATTTTGGTGCGGTGTGTGTACAGTAATGAGTTTCTGTTGCTCGTGTAGTTTTTATTTTGGAACTTATTGCTGTATGTCACATAAAATTTTGGCTAAATTCCTTGCTTTTGGGTCAGTTATGACATGTTATCACTATAGATAGGATATTTTAATAGTCAGATAGAATTTTTCAGAAATTTTTTTTTGTTGTGTCATGTATTTGCATATTTTCACTTTTTGTTAAAATATTTAGTTCCAAAACCTGCTTACTACTTTTATAAACCTTCAAAATTGTAAATAGTTGCTAAAAATTAAAAATTACCCCTTATTTTAATTTTAATTGCTTAGATCAGGGTGATACAACACAGGTTGCAATAATTGTTCTAAAGGATTTTCTGACAAAATTCTTGTGTTTTGCTAGTTTTGTGACTAGGATAATGTTTTTCTAGTAAATTATTGATTCCCTACATGGTTTTCTTTTAAAATAATACTTAGTAGTGCAATAATGTCCAATTTTAAAAGTTAAAAGTCAGAAATTTAATTTTACCCCTTTTACGAGTAAAGTGCTGTTTCGTTTTCAAGCTGTGTTGTGATTGTGCTATAAAAGTTTGTTTGATCTTAGTAAACCCTGCTGTGTAAAGGTTGATTTAGTAGTTGTGTAGATATTGTTATAAATGTTTTGCTGCAGTTTGAGAGCAGTTTATGGGATAAATGCAGGAAAGTTGATGTTTTTTTAAGCTACCTAGGGTCAAAAATTGAATTATGAGCTTGAAAATGTTGTTTTAAATGTAAATTTTAGGCACTTTATATGGTTAACTTTTAGTTTGAGTCTCTGCATTAGAAATTTTGGCTGTACTGTGTAAATAATTCTGTGAAGTAGAATTTGATTAAAGAATTTGGTATGTGTGAGTAATTCAATGCTCTTTTAAGTAAAGATTTCTGATGTTATATGTGTTTAAAATTAAAATTTTAGGTGGTTAACTGTTGTAAAAGTTTTTTTTTTAGAGTCCAGGCTAATATTTTAATAAATCTTAAGTTAATTTTTATGTTTGTTTAGGTGTTAAAGTGTAATTTCTGTCTTTTTCTTTGGGAAAATGATTTACAACATTTTTCGCAAACTCCAGTAAAAATTGTAGTAACTTCTACAGTCTGTTCTATGTTTGTTTACATATTTGATTTAGTATTTGAGGCATGTTTAGGAGGAGTTGTGGCTGACCTGTATTTACTCTGTGCGCTCACAGAATTAGTTTAATTCTGCGGGAGTTAATTATTAAAAGGAGTTAGAGGTCAGGATTGCACTTGTTTGCTGTGTCGTTTCACAATTTCTCCTGGTTTGTTTGGTTAAGCTCTGAGTTGGAATTAGTTTTGTGGTTGATGTTTGTTTAAGAATTATTGTAGTTTTATTGGAAATTTAGGTATCTTGTGTTTTATGAAATTATGTAAATTTGCAAAGTAATGATATTTGTTTTTGAGAGGTGTTCCAAAAACTGTGTTTTGCAAATAGGTGTTTCTCTCAGAGTCTTGCCAGTTGCATTTGCTCGTACTACTTATAAATTTTGTAAACAAATCATTTACATTTAAAAATTTTCAGATCTAGGAAAATTATTTGGATTTTTTTTCAAAAAAAGAAAATAACCTGTTATAAAATCATAGCCTTCCTTTTGTATAATTTTGGGTAGATCTCAGAGAAGTAAAATACTCTTAGGCTAGGAAAATTTTGTATTTTTTATTAGTTAGCAAGCTTCAAAGTATTTTCTCTGTTTTAAACTATGTTTAATTAAAATATTTCTCAGAGATTTGCATGTTTTTTTTTATCAGTATCAGCTTGGTTTCTGTTAAAACTTATATGTTAGATTACAGTTTGTTCAAAATTTTTGGGTCAGAAATTGTGTTTATGTTTAAAAATTTAGTAATTAGCATCTTTTTCTCATGACTAAAAGTTAGTGTTTAGGTATTCTAGTGCTTTTATTGACTAGAGCTCTGTGTTTGTTACATCTGCCAGAGTGGTAAAAAAAGTTCTCGGTTTTAAATGTTATTTAATGTGGTAGAAAAAAATGAGTGATAGCGGGAAATAAGCATTTTTCGTGTTTTGGTAGTGGGTTTTCCCTCTCACCTTTTGTATGACTGTGCGAATTTTAGAGTCATTTGTTAGGAAGTAATTTTTACTGCTAGTGAATTTTGAAAATTTTGAATTTTGAAAAATTTTTTAAACATTAGTTTAGAGTTTTGATTGGGTTATTGATTTAAAAAGAAAAAAAAAATTTAGTTTTGAGCAGATTAGAATTTTTGAAAAGGTAAATTTTATGTAACTGTTAATTATAATTGTTCATCCATGAGCAGAAAGACGTTTCTGCGAGTGGAACCTTGGGACTTAAATCTTGCTGGGGGATGGGGTTTCTTTCGAGTTGGTGTTAAACTTGAGGTGCCTTGTCCAAGCTTGATTTATTTCTTTCGTCATGATGATTTTAGTATAGTTTAGAGTGGGTTGTTTTATTAGCATAGGTTAGGATTTTTTTTTTATTAGATGGTTTCTTTTGTGGTTTACAGAAGGCGAGAGAGAGAGAGAAAAAAAAAAAAAATAATAATAATAATAAGATTAAAATAAGATTTCCTGTTTTGTGTGAATTGAAAATTTTGTGTTAAGTGTATGTTTAAAAAAAAAAAAAAAAAAAAAAAAAAAAAAAGTAAAAAAAAAAATTTAAAATTTTCTACTTTAGATGATTTAAAAATTTTGTTTCTGGTTTATGTGTTTGTTGAAAAAAAAAAAAAAAAAAAAAAATGTTTGTTTTTATAAGTATTATGCATTTAAATTTTTTTTTTTGTGTACGTAATAATTTCTCAGTGCATAGTACAATTTAGTCGTGAGTGATGTTTGGTGAGGAAAATTTCATTTACAAAATTTAATTGGGTTCCCTGCTTAGGTGTTACAACAAGGGTCTAGGTATTAATTGAAAATAAAAAATTGAAAAATCTATTAAAAAAAAAAAAAAAAAAAAAAAATCGTAAAATTGCAAAAAAAAAAATTTCTTAATATTTAGTCCTTGGTCAAAAGAAATTGTACGGTATAGTGATGTCTGCACTGAGACTTGGGATAAATTTATTTTGTTCTGACTTGTAATTTTTATATGCACTGAGAGAGAAATTTTTTTTTATACCATTTCGATACATAATGTTGTCTAATGTTTATATCTGTATAGAACCGTCTAATGTATTCATGTATTTTGTATGTTTATTATGTGATGTAATTGTTATATATTTTATCCTGTAGTAATGGAGGTTCTGGGATCTGGTTGCGGGCTAGTTTTTTTTCTTCTCCTATCCGTGTCTCCCATAGGTGTTGCGGTGACTGAGGTTCTTGTTTATGTGTTGACGGAATGGGTGCCTAAGTCTGTTGGTAAGTAGTTTCAGAATTGGCTCTGTACTTTACTTGATTGTGGACCAAACCCCTTGTTCTTGGAGTATTTTCCTTGGGGATGTTTATTGAGATTAGTCTAAACTTGGTGTTTTTCAAAATTGTTGGTGTGTGTATTTTCTCTAACTAATGTTGCGAGGTAGTTTGCTTGCTGAGGAAGTTTCCTTTGTTTTTTTTAGGTATTAAGTAGTTGTTTAAATTAAATTGTGGGGTTAAAATTTTTCCTTTTGGCAAATTCTGTAATTTAGTTTATAGTTAGTTTTTTTTTTGGACGGAGGGTTGTTCGCAGAGTTGTGGCCAGACTCTTGCGAGCATCTGGATTGGTAGTTTTAGCTAGCAGTTCCTGCTGGTTCGGGGATTGTTTAGGGGCTTTTTGCTGCTCGTTCTGGCTTCCGGTTCTTAAAAAAAAAAAAAAAAAAATTTTTATTGGGTAAATTTTTTTTTTTCCGTTGGGGGAGGGTATTTGTTAAAATGAAATTTTAACAGTTGTGTTTTTTCTATTGTTTTTAATAATTAAAATAGCTTATTTGTAATTTCTTTTTTTTTGTTAAAAGGAAATTTGTGGTTATTAATGTGTGTCAGTCCTTTTTCCCCTCCAAAATTCTTTCGCATTTTCAAAATCGTATCTCTTTTCAGTGCAAACCCTTTTTCCGGCAAGGAATTTGTCCTCAGCTATTATTTAGTTTGACCTCTGGTTTGTGTACGTGTTTCTAGGTCCGTCTTGACCTTCAGGGCATCCCCTGCGCTCATGAAGGTCAGTTCCTCTTCTCGCACATTTGCACTTGACCGTGTTCGGTTCTTAATCGATTATTATGGGTAAGGGGTTCAGCTCCTATTTCGACAGTGCAGTTGCGTCCTCTGATTGGCCGAGCTGTTTCTCTCCCGGAATTTTCATGCCAAAATTGGCAACAGTAAGTTAGCGTCCTTTAGATGAGCGCGAAAATTTTTAATTGAGGCGGTGGATGTGAATTGTGTAGGACGATGTAAGCTGTGATTATTCTTAAAAAAGGGCTTTTGCCCTGTGTGTGGCCCTCGTGCCTTCACGTTTTAATTCTGATTGAGTTCAAGATCAGGACTAATGAACAAGGATACCCCTTAACTTATCGTCTGTGAAAAAAAAATCAGGGCGGTTGCCCTTCAAGGCCTTTATTTTAGTGGACTTTTCATCGCCGATTTTTGTAGACTCAACAGTTTGGAGTGTTACTTTTGCTAAATGGCTATCTTCAATTGTAATTGGTCGTAGCATCCAAAATGTTCTATCTCTGGTACCCATGACGAAAGGAAGTTTGGTTTCTCAGATCCCTTCTCACGGTAGACCATATGGAGTTCAGACTTAGCTCGATGGTATTGAAATGGCTTACCCGAGGAATTGATGTTTGTTCTAGAAAGTTAAAGAAAGTTTATTTCCTGGATGGTTTAAGAGGCAACGAGTAGACCGGGCTGCCGTTATGGAACTTGAAGGCTGAAGGTTTGTGCCTAGACCTTTTGAAGTGAGGTTTGTGTGGGGAGCCATCGGAAAATTTTATGAAATTGAGAATCCAGAACCTGTAATCGAAAGTCCAAAGAGAGTTTCCCATGGACGAAGCCCTAAGGGATGCCCAGTACCTCCATTACCTCTTCAATGAATGGAGTCCTGTTCAAATAAGTATCACCTTTATTTATTTTACTACGTATAAAGTGCTTACTATGAAAATTTAAACTTTTATTAACATATAAGGATGATTACTGTTGCTTAAAGTTTTAGTGTTAAGGAACTCTTTTATTTATTGAGAGTACTATAGACTAATTTAAAAATGGATTTATCGTGTAGCCTTACTAAGTTTAGATTTTAAAATTTTTTGGAATTGTGCAATGCTTAGCCAACTATTTAAACTTATCAGCGGTTGGTGTTGTGAAGACCAACAATAATTACTGAAATGCTTCAGCTTGCATGTTGTTTGTAAACAGAAACACACCAAATTATTTGTTGTAAAAGATTACGTGATCGTATGGTCATTTAATGTTTTTTTTCAATTATGTATTACTGTCTACTGTTAGAGGATCCTCAAAATGTCTTTTTATGCTTGAATTAATAATTAAAATTTGTGAATTTTCATTTGAAAGCTGTCTTATGTGTTTTTTTTTTAGTTTTATTATGAGTAAATATTATATGTTCTTTCATTTTCATGGGGAATTTAAGGCCAAAGTTGTTTTGTGAGCCATTTAGTAACCTTTTGGAAAATGCTGAGAGATCTAATTGTTTTCTTAAAAGATAAAGCTTTTATTGTTTGAGTATATAATTTAATTTAAAGAAGTTGTGCATAAATTACCCCTTTGTTTTGATCCTCATGCTTCCAGCAGGTTACATGTGAAAAAATCTAAAATTACAAAGTTAGGCTTCTTTTGGGTGGGGGGTGGTAATGGCTCCAATGTTATTTTTTTTTATTTACATATTAGTTAACTTTGATTAATATAGATGAATTATTTAGCTGACACTTTTTATGTGAATGTTTATGTGTGAAAATCAGTCTTATGGTAGGTTCTGTCGTAACCATTAAATTGCTTAACTTTAATCAACTTCAATATTTAATGTTTTGGTTTTTAACAGAAACTGCCATAAGTCATCATGGCCTTAATCTACATTTATTTATATTTATAAAGTTTTTCTTTTGTGTATCAGAGACCAAAGCATTCTTCCAACGAGGTTTCGACCTCCTTTTAATATCTTTATGTTTAGAACCGGGTTAGGAATTTGCGGCAGTGTACAAAAATCAAATTCTATACGATCAGTTATGACTGTAAATTGGAATTTCAAAATTTAAGTTATTGCAAAATTTAAATTGTGTAAATTATCATTATGGACAAACACCGTTTTCACCACAACACTGCTAAACAGCTGCAGCTATAGTGATAAAAATAGTATGTAAGTATAGCAAAGTGGACATGCAGTACAAGGTTAAACCGCTTGCAGCGCCACCTGGTGGAAAATGGCGGAGTTAGTGTTTCTATCTCGAAAACAGTTCTAGAGAAAAAAGTGAATTACAAAGTTGGAGAGTATCACCGATTTAGTACAAAAAGATAGTTTAGACATTCATGCTAGCGTTCCTATCTCGGAAACGGTTGAAGACAGGGGGGAAATATGAATTATAAAATTGCAGAGCATCATCGATTTAGTACGAAAAGATAGTTTAGACATTGATGCTAAAATACAATGCTAAAAACGTGCATTTGTTTGTTCGCAATTTCTTACACTATGCACACTTGAGTTACATTGCACACGTTGTAGTGTAGCTAGTGAGACATACGCTGTATAGTTTAAAATACGGCTACTTGATACTTTTGTTTTGCTGTAAAGAACTTGGTCTGAAGTAGGTCCCAGTGTAATATCTTTACAATCTAAAGAAAATAAAGCGCAATCTGGTGAAAAACAGCGCAATTAGCGTTCCTATATCAAAAACGGTTCAAGATGGGACAAAAGTTAATTACGAAATTGTAGAGCATCATCGATTTACTACGAAAAGACAGTTTTTAGACCTTATTGCTAAAAATAGAACGCTTAAAATGTGCAGTTGTTTGTTCACAGTTTCCTACACTGTGCACACTTGAACTACGTTGTACACTTTGCAGCGTAGCGGATGACACGTATACTCTGTGGTTAAAAGAACTGTTACTGTAAGCGCTCACATCGATTAGCGCAAAGTCGTTTTCAACCAACTTCAGAAAGGAGGGTGTTCTTAATTCGAGCTATGTGTTGTTGTTGGTGTTTGTAAGCTTTAAACTTCGTAAGAGGTGCTCTAATTAACCGACTTCAAAAAGGAGGAGGTACTCAGTTCAAAGCGTATTTGTTTTTCTTTTTGTTTTTGTTTGTTAGCTCATAATTTCTGAACGGATGACCCTATTTTGATACTTTTTGTTTTATCGTAAAGGTCATGGTCTGAAATAGGTCCCATTGTAATATCTTTACGATAAAAAAAAAAAATACAGGGTGCCCAAAAAAGTAAGTCCCGACTCTTTTAACTGCAGAACAGCTGCAGCTATAGACATAAAAGTGGTATGTAGGTATAGTAAAGTGGACATGTGCTACGTGATTCAACCGCCTACAGCACCATCTGGTGGAAAACAGTAGAGTTAGCGTTCCTATCTCGGAAACGGTTCAAGACAGGGGAAAAAAAGTGAATTTAAAAATTGCAGGGCATCATCTATTTAGTACGAAAAGATAGTTTAGACATTAATGCTGAAAACAGAACGCTTAAAACGTGCATTTGTTTGTTCACTATTTCCTATTTTGTGCTAACTTGAATGACATTGCATATGTTGTAGCGTAGCGGGTGACATTTATGCTATGTAAAATTCAGAGTATGGTTAATGTAAGCGGTCACATCGATTAACGCATAGACGTTTTAAACAGACTTCATAAAGGAAGAGGTTCTCAATACAAACCATGTTTCTCATTGTTGTTGTTGTTGAAATTTGTTTGCTTATAACTTCGTAAGAGATGATTTAATTTTAATACTTTTTTTTTGTTGTCGTAATGATCTTGGCCTGAAATAGTTTCATTATGATTTCATTAAGATATAAACAAATTACAGGAAACTCACAAAAGTCTGTTCTCACTCTAACTGCTGAACGCATGCAGCTACACTGGTAAAAGCAGTATATAAGTATCGATGTTGAAACTTCTGTCCGTCAGCTGCAATGCATATTTTGCTCTTTGTTTGAACTTTACGCTGCGCAATTTCCAGCGCAGTAGTTGACACGTATTCACTGTAAAGTTCAATATATATGCCTAACAGAATTTTTGTTAAGAATACAGAGTATCCGTTCTTTATATTTCTAAAGACTTTTTAATTTAACATATGCTCATTCAATAGATAGTATTTTGCTGATATCCAATACAGGCAAGAAAAGTGACACAACTTAAAAATGCAGCATTTGAGAAAAATCAACTTAAAAATAACTTGACTTTAATAAAACTGGCACAACTGTCTCTCAAGTGGATAACTTTCTATATGTAGATGTAACATTTTGTTCACATTGAGTGCGTTTCATGTATTTTTCAGTGACATAAACCATTTTTTGAGTTATATCCCTTTTCTTGGAAGTTGTGATTTGTGAAATTGTCGTCGAACGTCTTCAGATGTACTGCTATATGAATAGGTTTTCACTGAAAACAGAAAAATAAAATCTTTTTGTAAAAAAATAGAACCGACTCCAAAAAGCAACTACTATTCAAACAACTAAGAAAAAAAAATTGGCATGAAATGAAACTGTAAATTGCGCCTGAAAGTATAAAATAATTTCCTTCGCCAAACAACCTATAACACTACGATTAATCATAACTTTTGAAGTCGGCGCAAAATTAAATAAAAATTGATACCTTTATTCAATACAAAAATCAAATCCTATTCAAAATACACATCTCACATTGTGACCTGGAAAATGCAGCCGAAAACTACTTTGATTCAAGAAAACAAATAAGATTTCGTAAGCAGCTAAAGTTGCCGATGATGCTGGTATCTGACGTCCTTGGTGAAAGAAAAATCGCAAAATTATCTGGCAAACATATTTAATTTCTTAGGGATATCATGATTATTTTGATAAGGTATATTAAAAGAGTAATCAAGAATATGAAACAATACTTCGGACAATATATATAATGAAAATATATATCTTGCGTGTACATTTTTGCATTATGTTTTGATCGTCAAATCCAAAAGCCACGAAGGGTGATAGTTATCAAAGTTATACCAAATTTGGAAAGGAAACTCTAACTTCGTAGAAATATAAATATCGCATTGTGAAGAATGTTCACTGTTCTATGTAGATGCTACTAATGGTCCGATTGTATACAGTGATAAAATAATAAAGAAAACATGAAAATGGATCATTCGAAACAACAGCATTTGTTGCTACCGATCTAAAAACAAACCTTTAAAAACTTATTAAATTTTATTTAATTTTGCGCCGACTTCAAAAGTTATGATTAATCGTAGTGTTATAGGTTGTTTGGCGAAGGAAATTATTTTATACTTTTAGGCGCAATTTACAGTTTCATTTCATGCCAATTTTTTTTTTCTTAGTTGTTTGAATAGTAGTTGCTTTTTGGAGTCGGTTCTATTTTTTTACAAAAAGATTTTATTACAATATAGATTTTTTGTTTGCTCCCAGAGCGGTTACAAACATACATTATACATACAAACATACATACAGATGAAGTTAATAAAAGCGTGTTAAAAAAGACTTTTCCCTGCGTGAACGCTGTGGCTGTGAGGTTAAGCTCCGCGCAACGAACCTAAAGGTCTAGCGTTCGATCCCAGTCAGGGGAGATTTTTTTAAAATGGTTTTTGTTTAATTCTAAATTATTTTAATTAAAGATTTAAATGTATGTAAATATTATGGTGTGTCATCTCACACGATTTTCTCTTACCCTGCATTTTAATACTAAGATAGATATTTTGTGCTTTTTAGTTCACATTTCTATAAAAGCGTGTTCTTTAATTTTTTAAAACTGTAATATTATTTTTTTTTTTTTATTGCTACATCACAAATCTTTCTAAAATTAATTTTTCTGGATCATTTCAGTTTCCAATTTATTTAATTCACGAAAAAAAAAAGAAAGAAAAAGAAAGAAATTTCAAGTATCATTAACGCAAATGAAAAAATAAATTAATTTACTTCATCAGAATTTTATGTTTGGCTCCCTTTTAATGACTTCCGATTCAGAGCAGAAAGCTTTGAAGAAATTATGTGAAACTTTTTCAAAATAAACGTAATCCTTAATGACAACAGAGTTTCATCAGACACACTTTACGCCCACTTATTGGAAAATTCACGAATTTATTTTTTATCTCTTTTTGATACAGCTGATGAAAGTTTCATTTAATTATGTGAAGAAGAAATCAATATTTTATTTCTAGAATTTATTTAATTAGTTTACAATTGTTAGAACAAAGCAAAAAATTAAGTGACAACTTGCAACATGTGAAAAATTTACAGTACATTATTTTCTAAAAAGATTTAAGTTGTATATACTAATAAATTAAAGACAATTTATCACATTTTACATCAATTCGTTGAAATGAATGCATATGCAAGTAGAAACTAAACGAATATAATAATACATTTTTAATGAAATGTGATGATAAAAGAAAATACTTTTTTCCTCAAACTATAAAAGAGCATACTATATTTATTTATATTACATGCTTGTCTATATTATTTTAGTAATAACATTTTAGTAATATACAATATTACATGATTACTTAGTTTTTGTAAATCATTCTGCTTATTTTCCCATTTTTCCTTCAATAATTTGCTTATTTGTTACCGAAATGCTTGTTATCAACGTACGGTAAAATAAATAAATAAATAAATAAATAAAAGTAAAAAAAAAAAAAAAAAAAAAACGGTAGCTTTTACAGCAGAATGTGCTGAAAAAATATTGCCAGCAGATTCTGCTGTTAAAAACTAGTAATTTACAGCAGAATCATATGTAAAGAGAAATTCCTTTACAAATCTTTCCGCTGTAAATCACTCTATGTAACAGAAGAATGTGCTGGCACCCATTTTTTCCAGCATATTCTGCTGCTAAAACTACCGTTATTTTTTACAGTGCGGTGATAACAAGCATTTGGTAACAAACAAGCAACAAGCAAAGCTGTAAGTAACAAACAAGCAAAACTATGAGTAGCTCAATTATATATTAAAATAAACAATTAAAATCAAACACTACCTTACAGTTCAGAGATTGATATATACTGCTTTGAATATAAGTTGCTTAGTGAAATTCTACACTCCCTAGCCCCAAATATGTTCCACATAAAATGCTGCAACATACGTTTAAAACAAATATTTTTATACTTAACTTATTATTAACTTACAGTTAATGCTAAAAAATCTACTTAAAAATTGTATATATAAATGTTACTAGCTACTAGATTATTTAAAAAATATTTCATGTTAAAAAGAGATAATTTACATTTCTAATAATATTTTAGTTATAATTTTTCTTTAATTTTGAAATCCAGATAAATAGATGCTCTGTACAGAAAAAAAAAATAAATAAAATAAAATAAAATAAAATCTACTCTTTGAAAACATATTTCTTAAACTGGATAAAATTTTACAACATTTTTATATAAAGCGAATAAGACAATTTCTTAAATGTACTTTGTAAAGAAAAATTGTCAAAGAAAAGCTATTTCTTATTTAAAAAAAAAAAAAAACAGCAATAGCAAAATTGAAAATGACACAAATCGTAGTTGAAAACTTATTTATTGGACTTAATATTATAATAATTTTATATAACACTAAAATATTTATTTTTGTTGTATCATGTAAGTTTTGCAAAATATCAAATTAAAAATTGTAGAATAATCAAAAATTTCCTTTTTATTGTTATCCATGAAAACGTCAACGATATCAATACACATTTTAAATGTTTAAAAATATACAGATATTTGTGTATATGTAAGTGTTTTTTTTTTTTGTTGTTGTTGTTGTTTTTTTGTTGTTATTTTTTTTTAAGTGAAAACTTTTTTAGGCGCGTTGAACACTTTTGGGTCAGCGAAGGCTTTCCATGAGAAGAAACATATTTTTTACCAATTTATAATATGGAAAGTGGAATTCGAGATTTCAGCTGATTTACACGTTTTGAAGTCTCCTGAATGGGTTTTTTTTTTTTTTTTGTATCTCAGCTACTAATTAAAATAATTTCATAAGTTATACTTAATTTAAAAGCTTTGTTTATTCGGAATTGAATTCGAGATTTCACCTGATTTACACGTTTTGAGGTGTCCTGAATCTTTTTTTTTTTTTTTTTTTTTTTTTTTTTTTTTTTTATCTTAGCTACTAATTAAAATAATTTCATAAGTAATACATCATTAGAAAGCTTTGTTTATTTGCAATCGAACAGTAGATTACAGAAATTTCCACCGCCAGATCACGTTTTGAGGTGTCCTGAATTGGTTTTCTTTTGTATCTTAGCTACTAATTAAAATAATTTCATAAGTAATCAATATTTTTTCCTAATATAAGGCTTAGTTCATTTAATTTGGGTAGCTACAAATATTGTGCCGAATCATATAATACATATCATAAACACTCCTTTACAAACCAAAAATAATTCGAAAATAATAATCTAATAGCTCGACGATGCAATTCACAAGTTACTTAATTTTCACTTCTATCGGCAGCCCCCAAAGACTGCTTTGATATTTTTTTTTGTCTCAGTTAAAAGCAAAACATGCATAATAATTGTTCTATCAAATATGAAAATACACTAAATATTTACAGAGCGAACAGATCACTAATTGTCCAATTAGTGGAAATATTTTAATTTATTTCATAATATAATCATTAGCTTCATTTTTGGAATTTTTTGTCTAAATACTAACCAATATTTAAAGGACTAATATAATTGAAAAACATTTCTTTGTTTTATTTTTTGCAATTAATGCTTTTCATAAAAAGAGTTTGAAGAAAATTATTTTTACTTTCTGAACAAAATTTTATGAATGTAAGGAAAGTATTGAAATGATAACTAAAATTCGAATTTGAGATTTTGAAATTTCATTTCGTTTTGAAGACCTTTGAGTTCATTTTTGCATTTTTTACGGTAATGTATATTTGTACATATATATGTATATATATACAGGGTGATCAGTTTAAAAGAGTACCTGTGGGTTTTTCTTATAACCCTTAAATCTGACGGATGTGGCAACAATTCTAACATTGAAGTATGATTGTTTGAACCATGTTTAAGTTTGTGAGACAATTTCTAACACTGTTCAACTGTTACAACTTTACTTGTGAGATGAAACAGAAATTGAGACGCACAATTTTTTTTTTAATCCTGTAATAATTTTATTTTTGAAAAACATAATTTAATTCAACTTTTTTGCCTTATCATTCCTCACAGAAAATGTTGAAAATAATCGTCGCCATTTTGAATGTAAACATGAACAAATTGAACTAGGTTTTTGACGCACTGCGCAGCATTGTTGGTGTTATTGACGAGATTTCTTCAGTTCTGATCTGTTTTAATTCATTGACGTTTGCAGAACTTCTCTGAAAAAGCCTATGAAATGATAATGTAAAAATGATAATGTAAATGTAAATGTAATGTAGGAACTATAATGTAAAAAATTTTAATTAAATTTTGTTTTTCATAAATAAAATTATTACAGGATTAAAAAAATTGTGAATCTCCATTTCTGTTTTACCTCACAAATGAAGTTGTAAAAGTCCAAATGTGTTGGAAATTGTCTCCCACACTTAAACAAGGTTCAAACAATTATAGTTCAGTGTTAGAAATTTGCCACATCCGTCCTATTTAAGGGTAATAAGAAAAACCAACGGGTGCTCTTTTAAATTGATCACCTTGTATATACAGTCGGTAACAAAAGTATCCGAACACTAGCAAAAATTCCTGTATAAAAATGTAGAGTTACTACTGTTTTGTTAAATAAATCCTTGTCGAATCATGTTCTTAGACTGACTAAGAACATGATTCGATAAGGATTCGATGACATTCTTTAACTGAAATGATTGTGTGGCACAGTCTATCCATACGCAGTATCAAAGTATGTTAAAAGTCTGTAACTTCCCATTCTAAAATGTGCATAGTTTTCAGCTGTTGGTTTTCTCCAGAGGATACGAGCATGCCGCAAAGCGTCACCTTCAAGCATATCACAGGTGTCAATGGGATTAAAATCAGAAGAGCTTTCCGATCAATCCATTCTACGAATATCTTCACTTTCCTGAATTTTGTGAACAGTATAAGACCTGTTTTTTTTTTTTTTTTTTCTTTTGTCCTTTAAACTAAATCCAAACTAAAGACATTTCAAAACGGACTATATTGCTGCGAAATAAATTACCTTCATTAAAAGTCCTCGCAAAAAATATTAAAGTCCGTCTGTCAGTTATACGCAAATTTTTATTTTTCCCAGGAAGGTTTTTTATTAACTTTAGTTCAGAATTCCAACCTCATGAAACAATACTTTTGTAAAGTCCAAACTTTTTGGCGGTACGTAACATTACACCTTTCCTCTGGCTTATTCTTTATGACGCAAAAAAATGTCCTGGTGGTTTGTATAAATGCTTAATGCAAGTGAGATTCTACCTTCCCTTGCAGCGAATGTCTATAAATGCACATTTTCTCGTATATTTGAGTTGTCTGGTGATGCATAATCTGACTGGTTTGCTTTTAGTGGTATCGCATTGCGCCATTCAAAGGAAATCGTATAAATTTCTTCTAAAGAAATGTTGCATATCATGAGACTCTTTTGTATAATTATTTCACGTTTTCTAAGATAAAATTGTATTAAAAAACTACGTCTTGATATCTAATTATGTTTTAAGTTTAACACAAGTTAAACCACATGATTTTGTTTTTATTTTTATTTTTTCTTATTAAGTGCTGTATTAATTAGAGTTAAATAAACATTTAGTTAAATATATCATGCATTGAAACTTGTTTCTGTCAAACATGCAAAATGTTTTTAGTAATTATATTGAAGTGTCTAATATATATATATATGTTTGTTTTTTTTTTTTTTCGGAAAACTTAGTATTAGTTAAATTTAAAACTAATAAAGGACTTTAACACGTTAAACTTTATTATATCAAGCGTGTAATAAAATATATTTCACTATTTCTGTTAAATTTTAAACATATATAAGTCTATTAAATTTTTGTTCTATTAAATTATAATATATTATATTTATTTAATTAAATTCTATATAGAATTTTATATATAGAATGCAATTAAATTCTATATATAATTGTGTTAAATTGTATTTTGTAAAACTTTAAACATGTAGAATATTCAGTATGATTTAAAGTTAAAAAAAAAAAAAATGGTTATTTAATTATACTTTAGTCTTACCTTAAAGCATTATTTTAACAAACACAACAAAAATATTATGATAATTATATTCAAATCACATGAATCAGAAATAATATTCTAAATATTAAACACATTTCATCTTTGCTTATAAATTATTGTCTTTTCACAGATGTCTTATAAAGGCGTAAATATATTTTGAATTCTAGAACATGCCGGAAATAGAGAACGAAAAGCTGCGAGAAACTATTTCCGAAAGATTCTTTGAAGTTTGGGAGTAGGTGGCAAAAACTAGTCATGCTATTTATTTGCGTTAGATTTTCTGCACAATAGAGTTTTATTTGAAAGAAATATATCATAAAACTTCACGAGTTTGTGGCTTTCAAATGTTTGATATCCTTTTCAATTCAATTTTGTTTTACTTTCTTTTTTAAACGTTTAGTCTCTTTTGTTTTATTAAAATCAGCTTATGCCCTATATAAAAGTTTATTAAATTAAAACAAATATTTAAAATCCTTTAATTAATCTTAGAATATTCACTTTCATAATCACTATAAATTTACAAAGATAATTTGTTAATGTAAATAGATCAAAAATATATCTTTAGCTTTATAAATTTATTCCTTTAGGAGCAGTGGCTAAAATATCTAGTTGCATTAAACAATTAATTTTATACAAAACGGGCAGTGATCGAAATTTAAAATAGAATACGTTAATTTAATTATCAAATACTCTTAAATGAATATACTAGCATCACTATACATGTTCTTGAATGTATCTGATTGTCAGCAAAAAAAAAAAAAAAAAAAAAAAAATTCAGTACAGTCGGCTGCAAAATTATTCGAGCACTAGCCAATAATTCCTATATTTAAAAAGTACACTTAAGACTGTTTTGCTAAGTAAATCCTTGTCGAATCATGTTCTTAGACTGATTAAGAACATGACTCGACAAGGATTTATTTAACAAAGCTGTATTAAGTGTACTTTTTTTTGGCAAGGATTATTGCTAGTGCTCGAATAATTTTGCAGCCGACTGTAAGCGCTGAAGCAGAGAAGCTAATAATAAAAAGCTTTGGAAAATGGTCCTTAAGCACGCAAAGGTTAAAAAGCTTAATCACCACATAGAAACAAATCTTCTTATCTGAATTTTTTAAATGACTATAAATGTTCATTATGGATGCAAACATTGCGCAGATCATATGTTTAAAAAAAAAAGTGATTTTTTTCTTCGCACCTGGGAAATGTTTAAGTAATTTTTTTGTCTTTAATAAAAAATTATATAAAAATGTTTTTAAGTATGACTTACAAATACTCCATAATTGGTGTGGAATACAGCTGAATATATATATTGAATGATGATGAATAAAAACTCTGACAGCAAAAACCATGATTGCAAGAATATGCGAGATTTAATTTTAGGTGGAAATAAATATTCGCAATAATTCATTAGACACAGTCACGAGTACAGCATAAAAGAAAAAAAAATTTACTTTAATGCCATTATATATTTATTTTGAACGGTAAAAAATAGTGTTTGTTATTTTTGAGAATTATGGTGATTATTATAATACTTTAATGTTCAACATCATATAATTTTGAAAATATGTTACGACTTGAAGATAAGTGGGCGTGGCCAACAAGAAGAAAAACCATTAATAAACTTAAAACAACAAATTAAAGTATCCAAAAACATCTGTAAAAACAACACTGCATGTGCAAAAACACCCCTTCGCTTCCCCTTCAGTGGGTGGGAGCAGCAGAACAGAAAATTAAGTACAGTCGGCAACAAAAGTCTCCGAACACTAACAAAAATTCCTATAAAATAAAAGTACACTTAATACAGTTTTGTTAAATAAATCCTTGTCGAATAATGTTCTTAGTCAGTTTAAAAACAGGATTGGACAAGGATTTATTTAATAAAACTGTATTAAGTGTAATTTTTTTATATAAGAATTTTTGCTAGTGTTCGGAGACTTTTGTTATCGACTGTAAATTGAAAAGGCCTAACAGGTTTCGGAAACATGGCGAAACTAGCATACTCCCAACAAAAAACAACGAAATACTAAAACAAGATTAAATTAATGTTAAATTATATGTAACAATAAGTAATGCTTAGGCAATGCAGTAGGTTAAATTTATATCAATTTATTCCCTTGTCTCTTTGCCTTTGAGATCTGGGTGAGAACACAACGATCTAGCATGTCCTTTTATTAAATTTCTTTTATTACAAATATCGGCTTTATGTATATATATATATATATATATACATATATTATTATTATTTTTACTATTATATTTCTTTGTGTATGTTGCTTTTATGAAGCATTGATAATGTTATATCTAATTAACCATTAATTTAATCTTAAATAATCATCAAATTTTGATAATGTAAATATATTAAAATTAGGGGATATAGCCTAATTGATGGGGCACTTCAGAATGCAACAGTTTTGGATCATCAGCCGAAATCATTGCTCTTAAAATGAATGTAGTATACTCTAAAGAATAGTTATTTGAAAAAAATATATGACGGGGAACTGAACAGTGTCCTTGTATAAAAGATGCATTTACAAGTAAATATATTTCTCTTCTATATAATCTACAGAAATTAATTCATAGCACTAAAAGTCTGACTAAAAATATAACACAAATAAACACTGTGAATGATTGTGAACGCCTTTTTATTTAAAAAGAATAAAATTAAACTTTCACATCGTAAAAATAAAACAAGAGTCTTATATTTAAAACAATTTTAGATAAATATTTGGCATTTCTTTTAAGCACTTTCCGTCTCAAGTTATGTATGTTTACGATTTCCAGTTTGTGAATCTGGATTAAAAGTATTTTTCTCTTTAAATAAGACTTTTGGGGATATTACATTTCTTAAAGCTATTCGAGTTTTCAGATATTATTTAACTGTCTTTCGGGATAGGTAGGTAGTTAGATATTTAAAATATAATTTTTAAAGTTTAAACCATATTTTATGCTTATCTTAAATAAATGTAATGAAACAATGTTGTAAAATTAAACTACACTTTCTTGAGTAAATTATTTCCATGCATGAAATTTTTGATTATTTATATATATATATATTAGATTTAAATTGAAAGTAAAAGTATTATCATATCAATATATGGTTATACATGTATAAAAATATATGTGTATATATGTATAATAAATTTTTTAAATGGGAAAGATTTAGCATTTGTATTCATTTTCATGCAGTTATTTTTCTGGAAAATATTTTTAGATTACCATTTAAAAATAAAAACCTTAATAACAAAATATAATATACGATAGGAAAATCCTCCTTCTCGAAGGCCGATAATCCTCCCCCGTTCAAAGTCCGTAAGTTGCTGGAATTTCTCCTTCTTTCGTCTTGAGGACATACTTAGGTGTTACTAAACGTTCGCCACTAAAAAATAATCATAACTATTTCAAGTCTCGCTACAGCCCTCTATTTATGCGCTTTCAGCATCAATTCAGAGGGCGCTGCACACGCCACGCATGCGCGGTGGCTCTGAAAATTTACTATTTTTCATAACATCCTATAATTGACATTTGCTGCAAATTTCATATAATTCTGATGATATCTTCATTGTGTTGCATTTTTTACAAACAACAGTGTATATACACAGCGAATATATCTGCATTGTCTAATTTTTTTAAGTTATCGCGTTTGGGACCTTTCATATTCCACTCCAAAGCGAAAATGCCCTCCAGCCGAAAAAGTTGTGCACCCCAAGCTTAAAATACTATAATTTGCATTTACTGAAAATTTCAGCTTAGTCGCATCATTCCTTCATGGTGATGGAGTTCCAGTTTTCGGAAACATGAGTGTGTTCCGAAAACTGAACTATATATATATATGAGTATTATATATATAACTGAGTATTATACATAACTGATATTATATATATAACTATAATAATATATATAACTGAGTTATATATATATATATATATATATATATATATATATATATATATATATATATATATATATATAACTCCCTTTTCCTCTTTTATTTTTTTCATTTTAAATGTTCTTTTAGTCAGTTAAATACGAAATTTTACAAAAACACATGTAATTTTGCAAACACATGTAATTCTGTAATTTTACTGATACATATATATAAGCAATATATATGTGTATAACACATGCTGTGTTATTTTTTTAATTGCTATAGCTTGCATTTATAAAATATATATAAAGTTTTTTTTTCTGATCAGAATATTTATGGCACCAGCTCATGGCTTTATAATTGCCCATTTTTATAATTGAGCTGAATTTTTGAAAGATCTTGTTTGAGCATTATGCATGTGATTGCATTTATATATATAAAAAATATGTTTTTTAACTATTGCTCAATTATATATAAAGAAAAAGGCCTGTCTACACACTGATGTAGAAATTTATTATTATGTCGACATTCATTTTTATTTTTTTTTCATTAATAAGTGCACTTTAAAAAAAATATACAAAAAAAATTAAGACAAAAAAACCTAGGTACCTTACGAAAAATTAATATAAGAATAAAATGACAAAGGGCAAAGAAATTTCATTATGGTTCAATTTTGTTCGGTTAAGTTTGTGATGCTGGTTTGCATATATTGCATGGAGTGTATATATCCTTCACTAATATACCTTTATTTTCAGATTAATTACATGAAATGAAACAAAATAAAAGGATAGTGAATAAAATTTTTGGGACAAAATGACTGGAAGACTAAGTATAATTTTAATTTATTGTTTATCTATTAAGCAGATAATAAAATTTTATAATCATAATATTTCATATTTAAAGAAAGATATTTTATAGCTTCTTATAACACCCTTTGTATTCGATGATATCTAAGAATACTCAGGTGTTATTTTTTTTTTCTTGTGAAGTGATGGATTCTTCTTCTCCCAATGGCCGGCCACCAACGGGGTGAATGGATATTTATCATTTCATAAACATTATAAATTTTGATTTTTTTTATGTAAGTATTATTCTTAAATTTTGTTTTGGCAAGATATAGATAGCTAAAATTTTCTATTGATCTAATAAAAATCTTTCTTTTAATTAAAAAAAAAAAAAAAAAAAAAGATATAATTTAATGAAATAAGAAGTATTAGTCACACAATGCTCTAATATTATGGATATTTTTTCCTTTCCAATTATATATTTCAGACAATTAAATTTTGATCAATCTTATATTATTAATATTAACTAATAATAATGGATTTTTTAGGTTTTGTAATCCAGGATAACGTTTTATTTTTTTTAGATAATAATGATAATAATTTTACACACTTTAACTATTTTCATGTTGTATATTGGGAACACTCAGTCAATTTTTTTTCTTTCATCAAGTTAGGAAATTTATTGCAGGAGTGTGATGTCACGGTCATACACCTTGCAAATTTTTGCAATAGCCACACCTTTTCTTCTTTTACACAAACACATTTTTTCTCAGAATGCTTGTGTGGCATAGTCATGCACACATAAAAATCAAGCCTCTTTTGAGTCACACATTTTGCTCGGTATGCTATATTTGGCAGTGGCCTCACAAACCACTTGCTATTTTGGCTGTTTGCTGGGTTCACATTTTTTTTCTTCCCCTATCTTGGTGAAATGGCATGAGTGGTGCTCAATGTTAAGTACATTTTTTTTAAACTTATTTTTAATTACATAAGATTCTATTGTAGACAACACATTCTTTTTTCCTTTTCAAGAAGAAAATCATTTTTAATTTTTTCTATATCACAAATATTTTTTTTTAATACTTCAAATTATTTCAATGGGTATATTTAATATATTGTTTGACGAGAAAATAGAAATTGTTTGATTTAAACATGATTGACAATAAAAGATCATTTCATTGAAATGTATTCTATGAAACTAATTAATTTACTTTTCAAAAGAATTGTATTACAATATATCAGCTGTAACAAGATCAAGAAATTATTTGTCAAGACATTCATTTTAAAATTTTTGTGTGAAGAATATGTGTACACTCATGTATTTCAGGACAGTATCTTGCATGTGATTGACAGTATTTGTATGCTTTACACACATGATAATGGTTGTTTTGTATGTTTTTGAATTATTGTTTTGTATTGTGGTGGAGAGAGCTAATTTTTTTCATGGCAACCGGGAGAGATATGTGAGGGAGTTCCTCACATATCCTTTTATTTTACCAAATTTATTCAATTATAATTAAAGATCTATTTATTCACAATTAAAAAGTATTGACTTTTATAATCCTTTGTATTTAGGTCAAGCTTATTCCAATTTTAGTAAATTATGTATTCAAAATTAAAATACTTATCATTTTCTAATTTAAGAACAAATTCAGTATTAAATACATTGATCTCTTTTTAGCTTAATGCAATATATATATGTAGGGATCTAAACACAATTTAATTTTATTATCCCTTAAAGTAATTATATTTTTATTTCCATTTCACTATGTTTCCCAATAAATCTAATTTATATTTATAGCTGTAAATGTACGTTGGAAACTTTCCGTTATATCTTTTTATTATTTTGTTTTATTTTGTATACAGATAATCTATTTAACTGCACCTATTAATGATCCATTATGTAGACATTATGTCGCAAGAATTTTCGCAATATTTCTTAATTACTTGCACCTGTCTTTTCCAACGGTATTCGTTGGCGAATGTGATTTATGCCAAAAAGGGTTGCCATAATTTTAACCGTCATTTCTTTTTAAAAATGTCCCATTGAAATAACATTAGCAACAAAGAAAGATGTTTTGGCGCCCTTGGTTTCAAAATGTGGAGATATTTCCATAACCTGGAGTTTTACAAGGGTGCTGTCGGATTTGATTCCGGGACAGTTTGATAATAATCGCCGTCTCTTAAAGATGTAATTTTTCTCAATTAAAATTCTCTCTCTCCTCCACCATCGTTTTATAACGAATTCATTTTTGGATATGAACCTGGATGTGTCCTCTTATGTCATTTTATATTTTTTGAATAAATACTCACGGCTAATTAAAAAATTGACTGGAATTGACATTTATTTTAAAATGACTATATTTGTTGACTTAGTTTTTTAGAGGACAGTGGCTTTTATGCTACAGGTGGGGCGTGTTTTTTTTTTTTTTTTTTTTTTTTTTGCGTAAAATTTTTGACAAAGAGTAATAATGTGATGGCTTGATATATATATATATATATTTTTTTTTTTCATTTCAAAGGTCCGGTGAGAAAATATAATTCGTTGTTTAGCTTACATACATGACCATTTTTACTGTTAAAGAAATTTTGAGTTTATTAACCGGCGATGCTGATTTTATTAAGCGGCGGTTTCTATTGATTTCATTCGGGACCCAGCAATTTGATCAGATTAAGCGGCTGATTTTATTAACCAGTGATTTTATAAAGCGGCGGGTACTGTAGCAGAATGATTTGTGATAGCTCTGAAGTACAAATTGATTTCGTTTGCATTCGTGTGTTATATATAAATATCGACCTTAAAAAAGTATTTGAATTCTAAACCTTTTTACAAAAATAGTATTTTAATACTCCTGACAATTATTTAATTATAAAAAATATATAATTACACAAAATTTTTATTTTATTTTAATCATGATTAAAACCAGTATATTTCATATTATAATATAAATGCAGAAATACAGAGTGACCGATAAATAAATTAAAAAATAAAAATAAATGACATAATGTAAATAGTTTCACACGAACGTATGAACAAAATTATCATGGGCATAACCATTTATTTTTTCTTTAATTATAATCATAGTTAAAAAATAAAAAAGAAATGAAAAGTAAGTAATAAAAGCTAAAAATATAAAATCGAACATTTTATGTAATGTAGCAGTAAAGACTTTCTAAAATGAAACTCTTCTAAAATTCAGCACAAATATTTAAAGATGGAAGACACTTTTCAAAAATGATAATAAAATCGTAAATACCATTTCAAAGTGAATTCACAAACTCGTTTTCGATACTTTATAATGTCTATTATAAATATATATATTCTTTTTCAAATCTTTATCTTTCAGATTGTCTCACTTTTATGATATTAACTCTCTATGGAGAAATTAAAATTCAAGGAAAAGTGAAACTTTTGATTTCTGGATAGATATAGATTCAGAGGACCAGAATTTTACGTTTAACTTATAATTCTAAAAACTTTTGATTCTAAAAAAAGTATTACATTATTTAGAGGTATGACACTTAATACCTATGTATTTTCTAAAATTTTTCATTTGCACGTTCTGAAATCTTTAATGACCTTTTTATTTAAAACTAAGGAAACCTTCAATCACTTGAACGTCAAAGAGAAAAAATTAAGAACAGTAAAAATGTTTTGGCAGCATTTAGAGGGAGTCTTCAGTATATATATATATATATATAAAACGAGAACAGTACACTTAATGCTATTCAAAATCAAATTATCACAAGATTAAGTAACACCTTTTCTTTTTTTTTTTTTTTTTTTTTTTTTTTTTCAAAACATTGAAAATTTCCTTTGTTTAATAATCTAGTGGCAAGACTCCTTTTAATATGACCGTATTTCTGCATGCTATTTATTTATTTACTTTTTCCTTTTTTACGCACCAAATATTTATATATAAGATATTTATTGTAATAATTTCGTTTTAAAATTGTTCTGTGTGTTAATCAGCAAATGGTGATGATATAGAACACAACTTTGCAATAGCTGTATCATGCTACTTGTTACATTTGTATTCAGATGCATCAGGTGAATAGCGATCTTAAAACATTCATGAATTATTATTCTTATTTTTAATAATAATAATATTTTAATGCAGCTGGCAATACCTTAAACATAACAAAATTACAAAAATTCCCGATTCCGATCTTTGTTTTATTCATAAATAGAATAATTATAGAATATATATCAACACTTGACATTTAACAGAAATATAATAAATATTCAAACAATGTTGACAATGCCCATGTAAAAAAAGATTAACAACAAAGTGCCTTTTTGGCAGCGTTAAGCGTAGACTGAGAAAGGTGGATTAGTCATCTTATATATACAGTGCCGGCAAAAACAAAAATCTTTACACTTGAGCAGGAAAAGGAAATGTCAATTGACGTTCCCACCATAAAAATTTGTCAAACCCCAGTAACAGCACGCGGTGTTAGTCTATCACAGACGACCTTTCTTTATCCTATCAACACTTAGTTCTCCTCGTGGACAAGAGTACGGCTGTAAGGCTCCGTTACTCCCGCCCGGCCAGTATTTTGTTCATTTGTTAAAAGTTTGTGTACCTACATCGGTATATCCACTCCACGCAAAGGGTCGATTGATGGAGCCAGAGATCTGATAGATCATTATAGATGTAGCTAGATGTAGAAAGTTATTACAAGGTCAGTAAAATATAAACATTTAAATTAAGATCTTAACATTCAAGTGGTTTATTGTGATTATTACATTGCAGTCAGTATTTTGTCATCTCATTTTTAAATTTTATTAACGTCTGCAGCCGTTTAGTCATGGATGTCTGGGTACATCTAGCTACATGCTGCTCAAAAGTAATTTTTTTTTTTTTTTTTTTTGACCAGATAGGGTAGATAGGGAAGCAAATTTTAGAGTCAAAATAGCAGCCAATAGGAATTTAATAAAGAATATTTGTGGGCTAATAGGAAATTGAAATATAGAAATCTAGGTAAACGGAATAAGAACAAATTTTTGAATAAACACCATAAAATATAAGAACTCGCAATAATAGTTCCGAGTTCAAAAAAAGACGCGACTCTTCATCAGGCGAAAAAAACCTCAATGCTGCAAACAAAACGCCAATTTTGCCGCTTTTAGGAAGATGTTAAAAATAACCAAAGCGCATATCATGCTTGTAGGCATGCGCAGCCGTTTCATGACATCAATTCGTGCTTTACATTGCTTTGAAAAGGTCGCATTTAGTAACTACCAGTAATCATCGGATTTTAATGTTGGGGAGAACGGGTTTAGTTGTGCCAGGGGGCAAGTAGTGCCATAGGGCTTTCTGAATGATCCAGTAGGTTGCAGAACCTGTCATGTCTTGTGAGTGAAAAGGTTAATTATTGTAATGTGCTGTGTATGTTTGCTAGTATAGCGTTGAGTTGTTTTCGAGATAAAATTATTTATCGTGTTTTCTATTGCAAAATTAAATTTTGTGACCTACGTTAGAATCGTCATTGTCACGAGGGATCGTGAGGTATGTAAACTTCCATAACATTATTTGAATATTTAAATTTTGAGCTGCTATTCTATGTATTTCATTTGTTAAGAATAACATCTTTTCGGAAACTAATGAATAAAGTTCAAGACGGCGAGTGTAGGAGGCATGTTACGAAGTGTAGGAGGCATGTTGTGACAGTGTCTCTACTTGCCCTGGCATGATTTTTAACCTAGATTTTTATATTTCATGAAAAATAATGTTAAATTACAAAAGGCTTACTGAAAGAGCTAAAGCTACTTTAGAAGATTGTGAGAGGGCTGCAATAGAAGTAAATTCTGAAAGGTGTAGTTTAAGGAAGACCCATGGACTGTTCGTGTAAACAGAATGTCACTTCTTAGATATATGAATAAAAAGAACACTAATATGGAAGAAAATATTGAAATCAGATATAAAAAGCCATATATGATATTCACACTATAGTTAAAAGTCAAACAGTGCATCACACACACACACGCACACACAAAAAAAAATCTACGTTATTAAATAAAATTAAGTAGCAGGAATCGTATACCTTTGAAGATGACGAAAATTGCTTATGTCTAGTTTGCTAGGAGCAATACAAATTTTCTAGATCCGGAGAAAACTGAGTGCAATGCATGACACGTAAAATATGGGCTCATGTCAAATGTACCGAAAATGAACCTCATTATATTTATATACAAATCAGACGCTGAAGCAAGCAATGGCAATGAATAATTAAAAATAAAGGTAGGCCTATAGGATACGAAGACCTACAGGTTGTAGTAAGCTACCGCGTAAAAGACCAATATGGCCAAACATTTTTGTTAGCCTACCTTTTAATTCTTTCCTGATTAACATAATTTTTCCCCTTTATTTCTATTGTTAAGTCTATCTAAATTTAGCTTTATAAAAGACTAAGAGTTTACAAGTGTTAGTAATTTAACTCTTTTTTTTTCATTTGGTTTACAGAGTTATTAAAAAAATTAAAGTGTTTTTGTTGTGTTCAGAACAGTATAAGTGAATACAATTTTCATTGGTGATTTAAAATATCGCATTTTATTACTTTTCTCACATAATTTGTATATGTTACAGCGAGTTTGTATGTGTAATTTGTATGTCTCAATGTGCCCCAAGCTTGTCACTACTAGCCCCGCTACTGGGCAAGTTGTGACAAATTTCGACGTTACGCAGACTTCATTTTATGATATGAAAAACGTTAATAATATTAATGATAGTTTTATAAATATATTACACAAGGTTTACTCTATGGTATGATATATTAAATGTTTCACTTCAGTTCAAATCTTAGAGCTAATATCAAAAGTTACAAACACGCCACTACTAGCCCCCTCCCCTACATTTTTTGGGAATATTGGGACATGGATTTTTTCTTACTAAACATACAGTGTGTGTCTGTCAGCCATTCCAAGTCGCGGCATTCATGTCACGATATGCGCAGTACAAATTTTGAACCAATCTCTAAGTAAATATATGCAAATACTCATTCTAGAGACTATAATATTATAGTTAATAAAAATAAGTAAATAAAAGAGAAATATATAACATTACATGAAATTTGAAAAAATTAGCTTGTGAATAAATTATTGCTCTAAAAATTCTAGTTACTTGTATAATAGAAAATTATGTTAAAGGAAATAATATCATATTCTCATGCATTTTATAGTATTTCGCATTGTATTCTTAATGTATTTTTATAAAACATATACGACTTAAGTTGAGCCGTTTTACACGTTTACAAATAAAACTAAAAATTTAAATAATATTACATTTAGTGAAAAAAAAATTAAATTACCGCATAGTAAATAAAATTTAATATAATATTATAAGATTATTATTATTATTATTATTATTATTATTATTATTATGCTTCAGACCATAGTTTATGGAAAAAAGAAATGAAACAAAAGAATTTTATTGTTAAACATAAGAAACTTTATTAATATAGATACATATATATATATTTAAGTCAGCATAAATATCATTTAAATATGAATGTCACTTTTCAAAAATGATAATGTCATAAATAATATTTGAAGGTTATTTCATAAAGTCATTTTAAAATATTATGTTGTTTATTATCAATATTTACATTCATTTCGAACGTATGATCTCCCAAATAATTTCGCTTTCATGGTATTATCTGCCTACGGGGTGAAATAAAGTTCAGGAATATGAGAAATGAACTGATTTCTGAATACAAGACAATTCTGTTCAAAGGATTTCACCTTTTTATATAAATGTAAAGTAAATTATTTTTTCCCATTCTAAAAAAATATTGCAATTTTCTGTTGCATGATATTTAAACTTTATGCATAGGCTGTTTAGGCATAAACTTCAGCTGTTTTTCATTAAAAAAAAAATATATATATATATATATACTGGTATTTTTTTTTTTTATATATAATTGTTTTACGTTTATTTAACTGTCGAAAATAAACATGACAGATTTCTCTTAAAAAATAATGGTAGGAAATCTGTTTTAAACATCAGAAAGTTCGTCAATTATGCTTTATGTAACTGTTTTACGTTTATTTAACTATCGAAAAATAAATATGAAAGATTTCTCTTAAAAAATAAAGGTGGGAAATTGGTTTTAAACATCAGAAAATTCGTCAATTATGCTTTATGTATTTTTCTAGGAGAAAATTTTATTAACTGTTAATTTAACTATTAAATGTACGTTACAACTGATGTTGATTACATTTTCCATTTCAATGTAAAGCATCCTCTTTTCCAACCGAAAACAGCAAAAAATAACAGAGATCTCGAAAAATCTATAATTATAAAAGTGAACAATTACGCCTGTGACCATCAGAAATGTTTCTTTTACTCTATCATTCTACAACAGCGTCATCTATGGTTAACGTGTACAAAAAATCAATCAAGACAGCTTCTAATTGTACATATAATTAATATTTATATATGCAATTTGATGCAACTTTTTGCCATTATTCGCGGAGATATAAGTATTAGAAAAATAGCAGAAAATAAGAGTAGTGACATCTTTCTGCTGATATACACCAAAATTGAATCACCCTCGTTTTTAAGTATATGTATTTTTTGTACCAAGTGAAACGTAATTATTTAACATGGATGCAGAAATGCGGCTTACTCTTAAACGAGTAATATTGCAGCATACATGCGCCACCTTTTGTTCGATCACCCCGAAGTTTAATTAGCAAAATTTTACATGCTATTCAATTCATATAACATTGCAAGTTTGGTGCAGTTATGTGCCATAGAAGCTGAAATTTTGCGATTACGCCCACTGGATTAAAGTGTTTCATAGCGAAGCGACATGTGATCCGGTTTACAAGCAAACTGAATCAATATAATCTTTCATCGTGCCCCTCATACATATAAAGTTTTAAACGCATATATACTATTAAATTTCAAATATAGCCTTTCTTTTAATAGAAAATTTTGCAACATAGCAGCGCCATCTATTCGATGATATATCCTGAAAGCTAATTAGCAGCAATTAAAGTAAAGTCCTCAAATTCGGTTTATTTCCGTCCATTGTTTTTTGAGATACAACGTCAAAATATTGCTATCACACAGAAACAGCGATCTGACAGACAGATATTTTCTTAAAATTAATCAAATTGTGTTCAGGACAGTTCCAAACGTATAAACTCTACAAAATACATAAATTAAAAATTTTGACATGTACAGGACTTGTGCTTAAGGCATAGAGGAAAGTAACAATGCTTTCCATAATTCCTAATATAACCATTACATTTATAACTATATTGTGACTGCATTTATATTGTTATATTTAAGAATTTTATGCGGGATTACTTTATATGGAAATTGAGGCCTGGAAGTATTTTATATTATGAATGGATATTTTATAAATTTAGAAATCGTGTTTTTAGGTGAAATTTGAATTATATACTACAAAATTTAGTAATTATTTGTCGTTCTGTGTCTGCCGGTTTACACTTTCAATTCGATAGTTCCAATTTCTACGCATTTATAACACAACCTTTTATATCACCTTATTATATTAGAACTTTTGTAGCAGGCAATTATATATGTTTACGATTATAATATATTGATGGCAAAAACCCGTAGTAATTTTTAACTGTGGATTCAATGTATATTTTTAGAATGGTTGTCAGGCATTCAGATTTCCTGAAAGTATGCTTCCTATTACTTTAATTATGGTTCGTCTACATGGATACACAAAAATATTGTATAGGATAAAGGATGTTTAAGAGTTTGAACGATATTGGTAAGTTTTAAAGACTGGTAGAAGTGAAAGTTGAGTCTAAGTAATTTGGAATAACATTTTAAATTAAATAACAATCTTGAATTCGATATAAATATAGCTACTATATTTAAACCGGGGTTTGAGAGGTTTGGTACCCCCTTCCCCTTATCACATAGAATTATTTGTCAAATATTTCTTTTTTCTAAACCTAGATTTAATTCTTTATATCGTAGGCTTATTTACAGTTTTCGCTATTTTACCCCTTGAACTGCAATCTGTTATTTTAGAATTGAAATACAGGATAAGAGTAAGTCGTTCCAGTGTCATGTCAGATTATTTTTATTTACACTGTTAAAAATTTCTGTAAATTTAATGTAAATATTTATCCAGAGTCTCTGTAAATTTACAGCAATTCATAATTAAAAGTGAATAATCGAGATTCCCAATCTTTATTCTGTATTTTTACCTAAATTTTTTAATTAATTATTTAATTAAAATTAAAAATGACTCTTTCTACTTTAGAAAAAGCATTCTAAGTTCGAAATATGTTCTCACCAATAATTAATTAAATTGATATTAGTTATTAAAATGAATGTATAAAATAAGTTTTTTAACATCTCCGTTTATTTTTCTCTGTAATTTTACGTAAGACTTCAGATAATACATTACACAGAGTTTTCTGATGAAATTTTTAACAGTGTAAGAACAATCAATATCATTGTGTTTTACTTATATTTTTAAACTCTTGTTTTTATTTTTCTAAAAACAACACTTTAAGATTTAAAAATATATCATCCTATAATGTTTATACAGTAGAAAGAGTAGAAAAACAAACATTTGGCAGAGATCTGAATTATTAATGCTTTAGGCAGAACGTTAAACAGATTTTCGAAAATAAAAGAAAATGTGAAGTTGATATTTCTTGTATTTTTTCAAAAGTACTTTAATTTTCTTAAAAAGTTTGCCAACGACTTCAATTAACGCAGGTTTTTGTTTTAAAAATTTATACTGTCACATGACTTAAATAAGCTTAAATTAAATTGAATCTATTAAAAATTTTAAATTATACTGATGAACATTTTTTTTCAGCACTCTCTATTGCACTAACTTCTTAAAAAGGGATTTTGCATAAGATGGAGAACAAATAATTTAAATTATATACGTGGAGAATTATATAGTTCAAACAGAGAATAATTTTATCTTTATGTGAAAGAATCTACGCACAAATACTTATTGTCTTAAAAAAACAATATTTTAAAAATATCTTAAAAGTTTAGCTCTAAAAAATAACATTAATCATTGATTTTGATCAATGAAAAAAAAAAAAAAAAAAAAAGAGAGAAAAATAAATATTACTCCGTAAGCAATAACACACAATTATTTTTATTTTTGCTTATTAACTATTTCTTATTATTATTGATTGTTAAAATTTAAATTATTATAAACTATTATAATAATTAAAAATTAAAAATAAAGTTGCTAGTTTTAAAATTTAATTACTGTCATAATTTTAAATGAGATTGAAGCTAATTATTCAAACGTAATAAAAATATATTACTATCTACAAAATCTGTTGCATAATCGTGATTCCAAAATAAATATTATCAAAAATAATCAAATTTACTTACATGAACGTCTTTTTTATATAATCATTAAATAAAACAATTTTAAATTTAAATACAGAATAAAAAAGAAAGCATAAATATAAATAAATAGAAGTAATTAGCAAATTATTAGGTTTAGTTATCTTATTAAAAGAATGTAACATATAATTTCATGGAGAAAATTATTTTAATGAAGTCTTACAGATATTATATGATAAGCAGAAAATATAATTCATAGCGTAATCTCTACAACGTTAGCATTATTATCAAAAATTATTATTTTTAAATTAATGCTTTTAATGATAAGACATTTGTTTATTTCTGCAAATAATTTTATAAATGAAAAATAACTGCAATTACTTTAATTTACTTTAATTTTCTTTAAAAAAAAAAAAAAAAAAAGTTAGACAAAAATAGAAGAAGTAAAAAGTAAAAAGTGAATTGTGCATGACTGTGGATAATTAAGTTAATTTGTTAAGAAAATTTATTCATTGCATAATAGCTGTATGAAAATGTTCCTTCTATTTATCCTTAGAAAGATATTTTCTAAAAGAAATAAATTAGTAAGCAATTTCCCGAACTTTATTTTTTAAAGACCTTTCTGCTTTAATGCAGCATACCTTCATTTAATTTAATTAACACTTGTTATGCACATGTTATTTTAACAATAATTAATTGAAACAAGTAAATAAGGCTGCATTTATACATTAAATGCTTTTTAATATACTACACGATTATATTTCCGACTCACTTTTTTTTAATCTTCAAGTTATCATTAATAAAAATTACAGCATTATATTTATTTTGCACGTACATTGCATAAATTTAAAAGTAATCAGCCCTGAAAACATAAGGATTTAGTAATTAAATATTATAAAATAAAGTAAATATATATTTTTTAAATAATCATGTAAATATAAATTTGTAAATATAAATTGAAATCAGCGAAGTTTCCGTTAAACTACACTGCCAGCTTCCCTATTCAAGAAAAGTATACAGTACTTGCCTTTGTAGCAAATTGATGTAAAATTCAGAGACCATTTATTAATGTATCCCTTCCTTTCTTCGAGAAAAATGTGCATAACGTTATCGAGCATAAATTTATTTTAAAGGTCAGTGACCGGTACAGTGACAGTCACTTACTCTGATGTTGCGTACAATTATTTTACAGTGAAGTGAAATGTATGAAAATTTTAACATATATTTTAAAGTACAGTTTAAATTACGCATGATATTAAATATATTGAATTAATCATGTGTTCCAAGAAACCTAGTAATGTAAAAATGTTTTAATAATTTACAATTTTATAGGTAATGTGTGACCATAACTCATTCACAGGATAAAAATTTGTTTTAATAACATAGAATTGCAGATAAGAAAAAAAAAAAATCGATACACTGCATTTAGCTTTCATAGAATTTTATAGTAATACTCTTTAACATGAAGATCACAAGACTCTCGGTGAATATCAAATCTGTTTCCGATTTTCTTGTACACGTGAATAAGCATTTGTGGAGTCATAATAGTTGTTTCTATAGTGATTTTACTTTTTTACTTTCTCTCACCTATAAGGTAGAGAAAGTATTGTTTTGGGGTCAAATTTTCGAACGCGAGTTTTTGTTATATTTACATGTTCTAAGGTCAAATGAATACGAAAATCATGTTTTTAGCAAGTGGTCTGTGTGTATGTCTGTGTGTGTGTGTTTTCGTATAAGGTGGAAACCGAGGACATGCTCTTGTTTACACACCTTCTAACCGAGGACGTCGTTCAAAACGAGGACGTCCTCGGTTTGAAATCCTGTCGGATTTCGTTTCTAGGACCTAAATTTATACTAAGAAATGTTTTTTTTACTTTTTTAAAATATGTCCTCAGTTTCCGGTTTTTTCATTTTTAAGTGTGTGTAGTTTACACACTTCTGTCACAGAAGTGTGTAAGAAGTCCTCGGTTTGCGGATGCAAATGCAAACGGAGTGTTGTCCTCGGTTACACGATGTGGATACATATGAGTGTGTAAATCCATTCCACTTCTTTTATTTTCTGAAAAGTATTCTTTATCTTATGTATCTATATTATTTTCTTTTTTATCTTTTTCTTTTCTTTTTCTTTTAATTTTTATTAATGAACTTATATGCATACTTTCTGGTAAAAGATAATTGATTTCTTAATAATGACAATTTTTTTCCTGAAATAATTATTGTGATTTGTGACCTATAACATTTACTGAATGTGTTCATTTAATGTTTTAAAATTACTTACTGTCTCATTATTGATGATATTTATAATAAAAAATACCAATTACTTATTTGTAAATTTTTAAAATTGGAAGAGAAATAATTATTCATAATCTTTGTCACGTTTGGTTTTAAACTTTCCTTTAAAATTGTTTGTTACGTTAAAATACAATATATATATATTTTTTTTCTTTACGTTTAATTTTTTTTTTTTTTTTTTTTTTTTTAAATCAGATAAAACTTTATTTCGTAGCTTTATTTTCGTAAAACTTTATTATGTAAACTATTTATTTTTATTTTCTAGAATCAACATATGAATAAAAATATTTATATCACACAATTTCTTTCCTTATTGCTGTTGGGGAAAATTTAGAGTCTCATTTTTGAAAATAGATTTTCATAATGAATTCACTGTAAATGGTAGGTCTTAGTTCTCGTATGCATAAGCATACAGTGAATTAATAAACGATGATATTGATTTTTTTTTTTTTTTTTTTTTTTTTTTTTTACATTTATAAAGCATTTTTTTAATTAATAAATATCTACACAAAACGTTGGCTAAATGAAATATGCAAGTTATGAAAAATCAAATATTTTGTAAAATATTTTATGTAATTATTGCATAATTTTTAAAACATTAAAACATACATTTAATTTAACATTCAATTGCACATCTTTATGTTAAAATAGTCAAGATAATTTTTAAAATATGTAATTTAAATTCCGAATTAAGGCAAATATTTCAAAATGTTTCGGAACTAATACGTACAAAAAGTCTTTATTTGCATGTTTGTGACTATGTCCACGATGGCAAGTATGTTAAATTGTCTTCGAAGGCGGGTTTATTAAAATGTCCTCGAAAGCAGGTGTACTAAAATGTCCTCGACGGCGGATGTGCTAAAAGTCCTCGAAGGCGGGTGTGTTAAAAGGTCCTCGAAGGCAGGTGTGTTAAAAAGTCCTCGTTTGCATCTGTGTTAAAACGTCCTCGTTGGCATGTGAGTTAACATGTCCTCGAAGGCAGGTGTGTTCAAATGTCCTCGAAGGCAGGTGTGTTAAAATGTCCTCGTTTGCATGTGTGTTAAATGTCCTCGAAAGCAGGTGTGTTAAAATGTCCTCGAAGGCAGGTGTGTTAAAATATCCTCATTTGCATGTGTGTTAAATGTCCTCGAAAGCAGGTGTGTTAAATGTCCTCGAATGCAGGTGTGTTAAATTGTCCTCGATTGCGGGTGTATTAAATGTCCACGAAAGCAGGTGTGTTGATTACCCTCGAAAGCAAATTTATCAAAATGTTCTTGTTCGCATATGTTTAAGATTTCCTGAAAAGCAGATTTGTCGAAAAAATCTTCATTTACCAGCAGGGGCGCCGACTTAAAAAAATGCTGTGGCTGCTCTGCTCAAAGGTATAGCTTAAGTGGGGGAAGTGGTATTCCCTCCCCCAATATTTTGAAAAATGTGGTGGCACGTAAAGTTTTTTTCTTTATCTTTCTTTATGTGCAGTTTTGCGCCTTAAAGTTCATTTTAAAGTGGTTCATAATTTTGTTCATTAGCGTAATGTATCAAAAATGCTAAGATTTGTGTATCGCGAGCCGCTTATGGCGACGAGCTGATTGGTCGACAAGCAAAAAATTTTGCATTAAAAAGTCTGACTTTGCAAATTTCCGCTCGGTGTGATCTTAAACGCCTTCTTCCCTTTTCAGACAAATACAACAGCCTGTTTGTCTGTTTATAAACTATCCTTGAAAATTTTGACCGTATTTACGACCTTTAAAAAATCTGACCATAGCATAAATTCTCAATTGGTGGCGTCTATGTAAATTTTTCCCGTTTCAGACAGTTACTATCAATAGCATGTTCGCTTATCCTGTAAACGACACTTTAACATTCTAATCTTATCGTGTTTCCGCTCCGTGGCGTCTGCGGCGTCCTTCCTTCTTTTCAGATACATGGAATTGTCTCGAAAGTAAAAACGGGGGTCTTTTTAAGTGGTCCTTGCCCATATTTATACGATTTTCGGAGAAAACCACGGAAAACTACATATAAGGGCGAGCTGGGATCGAATTGGCACTACCGTGGATTTTAAAAAGCTCATTTGCTTTGCGCCCCTGTTAGCGCTGCATCTTTGCTTACTTGACAAAACACTTTATCTTAATTTCATTGTAAGAATCCTAAGGAAATGTATTTTCCAAGTGAAATTTCCTTCCAGAGCATCCATTTTTTTTAGAATTGTTTCAGGTTGAATATTCTATTTATTAGGATTTGAAGCAAAATTGCTTTTATTCAGTGATTTAAATTAATCTTATTTAAACAAAAAACAAAAAAACTTATCCACTTCTCATATATATGCTTTAAAAGCATACATATGAGTAAATTAGCCTGATATTTAGGGTGTTACACACAGTTAAATAATCTAGTGATTGTATGACTGATTCTAGGCTATGAAAGAAAAACTCTAAATTAATCCGTTTAGTCTGACATTTCCAACATCCCTAGTCAGCTAGAAAATGTCGATTCAATATCGATAACTACATTGAAAACCCACATATCCTTTGAAGGTTGGCGTCAGGAAATCGCTTTCTGCTTTATGGTAAACTTACATGTTTACTATTCATTCAAATGTATAAGACCTGTGAAGAGTTGTCATTTCGAAAAGTGAACTGAGGTGGGGTAGAATACAAAGAAAAAGAATTGGGTTGGAATTAAGGCCGACTTGCTGTTCTTGGATCCCAGGCCTGAGGGGGTGTGCCCTCCGTGGGGGGGTCTTTCTAAGGGACCCTATCTCGTATTTACGCAAATTTCGGAGAAAAACCACGGACATCTCAGAACGGCTAGGCGGACGAGTGCGACCTGGGATCGAACCCGGCACCTCACGTCTACCAGCTTTGAGCGCAGTAAAAAGAAAAAAAGAGTGATTAAAAAATAAATCGCAAGTGTACCTGTCGCTTTAAGCTGGTGTTATGATTTCTTTAACATAATTAAATAAATGATTTGAAGGAGAAAGCTAAAATATTTGATACGTTAAATTAAAATTAATATTATTATTTAAATATTGATTTTAAAATTCGTATAACTTTTAGACAGTTAAAATTGAGATAATTACTCTGAAACTTCTAAGAGCAATTTTTATACCATTACCATAAGATTTTAAAAGATGTTAAAAGATATTACAGAAAACATAAATTAAACATTAGAAAAACTAAATTTTAAATATTATAATTCAAAACATTTTTGTTAAATTTTAATGCACAGAAGAATTTTAACCATATATATATGTATATATTATCCTTTAAAAATATTTGGTAATATTAATAATTTTGTTATCTCCGATTTTTGTATATAAGACCGCATTGAAAAAAAAAAAAAAGAAAGAAAGATAGATAGATAGAAGGTGCGCAGTTTAACTCCCAACCGGCTAATTTTATTCCAGATTTGAAGTCAAAAAATGCCAAAAATTTTAATGCTTATTTTCATATATATTTTTTAAATATAATAACATCATTTGCATAAACATTTCCTAAATATATATATATATATATATATATATATATATATATATATATTAAATAAATAAAAAAATAATTAATTAATTAATTAATTAAATCATATAAATAAATAAAATAAAATAAAAATAAATAAATAAGTGTGCAAGTAAAAAGTACCTTTAAAGTTGTCTTTCACTGTCCGGGTTTAAGCTACTAATGGATTTGTACTAGATTTTTTGTTTGTTTGTTTTTTTCTCTCTCTCCTTTTTAATGCATTTATTTGCGGAATTTTACATTAATTTACTTTTATCAACTTCGATTCTTGTTTGTTTGTTTGTTTGTTTTGTACAAATCTTGGAAGCTATTTTTAACTAACTTCCCTACTAGCTAGACATTTGAAACTTTCACAGTAGCTCAGAACCCGATGACAACACAATACTTCCAAGTCAGATTTTCGAATTTTCGAATAGTTTTCTTTTAATTAATTAAAATATGAAAATAATAAGCTACTAATAGCAATAAAAATAGCCATTGAAGTATTAGCTGTAATTTAAATGTTGGCAAAAAAAAAAAAAAAAAAAAAAATACCAGTTGTTCATTTTGCTTTGACATAAAAATAAATACATTTAATTAAATTTTCACGTTTAATTAAAACGTGAAAGTTGAAAATTTATAAAAAGTTAAATGATGCATCTAAAAACAAATTGACATCATTATCACTTTAAAAATTTCATACACATTGATAAGTGCTTATGTATAATGCTAATATACGTTGTTCTAAAAGGAGTAATATTTTATTTTTAAAACCAACTTTTTTTTTTTTCATTACAATTATTAGTTCACTGAACTGTGTCCATGAGCATAAATATTGCTTATAAATTATTTTTTTTTTATCCTCGTCCATTACATTAATGATTCACAAAAAATTTAAAAACATGGTATATAACTTTTTTTTAACTTATAATTTTTTTATTAAATTAATTATTATCTTTTTTCACGGGGAACCAGTGTAAAAGACCTTATTTATTAGTTTTTTAATTTACAGCGGATGTATTTTCACTATTACTAATTAAATAAATTATTTTTAGATTCAAGCTAAGTATAACATATCAACAGAAACTAAGTTCCAATAAATAAATAAATAAATAATAATCTGAAAGTAACTATTTTTGATTATTCTCAATCAAATATTTAGTCAAGGTTAAAATCTTTTTTCCTGCCCTCCCCTATCCCCTCCCAGTTGTCCCTTATTATATTTTATTTCCTTTTACCTACATTTCGTAGAGAAATAATTTTGGATCAATTTACCGAAAATTAATTTTTCCTATGATTAGACATTTTAAGGTCTACCGAATCTGAATATCGATTTTTAACAGTTTGTAACGGTATGTATAAATCTATTATCAGTATAATTAAGTAATAACAATAATAACAATAGCAGAAAACCAAAATTTGATACTCAAAATTTGTATAATATGTTGATATTACTTGCAACATTTATTGAGTCCAGGCCGACGTGTTACTTTTTTGCAAATAATTAAAAGAAAAAGTGTCAATTGATAAAAGAAAATATTTCGTTGTGTACACAGCATCCTTATAATTTTTCAAGAGTTTTTTTTTTAAACGGCTTTTTATCTAATTACAAAAAGCACAAAATAAAAATGTAAGTGAAAATAAGTAAATAAATAAATTTTTTAGAAGCTATTTATTGAAATTGTAATTTCTCATCGTGTCTTCGTGACACGCCAAAAAACAAGGTGCCTCCCCTTTAAAGTAAATATAAGCAACGCATTGCATTCCTCGTTAGCTCCGTTAGTTAGAGCATCATGTTGATAACGGTTGGCTATGAGTTCAATCCTCGAAAGGCCGATATGGTAATTTTTGGAGATATTTTAGAAAATGTGTCAATTAGTAAAAGAAAGTATTAAAAAAAAAAAAAAAAAAAAAAAAACTCAGTCCAGCAGGTGGAAATAGTTTAGACCTGAAAGTGTTAAATCTCCATTTTTCAGGTAAGATATTTTCACCCATTTTAACTGATTACATGAAGTTGAATTGTCATCGTGTTTTCTGTCACGCTAAAAATTAAGACACTTCCACTTAAAAAAAAAAAAAAAAGAAAAAGAAAAGAAAAAGTAAGTAAGCATTTCATTGTATCTCTATCTCTTAATGGCTTAGTTGGTTAGAGTGTCACGTTAATTTTTTAAATTATTAATAGAAATGGTGCCACTTGATAAACGGAAATATTTCGTTGTGTACACAGTATCCTAATAATTTTTGAAGAGTTTTTAAAATAGCTTTTTATCTAGTTACTAAAAATCACAAAATAAAAATTTAAATAAAAATAAATAAATATAATTTTTTAGAAGCATTTTATGGAAATTGGATTTCGCTATCGCGTCTTCATGTCACGCTAATAAATAAGACAACTCAACTTAAAAAAAAAAAAAATGTCAGCAGTCCTTATTGACGCTTGTTGGCGCAGTTTGTTAGAGCGTCAAGTTGCTAATGCGATGGTGCTGAGTTCCATCCCCGAAGGATCGATGCGTTAAATTTTACAGATAATTAATAGAAAATGTGTCAATCGCTAAAAGGAAATTTTTCATTGTCTAAAAGGTACAAAATAAAAAGATATATATATATATATATATTATTCTTTTAGAAACTTTTTATTGAAAGTGGATTTTTATCATCGTGTTTTTGTGTCATTCTGAAAAAGAAGACGTCTCCGCTCGTTAGCACATTTGGTTAGAGTGTCATGGTGATAATGCGATGCTCGTGGGATTGATCCTCGTAAGCCGACGTGTTACTTTTTTGCCGATAATTAATAGAAACGATGTCAATTGAAAAAAGAAAATCTTTCATTGTCTACACAGGTTCCTAAGGAATTTCGATAGTATTTTTAAAGAAGCTTTTTTTTTTTTTCTTTTGAGTTACTAAACGCAAAAAACAAAAATGTCAGTAAAAATAAAAATAAAAATAACACTGAAAGTTTTTTATTATTGTGGAGCCCTAAAAAGCCTAAAATAAAAATTTATTCTTGAAGAGACATGCTATAAAATCATAAAAGTTTCAACTACAAGAAAATTTTAAGGAAAAATATACATATTTCACTTTTGCAAAACATGAAAAATTTTAAATATTCCAAATATTTTAAAAAGCGTTCGAGAACAATATTCATTTTGTATAAGTATTTTTTAGATTTTTCTAGAATGTTTTATGACTTTTTCTTGACAGTTGTTAGACTTTTGGTTAGAACGTCATGCTGATAACGCGATGGTCCCGGATTCGATCCTAGAAAGACGATATAGTACTTTTTTTGCAGATAAATAATCGAAAAAAAAAAATGTTAATTGATAAAAAAAAATCTTCCGTTGTCTACAAAATATCCTAAGAAATTTTAATTAGTTTTTTAAGTAGCTTTTTTCTTTTTGGTAACTAAAAAATCAAAATGAAATTTAAGTAAAAAATAATTTTTTAAAGTTAGAAGCTTTTTATTGTGAAGCCCTAAAACGCATAAAATAAAATTTATTCTGGCAAAGACATGCTAAAGAAATGAAAGTTTCAACACTAAAAAAAATTTAGAGAAAAATATAGGTACTTTCCTTTTGCAAGAGATGAATTTTTTTTAATGTTCAAAATATTTTTAAAAGCTTTCGAGACATTTGAAATGTCTGGCTTAACGAATGATTATAGAAAAATTAATAACTAAGAATATTGGTCTTTAAAGCTTTTTAAAATATATTGAACATTAAAAAATTTTCATCTCTTGCAAAAGGAAAGTACCTATATTTTTCTTTAAAATTTTCTTAGTGTTGAAACTTTCATTTCTTTGTAGCATGTCTTTGCCAGAATTTTTTTTATTTTATGCTTTTTAGGGCTTCACAATAAAAAGCTTCTAACTTTAAAAAATGATTTTTTGCTTAAATTTTATTTTATTTGTTTGTTTGTTCTTCTGGATTACAATGTCATTTCTCTCTCTCTCTCTCTTTTTTTTTTTTTTTTTTTAAATTTAATTCTACTACTTTGTTTCCTTTTCTCCCCCCCCCCTCTCTCTCACACACTCTCTCTCTGCAAAATTTATAAAAATACAGATTTTCTTTCTTTTTTTTTTTCATGTGGATAAAAATTCTCTTAATAATATGAAATTTAAATTTTCTATAAGAATTAATGAGACTCGTGAATGTTTAACGGATGTAGCACCAATCTATATATATATAAATGGTTAAGAGATTTTTTAGTCTGTTTGTCTGTGTGTTGACGCAAGTTGCCACCAGATTTTCATACTTAAGTTAATTTAAAAAAATCTAATTGTCCGATCGATAAGTTGACGGATTCAGAAAAAAAGGCCCCTTTCATTTGGTACCTTATTTGTAATGAAATTTTGATTAGATTTTTTAAAATTAATTAAAATGTGAAAATAATAATAATACTAATAATAATAAATAAATAAATAAATAATGATAATAATATTAAATTTGCTCCCGCACATAAAAAAAAATAAAAATATGAAAATCGAGTAAAAAAAAAAAAAAAAAAAAAAAAAAAATAATAATAATAAAATAATATACCTCAATTTTAGATTTTTTTTTTCCTCCTTTTGTTTAAACAGTATGTTTTTGGCACGGATGAATCGCGCTTGGCATGAAAGCTAATTCAGCATTACATTAAAGAGCTTTACTTAAATTTATTATAGAGCTTTACTTGATAATCATTAGCATTAACGAGCTTTACTTGATAATCCTGGGTATTTTTTTTAATTTTAATGCTGAAATAGATCGGACATTTTTCGCCAAGGACTCCACTTTCGTAATAGCCACTTTAAGGCAAGTAACGCATAAAAAATATAAATAAATTATAAAATATTGAAAAACAGAAAAGAAAGAAAACGAAAAGAAAAGAAAATAATAATAATAATAATAATAATAACATAAATTATGTATTTTTGTCTAAAGTGACGATAAAAATTCAAAAGTCGCGAAGGGGAGCTACATTAAGGCTGTACCAGGATCAGGTTTACATATTTCATTATTTCTTTTTCTTTATACCAACTACTATTAACTAACTCAACTACTATTATAACCACAAAAATTAATTATCTCATGCGATAGACGTAGCTGATCATAGCACATTGTAATAATATACGAGTATATGGTGTGAAATTGTTGTCATTTTATGGTTGATCGAATAAAGCAAATAAATATACAAAATAACGTGAAAGAGAATATCATATACACCACATATAGTGTTGTTCATATGTAACTGAGATTCAAACATAAAATGGCTACTTCAATTTTTTCGATACTGTCCGTTTCGAAACTGTCATCTGATAAGCACTCAAACGGAAGCCTACTGGTAAGCTATTGTCACCGGCAATAGGGACAGATACACGAGAGACTGCGAATGAGCGGGTCGCTGTCAAAGGCAGCGGGGAACCAAAGCGGGCTTTAAAGCAATTTCATGATTTCTTTAAATTTCATTTTTGTTTGTAAAGCGATATAGAAAAGAATTTCCTTTAAATATAGTGACCAGCGAAGCGAGGAAAACCTTCGTTGATTCACTACCTTCATTGATTTCATGAATTAAAAAATGGTTTCGTTAACAAACTTTGATCTATTGGCACGCAGGCAGCATCAGGCCGAGTTTTGTACATTTCGAGTTTGAGATTTTCCCCGAATTCGGAATTATGTTCGTTCCCGATTTGAGAGGGGGCTAACACCCCTCTCACACAAGAATGTATTTCATACAAATCTGTTTCTAAAACTGCATTAAGATCTTTCTTAAAGTATAGTGGAAATGTTGAAAAAAAAAATGTTTTACATACCTTAAATTTTAATATTAAGTTTATATTAATGTAGGTAAAAAAAGCAAATGATTTGTTTCAAAAATATTTATATAAAATAAAAAATAATCATAATAATAATTTGCCTATAAAAGAAAACCACCTCATGATTCAAGTTAAAGTATTTTATTAATTTTAAGTAAAATAAGAGTTCTTTAAAATGTTTGAACGAAATACAAAATTTCAATTCATATTCATAAAACAATCGGCTTGAGGTATTAAAAAAAAAAAAAAAAAAAAAAAAAAATGCATTGTCACCGTGTTCTTAAATATACTGAAAGTTTTAAATGTCTATCTAGTCGGAACGTTATATGATTGTTGAATCATTTAAACTGGCTAAAAGTATTTTAAAAATGCATTGTCATCATGTTCTGAGCTATTTTAAAAGTTTCAAATGTCTAGCTAGTCGGGAAATTAGTTAAAAATCGATTGCAAGATTTGCACTGGGCAAACAAACAAACAAAAAAGAAACCAAGTAAACATGGTAATAAAAAGTCGATTTTTTTTTTTTTTTTTTTTTTTTTTTTCTTAACAAAGAAAGTTATATTTCTATTAATATATGATAATCTCGTAAAAATTTATAAAGATGAGTAAAATCTTCATAATCACATGCTACATTTAAAATGCATTTAAAGCATTGCATTTTATAGGTTGATCCAAAACATTTTGACGTTTCCTTAATTTTTTTTACTAGTCCCCTCTTCCGCTTCAGGTCACAATTTTTATACAAATGTATAAGATATAACAATTTCTTTACATTATTAATTTTTTTAATTAAATATTAAAATTTCACACTATTAAATGTGACTCATAAAGAACGTTTCTAGATGTTTGACAACTGTTATACTCAACATCGGTTGTTCAGTCTAGACCTACGTGTGATACGATCACATGTGGGTTTAATTTTTTTTTTTTTAATTTTCATATTTATTTTTATCAATCACATTAGCAAGTTCATATTCTTCATAAATCCAATTCAAAACTGTATCCAAATCTTTAATATCTATATACAGGGCTCGAAATTTCAATTCATATTGCACTCGCCAAAAAAAGTTTTACTCGCCACGAAATAGGCTTGTCATATTTTTCCATTTATACGCAGTTTAGGTTTTTTATTTTTCCTAACTATTTCAAATGTTTTTACAAATATGTCTAAAATTAAATATATTAAAAGTGTGTCGTATATCATCATGTTTCATACTCAGCTATAATTAAAAATCATTATAATGAGATTTGAAAAAGATTAAAATGTCTAATAACATATATGCATAGAGTCATTAAAGAAAAAAAGAAGAAAAAGAATTATTTGTCAAACAATATTCTGTAAAAGTATTTTTATTATGAAAGATTAAGCTTTCTTTTCTTATTTATCTATTTATTTACTTAACGTTTTATATTAGAAATGTCTTTTTCGTCCATTTTATTTTTGCAATTAGACAGAATGTCGATGTTTATAACTTGTTCATTGTTGTCATTTGAAATAAACATTTCGCAATAACTTTTTCGATAAAATCGTTGCTTATAAATCATTACAAGCGCAAATCATTGACGTTTCAGTAAAAAACTAGAAAATATGAACAGTTTTTTATTTTTATTTATTTATATTTTTTTAAATCATTATACAACAAAATAAACATAGGCAGTATTTTTAAAAGGGCTCGGGCTCATTTTCAAGTGACAATATCGCATAGGCAAACTTTCGCGTATCTCTTTTCTCGGATAGTGGGCGACGGACAAAGAGGCTTTCCACTCGTCTATTCTCACTCTGCTTGGAGAAATAACAGAGTAAGAAACAAAACTGCCTATGATATCAAAACTTTTATGTATGCACTAAGCATTTTTCCTTTTCCAAGCTGGCGCGATCTCGCACAGCGCACACACAGACTCGGGTCTCCGAGAATCTAAAAAGGAGAGGTTAAATATGAGGTTATAAGATGGCAAGATTTTGCCATATTTAAATCTATAAAAAAAAATGTTTTCTGTTACCGTATCGTGTAAGAATTGTATCTATAACTAGACCAAATTTTTACTCGCTACAGTAAAAATTTCACTCGGCAATTGCAAGCTGGCGAGCGGAAATTTCGTGCCTTGCCTATACTATTTAATAAATACTGAAAATCATAAGTATATACTGATTAAATTTTAACATTATTATATTTGAGTTCTTTCATAATATCATAGCTACTTTTAATAATGGAGCTATTAGTTAAACTATCAGTTATAGTTTGTAAAATTTTACCTGCCTTATTTACATAAGTATTATAACCACTGGTTACTTTTCGAAATTTTAAAGAGTTTTTGTGAAACGTTGGAGTAAGAAAAACACAAGGAAAATTTATATTACAGTACTGATATTAATTTTTCTGTATTTTGCAGTAATTCTATTTTTAATATCACGAATATTACAATTATTCCTATAATAATTATTATTGTCGTATTTTGTCGAGGATATAACTGCGTAAATGACTTTTTAGGAAGATTTTTTTTTTTTTTTTTTTTTTCTTTTTTATACACCCATCGCTTTTTTCCCTTTTCACCAGTATGAATATGAGGGTGACTTCTTAAACTACTCATTTCATTAGTATCATATGTGGGTCTAGGTTCAGTTAACCAACTTAATATTTAAGGGGATTTGGCATCACTAAACGTTTCTTATAAAAGCTTATATTTTCATTTAATATTTATAAATTGAACTATATTATATATATTCAATAAAATATATATTCAGGCAACATTTCTTATGGTTTTTGATACATTTTCACAGATTTGAATTCTTTAAATTGCGCTTTCTCAGTTTGCATTTTTTCATGAATTCCTGATCTCCAGCACGTTAAACTTTTTACAGTTAATTAAGAAAATGCTTATTATTTTTCGGATGTTTATTAGAATCTAATTAAAAGTGTTATGGATGCACTCTGAAATTTATGATTTTTTTAAAGGGAAAAAAAAAAATTTAAAATGTGTGTGTATGTATGTAATAATATTCAAAATAAATATGATTTTTGTTATATTTTATTTTTAAGTTATATATATATATATATATATATATATATATACATATCAGTGGCGTATTCTCTGGGTATGCTAGGCATGCGCCGCATACCCACTAAAAACTTTAAACAGAAAACTCTAAACTTTAAACAGAATTTATTTAAAAATAAACTATTTGAACTAATTTTGTTAAACACTCGCTTCCATTTATACAGTATCAATCATTCAGTTTTGAAAAATTATAGTGAAAGGAAATTTCTTTTGTTACATTATTCCTGGATAAATTCGAGTGTTTTTCCCCCCCTTACTATTGTCGTTACTTCCCTCCCGCTTTGTTTAGGAGACATCTGCTGACCAGTATCGTCCCGGAGATACCCTCCCTCTCTTTTGCTGACCGGTTATTGCTTAGGTCATGCTGCCTTTCTAAAGCATGCCCTGATATAGGGATTTTTTGCTATTTGAGGGAATATTCAAGGAGTTCCGCTGTATAAACGACCCAAGGCATGCTGCCCTAGCAGAGCATATTCTGGAGTTTGGGGGAATTTTTTAAAGAATAGGGATTTTGTTACCTTCGGTAGAGATGTTCGCATGAGGAGAGACTTTTCCGACTGATTGATAAATTAAAACTTATACTTTATTTTACAATAGTGAAAAAAAAAAAAAAAAATGATTTGAAAATGATGATTAAATTGCAAAATAAAATTTGGATAAATTTCCAAAAGTTGTTTTATGTGCCAGAAAAGTTGCTTTTTTGTATGTATTTATTTATTTATTATTATTATTATTATTTTAAATCTAAATAACTTATTCTAAGCGAAGACTTCCTCCAGAAATAAAAGTATGTACAAATTTTGTTTATTCAATAATATGAATAAAGCAAAATGTCTTCTTCATGTGTGCCTGTATGCGCTATGAAGGTCAGGCCACTGACGCAGATTTACAAAAAATTAACAGATGCGTGCGTAGCTTTGATCGTGCAGGTGTGCATAGAATTTTTTCTTTCTTTCTTTTTACTTTCTTTTTCTTTTCTTTTGTGTGTGTGTATGTGCTTATTTTCAAATCTAAATTTCTTAAATTATTTTATTTGTTTATTTATTTATTTATTTTGGAATGTTCCGTTAATTTTTCTGCTTATTTTTTTTTCTTAAATTTTAATTTAAATTGCGTGGTTTTTTTTTTTTTTTTTTTTTTTCAATCCATCTGCATTTTTTATAAAAGATCGCTATTCTATTTATTTTTCCTTCTTTCGCATTAAGTCATGCGATCAAATAGTTTTTATATGATAAAATTTTAATACTGTTTCTTTTTTCTTTTTTTTTTTTAATACACATAATAGTTGCGTTTTCAAAAATTGTTTATGTAAAGGCGTAATACCCTCTTTTGAAGAAGAATGTTTATTATTTTTAATATATTGTTTCTATCGAAATCAAATGGTAATATTATAGAGAGAATTAAACTTATTAATTTTTTAACTTTATTAAAAATTGTAACAATTAACTTCTTGTGTACTAACTATCAGAGATCAGATAAGCACCTACATTGAAACGCTCGCTTAAGGTGCTGCCACTAGCAGTGGGATCTCCAATCTGACATAGTGTGGTCGTGAAAGACACAGCAGAACGCCGCGAACACCTGAAGCCAAGTTTTCAGCGATTTCAGTGGATTTTTTCTTGCCGGTTCTCACTATTTGTTCTTTCTTTCTTTCTTTTTTCTTTTTTCTTTTTTTTTTTTTTCTCTTTTTTGTTTCTAAAGTGATATAAAAAATTGTGATTAAATTTCTTTGAAAATTCATTTAAATACAGCGATCAATGAAGCGACCAAATGGGCCTTCAATAAGTTAATATAAGAATCCTTTAGATATGAGTTATCTAAAATTACCAAGAAATTGGAGGCCCATCAGCGGCCGAACGGTTCTGCTCTCAAAGTTGGTAGATGGGAAGTGTCGGGTTCCATAGTTTTCTCCGAAAGACGCGTAAATAAGGCTAGGACTCCTTAGAAAGACCCACGACGGACGGCATTCCACCCATAGGCCTAGGACCCAAGTGTAGTCAATCGGACTTGAATTCTACCAACCAACCATCCAAGAAACTGGAAAAATGCAAGCTTAAATTTGATGAAATGATATCGTCTTGATCAGTAGTGTTCTTTCCATAGTTCGCTTCAGAGCATGCCCAGATTCAAATGTCACGGTACGCCACTAATACATATATATATATATATATATATATATATATATATTTATTTAAGGTATTACAAAATCCATCCCTAATTATTTTAAGTAGGTCTTATAACACACTGCCAAAAATATTAAGTATTTTCTTAGATATCTGTAGAAGTGTTAGCATTTTGAGGATTATGAATTCATGGAAAAGATGCAAACCGATTAAACGCAATTTTAAGACTTCAAATCCTTAAAAAAAAAGGACCAAAAACAATATGAATTGTTGCCTAATACATATTTTATTGATCAAACATAATATAGTTCAATTTACAAGTATCAAATGGAAATATAAGTTTTTGTATTAAACCATCGGTGGTGCTAAGTCTCCTTAAGATAGCTAGTCAGAAATATATATAATATATATATATATATATATATATATATATATATATATATATATATATATATATAACCTGATTCAATTTTAACGCATATCCACCTTTAGCAGCGTAATGATGCTGCAACTTTTCCCATGTGCAGATAGCTATATTTGAGCTTCTGGTGTGTATTAGAGCACCAAATTTTTTTATGAGAGAGGGTTGAACAATACTTATTAGGTATGGGTGCATATTGACACTTAATGCATCATTTTTCATGATTTGTTTAGTTTTTCGACTTCTTGAAGTGATAAAATGATAGTGAAGATATTTTTCGGATGACGAAGCATATTTTTAGATTCTTTAGCTAGACATACTGTCCTGTTTTTCACAAGCATGCTGTTCTTATTTTTATTGAATAAGTATTATCTATATTATTTTCATATTCCGTATAAAAGGGCATTTTCCTGAACTGTTAATATATTAATTTTGAACTGTTAATATATTATTTTTAATTACTCATTTTGTCAGAGTTAAGTAAATCTGATAAGTGCAATTGAAAACCTTATAAGAATTTTGATTGCAAAAGTAATAAATGATAAATTAAAAAAAAAAAAAGAAGAAGAAGAAGAAGAAGTAAGCAAACACCATACAGATTAATTAAATATTTGTTGCAATTGTTTCGATTCGGAATAATAGCACAACCTTTCATCAAAAGAAAATGCTATTCACAAGCGCAATATCAAAGCAGCACTTACATCTAATTTCTGCCTGAAGAAGCGATATTGCTGTTTTTCAGCCCAAAAGAATTGTTGTGTGGTAGTTTTTTTTTATTTTTTCAACTTGTATTTTCTTGCAAACACTCTTTTTACTTTACTTTTCTTCTTTTCGTTTCTTTTATTTCTTTCTTCTTCTTCTTCTTCTTTTTTTTTTTTTTTTTTTTTTTTTTTTTTTAATTAAAATAATCTAGAGGTTCTGCTCGGGGATTCAAACTATGTACTGCGCCTGGATATCCGGAAAATTTCTTCTGAATATTAAAGTCCTTTATGTCGGAAGTCCAGGTAAAGGGAATTAGAATATTACCATTATTTTCGTCTAGATCCAAATCGGAATCAGAAACAGTTTCAGCGTTTGGAAATAACACAGAAGGTTCTATTTAATCTGAATTTTTCATCACTATCACTGCTATCATTCGATTTCTTAATTTCATCATCAGAAGATGCAAATAAAATCGCATTAATTTCGTCTTGTGTTAATATTTTTTTACGTCGAAAAGCCATAAACAAATAGAAAGGAATAAGAGAATACAGGATTATCTCAGCGAAAAAACTGGCAATAAAAATTTTGTTTCTCACTTCAAAAGCTTTGGGACAAGAAAACCCCCTTTCTTGTCACCATAAAGTTAACCCGCCCACTTGTCATTTGCCCTGACAACTAACCCCGGGAAAATGACCATCGCTAACATAAAAGATTGAAAAGGGGGGATGCGATGAACCATCTCAGGCGTTTTGGGGCCAGAATGGGTCCCAGACTTTTCGGACGGTGCAAAAATTAAGCTATTACATTTTCCTTATTATTATTTCGAATTAGTGTTTACATAATTATTTTATTTTATTTATTTATTTATCAAATTAATATTTTCATATCCTAATTCAGTTTTGTTAAAGCTTATTAATATTCTTATTATTATAGATTATTTTAATTGGTTTGATGAAATTTGCATTTCGTTTTTTTTTAAAATTACGCAAGATTAATTAATTTATTTTAATTGCGAATTCTTTAGTTTATTCATCCAATTTCGTATTTGTATTATTTTTATTAGACTAATAATTTCATGTTTATTTACTTTGCAATTTCTAAATTTAATTTATTCATGTATTTCTCCTAGTACGTTTTGTGTGATCATTCTATTTGCTGAAATTTCAGTGTTTTTAGGAATAAGACATTATAAATTTTATTTTGAGAATTTGGAGAGGAAAGTATGGATAAAAAATCAATTTTGTTGTATTCATTACCAGCAAGATACACCCGCTGCGCTGACCGCTATACCTAAATGAATCTCAAAAACATTGAATCATTATGCTTACTATTATTGTTATAATTTTAATACCACTCGGTAAATAAAATAACTTAAAAAAAAAAAAAAATGGAAGATTTCTGAATTATGTTTAATGTACAGGTAATGTGCAGGTACACGCTGCCAGCGGCCCGCGCTGCATAGCTTCTTCATGGTTCTTTCTCAGCACTTAAATTAAGCTCAATTTCAACTCGCTCTTTTTCTATACTATTATCATATGGTTTCGAACATTACAATAAATAAATAAACATTTTCAAACACACTACGCAAAAATGTTTAAAAAAAAATCTAAAAAAAAAAGAAAAGAAAAGAAAGAAATAAAAACATAAAAAATATTATTTAAATTTTAATCTTTTCTTCTATATGACCATTTTATTTTCTGATAAATACAAAAATAAAGAAATAATATAAAAGATTTCCCTTCCAACGGAATTAACCAAATAAATTTATAAAAAAGATCGTGTAAGAGCCGTTGCTAAGCGGCTCAGATGATCGAAATGAATGCAAAAATTTAAGGAAAAATCAATGGATAAAATAGAACAAAAGAATATATTCAAATTCGAAAAATTTTTTGATAAGGTGCACTCCAGCATTGTTTTATACGTTGCATGAAAATTATTATTAAATCGCTTTCTGCTCTGGAAAAAAACGGTAATTAAAAGGAGTACTAAAAACTGAGAGTAAATGGGAGAACAAAAGTTTTATAAATAAATGTAACAATTTTCTAGGTGACAAAATTTGATAATTAGAAATTAATATACATATTTGATTGTTCATTTATACATTCAACTAATTAACAACTAATACTAATACTAATATATATATATATATATATATATATATATATATATATATATATATATATAATAGATAACGTAATAAAATTTAAATATATATATATATATATATATAAGAGTGTGTGTTTACTTTCTTTTTAACACTGTCCAACAAGGTTGAAAAGTGATAATAGCTTCGGTTTGTTTGTCTGTCTGTCCGTCTGTCTGTCTCTAACTCTCGTAAATATTCTTGAAATTTCTTGAAACTAATATATGTCATACAAGTTCACTATCTGATATTCCCTATTGAAAATGAAGTGAATTATATTTTACTTTCCTTTACTGATTTATGTACAGGGACACCCGAAAGTATTCCAAAGCAATTGTGTCCTATGGGAGGTACTTTTAAGAACCATATTTTAATACCGTTACTTTACACAAACCTTAATGAAATTGCAACATATTATTCAAGTTCACTATCGGATGTTTCCCATTGGAAAGGGAGTAAATATCATCGAAAGATTTTATACAGGGACACCCAAAAGTATTCCTAAGCATTCGTTCTTTGAGAGGTATTTTTATAATCAAATTTGAAGAACTTTACCTTGCACAAATCTTATTAAAATTAAAATATATTATTCATATGCACAAAAGAATGCTTTCTACAGAATGTAGTATGTTGAAGAACTTTACCTTGCGCAAATCTTATTAAAATTAAAATATATTATTCATATGCACAAAAGAATGCTTTCTACAGAATGTAGATTTACAGAGCCATGCAAACATATTCATTTACATTAAAGACTTTTATTGGAAATTTACTGAAATTGCATTTTCGTTTGCATTAAGCGATTTAACACTTTCTATCATTTTTTAAATGCGGTTATGATTTCAATTTGTGTATTTATCTGGTCCGACTGTTTATCTCTCTATCTTTACGTCTGCTCGACGCCAGCGTTCGCAAATAATATCAGAATTTTTACAAAATTATACATGTTATTCAAATTTACTGTAGAATGTTTCCTAATTTTAATGGCATTAACAGGTCCTGGTACAAATGCTTTGTGTATAAGGATACCAAAAAAAAAAAAAAAAATCAATGCATTGCATTTTAAGGATAGATATTTTTATAAATTACATTTAAAGAACTTTTTATTGTAAAAATCATAAAAAAAAAAATTGAAAATTGTTATTAATATGCTAAAATAACATTTTGTATAGAAAATGATTTTGTTAACTTTCAGATTTACAGGTCTGTACTAAAATATTCGCATGTATAAAGTGCTGCAATTTGAATATAAGGGCCACGTTTCCTTTTGTGTTAAGCCCTTTTAACACTTTCTAACAATGTTTAAGAATGATTAGGAATTCAATTAGTCTACCTGTAAGCCTTTCAGAGCCTCTTTTTGTCGTTTTTATGATTACGTAGGTAAAGAGGTTTGAAAATTATACGAAACTATAATTACGTGCATTTGGAACGTGCATACAGAAAAGCTGAATCATTCGATAAAGGACAATTTCTTTGCAAATTGAATTAATTCAGATCTTGATAACATAAGCTTTTGAGTTTGTTGTCTAGCTTTTAATAATTTTAAAGCATTTTCTATGAAGATTTCAGCCTTTTTCATTTAAATTAAAATCATTAAAGGACAAAATTATTAGAACGAGAAGATTATAACTTTCATGTAACTGAAAAGCACTGTCAATATTTTATGACAGAAAACCTTGAATAAAGTAGAATTATTTTAAAATACATTGAAAACAAATAATTGGTCGACAGTGAAAAAAATAAGTTTTTTTTTTTTTTTTTTTTTTTTTTATAGATGTCCGATAAAATGTAGATAGTAGTGTTTTAACAATTATGGCCAACTGTGTCCAACAGGTATTATAGCATGGACTGCCTTTCTTGAACTATTTCAAAGGTGTCCTGTCCTAGCTCATATTAAAACGAATTTCAGAAAAAAGCAAGGGGAAACTAGTCGACTAGGACGACGAGTATGATTTTCGAAAAAAAAAAAAAAAAAAAAAACAGGCACTAACTTTCTAATTAATTTATAGAATATTATCAATATTTTAAAAGTTATTTTTAGATTTTTTCATGTTATTTATAGCAACACAATTAGTTCAGCAATTCGAATGAATTTTTAAACTATATCAATTATTGTTAGAAAGGAAAAAAAAAGTTAATTTTAAGATTATTTCATTTTGTTTACAACAACGAATAAAAAATAATTGAGCAAATTGAAGTTTTTAAAGAGCATATTCATACATATTTCTAAAAGTGATTTGACTAATGACTTTTTACTTTGATTAATTATTTGTATAGTAATGAATATTATTATAGTAAATATGAAACATATTTAGAAAAAAAAAAAAATGTGATATTTGTGTCGATTAACAGCTAACGAATCTAAAAAAAGAAGTGTGATATTTTTAGTTTGTCCAACTACTACGTTTTTTGGCAGGAAATTTCATTTTATTTGACTGTTGTGACAATATTTATTTACTAGCTCGCTACGCCCGCTTCACTGGTCACTATTTTGAAATGAATTTTCAAAAGAATAAAAATACTATTTTTTGTATCACTTTATAAATAAAATCAGGAATATATTACATAAAAATCATTCTAAATCCAGCTTCGGGTACCGATGCCTACGGCAGCAGTTTTCATGTACGCACTGCTTCAGGACTAGGTGCCCACTGCCTGCAGGATGTCTTTCTGCAGACACATTTACTGTGGGCACTTACTTTAATTTGGGTATTTATCATTAATAGATGGATCTACTATTATTCAAGAACTACGATTTTAACGATAACTGTCTCACCCTTTATTATATATATATGATAAATCTTAAAAATTAGATGAAATAAAACTTGAATTTTTAAATATGGAACTAGAACAGAGAATTTATAAACCCAACTGCAAATACAGCTAAAGGAAATATAAAAACTAAAATAAATAAGCAAAAGAACCAAGTATAAATGAAAACTAATCCCAAACGCATCAAGGTCTTCTTCATGGGAGCTCCCCCATGTATGGAATGAAATATGAGAAGTTTCTGGCGAAACGTTGGCTATTTAGCCAAAAAACACGTTTCTAGACCCCAACTTCTCACAGATGGAAGCAAGACCGTACAGCAAACGAATTTAATTAATACAAAGCATAAAAAAACAAATAAAGAATAAATAAAGAATAAAAGTAAATGCATTAATGTAAAGTACAAAAATATAAATAATACAAGAATATAAATAAATACAAGAACAAACTTAAATAGTCAGTAGAATGAGGAAAATTGACCCCCCCCCCCTCCCCTACATAAAAAAAGAGAGCCCTCTTCGGCTGGTAGGACCACTTACCAGTTCTTAAATATCGCCAGAAATGGATAATAAATCTTAAGCAAGATTGTAATCAAGAAGACAGAAATGTTTATTGAGTAGTTGAGATTTTCCAGAGCCAAATTCAGGTCTAAATGGTTATTGCAAATCATTTTAATTATGTTAATTTGGGTAAACATAATATTTTTTAAAAACTCTATGACTGATACAGGAGAAACAATTCGTTAAATTACAAATTTTAAAGTTAAAATCTTGCTTTTTATCATAAACCAGTTTTTACCTATTTTTTTTTTAATTTTCAAATCAAAGAAAGGAATTTTGTCTTCATAGTCAGTAAGATTTAAGATAAGGTCGGAGAGATAGATTTCAGCTGCAATTTTCGCAAAACTTTCACAGTTTATAGCCATTATTTTTATTGCTATTGCGTCATCAATATATCTATAAAACTTAATATTCTTAAATTTTCTCTCAAACATGAACCAAAAAAAAAAAAAAAAAAAAAAAAGTTAGCGACGGCCCTTGAGTAACTGGTTCTCATCGGGATACCGTGAATTTGTAAAAAAAAAAAAAAAAATCTACACCATTAAATAAAGCATTTTCGAAGATACAAAATTTAATAAGTTTAATCCAGTAAACTTTTTCGCAGGCTTTTACATGACAAAATTCCTCGTAGATTTTTTCAAAAATTTCCAGAAGTAAGTAATATGGGATACTACCAAAAAGGTTTTCAAAACCATATGTATTAATTGTAAATATATCTTCTGAGTTTTCTTTAAAATATTTTAATATTGGGTAATTATTTTTAATGATATGTCAATTATCGTCTGACTCTAAAGTATTCAAAATGTTATTGAGCAAATAAAAAAGTTTTTTACTGGCCTTGTAATTATAACTAAAATTGCCGCAAGAAACGTAACGAAATTTAATGGAATTTTTATGAAATTTAACGTTAAAAAAAGGTATGAAAAATTAAAACTGCTTCTATTTATATTAAATTTTTATCAAAGCCAAGATTCCTTTTCTTATAATTGAGGGGGAATCATTTAATTTTTTGTAAGAGCAATTACCAGAATATTCTATTGTAACTAATATTATATATATATATATATATATATTACAAAAAATGGAAAAAATATTTCTAGCTTTTTGAACGGTGGCAATAATATTTTTTTTCTTTAAATTTTCAATATTTTCTTTTAAGTCTGTATTGTGATCTTCATGAATTTTCCTTCCAAAGTAACTCCTATAAAATATTAAATCGTTTTCAAAATAATCCAAAATTTTCTTTTTTTATAATTTAAGAACTTCTATGGGCCAACTATACTTGTAAGAGAGTTTTAGAATAAAAATATTTAAACCTGTTTAATAAAATCCATGATTTTTCTAATGGTATAATTGAAATTTAACCTGAAATTAGCACCTGAATTCATAAGATTTCTTATCTTAGAATTTTCTATTACATCTAGATTACCTGCAATGATATGTTCATGATAGGAATCCTTAAATTCTTTATAGAAATCTTGATTGCAATAATAATCTTTATCTTCATTAAGGTCTATATTTTTACTATATTTATTATAATTGCAAATTGTCTTTTTTTTTTTTTTAATTTATATTATAAGTATAAGCAATTTTGATATTACAAGAATTTTTAAGTGGAAAAATATCTTATTATTTACCTATATATATATTTTTTAATTATAATATATTTAAATATTTTATCTTTATAATTCAAGACCAAGTTTTCAATAGGTATTTCTTTTGATAACTTTATTTCCGTTAAATCTGAAACTTTAATTTTATATTTAAATAAATAAATAACTATATCTCTAAAAAGATCACATTTGAAGGAATAGATTTCTATATAGATATCCATTTTGCACTTAAACCATTTTATTGCTTAAGTGCAAAATGGATATTCAGCTCTAATTTTTTAGAGCTGAAATTATGTTTTTAATTAAAATAATATCTTTATTCTCAATCATATCTTTGTTTAATACATCCAGAGTTTTAAAAATGTCAGTTTTCTTATTGCTCCCACCCGCCGTTAAATTTTCCCTGTGTTTTAGATTTGCTTTCGCCTCTAAAGTGGCATGCGTATAGCATCTGAAAACAAAGAACGCTCTTTTGAAACCAGTTGTGCTTCCCTTTATTTTGTGGAGTGTGAAGAAGTTTTTATGTTTAAATATGTACAGTACACCAGTCACCAGTTCCTTATAAGTACATTAAGATTTCCAAGTCAAATTTGATTATGACTCAATAATTTCCTTACAATTTATACATTTGGAAAGTAAAAATCATGTTTTAATAAAATACAATATAAATCATATTTAAAAGAAATCAAAGAAACAAAATTGGTATTTTTCTTTCATTCTTTTTTTTTTAGGACTGAGGGCCCATTAGTCTCAATCTGGGATTTTTGTGTTGTCGTTTTCGATAGTTGGACATTTGTTGAAATCTTTTTTTGATAGTTGGACATGTATCGAAATCTAAAAATTATCGAAAATATAATTGAATAATTTGAAAGCGATGTTATAATTGGGGGGGAAAAATACTAATAGTCCTCCGTCCTAAACTAAATTCTGCTTTTGCCAGAATTTCATCAAAATCTTTTTATTTTTATTTTTATTGAAAGAAAAAGAAAATAAAAATAATAATAATCAATATCGTTACAAGCAATGTCGAAAAAGTTTTTTTTTTTTTTTTTATAATTTTGAATTAGGAAATAAAAAGTGCGCGTGAAATAACATGAAATAAAAATAAGTAAAAAAAATGAATTTAATGATTTAATGTTTTTGTTGTAAAATTGACAAAATTTGATTTTTTTTTTTTTCTGGTGAAGAGTTGTGAGGTTACGTAACCTTGAACCTCCTAATTCGACATGCTGCTAGCCGAACTCTGTAGTGGGTGAAATAAGAATTACGTGAAATGTAATTTATTTATTTTTTTCGTTTCATGTAATGATTGCAGTTTCTTAACTGTATACAGTAATATACCAAGTATTTCTATTCTGTTGCGAAATTCTCTATTAATAGACCCCAACATTCGATTTTAGGAAAAGCAAACAAGAGGACGACACCACAAGAAGGCTATAACCGATTGCTGAGGCAAATTATAAAAATTAATTACATTTTGAAAATAAACAAAATAAAAGTGAGGTACATCTTCATTCAAGTTTATTTAAATAATTTTGATCTGGATTCAAAAAACTAATAAATCTTTTATTTTCGTTCTCTTTTTCTTACTTCATTTCAACTTCAGGTGGTTGCAGATGGTATGGTTGAAAGCTGTTTCTTCATGGACCGTTTACAGAATGACAAACACGTTACAAGATCTAACCTCTTTGATCGAACGATTTGTAAAGCCGTTCTTATCGTGTGAATACAAGTGGACAATACCTATTTTCTACTCAATTATTTCTGGACAGCTTGTCTCCCCAGTCGCTTCGTCTTAGATTTCTTTCTTTCTTTCTTTCTTTCTTTTTTTTTTTTTTTTTTTTTTTGTATATGTTAAAATTTTTATTGCCTGTTCCTGATATTTTTCCATATCTTAAAAAGACACTAGTGGGAGGATAAAACTACATTTCTACAATTATTAAACTTTTCAATGTTTTTGCGTTGTATCATGCCTTACTTGTATAAGTAATTATTTTTTAATGCTCACAGAAGTTATTGTTATAAAATTTTGCTTTCATCATGTTTGATCATTATGATGGATGGATTATTATTAATATATATATAGAGATAGATAGATAGATTTCAGTAGCTAATTGCATTATGATCTTTAAAGTAATTTTGTATTATTTTATAATATTCATAACAAACTTTTTGAATGAATTATTTCATCCGTTTGAATGTGCTTAGAAAATATACCTTTCATTTCATTATGCAATTAGAACTTCGAAACGTAATTTATTCATTTATAATTTATTTATTTTCTGGCTTAGATTTTAAAGATATTCCCTTAGATTTACGTTTAGTAGAAAATTATTTATTTATTTATTTATTTATTTATTTATTTTTTTGCTTCAGCATATATATATATATATATATATATATATATATATATATATATATATATATATAGAGAGAGAGAGAGAGAGAGAGAGATAAATATATTTGTTGCAATTTTAATGTAGCTGAAAAACAACACATTCTTAATCAAACGAATAAAAATGTTGATATGTTGATAGACAATGCATTTATAAGAAAATAAAATTATATTTTTTCATTAATTATAACAATACACTCTAATTCATTATGAAACTATTATTTTCCTAAAAAGAAAGAAAATAAAAAATAACCTAAGCTGGTAGTCGGCCGGTGCCGGGCTCGAACACAGGTCGCAGCCATCGTCCTAGCCGCTGAGCGTTCTCTTAAAGTGGCATAAATGCGAGCTAGGTTGCCTTCGAAAAACGCTTACGGCGGGCATCCCACGCAGGCCTAGACTCAAGCGTTCAAAGATCCCAAACAACAAAACCAAAAGAATTGATTTTAACTAAAACTGATTTTTCAATGCAAACTTATATTGATTCTTATCCTTTCGTTTTAAAGCACAAATTGTTTTAGTGTTTTTTTTTTTTTTTTTTTTTCTTTTTTAAATAATTATTTTTTGACATAACATATATTTAGATAACACATTTACAGGCGGGGAGAGAGCTGACAGAAAAGATAAAGAAAAAAATCTATATAATTTTTTCACCAGTTTCAATTAAACTTTTTCAATTGTTACTTACTAATTAGATAGGAAATATAGCAATGATTAGATATCCTGGAGGAAAGTAGAGGAAGAGAAAGAGATGTTTATATATATATATATATATATGTATGTATATATTATATATATATTATATATATATATATTTTCGATTTCGCAAAAGGTAATAAAATTCTCAATTCGTAATAAAATAACAAGTATAGTAAAAACTAAATGTATCTGTTGAGCGAGGAGTTTGCAACGAAAAGGGTGGTTTTTATATCATTTTCTTTTCCCGTTTTCTCCCTCAGTTATATATAATAATCATGTTTTGTCACAGTTAGTAAATAATAATTATATCAAATTTTATTGCGATCAATACAAAGTGATATAAAACTATCCTCTCATGAGAAATTTTGTTGTCGGTGCTTCGCACCCACGGATAACAAATAAATCTCAAACAAATAACAAACAAAATCTCTTGATGCTTCAGCACACTAATCGCCCACGTAAGGTGCGAAGCATGGGTGCTTTATATGGGTGCTTTTAATATTTTATAGGCCTATCAGAACCATTTGAAAGTTTAAGTTTGGTTCAACCCGTCCAAAAATTTTAAATAAATTATTTATATATATATATATATCGCTTTCTTTTAGAGGATGCTTTTTACTTCAGTTTTGTTTAGCATATTGAGAATTAAAAATGATATCGAATTAAAAGGATCTTGATACATTTCTTTGTTTTAAAGTACTTGCCTGCAATAGTCAAATTTATAAATATGCACATTAAATTATTGTACAAGTTTTAAATACTATAAAACCACTTTCAATACAGTGACACAATTATGACTACATATAGTTGAAAAATATAGCTTAAAACAGATTTTGCTATTTTTTTCTAATAAATAAATAAATAATATTAATAATAATGTAGATTTTTTTTTCTCCTTTTTGAAAAAGTAAATAAATTCATAATAAATTAGTAAAATATAAACATATTTTAGAAAATTTTTATGATAAATAAATGTAAAGTTTTAACTTCTGAAATATTTAATTATAATATATATATATATATATATATATTTAACACGTCAATTTACTTGTATGGAAAACATACGCTTCTAAAGTCTTTCCTGAAAATCGATTGAAAAAGCAATAATTTAACAGTAAATATTAACATGAATTATTTTTCTCTTTCATTCAAAAGTCCATTTATGTTGTATCACATATCATGATTAATTTAAACATTAAGTAAGTTTGAAACACGCCAAAAGTTTCATTATTATAGTATTCGCTTACCATATTTCTCCTTCACCATTTTTTTTCCGTTTATCAATTTTCCGTTATCATTTTCTTCTTTACCATTTTTTCCGGTTAGTGAATTTTTTTCTTATTTACCCATGTTATGAAAGTCATTAGTTTTAAATACCACACGAAATTTTCAAATCAGAATGAGGAAATGAAATAGAAATATTGCCAGTGGTATAAGAGATATTTTAAAACTGATGCGAAGTCTTTACGAACCCCCTCCCTGCCCCCCCCCCCTCCACAAAACTTCACGCATACCTGCCTTCCCCATACTTATAGAACGAAAGGAACTAAAAATATTCATATTGATTGATACATATTTTATAAAACGTGTTTTATTTTAAAAATACGATTTATTATAAAGTCTTATGGAGTAAAAAATTACAAACATTAAAATTAATTTATTTACTTACACAATAAAATTTATTTTTCTCTATATATTAAAAAAAAAAAAAAAAGTTTCTGTCGCTGGCGTCAATTCTTTTTGTTTGTGCCAGCAACTTCTAGCGGAAGGCAGGGTTCTCCGCGTCATGAGATATATCAGTGTATTCCGACTACTTCGAGGAAGGCATTTCAGCTACTTAAAAATTTCAATCATTTTAATTAACGAAGTTACTAATTAAAAACATCGGTTTTATAAAGGTACTCTATTTGCCATTAAAGAAAAAGGTTCTCTTATGAAGTTATTTTTCTGTCATGGCATCATTTTTCACGGGGAAATTAAAATGTTATCACTGGTGTAAAAATAAATAAATAAATAAATAAATAAATAAATAAACGCTTTTTTTTTCCCTCCTACTTTTACAAAATTAATTTTATTACTGGCAACTTATGTTTATTTTATTTTATTTTTTATTTATTTATTTATTTATTGTGTTCTTTTTTTTTTTTTTTTTTTTGTGAATAAGGAAATGATGTTGTGTCTGTACAACTGACAGAGTTTCTTTTTGCCATTAAAGTGTTTTTATCTTTTCTATTTAAAAACATATTTTAAAACACCTCGGATATATTTTTGCATGTAAAAATATTTAGATTTAAATTCAAACTCAATTATAAATGAAAAAAATCTTCTTATTTATCATTGATAATTTTTTTAACGTTACGGAATTAGACATTTCCTTGATACTTTTCATATTTCTAATTATGGCAAGAAAAACGTTCATCACCTACAATTCTTATAATAAATCAAGTGGATTTTATTCTTTGTTAATTTAAGAAGTAGATAAGAGAGAAGGTATTTTTCATTTCGCCGGCGCAAATCTTGTCAAGCAAAATTTACTGGCGACAACAATACATTTATGGATTAAAAATAAATTTGTAACTTAGATTTTTTCTTTCTTTTTTTCTCTCTCTCTCTCTCTTTTTTTTTTTTTTTTTTTTCAAATTTAAAGTTTATTTAAATACGTTATTATGGATCTGACAAAAATTTTTTATATTTTTTGTGGGACAACACTTCTAAAAGCAAGCTTTAAGCAAAACTTCAGAAAAATAATTCTTAAAAATATAAAATAAGTAAAATAAAATAAGTAGACGTTCGTGTCTCTAATCTTTTTCTTATTATTCTTCGATGTGTTTTGGAACAATTACTCTTCTTGCATCGGTTATATCATTCTGGGCAATTTTAAATCCTCGCCGGCAAAATGGTTGGTTGGTTGGTTGGGTTTTTTACTTCGCACTATACTCGGGGAATAGCTAACCTGATAGCGTTATAGATGCTATGAAGACCTTTCTACTCACTTGGCGTTAATTAGGTTACTAAAACGGGAAATTTAGCCATGATTTGGGGACTTTTTTTCCGATTGAAGTTATATATTTTTTCTTTTTTTGGAAATGAATTCACTCTAAAAATTGGTTACTTACAATCTTTTGTGGATCTATATTACTACTCATTGAGTATTATACTTAATTTTACCTTAAGAAAAAAAGAAGAAAGAAGAAAGAAAGAGAGAAAGAAAATAAAGAAAAATAAATAAAGAAAAGTGATAATAATACATAAATATTTTGAAAAAAAAAAAAAATCTGATTTAAATATTGTCTTCAGATATTTTTTTTTTCTTCTTCTTTGCTCTCTATTCAAAAATGGCTAAAGTATTCGGACCATAAATTATTAACTGAAACAAATAATTTAATACACAATGATATAATTACTACTATCCATTTATTTATAAAATATTTTTATTGAAAAATAGGTTTTTATTTTCCCTATAAATGTAAGAAGAATTTTTATTAAAAATAGATATCTAGTATTTTTAATGTTACATAATGATTGTTAAAGTCTAAATTGATTCATTTTTCACAAAAATACATAATTCTTTGTTTTGACTGTGGAAAAAAAATATTTGAATTATTCGTGTAAGCATGGAAGAAAATTCTAACGTATAGTATAATTTTGCAGAATAGAAATGTATTTGACTGAATGAGTTGCCATGGAAAACTGGTTTAGTATTAAAAAATAATAATAATAATAACATACAGATGTTGAACCAGGAGATTTTTCCATATTTTAAAAATATCATTATTTTTATTTTGTTTTATTTTATTTTATTTTATTTTATTTTCGATATATATATATATATATATATATATATATACAGTGAAACTTGAATAATTCGAACTTGTTTAATTCGAAATTCTGGATAATTCGAGTTTTTTACTCGGTCCCTTGAATTTTGTATTAAAATAATGTAAAAAAATCGTGTATAGTTCGAATTCTATTTGGATAATTCGAATTTTTCATACTATTAACTTTAAAATGGTATAATAAAATTTTTCCCAAGATTTTTTCAGCTAGAATACATTATTTATTTTAATAGTCTTTCAAAATAAGGATAAGGAAATACAAGAAAAGCCCCTACGTAGTGCATCAGAAGATATGGTGCATATACATGAACATCGAGGGTTTTTTGAATTGAAAGTCATGTCTGATGTAGAAGATTCTATTTTTATATCAACTGATAGGTTCAAATCATATGCTATGATACAAAGATTGTACTTGAAGAAGCAATAAGAAATGTGTGACTATTTTTTTAAAAAAAGTGTTGAATAATTAAGCTCGTAAAAAATATGGATTTAATGGGAGGGGGTGGGGGTGGGGGTGGATGTAGTAGTTTTCTTAGATATAAAGTTTATATGTTAAATCTTTGATCGTAGAGTTTTAAATTTTTTAATTTATCTCTTCTTTTTGACAAAATAGCATGCTTGCCAATATCCTAATTAATATTTTGTAGTGTTGTTAGTCCCGCCCTTTTTTACACACCAGTAAATTTTTAAAGTAATATTTTGCGAATGCAATTGCGATTAAATAAGAAGAAAAATACTCTGAAAAGGTTACTGGTGTGAAAAAGAAGGCTGGGCTAACAATACTACGGAATTTTAATTAGTATGTTGGCAAGTATGAAATAGTATATGCAGGGATGAGAATTTTCCGCGGATCCGCGATTTTCCGCTTTTTTGTGATTTTCGTTAATTTCGCGATTTTCTATTTTGTTAAAATCAAACTCCAATAACGATCAGTGTTCAAACACTCCACGAAAAATTTTAGATACTCAATATTTTTCCATCCAAAATGTAAATGTCAATATTCATTTAAAACATGCTTTATCATAATCTATAGCATATAAAGGAACAGAATTATTCAATATTTCTCACTCATGTAATTTTTTTTGTCCATTTTGATTGCTAGCTAATGTTTTTTTTTTTTTTTTTTTTTTTTAATACATGTTTTATTGTGCTGATGTGTTATTCTTTTAGTTTAATTTGTCACTTTAAAAATATTTTGTATAGTTTTTTCCTGTGAGCATTATTTTTTCATTTGAAATAAATTTAATGAACACATTTGTACAGTTTTCCCCACACGCGTTATTTTTCATTTGAAATTAATTTTATGAACACGCGTGTTTCCTCTTTTTTTAGTTTTCTGATCTCTCATGCCTGTATATGTAATTCGAATTTTTGGATATTTCGAATTTTTCTCAGGTCCCTTCAACTTCGAATTATCCAAGTTCTACTATATATAAACAAAGAATAAATTCGCTCGTTTTCGAAGTAAATCAGAAAGAAACAGATACAATTTCTGCACTCGACTCACAAAAGACAAGTATTCGGCTGAAAGTATTGTTAGAAAAACTGGTTTAGGAGTGCAAAGCATACGATGTGTTAAACAACAAAAAGGGTAAATAGGTTTCTGACTTGCATACTTACAGACAAACCGGTAAATGTTAGAAGTTTTAGGAAAATGAGACAGAAAAAATTGTATAATGCTTTCATAAGAAATTTAAAATAAAAATTATGGAGGAAAAAAAAGTGACTTTATGTATGCAGAGACAAATTTCGCTTACAATTTGTTGGTATATTACAAAACAATGAAGAGAGGTCTCATATATATATAATTGTTAAATGACAATTTTTATATCATTTTCTCCATAAATTAAGAAACTTACGTACAGAGTAAACGAATTTAAATTTCTTAGTAAATGTGACTCTTGATGTGTATATTTTTAATGCTGAGAGATAAAACATACATTAACTATTGCTATTTTCCAGAAAATGAGTTGAAACATTCATATTGATAGCATTTTTAACAGGATGGATTGAGATTTTTATAGATGCAAGAAATGAATAAATAAGTAAATAAATAAATAAAAAAAAATTATTTGACTTTTTGATATTTGAATAAAATTTTGAAATTTCACGCATTTTCATTTTACTTTGATACATGTTTCAATGTTTCGGTTAAGAATGCTGCAATTTTAAATTTAAAAAATATCTTAAAATTTAACGCAAATAATATTCTTATTCTTATTGTATTGTTATTTTATTTTTTTAAGATCCTAAGGACGATTTAGTTCAGATAAAATAGGTCAAGTTAAAACACTTATTCTTTTAGCGCTATTTTATTTATTTAGTTTATAAAATTGAGAGATGGTTGGTTGGTTGTGGGGTTTAAGCCCGATTGACTACTTTACGGTCCTAGGCCTAAAGGGGGAATGCCTTCCGTGGAGGCCTTTTTAAGGGATTTTTAAAGGCTTCTAGCCCGTATTTACACGAATTTCGGAGAAAACCACGGAAACCTCCTAACGGCTAAGTCAATGAGCACAACCTCGGGTCGAAGCTATCACTTCTCGATCTGTGGTAGGCCATACAACTGAGAGAAAATACTCTAAATTTTTTAAAAGAGATTATTGTAGTAACTATTGTTAAGCGAAGCAATTTCATATTATAAGATGAAGAATCAATTTTTTATGATTATTATAAATTTAAATTATAAAATAACTATTGTATTAAATTATATGTAATAATCAGAAAAAATGAATTAAAATAAGATAATTTGACGCAATCTTACAGAATTTTAACGAAAGAATATCAATTTTATAGCCATGTAGGGTTAATTTAGATATCTGCCAATAAAAGTTTTTCAGTTTTTTGTTTTAATTTTGAATATATATATATATATATATATATATATATATATATATATATATATATATATATATATATATATATATATATATATATATATACATATATATATATATATATATATATATATATATAAGAATTTTTATGAATATAGAGAGCATCTGACACATTAAAACGTAGTCACCATTTTACGGTAGACCTCCGTGAAAAAAGCAGAATGTGTGTGAACATTCAAGGGAAAAAAGTAATATAATGTGTCACTCGTACGACTTTCTTTTATCCTTTATTTCAATACTATAAAGACAGATTGCAGTTTAAGACGTAAGACCAAAGAGGTAAAATAATAATAATAATAATAATAGTCCTCCTTCCTAAACTAAATTCTGCCTTTGCCAGAATTTCATTAAATTTTTTTTTTTTTTTTTTTTTTTTTTTTTGAAAGAAAAAAAAAAAAAAAAAAAAACATTAAATCATTAAATTCATTTTTTACTTATTTTTATTTCATATTATTTCACGCGCACTTTTTATTTCCTAATTCAAAATTATTAAAAAAAACTTTTTCGATATCGCTTGTAACGATACTGATTATTTTTAATTTTCTTTTCTTTTTCTTTCAATAATAATAATAATAATAATAATAATAATAAAAGATTTTGATGAAATTCTGGCAAAAGCAGAATTTAGTTTAGGACGGAAGACTATTAGATTTTTTTTTTTTTTTCTTCTTTTTTTAAATTATAACATCGCTTTCAAATTATTCAATTATATTTTCGATAAATTTTAGATTTCGACAAATGTCCAACTATCGAAATCGACAACGCAAAAATCCCAGATTGAGACTAACAGGCCCTCAGTCCTAATATGTTCAATTTACTATGAAAAATAATCTAAAATAGGTTTAGAGGCGGTTTTAATTGATATATATTTCTGTTTGAAGGGGCTACCGCACTCCTCAGCATCCATTGAGTTATGGTGCTTACACTTAATAAATAAGGAGTATCTCTAAGGGGTCCTTGCCTGAAATCATGCGTGTTTCGGAGAAAACCAGGGAAAATTCTGAATTGCTAGGTCGAATAGCATGATTAGGGTTCTTTCACGGCACTTTTAGTCAAACAAAATAATAATAATGAGAATGAGAAAAAAAGAAAAGAAAAACTTTACAATTCTAAAATTTTCTTTTATTTATTTCATGGTTGAGCGCCAAATGACCTGCCCCTTTAGCCCTGCCCATGCCCTCTTTTTGTCCCATAGGACTAGGCGTGGAGTTAGTTCCTAGTTACAATACTTCTATGCATATAAATAAATAGAAAATATGTAATACAACATACAGTACAATATATAATACAATCGAAAAAATAAATAATACTTAAAAATAATATTAAATAATTGATGAATAGAATCAATGTTCTGCATAAGAATCCATGTATTAGTTAATACTAACAATTCCTTTTTGTGCCACTAAAATATTTACTGTCATTTTTAATTTTGGTATAGTTATTCAACAAAATATTTGCTATTCCAGGTAAGCATTACTTAATAATATAGTACAAATCATTTCCACAAATGCATCTATTCGAAAAATCTATTCCTAATATTTCTGGTTTTTCAATGGTTAATTACATAATTAGTTTTTTGGGCTCGGAAAACATTAAAAAATTATTTTCATGTTCGCTGCTTATTAACTTATTAAAAATTTGAAAACAATTTACAATCATGAAAATTAATATGGCTTGTGGCCATTTAAGCCTACCTCTATCACATAAAAATAAATATTCATAAACACCAGGAGAACAATCTACATCTAAAATCTTATCTTTCACTATTGTTGAAATACATTCTTTGCAATTCAGTTTGTTTGATACTTTAAATGCAATATACCCTGCAATAAATATTAAAACTGACATAACTTTATATGTGATTTCAATATCATCTGTACTGTTGAAAACATCATAAAAATTTTCTGAAACTCCTACATCTTTATTTTCATTAGGCAGATTATATCTAAAATCTTTTAACGTAAAATCACCGTGTTTTTCTGAGTGCAAACTTATCACACTTAAAATTTTTAGTTTTTTTTTTTTTTTTTCAGCTTTCATTTAAAAACAGTAATATACTCTTTTTCAGTATCATAATTTGACCTACACTGAGGAGCACAACACTTCTTTCCATTAATTCTCTCCCAATGAAAACTGTGTTAAAAATTCACAAAAAACTTTTATCAAAATAAGTATTAATGAAAAAGTATACATAAGTAATCAAAAACACCATAAGACAAGCAAACGCAAAGGCAAAAGGAAGCTTCCTTCTTTCAAGTCAGATCACATTGTTGACGTCATCGGCAATAAAAACCGGTCAGGAGCAGGCCCTTTAAAACTGCTCCGAGCATCCTCGCGATGGCCCCGACATAATCCCCGTGGACAAAAGACCCACTTAGCCCGGACAAAGGCCCTATGTATGATATTTTGGATAAAATTAACAATTCAAAATTAATTAAAATCGCGATAAAATAAATCATTCAATAAATCTGTTTCTTTTCTCACTAGAAACTTGGTGTGATACTTCATATTTTATTCAAGTTATTAACTGTTAATTGTTTTCTTATCTGTACTAAATTCTTCACGGGTTATTATTAATTTACTTATAAATTAATTATTTTTGGTTAATGTGGATTTCGGTGACATTTAATCTTCTGTTATTCTTAATTTTACTATGTTTTTGGGGTCTACAAATTAAATGAGGTTATTTTCGAAAGTGCAAAATTATTAGTCGACTCGGAAAGAGGGGGAGGGCGAAAGGACCAAAAAAATTAAATTACCGTTAGATCGTTTAAAATTGACACATGCAGGTTTTGGGGGCCTACAAATAGAATGAGGATATTTTCGAAAGTCTAAAATTATTAGGAAGATCGGAAAGTAGGGAGGGGAGGGGGGGGGGCAAAGGGGGTAAAAAATAGAAATTTAGTTAGATCGTTCAAAATAGGTATATAAGGGTTTTGGGAGTCTACAAATCAAATGAGGATATTTTTGAAAGTGTAAAATGATTAAAAGCAGCGCAAAGAGGCAAAAAAGTAAAAATACCGTTAGACTGTTTAAAATTAGTGCATATAGGTTTTTGGAACCTACAAACAGAATGACAATATTTTCGAAAGTCTAAAATTATGAGGAAGACCGGAAAAGGGGGGAGGCGAAGGGGCAAAAAAATAGAAATTGAGTTAGACCGTTCAAAATGGGTATTTAAGGGTTTTGGGGGGTGTACAAATCGAATGTTTTTTATTACAAATATTTTACAATAAGCTTCACAGTTAAAATCCCAAGCATTAATATTCCAGCAATCTCTCTCTCTCTCTCTCTCTTTTTTTTTTTTAAATTCAAATGCACATTTTCAATATTAGTAGTTAAATTAGTTTTTCAATTAGACCTTTTAAATTAAATAATTTTAATTAGATCCTTATTTCTATGATCGTCGATAGTAAAAAAATCTTTTTATATTTAAAAACATTTTGAAATACTATAGTATTTTTATTTAAACCACCAAACAATAGTATTAAGCAATCTCAACTAATTGAATTATTAAAAAAATATATTTTTAATAATTAAATTAATTTTTAATTAATATATAATGCGATAAATTATGTATATATATATATGTGTGTGTGTAATCATTTATAGAAAAAAAACATTTTATATTAAAATAATTAATTATTAATTATTAATTAATAATTAATTATTAATCTTCGTGGTGATTGTGGCAGTGTTAAAGGCCGTTGAAAACGTGAGTGCCCTACATCTGCGTGAAAAGCTCTCCTGGTGGGAATGGGGGGGTGAAGCCCTAAACAGCCTTAGTATATACTTCCTAAAGTTTTGAAGAAAACTATGGGAAACTCTGAACAACTTGGTCGACGAAAGCTACTTGGGATCGAACTCGACATTTCCATTCTACTAGCATCGAGAACCGTTCGGCAACTTAAATACACTTTTTAACTAGAAGTCCAAACAATAGTATTAAGCAATCTCACTTAATTTAAATCTTAAAAAATTTATTTTTAATTAGTAAATTAGTTTTTTTACTTAGAATACTTCATTAAATATTTTTATAACTAGGTTTTCTTTATAATCATTCATATATATATATAATCTTTTATTATTAAAAGTATTTTAAAACAGTTTATTTTATTTATTTATTTTTTTTATTAGTATTAAAACCCGAAACAATACTACCAAATAATCTCGACTAATTTATTATAAATATATACTATATAGATATAGATATATATTAGTTAAATTAATTTTCTAATGTTTTTAGTTAATTTATTTATTTATTTATTTTATTTTTAATCATTCATAGAAAAAAAGAAAATAGATTAATTTTTTTTTAAATAGATTTTCCAACTGAAACCGCAAATAGTTCTATTAAACAAACTAATTTAGACATTTAAAATTTTCACTTTTAATAAATAAAGATGTTTTTAATAATAATCATTATTATTATTTTTTTTAATTTTTTGTCTATAATCTTTCACGTAATATTATATATTGTATATATATACACACAAACTATCTTGACAGAAATTAAAAGCATCCATATACATTAATCCACACATATAACGAGTAGTAATGATGTCTAAATTTTAGCTCTTTTTCAACCTTCACTATCTTTCTTTAAAGTGTAAGTGTTATCTATACAAAGTTACATGGTTATCTGTAGAAGTTTTCTGTAAAAACACTTTTCTTTTCAGTCTGCCCTCTAGCCTCCCCACATAAATATGCATGTAACTCTGAAAATAATAATAATAATAAATAAATAAATAAATAAATAAATATATATATATATATATATATATATATATATATATATATGAATAAAAAGCAAGGAAAACTATGTGAAACAAGGGCAAAATCCAAACAAATAAAGCAAAAATAACAAGAAAGAGCAGAGGCCGCCATGGCTTAAGATGGGTGGAGCAGATCAAACCACTTTGTTGGGCGCCAAACCTTTCCGAAATCCTTTTCAAGACCAGCAAAGAAAAAAGTAGAAATGAACATAACTACACTTATATTTAATATAAATGCATATTAGAGTAAATGATATAATTAAAGAAAATTTCACTAAAATTAAAAAAAAAAAAAAAAAAAAAAAAAAAAAAACTTTTCTATTTTTTATAATCCGTAGAAATTATATATAAAAACTGCATTTTTCCCCCTTTGTCCCTACACACCCCTCCCCCTCCCCCCCAAAAAAAAGAAAAAAAAAAACATGTTTCATTCAGATATATGTAATTCTTATTATATTTTTTTAAATTCTAAAGAATAATTAAATAAAGCTTAAAAAAATTTGTAAAAAATTTTCATCTGAAAAATTGAATTAGTGTTTTGCTTGGGCCTATAATACCGTGTCTGGTAGATCATTTGAATGGACGAAACTTTTGAAATCAATGTGTTTAGCGAAACTGTTTTTCTTTCAATGTATTTTGATATTTCCAGACTTTTGAAACACCCTGTGTAAATGAAACTGAAATAATAATAAGAAGCAACAGAGGCCACCACGGCTTATGCCGAGTAGAGAGATTTAAACAAGATATACATGAGCCCAAATTTTTCCAAAACCTTTGCAAGACCATAAAAGAAAATATAAGAAAAAAATTTGAAAAGTGAAATTTTTATACTATTATTAGGTGAAAAAAAGTATTATTTTATAATTATTGATAGTTTTTGAAACCACATTTATATGAACTAAATGAATCATATATACTATATTTTAAAATATTACCTACTTTGTACAGCTATACTTAACATAATATACAAACTGCAGTGAGTGATAATTAAAAAAAAAAAAAAAAAAAAAAAAAAAAAAAAAAACATTTCATTGAAATTTGTAAAAAAAAAAAAAAAAAAAAAAAACTCGTATGTCCCTCAAGCCCTCCGTAATTTGTTGAAATTTGCTTTAAAAACTACATTTTTTAATCGTAAACCCCTCCCTTTCAGATATATGTAACTATAAGTATAGATTTCTTAAAACTCTAATCATAATTAAACAAAGTTTCATTAAAATCTTTAAAAAATATTTTTCTTTCCTATACTCACTGTGGCCCCCCTTAGCCCCCCAGGTATATTGGAGCGTTAGTGGGGATTTTGTTCCGTGGGGGTTTTGTCCGTTGGAGCTTTTGTCCGGCGGGGATTTTGTCAGGGGGGATTTTGTCCGGGACCCGCTGCGCAGATAGGCAATTGGCGACGGTCTCGGACACACCCCTAGAGGTGGTTCGGACACATTCCATCACAATTTTGATCCTCCACGGAAGGGATGGCACTCCCGCTTCGGTGACCCCCCAGAGGTATAATTTTTGATGGGAACATGGAGGACATTGCGGCCACGACAGATTTTACGTGCACCAGACACCATTAGTGTATACGACGGTCTTTGGCCGGCTCAAGTACCGAACCTTCAATCTTCGAATTACGAGGCCGGCGCTCTACCGACTGGGCTACAGCGGCCCCGCCGGCAAAATGGAAAAGCACGGAAGAGAATTAATAATTGAAGCTGCAGGAGGTTTTCCCAAATTAAAATAGTAAAAATAATAAAATTTTCGTTATTTACGAATGTTTAAAATTATTATCTAGCAATACAATAAAAATATACAGAGAGTATTATGTACTGCCATAAATTTATTTTTAAAAAATTAATAGTAAGAAGTACGGGCATTAGAAAAAAAAGGTTGAAATTTTTTTAAAGGTTATTCTAATTTCCTTAAAAGTTTTTTTTTTTTTTTTTTTTTTTTTTAAATAAGGAATTCTACCAAAAAAATTCATCTCCAAATAGTGGTAAAAACTTAAACGTTGCCAAAGTGTTCATATACTATATCTGTAATACAAAATGGTCTAGATATTATAAATTTCTTTCTCTTCTGAAAAAAAAAAAAAAAAAAAAAAATACTGATTTTTAGCATATCATTTCATAAAAAAAAAGTGGTATTAAATATTAAGTATTTTAATTTGACATTCAATACGGTTCTATATATATATTTCCATATATACGGTTATATATATATATTTCCATATATATATATATATATTGCTTTTTCTTGTTTTATGCAGTATTCATTTTCTTATTCAGTGAAAAGTAAGAAGCGAACAGACGGGAGCGCTACAGAGGTTAATTGAAGCTAGTCGGGTGGAGGCGAAGCCTTCCTAGGGGGTTGGTAAGTGGAGCGAGCAGGGGGCAGAGTCCCTAGTGTAATAATAATAATAATAATAATAATAATAATAATAATAATAATAATAATATTAATATTAATATTTACAAATAAAATAGCTCTTTCTTGCCTTTCATCTATTAAGAAATTAAAGATTTAATAATATTATTAATAATAAATAAAAATGAATTAATTATAAAAAAATCAATTTTTTTTTACAATGTATTATAACCTGATTTTATAAATGATATGTTGCATGATATAAATTTGATTGAGAATGTAATTTATTAGAATTCAGCAAGGAAACTTGAAACCTTTGATGCACGACTGAAATAGGTTTCATATAATAGCCTAATGTTCCTTTTAAAAATTACAAACTGAACTAGATTAGATTTGTTCAATAAAATATTAATTCAGCCAACAATTCTTTTGGTTTTTAATGTATTCTTTACAGATTTGTAATTTTTAAATCGCATTTTCTCAGTTTGAATTTTTTCATGAATTGGTGACCTTCAAATTGCTAAACTTTCTACTGGTATTAAAGAAATGACTTAATTTTTTTTCGGATGTTTAATAGAAAGTACTTAAAAGAATTAGGAACGGATTTTGCAATACCTCTAAAAGAATAAATATTTTTAAAAAAAGTTTAACAAAAAGCTTTTTTTTTTTTTTTTTTTTTTTATCTAAACATGCAACTTTTTTATTTTTTCTTTAAAACAAATTAATAAATTTCAAAATCCTCTAATATATCTGATTCTTTTTAAGTAGTTTTCATTAAAGACACTAAAAAAGTATTAAGCCTTTTCTTAAGTCTTTTCTGAAATATCTGTAGAAGTTTAAGCATTTTAAAGTTCTCGAATTTATGAAAAATTGCAAAGTGATAAAATTCAATTTAAAGATTAACCCCTTCCGCTCCAGGCTAGCTGTAGTGTAAATGTCTGAAATACCAGATTATAATTTTGAAATAGTATCGTATACTTTCTTTGGACGTATGCACGTACGTCCATGGTATTAATGGCCATTAACACTAGGACGTACGCACGTACGTCCCTGGAGTGGAAGGGGTTAAAAATCGATAGAAAGTCTGGCAAAAACCATAAGAGTTGTCGCCTGTAATTTTGCAGAACAAACCTAACTTAATTCAGTTTATAAATATGAAATGGAAATGTATGATTTTATAGAAAACCTATTTCGGTAGTGACGTGAAATATGCCAAGTCCCTTAAAAACACTTTCTAGCTGTTATGAATTAAGAATCTCAAAGTACTAAAGCAATTGTATTTTCATTTGTTCATATTTCTCCTTTTGTAAGGTCGTAGGAGACAAAAGATAATCAATTGGGGAAAAAAGAAAAAAAATAAATAATAAAGAATAGGAGAGTGTTTAACTGCCTAATTTTAAATAGAACTTGCTATTTGTATTACGTATTAAGAATTTGAAAGTAATTTAAAATATCCTCTAATATTAAATCCTAATACAAGCTCATACATATATATATATATATGTGTGTGTGTGTGTGCGTGTATAAAGCCTGGGTGACCGAAGTCACAGCTAATTTTCCTGGAGGTAAGTAAAAATAAGTTCCAGTTACATTATATCTAACTATAATTTCTTATCAAAATCGTTTGTGCAGTTCCTTAGAAGACTAGATTTCTGCTATATATTGTTCAAAACAAAGGCAAGTGAAGACTAGTGACGGCTATTAATTCGGCTAATAGCATCGATTCAAACTAATAATAACGACAACGATAATAATAAAGGAATAAATTATTATTATTATTATTTATTTTTTTTTTTATTTATTTTTTTTTATGTAAATAAATGAATAAAAATTCTGGAAATATTATACTTAAAATTAAACGAAGAATCATATATTATCACTTTAACATTTAAATTTCTTTTCTTTCTTATTTGAGAAGTAAGTTTTTAGAAGATGCGTTTTACGAAATTCAAAATTTTAGACCAGCGCTCTTTTTTTCTGGATCTAGAACGGCGGGAAAACGTCTTGGGTGGCAAAATAAAATAAATAGTTTTATACTTTAACGTCTCTTGCTTGTCGCTATCTTTGTATGTAAAATAGTACCGCTAACTTTTTTGACACTTTAACGGAATGTTGCTTACCGTCCCGAACATAAAAGAAAAATGTATAAACAGAAATTGCACCTTTTTTGCAAAACCTGACAGGAAAACTTTTAAGACATTTCTTGAAGAAAAAGGGAAGGGTGAGGGTGAGGTGACAGCTATTCAATAAAGGAAGTACGCCATACATTCTTGCTTTTTCCAGGTTCACGGGATTTCTTACAGGGAGATCTTTCAATACCATAAGCTGCATTTTTCTAAGTCCCGACTTCTATATCGGTAAAAGTCTGGCGGTCATGAGCTATGATACCAAATTTTACTACCAATAGTTTTTTTTTTTTTTTTTTTTTTTTTTTTTTTAAGAAAATAATAATAATTAGTTTATAAAATGACAATATTTCAAAAATGACAAATAACTTCAAAATGACATTATTTCGTATTGTCAAAAAAACTTCAAAGAATTTACACAGATTTTAAGAAGTGAAGTATTAAATGAATCTGAATCTGCAAATAATTAACAAATAAATAAAGACTTTTTCTTTGAACTGAATTGGGAAAAAAAATAATGACAACATTTTTCGTATCATGACATCCAAATCTTGTTTTGAAAGTCTAAAAGACACCAAGAAGAAGAAGAAGAAAATAAATAAAGCTTATTTAAATGTTGTCCAGAAAACTTTTCCGTGGTCAATTTTGTCAAATTCAAAAAGCAACACCATTCTTCGGCACACCTAATATTTTTCATTATTTATTTTTTAAATATAATATTAAAAAATTGCCAACTCAAACTCAGATTCATTTATCTTGTTTTATTTTTTATATTATTTTCCACGCGCGCTTTTTATTTCTTAATTCAAAATTATTAAAGAAAACTTTTTTCGATACTTTCAGTTTCAAAACTGATTATTATTAATTTTCTTTTCTTTTCTTTTTCTTAAAAAAAAAGAAAAAAAAAAAAAAAAGATGAAATTCTGGCAAAAGCAGAATTGGATCAAGATGCTAAACATTTTTAAAATATAAGTCTTTTAATTCCTCGTTAGCAGAAAATTTTAAGGCATAATTTATGCTTAATCAGTTTATATATTTATTTTCTTTGTGAATATCAGAAGTAAAAATATCTTTTCTCAATTATTTAAACATTTTTATATAATTGCCTACTAAAAAGGTTTAATTAGGAAATCATCAAAAGAAAAAAAAAAAAAAAAAGTTGTTGAGAAAACAGAAATTGTGTTTTTGGCGGAAAAAATAGAAATGAAGGAAAGAAAAGAAAAGAGAATCCAGTTTAATGAAGTGTTTTAATAATAATGCCTCAAAAATGAATATTTCTTAAAACCCCTTCCTCCCAACCAAAAGAAAATGAAACCTTTTAATGACTATAATATCGGAATCATAAAAAGAATTTTACTTCGTTGATCTTCATCACAGTTTCAATGTGTATATGTATTAAGTAAGAGTAAAAGTTTTTAAAAATAAAATAAAATAAATAAATAAATAAAATAAAATAAAATAAATAAATAACTGATTGCTATAAAACGCACCTAAAACCTAGTGTTAAGCGTAGGGGTCATACTCTCCGCATTATTTTTATTTGTTTCAGGATACATTCCTAATTTGAGAAGTTACCTCCTTTATTGTTACCACTATTTTTTTTACAATACTTTCTATCACGACACATTACCGTAAAAATAAAGTATAGATTTTTGCCTGAAATGTGCGGTGGCCGAAAAAGCGAAAAACATCTCACTTATGAAATTATCCTGAAAAACTAGGAGTTCAACCCCTGTAAATGGTGATGAATATAATAATTAGTGTTTGATTGCAAATTTTTTAATCAATTAATAAGCGACTGGCTTAAATGAAAACAGTTTTGAAAGAATTAAAGAAAAAATAATGAAAAGAGAAAAAACAGTAATAGGTGCCTTACTACACTTCTAACAACACTACTTACTACGTTACTTACTCAATTCGTAAAGAAAAAGTACTGCTTATTAAGAATAAAAGTAGTCATTATTTTTACCGACTGCTTATTATATTGCATATCATATTATACCGATTGCTTATCATATACATTGCTTTATGTATTTATTTATTTATTTTCTTAAATAAATATTTTTTTTTCCCTACAAACATGCTAATCTTGATTAAAAATTTCAAGTGGTAACCTGAAGGAAATTTCAAAATTCCAAATTTCAATTTTCTGAAGCTAATTTATTTTAAGTGATGCAGATATTGGATTTACATCACAGATCAACCACTTAAAATTAGATATTTGTATTCAGGGAACCTCAAAACATAATACAACATAAATAACCAGAACTCTAAATAGAACTTAAAGAAAAAAAGAAATATATATATATATATATATATATATATATATATATATATATATATATACTAGTATATAACCAAGTCAAAAATGACGGAATGTGAAATCAATTAAGGTAGTGAATCAACGAATGCTTTGCCTGCTTTGCTGGACACTATGTTTAAAAGGGACTAATGTGAAAGTTGCACCTGACGGGACTAATATGCAAGTTGTACCTGACGGGACTAATGTGCAAGTTGCTGCGAACGATCTTTTAACGAAAATACCTACTAACAGAGGACGACAGGTCTAATATAACGTATCATATTATCTATCGTATTTACCGTAATATAACTTACTTATTTTGCTTCCTTCTTCGACTCGTTTTAATAATTATTTTTTATATGCATGGGCAAATTTAATATTTTTTAATTTTTAATTTTTCGCATGAAAACATTATTTCATCTTATGCCCCCCCCCCCCTCAAAAAAAAAAAAAAAAAAAAAAAAAATATATATATATATATATATATATATATATACTAGCTGACCCAGCAAACGTTGTTTTGCCATATAAATTATTTCTAGAGAATATTTTGCTAGAAAAAAATAACTAACTTATTGTAAGTGTGTAAGGATGTGGTATATAAGTGAAACAGGTATGGAGCGCTGTGAACGGTGACTGTGAATTCCGATTATAACGTAAAAGACATAATTAACAATTAAATAAACAATTTAAATTGGACTGAATTGTAAATCTAAACCATTCTCAAATCCACCTGAATACACACAAAAAAATTCATTAAAATCGGTCCAGCCGTTTAGGAGGAGTTCAGTGACATACACACGCACAAAAGTATAGGACCCCTTTGGTGACTTTAAATATTTTAAGCCATTTTTGCGATGAATTGAAATGGCTATCTCAATTGCGGAACTAAAGATCTTGGCGAGAAGCGTTCGAGCTACTTCGGTGTCAAATTTCAAATTTTGCCAATGTGATCCGATACTAAAGGTGTTGTATACAAAAAAAAAAAAAAAAAAAAAATCAGTGACATACACACGCACAAAAGTATGGCACTCCATTGGTGACTTTAAATATTTTTAGCCATTTTTGCGATGAATTGAAATGGCTATCGCAATTGTGGAAATAAAGATCTAGGCGAAAAGCATCCGAGCTACATTGGTGCCAAATTTTCCATACAAAATAAATAAATAAATAAATAAAATATCCGTGAAATACACACGCACAAAAGTATGGGACCCCATTAGTGACTTTAAATATTTTAAGCCATTTTTGCGATGAATTGAAATGGATATCTCAATTGTGGAACTAAAGATCTTGCGAGAAGCGTCCGAGCTACTTCGGTGCGAATTTCAAAATTTGCCAAAGGGATCCGATACTAAAGGCGTTCCATTCAAAAATAAATAAATAAAATATAATAAATTAGATACACAAATAAATTTGTAGGTTAGGGTGGTTGTTAATCAATGCGCGTGTAAATTTGATAGAAAATTATATAAAATACTCACTCCAGTTCCGCACTAAATTTGCAAAATGTATAGTTTTTTATGCACACTTCAAAACTCTTCAAACACTAATTACATCTTGATGTAAATTTCAATTAGGACTCAATTTTTTGTATAACAATAATAACACGAAGTTACAAAATATTTTCTTAATTTGATCTCAGCACCAACTGTCGGGACAAACTGGAATTACAATAGAATATACGCCAGCAAAATGTGGCGTCACTGACCGTTAGTGGATGCAAGAAAATGATTTCCTATGTTAATTTCCCATTGGATTTTTTATAAAAAATTATTAAAAATCGAGGAAAATTATTTCTCGATTTTAATCCCCGTATTTGGGTATAGATATGTATTAGTTATCGTATGCATGTGTTAGATTGAGTTATTTTGCTCTCAAATTGAAAAGAAAAAAAAATTAAATTAAATTTCAAAACTCTGTCTTCCTTGGCGCTTTTTGTATTTGGCGATCAAAAACGTAATACGAAAATATACATGCCAGATGTATATTTTCGTAATATGTATTGTACGAAATTGTTCATATTATTCATTACTCTTTTAATATAAGTTGTTAAAATAACAATTATTTTTGAAAGAAGTTAAATATGTTCGCCAGATGATTTGCCGATATTTTTTTTTTCCGCCAAGGATGACAGAGTTTTGAGATTAAAAATTCAAATTTTATCAATTTTACAGCAAAATCCAATGGGCGATTAACATAGGAAATATTTTTCTTGCATCCACGGACGGCCAGTGACGTCATCACTTCGCTTGATTATTATTGAATATTCGATACTACGATCGTAGCGCAGTCTACCGGATCCAATGTGAAACATTCTAAAATCAACAACAATTTATAAGTGATAAATCAATTAAATAAACAATTTAAATTGGACTGAATTGTAAATCTAAACCATTCTCGAATCCAACTGAAGACACACAAAAAATTTCATTAAACTCGGTCCAGCCGTTTAGGAGGAGTTCAGTGACATACACACGCACAAAAGAAATATATATATAAAGATATATATCAATAACTGGTAAATTTGTTTGGCAACAATCATAAATTTAAATGTCCAATTTTGAAATTATTTTCATATTTTAATTAATTCTAAAATATGTAATCAAAACTTCGTTACAAATAAGGTACCAAATGAAAGGTACCACATTTGTAACGAAGTAACCTTGGGTACCTTATTTGAAAACTTACCTACTTTAACTAGTTTGATAAATATGACGTCACAATCAACTGTTTGTTTATATCAGATAAGTACATTATCATGATTGCAAGAAAATGATGTAATAACTATTAGCCCATAATTTTTATGATTGAATTTTATATTACATTTTAATTTTATCCTCCATGGGTATTTTAGAATTGCAATGGTAGTTATAAACTTTCGTTGAAATCTTTTTACATATTGAGATTAAGGGGAAAGTGCAAGCACAAAAAATGTTCAGTTTTGAAAGATCTTTCTAATGATGCAACATTTATGCAGATTAATAAAAAAATAAATAAATAAAAATAAAAATACAAAGCATTTCTAAGGGGAAAAATGGCTACCAAAAGTCTCTGTTTTGAAGCGGTCTAAGCCGGAATCGTCCCTGACAGAAGATGGTCATTATTAATATTAATGTTTTGCTTACAGTGTGGATAATAAAAATGGATTTTACTTCCTGAAACGTGTCAGTCGACATAATTAAAATGTATCAGAGAACTTCCGTCAATTACATTCAATAGAAAAGAAAATTTAGCTTTAAAAAATATAATATTAATTACATAAAAAATAATATAAAGGATAATAAATTCAAACTGAAAAAATAAATAAATAAAGGTCTATATATAACTTTGTATGGACCTTGCATCTCATGAATCAATAAACCGAAATTTAATCAAGTCTTATATTTACTGGTCTATGGCATAAACTTGAGCTGTTTGGGGACCAAACACTTAAAAGGTGAAATTAAGATGCTAATAACAGTATCAGAGTAAAACAATATATATGCATTTTATTTGATTAAAATGAAAAATATAAGAACGAAGTATAGACTGACAAATAGATAACCACAGATACACACATATGCCAACAAAGTAACTGGTTAACTATTGCATGTAGTCTTTGCTTAATTTATTTTTAATGGATCCATGATTTTAACAATTCATATTTCAATAGGAATCTATAAAAAGTATTTTATAGGCAATTGTATGAGACGATGGCAAAACACTAATAATTCACCACACATTAAACATTCCATAACGTATTTACGTTAATTTTAATTTAATAAATTTTGTGGTTTGTTAAATATATATATATATATATATACAGTAAAATATCGTTTATACGTCCCTTTAGTGAAGCTCCGATTCATTCTTATTCATTTTAATACAAAATTTATTTATTTATACGCCGCTAATATCAGTTATACGTCTTTTGCACTTTACTAAAATTCGCAAAATTTCTCGACCTGTCATTATTTTTCATTCTAAATAAGTCAGTTTTTTTTTTCCTAGAAAGCATCTTAAATGGATTACACAGGAAAGATCGAAGAATAATGATCAAAAAGTCAACTGAATTCACAGTAGAATGTTTTATACTCATGGACAAGCAGCAAATCAGACGTATAGTAAAGATTTTTAATGTTATTAAATAACTATTTGTACGGACAGAAATCCTATGCTCATTATTAAAGATACGCAATATATATAATTAATATTCAAAATAGGTTAAAAAAGATCTTAAGATATGTAATTTAATACTCATTATATGATATATGTAATTAGCACCCAGTTATGCATTAATAGTATTTTTCTCACTTTAAATAACTCTTTTTTTTTTATTATTAATTTTGTCTTTAAAAAAGTAAGATATACATTTACTAAATTATGAAACATTATTAATTAGTATTTTCACATAAATTTTGTTTAAGTGTCATTAAATTTTTAAATAGTAATCAAATATTAAAATTTCGATTATAAGTCTTTTCATTTATAAATCCTTTTACGTTAGTATCTTGAAAGACGTATAAACGGTACTTCACTGTATATATTTTTATTATTTTATTAAAATAATTTTATTATGGTGTTATTTTTGTATGAGGATAAGTGAATAAGAATAAGAATAACACACACACACACACGTGCGTGTATATGTATATGCCTAAGGCTATGGAGTGGAGAGCAAATGATGAATGAACATGAAAAATTATTTTGAAAAATAATATTTTTTCTAACTGACATATACTGGGTAAATATATATTAAAAAAAATATAGAACAATTTTTTTAGTACCCACAGCATGCTAGTTTTTTTTTTTTTTTTTTTCTTTTTTTTAATAAGAAAATTCTATAAATTTATTTCACATTATCATAGATATGTGATTTAATTATTCATATCAAAGTTACTGACGAGTTTTTTTTTTATAGGTATCCATATCAAAATATTTCACCCCGAGGGGTTATATGTTCCCAGGTATGAAGAAAACTATAAAGATATATTTCAGAAATATATATATAAAACGAAAAACGAAAAGCGTATAACTTTTCAATGAATAAAAATAAAAATGTAAGTAAACCTTTTTATTGTTTAGAGCTCCAAAGCGCACACATTTCTATAGAAAGGGTTACAAAGACATAACATACGAATAAAAAAATAAAAAATATAAATATAATTATAAAAAAAGTGAAAAAAAAATATTTGAGTAAGCCACAAAAATTTATGACTAATAGTTTACTTAGAACTAATATTTTAAATTAGGAAGAGCTGGTATATTTTAAAAAACAATTATTTTATAAGAGCTAAAATTTAGAAAATATTATATTTTCAGTTGTATAATCTAATAAAATAATAGAACGAATATTTTCAATTAGGAAGTTTTCATGTGTTTCTTATCACATAGAAATATATCAATATACAATAAAATAAATTTCATTGCATGAATAGCCTTCAACAAATCAGACAACGGAATATTTTTTTACGGGTGGAGGTCGATTCCCCTGACGTATGATATCTTGACAGAAAAAATGGGTCGTTTCCCCTCACCCTTTTTTCGCAGGCACAGGTCGTTTGCCCTGAAACCCCCCTTTCCTGTGTCCATTGTCCATGTTTATGGCTGACATGTACTGATAAGCATGGGGGGGAGGGGGGATGTGTCCTTCATTCCCTTACAGGTGACATAAATAGTACACACTCTCACACACACGCGTGCAAAAAGAAAAAATAAATAAAAGAATGTGTAATTAATTATTTATACGTGTATGTGCTGTACTTTTATTTTTATTTATCTATTTTCATTTTACCAAAAATTCAAGTACTGATTTATCAGGTCATGATATTAGAATATAAATTTATTATTTTTGTATTAACAATATTAATAAGATATTTTGTAAAGGTTTTGTTAGGAATACAATGGGAATATTTGATTTTCTTATTTTTAAGTTTTAAAATAAAATTTTTGTCTGTAATAATTTGCGATAAAAATTTAAAAACTGGGTTCGAGAGAAAAAAAATCTTTCAAATGTGTTACTTTCTTTCTTTTTGTTTTTTAATTATCACTATAAATAATTATTTATAACCAACTAGTGGTGAAAGAAGGGAGAAAGTTTGAATAAATATATGTATATATATAATTTATATTACTGGGACCAAACATAAGGAAAGAAGGCTTGAATTAATCAATAAACAGTTACTTATAGAAATATAGCCTTTTACACGGCAGAAGATATTGAAATAGTTAATGAGTTGTATCTGCTATATTTACTGATGAGTTATGTGTAACAAATATAAACAAACTATAACAGAAAAAAAATAAATAATAATTACTAGAAGAAGAATAAGGAGCAGAATCCCCCACAGTAAAGTGGAGACCTTATTGTAGTTAAAATAAAGATAATAATTACTGTAAATTAAAAAAAAAATAATAATAATAAGCAAGTGAAAATTAAAACTTAACGAGATATCTTTGAAAAATGTAATTAATTAACATAGTAATTTTATGATCGTAATGTAGAATTTTTTCTTTTCTTTTCTTTTTTTTTTTTTTTTTTTTTTTTTTTTAAATCAGATTAGAGATAATTATAGGATATCAACAATTGTGTTAGATAACATTTAATATTATGTTATTGAAAGACACTCGTTAAAATGAATTTTAATTTGATTAATAATTTAACTATTATCTTAAGCACCTTCATCAATAACTTTACTTTTTAAAAAATACAATTATTGTGATGATAATTTAAACTTGTTATGTATTAATTACAGTTATAACCCTCATATTAAAGCTAAAATAGTTATTTAAATCCTTAAATGTTATATAGTCGTGTTAATAATTTTTAATAAAATTGTTACAATATACTTCAATCGAAATAACTTTGCAGTATGAAATGCATAGAATAAAAAATAAAGAAATAATTGAAGTACAGTATTTGTTTTTCTTTCTTTATATATGTATAATATAGCCGTAGAGGTCTCTGCTTCTTCTAGTTACCATTTATTTATTTCTGTTATACTTGTTTCATATTTGTTTTGTATGATCTTATGTATCAGGCTCCTTATAAAGCTCATTAACTTTTCAATATATATTGCTTTATATAAAGTTTCATTTCCATGTATAATTGTTTAATGACTAAAGTATGAGTACTATGGATTAATTCATATTTCATTTGGATCCTAAATATATATTTTTAAATTTATAGATAATTTTGGCAACTGTTCATTTGTTTCTCTTGCATTCTACAGTTATATTGCATCATAAATAGGCATATATTTTTTATTGATGGGGGTGCAGGGTGGGGTATAAAAAATTATTTTGTTTTTATTATTTTGCAATGCACTTTTTGTTTACACATCGCCATTTAATACCGTCATTTGTTACAGAGTCTTTATAAAATTTGAAATTACAAAACAAAATTAGTGGTTTACCACGTTTGCTGTAAATTAATTCTATAATAGCATATTTTACAATCTAGCAGCATGAACACAATAAAATATAAACGCTTATAGGAATGAAATCATAAGCTAAACAAGATTTTAAAACTGTTAACTCCATTCAATTTTCTCTACAAAGTGTCACGTGTTTTTTATAGATAAATAGCTCTAATCCCTTTGAGAAGCATGTCTTGAAAAAGAAGTGGAGGGGAAGAGATGGGGAAAGATATGTGGGGGAACTCACCGGCGCAATCGACCTGTAAGGGAAAAACCAAATTTCTCTCACCCCCTTTAAATCAGGGGAAACGACCAGGCCCCTTTTTTTACGCAACTATATCTGACAATAATGTAACGCCCCTGTAAATAAGGAATTTTTATTCAGTACTTTTTAACACACCTGCTTTCGTGGACATTTTAACACACCTGCCTTCGAGGACCTTATAACACACCTGCCTTCGAGGACCTTATAACACACCTGCTTTTGAGGACGTTTAACACACATGCCTTCGAGGACTTTGTAACACACCTGCCTTCGAGGACTTTGAAACACACCTGCCTTTGAGGACTTTAAACACACAGGCCTCCGAGGACATTTTTACACACCTGCTTTCGAGGACATGTTAACCTACATGCAAACGAGGACATGTGAACACACCTACCTTCGAGGACATGTTAACGTACATGCAAACGAGGACATTTTAATATACTGTCTTCGAGGACTTTTTAACATACCTGATTTTGAGTGTATTTTTACACAAATATGAAAATAATTTTTATTTGCCATAATTCAGTAATCAAACTAGATATTTAAAATTTATCTTTGATATTTTAATTTAAAGGTGCGTTATAAAATACTAATTTATATATTAAATTTTCTATAGAAATTTAATAATTAAAGGGAAAAAAAACCCCACAGAAATTAAGACAATAACAAATGTGTTTATTATCAATTATTATTATGTTTTAATTATCTATTTTATTATGTCTTAATTATCAATTATTCTTAAAATAATAAAAAATAGTTATTGAATATAGCTTTCAAATTATATGAACGCAATAAAATATTACCTTATTAATTAAAAAAAATAATTAAAAGTAAGGAAAGACTTGTATGCTGCACCGTTAAAAATTATACAAACCTGGAAAATCTTTTTAAAAATGTGCTCTTTTTCATCCAAGATTCATTAAAATATTTTATTTCCTATTTTGGAAAATTACAATAAATTTTTATTCTGTAAAAACATTACATTTATTGAGATAAATATATTCAAATGCCTTTAAAACAGCATAATTTAAAATATTTAATTATTAAAGAAATTTATCTTTTGTACTATCAACAATGAATTGTTTTGTTAATCACTGTGCGATTATAATTTAAGGATGAATATTACGAAATATTTTGCGTACTAAATTAATTAATAATTATTTAAAATACATATAAAATATTTGAAATAAGTAACCGAAGAATATTCCACTTGTAGATTTAATTTTTCAATAAAACACAGTAAAATTATTTCAATAAGCTTATAACTGCAACTATTTTTTGCAAAATTAAAAACTTTATTTGCAGGTCCTCGGTTTGACGTACAGTTTTCTAGGTCCTCGGTTACCGGTAAAAATACATACGCTAAATAATCAAACTATCTTAATATGGACGTTCCCATTGCAATATAAATTCAATTTCTATACATAATTTCGAAAAAATATTAAATTTGTTAAATTATTTCGACAGTCAAAATAGGTCCTCGGTTTGGCGGTTTGCGCACCGAGTCCTCGGTTTCCACCTTACGCGAGACTGTGTGTGTGTCTGTGTGTATGTCTGTGTGTGTGTGTCTGTGTGTATGTCTGTCTGTGTGTGTGTGTGTCTGTTATCAGCATATCTGAAGAACAAATAGTAGCAGACATTCCAAACTTGGTGTTCTGAATGTGTATCATGTAGGGATGCTCTAGTAAGCTTTTCGTTAAGATCAAGCAAATGGTTCGTGTACATGGACAACCAAGAGAATTCTAATACATCACGTCTATGGGGGAAATTGCAGGTAAGTAGAGTGTAACGTCTATAGACTGCACTAAACCAAATGAAACGAATATATATTTTTTGTAATAGAGATGGTCAACTGGAAAAAAAAAAAAAATGTGTATGTAAGAGCCTCGCCTCCCCCCCCTCTGGGGGGAAGTCCCCCCTCGAGGGGAGTAAATTTTCATGATGGGTATCTTTCAAAAGAGCTCGCCCATACCTTTAAAACGAATGGCTGAACCATCGATCTGCGATAATTTAAAACAAAGTTATCGATTTTTTTTTTTACTTTTAACAAAAAAAAAAAAAAAAAAAAAAAACCTTAGAAAAAAAAAAAATATATATATATATATTAAATATTGAGAATAAAATGGACTTTTTTTTTATATTTGGTGTTATACTACTTCTCTAGTATGGAAATCGTCTGCATTATCATAAAAGATAATTTTTTTAAATAACAATTTTAATAAATTATTTTTTAAAAACAGAATCTCTTATATTATTAAAATCTGTACGCGTGTGTGTGTCTGTGTGTCTGTGTGTCTGTGAGAAACGGCTTGACGCAGCAAAAGCTCGGCCGCTAACGGTCGCACGGACTTCGAACAGGTACCTATGGACAGAGAATTTATCGCAGATCTGGGTTATCTAATTTGCTAAACGATGCGACCCTAATTAGCGGAGATATTAATTAAATTGTCGACCATTGTCTAACGAAAAATGACCCAGAATTCATGATTAAATGCTTAAAAAGCCACATTTTTACGGAAAAAGTGGAAAATAAATTAGAAATATCAGTCGTATTGTTACAAACAAGATACCATTGGTAAGGGCTTTTTTTTTCTTAATCCGATGGTTAAACGCCTTATCGATCGGACAATCAGATTTTTTAAAATTAACTAAACTATAAAAAAATATTGGCAACAAATCACAAGAATCTTAGCTTTCAAGACGATAGTCTACGGCAGTCTTCAACGGAAACACATCTGGTATTTAATGAGGTCACATGTTTCGTACTGCGATTAAAAATTGCTATTTTCTATTTTCTTCAATTTTTCAAATTTTACACATTTCACTTCATATACAATCTTAACACCACAAAACAAACTTGCAGTTGAAATTTCATCGATTTTCGTCAATAAACAAAAGATTTACATTTTAATTGCAAATTAAATTTTATCTTTACACGAATCACATTTTATCAGATCATATTACGTGTTCATTGCCGCTTTTCGTTACCATGGGAACCACTTCAAGGATAAGAAGAGGTTCCTTTCTCTCTCGACGGAAGCTAAGAAAAAAAAAAAAAAAAAAAAAGGTTCACGTGTTTTGGTTCTGCGATTAAAAAATTGCAATATTCTAATACGCGTATTTCAATTTCTAATTACGATTAATTTATTTTTTACATATCATTCGAAATATATTTTAAAGTTCTTTTATATTATTCAAAGTTTTCAACAGATTTACACGTTTTGAGGTCTCCTGAATTAATTTTCTTTTGTATCTCAGCTACTAATTAAAATAATTTCATAAGTAATACATCATTAGAAAGCTTTTTTGAATTGGAATCGAACAGTGGAATACAGAAATTTGTACCGCCAGATGGCGCTGTAACATTTTCAAATTTCAAAATTTCAATTTCTAGTGTCCTGAATACGTTTTTTTGGCATCTCAGCCAATTGAGTTAGATCGTTAAAAATTGGTCTGCGTAGGTTAATTAAGAGGGCATGAAAGGGTGGGGGAAGAAATAGGCGTGCACCGCGCGCGTATCCCCTAACTTGTGCGCCCGCAGAACGCACGGGACTGCGCTGCCGAAGGCAGTGGGGACCGGGTCCGAATTTGTACCCGATGAGAAATGATTTTTTAAATTTTCTTAAGAATGAAATTTTGACTTGAGAAGGAATATGTGCGCGTAGCGCACATATACCTTCACAAGTGCGCGCGCAGCGCGCATGGGTCTGCGCTGCCGGAGGCAGTGGGGACCCGGTGGCAGTTTGTTCCCGATCAGATTTTTTTTCAGGCACGAAGGGTCAGGGAAGGAATACGCGCGCGCAGCGAGTGCATCCCTTAAGTTGGCGCGCGCAGCGCGCACGGGACTGCGCTGCGGAAGGCAGTGGGGACCCGGTCCGAATTTTTACCCGATGAGAAATGATTTTTTAAATTATCTTAAGAATAAAATTTTGACTTGAGAAGCAATATGTGCGCGCAGCGCACGTATACCTCCACACGTGCGTGCGCAGCGCGCACTGGTCTGCGCTGCCGGAGGCAGTGGGGACCCGATGGGAGTTTTTATCCGATCCGATTTTTTTTTTTTTTAGGAGCCAAAATATGATTTTACAAAAGTTGCTCCTAGTCGTGAGAGGGTGAATTCCCTGGCAACTTCAGTCTGCATGCCAACTGTCGCGTGGGGCCGGCTGGGCCCGGCATGCAGACCAACCATGTTTTGTAAATATCTACTTATTAAATTTCTGTCTCTATCCATCGCCCAATGTCGCGTTTAAGGTTAATTAGGCCTGGCGAATTTTTTATTTTTCTTTATTTTTCTTTTCTTTATTTTTCTTTCCTTTAGAGTTTTCAATAAACTGCGAGTAGTCCCCTCAGAAGCGCTCTACATCGCTCCAAGAGTGATGAGCGGGGGCTGCTCCCTGTTAAGTGATTCATTTGAAAATACTGACCCGCTAGCGGGCGAAGCCAGGTAGTTATTTTTTAATAACCGAATTAATTTCTATATAAATGTAGGTGCATTAATGAAACGGGGGTTTGAGTGGGGCGGTAGCCTTCCTCACTCAGAACTAATTATCATATAAAACTCTCCCGAAGCCTAATTTGAATTGTTTAACATAGGTTTACATAACATCGTTATCTTACCTCTTAATCTCCAACCTGCATTTACAGTATTAAATTTCAGGGTAAGAGAAAGTCGTGTGAGTGTCACACCAGATTATTTAGTTATTCAATGCTGTAAACCACCTCAGCATAAAATTGTTTCTTCAGGTCTTCCTACAAAAATAAAGTTGTTTAACTCTGCAAATACTCAATGATATCTGAGAAAAATCGAGAGCAGAATTCCTTTTCTTTGGGCAAATATTGGCAAAAAATAAATAAATAAATAAATAAAGAACAAAAAATTTCTTTTTTTAAAGAGCATAGTATAACTATGAAAATTAATGAAATTATAACTCTTAAAAATAGTAAGGGAAAGCCATAATCTCATTAGGGCCTTTGTAGCTGTAGGGTTATAAAAATTATATTTTTTGAGTGATGGTGAATGCTTTAAAAAAATCATCAATTTTCAGTTTGAGAGCCGTTATGCTAATTGGCGCACATTAGCGACCCATATACACCGTGATATCTTACGATTGTGCAAGCTGATAATTAAACGTTTTGAAGTTTTATTCTTTCGTGCAATTTATAAATTAATATTCTCTCCTAAATTTATTAATTTATTTTTTGAACGAAGTGACTTAAAAACAATAATAATATTATAGTTCTAAAAAAATTAAAGAACACGCTTTTATAGAAATGTGAACTAAAAAGAACAAACTATCTATCTTAGCATTAAATGCAGAGAAAATCGTGTGAGTGGCACGCCATAATATTTACATACATTTAAATTTTTAATTAAAATAATTTAGAATTAAACAAAAACCATTTTTAAAAAATCTCCCCTGACTGGGCTCGAACGCTAGACCTTTAGGTTCGTAGCGCTGAGCTTTACCTCACAGCCACAGCGTTCACGTAGGGAAAGTCTTTTTTTACAATATAGGTTTTTTGTTTGCTACCAGAGTGGTTACAAACATACATTATACATACAAACATACATACAGGTGAAGCTAATAAAATCGTGTTAAAAAATACTGGTTGTTGACCGAAATCATGCAATATCCCATGTGTTTTATCTAAAATTGACGGAGACACTATTTTACCTTCTTTATTGTAAATTTAATGCTTCTTCTTTCCACTGAGTTTTAGTGATTAACCTCAGTTATAAATTATTTGTTTTAAATTGATGCTGTCTAATAAAAAATTAAACATCTTTTAATTTTGTCTGTAAGAAATAAGCATCTGTCCTAAAAAGTTTTTAGTTATGTATAATATAAAATTTACTCAAAGGCCTATACTTAATTCCTGCCACCTTTAAACTGCCTATATATGTCATATATAAGGTATTTAAATAGGGTCATGTCATGTGTTATGTCTATTTTTCACCTTTCATCTAAAAATATACAAAAAGAGTAAATTAAATTTAATTTCTTAAATCTAGTTCAGCATTTTGTTTTTCATTTTTTAACCCCTTACCTGCCGACAAAAAATAGAGATTCGCTTCCCAGTTTCACCTTTTTTCACACAGGCGCGTGTAGTTATACGTTCTCTGTTCCAGAAACATTTCCTTTCCGATTCCCCCAACTCCCCATCGTCTCTGAAATAAGTAAACCTTTCGAAAACACTGTCACGGTCATTTAATTGCATTACAAAGTCCTGAGAATAGCACCGTAACACAAAGGATTGTACTTAGGGCAGTTAACGCATCAGCATAGCGAGACGAATATACACTCCCGGGGCATTTAACGGCCCTCTTCACTTACCGTCGCCGGAAGCCCGAGCCAATGTTATTCTATGGGGACATTTTCTTTAACTTATACATCAGTTAATAACATAACTTATTAACTGATACATATTTTTAAATTCTGTTTTCACATTCTGAAAATTCCCAACTGTTAAATTGGCCGACTTTTTTTAAAAATGTAATTTTTTTCAATTTTTAATATTTATTTTGAAATTGCAAAATGAAAAAAAAAATCACATATTGAAAATTCGTATTTTGCAGCTTCAAAATAAAATATAAGAAAAACAGTTGGGAATTTTCAGAATGTGAAAACAGAATTTAAAAATATGTGTTAGTTAATAAGTTATGTGTAAAGAAAAGTTTCCCATAGAATAACATTAGTTTCGGCTTCCCGCGGCGGTGAGTGAAGAGGATCTTTAAGGGGTTAAGGCGGGGCCTTCGGAGAAGTCAACGTTTCTCCCTTTTTCCACCGGGCCGGCTCCTGGAATTGGTGACGTCACAAACGAGATCTGGTATTAGGAAAGCATCTGATCTGTACGATGCAGTACCAACGCAAAAACCATTAAATAATAATTCATTAATTTCGTTTTTCCATCGAATTATGAAATTAAACTTTATTTACATGACAATAAAAAATTAAAAGCAAAATACTACCCAAAGAAATTCAAAAGAAATTCAAGAAAATGAAAATACATATGCACTTTTTAATCTTAAACAATTTTTGTTAAAATGAGAAAATGTTCATCAGAATTTTATGTTTGGCTCCCTTTTAATGACTTCCGATTCAGAGCAGAAAGCTTTGAAGAAATTATGTGAAACTTTTTCAAAATAAACGTACTCCTTAATGACAACAGAGTTTCATCAGACACACTTTACGCCCACTTATTGGAAAATTCACGAATTTATTTTTTATCTCTATTTGATACAGCTGATGAAAGTTTCATTTAATTATGTGAAGAAGAAATCAATATTTTATTTCTAGAATTTATTTAGTTAGTTTACAATTGTTAGAACAAAGCAAAAAATTAAGTGACAACTTGCAACATGTGAAAAATTTACAGTACATTATTTTCTAAAAAGTTTTAAGTTGTATATACTAATAAATTAAGAAGAGTTTATCATATTTTACATAAATTCGTTGAAATGAATGCATATGCATGTAAAAACTAAACAAATATAATAATACTTTTTTAATGAAATGTGATGATAAAAGAAAATACTTTTTTCCTCAAACTATAAAAGAGCATACTATATTTATTTATATTACATGCTTGTCTATATTATTTTAGTAATAACATTTTAGTAATATGCAATATTACATGATTACTTAGTTTTTGTAAATCATTCTGCTTATTTTCCCATTTTTCCTTCAATAATTTGCTTGTTTGTTACCGAAATGCTTGTTATCAACGTACGGTAAAATAAATACATAAATAAATAAATAAAAGTAAAAAAAAAAAAAAAATAATAATAATAACGGTAGCTTTTACAGCAGAATGTGCTGAAAAATTATTGTCAGCGGATTCTGCTGTTAAAAACTAGTAATTTACAGCAGAATCATATGTAAAGAGAAATTCCTTTAAAAATCTTTCCGCCGTAAATCACTCTATGTAACAGAAGAATGTGCTGGCACCCATTTTTCCCAGCACATTCTGCTGCTAAAACTACCGTTATTTTTTACAGTGCGTGGATAACGAGCATTTGGTAACAAACAAGCAACAAGCAAAACTGTAAGTAACAAACAAGCAAAACTATGAGTAGCTCAATGATATATTAAAATAAACAATTAAAATCAAACGCTACCTTACAGTTCAGAGATTGATATATACTGCTTTGAATATAAGTTGCTTAGTGAAATTCTACACTCCCTAGCCCCAAATATGTTCCATATAAAATGCTGCAACATACGTTTAAACAAATATTTTTATACTAGTAATCAGTTAATGCTAAAAAAAATCTACTAAAAAACTGTATATATAAATGTTACTAGCAACTAGATGATATCAACCTCAAATATGAGACCTTCAAAATTTCCAAAGAGCCTTACAATATCCTGTGCCCTCTCCCCCAAACAAAAATCTATTTAAATCTCTTACAACCTTGCACCAAGAAAGATCCCACCACAATAATTAAAGAGAAAGGCGACCATACCATTGAAGTACTCACGACCTCAAATCAAGATCTGACGATCGCCTACACAGATGGCTCTTCTGACTCTAATCTCGATAGAGGAGGAGCAGGTGTCTTTTTCATCGAACCAGACGGAGCGCAGGAATGCCACGGTATTCCTGTTGGGAAAATCGCCTCCAACTACACATCCGAGCTCGTCGCCATCAAATGTGCTCTGGAGATTTATCTGTCTAAGGAGGACCAGAGTTCCAAAGGCATCATCATATTCTCAGATTGCAGATCAGCATTGCAAGTGATCCAGAAGGGCAAATGTCAACTCAGCCATCAGATCATTGAGCTCACAAACAAAATCATTGCTGCCCAGGGTTCCTGCATCTTGCAATGGATACCGGCTCATGTAAATATTTTCGGTAATGAGAAGGCCGATAAGCTCGCAAAGGCTGCACGTAATTCTCCTCAGCCATCCAAATGTCTAACCCTCGTTGACGCCAATGCCGTCGCTGGCCGAAGACTAATCGGTCAACAAGTTAAACGAAACTCCATTCCGGAATTGAACTGTGATAGAGCCTTATCAACTATTTTAACCAGACTGAGGACAAACCATTTAAAGGGGATGAGGATTTCTGAGGACGGGCAGCGTAGTTACAACAACTTTTGTCCTCACTGCCCAGACGACATCCCACTGTCTCCCCAACACATCTTCAGCTGCCCAGCAATCCAGGCCAAACTTCTTAATATCGGCTTTGAAGACCCAGTAGACCTACTTTATACAGATAGGGCTGTTGAGGTTGCTAAAGCTGTCTTCGACAGCTTCGGAGCCATTTAATTGCACTTTCATAGACACGACATCATCATCATCACTAGCAACTAGATTATTTAAAAAATATTTTATGTTAAAAAGAGATAATTTATATTTCTAATAATATTCTAGTTATAAATTTTCTTTAATTTTGAAATCCAGATAAAGAGATGCTCTGTATAAAAAAAAAATATTTTAAAAATCTACTCTTTGAGAACATATTTCTTAAATTGGATAAAACTTTACAACATTTTTATATAAAGCGAATAAGACAATTTCTTAAATGTACTTTGTAAAGAAAAAATTGTCAAAGAAAAGCTATTTCTTATTTAAAAAAAACAGCAATAGCAAAATTGAAAATGACACAAATCGTTGTTGAAATCTTATTTGTTGGACTTAATATTATAATAATTTTATATAACACTAAAAAATTTATTTTTGCTGTATGATGTAAGTTTTATAAAATATCACAATAAAAAAATTGTGGAATAAGCAAAAATTTTCTTTTTATTATTATCCATGAAAACGTCAACGATATAAATAAACAATATTTGAAATGTTTAAAAATATACAGATATTTGTGTATACGTTAGTGTATATTTATTTATTTATTTATTTATTTATTTATTTTGGCTCAGTTAAAAATGAAACGTCAATAATGATAGTTCTATCAAATACGAAAATAAACAAAATATTTACAAAGTGAACAGATCACTAATTGTCCAATTAGTGGAAATGTTTTAATTTATTCTGTAATATAACGATTAGCTTTATTTTTGGAATTTTTTTCTAAATACTAACCAATATTTAAAGGACTAATATAGTTGAAAAACATTTCTTTGTTTTCTTTTTCTCAATGAATGCAATTCATAAAAAGAGTTTGTAATAAAAGAGTAAAAAATATTTTTACTTTCTGAACAAAATTTTATAAATGTAAGGAAAGTATTGAAATGATAACTAAAATTTGACTTTGAAATTTTGAAGATTCTTTTCGTTTTGAGGACCTTTGAGTTCATTTCTGCATTTTTTACGGTAATGTATATTTGTACATATATATGTATTTGTACATATATACAGGGTGATCAGTTTAAAAGAGTACCTGTGGGTTTTTCTTATAACCCTTAAACCTGACGGATGTGGCAACTATTCTAACATTGAATTATAATTGCTTGAACCATGTTTAAGTTTGTGAGACAATTTCTAACACTGTTCAACTGTTACAACTTTACTTGTGAGGTGAAACAGAAATTGAGACGCACAATTTTTTTTTTAATCCTGTAATAATTTTATTTTTGAAAAACATAATTTAATTCAACTTTTTTGCCTTATCATTCCTCACAGAAAATGTTGAAAATAATCGTCGCCATTTTGAATGTAAACATGAACAAATTGAACTAGGTTTTTGACGCACTGCGCAGCATTGTTGGTGTTATTGACGAGATTTCTTCAGTTATGATCTGTTTTAATTCATCGATGTTTGCAGGACTTCTCTGGAAAAGCCTATGAAATGATAATGTAAAAATGATAATGATAATGTAAATGTAATGTAGGAATAAAAATGTAAAAAAATTTAATTAAATTTCGTTTTTCATAAATAAAATTATTACAGGATTAAAATAATTGTGAATCTCCATTTCTGTTTTACCTCACAAATGAAGTTGTAAAAGTCCAGCAGTGTTGGAAATTGTCTCCCACACTTAAACAAGGTTCAAACAATTATAGTTCAGTGTTAGAAATTTGCCACATCCGTCCTATTTAAGGGTAATAAGAAAAACCAACGGGTGCTCTTTTAAATTGATCACCTTGTATATACAGTCGGTAACAAAAGTATCCGAACACTAGCAAAAATTCCTGTATAAAAAAAGTAGAGTTACTACTGTTTTGTTAAATAAATCCTTGTCGAATCATGTTCTTAGACTGACTAAGAACATGATTCGATAAGGATTCGATGACATTCTTTAACTGAAATGATTGTGTGGCACAGTCTATCCATACGCAGTATCAAAGTATGTAAAAAGTCTGTAACTTCCCATTCTAAAATGTGCATAGTTTTCAGCTGTTGGTTTTCTCCAGAGGATACGAGCATGCCGCAAGGCGTCTCCTTCTAGCATATCACAGGTGTCAGTGGGATTAAAATCAGAAGAGCTTTCCGATCAATCCATTCTACGAATATCTTCACTTTCCTACGAATATCTTCACTTTCCTATAAGACCTGTGTTTTTTTTTTTTTTTTTTTTTTTTGTCCTTTAAACTAAATCCAAACTAAAGACATTTCAAAACGGACTGTATTGCTGCGAAATAAATAAACTTCATTAAAAGTCCTCGCTAAAAATATTAAAGTCCTTCTGTCAGTTATACGCAAATTTTTATTTTTCCCAGAAAGGTTTTTTATTAACTTTAGTTCAGAATTCCAACCTCATGAAACAATACTTTTGTAAAGTCCAAACTTTTAGGCGGTACGTAACATTACATCTTTCCTCTGGCTTATTCTTTATGACGCAAAAAAAATGTCCTGGTGGTTTGTATAAATGCTTAATGCAAGTGAGATTCTACTCCCCTTGTAGCGAATGTCTATAAATGCACATTTTCTCGTATATTTCAGTTGTCTGGTGATGCATAATCTGACTGGTTTGCTTTTAGTGGTATCGCATTGCGCCATTCAAAGGAAATCGTATAAATTTCTTCTAAAGAAATGTTGCATATCATGAGACTCTTTTGTATAATTATTTCACGTTTTCTAAAATAAAATTGTATTAAAAAACTACGTCTTGATATCTAATTATGTTTTAAGTTTAACACAAGTTAAACCACATGATTTTGTTTTTGTTTTTGTTTTTTCTTATTAAGTGCTGTATTAATTAGAGTTAAATAAACATTTAGTTAAATATATCATGCATTGAAACTTGTTTCTGTCAAACATGCGAAATGTTTTTAGTAATTATATTGAAGTGTCTAATATATATATATATATATATATATATATATGTATATATTTTTTTTTCAGAAAACTTAGTAACAGTTAAATTTAAAACTAATAATGGACTTTTTTTTTTTTTTAACACGTTAAAACTTTATTATATCAAGCGTGTAATAAAACATATTTCACTATTTCTGTTAAATTTTAAACATATATAAGTCTGTTAAATTTTTGTTCTATTAAATTATAATATATTATATTTATTTAATTAAATTCTATATAGAATTCTATATATAGAATGCAATTAAATTCTATATATATTTGTGTTAAATTGTATTTTGTTAAACTTTAAACATGTAGAATATTCAGTATGATTTAAAGTTAAAAAAAAAATAATAATGCTTATTTAATTATATTTTAGTCTTATCTTAAAGCATTATTTTAACAAACACATCAAAAATATTATGATAATTATATTCAAATCACATCAATCAGAAATAATATTCTAAATATTAAACACCTTTCATCTTTGCTTATAAATTATTGTCTTTTCACAGATGTCTTATAAAGGCGTAACAATATTTTGAATTCTAGAACATGCCGGAAATAGAGAACGAAAAGCTGCGAGAAACTATTTCCGAAAGATTCTTTGAAGTTTGGGAGTAGGTGGCAAAAACTAGTCATGCTATTTATTTACGTTAGATTTTCTGCACAATAGAGTTTTATTTGAAGGAAATATATCATAAAACTTCACGAGTTTGTGGCTTTCAAATGTTGGATATCCTTTTCAATTCAATTTTGTTTTTCTTTCTTTTTTAAACGTTTAGTCTCTTTTGTTTTATTAAAATCAGTTTATGCCCATTATAAAAGTTTATTAAAGTAAAACAAATATTTAAAATCTTTTAATTAATCTTAGAATATTCACTTTCATAATCACTATAAATTTACAAAGATAATTTGTTAATGTAAATAGATGTATCTATAGCTTTATAAATTTATTCCTTTAGGAGCAGTGGCTAAAATATCTAGTTGCATTAAACAATTAATTTTATACAAAACGGGCAGTGATCGAAATTTAAAATAGAATACGTTAATTTAATTATCAAATACTCTTAAATGAATATACTAGCATCACTATACATGTTCTTGAATGTATATAATTGTCAGCAAAAAAAAAAAAAAAAAACAGTACAGTCGGCTGCAAAATTATTCGAGCACTAGCCAATAATTCCTATATTTAAAAAGTACACTTAAGACTGTTTTGCTAAGTAAATCCTTGTCGAATCATGTTCTTAGACTGATTAAGAACATGACTCGACAAGGATTTATTTAACAAAGCTGTATTAAGTGTACTTTTTTTGGCGAGGATTATTGCTAGTGCTCGAATAATTTTGCAGCCGACTGTAAGCGCAGAAGCAGAGAAGCTAATAATAATAAGCTTTGGAAAATGGTGCTAAGCACGCAAAGGTTAAAAAGCTTAATCACCACATAGAAACAAATCTTCTTATCTGAATTTTTTAAATGACTATAAATGTTCAGTATGGATGCAAACATTGCGCAGATCATATGTTTAAAAAGAAAGTGAGTTTTTTCTTCGCACCTGGGAAATGTTTAAGTAAATTTTTTGTCTTTAATAAAAAATTATATAAAAATGTTTTTAAGTATGACTTACAAATACTCCATAATTGGTGTGGAATACAGCTAAATATATATATTGAATGATGATGAATAAAAACTCTGACAGCAAAAACCATGATTGCAAGAATACGCGAGATTTAATTTAAGGTGGAAATAAATATTCGCAATAATTCATTAGACACAGTCACGAGTACAGCATAAAAGAAAAAAAAGTTTACTTTAATGCCATTATATATTTATTTTGAACGGAAAAAATATTGTTTGTTATTTTTGAGAATTATGGTGATTATTATAATACTTTAATGTTCAACATCATATAATTTTGAAAATATGTTACGACTTGAAGATAAGTGGGCGTGGCCAACAAGAAGAAAAACCGTTAATAAACTTAAAACAACAGATTAAAGTATCCAAAAACATCTGTAAAAACAACGCTGCATGTGAAAAAACACCCCTGCGCTTCCTCTTCAGTGGGTGGGAGCAGCAGAACAGAAAATTAAGTACAGTCGGCAACAAAAGTCTCCGAACACTAGCAAAAATTCCTATAAAATAAAAGTACACTTAATACAGTTTTGTTAAATAAATCCTTGTCGAATCATGTTCTTAGTCAGTTTAAAAACAGGATTCGGCAAGGATTTATTTAATAAAACTGTATTAAGTGTACTTTTTTATATAAGAATTTTTGCTAGTGTTCGGAGACTTTTGCTATCGACTGTAAATTGAAAAGGCCTAACAGGTTTCGGAAACATGGCGAAACTAGCATACTCCCAACAAAAAACAAGATTAAATTAATGGTAAATTATATGTAACAATATGTAATGCTTGGGCAATGCAGTAGGTTAAATTTATTTCAATTTATTCCCTTGTCTCTTTGCCTTTGAGATCTGGGTGAGAACACAACGATCTAGCATGTCCTTTTATTAAATTACTTTTATTACAAATATCGGCTTTATATATATATATATATATATATATATATATATATAGATACATACATATATTATTATTTTTTTTTACTATTATATTTCTTTGGGTATGTTGCTTTTATCAAGCATTGATAATGTTATATCTAATTTACCATTAATTTAATCTTAAATAATCATCAAATTTTGATAATGTAAATATATTAAAATTAGGGGATATAGCCTAATTAATGGGGCACTTCAGAATGCAACAGTTTTGGATCATCAGCCGAAATCATTGCTCTTAACATGAATATAGTATACTCTAAAGAATAGTTATCTGAAAAAAATATATGACGGGGAACTGAACAGTGTCCATCTATTTCGATTAGTTTGTATAAAAGATGCATTTACAAGTAAATACATTTCTCTTCTATATAATCTACATAAATTAATTCATAGCACTAAAATTCTGACTAAAAATATAACACAAATAAACACTGTGAATGATTGTGAACGCCTTTTTATTTAAAAAGAATAAAATTAAACTTTCACATCGTAAAAATAAAACAAGAGTCTTATATTTAAAACACTTTTAGATAAATATTTGGCATTTCTTTTAAGCTCTTTCCGTCTCAAGTTATGTATGTTTACGATTTCCAGTGTGTGAATCTGGATTAAAAGTATTTTTCTCTTTAAATAAGACTTTTGGGGATATTACGTTTCTTAAAGCTATTCGAGTTTTCAGATATTATTTAACTGTCTTTCGGGATAGGTAAGTAGTTAGATATTTGAAATATAATTTTTAAAGTTTAAACCATATTTTATGCTTATCTTAAATAAATGTAATGAAACAATGTTGTAAAATTAAACTACACTTTCTTGAGTAAATTATTTCCATGCATGAAATTTTTGATTATTTATATATATATATATATATTAGATTTAAATTGAAAGTAAAAGTATTATCATATCAATATATGGTTATACATGTATAAAAATATATGTGTATATATGTATAATAAATTTTTTTAAATGAGAAAGGTTTAGCATTTGTATTCATTTTTCATGCAGTTATTTTTCTGGAAAATATTTTTAGATTACCATTTAAAAATAAAAACCTTAATAACAAAATATAATATACGATAGGAAAATCCTCCTTCTCGAAGGCCGATAATCCTCCCCCGTTCAAAGTCCGTAAGTTGCTGGAATTTCTCCTTCTTTCGTCATGAGGACATACTTAGGTGTTACAAAACGTTCGCCACTAAAAAATAATCATCAACTATTTCAAGTCTCGCTATACAGCCCTCTATTTATACGCTTTCAGCATCAATTCAGAGGGCGCTGCACACGCCACGCATGCGCGGTGGCTCTGAAAATTTACTATTTTTCATAACATCCTATAATTGACATTTGCTGCAAATTTCATATAATTCTGATGATATCTTCATTCTGTTGCATTTTTTACAAACAACAGTGTATATACACAGCGAATATATCTGCATTGTCTAATTTCTTTAAGTTATCGCGTTTGGGACCTTTCATATTCCACTCAAAAGCGAAAATGCCCTCCAGCCGAAAAAGTTGTGCACCCCAAGCTTAACATACTATAATTTGCATTTACTGAAAATTTCAGCTTAGTCGCATCATTCCTTCATGGTGATGGAGTTCCAGTTTTCGGAAACATGAGTGTATATATATATATATATATATATGTATATATAACTCCCTTTTCCTCTTTTATTTTTACTTTCTTCTATCTTCAATAGAAGAAAGTATTGGATTCGTAAAAATTTTCGATTTCGGGTTTTTGATGGATTTACACGTTTTGAGAGATGTAGAACACGATTTTACCATTTTTAGAAAATGTCTGTCTGTCTGTCTGTCTGTGTGTGTGTGTGACAAAATTTTGTGGCAACTGTATCTCTGGAACTACTGCACAGAATTTCATACAAATTGGTATGTAGTTGCACCTTGACATAAATTAGTGCCTATCAACTTTTGGTAAAAATCGTCTTACAGGTTGCGTTGCCATCCCGCTTTTTCTAAATTTTTAACAGGGTGATAGAGGGCAAAAATTTTCAAGATGGGTATCTTTCGAAAGGTCTCGTCAGTACCTTTAAAACGAATGGTTGAACTATAAATCTGTGATAATTTAAACAAAGTTATCGATTTTTTTTACTTTTTACGAAAAAAAAACTTAGAAAAAAAATCTTTTTTTTTTCTCCCCTTAATTTTATCAAACTCCCACGGTTTCCGTGTTCTGACAAACTTAAACTAAGTTTTGCTTTTTTCCCCTAATTTTGTCAAAGTCCTACGGTTTCCGTGTCTTGACAAACTTTAACATATTTTTGCTTTTTTCCCCTAATTTTGTCAAAGTCCCACGGTTTCCGTGTTTTGACAAATTTTGACAAAATTTTGGGTAAAATGTGAAAATTATTCTAAGTTTGTCAAAACACGGAAACCGTGGGACTTTGACAAAATTGGGGGAAAAATGCAAAAATTTGTTTAAGTTTGTCAGAACACGGAAACCGTGGGAGTTCGATAGAATTAAGGGGAGAGGGAAAAAAAAAGTGGGACTTTGACAAAATTTTGGGTAAAATGTGAAAATTTGTTAAAGTCCCACTTTTTTTTTTCTTCTTTCCTTAATTCTATCAAACTCCCACGGTTTCCGTGTTCTGACAAACTTAAACTAATTTTTGCTTTTTTCCCCTAATTTTGTCAAAGTCCTACGGTTTCCGTGTTTTGACAAACTTAGAATAATTTTCACATTTTACCCAAAATTTTGTCAAAGTCCCACTTTTTTTTTTTTTTTTTTTTTTTTTAATTATTGTTACTGAGTGAATTTGGATAGGAAAAGATAGAAGAAAGTCAAGTGGTGGCCGCAACATACTAGTTTTCATTTTAAATGTTCTTTTAGTCAGTTAAATACGAAATTTTCCAAAAACACGTGTAATTTTTGCAACAGTCCTTTTATATTTCTTTAATTTTAATTTGTAACCGGCATTTTCTTCTTGTTCGGAAGTTCAGAGCGAACGGAAATAAAAATATAAATCTATATTATATATATATATATATATAAATATACAGGGTGTTCCAAAACTCCCACACCACCCTTCTAACTCAAAAAATGAGTCGAAATTTTGAAAAAATGGCGAAACACGTATTTAATGAATTTGAGAGGGATCTCTTTTGGCAAAAAATGTTTTTGCTCGGGGAGGCTAGGGTAGCTGCTAGGGAGGACAACTTTAAAATTTCAAATGGGAAGGTATGTCTTGTGATACATCCCTAGAAACGTCTCTTCAAGACAATGAATTTGATATAAATAGTTTCGCCCTACGATGATTATTAAAGGGGATGCATGAGTTTTTAGACTTCTGAAATGTGGATTTTATACTTATGTATCCCCTTTAATAATTACTGCAGGACAAAACTATTTATACTAAATTCCTTGTCTTGAAGAGACGTTTCCAGGGATGTATCACAAGACATACTTTGCCCAAAAATGTTTCGGCCCTGGCAAGGGGGTGGTAGGAGTGCCGCTTGGGAGTGCAACTTTAAAATTTCTAATGATACACACACACACACACACACATATATATATATATGTGTGTGTGTGTGTGTATCATTAGAAATTTATATATATATATATATATATATATATATATACTAGGTGTCACAATGGTCACAAAAAAATAAAAATAAAATAAAATGTTTATTATTCAAAAATATTGATCCTAACACTATGTGGTTTTGAATAAAGTATTTTACAGAAAAATCTGTTTTTTTTTTTTTTTTTTTTTTTTTTTCAAGTAACACGGGTTTATAAACAAATTAGTTTAATTTTTCTTCATCATGCAGCAATTTAATCGACAATATATATTTTTTTACTATAACACAGTAAATTCATAAACGCAACTTGGGCTTTTTTCATACATAAACAAGAAAGTAAGCATAACATTTCATAACAGGTTTATTGGTTGGTTGGTTTTATGGTCGTACTAGTACAGCTTTGTAAGTAATTGGAGATGGCGTGGAACACACACCTGAAGATCGTCCAGAGACATGCCATAGCAATGTTAGTCCTCCACGGAGGTGATAGCTCCCCGCTTCGATGACCCATTAATCGAAATCCCCCATTTATAATTTGTAAGAAAATCGAAATATATTCATTATTTATTTGTGAGGGCAAAAGTTCTACCCGTTTTTGTTACCCAGGAAGAAGAGCAAATAAAGGCAAAATAAACTGTACCTAATATTGTGCACAATCCCCATTGCTATCTACGACCTCTTGTCATCTTTCTGGTAGGAGATGAATCCCACGGTGGTAAAATTCCGGTGGTTTCGATTCAAAAAATTCTTGGAGGGCAGTTTTCACAGCATTAAGATCATCAAAGATTTTCTGAATGAAGGAATTGTTCAACGCACGAAATAGGTGATAGTTAGTTGATACCAAGTTAGAAGAATAGGGAGAGTGGGGTAAAACATCCTAACCAAATCCCAGTAACTTTTGGAGAGTGATGACAGCAGCATGTGGTCTGGCGTTATCGTGATAAAGGATAACACCGCGACGATTGATGAGACTTGGTCGCTTGGCTACCAAATTTGAATGCAGTCTGTCTAACTGTAGACAGTAGAAGGCAGCATTGATGGTTTGTTTGAGTGGCAGGACCTCTTAGTGAATTATTTTCTGCACATCCCACCACACACTCAATAACACCTTCTTGGGATGAAGTTCAGCTTTCGAAGTCGATGCAGGCGTTTACCGGGAAAGCAGACAAACACGGGTAGTGATCCGCTATTTCTTTCACGGTTGGGTTCGGTTTGTTCCTTATGGCTTGGTTAATATCGTCGTCTCGAACGCGTGATGTCCGTCCACTCCTAGCCTGATCTTGTCAGCTTCTGACTCCTTCCCTGAATTTACGAAATAATCTACGACATGTGCTTTCGTCTATTGAATCCTCATTATAAACTTAACAAACATTGCGACATGCTCCGGCTGCCGTACTCTTTTTATCGAACTCATAAAACTTAGAATGTCTTATATGCTTCTTCTCGCTTTCCATGTTACACCCTCTGATATATATATATATATTTGAGATCATTAACTTTGTGAGACACCTTGCATTTATATGTCAGGCATCCACACGTTTGATTGGCCGACGATTTGCGTCATTACAATGTCATATGTGACGTCAATTCCATTGCAAATTTGTATATCCGGAAACGGGTAGAATTTTCGCACTCACCCAATATTATCTATTCATATTACACACATTTGAATGATTTTTATTAAAAGAAAATGAAATCTTAAATACCTATTTTGAAGGAAGAACACTATATAAATGAATGCATGAGTTCGCAGTTTCCTCAAATTAGTTATTTTAAATATATTTTATAACAAATAATTCTTACTAATAATTCTTTGTAAAAACAACAGTCATATAATTAAATAAAGTTAGACTTACCTGGGTTGTCACAGGTAATCGTATATTCCATTGGTGAAGAAAAAATCTCTTAATTTATCATCAGATCGTACACTTGAATTAGATGAAAAAATACATGGATATATATTTTATATGACTTCTGTATTAAAGCGCAGCAACTTCTTTTCCTATAATGAATCTTGATTAGACTGTGAAGTTCTTACATAATATGTAGATCAATTATTATTTAGGATAATTTACACATTGCTGCGTAATGAAAGAATGCCTAGATGTTTATCCCTTTAATTTATTCATCTTAGACAAAAGAAAAAATATTATGATTAAATAGAATAAGAAAATGGAACGTCAGTTCCGAATAACGAAAGTTACATGATTGAAAAAAGTATTACAATGTACTTGTAGAGAGACGCGACACGTCGTCACGTGATACGGCAGGTGCACCGAACAATCAGTTGGCGGGAAGCAAAAAACAAAAAAGAAAGTCCGGAACAAGAAAAACGAAAGTTAATAAAAGAATGTTCTGAGATTAAATATCACAACATATTTAACAAAAAGTATTATTACAGAATTTAAAAGGGCATGCTAATTAAATGCTATGAAATAAATTTAAAAGTTGGCGTGCCTTGCAACGTACTGTACTCTACAAAAAAAAAAAGAAAAGTAAAGCAAATGAAACATAGTTCTTTATATATATATATTTCGGTTGAAAAAAGCAGTCATTTGATTTTGTTTCTCACTGAGAAAAACTTTTCTCTTGATCCTGCCTTTTTCTTGTGCTTGAGGGTAATCCTCAATGAAAAAAGACACACACACATGCATTGAATAATTTCTAAAAAGCCAAATTTTCGGACTCCGAAGACCAACGTGTAGTGAAAATGTAATATACATAGACTTTTTTTTTTAATTTAATACAATACATCCATTACTTAAGAGAGTTGGGTAATAAAAGGAAATAATCAAAATCATATAAACCTACCAAATCTATGTATTAATAAACACTTTTTTAAAACTTTTCTGATAAGTTATAACTTAAAAAAAAAAAAAAAAAAAAAAAAAGTCAAATGCCGGTATTAATTGAATAAAAGTATTAAAAAGTGTACTGGACAAACAAACAAGAAATAGATTTAACAAAAACATTGTAACATTTATAAACGAGTGAACGTAAACACTTTCGTTTCTTGTTTTTGTTTTCATGTCATACTTAATAAACTTTCTTTCTTTGTTTTTCATTTCGCTTTTCAATCCTATATGGAAATAAATATTAAAAAAAAAAAAAAAAAAAAAAAAAAAGTGAACATTTATTAGAATTAAAAACTATTATAAAAGAAATAAACAAGGTTAAATATCTTTTTAAAACAATACTATAATAATATACTCGTAGTAATACAAGAGTTTGTGGGAAAATCAGCAGGAAAAAATGATCCATATATTTTGTAAACTATGGCTATTTGTAATTTTTTTAATTTTAATCTCCAGCAGATTTATTTTGTCAAATTTTGAGATTCAAATTGTAAAGAAAAATTTTAGATGTTATTTTAATCAATTGTAATATATTTATAAAATTTAAGAAATATGTATAGATTGAGTTTTTAAAATCATTATAAATAAAATATTTGCTGTCACTTCTTTCTCTTTTCAAAATACATTCGTATAAAATATTTTTCTAATTACATATTACCATAAATATTAAAATTTAGAAACAAGATTTTCTTTTATGTTTCATATCTATGCTTACCCTAATAGGGTTTTATTTTTCAACGTATTATTTTGAAAATTTACATTGGATTTTTGAAGTGACACATTGGACAAACAAGATTTGAAATAAAATAATAACCTATCTTATTCTTATTTACTTTAAAAATGTATGAAAAAACAGTCATTTTTACAAATATATCTTTATTTTAATTGTTTGCCGCGTCCAATTTAATTTTATTCCTCTGGTCAGTGTTACCAGCTTTACGGGCTTTTTTATTCAAATCCACCACTAAATTTTAAATATAGCGATTGCTTAACCCCTTACCTGCAGAAGAAAACTTACGAGATTTGCCAAAAACTAAATTCAAAAACTGGCGTACACTCAATAGAAAGATATTAAAACTTCTTCACACACCATAAATTTTAAGTCAGCACAACCGGTTTCGAAAGGACGTAGCCTTTCTCCATCCGGTGCAAACACGTGCTACTGCCTTGGAGGCAAAAGCAAGACTCAGTCTTGCTTTTTCCTCCAAGGCAGTAGCACGTGTTTCCACCGGATGAAGAAAGGCTACGTGCTTTCGAAACCGGTTGTGCTGACTTAAAATTTATGGTGTGTGAAGAAGTTTTAATATCTTTCTATTACGAGATTTTCTTCACAGTGCCACCGTTTTCTTTCAACTCTAAAATGAGTAAATCTTTCCAAACCACTGTTAAGATCACTTTCAAGTTTACTTCATTGCACTGTCAAATCATGTCAGTAGTTTTACATGTAGCAGTACGGTACAAAGGATCGTTCCTCGAAAAGACGTATGTATACGCTTGAAGCAGTTATGGGGTTAATAGCTTCGAAACTTATTCTTACATTATGTATATCAAATTTTACTCTTGAAAATTACTGCTAAAAGTTGAATAACAGAGTCAAAAATTTGACCTGAATGTTTAGAGCGCTTTAAAGAGTTAGGGCCGGCAAAGAGTTAATCAGAAGTAATTTCTTCAAATAACTTTTTTTTTATCTCTATCGTTATAGAAAAAAAAATGGAACCAAATTTGGATACGGTATACTTCTGATTATTCACGAAATCGAGCGGCCCAGATTTTGCGTTTAATGAAAATCGCCGATAAACCGCACAAAGATTGGAAATGAGAAATAAAAGGCAAAAAATATTCTAAGTTATAAGAGCACTATTGCATTGTATATAAAGCATAATGCAAACAATAAAAATATTCACAACTATTAAAAATATTTGTATTTTATATATAGGGTGTCCCATAAGTCTGTAGACATTTTAAAAATTCATAACTATCGAATACATAGATAGAATTGAACGCAGTTTTGCACAAAAAAAAAAAAAAAAAAAAAAAAAAACATTCTTGTGTAGGCGGAGTTTTTTTTTTTTTTTGGTAAAGAAAATATAATAATTAAGCTATTTTTCGATAGAGATCACTGTTTACTGTGCGTGACCAGATAACACGTTTTTATGAAAAAATTTACTTATTCGCATGCAAATGTTTGCAGTATATAAATCCTATTCTATGTGTCCGTCGTCACTTCAAATTACAATTTGAAAACGAGTTATAGCACTGCTAACTGTAGCTTCAGTCATCGGTTCTTACCTGAGAGAAAACATCTTCACCAATAACGCTTTATCCACCAAGTCAGCAATGCAATTAAATCTTCATGCATACACAAGTAGGAAGAGAAATAAGAAATAAGCTGTTCTATTCGCAAAATTCTGCAATTTATAGGATTTTCATTTGCCTATTTTTCTTTCACATCCGTGCGAAAAATTTAACTATTTGTCTAACTATCGTCGATAAAAAAATTAACTTTTTTTTCTTTACTAAAAACAAAATCTCCCTTTACGAGAATGATTTTTTTTCGCAAACCGCGTTTAATTCTGCCAAATCATTTAATAGGTATAATTTTTTAAAATGTCTACAGACTTATGAGCACCCTGTACTATAGGATGTAAGAATAATAAAAAAAAATGTACTTTTTATGACATCCATATACAATCTGTAAGCTGATGCACTAAATTAAACGGTACGACAGACATGCCAATGTTCTAATTTTTTCCATACATTGTAAATATCCTATCCTTTTACACGCCACTTTATTTATAGTGATATTTTTTCCCAATATATAACTAAAAATAACCCTTATCACTTCAAGAAAGAGCTCAAAGTATCCACCCTTTTATCCGGTCACTTTCAGGATTGAGAAAGTTCAGTCTTTTTTCATACAGAATTATTTATCATGTTTTTCAAGTGATGTGTCATGATTAAAGAGGATAGAAATAATTGTAAAAAAATAGTGGTCGCAAGAAAGACGGAAAGGATCAGGGTCCGTAAGGGGATTTTCTGCCCCCAAAATTGAGGAAAAAATCATATTAATCATACATGTGAAATTTATACATTTTGTTATTTTAGAACATGTATATTTTGAGTTTCAGTAAATAATTCTTATATTATTACAGTATTTTTTCCCCCAGGGGCCCAAAAGTTCACAATTTTTGCATTTTTGGCCAAAACTACCCATTTTCAGAGACTTGACCTACTTTTTTTATATGAGCGCAAAAGAGCAACACTTTCTTATTGAAATATGTTATGAAGTACTCTAAGATGTGAATTATACATAAAGACAAATGTGTCTCTCCAATGCGTTCATATAAAAATAGTTAAAATTGAAAGAAAAACACAACATCGATTACAGTGAATACATTGCGTACGCTACCACTTCACACTGGCTTGAAAGAAATGAAACTAATAAAATCGAATCTATTTAATCAAATTCCATTTAAATTTCACATTTTTAAAAATTAAATATTCTTCAAAAATATTTAAGTTTTTCTTTTTTTTTTTTTTATTTAGACAATTTATAGCTTAAACAACATTAGCGCTTCCAATGCACAGAATAGAATATGCTACATTTCGAGATCTGAAATTCCGCCTACGACGTTAACTTTGCATTCGGTATGCTATAATAATTCTTAACCTTCTGACTGCCTTTGAAAAGAGGAAGATGGATTTTTTTTTGCACACCACAGTTGTTTCCACGTACAATGCTTATTACAACTTAAGTTTAAATATGTAACTGCGCACAAGATTATAATCCTTATGAAAATTGTTTAAGATTTTCAAACTTTAAAAAGGAGTTTAATTTTGTAATAATATAATTTTGAATTATAAGTGTATTGTAGAAAATGGAACAACTCAGTGGCCGGATATTTACGCTAAATTCGGTATATTCAATATTCATGTTATTTAGTTAAGATGGTTAACAATATACACAGCATTCATCTTTCTATAATTGATGTCCAATAGATACAAATACTTTGATTAGAAATAGTACATATATAATCTATACTCATTTGTAATATAAACATAAATACAGAAAATCCTGTTCTAAGATTATGTAACTTTCAACTACAACATCCACAGATTGAGCACTTATGCACACTATGCCTTATGCGACTTAACACTATGCAATAATGAAAGTGAGTGGTCACGCATTGACATTATTATAGCATATTTGGTAATAATTATACTGAACTTTTGGAGGTAATTCACATCATTTCTTTTTTATAGAGATCTAACCATTAATATAATGAAATAGAAACTTGAAATTCTTCAGGGTCGAAAAACCCTCTTATGAACCCTCAGCCTTTCTTACCTCTGAAAGTGATTTGAAAAAAGGGTGAAGCCTGCAGTTGGAGTGATCACAGTTAAATAAGAAGATGGTGGTGGGGTTTTACCCGCGCAGATGGGCAATTGGCGACGGTCTGGTACACACCCCTAGAGGTGGTCCGGAGACATGCCATCACAATTTTGATCCTCCACGGAAGGGATGGCTCTCCCGCTTCGATGACCTCCAGCGGTATAATTTTTGATGGGAACATGGAGGACATTGCGGCCACGACAGATTTTACGTGCACCAGCCACCATTAGTGTACACGACGGTCTTTGGTCGGCTCGAGTACCAAACCCGCAATCTTCCAATTACGAGGCCGGCGCTCTACCGACTGGGCTACCGCGGCCCTAAATAAGAAGAAAAATACCCTTAAAGTATAGTAATGTGGTGACTGAAATTCGTAAAAATGTACCGTTAATATAAAAAAAAAAGTGGATTATTAATGATGCTCCGAAATAAATTTAAATGTTTTCATGCCTGGTAGCAAATAAATAAATAAATAAATAGATAACATAATTTCAGTTATCTCAAAATAAAGCTAAACTATAAGTGGTTTTACTCAAATTATAATTTTGATTCTGTCAATGCCCAATGGCACTACAGTGTTTGCTAACTCTAAATAAATACTGATAAAATCCCCTATCATCTTCCTTGTTTTGATAAGAACTGAAATTCTGTTCATTCTATCTCGCATAACTCTTCGCATTCACACGATATTTGTTTGGGGTTTTCATATAAGTAGTAGTTCAATACATTTGGCTATTGAATTATGAAAAGGACACTTTTTAAAAGCTAGTGTATGCGTAGATAAAATTATTAAGCATAAATACTCATATTTCGTAAGATGTTTAACATTCTTGCTTTCTGATTGCAGCATGCTGCGTCTAATGAAGCGTTCCAGAAGTTCTAAAACTGTCTTTGCTCTGAGTCTTATACCATACGCGTTATAATTAAAAAAGTGGATTTTTTTTTCAGTGTTTTAAAAAACCCGTTATATCACACTGAATATATGTGGTAGACTTATAAAAATTTATATATATATATATATATATAATGAGAAAATTCTTCTTAATCATATGCTACAACCAAAATACATTTCAAGCATTACTTTTTACAGGGTGATACATAACATTTTGATTTTTCTTTAATTTTTTACTGATCCCCTTTTTGTTTTCAGGACACAACTTTTACTGAAATATATGAGGTATAACACGTATAACGTATTCTTTACGCTACCAACGTTTCAGGAAAATTCTAAAAGAACTTTTCTAGATATTTAACAAAATGTCGAAATTCTAAAGTGTCCAAATACTTGTTGGTAAGTAGAGTATATCACTTTTATTTACACTTTTTCTTTAACTCACTTTCTAATTATAATAGTATTTTTTCTTTTAAGAGTTACATACTATAATAATAATTTGTTTCTAAGAAAACTTGCTAGCTAAATTAAAAAAAAAAAAAAAAAAAAAAAAAAAATGTTTACGTAGACTTTTTATAAAAGCAGTTTTTTTTTTTAAATCACACATATATACATATGTCAGAAATATATTCCAATTACTATCAATTACATAAAAATAAAAAGCATAAATTATTATTACTTTCAACACTTACTTTTATTTAGACCTTTACTAGATGTCAAGGCTCACTGTTGATTCAATGGGAGCGGGAACGCGACAGTCGAGCAGTGATAGACAATCACGTGACCATAGAGAGAAACCAAACTTTCATGCTTTTCTTCTTTTTTTATTATTATTATGTTTTTTGCTCTCTGAACATATTCGTAAAAACAGAAGTACTTTGATTCTTGAGTGATATCCCGTCGAACATTCATACTGAAGTCGCAGTAAAATATTCATTACTGGTTATATTATTCAAACAATAAGTACTATTCTGTATTATATTTATAATTCATTCAAGGCATAAAAAATGCCTTTATACATATTTGAAATGTTTTAAATCTGTGCTCAAATACTTGAGAAATTCTGGTTTGTTCATAAAAATTCTCAAAGAAAAATTTATGATTAAAGTCAAATATAGTAAGCAATCGGATTTCATCTTTATTTATTTGTGTGGCCTAAAATGTATTTCAAGCGACCACAGGAAATGCAGGAGGGAGGTGAGTTAGCTTTTCCTTAATATTATGCATGCTAAAACAAGTTTCGTTTTCAATAAAGAATGGCATTTATGCAACTTAAAATTCATTATCCATTAATCTAATTCTAATTTATTCAACACTCACTCTATATATTTATTTACATCTATCTATACTTGGTATTATTTAGTCATAAGATTTCATATTAAAATTACTTGTATTTGGAATAGGTACGTACATGTAACCACAAATTCATGTACTATAAGAACTGAAATAGACACTTCAAAAAACATTTTTCTCTCCATACATGGATTCGTGAAATTTACTGAAGTCAACCGTTCGCCAGCAGTGTAGCCAGTTATGGCGAATTTTTTATTCAATAATTTAGAGAAGTGATATTTAATAAACATAGTAAACTATCAATCTTCGACGTGATTAGGCAAACATTACAATTAGAATTTATTAATGATCATTTAATTAAAAATCTGCCTGATCTGGCAATACTGCTTGCCATAAACTAGTCATATATTTTGACTAAATAATTGTAAGTTTAAAACAAAAGATTAGAGCTCATTTTATTTGTGAATATATTACTTTTGTTCACAAATCTATGGTCATACAATATTATATCTTTATTTTCTATATTTGTATATGTATTTTATTATAAAAATATTAGCCATTGTTTAAGCATGCACACTGTATTCTTTATTTGTACTATGATAATATACTTTTTTTTTTTTTTTTTTTTTTTTTTTTTTTTTGAAGCCATTCGTTTGTTTGTAATCAAGCTGCTTTACAAGTTTGGAAACAATTTGATTTAATTTGATTTTTTGTTGTTTTGTTGTTATATCATAAACTATGTAACGGCTGAACCTTTTTTTTTTTTTTTTTTTTTTTTTTTTTGGCGACGGGGGTAAATATGTGATGTTTTCAACATCACATATCTTCTCATGTAAAATAAAATAACAAAATAATAATAATTTAAAATTACATTTTAATAATTTAAAATACAAGCAAACGCTACATATCGTTTATTCTAAAGGAATCTAATATATTTTCGTTCAACTTATTTAATCTATTTTAAAGCAATTTATTTATTCTTCCTTTATCAATAATCAATAATTTCGTACAATTTATTGTTTCAATATTCCAAACCATAACTTGTCCTGCTGCATTCACCAAATAAACATTATATATAAAATGTATATATATATATATATATATCACAAATAAGCATTAAATAAAAAATATATTAAAGAAACAAAAACTTATTTATTTTTATTAAGTGCTTTTTAATCATTTATCTATTGAATTTCCGGTCTAAGAAAAGGGGGAAAATTTACGTTGGATGAGGAAATTGTCTGAAATGGTATTATTATCAATAAAAATCACGAAGTTAGCCAATTGCTTGCTAACCTATCAAAATTTATTGATAACGTATGACGTAATTTAAATATTATCCAATCTTTACCTCTTCTTTGGGTTTACCGTATAGGAAAATTTGAAAATGGCTTCAGCCAATTTGTCTTTCATGCCAAACTGATTGGAAAAATATAGTTTTCTGTTGTTTCTTATCCTGAGATATATTTTTTATGGATGGCTTCTTTTACATGGCTTCCTTTCTGTTTGATGTCGTCAAAATATTTCAAAGAATAAACGCTGCTTACGAACTCTGCAAAAAGTATTTATTATTCTTGTGATGGATCACCTTTGTTATAAGTTATTTATAGGAATAATGAAACTAAATTTTCTTTTAAATTGATAAAATGTATCCAGACGGACACAAAGCCAAACTGACAATTAATCTACATTTAATTAACAAATAACTTCCTTTTTCTGTTTCCACAGCGGCTTAAGAATCTGGGATTATAAAGCGACATGGCACTTCTTACTTTGTATTAGAGGTATGCACGGGCCGGTTTCCGGCCGAAATTTTCAAGTTGCTTTCGGGCCGGGCCGGGCTCGGGCTTAATTTTTTTTTTCATTCTCAGGCCAGGCTGGGCTCAAATTTTTTGTGTGTACTCGGGCCAGACCTGAAAGAAATTCTTCCCGGGCTGTGTCGGCCACAACCTTTTCCTAGTTTCCTCGTTAATCATCGAAAAAGAAAATGATAAAATATTTCTTCATTCATTTATTTTACATAATTTTACAGGTTGGTATGTCACATAAAATTTTATTTTGTTAAAAAAGGTCTGTAACTTCAATTTATTTGCCTATCAGTCTGTCTGTTCACGATCTGATTTTCCGCAAATATTTTTAGCATGTCTCGAAATTAATGTATTTTATTTAAAGTAATATTAGATGCTTTCCTATTCAAAATAGTATGCAGGTCACTACAAGTTTGCGCACATGTACAAACAAAAGAAATTAGATACGTTACTGTGTGTAAGGATTTGTTTCCTATGGTCTTTAGAGTTTAGGTAGTATGGAGGGCATAAAAATCCTTCCGCTGTAAGTTTTTCTCTAAGATTCATTTTTCTTTTCTCCAGTGGATGAAAGTGGCATCATTTTCAGCATGGGCAAAAGCAATTTTTCTATTGAATATGGTTAAATTAGCATTAAAGTTTTGTTTACCGGATCACATGACAGATTCGGATACATTATGGTATATAAGAGGAAATGGTTGAAAGTGCATTTTTAGTAGTATTAACAATTTTTAATACCTTCCTATATTGTTTGATGATTGCTAATATTTTCGATTTGACTTTATGTTTGACTTTGTGATTTATGTGTATTAATGAATTTCTGTTTATATATAATTATCTTGTAAAAGTTCAGCAGTTTTATTAAAGAACATTCTATTGCTTGGCCATATAAAACCTCAGCAAAACACATACTAAAAATCTTTTCATAGAAAGGCATACATTTTTTCTTTTTCTTTTTTCATCTTTTATTTGTATTTTACGTGTTTTTGAATCGGGCCGGGCCCTCTCGGGCCTGATAATATCGTTTTGTGTCCGGGCCGGGCCTCAAAATTTCGACCCGTGCAGACCTCTACTTTGTATATCATCTGGTCGCTTCTTCATTACAGGAGGAATCTACGATGGGGCAAATTCAAGAGCCCCTTTTTTACGTTAAATTATTCCTGGGAAATTTATGGGAGCTGCATTTATGAATTTTGGTGTGTGGGTTGGTTATTTGCATGAAACAACAAATGTGACGGCATTTTACGAAATTCCTACCTTTCCCCCCTATGGGATGGGGGAAATAGTTTTCCAAGCGTAGCTCTATCCAAAATTATCTCAGTACGAAAATTTTTTGTGTCTGTGTATTGTATGTGTACTCAAAATGCATTATACAGCGATTTTGCGAATGCTTCCCTTTCCCCCTTTGTGTGTGGGTGGTAAAGAGGGCGTTTCTAATCAGAACTCTCTTATAATTTATCTCAGAAAGTTAATTTTTCGGTTTATTATTTGTTATACGTGGCTAAACATTCTATAAATGGATTTTGCAAAATTTCTCCCTCTTCCATTTTTTTCCAAAAAGAATGTTTAAAAGCGTAATTCCGTTTAAAATTATCTAAGGAAAGCAATTTTTTGTGGGTGTGCTATGTCTACCTAACACACACTACAGCCTAATTTTGGAAAATATCTCTCTTCCCTATTTCTGGGGGGGGGGGGGGTAGCAAAAAACGCCTATCCAGTTGCAATTATGTTCTAAATAACCCCAGGAATGTTTTTCTTTATATGTGTGATGGTAATGTGCACCCAATGCGCACTATAAAATAATTTTATTAATTCCCTCCTTTTTGGTGAGGGGGTGGTGGAAATAATACTGTGGTTTTTGAAGAATTTAAATTAATATATATACATATATATTTCATGAGATAGAAACGTCTGCTTGTAAATCATAAGAAAATAAATTATGAATATGTTTTCTAATATAATATTTAATTAAATGCAATAAATCGTTATGAAATATAGCTAGATTTCTGCTATTTAGGAAACAGAACTTAAACGAAATACATTTAGTTAATATATATATATATATTAAAAAAAACGTTGATTCTCAAGACTATATATTACAAACCAACAATAAAAATATAAAATAAATTATCCTACACTTAAATTTAAAAGTTTATTGCACAATATCATTACTTTTAATTGAATTCTTTAGAGAAAAACTTTCCTCAGGTGCTCCTAAATAACTGACAATCAATACTGAAACAAGTGGCCCTCAAGTGAAATACTTTTTGAGTTTCGTAGTCTAAGGAATGTAGCTTCTCAAGAACAATATATCATCAATTAAAGTTTTATTTCCCCAAAGGAAAATAAACTGGTTAAAAGGAATGGATTTCCTGCTGTATTTTAAAAACATTTATGGCGATAAATTCCTTCACTGATTAAAAAAAAAAAAAAAAAACAAGTCCTTCCGGCTTATTCGGAAGGGTAGGTTGATTTCTTTTTCCTTATCAAGTAACCGTAATTTTGTTTCAAAATGGCGGTTACAAATTATTAATGCACTTGGTAGAAATATTGATGTAGGCTACGAACATATGGAGTTTTAAGCAAATCGGTTCATAAATACATTTTTATGTGAATTTAAAATTTCCAAGTGGCCGGCACTTAGAAACAAAATGGTGGGTTAAGTTGACAAATATATGAAATGTATTAGTGAGATAAATCTACTGTACACATGTAATTCGAATTAATTCAAAATATCAAAAGTCATCGTGTTGAAAAATTAAGTGACTGCCACTTCGATCGAAATGGTATCGAAAGTTGCTCATCTAACATATCGTTGCAAATTTGAAAATAATTTTTTTTGTAGAAATTCTTAGTAAGTTGATAGAGGCTTAGTAAGTTGATAAAAATGTTAGTTTTCTGCATTTCTAGTTTGTTTTATCATTAAAATAGCCTAGTTTTTCCTTAAAAACGCATTAAAAAGATCCAGTAACGCATGTAATGGATTTGGCGCCAAATTTGGCGACTTTTCCACTATGGCGACTTTTTTGGCGACTTTTGGCGAGAAAATACTTATTATCGATTTACCAAAGATGGACGCAATAACGTGATTGGTTCACAAGTTACGTGAATTTTCTAGATTTTTGTTGTTTGAATGATAAATCCAACTTTCAACTTTGATTTGAATTGATTAAGTATTTCTAAAGTTACCATGATAACAAATTTTCAAGTGGCCGCCACTTGGAAACAATACAGGGGAATAAGTTGCCCAGCAAACACATATTTGAAGCATATCAAGATATTTGAAGCATACCAAGATATTTGAAGCATAAGTTCACTGTCTAACTGTGGTTTAAATCAGTGCCGTGTTTCAAAAGTTATTATTATGGCAAATTTTCAAGTAGCAGTCTAAGTGGCTGCAACTTGGAAACAAAATGACAAAACAACTTGCCCATCGAAATCATCCAGTATATTTGTATGATAAGTTCATTGTCCAGTTCTAGTTCAAATTAAATCAGTATTTCAAAAATTATCGTCATAAGAAATTTTCAGATGGCACCACTTGTAAAAAAAAAGCGGAGTGAGATGCCCAGCGAACTTAAACGAGATATTTGAAGGATAAATCCACTACCCAAATTTGATGCGAATTGATTCTGTATTACTAAAGTTACCATAATGACAAATTTTCAAGTGGCCGCCACTTGGAAATAAAATTGCGGATCAAGTCACCAAGTGAACTTATCCTAGATATTTGAACCATAAGTTCCCTATCCAACTTTTATTTGAATCAGTTTAGTATTTTAAAAGTTATCGTGATGGCATATTTTCAAGTGGCAGTGTGATTTCAAGTGGCTGGAACTTAGAAACAAGATGTCGGGACAAGTTGCCCAGTGAAAACATTCAGGATAATTATATGATAATATCACTGTCCAAATTTGGTTCGATTTGAAGTATTATTTCAGAAGTTATCGTGATTTTAAATTTTCAAGTGGGAGCCTGATTTCAAGTGGTCACGCTTAACTTAAGATACCTGCCACTTTATTAAAAATGGCGGATATAGTTTACTAATAAACTTTAATGAGATCCTTATGTGGTCTGTAATTATATCAAAATTCAAACAATTTCGGAATTCGCTTTTTACAATTTAAATTTGAAATTTTCAAGTGGTCTCCACTTGAAAACAAAATGGCGAACCAACTTGGTTAACAGACTCATCTAAGATATTTATAAGATAAGTTAAGACACTGTTCAAATTTGGTTCCATTTGGAGTATTATTTCGGAAGTTATCATTGTTTTAAATTTTCAAGTGATAGCCTGATTTCAAGTGGTTCCGCTTAACTTAAGATATCCGCCACTTTATTAAAAATGGCGGATAAAGTTCATTAATAAAGTTTTTTGAGACACTTGTATAATCTATGTATGCATCAAAATTAAAAAAAAATTCGGAATATGCTCTTTACAATTTGAATTTGAAATTTTCAAGTGGTCACCACTTGAAAACAAAATGGCGGAGCAACTTGGTTAACAAATTCATCTAAGTTATTTATAAGATAAGTTAAGACACTGTCCAAATTTGGTTCGATTTGGAGTATTATTTCAGAAGTTATTGTGAATTTAAATTTTCAAGTGGTAGAGTGATTTCAAGTGGCCCCGCTTAACTTAAGATATCTACCACTTTATTAAAAATGACGGATAAATTTTCAAGTGGTCACCACTTGAAAACAAAATGGCGGAGCAACTTGGTTAACAAATTCATCTAAGTTATTTATAAGATAAGTTAAGACACTGTCCAAATTTGGTTCGATTTGGAGTATTATTTCAGAAGTTATTGTGAATTTAAATTTTCAAGTGGTAGAGTGATTTCAAGTGGCCCCGCTTAACTTAAGATATCTACCACTTTATTAAAAATGACGGATAAATTTCATTAATAAACTTTATTGAGACCCTTATGTGGTCTATATTTACATCAAATTTCAAACAAATTCGGAATACGCTTTTTACAATTTGAATTTCAAATTTTCAAGTGGTCTCCACTTGAAAACAAAATTGCGGAGCAACTTGGTTAATAAACTCATCTAAGATATTTATAAGATAAGTTAAGACACTGTCTAAATTTGGTTGGATTTGGAGTATTATTTCGGAAGTTATAGTGATTTTAAATTTTCAAGTGGTAGCCTGATTTCAAGTGGTCCCACTTAACTTAAAATATCTGCCACTTTATTAAAAATGGCGGATAAACTTCATTAATAAACTTCATTGAGACCCTTATGTGGCCTGTATTTACAACAAAATTCAAGCAAATCTTGCTTTAAATATGCTTTTTACAATGTCGGTTTGAAATTTTCAAGTGGCTGCCACTTGAAAACAAAAAGTCGGAGCAACTTGGTTAACGAACTCATCCAAGATATTTATAAGATCAGTTCACTTTCCAAATTTAGTTCCATTTCGAGTATTATTTCGGGAGTTATCGTGATGACAAAATTTTCATTATAGATAGATAGATAGATAGATAGATAGATAGATAGATATATATAGATAAACGAAGTGATTGCAATAGGTCGATTTCTAAAGAAATCAACCTAAAAGAATTGAAGTAATACAAAAAATTAGAAACAAAAACACAAACTTTTTTTTTTTCTTATATAAAAACATGAATGCCCTATAAAAAAAACTTTATGTTTATTTGAAACAATTATTTACTTTATTAACTTAGAATTAAGTTATTTCTGTTTTCAAAATTACGTTTTTACATTATCATTAAATAAGTGTATTTTGAATACAAGATATGTGAGCCTGTTTAGATTGATTTTGTTTATATCTTATTCAAAATATTGCAGAAAAACTGAACAATTAAAAAAAAAAGAAAGAAAGAAAAATGTGTAACACAAAGTTTTTTAGTTACGTTTTAAAAGCGTTACAAAATCTTATATTTCCGTAACACACTTTAGGAATACTTTCTGTTTTTAGAAACGTTTACTCTTTCTTGTTTGTACTATTTGTTATATAACAGAAATTATACTGTGATGTTTTGTTCGTTTATTTATTTATGTAATTTTACGATTGTAAAAATTTTTATGCTTAAGACTAAGACTACTATATAACAGGCTGAATCATTCGCCGCCATTTGTACGTCAAGTCCGTCATTGCTAAACTTAAGATTACTATATAATAGTCTTATATAGTCTCATATAATAATCTTACATGGTAGTTCGTCACTGCCAAATCTAAGACTATTATATAATAGTCTTATATAATCTCATATAATAGTCATATACATTAGTCTTAGTTTTAGCGATGACGGACTTGACGGACAAATGGCGGCGAATGATTCAGCCTGTTATATAGTAGTCTTACTTAAGACTAACTTTGAAAACGGTGATGCATTATATACACCTCCTAATTTCAATTTAAATTGCAAAAAAATTCGACAAACGTCTCCCGTTTTCAAAGTGAGACATAATACTGGATTGTTTTCAGTATATTTATTTTTCGAAAATATATGTGAGATATTCCTTTATTATAAAATATATTAATGATAAACCTGATTTAATCATAAGAAAAGTTGGTGGCTACGTCATCTTGGAAATTTTCACCATTTATAAAAGAAACAATTCATTTATACTGTTCATCTAAACTTGATAGTAAATTCTGGTGGCTTTTGATATTACGTAAATGAATATAATAAACTTTTCTCCATAGTTGACAACTTTAGCACTTATTGGCTACCGGAAAATTTTAATATAGTTCTTTTTATATATTTTTGTAACAGCCTTCACTGATTAAATAAAACATAAAGTTCTATTAAAATTTTGGGGCAGCCGAAATGTCGAATCTTGTCAACTAGCCTTCCCCTCAAATGGTTAAGATTAAAAAATTGGATTCATAAAAAAAAAAAAAAAAAAAAAAGAATATTTAGCGTGAGCTTTCAACGCATAAAGCAGCACATGAACTAAAATTACCAGCAATTTATTGTTTCACACAGTTAATAATTAAGTGGCGTTAAATTTAAATCTTCTGTCTCAGCCTTTCTTACAGTTAAAATAAGGAGTGCTACTACGAACATATCAAAGTGTCTTTCGATGATCAAATGTACCATCATACTGACGCAAATGCAATATTTTAAAATAAATTTAACATTTAAATTATTTAGTACCCTAGAAAAAAGTTTGTGTAGGAAGCATATCAAATAATTTTGATGAGGAATTAGCGAGCGTAACTATTATTTCAATATCTCTGATTATATATCTATATTAATTTCTGTAAACAAATTGCTACCTCAGTATTCGATGATCAAAACATTTCGATGAGTTCCTGGTAGCAGGCAAAGATGTCAAAAATAATAAAGTTAAAAATGATAGTTCATAAAAGGATATTCATGAAACAGTTTTTTCACTCATAATCCTCTACACATTCTTGACTTTATTTCTAATGGAGGTAAATCCTAACTCGATAGAATTCAATAACTCCTATATTTATGAGTTCCTGATCGGAGCTATAATAACAGATATTGAAATCACTGAAGCATGGCCCATCAAATGTCTGAATGATTATTATAGCAAATTATTCATAATTTTCTGTAAAAATACAACCTATTCCAAATTATTTGTTAAAGAAATGTGTATCTCATGTTTCCCTTTACAAAAAATCCATAATACTCACTTGGTACTTAGGCAAATCCTAACTCGATAGAAATCAATAACTCCTATATTTATGAGTTCCTGATCGGAGCTATAATAACAGATATTGAAATCACTGAAGCATGGCCCATCAAATGTCTGAATGATTATTATAGCAAATTATTCATAATTTTCTGTAAAAATACAACCTATTCCAAATTATTTGTTAAAGAAATGTGTATCTCATGTTTCCCTTTACAAAAAATCCATAATACTCACTTGGTTCATATTACCCGAAAATATCATTTTTCTTTTCTTACTGTAAAATTTTCCAAGTAGTCTTTTTATTTTATTTTTTATAACACAAAACAACCAAAACACATTAACAAATTTGAAAGTTTGCAGTAATCAATTTCGTAATGATCCAAAAATCTTCAATTTGTTATGGTGAATATAAATGGAAATGATATTCCATATTCATCTACTTTTCTGTATGTGAAAAGAAACTGTACACTGAGATGAAGATATGCAAAGAAAGCTTATTTTTTAAATTTAAATTTAAAAGTGATCCCTCATAAATTATGATCTACCATAGAAAGGACCTTATTCATTAAGATTTATACAGGATAAAAAAGAACAGAAATTTTAATAATGGAATAAAACGAAGCAAAGATGCCAACATTTTAATTTATTCCGGAGTATTTTTAGCCCCACCTTTATTCCCTATGACATATTTTTTTAAAGTATTTTTTCTTATTTAAGTATTATTTTCTTATTTTTTATATTACTTTTTCTTATATTAAAGTGGGGCTAAAAATATTCCGGAATAAATTAAAATGATGTCATCGATGGTAAAATATATTTTCAGATGTAGACAGATGGTGGTGTTTATTATTCTTCTGGAATGTCATCAAACATTTCCGCCTGCAATGTATTGATTTTACAAAAATAGGTTAATTTGCATAGTAAACATCGAAACCTTACTTAGAAAAAAATAATAAACAACAACAATAATAATAAAATAAAATAAAATAAAATTTTTCGATATTGGTCTGAACTTGCATAAATTGGTCTGATAATGTATGCCCCACATCTCCCGTGTCATACAGCAGTCTACTATTCTTAAGTTCTTTAGTATGAAGTGTTTAAGATCAGCATTCATACCTTTAAAATTGATAAGTCATATTACTTTGTTTTAAGTTCTTTTTTCATAATGAATGTGAATTTTGCGCTGTGAATAGGGTTAGTAGAAAATAAATAATATTGCACTTTGTTTCAATAACAGATTTTATAAGCTCCCCCCCTACCACCACCACCAGAAAAAAAAATCCAACATTTGATTCTGTATTAAAAAACATTTAATATAAATTAAATATTTTATTATGTTACATCATGTGATAAAATTTAAGTAACATAAAGCTTACAAACCGTACTGTAAACAAATGTAAAAATGTGACAAGATTAAAACAGAAAATTCGCGGTGAAATATCTTATAAAAATTATTAAATACTAGCCGCCTTCAGCGACCAGCTGTTTTGCGATCCTTGAAAATACCGAATTTACGAAATTCCCGCTCGGTGGCGCCTGCGGCGCCTTTTCCCCGTTTCAGATCTTACAACAGTTTAGTGACATATAGTGAAAATAGCTTTATTGAAAAATTTAATCTCAGTAAATTCCCGCTTGGTAGTGCCTGCGGCGCCCTCTTCCAGTTTCAATATCTGAAACAGCCTGTTCGCTCACCATGTTATGATCTTTCAAATGTCTGATTTCAGCAAAACCCCGCTCGGTGGCGACTGCGGCGCCTTATCCCCGTTTTAGAACTTACAACACCTTCCTCGCTCATTAGAATTTAAAACATTGAAATTTTAAAATATTACAGCGCCATCTGGCTGTAGAAATTTCTGTAGTCTATTCTTCAATTTCAAAGCAACAAAGCTTTCAAATGATGTATTAATTATGAACTTATTTTAATTAGTAACTGAGATACAAAAGAAAACCTAATCTGGACACCTTAATACATTACAAATTAACTATAAGAATTTTTATAAATAATAATAATAATAACAAAAGAAAAAAAAATCTATAAATTATTACAATATATTTTATTAAAATAGATGTATTAATATATAAAATATTTTTTTTTTTTTTTTTTTTTTTAATTATTAACGATAGGTGCAAGAACCTATATATGTAAGTATGTATATCTGTGCAGTATGTTATTTATAAATAATATTTTGAACTATGTAAAAAGGATACAATTTTTGGTTTACAAATTCTCTTTTATCATATAACATATTTTATACGATAAAAGGTATTTTTTTCTTTTTAATATATTTCTTTCATATAATAGCAGGAGAATTGGCGTTGGAATATTAAAACAGGAATAAACTACTACGTCAGAAACGCCAAAGAAAAATTATTGAGGTGCATACAGCTGTTTCGGTAGACTAAAGCGTACCGTCTTCAGTGCAAAAAGAATACTGAATCTGGAGAAGTGCTCTTAAATATAGGAGAGGGACCGGATTTAGTTCAACCAATAGGATTACGGAAGAGGTGGGGAGTGTGGCCAATAGGAATTAAGGAATGTGTAGCTGTGTAAACAGTAGAAAAATTAAGGAAATGTGGACTGAATGTAAAATTTCCAACAATCAGACAAATAGGGAACAGCGAAATCACAATTTACAAGGTTTTTAAAATTTTTATAAATATGAAAAGCTTAAAAAAAATCGAGTTCATGAATGGATTTAGGTCTGCAAATTATTTTAGCTGAATTAAATTTAAAATTATGATTTTCTCCCAGCAATGTTTAGAAATAGCCGATTTATTGGTTTCTTGTTTGCGGACGTAATTCATATGTTCTTTTAGACGAAATTTAAGACTGCGTTTAGTTTGGCCAATATATGATAAACCACACTGACAGGAAATACTATAAATGCCCCAAGAATTATGCATATCAATAGGATCTTTTAACTGAGAAAAGGTGAGTTTATTGGAAGGCGAAAATATTATTTTAAAATCATATTGTTTGAGAATTTTAGCTATGGTTTGACTGGTTTTAGAAAAATAGGGTAAAACAATACTGATATTAGATGTGACTGATTTAGTAGACGAAATACGAGGGAGTTGTAATTTTTGGATAGCTTTGTCTATAATGGAAGGGTCATAACCTCTGTCAATTGCGATGGCTTTCAGGTATTTAATTTCAGATTTCAATAAAATAGGATTTGAACAAATATTAAGGGCACGGTTTACAAAAGTATAGAAAGCAGCCATTTTTTGGTTAGGTGGGTGACATGAACGCGCATGGGGAGGAAGGGAGACTGCAAAATTTTTACGATAGACAGTGGTTGAAAATCCATTTACAGTGCGAGAGACGAGGGTATCAAGAAATGGAAGGGAGCCATTATTTTCTATTTCATATGTAAACTGGATATTACTGTCAATTGAATTTAAGGTTTCTAAGACATGGTCAATATTGTGATGAGATATATGTCGATAAGCGTGAAGGTGTCGTCAACGTAACGGGTCCAAAAAGGAAAAGATCTTTTCTTTTTGCACTGAAGACGGTACGCTTTAGGCTACCGAAACAGCTGTATGCACCTCAATAATTTTTCTTTCGCGTTTCTGACGTAGTAGTTTATTCCTGTTTTAATATTTCATTCATACTCACAGAAGAAATCAGAAAGTCATACAATATTTCAAAATTCGTAATGTAATAAAAACGTTCTGATATTTTCAAACTGCTAAGAATTTCATAGCCTATTTTATTTCAAGTGCTCTTGAAAACACAATAAACTGAATGCGCGGAATGCATCAAATAAATGATGTATTTTTATTTTATTTTATTTTATTTTATTTAAAGTGACCCTTTCTATTTTTAAAATATAAAAGAAATTATAATAAATTAAAGTTTTATTATTCATTCATTTTGATAATCTTTTGAAAATTCTTACTTCATTTTTCTTTTAATCTTCTTTGGATTCGTTTTTTTTTTTTTTTTTTAATACAGATAAAAGAAATCAAAAAGTCATACAACGATTAGAAATATTTAATGTAATTAAAATTACTCTGATATTTAACAACTGTAAAAATTTATCAATAATATCGATCTACTTTCAATAAAAATATTAGTTTTTCTTTTCAATGATATTGCAGCTTATAATATAACACTCTAGCATAATTATATTAAATCTGATTTATTGCATGACTTAGCGATTCGATTACTTAATGCTTGAGGTACTCCTTAGGTTAGAATTTTACGAAAAGGCAGCTGTCACAGAAATATGAAAAATGTTTAAAGATGAGAAAGTCAACGGTATTATTGTTTAAGTTCATTAAGCATAAAATGATAAATATGATTTATCTTTCTTTAAAGTACTTTTAGTTCAAAATATATATAATTAAAAATTTCTATTTCATTTAAATGACACGTTTTAGAATAGAAAATTTGAATACGTTTTAGCAAGAATGAAGTATGACCAGACGAGTTAAGTAATTATAACTGGTTCATCGGGAAAAAAATTCAGTAAAAGTCCTATAAAAAAAAAAAAAAAAAAAGAAAGAAAAATCATGTATTTCGCATAGTTTATAAACATTTTAGAACTCCAATGAAGAATTGTTTTGGCCCCTAATTTTGTATAAATTTTACATAAGGACAAATTAATATATTTAAAAATATCTCCATAACTCTGAAAAATTATATTAAACATTTACCGTAATAATTAATAATGTATATTTACAATATATAAATATATATATATGTATGTATATATTGTATATATTTGTGTGTATATATATATATATATATATATATATATGTATGTATGTATATATATATTGTATATATTTGTATATATATATATATATATATATATATTAATAACACTACGCTGCAAAAAAAAAAAAAAAAAAAAAAAAAAAAAAAAAGAGCTCTGCTACCATTCCTATTGATTCTTATGTAAAATAACCTCCTGAATTCGAATAAGCTCCCATTTTGCCCCAACAGCAACTGTTTTCTCGGGACGTCACCTCCTCCAACAATTTGACCACTCTTCGGTAATTTTATGGTCATGAATTTGATTTAGAAATGGGAAAATAATTATTTTAACTCTTAAAAATAAAAAATAAATAATATATAATGATTGATAATAATAATTGATTAATAAAATATAATAAATGTAACTAATAATTTCAGCAGGAAATACCCCCCCCCCCCCCCCTCCTCCCTCAAATCTTCCCCTTGCTGCAAATGTTCATGTTATAGAATTTTTCACATATTTAGGCCGTCAGAAGATATTTAACAGTTGAAATATTTCTTTTCACCATTATAAATCAAATTTATAGTAATAAAATTACCAAAAAGTGGTAAAAATAGGAGGGCGTCCCCAAAAAACGGTGGGTGATAAGGCAAAAAGACCACATCATATTCGGATTCAGGAGGTCACTTTACATAAGGATTTGCAAAAATGGTGTTGGGGCAATTTTCATGCCGAGCAGTGTAATATAAATTATATATATATATATATATACAATAATACATATTAGTAATATGCACCATATGTTAATCTCGTTATTTTGTATTATATATGCTTTTAATCCATTGCTGGCCCAATTTAATTTCCCTCCGCTGGGCAACGTTGCAAAAGTTAGGAACTTTTATATTCAATATCTACCACAAAATTTTAAAAGTAACTGTTATCTATTCATATTGAAGGTTATTTTCCATTATGCATATCAAATATCACTCCTCAAAATTATCAGTAATAGTTGAATAAAATTGTCCCTAAATTTGACAACACTGTTTAGAGATTTAGAGCGTTATTGACTGCAAAGGGTTAAATATCGGGAGTATATATAAAGTAAAAAATATGAATTAATAAAAATAATTGAGTTCCTTTTTACTTATTAGAAATGTATATCATTGATTATTTTACAATTATTATTCTTATATGTACTTCACTTACTTAATTTATTAAGAGGATGGTGGACTGTAGTATCAGTACTGTATGAAATGTTATAACAAAATTTTTTTTTTTATTTTTCTTCTGTAATTGTTAAAGCTAACAAAATAATGCTATAAGCTCTAACAAATAAATTCATTTAGTTGTTTTTTCCAATAATAAATTGAATAACTGATTTTTTCTTAAATAATATTTTTATTTATATTGCCTAAAATGATAATCGACTGAATAATGTAAGTCTTTTAAGTTAAGAAATTTATGAATTCAATTACTGCATAGATTTTTTTCAGAAGCTGTTGAAAATTAATATATTCCCTTCAGATAAATTGATTTACCTTAGATACTGAAAATGTTCTGTTGAAGCATATATAAAGTTGTAGGAAAATATAATAAATTCGAAAAACATCTTTTGAATAATTGGATTTAGACATTTTCATTTGAAAAGAATTGCATAGATTTAATATATTAATAAAGAACAGCATACATTCAAATGTAAAAATAAACTGTGTTTATTTATAAATTTTAATTTAATCTTCTAGGATACATCTAATAAAATTAATTGAATTAGTAAAACAACAAAATAAGTTTGGTATATTTTCTTCTGTTTTTGTTGAAATTATAAAAATCTACTTAGGGCTTTAAATCATTTTTTTAACTACTTAAGCATAGTAATATAGTTTGAGATACAAATAAAAATAGTATTTTCATTCTAATTTTTGCAAACAACTTTTAAAATATCATATGTTATACAAGCATGAACATCATTGACTGTGAGTATTCGAATTTGAAAATTTCGAGAGTTACTATAAACTTAAGATTTTCTTTAACATAGCAAAATAAGACAACATTTTAGATACATTTACTTTATGGTGTTCATTGCACTCGAAATGGTATGGAATTGCATGAAAACTAAAATGCGAAAGTAATTCTAATAAAACTAGTTTGCACATTAGGATAAGGTAAATGCATAGAACTGAATGAAGGGTCTAGCCTAGTGGGGAACATTTCAGTCTGCAACCGGATTGATTGATCGGTCATACTCGTTTCTCTTAAAACATGAATATGGAATACCTTATAACAGAAATTTATGAGAATAAATATATGGTTAGAAACTGAGCACAATCTGCCTACAGCAAGCAGTTTTCATTTTTAGTTTCACTCTTTGAATAAGTTTGGATCCGTCAGTCACCCTTTGAAACAGTTTTCATTTTGAGTTTCACTCTTTTGTGCCCTTTGTCTAAAAAAAAAAAAAAAAAAAAAAAAAAAATTAATATATTTAAGTATTTCTGTTCAAGATTGAAAATTAGCGCAACAAGTTTGTTCAATGAAATAAGATATTTACACTTATAATTATATTTTTAAATATCTAAAAAAATTAAAAGGCGACATGCTGATGGAATGAATATAAAAAACAGAAATCGAAAAATTTAATTTTTGAATGTAATATCATTATAATACGAAAGAGCAAATAGTATTTCTCAGGATTAGTACATGCGTAGTTATACAAATAAAATCTGATTATGCACAACTTTAAATAAAATTTGTATTTTAGACTAGGAATGGATATGTACACAAAAGTTTCGAATTATTATAGAAACTGTTTTTAGCTTTATTTATTTAAAAGAATATATTATACATACCGATTTTACACAGGGAATTTTGACTTAAAGAAATCTTTACTGTTTATAGGATTGAATAACAATTTGGTTGAATATATATTTTATTGTTCCAAAGCTACCATTATTCTATATATATATATATATATATATATATATAGGAATAGATTAACAATGAAAAAAAAAATTATCAATAAATGAAATGAAAAAAAAAAACCCAAAAAAAAAACAGTGAGGTCTTCATCAGGGAGGACCCTCAGTGTAGGGGTGAAAGAGAAGTTTCTGAAAGGACACTAGCAATTAGCTAATAACTATCCTTAGCCCCCAACGTCTCACCAAACAGAAAACCACCATTAACTGAAAAGAAATCTGACATACATATAATTTAAAAAATCCAAAAACAATTATACAATTACCAAAATTACAAGAGTAGTACAATTACAACAAATTAATATATATGAAATATACAAGAAATTACAAAATACATTAAAATGAAATACAATAAAATGAAACCCCTACCTGATAAACTAACCCTCTTCGGCCGACGGGGCTACTCGTCGGTACTTAAATATCGCCCTTAATTTAGTGCGGAATTTAAGGAAGAGGGTTAGTTTATATATATAATTATTATTTATTTTATGATTAATATTTACAACTTCGAAAATATATATGAAAATATATATGAATATTTATATATGAAAAAAAAAATGTAATTTAAAAGTTATCAATAAATTCACTCGTGAGACTGCGTAAAAATGATGACTGATCCCACCACAAAAAAATATTATAAAAACATAATGTAACAATAAAGAAATAGAGAAAGGACAAAGTTAGTTCGTAAAGCCTAGGTAAATCATTTTCTCTTACAAATTTTATAAGTAAAAATAAATTATTAGACTCTATGACATGGCAGTATATATTGCCAACGCAAAATTTATATCAAACATTACACCTTCATTAGATACAATAAAATAAATTAAAATTAGTTTAACTAAATATATGTTTAACCCAATTGAAGATTTAAATTTGTCATTACGTTTCTTTTTATTTCCTCTAAGTATATTAAGAGTTTTAGGGGCATACTTTGTTTCGCATTACATTTCCTTTAACTTATCTTAGTAGACATAAACATGTTACAAATTCTAGATAAGATTGCTAAGCACATTAACATTCATTGTACATTTTACTAACTATTTTTTTTTTTTTTTTAACATAAAGTTATGCCAAAATAAACAAATATAAAGGCGTCACCAGCATGGCGACAAGAATTTAAAAGTCTCCCTGGTATCCTATACTAAAACTGCACTGAAAAGTAGAAGTAAGAAAAGTGGGTCGTCAAACATGAATTTTACTTTGAAACCTTTCTTTGAAATATTTCGGTTTCAGTATCGCACATTATCATTTTCGTATAAAATATTAATTTGGCTTCTGATGAAAAAAAAATAAAAAAATAAATAAACTATGCGGTAAAATTAATTATACGATTTATGAGTTTCAAATTTTAATGGTAAATAAGAAAAGAAATAAATTGCAAAAACTTTACACGGGTTTGCTATTATTAATATAATTTACTAATTAATTTAATAAATAAATAACATTGTAAGTAAAATGTATAAATTGCAAAAATCTATAAATTGCAAATTTCATTAACGGACAAAATAATAGCACCCACCATCTGACGAAAAAATTAAGCATGAGTATATCATGAAAGCAGTAAATTTCAATTTCTCAAGATAAAAAGTTAAAGTAATTTCATTATAGGCTTCACCTGAACCCACCATTTGTTTAATTGCGTATTAAGGGGACATTAAGGTTACCATTGAAGTAGGTTTCATGGTAAATCTTATATTTCCATTTAATATTTATAAATTGAACTTCATTTGGCTTGTTCAATGAAATATATATTCATGATTCCATTTTTATGGTTTTTGAAAGATTTTTTACAGAATTCAAATCTTTACATTGTGTTTTCTCAGTCTGCAATTTTGTATGAGTTCATGCACTTCAAAATGCTAAAACTTCTAGAGATATTTAAGAAAAAGCTCAAAATTTATTTGGATTTAGAATAAAACCTATTTGAAAAAATTAAAGATGAGTATTGCAATATCTTAAAAATAAAATTTTTTTAAAATAAAAATATAATAAAAAAGCATGTCTTTCTTTTTCTTTTTTTTTCCAAATTTTTACCTGGACAAGTATTTTTATTTATTTTTTTCTTAAAAACTAATATATATAGATTTCAAAACCAATATCGAATAGTATATTCTGCTAAACTTAAAGAAAATATATATATACGAAGTATTTTAAAAATATGTAGAAATTTTAGCATTTTGAAAAACATGAATTTGTGAAAAAAACTCAAACTCTTAAAACGCAATTTAAAGATTTTAAATACATCAAAAAATATAACAATTGATGCTAAAATAAATAATGCACTTCTTTTACACATTTTCAAACTTATATCTGAAAACATTTCGTTTGAAAAATATATCTTTTATAAGATAATTATATTTGCCTTTTTTTGGTGCCGAAATCTTTCAAATTCTAAAAGAAATTTAAAAAAAAATCACTGCCAATTAACTGCAAAATTAACTGCATAGAAATTATCTCTTTAAAATTTACATAAGGATTTGTTATTTTACAATATTTATTAATAAAAAATATGTTGACCTTCAATCACAGATATTATTCTGTAAATGTTCCGATAACTTTTGAGGACGTTTATGTCTAATGGCACTGCAGTACTAAAATTTTTCCGTTGTAAATCTCTCTGTCATACGTTCTTGACACTTTATATGTGTTTGGAAAATATTATTTGGAAAAGAAAATATAGAGAACATTTTACGTTGTTCTAACAATTTGTAAGGACTGACTTTAATGGTTCCCTTTATACAAAGAAGAATATAATGTGCATGTACATTTATTTAAAGAAATATGTTAGTTTAGTATTACGAAATAAAAGACAATTTAATTTATGAAAATGCATACACTGCATTAAAAGTAACTTTAAAATATCTTTAGATTAAATGGCTTTTAATAGTTATCTGTAACAAAAATCCACCATTTTTTTTTTCTTCTAAAATGTGACCCACAACATCGTGTTGGATTGTACAATTTATTGTATTTATCAGTGATTCTAGATCTGCAAAATATGAAACATTAATGAAACATCATAAACTTTAAACTGAACTAAAATAATCATTCATTCTCTATGAACAGGCAATAAAGAAACGAATGTTGCAATATTTTTATTATATGGCCTTCTAAAAATTCTCGTACAGGCTACAACTGTTATTCTACACCTTTATGTCATGAGAAATCACTGATATCACTGCTCGGCATGAAAGTTGCCTCTGACACCATTTCAGCATATTCTTATTAAAAATAACCTCCTGAATCCGAATATGACCACCATTTTGCCCAATCATCGCCGTTTTCTAGATACAATAAGAAGATAATTGACAATAAGAAGAAAATACATTATATCTCCCTCATTTTTTTCATTGTTTGGTAATTTTATACCCATCAGTTTGGTTTGGAGAGGAACGATGATTATTTTAACCGTTAAATGTCTTCTGATCTGAGAAGCTACAGAGGTAGAAAGTTCTAAAACACGAACATTTGTAGTAAGGAGGAAATTTGAGGGAATTTGTGCCCAGAAAACAAAGGAAAATCAATATAAACAATCAGTTTCCTTTATTTTTCCCGCAATATTTCTCTTAATTATTGCATATTCCACCTTCCAGTTTACCATTTTCTTAATAAAACACCCCCAAATAATAAAAATTATACAGGGAATTTTTTTTTTCAAAATGTTGGTGAGTGGAGTAAAGTCTCAAAGCCCTCGCAAGAAAGTATAATTGATTCACTGTACGGCGCTTGCTTTCAATAACTCCCACGTTAAATGTTTTGGACAGTAAAACATAAACAGTAAAATCTCCTGATTTGACACGCGTTAAAGGTCATTGCTCTTACCACTGTAGTCGTAAGTCGTTATCTACCATTAGTTCACGTTTTCCGATAAGAGAGTGAACTTTATGGTCTTCACGACGGTAGTGATCTCGTGTGGTGAACTTAAAAACGAAAGGAGGATATTTTACTGTTCATGTTTTACTGCCCAAAACATTTAACGTCGGTTTATTGAAAGCAATCACGTCGTACAGTGAATCAGTCAAACTTTCTTGAGACTTTACTCCACTCACCAACATTTTGAAAAAACTTTAACTGTATAATTTTTATTATTTGGTGTGTTTTGGTAAGAAAATGGCAAACTGGAAGCTGGAATATGTAAAAAAATAAGAGAAATACTGAAAATAAAAAAGAAAAAAGAAAGATTTTCTTTTGTTTTTTGGGCACAAATCCCCTCAAATTTCCTACTTACTACAAATGTTTGTGTTTTAGAACTTTCTACCTCTGTAGCTCCTCAGGTAAGCAGACATTTAACGGTTAAAATAATCATCGTTCCTCTCCAAACCAAACTGATGAGTATAAAATGACCAAACAATGATAAAAATGAGCTAGGGGGTGTATCTAGAAAACGATGGGTGATTGGGCAAAATGATGGTCCTATTCGGATTCAGGAGGTTATTTTACATATAAGAATCTGCAAAAATGGTGTCAGATCTCGATTTTTTTTTTTTTTTCAGAACAACGTATTTAATTAAAAGAAAAATGAATTAAAAACTGGAATAATGATAAAGGAAGAACAGTATTTCTCAATAAATAAGTTAAGGAAATAAATGTTGAAATATTTGTAATATGTGATATAGCTGCTTGTATGTGCCGTAATGTTGGTAGTTAAGGCTAACTATCTGTGCTAAATACCTAGACTTGGGTTAAATTTATTTCATGGGAGACAATGTCTGGGGTTACTTTATATTATCTTCACCTATTAATCTACATATTCATCGCCTGAGAAATCATTGATAAAAATTAACATAAAACTGATTTAAAAATAATAACAATGAGAAGAAAATACATTATATATCCTTGAATGTGTTGCAAGCCAACCAATAGGGAAATACTTGTAACATGTGACCTTTAACAATCTGTCATTGTACTATAGGTGTTCAGAACAACTACGTATGCTAGGTACTTTGGTCTGAATGAAATGTTTTCCATGAAGATCATTTTTATGGTTTACTTATCGCTATTATCTACGCATATTACCCTACATTTTCAACGCATGAGAAATAACTGATGTGTAATTAACCGAAAATTAAATAGGAACTTTGGGAAAGAACATTACTTCTTTTTTAAACTAGTATGTTGTGGCCACCACAAGACTTTCTTCTATATTTTCCTATACAAATTCACTCAGTAACAAAACTAAAAAAAAAATAATAATAATAATAAAAAATACAATTTTTTTTTTTAGTTTTTTTTTCGTGAAAATTTTAAAAATCGATAACTTTGTTTTAAATTATCACAAATTTATAGTTCAACCATTCGTTTTAAAGGTATTGAGGAGACCTTTCGAAAGATACCCATCTTGAAAATTTACCCCCTCGAAGGGGGGGGGGGTACTCCCCCCCATGCACAAATTTTTTTCTAGTTAACTACTACTATTATCAATAATTCATATTAATTTTACAATCACAAGTTTAAAATAACGCTCATTATGTACATTTATACGAAATTTTGTACTATACTGCCATGTTAAATGTTTACATAAAATGCGATCACAGCTCCACCTGCTGGGTGATTGATCCCCAAACCTAATCAGCGCAATGCCCCGCCAGGGTCCAACTATATACCAAGTTTGGTTCAATTTCATTCATTGGTTCGTGAGATACGGTGAAAAATACGAAATTTTGCGATCACAGCGCCACATGCTGAACGATTGATCCCCAAATCTAATCAGCACCATGCCCCGTCAGGTTCCAACAAAAACCAAGTTTGGTTGAATTTCATTCATTGGTTCGTGAGATACGGTGAAAAATACGAAATTTTGTCCTACACTGCCATGTTGAAAGTTTACATAAAATGCGATCACCTGCTGGGCGATTGATTCCCAAATCTAATCAGCACAATGCTCCGCCAGGGTTTAACTATATACCAAATTTGGTTGAATTTCATTCATTGGTTCGTGAGATACGGTGAAAAATACGAAATTTTGTCCTACACTGCCATGTTGAAAGTTTACATAAAATGCGATCACAGAAATGCGATCACCTGCTGGGCGATTGATTCCCAAATCTAATCAGCACAATGCTCCGCCAGGGTCCAACTATATACCAAATTTGGTTGAATTTCATTCATTGGTTCGTGAGATACGGTGAAAACAAGAAACCACAGACACACACACACACACACATAGACTGACAGACAGACAGACAGATAATTTTTTTAAACTATCAGTTCGTGTTCAGGACATCCCAAAACGTGTAGATCCGTCAAAAAATGGAGGTCGAAAATTTTTGCGAATCCAATACTTTCTCTATATTACATAAGAAGAAAGTAAAAATGTTTAAGGAAGTAAATGAAAATTTTAATTTTAAAAGTAATTAAATACCGATTTTTAAATAAATACCGAAACATGTGAATCTTAGCAAAATATAATTAGATTTCAGATATTTGGGAAATACGACTGATACCTAAAAACACTTATCTTAAAAGAAAAAAAGAATAAGAGTTCAGTGCTATTTCTTACGAATCAACAAGAAAATGAATTATTTAACTAACCATCAGTTAAATTTAAAACTTTAAATCACAACATCATTAATTTCAATTGAATTCTTTAGCGAAAAACTTTACCCGGGAGTTCCAAACTAATTCTGAATCAATAGGCCTTAAACTGAAATACTTTTAGAGTTCGTGGTTGTTCTTGCTTTAAGGAATCTAACTTCTCAAGAACAATCTAACTTCAATTAAAGTTTTTTTTTTTCTTTTTCCAAAGCAAAAGAAAGTGGTTAAAAATAATCGATTTCTTGATATATTTTACGTATCTTTATAGCGATAAATTTCACATAGCTAAAAAGTACAATAATAATATAAGCTAAAAAACAGTAGTTCTTTCATTTCTTTTTCTTTGTTGTTGTTGTTACATAAATAAGGTTACCATAAAAAATACCTTTTCTTTTAAAGAATTATCTGTTTTATTCTCTTAAAAATCAGTCATCTTAAAATAATAATAATAATAATAAATAAATAAATAAAATAAAATAAATCTTTTTGTATTAATACCATTAAACCATGATGTTATGCTTATAAAATAAGTAATTTTTATACGCTTACATTTAAACTGATTTTGTTCATATTTTATTCCAAAATATTACAGAAAAACTTGATAATTTGTTTAAAAATTTTACTGAAAATAATATAAAATGCAGGCCTATGTTGCTCCACCAGGGATCTCATACAAAGGAATATGGATACCAGAATTTTCACATAGTAATATTTTAAATAGATAATAAAGAATATTAACGATCAGTCAATCTATAATTACTATAGAAAAGTAGTGGTGTTCGAATTTCTCTTTGGGAGAAACCTGTCCTCTGAAGAGGACAAAATGATTCAGTGATGTAAATTCGTTAGAATTTTCATTATTATTATTATTATTATTATTGTAAGCTCTTCCAAAAATTATTTCTTATATCTTTGGGAAACTTTCACACTTTTCGATATTCTACCTGACATGTGACTGAAATGTTTCTGTAATTGCTTTCTTCGATATTAAAAAGCAATAAATATTGGATTTGTAAACAGTTTTGACAAACACATTTCAATGTAATTACACAATTTGAGTGATCCAGAACATAATTCGACTATTTTTGGAAAATGTCTGTCTATGTGTGACAATTATTTTGTGACATCTCAAGCTCAAGATTTAATGACCAAAATTCAATACTAATTTACATTTGCATCATGACATAAATTAGCGTCCATCAAATTTTGCTGCAAATCTCAGAAAACTTACCAGTACAATCCTGTTTCTGATATTTTTTAATATTTCTATAATTCGTATAAATGTGCGCACTGAAAATTTTATAGAACGAAACATTCTAAAATTAAACAGAATGATACAAATCGTTAACTGAGAAAAGTATACGTACATTTTAAATATGAGTATATCTTCAGATGTCGTCAGTATTATATAAAATTGATTTTATTTTTTATTAATTTCGTCATTTAATGTTATACTTATCTGAAATCACATGAAATAAAAAAGATTCATGAAAAATAATTTTTAATAATTGATAATTTTAACAAAATATTTGTACTGTGTGGATTTATATAGGAAAATGCAGAAGAACGTTTTGTAATGACCACAACAAGCTAGTTTCGGTGTTTCCTATTTGTTACGTTTATGAAGTGTTTTGTACCGTAAGGAACGATTGTGTCAGGTTGAAAAAATTAAGTGCAACTCTTCCTCATATATATATATATATATATATACAGTCGGTAACAAAAGTGTCCGAACACTAGCAAAAATTCCTATGTAAAAAAGCACACTTCATACGATTTTGTTAAATAAATCCTTGTCGAATCCTGTTCTTAGTCAGTGTAAGAACATGATTCGATAAGGATTTATTTAACAAAACCGTATGAAGTGTACTTTTTTTACATAGGAATTTTTGCTATTGTTCGGACACTTTTGTTACCGACTGCATATATATATATATATATATATATAATTGACTTTATTTTTTATTATTTTCGTTATTTAATGTTATTCTTCTCTGAAATCACATGAATCATGTAAGAATTAATGTAATTCGCTGGTTAAATAATTCAGAAATTAACCAAATCTTAATGATTAATTTGGATTTCAGCGACATATAATCATCTGTTCCTTTTATTCTACTGTGTCTTAAATTATAAATTTGTAATCTAATTTGTAGTATATATATGTGTGTATGTATATGTGCTTGTGTATATGTGTTTGTGTATTTATGTTTATAGAAATCTTTAAAAAACTATTAAAATTATGCTTAATTGTTTTACAGTAGGTAACAAAAGTGTCCGAACACTAGCAAAAATTCCTATGTAAAAAAAGTACACTTCATACGGTTATGTTAAATAAATCCTTATCGAATCATATTCTTAGACTGACTAAGAAGAGGATTCGAGAAGAATTTATTTAACAAAACCGTATGAAGTGTCCTTTTTTACATAGGAATTTTTGCTAGTGTTCGGACATTTTTGCTACCTACTGTACCTAAAATTGATTTGAGTATGTACGCAGTTTATGGTGCTTGGTTTCGAAGCTTACATTCACCGGCTTTCAATTCCAGTATTTTTTTGCTAGTTTTTGCAAATTGGCTTTTTGCATGAAACAATTCATGAAATAATGATGTTTAAATTCTAAGAAGTACATGCATGGTTCTCAAAAATAGTACCTGATAATAATCCTGCACATGTAATGTTAAACCTACAATTTAAATTTGACATTTTTAATGTTACTTTACTCTGGCTTATCTAGAAGTTACAAACTATATTCAAGATGAAATAAGCAAATGTTAAACAATTTTTTAACTTATATTAATAAGTTATTATATTCCTAAACACGTTTTTTCTAATAGTAGCACAGAAATTTGCAGAAATCGTCAAAATTTTAAAGATTGAGAAAAATGTGCAAATTTATGGTTAGTATATATTTCATGTGTAAGTCATATGTAAATCTCCTAAAATCTGTGTGTTCAAAACATTTATAATTATAATGTTCAATAAATTAATGCTGACAATATGTAGACAGAATTAAATGTTTTAGAAAACACATACTTAAAAAAATGAAACAATTAATATTCTTTATGTCTCTCTAATAATTTTTCTCATATTGTAATACATAGTACAATGTAAATCAATTTTGGAATGTTGATTGATTTCCAGATTGAACTGACAAGGAAACATTCAAAAGGTGTCATCTTCAAAAAGTATTGAAAAAAATATATTTGATTCTACACTTCCTAAAACACCAGAAAATGAAAAATTATCGGCTGAAATTAATTACAGAGACCACAAAAAATTATCTAAAATAAGCATATTTGGGGATTTCACACTGCTAGGCGATTGATTTTGAGTACTTGGCAGAAAAGCAAAACACGGTTCTGTTCGTACACGTTCAATCTCGGTGCTAGCAACGTATCGCCTAATAGCGCTAAATCGCCAAATATGTATAATTTTGATAATTTTTTGAGGTCGCTATAGTTAATTTCAGCCGATATTTTTTTTCATTTTCTAGTGTTTTATGAAGAGTAGAATTAAATATATTTTTTTCAATACTTTTTGAAGATGACACCTTTTGAATGTTTCCTTGCGAGACAATTGTAAATATAAACGGGGTTATTTTAATTAATTAATCTTTATTATTATTATTTATTTACTAGCAAACCGATGTGAAATTTTCACAGCTTCTTTCTGCTTATTTTTTTTTCTATTTACATTTAAAATTTTATATACCATTTTCACAATCTAATTAAAATTTTAATTTATCAGAAGCCAAATTATTATTAGTTTTTGCGGGATGAAACGATAATGATAGTTAAACCAAATCATTCAAAGAAAAATTTCAAAATAAAATTCATGTTTGCCGATCTAGTTTTCATATTTCCCCAGGCGAGAAAACTTTAATTTTGTTGTTGTTGTTGTTGTTGTTTAATTATTTATTTAATTTGGCATAATTTTTTTTATTAAAAAAAATTAATACCTATTTTGATTTTATTTTTCATTATTCCGTTTATTAGTCAACTTATGAAAAAGTTCATATTTTGTTTATATCTTTAAAGTATTGCTGGGTTAAAATGACGCTTGCAAGGATTGTAAGGATGCAACATTTATTTATTTATTTATTTATTTTTTGTAAAATGATCTAATTAAACAAATGCCGTAATTTTGTTTTATTTTATTTTATCACTCAACTAAATCCTTGTGCTTAAATATTACTTCTACATTATTGTATATTATTTTTTATCCTTGCGTATTTTATTGTCATTATCGTATTGTTTCTACAAAATGTAATCGTAACTGGTCCACGTTAAAGAAATATTATATAGGTTTTTTGCAATAACTGTAGAATTAAACAGATTGAATGATAGATTTTAATGTTTTCCTTTTCCCTTGGTCTGAAAATTAGCCCAAACACAATATTATTTTTATTACCAGACTTATGGCATATCTAGGTTCTATAGATAATTTTTTTATAAAATACGTGGCACTGTTTTCAAATTTCTTTTTATACAAACTTTATGAAATTAATTACAGAGGTGGAAAATTGACACAGAACTCATACTGGTATTTATAACACAAAGTTTTTCTCTGCTTAAATCAACGATTTTTTAAATAGAGAAAATTTTTAAATAAATACCGGTATAAGTACTGTGTTTTTCCACTCCTGTAATTAGTTAGTATTCGTACATAAATTGTAAAAGTTTTGTCTTCTATTTTCTTTGTAATTTAGGAATTAATCTAAATACTTTCATATATACACATTTTTTTTTTTTTTACAACACATTTTAGCTCAGTTTTTAAATATTAAAAATTTCTAATAATAAAAGTACATTGTCTTCTGATTATTGCTGCTCTTTAAGGTTGAATCTAGTTTAGTATAAACTTAAGCTTCATTTCAAAATTTTCTGAAGTTTTACAAAAAGAGTATAAATAAGTTCATTAAATCATAGTTTTTAATTTATCTAAATAAATTAGGTTCCGGTTACTGTTCTTTCATATAGGATACATAGTGATTTGAAATAGACTTTAAACATTATTTTACTGTCTTATTAACTATTAGCAAACCTGTGCGAAATATTCGCGCTTTATTTCTTTTCTTATTTACCTTTAAAATTTGAAACTCATAAATGTTATACCAATTTCACCACCTAATTAAAATTTTAATTTACCAGAAGCCGAATTATTAATAAAACCAAATTAATATTGTACAATAGTGAAACCAAAATCGTTCAAAGGAATGTTTTCAAATAAAATTCAGGGTTCACGACCCAATTTTCATACTTCCTCATATTCCACTTTCCATTATTCTTTCATATTCCTCAGGGAGGATAGCTTTAGTAAAGGACTCCCATGACGCCTTTTACATTTTTGTCGCCATGTTCACGATGACTTTTTATTAATTTTGGTATATATTTTTGTTTTAAAAAATAAAATAAAACAATTCCTATTTTGATTATATTTTTTATAAATTGTTGTTTTTTTAGTTAATTTATGACACAAAATTTCATATTCTGTATGTATTTTTTAAATATTGCTAGGTTTAAAATGACGTTTGGAAAGATTCTGAAGAAGCAACTGTTAAAAATACAATTTTCCGTAAAATAATCAGACAAATGTCGGCATTTTTTCTTAGTAGTTCATTGAGCTATGTCTGCATGCTTAAATATTGTCCTTGTACAAAAATTATTTATTATCCTCGCGCATTTTATTAAATACACTACTATCGTATCGTTTCGACAAAAAATAATTGTAACTGGTCAACGTTAGAGAAATATTATATAGATAATGCTAAAAAAAAGTGAATTAGGATGGAAAACAAAAACGTATGAGCGTAAGTACCATAAAAAACACAGTTTTTTTTTTTTTTTTTTTTTTTTTGTTAGCCAAAAAAAAAAATGTATTTTATCGTATTTTGTAGATTTATTTTGTCATTTTAACAGTAATATTTTGCAGTTTTGATTGACTGAAAAAATATTGTTCAAAAAAGAGTCTCTGTGACTGAAAAGTCCTTTAAGCTGCGCCAAAGTGCACATCTGTTAACAGCAAATTAGCAATCAGTGTGCTATTTTCGATTCTGGTAACAAAATATTAGTTAAGGCTATATCGACCAAAAAGAAATTTTTTTAAACAAACTTTTGTTTGAAAACAATTTACAAGAAAAACAATTTACAACAAATAAAATTCTTTTTTCATAGGCATTTTTGAATTTCTTGCATATCAGGAAGATAAGCGGTCGTATTCTTGTAATATAACTTTCAGTGTGTGTAATAAAATTGCTGAACAACCTAGAACGTGAGGTGAAGCTATTTACGATATAGAAAGCTTATTTTTAGAGTTTAAATTTTTAAATCCCATTGCTAGTACAACGTCTAACACTGATACGTGCAAATAATATTGTATGTAATACTATAAGCTGAGGGGGATTTTAAAGAAAAACCAATATATTTATTTAAAATATATCGTAATTTTCTTTTATCTTTTTTCCAGTTGTTAAATTTCATAGCAATTTTAATTATATTAAGTATTTTATAGTTGTATGAAAAGTCGATTTCTTTTATAGGCATGAAAAAAAACTAATCCAAGAAAAAAAGAAATAAAGAAATAAAGAAACCTGTATATATATGTGTGTGTGTGTGTGTGTGTGTGTGTGTGTGTGTGATAATTTCTTCTTTTCACCTCCCAATCCCCCCCCCCCCCCAAAAAAAAAAAAAAAAAAAAATTTATATTATTATTATTATTAATTTTGATTTTGATTTTTTATATTTTTAGCATATAAGCGCTTAAATAATCACTTTGAATTCATTGCTTACATACCTAGAAATTCCTAAAAATGTTAGAAAATTCGTTATTTAATATAATGAGTTCTGATACTTTAAAAATATAAATATTAAGAATTAAGAACCTACGTACTTTAATAATATTTATTTTTATTAACAGCTATTTTTAAAAACACAATTATGTGTGAAATACATAAAATTTATTAGCGTATTTTCACTTTCTCTTACCCATAAGGTAGAGAAAGTATTGTTTTATTACTTTCTCTTACCCATAAGTTAAAGAAAGTATTGTTTTAGGGTCCAATTTTCGAATGTGAGTTTTTGTTATATTTACGCGTTTTGAGGTCCCTTGAATCCGAAAAACATGTTTTTAGCGGTTGGTCTGCATGTGTGTGTCTGTTATCAGCATATCTCAAGAAAAAAAAGTAGCAGAAATTCCAAACTCAGTATTCTAAATATGTATCATATAGGGATGCTACACTAAGCTTCTCGTTGAGATGAAGCAAATGGTTCGTGTACAGGGACACTCAAGAGTATTGAAATACTCGTACATTACGACAATTGGGGAAACTGCAGGCAAATACAGTTTAACATCTATAGACTGCACTAAACCAAATGAAATGAATATATATTTTTTTGTATGCATAAAAACATGCCTCATGTAGAATATAGCAAGAAAATCATTCACTGTTCATTTACAGAGTTACTCAAATTAACTAGATTATAGTGCGACAATAGCTAAAAATTGATAGACGTGCATTTCAGGTTGTGCCGTATATTATTACTATAGAATTGTATTTTGGTGCACTACGTGGTTTGTACATATTCTTCAAAAGTTTGTACATATTCTTCAATACAGGGTCGCAACTATTTAAGCGATAACATTATTTTTTATTGTTAGTAGAAGTGCTTTAGTATAATATTTTACCATGTCCGGGAAATCTGCTCAGGAATGGAAATGAATTCTTCATAGACATATAATAAATAATGTATGTTTTAAAGCTAAATATTCATCGCTTCCTTTTTGTGTATATACACGGTTTGAGGTTTTCTGGTTACCAAAGTCAAGTTTTTTAAAGTTTGATTATTTTTGTGTCTCTTAGAGTATCTTAAAAACGAATAACTTCAGCAGATCCAAAAGTTGTATTTTTAAATTAATATAAATTTGTTGCTGGAAATGTTTGATCAAGAATGATAAGTTTGAAGGAATGTTGCATGTGAAAGTTTTCTGAATAATTTTAAGTGAACTTTTAACTTTAATGACAGATTTAAATTCCATATAAATGTAGGTGCAGTAATGAAACGGGAGGTTAAGGGGGGGGGGGGGGCATCAGCCCCCCTCACACAGAACTAATTATCATACAAAACTCTTCTGAAGCCAGATTTGAATTATTTTAACATAGGTTTACATAACAGTACTCGTTATGTGATCTCTAAATTTCAAACCTGTATTTATAGTATTAAATTTCAAAGTAAGAGAAAGTTGTGACAGTGGCACACCAGACGGTAAATCATACAACTATTGAAATGCTTAATGTACTTAATATTGCTCTGACATTTAACAACTGTAAAAATAATCAATAATAACGATCCACTTTGAATAAAAATATTAGTTTTTTTTTTTTTTTTTTAATCATACTCCGGTTTATACCATTAGACTTCAGCATAATTATATTAAATCTGATTTATTACACGACTTAACGATTCGATTACTTAATGCTTGATGTACTCTTTATGTTAGAATTTTACGGAAAGACAGATAACACAGAAATGTGAAAAATCTTTAAAGATGAGGCAGTCACGGATATTATGACATAACCTCATTAAGCTTAAGATGATAAATGTGAATAATATTTCTTTAAAGTACTGAAAAGTTTAGAATATATATAGAGTTAAATTTCAACTTTATTTAAATAGCATATTGCAAAATAAAAATGTTAAATAATTATTAGCAAGAATGAAAAATTTTTAGACAATGAATTAAACCTGAGCCTTTGAAAAAAAAAAAAAAAAAAAAGTATAGAAAACAAATAGAAAAGTATTGAAAAATCATGTGATTCTCATGTATTATATACACTTTAAGACTGCATTTACCAGCTATATTGTTTCACCTTTAGCGTATTACTTAAAAATGAAATCGTTAAAAAGATTTATTGTGAAATCATAGCACAATACGCTACATAAAAAAAAAAAAAAAAATCTTCATAGGACTAAAAATTGAGCAAATTTCATTATATTAAATAATGCACATTAATTATATTCGTCAATATTATAAATTAGTGATTTACATCAATAATACATATTTGTAATATACATTAATAATAATATATCACAAAGTTTACTAAATCCATACTAATCCTACTTTAAACTCCATTAAAACAAGTGTTGTGTATATTAATACGGTATGTTAAATTCGTTATATTGAGTTAGCGTTACAGTCCTTTAACTTACAGTTTGCGTGTTTAGAAATGACATTAGCCCGTTTAGATATTCATAGGAATAAATAAAAGAAAGAAATGAAATGAAAAAGAATGTCCTTTACCCCATTTTTGTTTTCTAAGTATTAAAATTCTTCGACAAGGATTTATTTCACAAAGCTCTATTAGGTGTCCTTTTTTTTATATAGGAATTTTTTTTAACGCTCGAATAATTTTGCAACCAACTGTATTAACTGTGTTTCATTTCTTAACATCACTAACTATATTCCTTTTTTAAACTTTCTTTGGTATACCTTTTGAATAGGAACCCCTTGGCGACTTTTAAATCTTTGTTTGCATTTGTCGATGAATTAAAATGACTATCGCAATTGGTATGTAAAGATGTTAGCAAGAAAGGTCCGAGCTATTTCGGTACCAAATTTCAAATTTCGATAAGTGGTTGTATACTGAAGCTGTTCCATTTCTTTAGAACTATATTTCTCAGTTTTATTTCAATTGTTTAAAATAAATAAATAAATAAATAATAATAAAAAAAAAGGTTTGCACATTCGTTTTTTTTCGACATAAAAAGAAAGATATTTCCCTACTTATTTATTTAGTTTTGGCTCATCTTTTGATATATAGTTTTTACAATTTTAACAAATTTTTAATAATCTAATTTATGTCAAAGATTTTGTTCACTTATAGAAATTTCTATTTCTTTTATTAAATTTAAGCCTTTTGCAGACTTTTCCATTTATTTTAAATTGTTAGAAATTGCCATAATTATTTTCGAATCTTTAACTTTATTTTTAGTTATTTTTATATTTTCAAATAACTTTCTTTTTTAACTAATTATGTCATATCCTTCTAAGATCATAATAAATACATGCAGATACACATTTCTTATACTTTTTTTTTTCAAAACATATAAATAATTATAATAGTAATAATAAACAGTAATATACATCGTACTATACTGAAGTTGTCCTATTTCCTTAACACATTTTTTCTAAATTTTATGTTAATTACACTGCTCTGCGTGAAAATTGACCCAAGCACCCTTTTTACAACTCTTTATGTAAAATGTTCTCCTGAATCCGAATATGACGCCCATTTTGCCCTAAAATCCCTGTTTTTTTATATCCCCCCTCCTATTTTTATCATTTTTCGGTAATTTTACGGCTATAAATTTGATTTCTACGGGGAGGAAGGATTATTTTAACTGTTAAGTATCTTTTGACGGTGTATAGAGTTTATAAGTTCTATAACATGAACATTTGTAGTAAGGGGAAAATTTGGGGGGAGGGTTGACACTGAAATTATAAATTACATTTACTATATTTTATTAATCTATTATTATTTTTATTTATCATACATTATATATATATATATATATATATATATATATATATATATATTGTTTTTAAGTGTTAAAAAAATCCGCTCCCACCCTTCAAGAGAAATTCATGGCCACAAAAATACCTAAAAGTGATAAATATTAGAGGGGGATAAACGAGGAGGATCTCGCGAAAACGGTGGTAATTTGGGAAAATGGGAGTCATATTCGGATTCAGTAAATCATTTTACATAAGCAACAACGAGAATTGTATTGGGATTCAATATATATATATATTATTATTATTATTATTATTATTATTATTATTTTTTTTTGCAGCCAAGTATTGTTTTAAAACAATGTTTGCTTCTTCTTTTTTTTTTTTTTTTTGACATAAAAATAAATATAAATTTCAAGGAGTAATACTATAAACTGCGAAGTTCCCAGATTAAAAGAAATAGCAGGAGCGGTCGTACTAAAAAACAGAATATTTTAAAAATGCTTTATTACTTTTTAGACACAACATTTTGTTCTCGTGTAACATTTCATCTTAATTAAAAACAAAACAAGAAAAAAAATTTAGTTAAATATAATGGAAATACTTTTTTTAATTTCAAAATTATTGAACAGAATGAAATATGAACTTGGGTGACTTTTCTACCCCAAACAAATCTACATTTTTAAACTAAACATTAGCTATTTATCTTAAAACAAAATTTTGCTTCATGAAATGTTTTTAACGTATGCGTAACGCAGTGAACGTGAGAGATTAAGACACTATGTAAGTGATGATTCGTTTTATTTATGAATGTACATGAATAAAGGAACGTAGAGCAAAGAAATTTATTCCATCCACTTCAGTGCGGTACTCATTTATTAAAAAAATGAAATTTTACATAATTAAAACGATAAACTTACCTAAGGACTTTTTATTTCTGATGTTTTTGTGTACACCACCACATCACAAAAGCATTTGAGACGCTGCATTACTATATGATTCAGAGTCGTTGGAATGTACCTTACATTACCGCCTCTGAACGTGGTACTGAACAACCCTGGATTAAAACAACAACCCTGGAACAACCCTGGAACAAAAATTAATAAAAACTAGTATCTTGGGTCCACCACAAGATTTTCTTCTATATATTTTTACACATATTCATGCAGTACAAATTCTTTATTAAATTATTATTTTTGAAAATTATTTTCCATGATAAATGCACACGATTTTTATCTGACACAGTTATAACACAAAATACCGAAAGGAAGTCAGTTTTGTCCAACATGAAAAAAAAAAAATGATTTTTTTCTAAGTTTTCTTTTTTCATTGAAAAATGAAAACAATCGATAACATTGTTTTAAATTATCACAGATCAACCATTCGTTTTAAATGTATTGACGTGACCTTTCGAAAGATACCTATATTGAAAATTTACAAATCTCCAAAGTCGTACTTTCCCTAGGGGGTGAAGTACCCTGGGGGAGGGGGTTGTAAGATTTCAGTATTGAGGGATAGATTCTCCCCAAGTGGTGTTTCTGCATGCAAAATCTTGTTTTCTTAGTTTACTAGTACTATTAAAAATAATTCATATTAATTTTACAATCACACGTTCAAAACAGCTCCCATTAAGTACAATTATACACAATTTTGTTTCATGCTGCCATGTTCAAAATTTAGATAATAAGGGATCACAGCGCCACCTATAAAACAATTGATCCCCAAATTTAATCAGCACCAGTTTATGCCAAGGTCCAGCTTCATATCAAATTCGGTTAATTTTCGTTCATTGATTAGTGAGATACAGTGTTTAAAATATTTATGATACAGAGAGAGAGAGAGAGAGAGACACGCACAGAGACATTTTCTATAAACAATCAAATATTGTGCAGGACGTCTCAAAACGTGTAAATCCATCAAAAACTGGCATTCGAAAATTTTCGCAAATCCCATACCTTCTCCTCTCTCTCTCTCTCTCTCTCTCTCTCTCTCTATATATATATATATATATATATATACATATATATATATATATATATATATATATATATATATACATATATATATATATATATATATATATATATATATATATATGAAAGAGAGAGAGAGAGAGAAAAGTAATAAATACAATTATATTTTTCAAATCAATGTTTTTATTTCCAATTAAAAGGGGTTTTTTGAAAGCAGATTTCTATCATTATATTTAACAAGAAATTTCTCTCTTAAATAATCCAATAAATCAAAGAAAATTTTTTTGTCCCTCCCCCTTAAAGGAAAAAAAAAAAAAAAAAAAAGGTAAGAAAGAAAGAAAGAAATGAAAAGCAGTGGAAGATTCGTTATAAGACGCTGGATAATGTAGGATACTGTTGGATACGCGCACTGTTAGATATTTTTCTCAAAAATATTTTCACTGTAATAACAATTATTTAAAATGTTAAAATTATGTAGATACACCCACATTTGAAATGCTGAATATATCTGAAGCAAAATTATGTGCTCTTTATCTCTGATTGTACGTTTGTGTGTTTTGGGAGTAAGACCAATTGACTGCATTAGGGACCTAGGCCTGAGGGGGATCGCCCCCGTGAGGTCTTTTTAAGAGAACCTAACCTGTATTTGCGCAAGTTACCGGGAATACCACGGAAAACTCCGAACAGCTAGGTCGACGAGCGCGACCTGGGATCGAACACGGCGCCTCACGTCTACCAGCTTTGAGCGCATGACTCCTCGGCCGCTGGTGGGCCTTTGATTGTAAAATTAGATTTTAAAAAAGTTCCGAAAAAAAAAATGTCTGAAAGTCTGAAGAAAAAGAGGAATTAAAAAGAAAAGAAAACAAACAAACTACGATAAAACACGGTTTCTTATATTCGAATAGTTAAAAAGAATTACGATATATATATTTTTTTAAGTTAATTGATTTTAACTTTGTTAGAAATGAGATAAATTAAGAATTTGAGTCTAATTTTTACCATTCACTTGTTTTTTAGTTTATTGATCGAACGATGTTTTACGTATAATTACTACCGACACTTCATCTGAAATGGCACGAATATAGTTTCATTCTTCGATTACCATTAATTAATCTTAGGAAACAAAAGCAAAAATGCCGAAGTTATGTGAAGCTGGTGTCTAGTCATCTAAATAAATTAATTTTATATGTCAATTGGAATTAAACAATCGAAAACTTTTACATTCTTCATAAATGAAAAAAACTATTTTTTATTTAATGGTTTTTTTCGGAAGAAATGGAAGTTTAATTAATTTTGTTATAATTATTTCTACATTTAAATAATGTAAAACTTTATTCAGAAGTAAAGTTCCATACATGTAATTAAAACCTTTTTGAAAAATATAATTTTTTACTTATTATATTAAATTTATAATTTTAAAAAATACATACTTATTAAATACTCAATGAGGTCAATAAACTTGGAAAAAAAAAAAACCTTGGAATCGCTAAAATTCCTACATAAAAAGAGGAATTAAAAAGAAAACAAAACAAGCAAACTACGATAAAACACGGTTTCTTATATTCGAATAGTTAAAAAAATTATGATAAATTTTCCGAAATTAATTTATTTTAAATTTGTTAGAAATGAAACATAATACAACGCATTAAGAATTTGGGTCTAATTTGTGCCATTCAACTTTTTACTTTCCGAACACTATAGTGAGGAAAGTATTGTAATCATGTCAAAAATCCGAATTGGAGATTTTGATGTTTCTTACGTTTCGAGGTCCCCTGAATCCGTTTCCACTATTTTTGAGATGATGTATGTATGTGTGTGTGTGTGTGTGTATGTGTGTATGTATGTGTGTATGTCTGTGAGTGAACACGCTAGCGTCTAAACGCTTTGTTCGAATAAGCTGAAAGTTGGTACGTATATTGTAAGTCACCATAGTACGAACCCTAAAGATTTTGGTGAATCTAGCACTTATAGTTTTTTTACAGGGACGCAAAGAAAAATTCTTTATCATTATGGCCTATGGGACCAAAATCTTAAAAGTGCGATAGCATCTAAACGCCTTATTCAATTGAGCAAAAACTTTATACACATATTATAGGTCACAGATACTCAATCTGTATAGATTTTGGAGAATCTAGCACTTATAGTTTTTTTACAGGGACACAAAGAAAAATTCTTTATCATTATGGCCTATGGGGCCAAATTTTTAAAAGTGTGATAGCGTCTAAACGCCATATTAATCTGAGCAAAAAATTTGTACACATGTTATAGGTCGCATTTGCACCAACTGTATAGATTTTGGTTAATCTAGCACTTACATTTTTTTTACAGGGACACAAAGAAAAATTCTTTATCATTATGGCCTATGAGACCAAATTTTTAAAAGTGCGATAGCATCTAAACGCCTTATTCAATTGAGCTGAAAATTTGTATGAATATTATAAATCACTGTTGCACTAACTATAAGCATTTTGGTGAATCTAGCATTTATAGATTTTTACAGGGACACAACGAAAAATTCTTTATCATTATGATCTATGGGCTCAAAGTTCAGTAGCGTCCAATAAAACCTCGTGTGATATATGGAGAAAAATACTCAAACGCTCTATTATGGTTTTCTCTCTTTTGTTTGTTTAGCAACTCCTCTTTCTTTATTTTATCTACAAAACTGTTAGTTACTCAATGTTCGGAAAGTCGAGTGGAGTCACTCCAGATTTTTTTCAGTCTATTGATCCAACGATGTTTTACGTATAATTACTACCAACACTTCATCTGAAAAGACACGAATACAGTTTCATTCTTCGATTTCTATTAATTAGTCTTAGCTAACAAAATAAAAAATGACGAAGTTATGTGAAGCTGTTTTCTAGTCTTCTAAAGAAATTAATCTTAAATGTCAATCGGAATTAAACGAGCTAAAATTTTATATTCTTCAAAAAGGAAAAGAAAGAAAAACTATTTAATGAATTTTTCGAGAGAAAAGGTAGTTTAATTAATTTTATTATAATTAGTTCTGCATTTAAATAATACAACACTTTATTCAGAAGTATATGCCATACATGCAATCAAAACCTTTATGTAAAATGTAATTTTGTATTTACTATAGTAAATTTATAATTTTAAAAAATACTTAGTGGTATTTCTTATAAAATACTCCATAAGGTCAAAAAACTTGAAAAAAAAAAAAAAAAAAAAAAAAAAAAAAAACGTTGAAACACGCAAAAAAAAATTAAAACAAAAGAAGGAACCTCATGTTCAAAGTCGAAAACGAAAGTAAACAATATAACAGAATTCTAAACGTGTGAAAAAACAGGAAATATTAGAAAATGGATTTGGATAAAAGAAGATTAATTGAGTTAAATTCAATCACAACTAAAAAAAAAAAAAAATTAAAAAGAATCTTCCAAAGCTGCCAAATTTGTAATTTATTTTTTAACATTATTACTGCTCGCCTTTTTTATACCATTTTCTTTGTAAAACATAAATATTCATTTAAGAATAATATAAAGAAAATTGCTGTTTAAAGAAAAGTGGTATGGTAGCATTTACTAACAATGCTACGGAATAAATAAAGACTAACGTTCAACATTTGGTATAAATTTATCTTCAGAGCCCCTTGGTGACTTCTAAATATGTGTTGTTATTTTAGCGATGAATTAAATGGCTATCGCAATTGCTCAAATAAAGTTCTTGGCATGGAACGCCCGACCTATTTCCATGTCAACATTCAAATTTCATCAAGAAGTTCCGTACTAAAGCACTAAAGCTGTTCCAATTCTTTACCGCAATTTTTCTCAGTTTTCTTTTAAATGTTTAAAAATATATTATCACGTTATTGTTTTTTCGGTGTAAAAAGAATAAATAATACTCATTTGTTTATTTATTTTGTTTAGAGGGGGACATCTTTATCTTTTAAACTTACAATGGAGTTTTTCTTTAATATTGTTTCAATAAATTATGCAATTGAACTAAATAAACGGCTTAAGCTAGATTTTGTCCTAACTAATCAGTGTACCGGTTTTTGATAAAATTTAATAATACATACAGATTCAATAACAAATTTTCAGCTTTATATATTTAGATAGGAATAAAATTGTTTACGCGTCCATTCAAGATAATAGATAAAAATTGGTAGCGACGGCAAAATCGCTATCTGAAAGAAGTAATATGACCTATTGTATTAAAAAAAAAAAAAAAAAAAATCCATCTTTTTATATTAAATGAATTTGTTCAGACTGAAACCCTTTGTTAAAAATGCTCAAACAATCTTTTATTATTATTATTATTATTATTATTATTATTATTATTATTGAAATATATTCCGATTAAAACTGACTGTTAGTTGCGGCTTAGATTTTTTTCTTTTTTTTACAAGAACATTTTTGTAAAATTTGTAAATAATCTGATTCTGCGTGCTTTCAGAATTGCTGTAAACAAGTAAATATTTACAGTCTCTCATAGAGCATTAATTTTGACGGCGACTTTAATTAACCATTAACGTAAATACGCTATCTAAGAATAAGTTTTTGGGAGACTTTCGCTTTTAAACGTATTGTTAAGCATCTAGAAAAATTCTATAGGAATCATCTTGAAAAACTTGGAATATAAATATCATTTTATACTTGATGTATTTCATCAAAAGTTTTGGCCTGAAGAGGAAAAGATTATATATAAAATTTTTTAAAAATGTCAAAATGTTTTGGATCACCCTTTAAAAATAATATTTGAAATGCGTTTTGGCTGCAGTATGCGTTTATGAGAATTCTTCTAATTATCTGTATAAAGTTTTATGAGACTACCATATATATTCATGAAAACAGAATGGTTTGTTTAAAAAATTGAAAAAAAAAAAAAAAAGCAACTTTTTAAATTATAACACATAAATTATTTGACCCACTGTAAAGCTATTTTTAGGAAACTTCGTATACTACATAGACACAGCATACTGCATTCAGAAAGCAACTCTACTTACATGAAAGCCCCAAACTTATAACGAGTAAATTCGAAAAGTTAAAGAGGTAGAATAAATATAATTTCTGTTACACTCAAAATGAAAACTAAACGGTAAAAGGTTTTGCTTAAATTTTTATTTTGATTCAGGCAATGCCCACAGGCCCTGACTAACGGCAGGGCATACGGGGCAAATGCCCTGGGCCCCCCTTCTGGAAGGGGACTCCTACAGGCGTATGCAGAAATTCTGCAACCTAAAGACCTCTTATGCCACTGCAAGGGGGGCCCCCCAGAATAGGCTTGCCCCGGGGCTCCAGGCAGTCTAAGTAGGGCCCTGAATGCCCAATGGTAATACAGTGACCGCGGATTCTAAATAAATATTGATAAAACCCCCTATCATCTTCCTGTATTTAAGTGGAACTGAAATTCCGTTCAATCTGTCTCTGATAACTTTTTGAATCTGCACGATATTTGTTTGAGATTTTATATAAGCAGATCAAAACATTATGGCTGTTAACTTATGCTTTTGAAATTTTTCATTTCAATATTATAAATACAAATTACAGACGAAGGGGTAAGATAATAAATGCTGTACATAAATCCGCTTTGAAACGAATTCAAATTAGGTATAAGTATAGTTTTATTTGACACATAATTCTGTGTGAGAAGGGATACCATCCCTTCAACCCCCCCCCCCCCCGTTTGAATATAATACCTACATTTATAGGGAATTCAAGGATGTTATTAAATTTAAATGCTTATTTCAAATTATTCACAACTTTAACCAACACCACTCTTTTAAATTCATCATTCTTAATCTTTTCGAGTAGCAACTTCATACGGATTTCAAAACACAACATCCGATTTGCTTACATTCATTTGTTTTTAAGTAATGTTTATAAAGAACAATCTTTACGTTTAATCTTTACGTTAAAATACGTTTTGTTCTTGAGTTGCTGCAATAGAATGTTTTCTTTAAATCAAGAACATTTGTTTTACATGTCAAAAATATATTGGAGAACATTTTTTTTTTCTCAATTTGTAAGAAAATAATATTGAAGTAGAAAATAAATAAATAAATAAATAAAATCAGTTGAGAAATTTTATTCATATATTTCCATTTTAAATTATTAATTTTATTTGATGTGTAAAATACAACAACAAATATCTTTAAATCAGAAAATGAATTATTTTTTATATGTTATAGTCATCTCATCTCAATCAAATAATATTCGTTAAAACAGAATAAAGAAAACTGGATTTTGTATTTTTCTTCTGTCTAAGTTATTACAAAGAAAAAAAAAAAAAAAAGCTGTATGCATAATTACTTTCTCTTACCCTTACGGTAGAGAAAGTATTGTTTGAAGGTCAAATTTTCGAAAGTAAGTTTTTGTTATATTTATATGTTCCGAGGTCCCCTTATTACGAAAATAATGTTTTTATCGAATGGTATGTGTGTGTGTGAGTGTCTGTCTCTCTGTCTGTGCGTCTGTGCGTCTGTTATCAGCATGTCAAGAACAAATCGTAGCAGAAATTTCAAACTCGGTATTCTAAATGTGTATGATATAGGGATATTGCACTAAGCTTTTTGTTGAGATGAAGCAAATGGTTCGTGTACAGGGACACTCAAACTTATTCAAATACATTACGTCTATGGGGGAAATTGCAGGTAAGTAGAGTTTGACATCTATAGACGGCACTAAACCAAATAAAATGAATATATATTTTTTGTAATAGAGATAGTCAACTGTAAAAAATTTTTGTGTATGTAGGGGCCTCGCCTCCCCCCTTGGGGGGGGGGAAGTCCCTCCTCGAGGGGAGTAAATTTTCTTTTCATGATGGGTATCTCTCAAAAGAGCTCGCCAATACCTTAAAAATGAATGGTTGAACCATCGATCTGCGATAATTTAAAATAAAGTTATCGATTTTTTTTCATTTTTAACAAAAAATAATAATAATAATATTTTTTATTTTATTTTATTTATTTATTTATTTATTAATGTAATATTGAGAACAAATTCAACTTTATTTTTGATGTTTAGTGTTATACTATTTTTAGAATAACTTAAAAACGAATAATTTTAGGAGATCCAAATGTTGTATTTTGACGTTAATATAAGTTTGTTGCTTGAAATGTTTGATCAAGATTGATAAGTTTCAATAAATGTTGCGTGTGAAAATTACCTGTATAATTTTAATAAACTTTTAATTTTAATAACAGAATTAAATTTTTAACTTTGGTGCCATTCTTGCAATTAGATTGTACTACAGAACACTGTAAGCACTTTCAATTTAATTATGGCCACCCAGTACTTACAAATATTTAAAAAATAAAAAGTCCATAAAATTAAACAAAATGTAAATTTCATAAATATATATGTATTTTTTAAACTGCTGCAAATATAAATCTTTCCTTCAAAAAAATTCATTTATCTTAAATTTTGAAAACAAAAAAGAGTTTTTGAAAACATTTCCCGATTTGCAAGAAAAAGTAATAAATTTGGAAAAATCCTTTGAGTAATTTGATTCGGATGTTTTCATTTGAAAAGAATTGCGTATATTTAAGGTATAAAATAAAGAGCAGTACACATTATATGAATAATACATATATTTCTATTTGTATACTTTAGTTTTATCTTCGTGGCTATATTTAATAAAATTGATTGAAATACTAAAAGGAGAAAGAGGTTTGATATTTTTTCTTCCTGTTTTTTTGTTGAAGTTGCTAAAAAACTCCTCAGGGCTGTCAGACATATTCTGTTTTGATGAAACTTAAACAGAATAAAAAAGTTTCAGATATATGAAGAAAATATTAGATGATAAAAAAATATTTTTAGAAATGTGGAATTTTATTAGAAAAATTAATATTTAAACCTAAAGATAAATTACAAAAACTTTTATGATAGAAAACTTTTTTATTTATTCAACTTTTTTTAATGTAGCTTTCTAAACTACATGCAAAAAGAATTAGTGTACATTAGAAAAATGCCTTCAATATTATAACAGATTAATGTTCTCAAATTGAGTAAACATAGTTTTTCATAAAAATTATTTCACTTGTATATTTAGTGCTTATAATAATAGAAGCTGAGAAATAGCCTTCTATTAATTGGAGGAAAAGTGTAGCAATTCTGCATTCCTCTTCAGCCGATATCCACATATATTTAATCAGGAGAGATCTTAATTTTTTTTATAATAGCATCTCGCTTCACAAATTTCGTGCAGGTATAATTACAGAAGGTAGGATATATTGATTTTATACATGGAGGTAATTTGCAGCATAGCAACACCGCCTACTCAGTCAAAAAAGTTTTATGCAACATTCTTCTTCTTGGCCGTCAGTTTTTGTGCATTTATACTCCATAGAAGCTAAAATTTAGTCTTCAAATAATTAGAAAAATTATAGCATATCGCTGCAAACGATCCAATCGGGTTTTTTCTTTTTTTCTTTCTTTTTTTCACGCACATTCAGATAGGCCGTAAGACAGACAAACAGGCAGACATTTATTATTCTCAAATTTATCAAATGGTGTTTAGGTTGGCCCCGTAAATATAAAACCCTTTAACTCTTTCAGGGACGGTGATGCCACTACAACAACACCAAATCTTAATTTTCAACTGCAAAAACTCATCCCGGAATTTTTTAGCAAAATTTTACTTTTATAACATAGCAGAAAAAGTCGTCAATTTCTTTTCTTTCAATTTTGTTCATGAATCCATCAATCGTGAATTCAATTGGCAGTGTAATTTAAATGATCCCAATTGCAAAGGGTTAAATCAGAAGTCGAAAAATATTTTGCATGTATAATATTTTAACACAATCCTTCTTTATCTTTTAATTTATTTTTTTATTTTTTTATTTTTAAGATTTGAGGGTTTTTTTTTTTTTTTTTTTTTTTTTTTTTGTAATTTATAACTTGAACTGCAATTTTAAGAATAAAATATTTAAATTTCATAATATAACTGCAGTGTTGAAATTTTTGCGAGATGAAACAACTTTACTGTTTACATCTTCTTAAATGTCAGAACGAAATGAAATGTCGATTGTTTCAATAATCTCTTTTTTTTATTATTATTAAAAATAAGATATTATTTTTTTTATTATAAAAATAATTTGGTGTGCCACTCACACGATATTCTCTTACCCTACATTTCACTATTTTAAAGATAGATTGCAGAATTAAACCATAAGATCAATCACGTAAAATACTGAAATTCAATATACTTGAAAAATAATCAAAAATTTTTACAAACGGTTCTGTTTCACATGTAATTCTCATAGCTGCCAAAACATTTAAAATTCTGAAATCAGATTTATCTACCAGTACTTTTAAAAAGGAATGTGTCACATATATTTTCGACGAATAAACAAACTTAAATAAACTGAAAACATTTATAAAAACTTTCCGGTGTGAAGTCTCCGTTGAAAATAACAAAGACTTAACATCATAAGTTATATGTGAGGAAAACTACAGCCCTTTAAACCCTTTGATCATTTTCGAAGCCTACTATAGTACCAAAGACAAGAATAGGTAAGAAATACTTCTCACCTGAATGCTTCTGTCAGGGCAGTTGATTTTGCTTTACTTGGTTAAGTTTCTTGCCGAATTATGATAACTTTAAAATTACTTCATAACCCTTAAAAAAGAAAAAAAAAAAAAAAAAAAAAAAAACGGATAATTTAGTGAAATTATTTACATAATTACACAGTTAAGTTACTAATAAGTTAAGACAAATTATAAATGTTACAATCATATCATATGCTATTTCAGCGTTCTATAATCTCGAAATCAAATCAACTTTGAATCTACATAAAAATAAATTAAAACGTGGCTGTTGCCAATAAAAAAAGTAAATAAATAAACAATAATAAAAATCAGTGTTCGAAAACGTTTGTCAGTTTATAAAATTTATGAATTGAGAATTTTCGGTTTCGTAACATCCACATTTATTTAAAAATCCAAAGCTGTTATAAATTCGTCTTCAAACTTTATTTCGAAATTTTTTTGCTGAATAAAATTATATATATATATAATATTTATACTATATTTTTCTGATGATGCCATTTTTCTTATCTTATTTTTTCCAATTCTTGTATTATGCGTCTTTCAAAATTAAAACAAATGAGGAAATCCATAATATAATTTAATTTAAGCTAAATGTAATAGCTGAAGGAAGTTACTATAGTATTACCACAAAATAAGTGGGGGAATTTCCTGAAAAAGCGTCATTTTTATGTGGATTTCATTTTCCAGCAATTAAAACTCTAATATTACATCTAACAATAATATAAAAGAACACTTTCTCTACAATATGTAAGGGTAAGAGAAAGAAAAAGATATCATTCATTTTCATATTTCATTTCATTCTGATCCTGTACTTCAGGTTATTCTAAATTATTATTATTGTTGTTGTTATTATTCGAAATATAATTTTTCTTTGAATAAATCCAGCATCTCAAGAAAGTTACTACATTATAGCCACAATTTACAAAGCAGAATTTGGTAATATGTGGAATTTTTCAGTTGATCTTTTATCCCAGCAATTAAAAATCTCATAGTAGATCCAAAAATATAAACAAGTCCTTCCGGCTTATTCGGAAGGGTAGGTTGATTTCTTTTGCCTTATCAAGTATCCTTCATTTTGTTTCAAAATGGCGGCTACAAATTATTAACGAATTAGTAGAAATATTGATGTAGGCTATCTACATATGGAGTTTTAAGCAAATCGGTTCATAAATACCTTTTTATGTGAATTTAAAATTTTCAAGTGATCGGCGCTGGAAACAAGATGGTGGGCCAAGTTGACAAATATATCAAATGCATTTGTGAGATAAGACTACTGTACAAATATAGTTGGAATTAATTCAGAATCTCAAAAGTAATCGTGTTTAAAAATTTAGTGGCTGCCACTTGGATCAAAATGGCACAGAAAGTTGCTCAGTGAACTAATTAATCTAAGATATTGTTGCAAATTTGAAAATAATTCAAATTTTTTTCTTTTATTTTTTGGAGATATTCTTTCAAAGAGGCTTAGTAAGTTGATTAAATGTTAATTTTCTGCATTTCTAGTTTGTTTTATCGTTAAAATAGCCTAATTTTCTCTTTAAAACGCATTAAAAAGCTCCAATATGGCAAGTAATGGATTTGGCACCAAATTTGGCGAATTTTCCACTTGGCGACTTTTTTGGCAACTTTTGGCGAGAAAATCCATAATTTATGTATACATGTCATTATGTATACATAGTTTATGTATAGTCTATGTATACATCAAAATTCAAACAAATTCTTTCAGAGAGGCTTAGAAAGTTGATTAAATGTTAATTTTTTGCATTTCTAGTTTGTTTTAACGTTAAAATAGTCTATTTTTCCCTTAAAAACGCATTAAAAAGCTCCAATATGGCAGAAAATGGTTTTGGAGCCACATTTGGCGACTTTCCTACTTGGCGACTTTTTTGGCGACTCTTGGCGAGAAAATCCATAGTTCATTAATAAACTTCATTGAGACACTTATATAGTCTATGTATACATCAAAATTCAAACAAATTCTTTTTACAATTTGAATTTGAAATTTTCAAGTGGTCTCCACTTGAAAACAAAATGGTGGAGCAACTTGGTTAAGAAACTCATCCAAGACATTCATAACACAAGTTAAGACACTGTCCAAATTTGGTTCGATTTGGAGTATTATTTCGGAAGTTATCGGGATTTTAAATTTTCAAGTGGTAGCCTGATTTCAAGTGGCCCTGCTTAACTTAAGATATCCGCCACTTTAAATATGGCGGATACGTTTATTAATAAACTTCATTGAGACACTTATATAGTCTATGTATACATCAAAATTCAAACAAATTCGGAATACGCTTTTTACAATTTGAATTTGAATTTTTCAAGTGGTCTCCACTTGAAAACAAAATGATGGAGCAACTTGGTTAAGAAACTCATCCAAGACATTCATAACACAAATTAAGGCACTGTCCAAATTTGGTTCGATTTGGCGTATTATTTCGGAAGTTATCGGGATTTTAAATTTTCAAGTGGTAGCCTGATTTCAAGTGGCCCTGCTTAACTTAAGATATCCGCCACTTTATTAAAAATGGCGGATACGTTCATTAATAAACTTCATTGAGACACTGTTATAGTCTATGTATACATCAAAATTCAAACAAATTCGGAATACGCCTTACAATTTGAATTTGAAATTTTCAAGTGGTCTCCACTTGAAAACAAAATGGTGGAACATCTTGGTTAAGAAACTCATCCAAGAAATTCATAACACAAGATAAGACGCTGTCTAAATTTGGTTCGGTTTGGAGTATTATTTCGGAAGTTATTGTGATTTTAAATTTTCAAGTGGTAGCCTGATTTCAAGTGGCCCCACTTAGCTTAAGATATCCGCCACTTTATTAAAAGTGGCAGATAAATTTCATTAATAAAGTTCATTTAGACCCTTATGTAGTCTAGATTTACATAAAAATTCAAGCAAATCTTGCTTTAAATACGCTTTTTACAATGTAGGTTAGAAATATTCAAGTGGCTGCCACTTGAAAACAAAACGTCGGAGCAACTTGCTTAACGAACTCATCCAAGATATTTATAAGATCAGTTCACTGTCCAAATTTGGTTCGATTTGGAGTATTATTTCGGGAGTTATCGTGATGACAAAATTTTCATTATAGATATATATAGATAGATAGATAGATAAACGAAGTGATTGCAATAGGTCGATTTCTAAAGAAATCAACCTAAAAATTATAGCAAACTTTTTATTATCTTATTTAATCCTATTCTTGTATTTCGAGTTATTTTTACAGGGGTCGTACTCTCCACCTTTTTTTCAGGAAACTATCAAGGATGAGAAATTTCTGCCTTTATTCATACCACTATATTTATACAATATTCTCTATCATATTTCTTCACGACACATTACTAAAAAAATACCATAAAGATTTCTGTTGGAAATTAGTGGTGTCAAAAATGGCGAAAATGTCTCATCCATGAAAGTGTCCTAAAAATGCGCAGTGTCCTAAATGTGGCAGGGAGTGCGAGACCCAGTGGCGGATTTAAAGGGGGTGCTAGGGGGGGCTGAACCCTCACAAAAAAAAAAAAAAAAAAAAAAAAAAAAAACACTGACATTTACAAATGAATATTGCAATTGTAAATTTTTTGTTGATCTAGAATAACACTTTGAAAAATCTTAGCCCCCCCCCCCCCCAAAAAAAAAAAAAAAAAAAAAAAAAAAAAAGTCAAGTTCTGGATCCGCCACTGACGAGACCTGTTATCACTTAAAATAAATAAATAAATAAAGATTTATCGTAATATAATTTTACTTCTGATAAATTTAATAGCTGGAGAAAGTTACTCCAATATTATCCCATATTCAAAAAAGAAAAAAAAAAAAAAAAATCACAAAAATACTCAATTTTTATGTAGATCTGTTTTCTCAACAATTAAAAATCTCATATTACATCGAACAATATCAGAAAAAATAGCTCATCTTTTATTTTATTTTATTATTAGTGCTAGAGGCCTATTTCAGTCGGTACAGCTGTCGAATTTTTATAATACACTCTTAATTAGTGCTAAGGGCCTATTTCAGTCGGTTTATTGAATGAAGTCCCCCCAAGGCACAACTTTGACATGAGTCCCCCCCCAGGCCCAACTTTGACATGAGTCCCCCCCAAGGTACCCCTACCCTATTTCAGTCGGTACAGCGTTGTCGAATTTTTATAATACACTCTTAATAGTGCTAAGGGCCTATTTCAGTCGGTTTATTGAATGGGGATTTATTGAATGAATTCCCCCCAAGGCCCAACTTTGACATGAGTCCCCCCCAAGGTACCCCTATTTCAGTCGGTACAGCGTTGTCGAATTTTTATAATACACTCTTAATAGTGCTAAGGGCCTATTTCAGTCGGTTTATTGAATGGGGATTTATTGAATGAAGTCCCCCCAAGGCACAACTTTGACGTGAGTCCCCCCCCCAGGCCCAACTTTGACATGAGCCCCCCCCTCAAGGTACACCTATTTCAGTCGGTACAGCGTTGTCGAATTTTTACAATACACTCTTAATAGTGCTAAGGGCCTATTTCAGTCGGTTTATTGAATGGGGATTTATTGAATGAAGTCCCCCCAAGGCACAACTTTGACATGAGTCCCCCCAGGCACAACTTTGACATGAGTCCCCCCAAGGTACAACTTTGACATGAGTCCCCCCCCCCCAAGGCACACCTTTGAGATGAGTCCCCCCCCAAGGCACACCTCCCCCTCATTGGGAAAAAGAGAAAAAACGTTGTTTTGCGGCTATAAGACAGTTTGGACTTCCAATGTTATTTGTTACAATATCTGTAGCTGAAACACATTGGTTTGATTTCATGAAAACTTTATCATGGAATTTAGATCGTCACGAATTAACTAAAGAAGAATTTGTCGATATTAACAAGTTTAGCAGTAGGCCTCTGACACTAAATTTAAATCTGTCAATGTCAGATTTTCATGTTTTAAATAATGAAATAATGTCGTGTCTGTATAATTTTTTATTTTATTTAATTTATATTTATCTTATTTCTTTCTATCTTTGTATTTCAAGTTATTCGTACTCAAAACAAATGAAATGGTTCATAATATAATTTTATCTCAGATAAATTACAGTTGAAAAATGTTATTATTACTTGTCAACTATCTAATTAATATTCCGTAAAATTGTAAGTATTCTTCCTTTTTTCCACTACACTTTATTTTAGAGCAATTTTCTCCAGACATAATTAGGAATAGATAATAAGACAAAACTCTCAAAAATAACTGGTGGGATAAAAAAAGGCGGATACTAACAGTTTTACGGAATGTTTCCAGAGGTATGTATTAGCATAAATTACGAAGCTGAATGGGAAGTATTTATCTGGATCTCTTCTGCCAACGATTAAAAATAAGTAAATAGATCAAACAATATTTAAAAAAGTTAGCTGATATTTGTTTTATAATATTAAGGCATTTTGCAATAGTAATTTATATATTTTGTGAAATATTTTGTAATAGTGATTTGTTCTTTTTATAATTTGAATGTTTTTTGTTTAAAACAAATAAATTAATTCATAATGAAGCTTTACATTTCATAAATTAAGTATTAAAAGAAAGTTACGTTATTGAAATCTTATGTAACACGAAAAAAATATACCAAATATTAAAGTTTTTTTTTTTTTTTTTTTTTTAAGTAAACATTATGGCCTTGAAGAATTCGACTCCGAGAATGATACCCATTTCAGCCCACCTTTAAGCACTTTTTCAAAATAATATGGGCTTACTTTAAAAATCACTCCTTTTATTACATGGTCCTAAAAAAATTCTTCATCTGAATTAAAAAAGGAATGCATTTATGACATATTTAACATTCTGTGATCACGTTTTTTGCTTTGAACTATTTTGTTTTTTCGATGCTCTCCCGAACACGCTTTCGTTTTCACCATTTCCGCTGTACTGCATACACACTCTTAATCACTCCTACTTCCAATTTGTATTAATTTTTAGATTGTTTCGCATAAATATTGTTTTAAAATAATAAAAAAAAATATATTGAATATGTTTTTTATAATTTACAATAGGATACCATGTTTTATTTTAGCCCTTTATCGACCGCGTTATGATACTGACAAAGAAGCATTTGAAACATACATTTTAATTACTTAAGAGTATTTTTTAAAGATATGTTAAATAAAATTTATGTATCTCACCCATCATAGTAATTAATGAGGATTTTGTAAATGGTTTTTTAGTTCACCATTGGTACACAGAGGTCGAAAACATATTAACACCATTAAAATGTTTAAACATCTTTTTTTTTTAACTTTTTATGTTCGTTACTTTTTTTTTAAAACTGCTGAAAGATTCCTGAGGTAATATAGTAATTAATTATAACGCACGTGAATATTATGGAATATGTTAAGCAAAAGCAGCGAATCTATGGGAAATTTCAAGTATAAAAACACTTTATAAAATACTTTCTAAAAAAAAACGCCTGTATGCAGTGAAATGTAGTGAAATTAAAGTAGGGTATATACGCTCTATTCCTACTATAAATACCTTTGACATTTATTCTATAAATTCGATTTTATGTGTTTTTTAAACTAATGGTACTTTAAAATACCATCGGTAGATAAAGGATGTAAAAAAATTTAACAAATATATATATATATATATAGATAGATAGATATGAAATTTGCAAAAAAAGCTAGACATGATGTAACCTTTTTAATATTATTTTTGGTTTTAGAAAAATGTATGATACAGTAAAAAAAAAAAAAAAAAAGACAATATTTTAATTGCAAACCTATGTAATAGATTATTATTATTATTTTTTTTTTTTTTTTTATGTCAAATAAATAACTTTTTATCTTAATTTTTATAATCTTTAAAATTCGAATTCTTTTTGCTGTTGTTCGCATGAAAAGATTACTTATCTTAATATGATATTTCTGTTCATAAATTTGGAGTAGAGAATGACTAATATATATGTGTATTATGTTCTTCAAGAATTAATAATCTGAAATTAGAATTTTCTTTCTTTTCTGTTTTCTTTTTCTTTCTTTCTTTCTTTTTTTTTTTTTTTTTTTTTTAACGAATTTCTTAACTTTTATTTGTTTTGATCTAATACATACATCTCAAAATATGAGGGTCTCACGAAAAAATACTATCGCAATTAAAAAATAAAATAAAGTAAATGCTTTTTTTTACTTATAAAAAATGTTTAAAAGAATTAAAAATGTATTATAAAACGAATTTTTTTATTTACATTCATTAAGTGAATCTGAAAAAGAAAGTCTAAAATCCTAACTAGATGTAGTAAGTATTGGTCTAGCAGTAAGTATTCCGATCAGAATTTCTTTTCTCTATCGGAAAAGTGATTTGTGAACATATTGAAAATAACTTATTTGTACAATTTGTGCATAAATTACTGAAACTCCAGAATAAAAGATGGAAGTAAAAAAAAAAAAAAATAATAAAGTGTAATTTAAATATGATTTTTTTTTTTTTTTTTTTTTTTTGTAATTTTTAAAAATTCATTTATTGTAAAATATTTATTACGCTTTAATTCGATTTTTAATGTTATATTTTACTTTAAAAATTGTTATTGTTTTACATTTATTCTCTCTCTTTCTCTGTGTATATATATATATATATATATATATATTCGAAATAAATGTTATAATCTCATAGAACAGCAAATGGTAATTAAAAAATAGAAATCAATTTAACTGTTGTTTAACTGTTTTTATTACCATTATTATTATGATAAATTTAAATGAATGATTTTAGTCTAGAACAGAGATCGTCAGCCGGAGGTCTGTAGACCACAAATCGTCCTCTATAGGAAAGCTTTGTTTTCCGCAAAAAAATCTGTTCATTATTTCTATTTTTTCGCCTTTAAAAATTACACTGCTTATTTAAGTAATCTTTTAATTTAGAGTTTTACGAATAACTTTTAATAGCATAACAGTTTTCATGGAAAAAAAAAGTAATTTATAAAAAATCGAGAAAATTTATTTTTACAACATCATATATAATACATTGATAATTATTAACAAAAAACAGGTCAAATTATACTAATTCATATATAATTCCACACAAGTTTTTATCGAAATTTAAACCCATTTCAATATCTTATTTTTAGCTATCTGTAGAATATAAATATACTTTAGTAAGTTAAAAAGCGATGAAAAATCTTAGTAATTAAAATTTAGCAATTGAAATAAATCAACAATATTTGCTTAAAATAAAATCTCTCACCATCTTGCAGTATTATTTATGAAGATAAAAATCGACAAAATGGTTATAAAAAAAAAAAAAGAAAGAAAGAAAGAAAGAAAGAAAGAAAGAAATGAAAAAGAAATACAATTATCATACTAAGAAATATTGAAATAATCTCAAAATATTTTGTTGGGATTAAACTAATTCCATTATTTTATTACAAGTACCCAAATTTTAAACATTTGTTTTATGAATGATAATATATGCATATTTCTTATTAAAAGTAAACATTCATAAAGTTTATATTAAACAGGTTTATTTCTTACTTATAAAATATATATTGTCTGATCATATTAATGATCATAAATAAAGTAAGCAGTTCACGAGATTTTTCAATTATAAATTTAATGAACCGCGAGTTTTTTTTAGTTCCCCATCATACTATAGGTATGGGGAACTTAGATAATCGTGAAAAATTTCGACCTCGGTTTTTTGACTTTTTTATACGTTTTCAGGTGTGAGTAATCCGAAAATGACAAAATTTGTATGTCGTCTGTCTGTAGTGTGTCTGTTAGTGTGTTAGTCCGTTAGTTTGTTAGACTGTTTACACGATATCTCACGAACAAATGATCGCAGAGAGGTCAGACCAGTTTTAAAATATCAGTTTTGATGCCGGAATGGACATCAGTAACTATAAATATGCTTCTTTGAAAATTTCGCAAGTTATTGGAAATTTACGAATTTCTCAACATGGCAGTAAAGGGCAAAATTTCCCATAAACGTCAATTTTTAGAAGTATTTTCATCGTAAAGATGTCAGACTACTTTTGAAATATTATTTAGAACACTGGCATGAATATGAATGACTATGAATTTTCCAATGTAAAAATTTCGTAAGTTATTTGGAATTCACGATTTACTTAACATGTCAGAATAAGGCAAAATTGAGCCTAAACTTCCATTTTGAGGATCATAAATACATTTGACAACTTCAAAATTACATTTATGATATTTGTTTGAACATGATTGAATACAAATATTCTAATAAGAAAATTTCGTAAATTATTCGTAATTTACGATTTTATCATTATAGCGAAATTGTAAGTTTTTCATATAAATCTGAATTTTGACGATTATTGCATTGGAAATAGTAGAATGAAAACTAAACAATGGAACTGACCCTGATAAAATAAATTAATTAATTAGAATAAGATAAATATATGGAAGAAAACGATGGATAGCCTATTAGGCGGCGATTTCATTTTGTCACTGTATCAAGCTTTGGTCAAATTCATTTCTTTTAACATGATTATAGTATGTTTCGCACTAGAAATTTATGAGAACATAAATATGATGGGGAACTAAGCAGAGTCCACCTATGCCTACTAGTTTTTTTTTTTTTTTTAATATAGTTTCCTTTTAGTCGAAAAGTTTGGCGACTGTAGATCTAGAGAATTAATCTTCCTAAGAACAGAACTGTATTTGCATAACGTGAAAATGGCTCAACTTCACCAAACTGCAGAATGAATGGCGTTCTAAAAACACTGAAATACTCATCCATATTTAAAACTTACTCATATTAAAAACACATACATGTTACTTTCTTCTAAGGTATTCCTAGAAATACGAAATGAATTTTTTTAATGCGAAAAGAGAAGTCTATTTTTTCCTTTCTATCTTATTTGTGAAATATATTGTTTATGAAATTATTAAATATAGTTTTAGATGAAGAGAACATTTAGAAGCAGAAATTTTGCTTTAATAAAATTGAATATTATCAATATGTGTCATTACTGTATAAAATTAGAATAACTTTTAGAATGAGACAAATATATATATATACATATATATAATAATAATAAAATTAATATATCATTAATCTGGGTAAATTAATTTTATTCAATCAATATTATTTTTTAAGAATTTACAATTTTAACTATATATCCCATTCGGGTTTAGATATTGTATCAGCCTTGCCACGTGTCGAAAAATATAATTGCGTAAGATCCCCAATCCTTTGTCCATCTGTCATTACCATATAAGTTTATGAAAAGAAACTAAAACTAAATGTACATGTACTATCATGTAGACGTAATCTATAGCTACTAGCTTGTATAATCTGCATCTGCACTTTGGAGTCAAGACTTTGAACGATAAAGATTTACGAAATGCGGCTCCTTAAATTTTTAAGTTGTATTTATTTTATTTTATTAATTTCAAGTAACACCCGTAAATATAATGTTACATATATATATATAACACATTTTAATTAAAAACACACAAACACATGACAAACGTTTCGGCTAAACATTAGCCATCTTCAGTGTCAAAATAAGTACATAGCATAACAGTTAATATCCGCGGGAGAATACCAAACTGCAGTATTCTCCCTTCAGCCTTCCGAGACTAAAACAGTTTCTTTCGAGTGTTTAATCTTGTTGTGATATTTTGTAACTGGATCTTAACTGTTATGATATGTACGTATTCTGAAACTGAAGAGGGCTAATGTTTAGCCGAAACGTTTGTCATATGTTTGTGTGGTTTTAATTGAAATGCATTATATACGATATATATATATATATAAAATTTATCTGCTTTTAAAAGTTATTCTAAAGAATTTTTACTGTTATCAAAATCATAACTATACATTGCCAATTCCCTTAGTATGCATTGACACATTTTTTTTTTAAGAAAATAACCATTTGTATTCAATATTTTATTTCCAGGAAGTTTCTTCGCCCTAGAAATCTTACGTTTGATGCTGTTACAATTTACCGCTTTCAGATTTGTCATAACATGATAAAAATTTATTTACGCAGTATCAAATTCTACGTATTATATTATAGAAAATAGTTAATTTTTTAGTAAATATGAAATAAATTTAGATTGTCGGTAATTAGACGGTTACATTTAGTTTGCCTTCATCAGTGCATCTGATGACGGTAAGCTAAATAATACTGAAATAACTCTCTACCATTCCATTATTAAAATGTTGAAGTTTTTTTCTGTGTTTAATTACGATGATTACTTTAAGAACTTTATTATTCAGCATTTTTGTATCTCATAAGTGATGAAATTAAGCATATTTTACTTAGTAACGCTATGAAATGCAGGCATTCCTTTTCACTTAACTTATAAACATACTTTAATATTAATGCACACATATTATACATATATATATTATATACGTACATAGATTTAAGTATATTATACTGCATTTTAATAATATTGCACAAAAGCACAAACAATTACTTTATTATATATAGGCACAGATATTTTATATATGCGTAATATAAACGCACACATACAGATTTCACACAGTCATACAAATTTTTATTTTATATATACAAGATGTCCACTGAAATCTTGCCCTATTCATTTTAACTACTGAAGATGATAGCTATTGCTTTAAACGTTCTGTTTAGTAAAATGGATGTGTGATGCAAATAATGGTTGATATCGGTTTCAGATCAACTTGGCGTTAACCAGTGGAATAAGTGTTTTTATTTTCCAAATTGTAAGAAATACATAAATATATATATATATATATATATATATATATATATATATATATATATATATATATATATATATATATATATTAGAGAGTCTATACAAGATCACAGAACAAAAAAACAAAAGCATCACAAAAATTCTAAAGACAGAATTTGTAAAACGAGCTTTTGTTTTATAGAAATATCCTAAATCCGTGATAATAAAAAGCTCGGAAGAAAGGAGAAAATATCATATTTTCCATAAAATCTAGTTGCCGTATTAACTCAAGAGTATGAGAGATGATTATTGATAAAAAGTAGTAGTATTGTAGTTCAAATACTTATCATCATTTTTTAACACGGTTTTATTAGCTTCACCTGTATGTATGTATGTTTGTTTGTATGTTTGTAACCGCTCTGGGTATGTTTGTAACCGCTCTGCTTTAAATCCTGTGTATACTAAAATGGATGTGTGATGCAAATAATGGTTGATATCGGTTTCAGATCCACCTGGCATTAACCAGTGGAATAAGTGTTTTCATTTTCAAAATTGTAAGAATACGAAGTATATATATATATATATTAGAGAGTCTATACAAGATCATAGAACAAAAAATAAGAGCCTCACAAAAATTCTAAAGACAGAATTTGTAAAACGAGCTTCTGTTTTCTAGAAATATTCTAAATCCGTGATAATAAGAAGCTCGGACGAAAGGAGAAAATATCATATTTTCCATGAAATCTAGTTGCCGTATTAACTCAAGAGTATGAGAGATGATTATTGATAAAAAGTAGTAGTACTGTAGTTCAAATACCTATCATCATTTTTTTAACACGGTTTTATTAGCTTCACCTGTATGTATGTTTGTTTGTTTGTATGTTTGTAACCGCTCTGCTTTAAGTGCTGTGTATACTAAAATGGATGTGTGATGCAAATAATGGTTGATATCGGTTTCAGATTCACCTGGCATTAACCAGTGGAATAAGTGTTTTTATTTTCAAAATTGTAAGAATACGAAGTATATAGATATATATATTAGAGAGTCTATACAAGATCATAGAACAAAAAATAAGAGCCTCACAAAAATTCTAAAGACAGAATTTGTAAAACGAGCTTTAGTTTCTTAGAAATATCATAAATCCGTGATAATAAAAAGCCCGGTCGAAAGGAGAAAATATCATACTTTTTTATAAAAATTAGTTGTCGTATTAACTCAAGAGTACGAGAGATGATTATTGTTAAAAAGACCGTAGTTCAAATACCTATCATCTGTTTTTCCTTTAGCCCGTCTTCTTTGCGTTCTGGGTCTGGGAAACCACGACCTAATACGTGCCTTTTTTGCCCGTTATGTTTTTCAGTTATTTGTAAAAGGTGTGTATTCTTAATAATAATAATAATAATAATAATAATAATAAATAAAAAAATAAAAATAAAAAAAAACGCTTTACATGTTTTTAGTTCACTTTTTTCCTGCACCTATTGCTTTTTTTTTTTTTTTTTTTTTTTTTTTTTTGAGATAATAACGCTAAATTCTCGATTTTCCGACAGGATGCGCTATAACAAATCTCATTTTATAGAGCAAACCTATTTTAACAAAAACATCAAGCGTAAGATAATAACTCTCATCGTTTAACAGACACCTTATATGAGATTTCTTAAAATCCACACGCAGGCAAATTTTAATATTATCAAACAAACACACTTTATGGATGCATGCTATACACACACACGCACGCACTTTTAGACCTACCATATGCATTATTCAATAATCCTCTGTGCATTGCTAATTTTTAAATTCTGAATTTAAAGTGAAGGTGTTTGTGAATTTAAAAAAGAAATACGTAGAAAAGAAACTGTAAGCCAGCAATTTATAACAACACTAAAGGGAAAACCTAGTTTTTCACGTTCTCGCTATTGAAGTTATAAAAGTTTTATAGCCTGCACGTCTGACAAAAGGAAATTGAAATGAATTAATAGAAAATGACGTAAAAAAAAAAAAAAAAAAAAAGAAATGTAAGTTAAACACATTAGTAAATATATGCTGTTTGTATTTTTTGTGCGAAAATAGGTTTTCTGTATTTTACAAAATAAACAAAGGTAAGAGGAATTCCAGACTCACGTTCTTCACCAAATTTCCTCGATTTCGGTTATTCATAAAGTTAATTATTATTATTTTATAAATGTTTTGAATTTGCATTATTTATTTATTTTTTACTACCAAAAAGTATAGTTTAAATAATTAGGAGAAAAGCTTTTTTTCATTTATGAACATATCTTTAAATTTTTAGTACTTCAGGCTTATTTATTTGTAGTTAAAATGGATTCATTAATAAAAACATCATCCTTTGCGCATAGTCATCCAACATTTGGCTAATTTTCTTTAGCAGTGGAGGAGAATAACTGCTTTGTTTTCTCTTCAACCTCGCTTATCATTAAATATTTTATTTTTACCTCTCCCATAAACATTAATTTCAATCGAATTTATTTATTTACTTATTTATTTTATTTTAATTTAAATATTTTACTTTGTAATTTTTTTCGATTAAAAATTTTAAGGCTTCAGTAAATATTTTATCATTAATTGTGTTCTTGCCGTAATACACTACTTCGATTTCATTTTCTAAATAGCATTATTCAACGTTACAAAAATAAATAAATAAATAAATAAACATTTCTGTTTTAATTGTATTACAAATAATTGGTCATATCTACTGCATTTTTTATTTTAAAGAATAGAGAAATTATGAGGAAAAGTGTATCTCATATAGAGACACTTTTAAAAACACGTGTAACGTTTTAAATTAATAAACAAAACACTTTAAAACACGTATATAAGTTTTAAAAACATATATTTAATTAAAAGCAGCATATCTCAAAGCTTTTCGCCCTAAAATTTAGAGCATCATCAGGAAGGCTACATGGTTTTACACAATGTGCAGTTGTGTTACAAGTATATATATTATAAATCAGGTTAAAGCTACAGTTACATCGCTACAAAAATTTTTTAGTTCATTTGTTGGAGCCGTTCTAAATTAACACTGACGCAACACTTGATTACTGAAACTTGCGTAGGAAAAGTCAGTTTTGGACGGCTATTGGAAAGGCTGGCGGTGTGTTAACATCAAGGTGAAGAAACTTGTCGAGCAGTGGTAGTGAATGGAAGTCATTCTTATGGAGGAGTTAATGGATTGGAGCTGAAACACCGGATTGGCGTTAACAACTGTTAGAAGAAACTTGTACGAAAACTTTCATTGAAAGGAATCAAACCTTGAAGACAAACTGTGGATGGGAACATGAAACCTGGAGTGGCGGTAACTATCGTTGGAAAAGGATGCAGCATCGTCCATTGCCTCAGTGTTAATGTAGAATAGCTCCAACCAATGAACTAAAAATTTTTTGTAGCGATGTAACTGTAGCTTTAACTTGATTTATAATATGTATACTTGTAACACAACTGCACATTGTGTAAAACCATGCAGACTTCCTGATGCCCTGATTTTCAGGGCGAAAAGCTTTGAGATATACTGCTTTTAATTAAATATATGTTTTTAAAACTTATATACGTGTATTAAAGTGTTTTATTTATTAAATTAAAAAAAAAAAAATAATAATGACCATTCATTTAAATACTTCCAACCGTGTTAATAAGTATGAACACATATAAGACGTGCACAGATGCGCTACGAACAAGCACTTTAATTTAAATTTACTTACGTATATATAATTTTTTCTTTTAGGTCAAGTGATATTTAAGATTGAATTTAAATTACACTGCTTCCTATATATTTTGCTTAATGAAGAATCGTTCTATTACTTCGTCCCAAATAAATTTTTGTCAGCTTCTTGCAGTTTACGGTGCTCTTCCAAATATTTTTTTTTTTTTTTTTATGTAGATTACTTTATTTAATAAATTTTCTTTGCTTTATCTTTTTCTGCAGTTTGTGAGAAAATAACAGAGATTAGCTTGGTATAGCAAAAGCGTATTCGCATGAGATACCCATACTAGGTTTTGTTTCGTTTAATATAAATATTTGGTATGCGACATCAAGGATCGCGATTGCATAGAGTGCCAACTCTTATCCTTTTCTTACTAGAATTTTAATGAAAATTTTTATTTTTGAAATAATTTTAATAAATAAATAATAAATTTGTATTAAATTTTCTGGTGTTTGAAAAGTATAAAATTGAAAAAAAGGCTATTCATTTGTCTAATTGACAAATTACACACATTTTAAAAATTACACACATGCATGTTATTTACTTACATATCATGCACACACAAACACATTCATTCCAAAAATCTAAATTTACTTCCTTTTTCATTATTATTATTATTATTACTACTACTATTTTTATTATTTTATTTATAATTTTTAATTGCTTGAAATATCAAATAAAGTTTGTGCATGTTTAAACATTAATTAATATATGTAAAGCGATGCACTGTTTTAGATGTTAGCAAAATATTCTATTATTACTTATATTTATTGAAATTCTATGCAATAAAAATAAATAATTTTATTTAAAAGTTAATAATTAAATTAAGCAAAACTCATACATACATATTTGAAAATATTTGAAAATCAAGATCTTTTTAAATTTATATACGGTTCCATAAAAAGATTGTTGGTGTAGTGAAAAAGAAGATATTTTGTGTGGTGTTAAGAAAATTGTTAAAAATCTGGAATAATTAAAAATTTTGTTTTCAAAGTACCTCTTACAAGGTTTGTAGGAATTGAAATTTGTTTTGGTGTGTTAAATCACAGAGAAATTTTATTCTACATTAAATTCCAAAATTTTGGCTTTCTATAATCAATTTTATTTTTTAATACATACTTTTAAAAATATCTTTAAGAAATGTTGAGGAATTATAGCATTATTTCTAGAAGTAAATTGCGTTGATGGAATTATGTAAAAAATTCGGGCTTTTTTCATTGATATTTATAATAAAAAACCAATTAATGTTTTAGCTATTAAAATAGATCACGATTTTTTAAATCTTCTATACAGAATATCTAATTTAAAATAAAAAACTTTAACTAATTTTACCATATCAGTTTTTCATAGAAAAAAAAGTATTATAATGAAATTTTCTAAATATATATATATATATATAATCAATTTTTTAAATGTGAGCATATTCCTATAGTAAAAATGCCTTCAAAAAAAAAAAAAAAAAAAAGATGGGTTTATTCGAATATCGTCAAGAAGACGCATGAATGTTTTCAACCTATTTGTACCATTTTTCGTCGAGTTCTACTGAAAAATCCGGAATTTTGGAAATTTCCCCCAGAAAAATGATTTTCTCCCTCCATTTTTGTAATCAATCAGTACAAAATCTTAGAATTTTTTTTTTTTTTTTTTTTTTTTTTTTTTTTTTTTGAGTTAATTGTAGTCCCTCCCCATGTACAATTAGCCAAGTTCTGCTTACAAACATATTTTTGCGTCCTTCCCCCTCTCAGGGGAACGGGGAGAAAGATTTCGCAAAAGTTGATAGATATAATTGTAAATTGATTACAGACCTAAATTCCTGCCAAGTGTTGTTGAATTTGGTCTAGCTGTCCACACTTTATATCCGGGCAAAAATAGGGTTGCCGATATGCAAACACTACTCACACACAGAAATGCGCAGAAAACTTCCTGAAGTCATTTTTAGCTTTCACGATGTGCTAAGCGTAGAGGTATCACAAAATTTTTTGATTCTGAAAAATTTACAGACAAAAGTCTAGTTTTATTAATATAGATATGCATTAAGACTATTACTGGTTATATCTATATTTTTTGGTTATTGTGGATAATGATGGGATTTTATCATCTGTTTTCTTCCATTCTACAATCATTATAAGAATATGCATTATATGTATAGGTAAAAAATTAAATATATATTAAAAAAAATAACTGAATGATATAACTATTATTATTATTATTATTATTATTATTATTATTATTTTAATAAATTATAAAAAATTCTAGCCAAAAAAATAATTTTGATATGCATCATTTATTTCCAACAAGATAAATTTAATTGCTTAGAAAATGAATGGCAAATATAACTTTTTCAAAAAATTCAACCCAAATGTTCAATAAAAGTTTAAACAAAGCATTTTTGTTATATTTTAGCAGAATTATTCACCAAGTACGAGTACTTTCTATTCACTGTTTTAGAGTTTCATTTTCGAATTTATAATAGTTGAAAGTTCGAAAAAAATTTCTTTTCTAAAGTTTATAAGCAAATTTTGAAACTAAAGCTTCTTACAATAACCAAATATATGTGTACTGATGAGAATATTTAACTTCTTTTAGAATATTTCAGATTTAATGCGAGGTTGTATACTTTAGCCTAAAGTTATAAAGTTTTAGAAGAATAATAAACTTTTAAAGAATACTCCTTTAAGAAAGGGAAAATGAAAATTTTATTAAAACATACTGTAGTTTCGGAAACTTTAGAAAAGATTACAGATGTTGTCAGCTTATTAGTTCATGTAATTTAAAGGCTAGCATTATAAACACTATATTAAGTTAAAGGTATACAGGTTGATTCAAAATAAGTGTGACCAATTTCAGAGCGTCAGAAATTTTTATTAAATTAAGTTATTTACATGAAATTTTCAATGTGGTTTCCTTTAGCATAGTGCACTTCACGTAAACGTTTAGCCCAAGCCAAAAGAGCTTTTTCGATCATTTTGGGGGGTATTTTTTCAACTTCCTCTTTGATTGCTTTTAGAAGCCCTTAAAGTGTTCTTACTTTACGGATACTTAATTGTTTTTTTAAATACCCCCATAAAAAAAGATCGCAAGGGGCACAGTCAGGGGATGATGGTAGCCATTTCTGAGGAGGAAGGATTTTTTTTTTTTTTTTAATCTTTCAGCCGTTTTATAGTTGATTTTGCAGCATGACTTGGTGCAGAATCTTGCAGAAAAACAAAGTTTCCTTGAGGGTAAAGACGTTTACTTTCTTTGATCATGTGCTTCAGAACTTTATTTTGATAGTATTTAGCATCAATTTTAGCCTTTGGTTCTACAAAAAATGGTTTTGTTAAGCCTTGAGAGGACATTCCCATCCATACCATAACATCTGACAGCCAACTTGCCTTTTGCAAAACAGCTGCGTCTTTGCGACGCTATTCGCGTGAAATATATTGTATCTTTGTTTTGCCAGTTGTGGACGACAGATGAAAAAGTGCTTCATCCGAAGTTATCCATGTTTTATATCTATCGTTGCGTAACATTAAATACAGAGACCAAGAACGTTTTCTTCGTTTTTCTACGGTCTTTGCAGATATTTGAAGTCAGACTGATCTATTCACTTATTTATAGCCAATTTTATTTATCTGACGATAAATTGTCGATTGCGATACCTGTAGTTTCTTTGCTGAAGTTCTTTGAGGCAGAGGATTTTCTACAGTCATAAGTATTTTCAGCTTCTTTTTTTATTTTTCACCAAGCACTTCTTTTCGTCCACATTTTTTCTCTGGAGCTTTTGTTTGCCAGCCAAATTTTATTTATTTTCGAAGTTTAGATAGTAATCCATTAGAAAACTATCTTTTTTGATTTTTAAATGCTTTATTTATAACAGAATTTGAGCAACCATCCTTCCAAAGCTTTAAAAAAATTTGTCGGGTTTGAGGATCTAATTTCGAAGCCATAATTTACTCCCACTAATAAAAATAGCTAGACTGGTAGTTTAAACGTCTCACTTTTAAAATATAACTGGTGGTAAAGCGATTAAATATTACCATAAATAGTTACATGCTATTAAAACTGGTCACACTAATTTTGAATCAACCTGTATTAAAATACATTTTTATAAAAAAGTATCGAACTTATGAAACAAACTTTCATTATTTCCAACGCATATTCTCAAATTTTAAAATTTTATACAAACGTTTATATCGAAAAATGTTGCAAGAAAAGTGTACAGCTTTGCTTTTAAAGTATTATTAATTGTTTTTCTCCAAGAATTATTTCAATATTTAGAACAGCGTTAGTTACCTGATATATTTTTCATTGTTTTATTAAATACTAGCTGACCCTTCCGGCTTCGCACAGATGAACAAATTTTAGCTAAAAATGGATTGATATAGAAAAACAACAAAAAATATATCAGTTTATGTGTTTGTGAGGAAATATTAACAACTGTTTATAAAATTGTGACTCTTTTTAGGCATAGTCTAAAGAAAAGTTCCTAAAAAGAAGGAATTTCGAAAGGTAGAAGAATTTAAAATATATGAATTAAAAATTAATGTGTAGGTAAATAGATAAGATACAGCATTGCTAAAGGACCTCCATGACGACATTGTACTTATTTATATATTAATTCTTAAGTTTATTTTTATTGATATTTATATCTTTTTTTTTTTTTTTTTCCATTTTTGCGATGTACTAAGATGACTATCTCTATTGCGTAAGTAAAGCCATTGTCGAGGAATGTTTGAGCTATTTCAGTGCTAAATTTCAAATTTCGAAACGGTATCTATATTAATAGAAGAAATAATTTGCCTATCTGTGTTTGACGTACAGTATGAACTATGACACGTTAAGTTTAGAATTTCTTTCCTATAAAAAGAAATACGTGCATACTTGCAACATATATTTTCGATATTCCTAATAGAACTTTCAGAAAATTACGTTTCATGCATTTTTTCTCATTTTTTAACCCTTTCATGGTCATGAACGCGTATACACGGTCAGAGTTTTTTACTTCTGAATCATATATTCATTGCTACGAATTTGCTAAATAGAAAACAATCAGTTTCTCAGTATTCCATATAAATTTGTAATATTATTAATATTTAATGACTTAAAAATATATAAAACACATCCGACTAAATTGCTTCGAAACGAAAAAATTAAAAAATGGCGTGACCATGAATGGGTTAAAGATATTATTTATTTAAATTAAATTTTCAAGCTGATGATAATAAAATTAAATGTTGACAATTTTTACTTACTGTTTATCTATTTATTCATTTATTGTTTACATAAAATAAACATTTCTTTACTCATGCGAAAAAAATGTATTGAAAAATGAAACCTATCGCATGATTTAATTATAATTATTTTTTAAAATATAAAACTGACGTCATAATAGCTTTAATTATTATTATTGTTATTATTATTATTTATTTGTTCTTAAAATATTAATTTTTATTAAGCAAATAAATTATGTGTTTTTTATTTTCTTAAATTTAACGTCCGCAAAGCAATATGGTTACTGTTTTAGTAATGGTTCTCCATAGCGATCATTAATTTTTTTTGTGATTTTGGCGATGAATTTAGAAGGTTATCGCAATAGCGTAAAGACTTTGGCGTGATACATCTCAGCTATCGCTGTGCCAAATTTTAAATATCGACAAGGAAGTCCTATACAAAAGCAGATTTCCAATTGGAATACATACTTAATTTATTTTAAATGAACCATGTTTCTAATCAGTATAATGAAACTCGAATAATCAAATGTCATTTGCATTTCCTTAGCAGCTGTATATTGCGCTGCTTGCCATAATTGCTATTTGTTGATAATGTTAACTAAGTAAATTTAAACTTTCAATTATTCAGTTAATTCATTGAAATAGCGGAGCGAAGCGGCAATAAAATTTCATAAGTAAAGTCTCATTGATTTCACAGTGGAACACCAGTATTTCAAAAGAGTGAGCTTGTCAGCCATTTTTAATTCACTGGTTAATCAGTAAAACTCGCTGGTTTAAACATTCAATGTTGCATACAGTCGGAGCCACCAAATGTTCACTGATTTAACCATGTGTGTGAATGGTCAAATGCGCCAAATTACGTGAATGTCACATAACTGAAAATAAACGGGGAGAAACAATATACATTTTAGCGATTGTTTGGCTTATATAAGATATCTGTCGTATTAGGCGATATTTTATTTGGAGGTTAAAAATGTAATGCAAAAATATATACATTCCAAACCTATATTTTTGTAATACATATTGTATAAAATATTTTTTCATATTATCGATTGTTGTCTTAATGGACGTTATTAAAATAACCATGATTTTTATAGGAATTAAATATGTTTACCAGTTGACATGGCGACCTTTTTACTATTATTATTATTATTATTATTATTATTTGGCAGGGACATTATCAAATCTGCTAGTTTCTTTAAATATATATATATATATAAAACAGAATTTAAAAGCAAATAGTGAAAAAAAAAAAAAAAAAAAAAAGCAACACTGGCTTTAATTTTTTTTTGTTGAATGCTGAACGTTAACTATAAAGTACATTTTTAACGCGCTTTTATTAGCTTCACCTGTATGTATGTATGTATGTTTGTATGTATGTTTGTATGTTTGTAACCGCTCTGGGAGCAAACAAAAAATCTATATTGTAAAAAAAGACTTTCCCTACGTGAACGGCGTGGCGTTGAGGTATAACTCCGCGCTACGAACCTAAAGGTCTAGCGTTCGATCCCAGTCAGGGGAGATTTTTTTAAAAATGGTTTTTGTTTAATTGAAAATTATTTTAATTAAAGATTTAAATGTATGTAAATATTATGGTGTGTCACTTACACGATTTTCTCTTACCCTGCATTTTAATACTAAGATAGATATTTTGTGCTTTTTAGTTCACATTTCTATAAAAGCGTGTTCTTTAATTTTTTAAAACTATAATATTATTTAAATATGTTTAAGCGTTAATACTTAAACTGGTGAACAAATTACAATTGTGAAATTTGAAATAAATTATAACCATTAGAGAAAGAATGAAAAGCTCGTACATTTCAGGGAAATTAATTTTGAAATACTCATTTATAGAAACACGCGAGAGAGAAATATTGAAAAGAATGATTTTACTATGGTATTTTGGCAGCATTTTTTCTTTTTTTAGTGCTAAAGGCCTATTTCAGTCGGTACAGTTGTCGAATTTTTATAGGTCACTCTTAATTAGTGCTAGAGGCCTATTTCAGTCGGTTTATTGAATTCGGATTTATTGAATGAAGTCCCCCAAGGCACAACTTTGACATGAGTCCCCCCCAAGTTACCCCTATTTCAGTCGGTACAGCGTTGTCGAAATTTTATAATACACTCTTAATTAGTGCTAGAGGCCTATTTCAGTCGGTTTATTGAATGGGGATTTATTGAATGAAGTCCCCCCAAGGCCCAACTTTGACATGAGTCCCCCCCAAGGTACCCCTATTTCACTCGGTACAGCGTTGTCGAATTTTTATAATACACTCTTAATAGCGCTAAGGGCCTATTTCAGTCGGTTTATTGAATGGGGATTTATTGAATGAAGTCCCTCCAAGGCACAACTTTGACATGAGTCCCCCCCCCAAGGTACCCCTATTTCAGTCGGTACAGCGTTGTCGAATTTTTATAATACACTCTTAATAGTGCTAAGGGCCTATTTCAGTCTGTTTATTGAATGGGGATTTATTGAATGAAGTCCCCCCCAAGGCCCAACTTTCACATGAGTCCCCCCCCAGGCCCAACTTTGACATGAGTCCCCCCAAGGCCCAACTTTGACATGAGTCCCCCCCAAGGTACAACTTTGACATGAGTCCCCCCCAAGGCACACCTTTGACATGAGACCCCCCCAATGCACACCTCCCCCTCATTGGGAAAAAGAGAAAAAACGTTGTTTTTCGGCTATAAGACAGTTTGGACTTCCAACGTTATTTGTTACAATATATGCAGCTGAAACACATTGGTTTGATTTAATGAAAACTTTATCATGGAATTTAGATCGTCACGAATTAACTAAAGAAGAATTTGTCGATAGTAACAAGTTTAGCAGTAGGCCTCTGGCACTAAATTAAAATCTGTCAATGTCAGATTTTCATGTTTTAAATAATGAAATAATGTCGTGTCTGTATAATTTTTTTTAAGTATTCAATTATTTGATGGTTATTAAAAATTGGGAAAGGCTTTGATATCTATCAATCATGGCGAAAAAAAATTATAATAATGATTGCCAGGTTATCTCACGAATATATTTAATTTCTTCCAAAATTGATGGTTATTTAATAATGTATATTAAAAGAGCAATCAATAAAATGAAACAATATTAGTACAATATATACTACAAAGACATAGATCTGATATTTAATACGAAAATATACAGATTTTCATATTACGTTTTCGATCGCCAAATACAAAAATTGTCAAGGACAACAGATACCAAATCTATGCTTTTTTTTTTTTTAGTGCTAGAGGCCTATTTCAGTCGGTACAGTTGTCGAATTTTTATAGGTCACTCTTAATTAGTGCTAGAGGCCTATTTCAGTCGGTTTATTGAATGGGGATTTATTGAATGAAGTCCCCCCAAGGAACAACTTTGACATGAGTCCCCCCCAGGCCCAAATTTGACATGAGTCCCCCCGAAGGTACCCCTATTTCAGTCGGTACAGTGTTGACGAATTTTTATAGGTCACACTTAATTAGTGCTAGAGGCCTATTTCAGTCGGTTTATTGAATGGGGATTTATTGAATGAAGTCCCCCCAAGGCCCAACTTTGACATGAGTCCCCCCCCAGGCCCAACTTTGACATGAGTCCCCCCAAGGTACCCCTATTTCAGTCGGTACAGCGTTGTCGAATTTTTATATGTCACTCTTAATTAGTGCTAGAGGCCTATTTCAGTCGGTTTATTGAATGGGGATTTATTGAATGAAGTCCCCCCAAGGCCCAACTTTGACATGAGTCCCCCCCAAAGTTACCCCTATTTCAGTCGGTACAGCGTTGTCGAATTTTTATAGGTCACTCTTAATAGTGCTAAGGGCCTATTTCAGTCGGTTTATTGAATGGGGATTTATTGAATGAAGTCCCCCCAAGTCCCAAATTTGACATGAGTCCCCCCCAAGGTACCCCTATTTCAGTCGGTACAGTGTTGACGAATTTTTATAGGTCACACTTAATTAGTGCTAGAGGCCTATTTCAGTCGGTTTATTGAATGGGGATTTATTGAATGAAGTCCCCCCAAGGCACAACTTTGACATGAGTCCCCCCCCAGGCCCAACTTTGACATGAGTCCCCCCAAGGTACCCCTATTTCAGTCGGTACAGCGTTGTCGAATTTTTATATGTCACTCTTAATTAGTGCTAGAGGCCTATTTCAGTCGGTTTATTGAATGGGGATTTATTGAATGAAGTCCCCCCAAGGCCCAACTTTGACATGAGTCCCCCCCAAAGTTACCCCTATTTCAGTCGGTACAGCGTTGACGAATTTTTATAGGTCACACTTAATTAGTGCTAAGGGCCTATTTCAGTCGGTTTATTGAATGGGGATTTATTGAATGAAGTCCCCCCAAGGCACAACTTTGACATGAGTCCCCCCCAAGGTACCCCTATTTCAGTCGGTACAGCATTGTCGAATTTTTATAGGTCACTCTTAATAGTGCTAAGGGCCTATTTCAGTCGGTTTATTGAATGGGGATTTATTGAATGAAGTCCCCCCAAGGCACAACTTTGACATGAGTCCCCTCCCAGGCACAACATTGACATGAGTCCCCCCCAAGGTACAACTTTGACATGAGTCCCCCCAAGGCCCAACTTTGACATGAGTCCCCCCCCAGGCCCAACTTTGACATGAGTCCCCCCAAGGCCCAACTTTGACATGAGTCCCCCCCAAGGTACAACTTTGACATGAGTCCCCCCCAAGGCACACCTTTGACATGAGTCCCCCCCAAGGCACACCTCCCCCTCATTGGGAAAAAGAGAAAAAACGTTGTTTTGCGGCTATAAGACAGTTTGGACTTCCAACGTTATTTGTTACAGTATCTGCAGCTGAAACACATTGGTTTGATTTAATGAAAACTTTATCATGGAATTTAGATCGTCACGAATTAACTAAAGGAGAATTTGTCGATATTAACAAGTTTAGCAGTAGGCCTCTCGCACTAAATTAAAATCTGTCAATGTCAGATTTTCATATTTTAAATAATGAAATAATGTCGTGTCTGTATATATATATATATATATATATATATATTTTTTTTTTGGAATTAAAATATTGAAAATTTGAATTAATAATTTATTTTATCAATATTTATTATAGCCTGTAGCACTTAGGGACAGTGTAGATAGCTTAAACATATTTCTAATCAACATAATGAAACTCGAATAATTAAATGTTATTTGCATTTCATTAATGGCTGTATGCGCTGTATATATTGCACTACTTGCTATAACTGTTTGTTGCAGAAAATGGTCTGCAAATAAATTTAAATTTCTCAGTTATTCAATTAAAAAAAACATTTAAATATAGTGACTGGAGAAGCAGGCAATAAAATTGAATGAGTAAAGTCTCCTTGATTCTTTAATGGAACATGAGTCAGAGAGTTAGCCTACCAGAGATTTTTAATTCAGTGGTTCATCAGTGGAACTCACTGGTTCAAACGTTTATTATTAATTGCGGTCAACCAAATATTCACTGGTTTAACCATGTGTGTAAATCGCGAAATGCGCTTAATTACGTGACAGTCATATAACTGAAAAAAGTAGAATTATGTTTACGCGTTAGCACTTATAATGTCGACAAATACTTTTAAATAAATTATTATAATCAATAGAAAAAGGAAACATAATTGCTTACATTTCTGGAAAATTATTTTTGAATTATTAATTTTTAGAAATGCTCGAGAGGGAAATATTTAAGAAACGATTTTCACTGCACCAGCAATATTCACTTGCTTGACGACTATTATGAAGTTTCCGGAACAGATTTGATATTTCGTCTTTGGTGAAATAAGGATCGCTTACTTATCTCGCGCGGTATTAATTTCTCTTAAAAAATCATGGCTATACGCAAGCGAAGTGTTACGTCACTAACCATGTGTGGGGCCAAGAAAAAGTTTTCCTATGTTAACCGTCCTTTGGAATTTTTGTAAAAAAGTATTAAAAATCAAGGAAAATTTTTCCCGATTTCAATCCCCATATTTAAGTCTTATAAATATGTGTCAGTTTTTGTGTGCAGGCGTTAGATTAAGTTATTTTGCTGTCAAATTGATAAAATTTTAATTTTAAATTTTAAAACTCGGACGTCCATGGTGTCCGAGTTACTTGTTTTGTGTTTGGCGATCAAAAATGTAATACAAAAATATACATACCATATTTATATTTTCGTAATATGTATGGTACGAAATATCGTTTCATATTGTTACGAAATTGTAAATAATTGTGTTTATTTTTGTATAAATTCTTTCAAGGAGGCTTAGTAAGTTGATAAAGTGCTAATTTTGTGCATTTCTAGTCGTTTTAGCGTTGAAATAGCCTTATTTTCCCTTAAAAACGCATTAAAAAGCCCCAGTAATGCAAGTAATGGATTTGGCGCCAAATTTGGCGACTTTTTCCCACCTTGGCGATTTTTTTGGCGACCTTGGCGAGAAAATCCTTATATGGGATATACCAAATATGGAAGCTGTAAGTTGATTGGTTGACCACTTTCTAGAGTTTTCTCGAAAAATCTGGGTTCCATGGAAAAGCATATAAGAAGCGCTTCCTCGCCAAGGCAGTTCAGATCTCAGTCAGCTTCGCTAGTGCTTGCATTGCTCTTGAGCCTCTTTGAGAGAGACTTGCTTCAAGTGTTATTGTTATACAGTTTGTACTGTGGATTTGCTATTGACAGCTGTTGTTTAAGCTGTGTTTACTGTTTGAATTAAAGCTGATACTTGGTTTATAGACCTGTATTTTTCTGGAACTTTCTGTGAATAAATTACTGAATTTTTGTACGTTTGGCCTTTCATTCTCAGACAACTCACGAACCCCCAAGTACGCAACATTTCTGGTGTCAGAAGTGGGATTTTGTCTGTGAATGGTGATAACGAGAGCTATGGAGCAAGAGATGAAAAAAATTCTAGAAGGTCTCACTGCTCAGATGAATGAGTTAAGATCTGGATTGATAGAGAAAATGGAAACAGGACAGGAGAAGATGGAAACCGGATTGATCGAAAGAATGAAGGAAGGACAAAGAGAGATGAAAGAAAGTATGGAAGCATCGCAAAGAGAGATGAAAGATAGCCTGAGTCAAGAGATGAATGAAATGAAAGCCGGACAGGAAAAGATGGAAACCGGATTGATAGAGAAAATGGAAACATCGCAAAGAGAGTTGAAAGGCACTATGGGTGAAGTTCAGGAAGAAATTAAATCTAATCAAGATGAGATGAAAAGAGAGCTTTCAACTGTGAAAGAATCAATCGAGGGTAAATTAACGGTGATGGAAAATAGAATGGATGGAATAGAAGAGAAAGTTATAAAGATAGAAGAAAATTTTGAAGAGAAAGTTTTGAAAATAGAAGAAAGTTTTAAAGAGAAAGCTATGAAGATAGAAGAAAATGTTATGAACGTTGAAGAGAAAGCTATGAAGATAGAAGAAAATGTTATGAAGGTTGAAGAGAGTGTTAGAGCGCTTTCACACTTGCCGACACGTCACCGATAAATCGTATCCGATTGTCGCTATCCGACATCCGTGCAGGCGAAATACAATGCTATATACTACGTGCTTTCACACCCTCCGATTTGAGGACGTTTTTGTCGTCCCGATAAGCCGATGCCGTTTGGCTGTCGTCGAGCAACCACGCTCCCTATAAAATCGTTCCGACAATTTTCTCTCATTCTCCGCCATGTTGGTTTTTTAAACAACGTGAGAGTTTTTATGTCTTCAGTATTTATTGAAGAAAAGATATTTCAGTGCTATGAGTGTATATTAAATAAACATCTTGATGGAATTGATTAAAGGAAAAGAAGGATAACTAAAAGATATATTACTGGAGTTAAATTATGGAAGCAGATTGTCAAGTTTTGAGATGACGAACTCGGAAAGTGAAATTTCCTCGGAAGTGGAAAAGAACAGGTAATAATATTATTAGGAATTTCTTTGTTGGAGTATAAATTAAAAAAGTGTATAATATAACATGGTATTAATGAAAACTGTAAATTTTATGTGCATTATATACAGTGCTTAATAGATTGTGAGTTACTGACATAAAAAATAACTGCGCTCATTTATTTCCAAATAAATACACGTGCTGTCTTATAACTTTGATAAACAAATGGAATTTTATTAAACGGTTTAATAAACGCTCTTTTACTCTAATTTTCTAGATAACTATTACATACTATTTTTCTAGATACTCTATTTATAAATGTTGAACTAAATTAATAGTATCAAGTTTAAAACTAAATTAAGACTCTCATTTTTTGTATATTTGTACCCAATGTTAATAATGTAGATGGTTAAATTTTGGGTTAAGTTAAATTTCTGAACAGATTTTCTTCAATTATTACTTTCTTCACGTATATTTTGAAATCCTCGTCCCCTTTTATTTCCCTCAAATAAGTACCTTAATTATTTTGTTTTGTGTGTTGTTATCTTTTGCAGTGATAGAATTATACACCTAGTAATCTATATCTATTATATATGTAATGTTTTCAAATATATAAAAATACAAATAATAAATAATTCAAATATTTGACCATTCAAGCAATTTTTATTGATATCATGCATATTTAAATAATATCATTAATTCAAGAATATGCTTCGTTTTATTTTGTAATTGACCTGATTTAACACTGCATATAATGCTCACAAAATCTATAGTTTTAATTAATACTCTATTATATTATATACTTTTGATTTATACTCTAATAAAGAATTTTTAAAAATATTATTACATGTTCTTTTTCACTACTATATAAATTTTATTTTAAAGTTTATCATCTCAGAACTTGAAAATCTCTTCCCTTCATTCATCTCCAATCATTATTAAAAAAAAAAAAAAAAAAAAAAAAAAAACATTCAGAAAGAGATAGCTTGCATGAAATTTTTAGAAACTTTTTCTATTTAAAAAAAACATAACCACACTTTACAAAATTATATATATATATATATATATATATACACATATACATATATAAAATAAAATAGGGTTACCACATGTAAATTACATTTTTATCCTTTGGTTTGTCATAAAAATAATAAAGTCACTTTTTGTACTATTTTTGACAGTTTTAATTTGTTATCCATTGAAGCTCTTCTAAAAAAAATATATAAACATACAGGAAAAGATGAAGTAACTAAAAATGTTAATATCTTATTACTGATCAATAATTATGAGCAATGATTTACAAGTAAACTCCTTCCAAATATTTTTAATGAGGGAGGGGGTTGATTTTTCACCAGTTATAATTTTACAGCTTCTTCTTATTATTATTATTCATAAAAGTAATAAAATGATTGAATACTAATTAAAGTGTTATCCATTGAAAGGTTTTGAAGCCACAGCTGATAAATGTTTACTCGTATCTCCTCTAAGGAATCTCTAATTATGGGATACTACTAATAAAAAAGGGCAATTTTTTTAAATATTAAAATTTCCATATCTAAAGAAAATTCTTCTATTATCTGAAGAAGATAGTTTTGGAAACTTTTCCACTTAAAAAAAAAAGCTAGTCATTTTTTAAAGAATTCAGATTTGAGATAACAAATGAAGCAGATTTATATTAATCTCTTTGATGGGTGTCACTTAAACAATAGGAGGGGAGGAGATAAAGGTTATTGAAAGTGCTAAAAGTATGAGATCATTTGTGAGAATTGTATGTATAATTAAAGAGTAATTGAGAATTGTATGAATAATAGACATTGGTCATAAATCTACTGAAATTCAAAGTTGCAGTGGAATACAAGAAAGTGTGTGTGTGTGTGGGGGGGGGGGGGGTTTACAAGCAAATGCAAGATTTATCTGAAAATGAGAATTTACAATTTTCAGAACAGGGGAAATTTTAATTGATTAATCTTTTTTTTTTTTTTTTTTTTTTTTTAGTTTTGTTAGCTGGTTTTAGTATTTTACCCATTTTATCAATGCTACATTAAAAGTTTATTTGGAAATCATTACTTTGGGGAAGAAAAGAAAAAAGATTGAAAGAGAGAGAGAAAAAAAAGGATTTTTACCAACTGTTTGTTTCAAATAAAATAAGTTTTTCTAAAGTTGTTATTCTATAACATGTCTCTATTTTTGGTAAGCATACTTAAAAGTACTTAAATTATTATATAAATTGCCAATATAGCAGAGTTTGTTGTTAATTTTATATTGATGAATTGTAATATAATATCAAATACACTTTTTAAGGCACTAAATATTAGTTAAAATCGATTGATTAATAACAATTAAGCTTATTAAGAAATGCAACCTCTGAATGAGGTACACCTCTATATAAAGGTGAAGTACCTGGTCCCAAAGCTGTCCCTTATTTAGAGGGAAGTGTGTATATAAAGCTTTATCAGAATGATAAGAAACAACTAGAAAAAAATTAAAAAGAAAAAATACTTTCACCTAGTCTTCATCCTATTTTCCAAAAATAGCTCGAATAAATAAAACAAAGCGTGATTTTAAAAATGTAATTCAATTGTATTTATATATATATGTATAAGAAAAAATCTTGTTGAGACATACAGTTTCTCCCCCCCCCCCTTCTTAAGGTTATTTAACATAAAGGAGCAATGCTTCTTTAAAAAAAAAAAAAAAAAAAAAAAAAAAAAAATGGGATTTAATAAATAAATTAACTATGTAACTATATATTAACTAATAAATAAATAATAAATTGTTAACAATATGAAAATGTGTAAATATTTTTCTAATTAATTAATTTAATAAATATACTTTGTATTTAAAAAAGAAAAGTTGTATTCCTATAATTCAAATGCACAAAGTGTCACATTGTTTTGAAATTATAATTTGATTAAGTTGATAAAATTGCGTGAATTTATATCATTTTTGGAGTCTGATGTCTCATTTATTAAACATTTTCATGAATTTAAATTAAAAAAAGAAAGAAAGAAAAAAGTAAAGTAAAATATTAATTTTCTGATGTCTTTAATATATTCGTCTTGTTATATAAATCTGATAATTATTTTTGATTAAAAACATAAATTTTCAGTTCAAGTTCCTTCACTAATGTAAAAATAATTAAAATATTTCGCAGGATCTCATGTAGTTTTCCGAAAGTTATCTAAAATAATCTTCCACGTATCTTGATTTTATATCATGCATACAGCCAGTAAATTTCCTCCACCACCCCTTTTATTTACTTATTTTTTCTACGGCGATGCGATATGACAACCGCAATTTGACATACGGAGGAGCTATATTTGAATGCGTGCTAGCACAGCGCAATCTCGGAATGGAATGAAAAGAAAAGTTCCCGTTTTGTAGGACCGATATCGGTGTAGTGTAAAAGCAGTGTACTATCCGACACGATATTGTTCCAATCGTTGCATTATTTATCAGCCGATTTAGTCGCTGTCGTGTCGGTCAGTGTGAAAGCGCTCTTACGGAAATAGAACGGAGTTTCGAGGAGAAAGTTAAAGAAAAATTTGATCAAGAGCTGAAAAGAAGGTTTTCAGAGATAGAAAGCAAGTTTAAGAGAATGGAGGAAGATCTTGAAAGAAAAATGAAAGAAGAGTGGAACAGAGAAGTAATAGGGAATGAACTGCTGAGCAAGATTCGGAATCTCGAAGAAAAGTTAGAATCCATGCCTCAGGAAACTGAAAAGAAAGAGAGAAGAATCCAGAATCAGGAATTGATTAAGCTACCTACCTACGACGGCAGTTCCTCCTGGCATGTATATAAGACGCAGTTTTCCATCGTAGCTGAAGCTAACGGCTGGGACTCTGTTGCAAAGACGGCTCATCTGGTAGGGTCGTTGCGGGGCGACGCCGCATGTATTTTGGAGACCCTTTCGAAGGAACAGCGATATGACTTCGAAGCTGTAACCAGAGCACTAGAGCTACGTTTTGGAGCGAAATGGTCTAAAGAATATAGTCGACTCCAGCTAAGGTCCCGTCGTCAGAGACCAGGGGAAAGCTTACAAGAACTGGCATCAAACATCCAGAGGCTTTCACATTTGGCTTTCTCAGACTGTCATCCTGAAACACGCAATGATCTGGCTCTAGAATATTTCATTGATGCTGTCGGAGATCCAGATATTCAAAAAGCCCTCAGACTCTCCGGCGTGAAAGATGTGGAGTCAGCCTTGGTGTATGCCCTAAAGCTCGAGACAGCCCAACAAGCCTGCTGTAAACATCGCCAGAACAGCACAGCAGACAAAGTGAACGGTTCTCAAGATGATTTTAAAGAAATTCAGAACATGATTCCAGATATTAATAGAAGACTACGCATTCTTGAGAGTAAGGAAAAAGGGAAGACTCCAACAACTAAATGCTGGGGCTGTGGAAAAGATGGGCATATCAAGCGAAGCTGCCCAGTAAGAACACCTAGAGAAGCAACCAAGGATGTCTGGGAAGTATGCCACACAGAAGGAGCTCTTCGGGAAAATCCAAATGCCTTCTTTCGGAAGTCTCTATCTGAAGATCATAAATACAGCTCTAAAGCCGAGGATAGACCCCAAAGAATACAGCCAGTTGCTTGCCAAGTTACTGTCTCAACACCATCAGATCAAGGTCCCGATCCATGGAGTGACGAAGAACTTAGACAAGCCCAGTTGGAAGATCCTGACGTAAAGCAAATATTACAGCTGAAGGAGACGACCAGCAACAGACCTACCTGGCAGGACATTTCCAGATTTAGTCCCATTACGAAAAGTTATTGGGCACTTTGGGACTCTCTTCATATCAGAAACGGCGTATTATACAGAAAGTGGGAATCTGATGATGGGAAAAGCTTCAGATGGCAGATTTTATTACCAAGATCGAAAATTCCAGCTGTTTTAGAACAACTGCATAGTAGCTCTACCGGAGGCCATTTTGGGATAATGAAGACTCTGCAGAAAGTTCGGGAACGCTTCTACTGGTGCAAGGCAAAGGAGGATGTGGAGAAATGGTGTAAATCCTGTGATGCTTGTGCGGCACGTAAAGGCCCGCAGAAACGAAGTCGAGGAAGACTGCAACGGTATAACGTGGGAGCACCATTTGAACGGATTGCAATCGACATCTTGGGTCCTTTGCCACGGACCTCCAGTGGAAATAAATACATCCTCGTCGTGATGGACTATTTCACCAAGTGGCCTGAGGCATATCCCATTCCCAATCAAGAGGCATGCATAGTCGCAGAGGTCCTAGTGCAGCAATGGGTGTCAAGGTACGGCACGCCCCTACAACTTCATACCGACCAAGGTAGGAACTTTACCTCTGATGTTTTCAAAGGACTGTGTCAACTACTCGGCATAGACAAAACCCGGACAACACCCTTACATCCCCAGTCGGACGGCATGGTCGAGAGGTTCAATCGTACCATCCTGAATAACCTCTCACTTCTAGTATCAAGGAACCAGCAAGATTGGGACTTGAAGTTGCCATTGTTCCTGCTGGCTTATCGAAGTGCTGTCCATGAAACCACCGGCTATACTCCAGCCCAGATGCTGTTCGGACGTGAACTTCGTCTCCCTTGTGATCTCCTGTTTGGTTGTCCACCCGAGGCGCCTTCATCGCCCGAGGAGTACATCCAAGATCTTCAGGCACGATTTGAGGACGTACACAACTTCGCTCGGGAAAGGATTAACATGGCAACGGAGAAAATGAAGACAAGGTACGATCTAAAGGCTACACAATATGACTTCCAGGAAGGAGAGAAGGTCTGGTTGTGGAATCCTGTTCGACGCAAAGGACTCTCTCCCAAGTTACAGTGCAACTGGGACGGACCATACACAGTCTTAAAAAGGCTGAATGATGTAGTGGTGCGGATCACTAAAACACCTTCATCAAAACCGAAGGTGGTGCACTATAACAGGCTAGCCAAGTACCACAAGTAACGGTAAAATTTAAATTTAAAATGTAAATACTGGTAAAATTTGCGCATGCGCACTGTAAATATTTGTATATAAATATTTGTACATATTTGTGAATTTTGTAAATATTTCCCACTTAATTTATATTTCTATGTTATCTTTATGTGCAACTTAGTTTTTGTGTTTTAGATTGTGTAAATTTGTTTAGTTTCGCCTCTTGACCAAGGGTTGCACTGCCCGGGACGTGCAGTCCTTGGGAGGGGGGCAGTGTTACGAAATTGTAAATATTTGTGTTTATTTTTGTATAAATTCTTTCAAGGAGGCTTAGTAAGTTGATAAAGTGCTAATTTTGTGCATTTCTAGTCGTTTTAGCGTTGAAATAGCCTTATTTTCCCTTAAAAACGCATTAAAAAGCCCCAGTAATGCAAGTAATGGATTTGGCGCCAACTTTGGCGACTTTTTCCCACCTTGGCGATTTTTTTGGCGACCTTGGCGAGAAAATCCTTATATGGGATATACCAAATATGGAAGCTGTAAGTTGATTGGTTGACCACTTTCTAGAGTTTTCTCGAAAAATCTGGGTTCCATGGAAAAGCATATAAGAAGCGCTTCCTCGCCAAGGCAGTTCAGATCTCAGTCAGCTTCGCTAGTGCTTGCATTGCTCTTGAGCCTCTTTGAGAGAGACTTGCTTCAAGTGTTATTGTTATACAGTTTGTACTGTGGATTTGCTATTGACAGCTGTTGTTTAAGCTGTGTTTACTGTTTGAATTGAAGCTGATACTTGGTTTATAGACCTGTATTTTTCTGGAACTTTCTGTGAATAAATTACTGAATTTTTGTACGTTTGGCCTTTCATTCTCAGACAACTCACGAACCCCCAAGTACGCAACAATATTATCGATTGCTCTCTTAATATACGCTGTTAAAATAACCATGATTTTTGAAAATAATTAAATATCTATATATTAATTTGAAACATGTTTTTGTCTGTCTCCACTATATTGAGAGAACTACTTCGTGTAAAAATTTGATTGAGGTGTCTAAAAAAAGGTCTTGGTCTGTAGATGTGCCATGAGAGGAGAAAAAAAAAAAAGTCGAACGTTTCTTCCCCGGGGGAAACGGGTGGGAAACCGTTTCCCACCCGTTTGGGTTAAAAACACGTTTACGAGCTTAACTAAGCTTCAAATTACTTCACGGTGAAGAAATTGTACATATGGGGACTAGAGTCGAATACTAAAAAATCAATATCTGCGAATTTGGAATTTTCGATTTTAAAGGGGGAAAATAGATTTGGAGGGGAGGGGAAAGGGGGGAAATTAGTTTGAGTGGGAAATCCGTTCTAGACCCACACATGTAGCACTTCATTTTAAAGGTCTTGAAATTTCATGTCGATTGGGGATGTTTGTATACATAGTGCGACCCCTGGTGGTGAAAAATGGAACTAAGTGATTTTGCTGTAGACCATATCATGTTGCACCTTATTTTAAAGGTCTTGGTATTTCCTGACGGTTGGTGATCTTCGTACAGAACACACTGTGCCCCCTGGTGGTGGAAAGTGCAACTAAAGGATTTTGCAGTTGACACCACCATGTGACACCTTATTTGAAAGGTCTTGGAAATTCAAGGCGATTGGTGATGTTCGTGTACAACATACTGCGCTCCCTGTTGGAGGAAAGAGAAATTTGCAGCGCGTGCGTAGCATGCCTGCTATACGGTGCCGCTGCCACAGGAAGCGGTAACACGAGTCAGAGGTTTGTTCGGTTCAAGGTTAATTTTTGAGAATTTTTCCATCTTATTAGCGGCCTGCATGTACGTGCCGCAGGCACTAGGTCACAAACCCGAGTTCCGTTCTGTTTGAGGTAATTTTTTTTTGTTACATATGATTATTTATTTTGTGATGTTTTCATTTAAAAATAGAAATTCAAAGAAAATCGAGTTAAAGATATAAAACCATACAAATTTAAGGTTCATTTAAGGTTATTACCAAGGGCCCGGGCATTACCGGGCGGGTTCGTTCGGTTCCAGGTTACTTTTTGGGAATTTTTTTTATGTTGTTAGCGGCCCGCGTATGCACTGCCGCAGGCACCGGGGTCACAAGGCAAAGTTTCGTTCGGTTCGATTTAATTATTTTTTGTTACAGCTGATTATTTTTTCTCGCAATGCTTTTATTTAAAAATAGAATTTCAACCAAATTCGAGTTAAATATATAAAATCTAACAAATTTAAGGTTCATTTAAGGTTATTATCACGGGCCCAGGCATTGCCGGGCTGGTTCGTTCGGTTCCAGGTTAATTTTTGGGAATTTTTTTATGTTGTTAGTGCCGTGTATGCGCTGCTGCAAGCACCGAGGTCACAAAGTTTCGTTCGGATCGAGGTAATTGTTTTGTTACAGATGATTATTTTTTTCGTGATGCTTTCATTTAAAAACAGAAATTCAAACAAAATCGAGTTAAAGGTATAAAATAATACAAATTTAAGGTTCATTTAAGGTATCATGGGCCCGGGCAACGCCGGACGGGTCAGCAAACATATCCGCGATTGTAATGAAATGCTTGCCCTCTGGTGAGCTAAGGTGAAATTATAATACCATTGTATATCATCATATTATGCAATCGATTTTCCATGATGTAATGGCGGAGAAAGAACAATAATAAATACACGTGGCTATTATATTTACTAACAATTGCAGTTCAGAAAGCGCCATCTATTGATCATTACAAACGCGGATAGTCTTATTATTAAACGAAATAGAAAATAAAAGATAGCATCTGTTTACTTGAAGTCAGTTTGACGTCACATAGAGAGTACTTTGTAGAAAATGATGTCATACATAGTATTTCGATTTATAAGCATTTTTCCGACTTTCTTTTTTTAAATGAAATGTCGTAAATTATATTAGATGTTTTAACATGAAATACATTTAAATAATGATGCGACGGTTTTTGAAACATTACGGTCAATAAAGTCATCGTCGAATTCGACGGGTTCCAGCTAGTATTTGCTAGATAATTTGGAGATCATTTTTCCCCCGCTAAGGTTGACATATCAAGTCTATTCCGCAGCAACATATTAATATCTTATATCAGATACTTTATTTAGACATTTGAAAACAAATTTGACTCCAAATTTTAATAGAATATTTAGCATTTTCATTTTAATCGGTATATTAGTTGGATATTTATTGTACTAATATAACCTTTTGAAATGAAATGCTTATGTTTACATTCGAAAATGGAAGTTTGCCATTTTTTTTTCTACAGTTTTTAAATTTAAAATTAAAATTTTGTCAATTTACCACAAAACAATTTAACATAACACATGCCCAAATTAACTAATACATATCTATACTTGAATTTGGGGATTAAAATCGGGAAATAATTTTCCCCGATTTTTAATAATTTTTTACAAAAAATTCAATGAACGATTAACATAGAAAATCTTTTTCTTGGCCTCACTGACGGTCAGTGACGTCATCACTTCGCTTGCGTATTTTAATAAGGTATATAAGCTTTATTATAAATTATACTTTTTAGTATTTAATGTTGAAAAAACATTTAATGCTTCAGGTAAGTTATTTATTTATTTATTTATTTATTTATTTTTAATCCAATTTTGTTTACACATCTGTTTAAACATTAATGCTTAGTATTAAATAAATTATATCATTAGGAAAAAAAAATAATAATCTATAATGACGTCCGATTTAACGTGTAAATTTAACATTTCGCAAAGCTTTATGTGAATTTCAATTTAATTCACGTGCAAATATATTTCTTTTCTTTTCATGTCAAGATATTTTGAAAACAAAATGAACGTGTAATAAATGTTTCTTTTATGTTGGCAGCAGCTAATGTTTTTAATATTTCATTATTTTCATTTCTATTATGGCTTTTATGGGGATTTTAATTAAAATGCTCAGATTTTAAACTAAAATTTATTTTATCAAAATTAAATATAGCCTATAACAATCAGGCATACTGTAGCTTTTGGTCAGTGAAAGAAGATTTAAAATCGGTTCAGCAGTTTCAGAGATTACCCTCCACAAACATACAATTTTTTGCGCTTTATATAATGATATAGATAATGAATTATATTGTCAAGACAGCAGAATTTGGACATAAGAATACGTTGCATAAAAAAAAAAGGGTGTATTAATTTTTTAGGAAGTATAAATGTTACAAAATATAAAAAAAATGATTCTGTTTATTTATTTATTAAGATTGAAAACATTAACGTTAGGTTTTTCTAATAAAAATATTGTTATATAAAAAAAATTGCATTTACAAATGATTATTTTTAATTTAACGAAAACTGAATAAACATTACAGATCAAAATATATATTGTTACAAAATTGTAAATAATTGTGTTTATTTTTGTATAAATTCTTTCAAAGAGGCTTAGTAAATTGATAAAGTGCTAATTTTGTGCATTTCTAGTCGTTTTAGCGTTAAAATAACCTTATTTTCCTTTAAAAACGCATTAAAAAGCCCCAATAAGGCAGGTAATGGATTTGGCGCCAAATTTGGCGACTTTTTCCCACTTTGGCGATTTTTTTGGCGACCTTGGCGAGAAAATCCTTATTAGGGATATACCAAATATGGAAGCTGTAAGTTGATTGGTTGACCACTTTCTAGAGTTTTCTCGAAAAATCTGGGTTCCATGGAACAGTATATAAGAAGCGCTTTCTCGCCAAGGCAGTCAGTTCAGTTCAGTCTGTGATCAGAGTCGGTCAGCTTGCATTGAGCCTCTTCGAAAGAGACTTGCTTTAAGTGTTATTGCTATACAGTTTGTACTGTGGATTTGCTATTGACAGCTGTTGTTTAAGCTGTGTTTACTGGTCGAATTGAAGCTGATACTTGGTTTATAGACCTGTATTTTTCTGGAACTGTCTGTGAATAAATTACTGAATTTTTGTACGTTTGGCCTTTCATTCTCGGACAGCTCACGAACCCCCAAGTACGCAACATTTCTGGTGTCAGAAGCGGGGATTGTCTGTGAATGGTGATAACTAGAGCTATGGAGCAAGAGATGAAAAAACTTCTAGAAAGCTTAGCTACCAAGATGAATGAGATGAAAGATAGCATGATAGCATGAGTCAAGAGATGAATGAAATGAAAGAAAGGCAAAAAAAGATGAGAGAAAGTATGGAAACGGGACAAGAAGAGTTGAAAGACAGTTTGGGTGAAGTTCAGGGAGAAATTAAGTCAATCCAAGAAAAAGTTGAATGCAATCAAGAGGAGATGAAGAGAGAAATTTCGACAGTAAAGGAAGGTTTTCAGAGTAAATTGAAGAGAATAGAAGAAGATCTGGAGAGAAAAGTAGACGAGAAGTTAATCTCCTTGCCCCAGGAAACTGAAAAGTCAGAGAGAAGAATTCAGTATCAGGAATTTATTAAGCTATCTACCTACGACAGCAGTTCCTCCTGACAGGTATATAAGACGCAGTGTTCCATCGTAGCTGAAGCAAACGGCTGGGACTCAGTTGTAAAGACGGCTCATCTGGTAGGGTCGTTGCGGGGCGACGCCGCAGATATTCTGGAGACCCTTTCGAAGGAACAGCGATATGACTTCGAAGCTGTAACCAGGGCACTAGAGCTACGTTTTGGAGCGAAATGGTCCAAAGAATATAGTCGACTCCAGCTAAAGTCCCGTCGGCAGAGACCAGGGGAAAGCTTACAAGAACTGGCATCAAACATCCAGAGGCTTTCACATTTGGCTTTCTCAGACTGTAATCCTGAAACCCGCAATGATCTGGCCCTAGAATATTTCTTTGATGCTGTCGGAGATCCAGATATTCAAAAAGCCCTCAGACTCTCCGGCGTGAAGGATGAGGAGTCAGCCTTGGTGTATGCCCTAAAGATCGAGGCAGCCCAACAAGCCTCCCATGAACATCGCCAGAACAGCACAGTAGACAAAGTGAACCGTTCTCAAGATGATTTTAAAGAGATTCAGAAAATGATTGCAGAAATTAATAGAAGACTACGCATTCTTGAGAGTAAGAAAGAAGGGAAGACTCCAACAACTAAATGCTGGGGCTGTGGAAAAAACGGGCATATCAAACGAAGCTGCCCAGTAAGAACACCTAGAGAAGCAACCAATAATGTCTCTGAAGTATGCCACACAGAAGGAGCTCTTCGGAAAAATCCGGATGCCTTCTTGCGGAAGCCTCCATCTGAAGATCATAAATACAGCTCAAAATCCGAAGATAAACACCAAAGAATATAGCCAGTTGCTCGCCAAGTTACTGTCGCAACACCATCAGAACAAGATCCCGATCCATGGAATGACGAAGAACTTAGACATGCCCAGTTGGAAGATCCTGACATAAAGCCAATATTACAACTGAAGGAGACGACCAGCAACAGACCTACCTGGCAGGACATTTCCAGATTCAGTCCCATTACGAAAAGTTATTGGGCACTTTGGGACTCTCTTCATATCAGAAACGGCGTATTATACAGAAAGTGGGAATCTGATGATGGGAAAAGCTTCAGATGGCAGATTTTATTACCAAGATCAAAAATTCCAGCTGTTTTAGAACAACTGCATAGTAGCTCTACCGGAGGCCATTTTGGGGTAATGAAGACTCTGCAGAAAGTTCGGGAATGCTTCTACTGGTGCAAGGCAAAGGAGGATGTGGAGAAATGGTGTAAATCCTGCGATGCTTGTGCGGCACGTAAAGGCCCGCAGAAACGAAGTCGAGGAAGACTGCAACGGTATAACGTGGGAGTACCATTTGAACAGACTGCAATCGACATCTTGGGTCCTTTGCCACGGACCTCCAGTGGAAATAAATACATCCTCGTCGTGATGGACTATTTCACCAAGTGGCCTGAGGCATATCCCATTCCCAATCAAGAAGCATGCACAGTCGCAGAGGTCCTAGTGCAGCAATGGGTGTCAAGGTACGGCACGCCCCTACAACTTCATACCGACCAAGGTAGGAACTTTACCTCTGATGTTTTCAAAGGACTGTGTGAACTACTCGGCATAGACAAAACCCGGACAACACCCTTACATCCCCAGTCGGACGGCATGGTCGAGAGGTTCAATCGTACCATCCTGAATAACCTCTCTCTTCTAGTATCAAGGAACCAGCAAGATTGGGACTTGAAATTGCCATTGTTCCTGCTGGCTTATCGAAGTGCTGTCCATGAAACCACAGGCTATACTCCAGCCCAGATGCTGTTCGGACGTGAACTTCGTCTCCCTTGTGATCTCCTGTTTGGTTGTCCACCCGATGCGCCTTCATCGCCCGAGGAGTACATCCGAGGTCTCCAGGCACGATTTGAGGACGTACACAATTTTGCTCGGGAGCGGATTCACATGGCAACGGAGAAAATGAAGACAAGGTACGATCTAAAGGCTACACAACATGAGTTCCAGGAAGGAGACAAGATCTGGTTATGGAATCCTGTTTGAAGCAAAGGACTCTCCCCCAAGTTACAGTGCAACTGGGACGGACCGTACACAGTCTTAAAAAGGCTGAATGATGTAGTGGTGCGGATCACTAAAACACCTTCATCAAAACCGAAGGTGGTGCACTATAACAGGCTAGCCAAGTACCACAATTACCGGTAATATTAAAATTAAAAATTTAAATACTGATAAAATTTGCGCATGCGTAATGTAAATATTTTATATAAATATTTGTACATATTTGTCAATTTTGTAAATATTTCTCACTTGATTTATATTTGTATTTTATTGTTATATGCAACTTAGTTCTTGTATTTTAGATTGTGTAAATTTGTTTAGTTTCTCCTCTTGCCCAAGGGTTGCACTGCCCGGGACGTGCAGTCCTTGGGAAGGGGGCAGTGTTACAAAATTGTAAATAATTGTGTTTATTTTTGTATAAATTCTTTCAAAGAGACTTAGTAAGTTGATAAAGTGCTAATTTTGTGTATTTCTAGTCGTTTTAGAGTTAAAATAACCTTATTTTCCTTTAAAAACGCATTAAAAAGCCCCAATAAGGCAGGTAATGGATTTGGCGCCAAATTTGGTGACTTTTTCCCCCTTGGCGATTTTTTTGGCGACCTTGGCGAGAAAATCCTTAGTAGGGATATACCAAATATGGAAGCTTTAAGTTGATCGGTTGACCACTTTCTAGAGTTTTCTCGAAAAATCTGGGTTCCATGGAACAGTATATAAGAAGCGCTTTCTCGCCAAGGCAGTCAGTTCAGTTGAGTCTGTGATCAGTGTCGGTCAGCTTGCATTGAGCCTCTTCGAAAGAGACTTGCTTTAAGTGTTATTGCTATACAGTTTGTACTGTGGATTTGCTATTGACAGCTGTTGTTTAAGCTGTGTTCACTGGTCGAATTGAAGCTGATACTTGGTTTATAGACCTGTATTTTTCTGGAACTTTCTGTGAATAAATTACTGAATTTTTGTACGTTTGGCCTTTCATTCTCGGACAACCCACGAACCCCCAAGTTCACGAACCCGAAACAATATAATCAGTCATTATTTATTGAAATCATTTGCCATAAAATACAAAAAATAAATAAATATAAATAAATGAATATAAATAAATATAAATAAATAAATAAATAAAATACGCATTTTAGATGCACAAAGTTTTGCATCATCAGGCAAATTTTGTGCTACCGCGTTAAAGTTAGAAAGGAGAAAATATAATTTTAATTTTTATAATATTGTTCTTCATTATGAACCCAGGGTGGTTGAACATCATTTTACACGTAAAGACGAAATATTTTATCCTTGCGAAATGCATTGTACTGAGGATATTTTTATGATGCATAAAAAAATTACTTTTTTGCATAGTATATTTACATTTGGCGAAAGATATTCTTATCTTTATAAATAAATATTGTTATAAAATTGTAAATAATTGTGTTTATTTTTGTATAAATTCTTTCAAAAAGGCTTAGTAAGTTGATAAAGTGCTAGTTTTGTGCGTTTCTAGTCGTTTTAGCGTTAAAATAGCCTTATTTTCCCATAAAAACGCATTAAAAGCCCCAATAAGGCAGGTAATGGATTTGGCAACTTTTTCCCTCCTTGGCGATCTTTTTGGCGACCTTGGCGAGAAGATCCTTATTAGGGATATACCAAATATGGAAGCTCTAATACGGAAATTTCTGGAATTTTCCACAATTTTCTACAGGGGTATATAAGGGCTGTTTTTTTCGCCAAGGCAGTCAGTTCAGTTCAGTCTGAGATCAGAGCCAGTCAGTTTCGCTAATGCTTGCATTGCTTTGAGCTTCTTTGGAATATACTTGCTTTATGTGTTATTGCTATACAGTATGTACTGTGGATTTGCTATTGACAGCTGTTGTTTAAGCTGTGTTTACTGGCCGAATTGAAGCTGTTACTTGGTTTACATAGCTGTATTTTTCTGGAGCTTTTTGTGAATAAATTACTGATTTTTTGTAAGTTTCGCCTTTCATTCTCTGTCAACTCACGAACTCCCAAGTACGCAACATAATGGACATAATTTTCTATATTTACATTTGCATAGATGCCTATTCTCTGTTTTTCAACGAAGACTTCATACGAGGAAGTTTTTATAGATTTATTCATCAAACATATATGTGGCAGTATAGTTGCCAAATTAGCACCTTTTGGCTACCGGAAATTATGATAAAATTTCGTATTTTAGCTTATCAGTGAAAATCATTGATGTTCACTGATTAAATTAAATAATTTTTTCCAATAGCCAAAAGGTGCTAAGTTGGCAACTATAAATAGAAGACTTCGATTTTTTTTTTCTTTTAAATAATGGTGATAAATCTGATTAAAAGCTTAGAAAGGTTTGCAGTAAACATTTGTATCGCGACACTTTTCATGTACCCAGAACCTTGGGCTATGTCAGTATAATTATTATCATGTAGCTGTAGCTCTTACCTATGACTACACGTTAGTTGGTTGGTTGGATGGTGTCGTGTCCAATTGAAGTCAAATCAAATCATTCCATGTGCCAAAATCACGGCCTTGGCAATGTCCACAATTTTGTCACTATAAAGATTTCCCTGAAAGGAAAATTCGTCAAAGGCCTGTAAGCTTCTTATGATGGGCGGGCAGTTGAAAACGTGTTTTGGGGTGAGTTCCTCCTCCAGGCAGTTCCTACATGATTTGTAAGTTCTGGTGCTATCTGTATTTATTGTCATTCCACCAAAGTGTTGGGTTCTAAGTCTGGAGATAGTCTTGGTAATCATCCAGTCTGCATTGATAACACATAGTTGATGTTCCTTTTTGATGTGTTTTTCTTTCACTCTGTATCTAGCAATTGCATTAGCGTCACTTAAAGTTACGGTGCTCTGCACATTAGTTGTATGTCATTTATCACATGAAAATGGAAAATTTTATTCGTCCAAAACGTGCAACGCTGATAATATTTATTTGATGTTTCAGGAATTAATCATTTATATCAGTTTATACAAGTATATTTACAACTATGACTTTGAAAGAAAGTATTAGTTACTCATAAAAAATATTATATGTGCAGCGAATCGTATTCTACGCTCATATTTAGAACACTTCCAGGGATGAGAAATTTCCTCCTTTTTAACTACCACAGATTTTATACAATATTATTTCTCCTATTAAATCACTACACATTGCTATAAAAATACGATAGCTATTTCTGCCTGAAAATAGAGGTACAAAAAAGGCAGAAATTTCTTATATCTAAAAACGTTCTGAAAAAAAAATGGGCGGAGAGTACAACCCTTATGTACACAAACATGCCAAAATACCATTTTTATTTTATTTTATATACAAAAGTCTGTATATATCTTGTTTTAATGCACAGCATTTCAAATATAGAACACATAAATAATCAAATAAATAGACAGTTTTTAGTCTCTTTTATGTTTAAAATTTGCATTTTTCAAGTTAATTAAAACTAGTATGATGCGGCCACCACATGACTTCCTTCTATATAATTTTACACAAAATTTATTCAATACAAATTATTTATTGAATTATCAAATTATTTTCCATTATAAATGCAAACGATTCTTATCTGACAGTGTTATATTATAACTAAAGGCCGAAAGATGTCAATTTTTTGCAAATCAGAAGAAATACATTTTTTCCAAGTTTTTTTTTTTTTTTTTTTTTTTTTTCGTTAAAAGTTAAAAAAATCGATAACTTTGTTTTTAATTATCACAGATCTATAGTTCAACCATTCGTTTTAAAGGTTTTGACAAGATATTTCGAAAGATACCCATGTTGAAAATTTACCCAGTTAACTACTACTATTATCAATAATTCATAATTATTTTACAATCACACGATTGAAATAATTCTCATAATGTACAATTATACCACATTTTGTCCTCTATTGCCATGTTAAAAATTTAGAAAAAATGCGATCATAGCGCCACTTGTTCAGCGATTGTTCCAGAAATCTAACAGCACCAGTTTATGTCAGTGTCCAACTAAATACCAGGTTTGGTTAAATTTCGTTCATCGGTTCGAGAGATACTGTGTCCACAAAATTTGTGATATACACACACAAACAGACAATTTCTAAAAACACTCATCGTGTTCAGGACATCCCAAAAAGTGTAGATCCGTCAAAAACAGGAGTCCGAAAATTTTCACGAATCCAATACTTTCTATATATATACATATAGAAGAAAGGTAAAAATAGAACTATTACGATTTTAACAAATATTATTTATATTTTATAAGCATACGTAAGTTAATGGTTAGATGTTTAAATAAACATAAAACAGGAGGGAAAAAAAAAAAAAAAAAAAAAAAAACGCTTTCTTCTTTCTTTCATTAAATACATTTATTTTTTCGTCTGTCAGGATATATATATATATATATATTTCGAATTATATTACAATTTTAGTTATATATTTTTTTCTCGAAAAGAAAACAACAGAAACAGAAAGAAATGACGCAAAAGGCTAAACGAGCTCAGCATCTTCCCGTAATATATGTTTAGTACGAGTCAAAAGTTTTAGTATATCGTAAATGTTTTAGTATTTCGAAAGAAAATACCAAATGAAATCGAACGACTGCAATACCAAGAAAGTATGTCACGTATACTATCGTTGTCTAGACAGGAAAACAAATTTGAATTGCAAGGAACAAATGTATTGAATGTTTGTGATTTTATTTTTCTCGTACTTTGTGCTTGAGAGTTATTTTTTTTTTTTTTTTTTTTTTAATCTTTTAATATCATATTTAGTCTGCAAACGGTCATATAACGTTAAAACAAACCATGTAAATGTAATTAGGTTCATAAATCTAATAAATAAGTTTTAGATCTATTCGAGCATATACTATTGGCATTAAGATTATTACTTTTACGTCAAGTGAGAATAATATTTTTTATTTTTTTTACTTGAACTTTTAACAAATAAGAAATTTGTATGTATAATGATATATTTGAAAAATAATATATAAATATTTTAAGTCGAAATATTTAACCATAACAACACATAAGATTAGTAATAATAATATTAGTATTAAATTGTGAAGAGAAAGAAGCTGGTAAATACTACGTGAAACCATGAAAAAACTTTAGAGCATTTGCGTGTCTGTTTGTGTTTCTATATACAGGGTGTTTCTTAATTTCGCGCTCAAACTTGTAGGGGAGATAGGAAACATTTTTAAGAATCATATTCACACAGGGAGCAAGGTCCCAAATGCTGCCTTTAGGTTATAAAGAACAATAAAGGTCAAAGAGAGGACACGGAATAGAATACAGTATTAAGCGTTTCTTTACACAAAAAAATAGTAGAATACTTAAAAGCAATCCCAGGTGATGTTAGAAATTCCGTCTATCGTCATTCATGCAGGTTTAACAGCTAGGATGCATGGTGTGTAAGTGTTCACACATATGTTCTGTAAAAGTTTATTTATTTATTCAAATTTAATAAATAACAAAAAGAGGGATTAATATAGGTAATAAAAAAATCTTTTTAAATTTATGTAATTCAATTAATTTATTATATAGAATTTCCCGTTTTCTTTTCAAATCAAAAATTTTTCATTAAATAGCGTGTCTTTGTCTTTCAATAGTTACAATCACATTGTTCTCTGAATAAAATAAAGCAATTTTTATATCGGGGTTTTTGAAAAGTAATTTTGTTTATACTTCTTCCCCGAATGAATTAAATCATTTTAGCTATAATTATTTATTTTGAGAATGTAATTCAAAAGCAGTTACCAGCGTATTTCTAGCATATGTATCTATTAATAAAACAAAAATAGTCATTTCAGTTCATATTTATTATGCTTGTGTTTACATTAAAAGCTATTATTACTTTTCGAGCAGATCATTATAGTTCTAAAAATAGATTTTTAATGGATGTATCCCGCCTGCATGGCGTCTCTGAAAACCGCTTTTTTTGTACATTACTGTGATTGACACCTGGCGCAGCTTTTTAATGCCAAGTCGATCTGATTTTAGTAACGACATTTTATATTCAAAAATTTTGTATTAAAATATATTGTAAAGACAAAGAAATAGCTTGGCATTCTTTTGGCTGAATTTTAACGATGCCAACTTTTTCGGGTTGCACTTTTTACTCTGAGACTGGCACAGAGCTCTTATAATCTTACCTTAAAAAGGAAGTAATTTTTACGACCTTCCTCCTCTCCTCCCGTACCATTTACCGTATGGAATTGTGTTCTTTTACTCAATAATTAACAAGATGTACCTGATTTAGTAAAATGACATTTATTTTAGTTCCATCAATAAAGGACCTGTTTAAGTGATTATTTCTCTTGCTTTACCTACAAAGTAATTTTCTTTCACTTCATTTAAGCACTTTATCACGGCTAAGCAACTATGGATCTGGGTGTGATTTTACAATATCATACATGGATTGGCGGACATTTTGAAAAAGGCTGTGGTTAGAGACCTGGCTTTCGAGCCATATTATAGACCCAGCAGTCGCTTGCGCATTAGGACTTCCTGGCAGGGTATACTTCATCTATAGATAAAGTGTCGGGTGATGCAGAGAATTAAATCTCTTTGGATGATTCTTATTCTCTGAATTTTAAAGAAAACCTTTAAAAATATTTTCCGATATACATTTTTAATATTATAGATCATTTGATTAAAAAATTAACGATCAAAATCTTTCACCGGTTATTTTAATGATTATGAAATAGTTAACATTAGTTCATAATAAAATATTTTGTGCGTAATTAAATTCATTTTAATTTTCCTGTTTAAGATCGCATGTGTTCATTTTTTTCCATCCCATACTAAATAAAAATCTGATGTGGGCACCACATGACTTCCTTATACACTTTTAGAAATATACATAATGTTAAAAAACATTGACATTGGACCCGAAACAGTTGGCTAAAAATATTTAAAAAAAAAGAATTATCACCGTGTTCTGAGTTTTCTGAAAGTTAGCTAAAAACCGATTGCAAGATTTGTACTGGTAACGCTGACGAAGGCAGCAGGGACCCGAAAAAATTGGCTAAAAGTATTAAAAAAAGGAATTTTACCATGTTCTGAACTATTCTGAAATTTCAAATGTCTACCTAGTCGGGAAGTTAGTTAAATAATTTTTTTGTTGTACCATATAAACGCTGCCGAAGGCAGCAGGGACCTGAAACAGTTGGCTAAAAGTATTAAAAAGATGCATATTCACCGTGTTCTGAACTATTCTGAATGTTTCAAATGTCTAGCTAGTCGGGAAGTTAGTTAAATAAATTTTCTGTTGAACCATGTAAACGCTGCCGAAGGCAGCAGTGACCCGAAACAATTGGCCAAAAATATTTTAAAAATGCATTGTCACCGTATTTTGAGCTTTTCCGGAAGTTTTAAATGTCTAGCTAGTCGGGAAGTTAGTTACAAATCGATTCCAAGATTTGAACTGGTAACGCTGCCGAAGGCAGCAGGGACCCTATACAGTTGTCTAAAAGTATTTAAAAAATGCATTTTCACCGTGTTCTGATCTAATCTGAAAGTTTCAAATGTCTAGCTAGTCGGGAAGTTAGTTAAATAAATTTTCTGTTGAATCGCATAAACGCTGCTGAAGGCAGCAGGTATCGGAAACAGTTGGCTAAAAATATTTAAAAAATGCATTGTCAACGTGTTCTGAGCTTTTCTGAAAGTTTCAAATGTCTAGCTAATCGGAAAGTCAGTTAAATTGCAAGATTTGTCTAAACCGTTTTTGAGTTATAACCGTTTTTTGATACATTATGGCCAAATTTTTGTCATTATGAACCTAATTTTCCTAAATATCTCCAAAACGGAAAATCATAGAAAGTCCAAAAAGGGAGGTGCACAACTAGATGTTATAACAAACCTATGTACCAATTCGCAACTTTCTACGTCCAACCGTTTTTGAGTTATGCGACATACCCACACACAGACACACACACACACATACAGACGTCACGAAAAATCGTGTAAAATCCCTTATATCTCTAAAACGAGAGCTCGTGTTAAGATGACACTTGCAGGTGTGCAACTAGACATCATGAAAGTCACACGTATAAATTAGCAACATTCAGCGATCATTCGTTTTCGAGCAATGTGAAATACAAAATCCATTTCGCAAATCGGGATTACTATACTTCCTTATACTTTGTATAAGGAAGTAAAAAAAATACTATTATTATTATTTTTATTTTTATTTGAATTTATAGGAGTTAATATTTTAAATATTAAAACAAGCCAGATTGTCAGACATTTCCTGTTTTATTTTATCTGTAAAATGGTAGGATTTGTACTAATTTAAGAGTAAAATCATGTATAAAAACCTAAATTTGAGAAGATAAATTTGGTTGATGTCGCCATCTACTGACAGTTGTATATAAATTATAAACATAAAATAGTAATTGAATACATTTTTTTTTCTTTTAAGAGTGGAAGTAATTATTTTTTCATAATTAGTGACGAGTTATTAGATAATGATAAAGGTGGGAAGTAAAAAAAAAATATATATATATATATATACATATATATAAATTTTTTTTTTATGGATAGTACAAGAAAAATATAATATTTAAATCAATCTGAAAGTCATAAGAAATAAATTAGATTGCTTAAATTTAGTGTGAATTATAGATATTAAGATATAAAGTCGTAAAAAGAGAAGATTGCATTTGGAGATTAGTTGATTGAAATTAATTGGAGGTTGTATTTGAATGCTTCAAATATGATTTTACATTCATTACCAATTTCATTTATAGAACTACAAAAATATATCCATTTTTCTTTCTTTTTAATTCTTTTATTTTATTCCTATTAAAACCCAGATGGGATAGAGAAACAATGATGTAACTTTAAAATTAACATTTGTGTATAACACATTTGTTGTTTTTAATAAGAAAATATCTACGATGTATTGTTATCATCATTAACGAAATTCTATTAAAAAATCAGCTAATAAAATATTCTCCCCTTTAGTAAAATTTGATAAAAGTAATGTCCTATCCGTTTTAGTCATATTTCGAAATATTAGTTCGGTTTAACTAAATAAATCTATTAAATAATAATTATGTAAATGACTTGATAAATTGCTCTTTAATAAAATTTGTAATAAAGTTAATGAATTTTTGATAGAAATTAAAAGGAAAAACTTTAATATATATACTAGAATGTATTTTTAAATTACTAAAAGTATACTAATTTAAATAGTGTTTTTATAAACGGAAAAAAATAAAAACTGGGGCGAAAAGGAAAATTGTTTGTAGAATTTAAACATGTAGCAAGTGTAACCAGCTGGCGAGCTGGCTCCCAAAAAGAAGTGTATATAGGGGAGGGGGGAGGTTAATGTATTATTTAATTATTTTATTATTTTATTTTATTTTATTTTCTGTGTGTGTATGTGTGTTCAGCACTATAGAAAAATATTAGGCTCAAATAACTGTTATCTTAGAAGGTATTGTAGGAAATTTTTTAAGAAATAGGCAATGAGGTTGATTTTTCAAATGCAATCTCATTGATGAACAATGCATGTTAGAGATTTTCACATTAACAGCTATTAATATATTACGCACAAATTTTAACTTTTAAATATGATTTTTCGTTAATCTATAACATCTGAATTTTAATAGAAAAAAATCTATGTTCTGTACACAGAAAATATGATGAACGTACACTCATATTTGAAGCATTCATAATTTCAATTTATCTCCAAATTTTAACCCCTTCTTTTTATGACTTCAATATATACAACTCGCACTAAATTTAAGCAATCTAGTTTCTTTTTTATGATTTTCAGATTAATTTCAAAAGAAGAGTTTTTATTAACTTGCATACTCTTCATTTTTTTTTTTTTTTTTTTTTTTTTAAGCTATAAATATATTTTTTTTTCAACATTAATTTTTCCTCTGCTTTTATCATTATCTGATAGCTTAATTGGGTCATTCTCTGAAAAGTGGGCTTTTTTTTAAAAAAAAAAAAAAAGTTAGCTCAAATAAAATTGCTCCTATTTCTTTTTTTAATTTTGTGCATATACACATTAATAAAAATAATAAAAATACATACACAGTTAATAAACAATAATATTAACCAAGCTGTATCTGATAATGCTTGAAATAGTAATTATTTTTATTAATTAGAAAAATGAGGGAATGACGAATTTCTTCTAGAAAATACTTTATAAAAATATTATGAAGTTAAGCTATATTTTCAAACACTAAATATTTATTAAAACATATTTTTATTAATATAATAGCATAAAAAAGCAAATTCGATTTCTTTTAGTTAACTTTATAATGAGTGAGGGAATGACATATAATAAAAATACTGTATTTTAATCTAATATTTGAGAGCCATATGCTATTCATTGTAAAATGTTTTCAACAGAACACAATTTTTTTCTTTACTTAGCTTCTATATAAATTAAGTTTGACTTATATGAAGCACGTGCTGCCATTAATGGAGTAAGTAGGGGTATAATTACAGTTTGATGAGGGAATGATATCTATTATCAGGGACAACAATAATAAGTGTTCTAATTTCTTTCATTGCATAATATATAAATGTAGTATAATGGATAAATATTTATTAAAGTATGTTTAATAAATTTTCACTTCAAATAATCTAAATATAGATGATTTAATACCATAGAAACCATTTTATTTACTTACATGTGGGAATGGGGACGCAGTGAGGGAATGATATTTTGAATTTAAAAAATATTTTAAAATTATATTTGAATTCCAATAACCAAAGAATAACAGTTTATATGCAAAACCAATTAATATTGATAGTTTGGACTGCTTTTTGTTTTTCTGCTTTAAAAAATATGCCCTCAAGACTACTGGGACATGAAATGACCACTTTTCAGAGAATTACTCAATTACAAACTATTATTACTTCATTTCTTAAAGGAGTATACACACACACACACACATATATATATATATATATATATATATATATATATATATTAAATTTCTGTTTACCATTTAAATTTGATAATGATACCAATAAGATATTTATCTTATGAAATTTTAAGTTATTATATATTTATAGCCGCAGCCTTTCTTTAAATTTAGAGCAGGTACATGAAAAAAAATCTCCCACACTAATCTCGTGTTTTTTTTTTTTTTTTCTTTTTTTATTATGCCAAAACAAAATAACTAATTGTATCAACTTATTTAACGAAAACAACGTAATAAATAAAACAGAAAATAAAACTGAATAATGAAACATATATTTTACGAGAAAAATCCAGAAAAAAAGAAAGAGCTCAGCTATAAAACATGAATAATACAAAAAATACGATACGAATGCAAACAATTCAAAACGGCAGCGCCAATGAACTGTTTAAAACACATGTAGGTAAAAGTCGTTAATTTTGCCGGCATTTGAATCATGATTCACCTAGCAAGCATACTGGGCAACTACCAGAACAGCCAGGAATATAAGACAGACCCGGTAGCTAGGTCTCTAACCACTACGTTTCAAAAATACAGTATGTTTGCAGTTAGTAGCAGCACCGATGGCGATTATTGAAACTAAGTTCACTTCAGAATCTATTGGCATTTCCTAGACAATGATCTTCATGGCACAATACAAATAGAAATCAAGAGGCGATAAATTAAGTAATCTTGGGGGCTATGCGACGGCAATGGAGGCCATTCAATCTACACAGGCTACAGTGAGCAGCCTGTGGGTGTTCACATAGAAAGCTCAATTGCAGCGCCACCTATCTATTTGAGATCCTGCTTTCCTATATGATTCTGATTCCTCGTGATGTTTTCTATCTCCCTCGAAGTTCGTAATTGGAGTTCAGAAACGCTCTTTATATCCATATTATTAAGCAGTTTGAGTGTTTTATCTTACAAAATAGCAGTCGGAGTTTTACAGAACTTTACTTTTGAGGAGATCTTGATTGTTATGACTGATTAGATTTTTTCATATATCCAGTAGATCGCGCGGCTATGCTTCTATTTCCCACATTTATAAAAATATTATATATCAGCTTACGTATCGTTACAAGCACATAACTATAGAAGGTTTGAAACGTGTTTTGATGGTGTTATTTGAAATATATATATATGAAAATCATTTATATAAAACATTTTTTTTTAAATTATTATTATTATTATTAAAAAGTGATTATTTTTGTTAGTTTCGATACCTTTAAATATAGCCCCTCGAATTATGATATAAATAAAAAAAAAAAAAATTAATTAATAGCTTTCTTCTAATACGAAATAAGTCGAAAAGAAAATTCAGGGGTGTTTGCGTTCCAGGTTTTTTATATAATTTTCTACCAGTAATTACTAATTGTAATTTTGGTTATAATTAATAGCTAAACTTTAACTGAAAAACCATCATAATATTACTGTTAATAAATTCTGGTAGCAAAATCCGGGGCACAAACACCCGTGGAAAATTGCAACAGTTATTAAGTAAATGATCAGTCCACAGTCTTGGCAGCAAAACATCATTTTAGGAGCAAATAACTCAAAACAAATATTCAGGACATAAATAAATACATTTGCGTCGCCACTTGTTCGCTGCACATACAAATATGCCAACAATTAATTTTTCCAGAACATTGTTAGTGCCAGTTTTTTTATTTTTTAAGCCATTAATCTTTAACGCTATTTTTCTCTATTTTTAATCGTAGTTAAACACTGTAGAAATTTCTACTACAAATAAACAGATATAAAACTGGGGTCGTAATCTCCGCCCTTCTTTCAGAACACTCTAGAAGAAGAGTAATGTCCTTTTTCATTGCTACCACTATTTGTATAAAATAATCTCAATCCTATTTAATCTCGACACATTGCTATGAAAGTGCCACAAATATTTCTGCATGATATTAGATGTGTCAAGAAAGGTGAAAACTTCTCATCTCTGAGAGTGTCCTGAAAAAAGGGCGAAGAGTACGACCCCCGTATAAAGGAAAGGCGGGTAATAACAGTGCCACGGAATAAATAAAATTTTGGTATGCCTGTACTTAGTTCGCTTGTAGAAAAAGTTGAGCTATTATTTCAAGCCTAAACATCTGTTTATTTTTTTATTTGTAAGCATGATACAATATTTATTAGTTTTCAGACTTGTATTTACATTCATTTACACTCAACTCTTGTGTAAATGAATTCATATTCTAGGCATTATTGTGCCTCTACTGATATATGAATAATTTTTATTACATAAAGATTTCAATGTTTAAGTAAAAAAAAAAAAAAAAAAAAAAAAAAAAAAAAAAAATGTATATTGCAGTGTCACATATATTTATGTCTTGAAAAGAAAAAAAGAAAACATACAGAAATAATGAAAATGTTTAAAATATTTCGACATTCATTCGTGATATAAGTTTAACACAGATCAAATGTTTCAGTATCTTCTAAGAAAGTATCAAGTAAAATTGAACGTTTGCAATGCATAGAAAGTATCTCAAGCTTACTATAGACGTCTAGACAGTAAAACAAAAATATCTTGATTTCGAGGATTAAGTATATTGAATGTTGCGATTTTAGTTTTATCGTACGCTGTGCTTCTATTTCTTATTTTTATTTGTTGTTGTAAAGATCACATTCGAACTTTATTCGAATCGTTTTCGAACTTTTAGTTTTTCTTAAGTGGCATCAGGAGGCTACGGCAATTAGAATAAAAAATGGCAGAAGAGAAGTGTTGAATGAATGTTTGTAACGAACGGGCTTCAAAAAACAACTGGAAATGTTAATGTTTACAACGTGTATATATTTATATGTGATAATGTGCGTATTTGTAAATATCTTCGTGCAGTTTCGTATTAAATTTTCAAGTTGAAAAGTTTCTGCAGAGTCCTCTTTTAAAATGTGTTCCACCTTTTTTTTTTTGGATCTAGTCGGCATATGATAATCATCGGTCACGACGACGAATCCTTACTGTTGTAATCCTATTTAATTTACAAACAGTAGAATAGCGTTGAAGCAAACTGTGTAAATGTCATTTATTGATAAGATTAATAAATTACTTTTAGTCCCTTTCGAACATCTTTGCACATTGAAAATATTCCTATTGCGTCAGCAATTGGAAAAAACAATAAAATATTATTTACGAGAATAAGAAATTTGCATATAAATCATATATTTAAAAAATATAAAATTATTTTTTTTCAGGTCGAATTTATTTTCCACTACAACTCATCAGGTAAATGAAAACTGTGTACGAAGTTTATGTAGAAACAAGTTTGCTGCTGCGCATTGTCTAGCTGCATTGCTGCATTGCAACTATACAACGCTCTCTCTATATATCAGCATATATAGTTACGTTCATCACTGACTGACGCTGTCAGTCTTAAATAGGCTAAGACATTTCCTTCGACTCTGTCTGTGTGAACACAAGTTGCCACCTAATTTTCATACTTTAGTTAACTTTAAAATATGTAATTGTTAGATTGATAAGCTGTTTATTCCGACGGATTCAGAAAAATTGCCCCTCATATTTGGTACCTTATTTGTAACGAATTTTTGATTAGATTTTTTAAAATTAATTAGACATAGCTTTAAAATAGTCATTTAGATTTTAATTGTCGCCATTTTTTTTTTTTTTAGTATAAAATAAAATATGGTTTCACGTGAAATATATATATATATATATATATATTAAATTTAAGTTTGCTCATGCATATGAAAAAAATGACGTTCGTATAATAATAATAATAATAATTTTAAATTTTAAAGGTAACGAAGATAAAAATAAAGTGCGAAAGTTTCGCATGGGCTTGATAGCAAATGAATTATTTGAAGTGAGAAATAAAAAAATTGAAGTGATTATTTTTCAACGGGCGCCTTAGTCGCCTTAAAACTAAGCAGTATTTATATATAGTTCACATAATTTCTAATTTACACCGGAGCATTGTTAGTACCTGCCTTTTTTTTTTTTTTTTTTTTTTTTTGTTTTTGTCACATTACATTTTCCCCCTCTTTTTCTTTTCTTCTTCTTTTTCTTCTTTTTTTATTTTTTATTTTTATTTTTTTTATGTAATATTTTCGAACATTTAATATCGATTATATAAAAAGAAATATTTCTTTCAAAAATTCCCTCCTGGGAAGATAAGATTGTGATAAACCACAGTCATACTTGCCAACATTCTAATTAATATTCCGTGGTATTGTTAGTATCGCACCTTTTACCACACCACTTTATTTTTAGTGTAACTTTCTCCAAATTTAATTACGAATAATTAAGAAGAAAAATATTCTAGTAAAAGACTAGTGGGGAAAAAAAAAAGGCAGGGCTAAAGGACAGCGGAATATTATCAGAATGTTGGCAGATAATGCTGGCTATGGCCCACAACGTAGCACTAGCATGACGTAAAGCCCTTCCACTCACTTACTCCTTGCAAAAAAATCGTGTTATAAATATAAGATGGGTCCTAATAATACCCCGGAATAAACTAGAAATTTTGGCGACTCTGCATAACAAGAACGTATTTTATTATTTTTTTTTTCTACTTTTATTGTTCTTGTATACACTTCTTTATTTCAGGCCTCACAGCGATCCCAAAATTCTACATTTATTTTATTATATTGTCTCCAGTACCGTTAATAAGAAATTTTCCTTGAATATTTTTGCCCGTCTTAATGATGAAATATTATGTTTAGAAGTATGGATTTAAAATTGTGGTCACAGTATAATAAAATGAACGTAAAATTTTAAGAACGCTGCAGGGTCTGTTATTTTAAATGGTCTTATTTATTGGGTAAATTAATTAATAACATATAATAACAGGAGACTTGGCGTTTGAATATTAAAACCCGAATAAACTACTACGTCAGAAACGCCAAAGAAAAATATTGGAAATGCATACAGCTGTTTCGGTAGCCTAAAGCGTACCGTCTTCAGTGCAAAAAGGATTCTGAATCAGGAAAAGTGCTCGTATATATAGGAGAGGGGCCGGATTTAGTTCAACCAATAGGATTACGGGAAAGGTGGGGAGACTGGCCAATAGGAATTTAGGAAAGTTAGCTGTGTAAACAGTAGAAAAATTAAGAAAATGTGGACTGAATATAAAATTTCCAACAGTCAGACAAATAGGGAATAGCGAAATCACAATTTACAAGGTTTTTAAAATTTTTATAAATATGAAAAGCTTCAAAGAAATCGAGTTCATAAATGGATTTAGGTCTGCAAATTATTTTAGCTGAATTAAATTTTAAATTATGATTTTCCTCCCAGCAATGTTTAGAGATAGCCGATTTATTGGTTTCTTGTTTGCGGACGTAATTCATATGTTCTTTTAGACGAAATTTAAGACTGCGTTTAGTTTGGCCAATATATGATAAACCACACTGACAGGAAATAGTATTTCCCTTTTTTTTTTTTTTTTTTTTTTTTTTTTAAGGGTATTTTTCATCTTATTTAATTGTAACTCTTGTTGCAGAAATTTACACTACAAACAAAGTGGTGTGAAAAAAATACAGTAAAAAAGGCTAACAGAGCTCCAGAATAAATTAGAATATTAGCATCTTTATCAGGGGTCGTAATCTCCGCCCTTTTTTCAGGACACCCTCACTGATGAGAAATTTTCACGTTTTTTGCTACCACTATTTTTATTTAATAACTTTTAACCTATTTAATCATGACACTTTAATATAAAAACACAGTAAATATTTCTGTATAAATATAGTGTTGGCAAAGAAGCCAAAACATTTTTATTTCTGAAAGTGTCTGGAAAAAAAGGGGGAGACTACGAGCTCTGATGTCTATTTCATAGCTGCCAATAATTTAATTTATTCCGAAGCACTTATAGCTACGGCTTTATTCAATACCTCTTTTTTTTAATTTTTAATTTATTTATTTATTTTTAAGAGTAAATATTTCTTATTTTATCGTAGATAAAGGGAGAAAAATATTCTAAAAATAAAGTGGTGCGAGATGAAGGTGGAGCTAAAAGTGCTCCGGAATAAATTAACACTTTTGTGACCGCATGTTTTTGTCTTTTTGACAGTTATAGCTTACATATGGAGGTTCATTGAAAAAGTGTTGTAACTCCATATTTCTTTAACATGTATATTTTTGCTTAACTGCATCACATTTAGTCACATCCTTCATTATAACAGTGAGGAAACTCTAATACTTGAAATAAAATCCCATAAATAGTATTACTTATTTTTATTTATTTATTTATTTTCAGAAAACTAAAACTTCTAAATAGTTATTATAAAAATGAAGTTTTTAAGTTACTTCGAATTAGTTTCTTATAATTTATATTCTTATTTCTCAGATTTGTATTAAATACTAAAAACCGATAATACTTACTGAATAGCTGTATTTTTTTTTTTTTTTTTTTTTTTTTTCCTTACACACAATTTTGGAAAAAGCTCGTTATTCCAAAATCCATTTACAAGGAGATAATTCACTTTTACAATGAATGACCCATATTGCTATAGCTTGTTAATATATATGGGTCATTCTACAAAAAACGTAATATTTCTGGTTTGGGGTAGTTAGTTTTAAAAATAATTATTTTAAAATATTCTCTTAAGATATTTTAAATATTATAACATTTTTTAAAAATAATTAATAAAAACTGGTGATGTTTTTATTTATTTTATTTGTTTTTTTTTTTCAAAGATCGGCGGGATACTTGTATACCTGCGTTACATGTCACAAGATATGTTCCTCCATTTACTCTTTCACTTATTTGTTGAATCCAAAAAAATAAAATATTTAATATAGAGCAGTTTCAGTCATTAGATGGTCTTTTACAGTTTAAGTGAATTTTGCTGCAAAAGAAAAAAAAAGTATTGCATTAATTATCCTTTGAATTACAGTCACAGTTTTTCTCGTACCCTCCGTTCAGAATGCAATTAAATACAAAATTTTCCGATAGATGGCAATACTGCCAACTCATTACAGACATTTAGAATCACAGACAGCCATTTTCAATATCTTCTTCACAGTGGAGCCAAACATCTTAGTAGGTAAGAATTTATGAATTATTATCTCTGAAGTCAAATAGGTTCTTTACATTGTGTATCCTCCATTCTTGATTTTAAAAGATAAGAATTGTTTATTTATTAAAATTATTTTCTCAGTTAATAGTTCATAACTTTTTAAAGTAAACTTTATCAGCATGCAGCATGATGTGTTAACGCTAAATCAACAGGATATACAAAACAAAACATAGCAATTTGTATCCTCCGTACATGTATCCTCCGTTACAATATAAATGTAATGGTGGATACACACTGTGTGATGGAGAATACAGCTGTTTTAGAAAATCAATTTTAAAACTAATATATAACTTTTAATTAGCCTAAATTATGTTCTTATACAACATAGTTTTTTTTTTTTTTTTTTTTTTAATAAAAAGTTGATGAATATCATTAATAAATAAATAAATTTAACAAATTACTTTATTATTAAGGTTGTAACATTTAAGTTCTTATTCTTTTTTTTTTCAGCTATTAATGAAGAAGTAATGAGAAATGGCTTAAGCAGTGCAAAGATAGGACCAAATAACTATGTGATAATCAAATTAGCTGGCAAGAAAAGCTTCAAATTTTATGTAGCTTTAATTATATCACAAGAGTCTTATAATGAATTTACTGTAAAATTCATACAGAAGTGCTCTAATGACACTTTTATTTTCCCCCAAAAGGATGATATATCAGAAGTATATTTAAGTGATGTTGTTGAAGTCCTGAAGCAACCTACTATGAATAAAAGAGAACAATATGTCTTTAGTGAAAATTTGGTACATATAACTTAAAATGAAAAGTGTTCAAATTAATAATTGCAGAAACTGTTTCTTTAATATGTTTTATAATAAAGCATTTTACATGAGCAATCAGTGTTATTAATTTAATATACAAAAGCAATATGTACACATTGATAAAATGCTTAAATTGTAGAAATACATCATAAGGGTGTATTCTACATTACATGTATGTATCCTCCGTTCATGTTCAAAATTTCAATTACAAAAAAACAGATAAAAAAGAATCAAAAAGAATGTGTCCAACTATATGGGGGTAGAAATAAGTATAAAAAGAGAAAAATAAATTAATTAAAAAAAAAATTGAAGATTTTTTTTTTTTTTAATTCGAATTTTGAAAACATACGTTTTCTGTAGAATGACCCATATATAACAAAGCAATACACTTATTTAATTGCTTCAATTGCAGGTATTTTTTGCATCCAAAATCACAAGTGGAATGATTAAAAAACTTCCACCTTTATTTAATTTCAATTTAACAATTATTGATAGGATAGCATAATGAAGCGAGAATGGTTTTACATATTAAACCAAGCTACTTTATAAATATTTTGGTGTTAATGTTATTATTTTTATTTTTATTTATTTATTTATTTATTTATTTATTTTTTGATAAGGATTTAAATTACCGTATTTTCTGGCGTATAACGCGCAAGTTAGTTAAATGAGTTATACACAGGAAATTAATTTTACAGCAAAAGACTTTCTTAACACTTTCGCGACCACTGACGCAGTTTCACGTCATTTGAAAATCTGTAACTCCAACAGTGGGCGTTTCCTTTGAAATTTGTATGTCATTTATTTCTTTAAAATGTACACATTATTCATATTTGTACAACTAATATACTGTGGATATAAATACTTTGATTAGAAAAAGTGTAATTATAATGTTTATCCATTTGTAATATGAATCTGAATATAAAAAATTTTGTTCTGAAATATTGAACTTGGGAGAACAACGCCCACAGGCGGACCTTACTGTCAAAATGACAAAAACCTGCGGTCGCGAAAGTGTTAGCAAGCTTTTATTTCTCATAAATATAGCTTTATTTGTAAATTAAATATTCTGGTGTTTAACTCACTTCTTTGACCTTAAATGACCATTTAAAACTATATATTTTTTGTATAATTTTTAGTGCTGCCTTTGGGCCTTTTTTATATAAATATACTTTAATTATTATGTAAATAAAATATACATATATATGCACATAATTATAAATCTTATTTACATTTTATATATTAAGTTGACAGAAAAGTTCTGTCGTATTAAATTAAAGAACTAGCACAGAAAATTTATCCTAGACAACATTATATAAATTTTAAAAAGTAAAAAGGGCTAACGATGAGGGTGCATCACTTTTGAAAAATTATATAGATGTTGTTCAGAATAATTTTCCAGTATCATTTGATGAATTCAATACGATATAACTTTCATGTCAACCCAATATACAGGAAGAACCGTAAAAAATGCCCCGCGTAATAAAAACAGAGCGGGATCATCATAAAACGCACTGTATTTGCATTATGATGGCCATGTCTTGTATTTCACGCTGTCGGTTTTATATGGACTACCGTGTATATTATAGTTACCAGATTTTAGGTTCTTTATTATGGAAGAACCATCACAATTTTCAAATACAAGCATGCAGAGATATTTAGTAGATTACAGCCACCTAAAATTCAACAGTTTCAAGTAAAATATAATTGGAGAAATTAATAAAATGTAATCTAAATAAGATTTATTATAAACTATTTTTTAAAAAGAAATATATCACATATATTTTCGACGAATATATAAAATAAAATAAACAGAAAATATTTATAAAAACTTTCCGGAATGAAGTCTCCGGAGACTAGGCACCTATGTATTAGTAATAACCAGACAAAGAGATGAGTTTATTAAATATCTGGAACTGTACTACAAGACAATTTTCGACAAATGACTAGACTAGTTTAAATTAGTTATTTGTTGAAGGTGGCTGTTCGAATGATGCACCATTTGCAACAGTAAGTGCAACGTTTGGGAACAACGACAGATTAGTTCAGTGAGTAAAAAACATTCAAATTTAAAAGAAAATGTAATAATTTCAATTAAATGTTTTATCTAATAACTTCATGTTATATTGTAATCTTATTTGCTTTTGCTTTATTTCTGATTTTTTAATATTTTTTTCTTTAAGTGAAATTGTCTTTTTTAGATTCATTACTTGTCTTGGTTTTATTACAGCTGTTGTATTAAATTAGAGTTTAACAATAAAACATCAATGGATATTTACAAAACACTAATAAATTCAAAAAGTTTCAAGAAACGTTTTATTTATTTATTTATTTTTAAATGTGCGCAGACTCCTACCTTTAGCCTAAATAGTTGATATAACTAAACATTGATTTATAGAAAGCAAAGATAACTAAACATTGATTTATAGAAAGCAAAGATCTCAACCTAATCCGGAGGATTGTGTGTACCGCCCCTTTTTCCACACCAGTTTTTTTTAAAGCACTTTTTTTTAAATTCATTGTAAACACATTTTAAGAAAGTTAATCTAAAAACTAAGTGATGTGGAAAAGGGGGCGGTGGCAACAATCTTCCTGACTAGGTTGGCCGCTCTGACAAAGTTCTGTATTTTCCTGCGTATAACGCGCAGGTCAAACAAGTGAGTTACACACCAGAAAATTTAATTTACAAATAAAGCTATTTTTATGAGAAATAAAAGCTTGTTAAGATATGGCTTTTGCTGTAAATTTAAATCTCCGGTGTATAACTCATTTAACAAACCTGCTCATTATACGACGGACAATACGGTAATTATACAGTAAACCATTCTGTAAGTTGTTTTATCAAGTAGCTGTGTTTTAGTTTTCGGATGATGAAAAATTGCATTATCTACTTGAACCTGAATGAACTGTTGCGTGTTTTTTATATTTATGGTATTTACAAACATTGATTTTATTCGTCATTAGCTTAATTTTCTATAATTTTCTTTTATTTACATCGAGAAAAATAATTATTAAACAATTTCGTGGCAGAAATTATCTCCACTTCTCACTTTAAAATATATTCTTAATAATAAAACATTAAAATTTACTTATTCTATAATAATTTAAACGGTATCATTTAGCAAGGTATTCAGCAGTAAACATTTTTAATACCACTTTTTATACAAAGCAATCTTTATATAATTCTTCCGAAGACTACAAAAATATAATAAGGATTGCAAAATATAAATAAGTGAAGACAGAAAGAATGTATGAATGAAACGAAAAAGTTAAAGAAAGAAAAAAAAATAACAGTATTCAAAATAGTGCATTCATATCTACTTTATTCAAAAGTTCTTACTAATAATTTTTTAAATTAATAAGGAAAAAAAAAAAAAAAGATGGAGTATTATATAATCTTTAAAATAATTTATCTTCATTAATTTATAACCTTTTTTTTTTTTTTTTTTTTTTTTGTACGTTTCCTTGAAATACTCAATCAAAACTTATGTCTAGTAAGATGCTTTTAATTAATAAAGAATATTTATCTTCTGAAAAAGAGTTTGTTACTTTCTCATTACCGATTTATTTCCCTGGTTTCAACATGCATAAATTTATAGCTTGAAGGAGACCTCAAAAAGACTTTTATTCAATTATCGAAGGGTATTTGTTCTGCTTTAACATAGCATTAGCTTCAACATGTAAACAAAATAAATGAGAAAGTACGATAAACCTTTTTTTAATTCTTTTGTATCTAGATACTAGTTTTGTTTACCAGAGAATTAGCTTATAAATAAAGAATTACTCTTATTGTTTGCATTCGTGTTTGATTCTTCGAGTCTTGTAGAATTTGCTTTTTATATAAATTTCTTATTCTATTAGATCTACGAAGATTATTGTTTTAATTTATTTATTTATTTAAAAGGTAATACTGATAATTTTGCTTAGCAATATTTATATGATGCTTAGACAAGTACCTCTCTTTTCAAAAATGATATTTTTTAACAACAAATTTCAGTGTTACATATTTTAATTTAAATGGACAGACCTCCTTTCCAGTAGATTGAATAATTATAGTTGAACGCCGGAAAAGTATAATTTTTGTTTTTACTTTCCGAACACTATAGTGAGGAAAGTATTGTAATCATGTCAAAAATTCGAATTCGAGATTTTGATGTTTCTATACGTTTCGAGGTCCAACGAGTCCGTTTTCACTATTTTTAGGATGATGTATGTATGTGTGTGTGTATGTATGTGTGTATGTATGTGTGTATGTATGTGTGTATGTATGTGTGTATGTCTGTGAGTGAACACGCTAGCGTCTAAACGCTTCGTTCGAATAAGCTGAAAGTTGGTACGTATATTGTAAGTCACCATAGTACGAACCCTATAGATTTTGGTGAATCTAGCACTTATAGTTTTTTTACAGGGACACAAAGAAAAATTCTTTATCATTATGGCCAAGGGACCAAAATCTTAAAAGTGCGATAGCATCTAAACGCCGCATTCAATTGAGCAAAAACTTTATACACATATTATAGGTCACAGATACTCAATCTGTATAGATTTTGGAGAATCTAGCACTTATAGTTTTTTTACAGGGACACAAAGAAAAATTCTTTGCCAAATTTTTAAAAGTGTGATAGCGTCTAAACGCCTTATTAATCTCAGCAAAGAATTTGTACACATGTTATAGGTCACATTTGAACCAACTGTATAGATTTTGGTGAATATAGCACTTACTGTTTTTTTACAGGGACACAAAGAAAAATTATTTTTCTTTATAGCCTATGAGACCAGCGATAGCATCTAAACGCCTTATTCAATTGAGCTGAAAATTTGTATGAATATTATAAATCACTGTTGCACTAACTATAAGCATTTTGGTGAATCTAGCATTTATAGATTTTTACAGGGACACAACGAAAAATTCTTTATCATTATGATCTAAGGGCTCAAAGTTCAGTAGCGTTAAATAAAACCTCGTGTGATATATGGAGAAAATTACTCAAACACTCTGTTATGGTTTTCTCTTTTTTGTTTGTTTAGCAACTCCTCTTTCTTTATTTTATCTACAAAACTGTTAGTTACTCAATGTTCGGAAAGTCGAGTGGAGTCACTCCAGATTTTTTTTATTAGTAAAATGTTTATACATGTTTCACATTTCTTTAATAAAAAAAAGTATTATAAGCCTAAATCTTTTTTTGGTACTTATTTCTACTTACGGAACTAATATCTTATTAAAAAAAGAAAATAAAGCACCTTCAGTTCTTATACAGAGTGGTTCAAATAAAACTGCATTCTGTAGCTACAAAAGGAAGTGGATTGTCTTCAAATTTGGAGTACATACGATTCATGATGCGTAATTAAAGAATTAAAAAACGTGTTAGAATGTATTCACTATGGTGGCGCTTTTCTCAGATAAATGGTAAATACAGAAAATAATATGATACTCACGGGAACAAAAAACAAGTATGATGTAGGCACCACAACGCTTTCTTCTGTACAATTTTACACAAAATTCATGCAATACAAATTATTTATTAAATTATTAAATTATTTTCCATTATAAATGCAGACGATTTTTATCTGACAGAATTATATCACTAAATGCCGAAAAAAAATTAATTTTTTGCCAATATTAAAATAAATAAGATTCTGTTGTTGTTGTTGTTGTTTTCTTAAAAAAAAAAAAAAAAAAAAACCTTTGTTTTAAATTATTACAGGTCTATGGTTCAACCGTTCGTTTTAAAGGAATTGACGAGATCATATTGAAAATAACCCTCCCCCCCCGGGAGGTACTTTCCAACAGGAGGGGGGAGCTATGCTTCCACATGCACAAACTGTTTTTCCTAGTTTACTACTGCTATTATCAATAATTCATATTAATTTTTAAATCACACATTAAAAATAACTCTCATTATGCACATTTATACGAAATTTTGTCCTATAGTTCAATGTTAAAAATTTAGAAAAAATTGGAATACGGCGCCACCTGTTGGTCGAATGATCCAAAATTTAATCAGCACCAGTTCATGTCAGGGTCCGACTAAATACCAAGTTTGGTTAGATTTCGTTCATTGATTCGTGAGATACAACGTCCACAAAACTTGCAGTACACACATACAGACAGACATTTTCTAAAAAAAGTTGAATCGTGTTCAGTACATGCCAAAACGTACAAATCCATCAAAAACTGGAGTTCAAAAATTATCACGAATCCAATGCTTTCTCTCTGTATATATATCGAAGAATGTAAGAAGTGAATAATTGTAAGAGAGCTGCTAAAAGTATATTAATTTCAGCATTAGTTGCAATTTATCAAATATTGTAATATGATTCCATTTTATTTATATATATGCAAAGTAATATAAATGTATATGACGAGTAAATATACCTTAATTCAAATGCAATGTAATGTAATCGAAAAAAATAAAATAAATAAAACCTTCCATTATTTTAAATCTCAGCAACATTGAAGTTACATAAATATGACATCCTAAAGGCGTAGTGTTAAATTTCAAGAACGAAAGTTCATGTGTATATGTAAGTTTGTTTTCACAATAATTAGTGATTGTTTATGAATAGGTGCCAAGTCTCTCGTTTTTCAGCGAAATCTTCATACCGGAAAATTTTATAATTGTCTTCAGTTTAATCATTGAAGTCCAACATCACGAATTATTTTTTTAGCATGCTTTTAACTTGATATGATGTAACTATTAATGTATGTATTGGAATCTTGTAATTAAATTTTCGATCAGCCATGATCGTCCGAATGACCTGAAGTTTTGCGCATGACTTTATAAGCAATGGCAATACTCTACAGTGTCTCCCTTTAAGGGCAGGTTCCAAGGGCAGAAAAAAATCTATTTATAAAACGCTAACGTGCCGGCACAGGATTTTGCCATATTTGTATAAAGACGACTGACAACATTTAATAAAATAATATAAAAATAAAATAAAAAATAAAATAAAAATAAAAGTATTTAAATAATTTGGTGTGTCATTAACCCGACTTTTCTTACCTTCCATTCCAATACTATAAAGATACCTGCAGTTATTTGTTTTTAAGTTACGTTAATAACAAACATACATACAGATCATTTTTTGCTTTTTAGTGCACATTTCAATAAAAGCGTGTTCTTTAATTTTTTTTTTGTTAAAGTTGAATTTTTAATGCATAGGTGCTAAGCCTCCTGTTTTTTAACGAAATCTTCAAATCGGCAAATTGTAGTTTGTTTAATCGTTAACTCTTTGACGCAGATGGGACACCGGTGTCCCTTTTGCTTATTTATTTTTTGACGCTCTTATTACAAATATTATTATTATATGATAGTTTTTTATTATAAAAGAGAGTCTAATAGTTACTATAAAATATCTATTAGATTATCAGAGTAAATTTTTTCTAAAAAAAAAAAAAAAAGTTAAATAAAAGTAGTTTGAAAATTTTTTATCAACAAAATTCAAAAATTTATTTCTAATTAAATTTGATTATTTAAAAAAGATCAGTAATGAATTATTTCTGCTCCTATATCTAAGTAATTGTAAATAAGTGCAATTTGTAAAAATATTTATTCATGGGACGCCCGTATCCCATGATGAATTTACCTTTAACGCAGAAAGGGACACCGGTGCCCCACTCTATATTTTAGAACCAAAATTAATTAAAAATCTAAATATAACATTTTCCACTTATTTAGATCTAAAATAACTTAAAACTATCAAAAAAAAAAATGTAAAAATTATGCTTGATGAGAAATCTGCTTCAAAGGGTTAAAGTCCCACATCACGATTTCCTTTTAGAAATAGCATTGATAAATCTAATTAAAAAATCAGAAATATTGGCAGCTCTGTTAATACACTGTGACTTTCTCGTATTTAGTTTTTAAAATGTAAAATGTACTACAGGGTTTGTACGGGCCTTATTTTTTCCCTGAGCCTCACACCAGTATTCTGAAGCAATAAAATTCATCTTAATCGTATAGACTTATTTTACAATGAAAATCGTTCTACAAAATTACTGGTATAAGACTCAGGGAAAAAAATAAGGCCCGTACGAACCCTGTACTAATTTTTTGTTGTCTTTCTGTTGTGACTCAGCAGCTAAAATTTTGACAGTGAATTAAATACAATGTAAACAGATTTCTGTAATTCTTGCTAGCAAATCAGAAAATAGCGCTTAAATAATGACCTTGTCAATCCCTTTTCAAGATGCAGTGTTGAATTTTTTTTAATAACCGTACTACAATACAAAGTTTTTAATTCATAAGAAACTTTTTTCTTTTGTTGTTGTTGTTTGTTTGTTTGTTTGTTTGTTTACCTGAGCGACATATAAAGCTAATATCCTGTAATATCTGAAACTTTTAATTGAATTTAAGCATCACTGCAATTTAGTTAAGTGTATAAAATTCCGACAGGAGTTTTGTGAAATTTTGGAATAAGTACTACATAGGGATAGTTGAAAATTTTGAAAGGAACTTTGAGTAATTTATAAAAGCTGTGAATTTTTCGATTATTATATTTAATATCATTATTGGTTGAATGAAAGATATTGCTTTTAGATAATAATCTTGTTACAAAAGAAAGATAATATTGCTTACATATTATAGCATAATCATTTGTAGATTTATTACATAAGTAATTTCCAAAGTTACTTTGTAGTTCTTTAATAGAATTAAACAGATTTATTGTAATATGTTATATATGAATAATAATTAAATAATTCAGTTTTATGTTATGAAATCACTAAATATTTCCATTGATTAAAAAACTCAATAGATTTATTACAGAAAACGGAAATTTTATAAATAAGCAAATCAATATCATAGGAAAATTGTTGAATAATATGTAAAATATTATTTTCTGAGGGAAGTTTATATATAGTGCCATTATACATAAGTCTACTTAATTTACTTTCATTAACACTATTAAGATTCCCAGTTGTTTTATGACCATGGCCTCTGTTAAAGTATTTTACAAAGGAAGGATAATCGCACTTAGAGGATACATTAGTTGTGGAAAATATAGACTTTGTCACTGAATTATAGTTACATATCATTCGACTAATTGTAAAAAGATATTTAAATATACGAGAAATATGTACATCTTTTAGTGGAAACAAGCAAGATTTATTATTTACTAACTATTATTTTATTAACTATTTGATTTCAGAAATACATTTAAAAAATTAGTGAATTTCTTTTATTTTTATTGCAAATATAAACTTACGAATTGTAAGCCTATCATAATTAATGAGATAATTTGACTGCAGCTCTAAAACAGTTTTAATAATGTAATTTTTTGATAATATACATTCAGTCGATATTTTACCGTGTATTAGACACGAGGTTTTCTCGTGTATATTATGCTTAAGCGTAGAATAAACAGGTGAATAAACATGGATAGGATTAAAGTTTAATATACATTCACAACTTCATTAATATATTCATTATTAAGGTATAGGGATATATATATATATTATTGAAATACTTCACGCAATATGGGGTTTTAAGAGGAGCCGCTCACTTTTGTTATTGTTAATCTTCATAATCTCTATTATACATGAACAGAAATCATGTAGATTAAAATACTGTAATTCAATCGTTAATTTAATAGGAAGGGCAAAGGAAAATATCTTTTAAGAATTAGAACGACACTGACTAATTCTTAAATGTAATGGAGTAAAATTCTCACCAATATATTTCACATTACGCATATGCTTATTTTATAAATTACATTAAAAGCCTGACAAAAAGAGTTAAATTAATGCCATCTATAATTTCGAACTTTGAGGCATTTGGGTACTTTTTACATCGAGATGAGTCACATTTTTTAAATTTAAGATAGAAAGGAGGAGAGTATAGGTAGCAGAATAAGGGTTCAGGAAAATCCCTATGCATATTTCAATACCAGGCACAATACTGCTGGTTAGCAAAATGTTTCTTGCCAGGCACTGCATTCTTACATAGAACTTTCATAATTTTAAGAGTGATATTATGAAACGTTTAATAATTAGTCATAAAATTAAAATTAAAAATAATTTATTTTATTTAATTTTAATAGTTAAAACTAACTATACAATTTAAAAAGTAATTAATTCTTGATTAAATTAACACAATTCAATCCTTACGTCCAACATTCCCATTAATAATGTCTTCGAATTGAGATTTTTCGTCACGAAAAACTGCCTTATTATATCAAATCAACCTACTTTTTTCTAGACTGTACCGGGTGTTCCATAAGTCTGTAGAAATTTTAAAAATTCATACAAATTGAAAAAATTGTTAAAATTGTTGCGTTAAGTTATTATTATTATTATTATTATTTGAAGGGGATTATTTTTGAAAAAAAAAGTTAAGCTTTCGTCAACAGAGGGCGCTGTACGTAAGTTAATCACATATTTCCATGGAAAACTATATTGATTTGCATGCAAATGTTTAAAAACATATATTTTCTATTCTATGTGTCTGTCATCATCATAGTTTGCAAGCAAATTGCAACACCACTAACTGTGGCTTCAGTCGGTGATTCTTAATTGAGGAAATACTGTTTCACCAATATCACTTTATCCACCAAGCTTCATGTATGCACAGATATCTGGGAAAATCAGAAATGAGCTGTCAATCATAAAAACATGCTATTTAAAGGACTCTGATTTGCATATTTCTCGCTACGCAGCGCCTTCTATCGACGAAAATTGTAAATCTTTTTTTTTTTTTTTTTTTTTTTTCCCTTAAAGAAATAAAGAAAAAAAAAAAACTTCACGAGAATACCTTTTTTGCAAACCGCGTTCAGCTCTCTCAATTCTTTCAATTTTTAAGAGTATTTAAAATGTTTACAGAGTTATGGGACACCGTGTTAATTAAATGTTATTCTCCAATTTTCTTTTACCTAAAAGCTCAGTGCAGATATCATTATTATAGTAAGTGTTGTTATATGAAACCTATGTAACACTAAACAAACATACTGAGTCTAGCGTAATTTTTGGTTTGTATTGATTAGAAAATGAAAAAAAAGAAATACGTGTGGCACTCGAGGACTGCCGCGGTAAAGCTATTGCATAGCATTTTTTATCAACTTATGCAATTATAATTACTTATTTATTTTATTTATGCAGTATTTTTTTTTTCTTTGATATTAATTCAAGTTTTTTCTTTGATATTAATCCAAGTTACACTTTTTGAGCGTGGTGACCGATAAGAAAAGAATTTTTTTCTTTTATTGAATAAATGAGAATATATCCGCAATGAGAATATATCAAAAATATCCGCAATCGATTTGTAGGTATCGAAAACCTCGATGTACCAAATTTGAATGATCTAACTCTATTTTTTGAGAAAAGGTATTTTAATAGGTTTTTAAAGGCCTGCAAGTCGAATGGGGATATTCAAGTTTTTTCTTTGATATAATTTCAAGTTACACTTTTTGAGCGTGGTGACCGATAAGAAAACAAATTTTAATAGAGAAAAGGTATTTAATAGGTTTTAAAGGCCTGCAAGTCGAATGGGGATATTCAAGTTTTTTCTTTGATATTAATTCAAGTTACACTTTTTGAGCGTGGTGACCGATAAGAAAACAAAATTTTAATAGAGAAAAGGTATTTAATAGGTTTTAAAGACCTGCAAGTCGAATGGGGATAGTCAAGTTTTTTCTTTGATATTAATGAATAAGATAACAATAATGATAAGAAAACAAATTTTAATAGAGAAAAGGTATTTTAATAGGTTTTAAAGGCCTGCAAGTCGAATGGGGATATTCAAGTTTTTTCTTTGATATTAATTCAAGTTACACTTTTTGAGCGTGGTGACCGATAAGAAAACAAATTTTAATAGAGAAAAGGTATTTAATAGGTTTTAAAGGCCTGCACGTCGAATGGGGATATTCAAGTTTTTTCTTTGATATTAATGAATAAGATAACAATAATGATAAGATAACAATAATGATAAGAAAACAAATTTTAATAGAGAAAAGGTATTTTAATAGGTTTTAAAGGCCTGCTAGTCGAATGGGGATATTCAAGTTTTTTCTTTGATATTAATTCAAGTTACACTTCTTGAGCGTGGTGACCGATAAGAAAACAAATTTTAATAGAGAAAAGGTATTTAATAGGTTTTAAAGGCCTGCAAGTCGAATGGGGATATTCAAGTTTTTTCTTTGATATTAATTCAAGTTACACTTTTTGAGCGTAGTGACCGATAAAAAAACGAATTTTGATAGAGAAAAGGTATTTAATAGGTTTTAAAGGCCTGCAAGTCGAATGGGGATATTCAAAGTTTTTCTTTGATATTAATGAATAAGATAACAATAATGATAAGATAACAATAATGATAAGAAAACAAATTTTAATAGAGAAAAGGTATTTAATAGGTTTTAAAGGCCTGCAAGTCGAATGGGGATATTCAAGTTTTTTCTTTGATATTAATTCAAGTTACCTTTTTTGAGCGTGGTGACCGATAAGAAAACAAATTTTAATAGAGAAAAGGTATTTAATAGGTTTTAAAGGCCTGCAAGTCGAATGGGGATATTCAAGTTTTATCTGATCTACTTTATACACAAATTTTACGCGTACGGCTATTAACTGTTGTACATAGATGATAGATACCTATACACCTATATATTTTCTCACAAACAGATGTTTACGTATTCGTCCGATTTCAGAGCAGCTCGTCTCGATCCGTGCGAGCTTCGTACAGCCGAAGTCTACCGAAGTCTGCCGAACTGTGTTAGGTTTTTTTTCGTTACGGAATTTTTTGATTCGGTCGCCGCGCTCAAAGCCCGCGATAAAAGCTATACAATAGCTTAAAAAAAAAAAAAAAAAAAAAAAAAAAAAAAAACGAAAGAAAAGAAAAGAGAAAGGTTTCCCAAATGTTTCGTCAATGTCTTAATATATTTATTATTTTTTCATTTTTGTGCTTAAATATATATTAATTCATAAGAATGGTGTCGTTTTAATCTATTTTTTTAATTGTTATTTGTGACTAAACGATTGTAAACGCGGTCATAAAAACTGAATTTGGATTTCCTGAAAACAAAATTAGTTCACTTAAGGCAGAATAAATTAATAAAACTATTTTTCGCGGTTCACAAGAGAAATCATTCTTGAATTTTAAATATTTCAAAACTGAATTACAGTAAATGGTAAATTTAGTAATAGCGTATGTGCAGTATTTCATATTTTTACAGTTCTTGTGTTAGAAAAATTTATTTTGTTCACAGTTATTTACACACAGTTATTACAATATTAACACAGTTATTACAGAAATGTAGGTTGCATAATTACAAATGCAAGATATTTCATGAAAATAATATGATATCCGAATTATCATAACAAAAAATTGTTTGTCAAATAGATTTAATATGTAAGTTGGAAAAAGGGAAAAAAAGACAGCATACATCCATTTTTATTTAGAATAAACACTGAAACCAGTGTCATGTCGAAATAACAAATATCTTATAGTAATTGAATAAATGAATTATGTGTTCTCTTAATGTCTTGTTTGTTGGTAGTAACAAGACAAGAATAAGGTGTTCTAATGAAGAAATAAATCTTGCCGTACATATCCATAATCTTTGCTATTTGGAACGAATTTCGTCTATGGTCGATTTGAAAAAAATCTTAATTTATTTTTTATGATTTTAAAAATATTTATTTCTAGTTACATATTAAAATGAAATTGTTAAATTTCAAGTTATGTCTTATTAACTTATTTATGTAAGTTTTTTACATAAGTAAGTTAATGAGATTAGTTAATCACGAATTTTTTCGTTTAAAAAAAATATTTTCATAAATTCTAAACTGATAAACAAATAAATCGTTAAAAATTTTCGTTTCCATTTATAAAAATGAACCTTTTTTTTTTTTTTTTTTTTTTTTTTTTTTCGGATTCTAAACTTTAATACTGTCTAAGAAACAAACAAAAATATTATTGGAGGAGAGTGTACACGGTTAATAAGATATCATGTTAAAAAAAAAAATGCATTTTAAGATAATGTTAGAGAATTATTCTATTATTACGATAAAAGAATAAACAGGTATCAAACTGACCATTGGCAGACTTCTATTTCTGTTTCTTATTTTCAATTTTATCCTTAATTAATATTGCTGTCACTTATTGGCTATTGTTTTAAAGATTTGTGACAACTATTTTTAAACAGATAAGCGTAATGTTTCTTCACAAATGATGAAAAAGAAGAAAAAAAAAAAAGAAGAATTTACAGAATGGGAAACTGAGTTTTAATTTTACATTTAAAGACCTGTGCATTTTCACGTACTGCATTTTTAACACCACTCAGCTAATACTGTTCTTTTCTAAAATTGTTTAAATTTTCCATTTGCTCAAAAGTTCCCTTTTGAGGAAAAAAAAGTAATATCAGCTTAAAAATTATTACTCCTGTTGAGGTTCTATAAAATTTTATTAATGGTTTGATAAAAAATATGCCATCCCCAAATGTTTATTCATGCATTGTTTAAAAATTATGCGCTAAATAAGGAAAAAGAAAACTGGTTATAGCTTTAATTTTGAACATGAGGGTGGTGTATGCCATCATTGTGTTCCTAAATTAATCCATTGGTCTTCTGGTAAGTGGCGTCACACAAATATACAGGTACCTGTGAACTGTATCTTCCAATAAAATGATTTGTTCAATTTAATTTACTTGTATTAATGCTAAAACAGACCAGTCTTCAATATGTAACCGTTTGTGTAATACGTGTTTATTAGCTGTAATTTTTTTTCGTACTTTATTAAATTTAGTGTAAAACTATTAGAAGTATGTCTTGTCATAAGTTGTCATAAATCTTCCTCCTGCTAAATACAACAATGGGTGTACATGAAAACTGTCTTCAGCAATTCTTAATATTTCAATATGCATACAGTTAGAAATATTGAAACTTTTAATTGAAAAATCCATTAGGCAGCGAAATGTTTAAAAAATATATGCCTGTCTACAACCCTTTAAAAAATGATCTCGAATTTCATTGCTAATTCTAAAAACAAATTCCACCACACTTAATTTTTTGTTCAAACGTGTATCTTTGTAGTCTAAAACCACAGAGTTCTGATTTTAAATCTACCAATCAAATAGGTAATTAGCCTCTTACCGTCCGAAGAAAACTTACGAGATTCGCTTCACAGTACCTCAGTTCTTCACACAGTTTTTCACCGTTACAGAAACATTGTCTTTTCTATCCACTCCCCTCTTCTCTAAAATAAATAAGTCCTTAGAAAACATTGTCAAAGTGATTTTATTGCTCTCTAAAGCCGTGGGATTGGTTTTTGTGATAGCAGCGCATCACAAGTGATCCTATTTCTGAAAAGCATACATCTACGCCCAGGGCAGTTAACACATCGGCTTAGCGAGATGAATATATACGCTCGGAGCAGTTAAAGGGTTAAGTATACTAATTTTTTAATATAATAGTTTTTAAGTAAACAAAATACTTCTAAAAAATCTACTTATTTTTGTTAAGAAATCTTTAATCAACATGAAAGAACTTGTTCAATCATGTATCGAATGAAATGTGAAAATTTTAAATAAAACAGAAAATAAAAATGCGAAGTGAATAAAATTGGCATCATCTTGATATCGATTTTTTTTTCGATAATCGAAAAACATTTCATCGAAATGCTATACCGGCGGTCTAGTTTCCTTCTATAAATCAAAAAATAATTTGTCTGACAAAGAAAGTAATTTTTCTCTCAGCTGGTGAACATAGATATGTTTTTGCACTGATTCATATACATATATATATAGAGAGAGATTATTGAAATATATATAAGCTACTGTAGAAGTGCTAAATGACAAAAAAGAAAAAATCAGTAAAATGTTGGAATAAATTTTATAAATAAGTTATTGTAATTCTAATTTAGAAATTCTAATCTAGAATTATTATAATGTTTTTAAATTTGTGTGTTTTCTACATAATATTCAGAATTGTTATATTGTTCAAATATAGCGTAGGCTGGTTATGGACAGAATTTTAGAAGAAAAAATTAAAATACAGATTAAAATGTACAATAAGATACAACATTTTATTTCATCATAAAAAGTATGCAAACATATATATAATATTTATAACCCAAATTAAATGCTCATAAAAAATAAACATTAATTAAGTTTCTCAAACATTTAATCAAAATAGGCGGTGGATATAAAGCTTATGCTTGACGCATTAGAAAATAAAATAAAATAACAGAAACAATAATAATAATAATAATAATAATAATAATAACAATTATTATTATTAAAAGAAAGAATGAGAGTTAAAGAAGATTTTTGACTTAATTTATGTATAGCAGAGAATTTTAAAGTTGCCATTTTTTTAATGTTTACAGTACAACTGTCTGTGAAATTTATAATTAATCCAAACATCATTTTTATTTACTTCGACAAAATAATAATAATAATAAATAAAAATTCTCATTCTGTGCAAAACATTTTTGGAAATTCACATTTTAATCTGACATTTCAGAAATATTTCTATTTACTCTCTTTATGCATTTATCTAAATAAAATACATTTTAAAACTAGATTTGTGCTATAAGAATTTCTTATCGAAGATAAATTCAGTAGTATAAAGTGCTAAGTTAGATAAACAGATATTTTTATATCTTTTAAATCATATAGAAAAAAATTGAGAAGTAGTTTTCATATCATCATGGAATGAAAAATATTACCCTCTGAATTTTACAAGTCAAATCAAAATAGATTAAAGGTGTAGGTTAAAGTTCACAGAGTTTTAGATGGCACTAGATCTGTGAAATGAGTAACTGGCGATGGTCTGGTAGTCATCTCCCTAAGAGTGATCCGGAAACGTGCCATCACAATTTTGATTCTGTGTGCATTGAATGATTATTTGAGTAAAACTTACCTTGCCTTGAGCCACATGGATTTATTTTTAGATGTCTGTTTGTTCATTTTAAACAATATTCATATTAATATATATCTTGAAGTGTATCTATTGTCAACGTAAAAGGAAATAATCGCATAAATACAGAGAGAACATTCTGAGATTGCCGCATCGATGGTCTAGTGGCAGGGCTGACTTCTGGACAAAAGGGCGCAGGTTCGACACCCGGACACGCGTGGTTGCTTGTGAAGTCTTCAGATGTATACAAGATATTGTAACATTGTATTTGTGAATTGATGTAACATGGATTATTCATGACGAAAGTTATTGTAACTACGGTTTCAAAAACCTGTAAAAAAAATTCCCATTACCAAGTTGTATGATGTTTCTACTAAGCAGCTTCCAATATTAAAATACTCTGTACTAAAATCGAAATCTCTGTGTTGAAATACATATATATATATTTTTTATTTCTTAGAGAATTAAAATATTAAAATTTCGCTTTTAAAATATACACAAAAAACAAAATGCTCGTTGAATAACTGATTTTTGTTTTCTACATATGTTTTCATACAACTTATACGATATCAAAATATCCAACTCACATCGCAGTAGTTTAAAAAATTGTATGTGAATTTCACAATTTACTATACTGCACGCAGAAACATTAAAACTCGATTATGTGTAGGAGACGTCAGTGAAACTTGCAAGGCGACAAACCTATAACAAACGATCTATTTATGGAAAATTTACAATTATAAAATTTCAAATAAAATCCTAAACTAAACATATTAATGTTAACGAAGGAAATTTTATTTCAGAAAATGTGTATCATTAGTTTTTATGGGTGCAATGTGTACATATGCATGTATTATTTTCACAAGCATACATTGGGAGACAGATAATTTTAGATTTGTGTCAATTCCCCTCCCCCCCCCCAAAAAAAAAAAAAAAAAAAAAAACAAGCTATTAAATTTTTAAAATATCAAGAACAAAAAATTGTCGATATATTATTAAATATAAAGAAAGAAAGAAAGAAAGAAAAAAAAAAAATCTTATTTGCTTACGTTGCACAGCATTCAAAGAAAAATAATTGTGTCAAATATTTAAAAAGTTTTTCTGTAAGAATAGTATTTAATGTTGCTTATTTTAATCGATTTGCATCTTTAAATTCAAATCATTTTCATCAGAGTGAATTCATTAGACAGATCGTAAGATGATCTTATTTCTTTTTCCGGAAGGGGGTAAAATGCATCTCTATCTCACAGCGAAACTAATTTCCTGTGTTGTTCCAGATCTTTACATTGATATTTCACCCTAAATTGAAATCTAGAGAATGATTTAAAGTTTAAGGTATTACTTTAAAGAATTTAGGAGATAAGTATTTAAAAGATATGTACAGCCAAACAAATGTGCATGTAAAGATATATATAAACCAAGTAATACAAAACTCACAGGAAAAATAAAAAAATGCATTATTCCAAAATCACTAAACGTAGCTTTATATGGTTTTAATTAAAATGCACAGAAAAGCACGGGATTTATATATATATATTTAAGAAAAAATAATATTTGTTACATTTTTCACCAACAAATCGCGCATTATTCGCAGTATCCCCTCCTATTTTGAAAAGGTTCGCTTTCTCATATGACGCCATTTTGAGAATACTGAAAATATTATAATGAAAATTTTCAATGCGGAACGTCTAAATGCGATGAATAACGACCGTAACACTCATCATTTACAGTCCTAATTATTATACATTGTTAAATGTACTGCGCCACTGCAAAAGAAGTAATTTTACATTTAAAGAACCACTTGATGGACACAGTTTAAACTATTTGCTAATAAATTTTTTGTTACCCAAAAAATTACGATATATTTCTGTGTATTTAAGTGAAAACTGAATAGTTCTACGGTCAGTACTTCTTTAAAACATTTATTTTTTATATTTTCTGCGATTTTTGTATTATCCGGTGTATACATACATACAATCGGTAACAAAAGTGCCCGATCACTAGTAAACATTCCTATGTAAAAAAAGCACACTTCATACGGTTTTGCTTAATAAATCCTTGTCGAATCCTGTTCTTAGTCAGTCTAAGAACACGATTCGACAAGGATTTATTTAACAAAACTGTATGAAGTGCACTTTTTTTACATAGGAATTTTTGCTTGTGTTCGGACTCTTTTGTTAACGACTGTACATATATATATATATATATATACATACATAAAATCTATCTATATAACTCTCTCTATATATATATTGCAAAGAAAAACATTAAAAATAAATTGGTGAGTAAGAAACTTTTAAATGTACAGCAATTTAAATTAAATTTTATTTTAATAATTTAAATTATTTTACACATTGAATGTACAATGCTTTATAAATAATAATGTTTGTTTACGTTGAATTTTTTACGTTGTTACGTTGTTTACGTTGAATTTATAAACAATGGCATCAGATTTTTTCAAATGTCTGTTCTTTCTGAAGAACTAGTGGATAAACAACAACAAAAACATTTTTTTTACACAATTTTGAAAATGCTAATGTAAAAAATCCAGTAAAAGCAAACCACAGTTTCGGTAGCGTTAAGCGTATCATCGTCAACGGAGAATGAAAAGGTGGATTATTGCTCTTATATATAGATAGTGAAACGTATTTTTGAGTCGGAATAGCAGCCAATTGAAATTTAAGAAACTGGAGGTGTTAGACAATAGGAAATTCGGAAATAGGAAGCTATGTGAATGTGAATGGTGGGTGTAAATCAAGAATACGTGGATTTTACGTAACATTTCTAACAATCAGAGAGGGAGGGGTAAAACAATTTCGCAAATAGTGACAATTTTATGAATTTTATAAATATGGAAAACTTCTAGAAAATCGAGTTCATGTATGTGTTCAAGGCTTAAACACTTACAGGAACGAGTTCTCAACCTGTAAGTGCCGAGAACTGGTTCATTTTTTTAGAAATTCCTCATATATATATATAAATCATAAAAATATCATTAATCGTGATTTGGCTGCACCCCTCTCTCTGATTATTTTGAATTTTACCCACCAATTACATAGTATTTTATATACCAATTTCCTATTGGCTAACACTTCCAGTTTATGAAATTCCTATTGGCTGCTACTCCGACTCTAAAATTTGCTTCTCTATCTATATATGAGAGCAATAGTTCACCTTTGTCATACTGCACTGAAGACGGCACACTTAACGCTACTGAAACTGCAGTTTACCTTTATTTATTTAGTTTTTTTTCATTGGCGTTTTCAATATTGTGTAAATGCTTATATACCTATTCAACGTCATGTCTATTTATGTTTTAACAAAAATAATTGTAAATATTTTATCAGTTTATATTTTATTGTTAGTGGGGTAGCTGTAACCTCGAAATATAACTTATTTAATAAGCTTAGTACAGAGCTAATAATCATCATATGTACTTGTTTAAACCATTTATGTTATATTTAGTTTCAGTAATGCGAAATCAAATATGAAACGATAAAATTTTTTAAAGTCTCATAAATTGCTTATATTTTCCTCTCCGACGAATTGACCCTCTCAAAATTTGAAGTTTTATCATTGTTGTAATAGTAATGTCTCCAAAATTAGCAGTATTTTATAAAGAAGCGAAATCTTTTACGTAGATTTTAAATATGACTTCGTTTACCTCAGAAATTTTGTATATAGGGCAAAAGTTGCGATGCACTTGTCCAAGCATCTCAACTGTATCATTTTATATATGTATTTACTTAGCTTTTTCGATTCGAGATTTTAATTTTCAATGAAACCTAATGTTTTAAATTTTTGGGGTATTCTTGAGTGTTAAAATGTGTAAAAGGTGGCGTTCTAGATGGAAGAGTATGCAGAAAAATTCGCAATTTTGTAACGAGCTCGGATATTTTAAGATATATAAAAAGATTCATGAAAGTTTTCACTACCTAGAAAATACATTTATGTATATCTTAATGTAATGTCTATGGATATAGTATATAGAGGTTATACATCAGACATGGATAGCAATAGAACACGAAATTTTCATTATTTTTACATATTTATGTTTGCTATTTTTCTTGTGATGTATGTATTTACGTACCCAAATAGTTTAAAGCGCGATATAGAGTCTAAACATCTTATTCTATTGAGCGGAAAATTTATACACATTTTATAGGTTATCGTCGCACGAACTGTATAGATTTCAGTGAATTTGGCCCTAATTGATTTTTACAGGGACATATAGAAAAAGTCTTTATCATTATGGCCTATGGGTTCACGTTTATGTAGTGTAATTGGGTCTGATCACCTTATCTGAATGAACTAAAAATTATATACATGTAATAGGTCATCGTCGCACGATCTGTATAGATTATGGTAAAACTAACTCGTTTAGTTTTTATTTATTTATTTATTTATCTATTTATTTATTTATTTATCTATTTATTTATTTATTTTTTACACAGACGAAATGAAAAATTCGTTATCATTATGCATTACAGGCTGAAATTATTTAAAATGCGATAGAGTCTAAATTTTTCATTCGATTGAGCTTTCAATTTATATGCATGTTATAAATCACAGTCGTACAAATTGTATAGATTTTGGTCAATCTAGCACTAATAAGAATTCATTCTCATTTTGGTCCATGGGCTCAACATATTTGAAGCGATATAGCGTTAAATTAAACATCATACTATTTGAGAAAAAATACTCAAACACCCTATTATAACTTTATCTTTCGTTTATTTAATGACTTGTCTTATTTTAATTTATTCAAACAATCATTAATTACTTAGTGTTCGGAATAAAATGCTCACAATTTTTAAAAGTTAATAGTGGATGTTTTTGAATAGCAAGTTTCGGAGGTATAAGCATAATAGCAACTGAGTAAAATGAAGTTGAAGCCGAACTATGCCAAAACATTATTATACCCAGCCCACTTCAACCTAAAAAAAATAATAATAATAAAAAAATACGTACAAAATTCACCATAAAACGTAAGTCGCAGTCCTTTGATTCCGTCAAAGTACAGTCGGTAACAAAAGTGTCGGAACACTAGCAAAAATTCCTATGTAAAAAAAAGTACACTTCATACGGTTTTGTTAAATAAATCCTTATCGAATCATTTGCTTACACTGACTAAGAACAGGATTCGACAAGGATTTATTTAACAAAACCGTATGAAGTGTACTTTTTTTACATAGGAATTTTTGCTAGTGTTCGGACACTTTTGTTACCGACTGTAGATGTGAGCGAAACTTAGTGAATATGGATTTTCATTCAAGTGTATTATTAACATTTCTAATAGAAGTGAGGTTTTCGAACTGAGGAGAACTGTATCTAGAAAATTATTCGTTCATTTATATATAATAACCATTTAATTATAATTTAGAATATTAAACAAAAAGGAATTTCATATGGTTCACTACATTACTTAATTCTTTCCATATGTTAGTCACTCATGCAGCTTTTATCATTCAACCTGCTTCATTGTTTAATCATTTCTGCTATAATTACAGTTTTTAGTTTAAAACATCCTATTTTAAATCTTGTATACGTTTTTAAATATAAAGTTTTATTAAATAATTATAATATTTGTTTTAATTTTTTTTGTGTATTTCTTATATCTTTAAACGCTATGCAGTAGATATTATTTTTTAATCTATAAAGATAATATTTTAAAATATCATGTAAACCAATATTACATGACATTAAGTGGTATGGGAGCTATATAAAAAGGAATAATAAATTTGAAAATAAGCTCATTTTTCAATGACGACCGATAGGCGTCCGAAAGCTGTTTAGTTATGTAATGATCTCTTTAAAACAGTATGCAATACTCTAATAATCGTTAATAATTTGTCACCTATATAAAAAAAAATAATACTAATAATGCTAGTAAACCCATTTAGAGAAAATATGTATTACTAGTATATGTATTACTGTGATTCTCAGAGCTTTATGTGATCTTGAGAGAATCACATAAAGCTGATACTCTTATTGATTCCTATCTCTAAATATCAAATTGATTTTCTTATTTTATGTAAGATCTTGCTTATATGTGGAAACCCGTCGTTCATCATTCCCATCAAGAAATTAATTTCCGGCGCTGCTTCTGGAACTGATTAGGATATTTCTCGGCTGAAGCGAGAAAATATGATAAACGAATAATAAAATTAAGAAAGAGTTCTGAAAATCAGAAAATTATTTGATATTATGTTATGTTAAATAACTATTTTTTTTTTTATTAATCGACAGTTTTTTTTTTTTTTTTTTTTTTTTTCCTTTTATAATATAGATTCAGATTACAGTAATTTTTTATTTGTGATTAAACTTTATAAAACTGAAAGAAAAAATTCATTATATCTATATTTATGATTATTTCCAAATCTTTAATAAAGTAAAATGATTTAATTCTTTAATTAATGCTACCATATTTAACTTTAAAAGAGTATAATCTATATAATATTTATCAATGTGGACCAGTTTCAATTTTTTTTTTATGTCGAAACGATACGATACGCGAGAATAAAAAAATAATATTTATGCACGAACAACATTTAAGCACGCGGACTCAGCTCAATGGACTACTAAGAAAAAATGACGACATTTGTCTGATGAGATTATTTTACGAAAAAAAAAAATGTATTTTTAACAGTTGTTTCTTTAGAATCTTTGAAAACGTCATTTTAAACCTATCATTATTTTAAAGCTATATACAGAATATGAACTTTTGTGTCACAAACTGACTAAAAAACACAATCATAAAAAATATAATCCAAATAGGAATTATTTTATTTATTTTATTTATTTATTTATTTAAAATAATAATAATAATAACAAAATTAATAAAAAGTCATCGCCAACATGACGACAAAAATTTAAAAGGCGTCGTAGGAGTGCCATATTAAAATTGTACTGCCTTGGAAGTATGAAAATTGGGTCGTGAACCATGAATTTCATTTGGAAAGCTTTCTTTGAATGATTTTGGTTTCTCTATTGTACAATATTAATTTGGTTTTAATAATAATTTGGCTTCTGGTAAATTAAAATTTAATTAGGTGGTGAAATTGGTATAACATTTATGAGTTTCAAATTTTAAAGGTAAATAAGAAAAGAAATAAAATGCGAATATTTCGCACTGGTTTGCTAGTAAAATATATTAGGGAATATATGTTGCCTAACGTATAAAATTTTGCCGAAAATAGTTTTTTATATTTTTTTATATAAAATGAATTATTTAATGGCACATAACGTTAAGATAAAAATTAAATGTTTATTTATTTACTTGTAAATTAAAAGTTCATTAAGGTTTGGAGTAAACAAATAGTACATGGGCAAAAATAATATTTGAGAGAATCTATAAATAACTTTTATTATTTAATCTTTCTAATAAGATTTTTTTTTTTTTTTTTTTTTTTGGCTAGTCGATTTTATGACTTGTTTTATATATACGAATTTACAACGGCAATTGTTTACACTCCAACTAGCGTATACATTGAATGCTAATATCGTTAATTTTTACACATACATTCTTTGTTGTCAAGTATCAAGAGATCAAATTCTTGTCTATTATTTTATTTTTATTTACTTATTTATTTATTTTGCTTGATGAAACGTCGCGATTTCTTCTTTATCTGAAATGCTTTTCAAAGCGGAACAACTATAGTATTTCCCCACAGCTGAATTTGGCGATTTATTTTTGGCGATTATGGCTAAATCATAAATCTAAAAATCGTATAGCATAAATGATAAAATCATAAGCTAAATTATAAATCATAAATCCAAAATAAATAGCATGCAGGCTGCCATATTATATCGCAAACAGGTCAGAACGACATCGTTATCGTTCAAATCGGCGACAAAGAAAAATCGCCAAATTCAGCTGTGGGGAAATACTATAGTTGTACCTTCAAAGCTTCTCATACATATGTTAGAGTAAACAACAAAAAAAAAAAAAAAAAAAAAAAAGGAGGGAAAAAAAAAAACCCCTCACATTATCTGAAACAATTTTAGTACATTATTTTATTTTATTGACGCTTAATTTAAATATTTTTGGGTACGTTTTCTGTAGTATTTCATCAGTAAGTAATACACTACCTCAACTTTATCAGAAAACGTAAGTTAACAAAAATATCCCGACATTAATTTTTCTATATTCATTGTAAAATTCATTAAGCGATATTATTTCTAATGTATTACTAAAATATTTTGTTTACAGTTCATAATTCGTTAATTACGCAATTTAAAAGTAAATTGTTAATGAAAGTTTACCTATTAAAAAAGAAAAGAAAAAGAAAAGGAACAGACTATTCACAAGAATTTATTTTGTTTCAAAAGAATCAAGCTAAACTATGTATTATGCGTCCAAAAATGTGTAGGATAGTTATTTTAATACCTTATTGCTTTCATTTTTCTTTCTTAATAGCACCATTCAGTTTCTTTAACAAAAATTGTATACTCATTTTTGTAATATTTTGCTTTAAAATACAACAACGAAAATACATCCAATTATTTCTAATTAAAGATATATTTTCAATTTTTAACTATCTCAATGTAAATACACAATTTCGTTAGAAATACATGATCCACAAAATCTTATGAATAAACTCAATTATAATATAGTTATTTTAATAATTCAAATAATATTCTTCAATTTGAAAAACAAGCATTTAGATAACTAGCTTTTCCGAAATTTTCTTCTTCATGATTTATGAGATAAAAGATAAATAACATACCCGAAACAGGATGACAGTACATTACTCCTCTCTCCATGCAATGAATCAAAGATGGCATTAATTTCATGAATAAAAAATAGCTTTGACTACATGTGTAACACGATAAAAGATAAGTTTTACATATCATTTATAACTGTAGCAGATAAATATGTACTACTATTTTATCTAATTCAACTTATATTTTAATAAAATTAAAAAATTTTGTGGCAAAATAAATTATTCTTTTGTTATTTTAAATGCTAATTAAAAAACATCTTTATATTAACAATAAAATTTTCGTCATCTTAAATGTTGATTTTTTTTTTTTAGAAGGTGTATTATTATTTTTATTTTCTCCTGATCTTTGGGTATTTGTGCTTTAAGAAGTTCTCAGTAAAGAATTTACTATCTGCAAAACAGCATCCTTTTCTCCAAATTCTTATGTACATAGTGCAATTTACTACGGTATGTTTGTGAATCTCAACATAATTTAATTGTTGCCATTTTTTTTTTCGACAGAATAAAAAATAAATAAAAACATACATTTATTTAAAATGAGGAAAATAAATTAGAAAAATTAGAAAATAAATTAGAAATATCAGTCGTAACGTTACAAATAAGGTACCAAATGAAAGGAAAAATTTTTGTGAATCCGATGGATTAAACATAGCTTATCAGTCTGATAATTAGATTTTTAATATTAACTAAAGTCTGAATTTTAGGTGGAAGCAGCAAAAGATTGCATGGAAACCGTGAGGAGAAATAAAAAAAAAAATCTTCTTCACATTAAGTCACATGTTTTTGAAATGGGATTAAAAACAGCAGTTTTCAATTTTTTTTTTTTTTTTCTCTCTCACGAACACAAACATATAATATACAGCCTCTACCACATAAGACCAACTTGCATTTCAAATTTCATCAACTGTTTTGGTTATTAAACAAAAAAGTTACTTTTTTTTTTTTTCCAATTAAATTTTATTCTAAATTTGAAAAGACTTGTGTGATACGATACATTAGGAATTTGGGTTTTAAAAGTTTTTTTTTAATAGATTATTATATTAATTTAATTTTTATGACTTGTAAAACACTGATTTATTTCTAAAATCCACAATATTCTCATTAGTAGTGATAGAGTATAAGTAGAATATCTCAATAAATCCCCCCCCCCCCCCGATATATATATATATATAATAAAGAGTAAAGTAATTTTTAACAAGCACGATAAATTAAAAACATCCACATTAATTGTGTCCAGACTAAATAATAGACCTTTACATTTCTAGGCGATAAAACTAATGTGTGAAAATGACAACTTATTTTTTCGTGTATGATCGTAATACGAAATCTCTCTCTCAAAAACAAAAAAAATATCTATAAACGCAGCAAATTTCTGTAAAAACCAGAAAACTTCCTTCATAAAACTCATGTTTTCTAAAATTATAGAAAAGTTTCAATTTTAATCTGCATCTGTCAAAAGACACAATTGTTCTGTAAAATCTGTAATAGACTTGCCAGTTATTCGAATTTATTCAATCACAGTGTTAGGCCTCACTTTTAATTTTATTTTTTACACTAATGTATTTGTAGAGTAATATTCTTCTTATTTTATCGTGAGTACATATTGTTGAATATTACTCACCAAAATTTTCAGTGTGAAAAAAAAGCGGAGCCTAACGCTATCAGAAATAAATTAGAATAATTGGCAGATATATTATAACATCTCGTGCATATTTCATCTGGTGGTTACATACTTTTTTCTGATTTGCACATGAAACATGTGGTATTAAAGCAGAAATGAGAAATGTTAGTAGGAGAAAAAATTTTGTTTTCGTTGGTACGAAGTAATATCGTTGCGTACAATCGGGATTTTCGGAAATGTCGTCGTTTCCTCTTTTACGAAGAAACAATGAGTCCGATGTGCTATGGTAGCGGGCTAAAATGCGTTGTTCTCCGGTTCGATCCTAAGTAGTAGAATTGGAGAATTTTATTTAATGTGGAATTTTTAATTGTGTGCCCTAAAGAGAAATAAATGTTGTGTACAAATATTCTGTCAAGTGTTCTGTTTCCAGAAAATGTTTTTTAACGTATCTTTCGTATATCATACGGATATTTTCTGGCAAATTTGCTGTTGGAAATATTCTATAACATAAAAGGAAATTTTTTAATAGTTTATGATAATAAACAATTGTTGATTGCTACAAGTTTTTTTTTTTTTTTTTTTTTTTTTTTCAAATTATGGTGTATGTTAAAAGTTTTGTTTACTCATTATAGCTAGCGCGTTTTTTCTTACTTATTTCTACAGACAGCACAACATATATTTTGCAATTTGGGATCCATGCGTTATTTAAGAATCAGTTACTAATATATTTCATGTAAATGAAATTTTTCACAGAAACTGATTTTAGTTTAAATATCACCCAGTGATACACTACATTTTTCAGAAAAAAATTCTATAAATACAGTTTTTATTATTTTATTTTTCATACCTGTTGTACTTTCGTACGGTAGTGCGATCCATAAATGTATTTTTTTTTATATATATATAAAGTATAATCTGACTTACAGATGGATAAAGAAATGAGGTGAAAACGTTTTAATATTACCATTTTATCGAATATATTGCGAAATATTAGGTGTACCTGAGTTTCCCGTTATTTTAAATAAATTAAACGACACTGAAACTTAAAAAAAAAAAAAATACTTTTATTATATTTTATCAAGGACTTCGAATTTCGACTTCGAATGATGAGGGACGGAAGCACCTATGATCAATCACGCATCTTCCTCTACATAAGGGTGATGGTTAACGGGAAGGATATCCGGAAAATTAATTTCACTGTGAAAGGGGAACAAAAGACATTAAATAAATTTCAGAACTCATCAGAAATAGAAAGCGTAAAAAATAAATGTGAGAATGTTTAAGGACATCATTACACCATAATTGAGAGTTTAACAAAAGTCACAATTTCTTAAAAATATATTTCTTAAAAAATATATAATTGTTGTCCAGAAAAAATTACCAGTGTCAGTCTTTTATATCAAAATAGCACAATTTTCCGGTATATCTTATATTTAATTTGTTCTCTTGTTATTTCAGGAGTGCAAATACACTATATATTTTAGCCAAAGTTTTGTCACATAGGTTAAAAGGTACTAACTATGTAAATAAAAAAATATATATATACTTGTTAAATACTCTGTAAAAATAGTATATAAATGCGTTTCAAACCCAGAATATGATTATGAGATTTATTTTATTTATTTAGGTTCATTTGTATGTGACTAAAATGCATATTCATGGAAATATAATGTGTTTTTTGTTATAACAATAATAGTTTTTTGTACAATTTCGCATGTAGTGTTTTCAGACCAATGCAATACCATTTTTTGGAAACTTAACAAACTACATTAGACTCAACACACTTCAACTAAAACATAAAAAAGCGTAAATGTCTCATGAAACATGAGCTTTATCTGTTAGATTATTTGTTACATTGAACGCACAAGCGTAAACTTAAAATATAATAATATACCGTCATTAGAGTACTGATAAATTCTACCAAAGTAGTTGTATGCTATTGCATTGTTCCTTTCGAGAAGTCGATTTTTCCTTCTTTTAGATATTTAACAAAGGTTCAAATTTCCAAAAAGGTTACACTATTTTTTGTCTACTTTATACAATTATTACCTTTATCAAAAATAATACCTCATTCATATTGGAACGAGCATTGCATATAACGAGATTATATATATATATATATATATTGACTGTATATCTATATATATATACAGTCTGCAGCAAATTATTCGAGCTTTAGTAATAATTTCTATCTGAACTAGTATGTTAAGGCCACCACATGACTTTCTTCTATATTTTCCTATACAAATTCACTCAGTAAAAATAATTTATTATAATTATTTCTTAAAAAAATATATCTTCCATGATAATGCAGACGATTTTCATATTATAGAAGTCGTATAACACTAAATCAGTGTTGTGCAAGTTCACGAAAAAAAAGAACTAGTTCAAACTCAAGTTCATCGTGTAAAAAACGAGTTAGTTCGCGCTCAAACTCAAGTCTGAAAAAAATGAACGCGCTCAACTCAAGTTCATTTTTAAAAAGGAGCGAAACTCATTAAAAGTTCACTTTTTTTTTTTTTTTTTTTTTTTTTTTCTAAACCGATCTTATCCTCCGTGAACACTTTCATAGGTAATTTACATTTTTTAAAAATACCAATTACCATGAAAATTATTCGTAATTTAATGCTTAATTAATCTTATAAACTTACAACTCTTAATTATAACTTATTAATTTAATTGTGGTAAAAATTTATTTACGGACACTTCTGAATAGTGGATTCACTGTTTTTGTGTGGTTTTCTATTCTCAAATTTCCAATACGTTTGTTTATGGGCATGAGAAAACTTATTCATAGGAGACGAATTCCATCATTCAGAGATTCCGTTGTTTTGAAATATATTTTTTACCATGTTTTGATTAACTTCGATTCTTGTTTGTTTGTTTGTTTGTCCAGTACAAATCTCGCAATCGATTTTTAACTAACTTCCCGACTAGCTAGACATTTGAAATTTTTAGGATGGCTCAGAACAAGGTGGCAATACATATTTTTATCCCTTTTAGTCAACCGTTTCAGGCCCCTACTGCCTGCAGAAGCGTTTATATGATTCGACAGAAACTTTATTTAAGTAACTTTCCGACGAGCAAGACATTTGAAACTTTCAGAATAGTTCAGAACACGATGGAAATGCATTTTTTAATACTTTTAGTGAACTGTTTCGGGTTCCTGCTGCCTTCGGCAGCGTTATCACTACAAAGCATGCAATCAATTTTTAACTAACTTCCCGACTAGTTAGACATTTGAAAATTTCAGGATAGCTCAGAACACGGTGACAATAAATTTTTTTAATACTTTTAGTCAACTGTTAGAGGTCTCTACTGCCTTCGTCAGCGTTTATATGATTCTACAGAAAATTTATTTAACTAACTTCCCGACTAGCTAGACAGTTGAAACTTTCAGAATAGTTCAGAACACGGAAAAAATGCACTTTTAAAAGTACTTTTAGTCAACTGTTTCGGGGTTCTGTTGCCTTCGGCAGTGTTATCAGTACAAAGTTTGCAATCGATTTTTAACTAACTTTCCGACTAGCTAGACATTTGAAACTTTCAGGATAGCTCAGAACACGGTAAAAATATTTTTTTTTTAAATATTTTTAGCCAATTGTTTCAGGTCCCTACTGCCTTCTGCAGCGTTTATATGGTTCAATAGAAAATTTATTTAGCTAACTTCCCAACTAGCTAGACATTTGAATCTTTCAGAATAGTTCAGAATGCGGTGAAAATGCATTTTTAAAAATATTTTTAGCCATCTGTTTCAAGTCTCTGCTGCAGTTACCAGTACAAAAATTTCAATCGATTTTTAACTAACTTCCGGACTAGCTAGCTAGCCATTTGAAACTTTTATAAAACTCAAAACACGATAACAATGAATTTTTTAATACTTTTAGCCAATTGTTGCGGGTTCCCGCTGCCTTCGGTAGCGTTTATATGATTCAAAAGAAAATTTAAAACATGGTATATAAAAAGTTCCTTTTAACTTTTAATTATTTTTTAATAGTGTAATGGTTTGACTTAATTCGTCTTTATTTAATTGCAATTAATCTTTATTTGATTGCACCAAAGCCAATGTTGGCTTTTAGTTCTTGGATAAAACACTAGAAAATGTCGCTTGCTATTTAGAGTACTATAAAGGAATAAGCATGAATTTTATATAAAGTGTGTAAAAATAAAATAAAAATTTAAAATCAAGTGGGTTTTGGAATTTTTTTATTTGGGGACCGCCACTTAACGATTTGTGATATTTCATCCAAGGTCCCTAAGACAAACCAGTAAATTGTGTTAAAAATATTTAGCTAATTCAAAAGGAAACTCAAAATAAAATTAAAACGTTAATAATAAATTTAAATAACATATAATTTAATAAGAAGTAACTTATTAAACAGAAAACAATTGTTAAATTCACAAAGGGTACATAAATTGCCCATTGGAAGAAAAATCTCAAAATTTTTAGTCTTCCGTTTAAACGAGCGTGGAATAAAAAGGTACAGCTTTCTTTCTTTCTTTTTTTTTTCCGGATACCTACAATTAGAAGCTATAATTCTTAAAACATTTATTTCTTTAAGAGAAATTTTGTAAAAATAAGTGCATTTTTAATACTGTTTCCAAATAATGTGTACACATTTATCTTTCTGTACAAGCTTGTTTATCCTTTATATATACAATGCTGCTGATAGAAAACTGTAAATATTTTTAAAATTTCAATTATTATTATTATTACTAGCAGGCTTTGCCCGCTTCGCTGGACATTAAACTTAACTAAGTTGTCAAAATCCCATATCTTTATTAATAACCTAAGTTATCTCTGTGATTGGTAGAGGTTTTTCTCGCTCGCAACGTGAGGAGTCTGGGTCCCCCGTTCGGCAGCAACTTTCACACTTCTTACTTCCCTTTCCTCAGCGGGTGAGTTCGAAGTTTTTGCAAAATCACACTAATGCACATAATGCGTACACTTAATCAATATCCACACACCAAAATTCGCCATTCTAAGATAATTCAAAGCGAATTCAAACGGAAAACCATGTTTTTGCACATGTTTATTGCCCTCCGACTCCGAGAAGGGGGGTGGGGGGGATTTCAAATTTCGTGAAATCCAGTTATAATAAGTGCCGGATGCATACAAACAATTTACGCACAAATTTCGTGACCATAGAAGTCTTTAATAGAAAATGTTATAAATAAATAAATAGAAAAAGCACAGCTTTAGTATGGGACCCCTTTGGTGAATTTAAATATTTTAAGCCATTTTTGCAATGAATTGAATTGGCTATCTCAATTGTGCAATTAAAGATCTTGGCGAGAAACGTCCGAGCTACTTCGGCGCCAAATTTCAAATTTTGCCAAAGGGATCCGATACTAAAGCTGTTCCTTACACAAAATAAATAAATACAAAAAACAAAATAATAAAATAAAAACTCTTTTTTGATATTTACAAAATAAAAATAAAAAATCTTAAGAAAATCCAAATTATAATCATTTACAATTAAGGGGAGAACATAAAAGAACCTCATAAGGTACATAATAACAAAAAAATTTTTGTTTTACTGCAGGAAAGAAAAGTACTGCTTAATTAAAGAAAAATATTAAACTAATGCCAAATATCCCTATGAAAATATTTATCCACATACAAATTCCTGATTGAAATTTCATTTTATTTCTGGAAAATAAAAATATGTATAAATGCGTATATATAAATAAATATAAAACCTTCTACCGAATCTGTGTTGAAAACGGAAAAAGGGTAAAATAAATTAGAAATATCAGGCCTATATTTATAAATTTGATACCAAATGAAAGGGGTGATTTTTCTTAATTCAGGGGTGCTAACAGGTTTTCGATGCGACAATTAGATTTTTAGAAAATAACTAAAATATGAAATTTAAGTGGCAACGGAAAATGGGAAAAATAAATTAGAAATATCAGACCTGTCGTTACAAATTCAGTACCAAATGAAAGGTATGACTTTTCTGAATCCTGGGGTGTAAACAGTTTTTCGATACGACAATTAGATTTTTTTAAATTAACTAAAGTATGAAATTTAGATGGCAACACTTCATTTCAATCTTTTCATAATTTGTCGTGCGAATTACGGGAATAAAAAAGTTTTAAAATAAAAAATTTATTTTTATATTTTATTTTTCCATTCAAAGTGTTTTAGTGAAAAAATATTTATAGCGCATGCGCTGTCGTTTTTTACCCACAATTCAAAAACTAATCAAAATTTTGAAAATTTCTATAGATATAATTTTAAGTTGGATGAAGACATAAGTTTCTGCCAAGCGCCTTTGAATTCCGTCCAGCCGTTCTCGAGTGATGCCCGGACAAAAAAAGCGACATACAGACACAATGACACACACACACACCTAGGCAAAATTTTCTGAAGTCATTTTCGGCTTTCATGGAGTGTGAAACGTGAAGATATCGCAAAATTTTTTGATTCCGTCAAATTTATAGACAAAAGTCTGATTTTATTAATATAGATTGTTGTTGTTTTAATTGAGTTTTAAATAGGAAAAAATATTTAAATGTCTAAAGAGCCATTATACACATATATCTATAATATCATATTTAAATTCATTTATTAATTATTATTATTTAACTTATTTTATGTTATTTTCTTATTTAATTTAATTTTAAGTTTTTTTTTTTTTTTTTTTTTTACTATTATAGTTATTCCATAAAAATATGGTTTTCATTAGAATATTTCTTTCTAAAGGAAAAAGAAATGTCTAATGACAATACTTTATTATATACTTAAGCAAATCAAGACATGAAATAGACTAGTTTAAGTAAAAATACATTAACAGTAAAAATACAAAATACTGATTGCAGAATCTTTCAATTGTGTATATTTTCACACATTCCATGTTTGTTATTTACATTTCATAACAGATTTTTTTTTTTTTCGAAATTTTCATCTGAGAGATTTATTCCTCACGTTCCAAAAGCCTCGGCACCAGCGATGAACAGCCTTTCTAGCCTATACAAGTTTCGGTGAAAACCATGGAAAACTCCGAATGGCTTTGTTGATAAGTATAACAAGGGATCGAACCCGGCACTTGTCCACCAGTTTCGACAGCTGAACCTCTCCACCACTTTACCGTGTTATTATACTGATGTCAATATTTTATTCTAATATTTTACGATTTTGTGTCTTTTTCAATACATTAATTCCAGTAATCCAAATTTATGTGAAACAGTATCATGTTTTGGCACGTTATGAAAAACTTTAAATTATTTTCTAAGTTTTTAAAATGGGATGTTGGTATTTATTAATGTTCATGCCGGTACCATAAATGATATATTTTAAACTGCTCTAACTTATTTGTGATTAAATATTTCTCATAATGTACATTTATGTCATATTTTGCCTCGTTGTGTAATATTAAGAGGTTTAGTCGACACTTTAGCTATCTTCACTTCTGGCATCCAAATTTCATGTAATTAATTCTACGAGAAAATTTGTTATGCAAATTACTCATTAGGTAATACTTTTTTTTTTTTTTTTTTTTTTTTTTTTTTACTTGGTCTTTACATAAAAAAAAAAAAAAATTCACAACAGTTAAAATAATTTTTGTTAAAATAAATAAATAAATAAATAAATAAATAAATAATAATAATAATAATACAAAGAATTTTATAAGTTTTTAATATTTCATTTTGAAATCACAAAATGTAAAAACTGATGCTGTTTTAAAACTAGTTCGACTTCTTTATGAGGAGAAAAATCGCTATAATACACTTTTTATTTATGCTTATTTTATTCATTTATTTGAATAACTATATTTATTTATTATTGTTAATTTATTACTATTAAGTCTTAAATATCTGCAAACAAAGCGATATATTTTTCAAGCGGATCTTTGACTTACAAGGTCAAGGCTCTACCAATTGAGCTATCAAAGAGTCAAAGATCCGGAGTTCGACTCCCGGTCCAGGCATTATTTTCACTCAGTCGTAAAAATAAAATTTCAATAAATATGATTTTCTTCCGCAGTTGATTGTGTGATTTTAATAAAAATTGTATTTCTTTCTCCCATTTTCTAATGGTGTTTTCCATTTCCTGCGGCTTATTTTCTGTCGAGCTATCTACATGATAGACCAGAGATGTTTCTGCCTAAAGGTTGTCTGTGTGAGTAATGCTGACCGGGATGTCGGCCTGGATAGCTCAATTGGTAGAGCCTTGACTTTGTAAGTCAAAGATTCGGAGTTCGACTCCCGGTCCAGGCATTATTTCCACTCAGTCGGAAAAATAAAGTTTCAATAAATATTATATAATATATTTATAATATATATGGTACATATTAGATTAATACAAAAAAAAAAAAAAAAAAAAAAAAAAAAAAAAAACTAAGTTTATTTTTATTTTCTAAGTAATAGCTATAAAATTCTGCATAAAACAGAATTTAATGGACTAATTTAATCTATTCTTCTATATTAAGGCAAGCAATAACTGTGTTTCATTCCCTAGCATTGGTTACTATATCCTTTTTTTTTTTTTTTTTTTTTTTGGTGTGACATGGCATAGGAGCCCCTTCGAGATTTTTAAATTTTTGTTGTAATTTTGGTGATGAACTAAAATGGCTACAGAAATTGCGTAAATGAAAATTTTGGTAAGAAACGACCGGGTTACTTCGATGCCAAATTTCAAATTTCGCCAAGAGATTGCATACTGAAGCTGTTCCTTTCCTGTAACAAGATTTTTCGCATTTTTTTTTTTTTTTTTTTTTTTTTAATTATTTTTTAAAAAAGTTTGCACATGTTCATGTTTTTCGGCATACAAAAAAATGTATATATATACATTTATTTATTTTTTGCATTAAATTGTTTTTTCTTTTTAATAATTTTATAGTCAAAATGGGGATTTTATTTAATATATTTTGAACGAATTATACTTCTGAAGCACGCTGTTAGCTAGATTTTGTCCTGATTAATAACTGCACCAGTGTTTCATAAAACGTAATAATCCAGACTAAAAATCCGGAGAGTTGCAATAACAAACTTTCAGTTTTATATATTTTGTTAATAACAAAAATGTTTGCATGTTCTTTCAACATGATAGATAAAAATTGGTAACAAAATTGTTGACAACAAAAATGACAACAAAATTGTTGTCTGAAAGAAATATTATGACCTGTCGTACTAAAAAATCAAATATGCTTTAAACGTGTAGAAGGCTGATTTTTACCAACTATGTGAAAAATACCAGAGCCGGGAATCGAACCCCGGGCTTTCCGCTTAACGCGCGGATGCTCTAACCACTGAGCTACAATAGCTGATATCCAGCTCGGCACTTCTCACATAATTTACGTTGGCAAGGTCACCGAGTCTGCATTAAAGCAGCTATATCAAGTGACAAATTTAAACATGGCATAACTCCAAACGGCCACAAAATTTCAATTCAGAAATTTAATACATCAACCTGGAAATTAATTTTGATAGAATGGAGTAGAAGGCTGATTTTTACCAACTATGTGAAAAATACCAGAGCCGGGAATCGAACCCCGGGCCTTCCGCTTAACGCGCGGATGCTCTAACCACTGAGCTACACTGGCTGATATCCAGCTCGGCACTTCTCAGGCGGAAGGCCCGGGGTTCGATTCCCGGCTCTGGTATTTTTCACATAGTTGGTAAAAATCAGCATACTACTCCATTCTATCAAAATTAATTTCCAGGTTAATGTATTAAATTTCTGAATTATGCTTTAAACGTTTTTAACATTGAAGTATTCTCGTAACCTACTACAAAAATGTAACAGTTACGACAAAACGATAAAAAATTCAAATGTACTATTTAGTATTAAGAACCTCGCAATTTCTCTATAAATATATCTTTTTCTTAACTGTTTTATATCTTTACAAAATTGATGATGGAATTATTCGAAAAAGTTACAAAATGAAGCAAACTATTTGAATAACTTCTTTTAATCACATCTTCAAATAAAGATAAAATATCTTTTTAATCAGAAAAGCATTTAAAAAAATGTCGCTTAAAAATTCATTTGTTGAAATATTTCTTGCGAAAACATTTTAAATTTTTTGCATCGCTCGAGGTCTTGAGAAACATGTACTTTTTTTTTTTTTTTTTTTTTTTTTTTTTGAGAGAGAGAGAAAAAAGACTTTAATTGTTTTTTTCATGACACATGAGATGTTTTCATAATTAAATGTGACATTTTTGAAGAAAGCTATGCAAGAAAGTTGTTAATTTAATCTCATTTCTAAATTAGGTTCTTAAGTTTATTTGATATTAATGAAGGTGTAAAAAATTTTCTTTCTCCATCTTTTTTTTTTTCGCTTTTGTTTACTTTTGAAATTAATAAGTTAATAGTAAAAATTTCTTAAGATAATAGTTAAAAATATATTTTTTGTAGTCCTTTTAAAAAATAAAATGTGTATAGAATACTAATTAAATTTAAGCATTAAATATACATTGTTCACCATCAAATTTGCAAATTATTCACATTAAATTTCGTAAGAGATTTAACATTTATGCATTCTGATTGCAGTATGCTGTGCCTAATGCAGTACGCAAAGTTTAAAAAAAAAAATGGCTATGCGCTAGGTCTAAGACCCTATGTGTTAAATCTAAAAAAGTGGTATTTATTTTTGCAATTTTTTTAAGAAACCGCTATATCTCAATGTGATAGCCTTATAAAAATTTATACAGACAATTAGAAACATTCATAAGCACATGCTATAGTAAAAATTCATATCATGTATCACTTTTTAAAGGTGATACAAACCATTTTGATTTTTTTTTTTTCTACCCTTTTCTTCTTCAGGACAAAATTGTATCTGCAATATATGAGGTATAACATGTTTTTTACACTTCCGAAGACCCAAGATAATTCCTCAAGGAATTTTCAAGTGATATGATAAAACATCTAAAATCACATGTTTTCAAATATTTATTGGTAGATAGTGTATATTTACATGTAGGCGAAATATTGATATTTTATACATAATAAAAATTTGGTGTGAAACAATCACACGACTTCCATTACTCAATATTAAACACATATTATATGCATTTTTTGATATTTTCCAGTAAGAGAAACTCGATACATATGTAAAGATATATAAAACACAGTTTACACATCAAGTTAAATAATAACACACAAAATAAATAAATAAATAATTAAAAAATAATAATAAATAAAAAAAAAGATATTTTTTTAAACACCAATTTATGGTGTCGTGCTACTTGCGACCGTGCGATTTCCGAAATAGGGGATTATCGTGCGTTTTTCGAATGGGACACCTGTTAGCTTGCCCTCCTCTTCTTTCCCCTCCCAGAGAGCCCAATTTCCCTCTCCTAATCTATAAAGGGATTAACTGTTTTTGTTATAAGTTGTCTGGAAGAAAAATGATATATTCGGACTTTGAAAGTCAACCCTTCTCATTTTTATTTGGGTATGTCCCCTCTCTGGTCATAGATAAGCTGCTTTTTAATTTTGCTTGTGTTTTAAACAGGATTATTGATCGTTATATGCGCTGATAAATGTGTATGGATGCTTTTAATCTGTATTCAAAATACTTTGTGTGTGTGTATATGTATATATATATATTCTAAGTATTTAAAAAAATTATTAAAAACTACTTTATTTATCAAATGTGAAAATTTTTAATACTTAATTTGTTTAATAGAACTATTTGAGCTTTTAATTGAAAAACCAATTTTTAAATATTTTTAATTAAAAAGAACAATTCTATGAATGATTAAAAATAAAATTAAATAAATAAAAATAGTTTTAAAAAATTAACTAAAACGATTAGATAAACAATTTAATTAATAATTTTTTTTTTTTTTTTTTTTGTATTTCTAATGAATTGATTGAGATTACTTAATGGTAATGTTTCGTTTTTCAATGGGGGGAAAAAGAATATGTTTTAAAATAATTTTAATATTGAAAGTTTATATATATATAGGGGTAGATAGATATAAGGATTATTATAATTAGAAAAATTAGTTAAAAAGGTATTTAATAAAATATTATAATATATACATAATTTTTAACAATTAAATTAGGTACATTTTCTTAATATATTAATATATACATTTATATTAATATTTATGAAATTTTAAAATTCCAAATTTACTTAAGATTTTTAACATAAGCAATGAAAACACAGGAATACTGGAGTTTTTTTTTCTTTCTTTCTTTAACTAAAACCTAATATATGTGGGCAGAAATCAATATAAATTTGAAAATAATTATATTTATAATCTACATTTGTTAATAATTTTTTATCGCTTGATTATTATTGATTGTATAAATATTTGTTCCTGCTTATAGCTTGGACTGTTGGTGTTTGGTGTTTTGGGAGAAAGGCTGATTGACTACTCTAGGGTCTTAGGCCTAAGGAGTAGTGCCCTCTGTGGTGGGTCTTTCTAAAGGGCCCTAGCCCATATTTATGCAAGTTTCTGAGAAAACCATTAAAATATTTTAATGGCTAGGGCGACTACCATGCCCTGTGGTCGAGCCCGGCATCTCACGTCTACCAGCTTTAAGCGTAGAACCACTTGGCCGCTAGTAGGCCCTACAGCTTAGAATAAAAAAAAATTAAAAAATCTGTATGAGTAAATATTAAATTTATTACAATTTACGCATGTCCAGAGAGGGTTCTTATTTCTTTTGTTTCAAGGTAATTAGAAGAATTTCAGACACAATTCAAGCTTGTTTAACATTCAGAATTATTGCTTTTTCTTAAAAACTTGCTATATCAACAGTCATTAAAAAAAAAAAAAAAAAATCTATAAAATATTTAAATGCAAAATATTAGGCTATGCTTTATTTTACTGGTTAAATATATAATACAAAAAGCACAATACTAAATAAATAAAATACACAATGTTGTATTGCAAATAAAATGATTTATCAATCAAAATGATCTATCAATGATTTATAAACCATGAATTTTTAGAAGCCTAAAGTTTTATTTTTATATTAATCAAAATGTTATAATAATGTTTCTCCAAAAACATTAATATGTTTAACTATACAATATTAAGCATAGTTAAAAATAAATTTCGTAGTAATATATAAAAGTATCACCGTATATTTCGAATGAACATAAAACTAATTCATAATGAAATTTTAAAAGCCTAAAGTTTTGTTTTTTATATTAATCAAAATGTTGTAACAATGTGTTTTTCAAAGAACATCAATGTATTTACTTTTCAAAAAATCTTTATAAACTATATTTTATTAAACTAAGTTTTTATATGACAATTAAATTATAAATATAGGTTTTTGACATGACGGTTTAAACCATGATTTAAACCGTCAAAAATTGTCATGCGTCAAAAACCTGCCAACCCTGATAACAAATATGAAACATGTATAACAGCATAAAATAATAATAATAATAATAATAATAAATTATTAACATTATTATGCAACATCTATGGATTTAAATAACTATTTTAATTTTAATATAAAGGTTAGAAATATAATTCATGTATAAGAAGTTTAAAATAACATCACAATAATTATATTGTTTAAAAAGTAAAGTTATTAATTAAGATGTTTACGATAATAGTTAAATTATTGAATCAAATTGAAATTCATTTTAACGAATGTCTTTAAAAGTACAATATGACACGTTGCCTAACACAATTTTTAATATCCTTAATATTTCTGAACTTGCAGATGGTCTAAAATCTCATTTACATTATTATCATTTAATTAACATGTTAATTAATCAAATCTTTCAAAGATTTCCCATTAAATTTTATTTCTCGCTTGCTTATTTTTTTTTTTAAAGCCATTGTGGCCGTTGCTCATTCTTCTTCTAGTGATTATTGTTTTTTGTCATATTTTGTTTACATTTATTGCATATAAACAACAACAATATACAACTCATAATAAATTTTTCATTATATTTTGCCTTGTAAAAGGCTTTATTTCTAAATGCAAATATTTATTAATTCAAGTCTTCCTTGATAATGTATGATTATTGTAATGATAAGTCAGTACTTGATGTAAATAAAAATTAACTTGATGTAAAAAAATAAAAATAATGTATAAATAAATAAAAATTAACGTGCAAATACACACATGTAATAATTAAAAAAAAAAAAAAACACGTTAAATATGAGGACGTTATATATATTTTCTTCCGAGAGATTATTTATAAAAGCAATAAATATGACACATTTTTTTTTTCTTGTATGTATATAGTCAACTGTAAAGGGATTAAGAAAACATCTGCCTTCCCCCCCTATGAATCAGTGTATGTCAGTCATAGAATATATATATATTAACAATAGTTTTATAATTGAAATATGTAATTTCACTATTACGGTGTAAAAAATTTCACATACACACAATATATACATATACATGCATACAATGTATTTTCATACAAATTAAAAGCATCCATATACATTTATCCACACAACATAATCATGTATCTTAGCAGAAATTTAAAAGAGATTGCTTAAAAGCTGTTCGTTCGCTTTCGCTACCAATTTATCTTGAACGAAAGAGGGAGCATACTCAAATAAAAATGAGAATGATGAACTTTCACAGTCCCACTTAATCGTTCTTTAATTACTGGCAGCTTTTAACAAAAGTAGCTAATCCCCTTTATCGATTAGGGAATTATGACTGTGCTCTCTGGCACGATACCCCCTTATCTTAAAATGGGGAAGGAATAAGCTGCCAGGTGTAAGATCTGTTCGCAAATAGCACGGTTCGGAAATCACAAGCTCGGAAGTAGCACGTAACCCAATTTATGACATCTAAAACTGCACTATCTAATGAGGATGACCGTTAATTTTTCTGTAATAACCACATAATACATGAAAAAGGTATCTAAAATGGATTTAGTAACAATTTTCAAGGAAATTGTTAGAGCCGTTTTTGAGATACCAACATTTACCAAAACTTGGCATACTGAATTATTGACAAAAAACAATAATTACATTCAAAAGGATATTTGAAAAGGAGTTAATATGGTGAGTTTGAAAAAAATCCGTACAGACGTTTTTAAAGGAACGCACTTGTGAGACCTGAAATTGAGCTATTTATACAGGACACCTATCAATTTTTCTGAACTAACCAATTAAACCATTCGAAAGGACATCTAATAGCGTGTTTATATAGCAATTGTGAAGAAAATCGTTTAGGCCGTTTTTGAGATACTGGCTTACGGTCCCACTTCCGGTTTCCTATGTCCCGCATCCGTTTTTTCTATTTTCACCAACGTTTGGAAAATTCATTTGTACACCTGTCTTGTCTCAATTCTGAAGTTTCGTAGTTCTATCTTTATTAGTTTCCGAGATATGATAGCCAGAAGTTTCCACACATACACATACATACATACCCACACACTGACCAATTGCCAAAAACTACTTTTTTGACTCAGGAGGCCTTAAAACGTGTAAATCATGTGAAAACTCGATATCGAATTTTTGGACCAAATACAATACTTCCATTACCTACGGTAGTAGGGTAATGGAAGTAAAAATACTATTGCTATGTTTATACAACCTTTTTAAAAATATTATTTAAAATTTTATACACTCTGTAACCATCACAATTTTTATACATATTGTGTGAGTGTTCACACATATGTTCTTTAAAAGTTTATTTATTTATTCAAATTTTATAGATAACAAAAAGAGAAATTAATGTAGGTAATAAGAAAAAATCTTTTTAAATTTATCTAATTCAATTAATTATATAGAATTTCCTGTTTTCTTTTCAATATCAAAAATGTTTCATTTAATAGCATTTCTTTGTCTTTCAATAGTTACAAGCACATTGTTCTCTGAATAAAATAAAGCAATTTTTATATCGGGGTTTTCGGAAAGTAATTTTGTTTATACTTCTTCCCCGAAAGAATTAAATCATTTTAGCTATAATTATTTATTTTGAGAATGTAATTCAATAGTTGTTTCCAGCGTATTTCTAGCATATGTATCTATTAATAAAACAAAAATAGTCATTTCAGTTAATATTTATTATGCTTGTGTTTACATTAAAAGCTATTATTACTTTTCGAGCAGATCATTATAGTTCTAAAAATAGATTTTTAATGGATGTATCTCGCTGCATGACGCCTCTGAAAAACCGTTTTTTTGTACGTTGCTATGATTGACACCTGGCGCAGCTTTTTAATGCCAAGTCGATCTGATTTTAGTAACGACTTTTTATATTCAAAAATTTTGTATTAAAATATATTGTAAAGACAAGGAAATAGTTTGGCATTCTTTTGGTGGAATTTTAACGGTGCCAACTTTTTCGGGTAGCATTTTTTTCACTCTGAGACTGGCAGAGCTCCTATAATCTTCGCTTAAAAAAGAAGTAATTTTGACGGCCTCCTCCTCTCCTCCCGTACCATTTACCGTATGGAATTGTGTTCTTTTCCTCAATAATTAACAATATGTACCTGATTTAGTAAAATGACATTTATTTTCGTTCTATCAATAAAGGACCTGTTCAAGTGATTCTTTCTTTTGCTTAAGTGAGTTTCTTTCAGCATTTTATGACGGCTAATCAACTATGGATCTGGGTGTGATTTTTTCAATATTATACATATAACATCTGTTTTGAAAAATAAAACACATTTTGCATTTTAACAAATTTCATTACATAAACATCTCAAATGGGAAAAAATCAATAGCCAATTAAAATAAATAAATAAATAAATAAAAAATAAGATAATGCCTTTTATACCCAAATATCGTATGTACTTTAACAACTTAAGTGATGAAATCTTTAAAATATTTTCGTGTGACATTTTAAATAAGGAAATTCTAAATAAAAAATATTTAGAAAAGCGTTTCTATTTAAAAAACGTGAAAAGAAGAAGCAGTGAAGTAGTTTACATTATTTTATAGCTTTTCCAAATAACTTCTTCATCGATTTAATAAAATGAGAAAAAAAAAAAAGAGAGAGAGAGAGAGAGAGAGAGAGAGAGGAAAACATTTTACATTTAAGAGAGAAAGTTGTAATTAACATGAAATATTGTCATGCATCGCGTTTCAAATTTTGGAAGAAATTGCGAAAATAAATATTTCAGTGAGAAAATTATTTAAAGTATTATAAGAACTATTTTATATATTGGTATTTTTTGTTATTTTATGATATTTCTCAGCAAAGTTAAAAAAATGAATCCGACTGCACATCCACTCCGTAAATATACTTTTAGAGTGCCTTGAAACTGATAGATTTACTACCATGTCATATTTTCGATTGAAAATAATAATACTTGTTTGCATACAAATACTCACAACGATGTTATGATGCCATATACATTTTGTGAGGTATTTATTTATTTATATTATTTATTTATATATATTTATATATATATATATATATATATATATATATATATATATTTATTTATTTATTTTTAATTAATTTAATTTATTTGTTTTATTTATTTATTTATTTATTTATTTGATAAGTTCAAATGACATGAGATTGCCTAAAAAAGAGGGGGTGAAGAGTATATCTATCTATCTATTTATTTATATATCGATCTATCTGGATGTCTAACTATCTATCTATTTATCTAGGCATATAACTATATAATATGGGATATATTAGGCAATGATTGCTACTGTACCGAAATCTATGTATTTGCTGATTCAGGCACAATAAGACAACAGTATCTGAGTGTTTCTTTTTTATGTACTCGAAGCGCATTCCTGGATATCTGGAATTCAAGCAATTGGAAATTTATATGTAGCGAGGAAGAGATATTTATGATTCTTTTTTTTTACTTCCATTACCCGAATACCGTAGGTAATGATAGTATTGTATTCGGTCCAAAAAACTCGACGTCGAGTTTTCACATGATTTACTCGTTTAAATGTCTCCTGAGTCCAAGACAGTAGTTTTTGGCAATTGGTCAGTGTGTGGGTATGTATGTATGTCTATGTGTGGAAACTTCTGGCTATCATATCTCGGAAACTAATAAAGATAGAACTACGAAACTTCAGAATTGAGACAGGACAGGTGTACAAATGAATTTTCCAAACGTTGGTGAAAATAGAAAAAACGGATGCGGGACATAGGAAACCGGAAGTGGGACCGTAAGTCCGTATCTTAAAAACGGCTCGAAATATTTTCTTCAAATTTACTCTATAAACACTCGATTACATGTCCTTTTGAATGATATAGTTGGTTAGTTCAGGAAAATTGATAGACGCCCTGTATAATTAGTTCAATTTCAGGTCTCACAAGCTCGTTCCTTTAAAAACGGCTGTAGAGATTTTTTTTCAAACTCGACATATTAATTCCCTTTTAAATATACTTTTGTATGTAATTATTGTTTTCCGGTCAATAATTGCCTATACCAAGTTTTGATAAAAGTTGGTATCTCAAAAACGGCTCTAAAGATTTTCTTGAAAATTGTTACATAAATCCTTTTTGGATATCTTTTTCTTGTCTATTACGTGGTTATTACAGGAAAACTAACATTGATCCGCTTCACTAGGCAAGTTTAGATCTCGGAAATTGGTGTTTCAAAAAATATCTGTCATTTTTTCCCCTTATTTTTTTACTCAGTAAACTCTGTTATACTTGTTATGTAAACTCTGTAAATTTAACTGTGTAAACCCTGTTTTACATGTCTTTATATCATCTTTCTCTCACAGAAAATTTGCTTGGTGTCTACTTAGTTATACCAATTTTATATCTTCTGATGACACTATTTTTTAAAAATGCACGTAATACGTGTAATATCGGGTAATGGAAGTCGTGTGGTTGTTTTACACCATATTTTTTTTTTTTTTTCTGTTCGATTTGATGTTCTTTTATTATATTTACTTGAGTTCGAGGGAGAAGGGGGTACTATAGCAAATGACAATTATTTATTATTTATTATTTATTATTTATTATTTATTATTTTTCTTTTTCACGTCTCCGTACCGGAAATCATATTGTTTTTCTGATAAAACAAAAATTTGTCACCTTGGCAAGATAAAAGTATTAACAATAAAAATAAATATGAAATTAATAAAAAATAAGCACATTAAGTATTCTTAAACCTGCAATCGTTAGATAAAATTTAAGATTAATTACTTGTGTTCATATATTTCGTAAATTCTGAAAATTATACTTTAGAAGTTATTGTAATTGTTTTAAAAGTCATGACAGAAATGTGTGTAGCGTTAGATGAAGAATTTGACATAAATTAATTAATTAGAGATTATTGATTGGAAATTTACACAATTATTTATTTAAAAAATAGAAGAAGAACATACATCGTTGATTCAAATTAAAGATAACTTAAACTTGTAATTTTGTTTTTAAATATACAAAATGACTCAATTACTTAATACTTAAAAAAAAATTATAAAGCATTCCCATACTTTAATACAATTTGGAAAAAATAATTTGTACTTGTAGGGAAGATTTTGACAGTCAATTGAAAATAAAAAAATAAAATATATCTGTGGGGTTTTTGCCAAAAACCCCACTGCCCAGTATAGAAGAAGAGAGATGAGACTCAGATTACGAGGATTCTTCTGCCACAAAAAAATGAAAAAAGAAAAAAAAACTCTCTCTTGTTTCTGGAAGAACATAAAATTAAAATAAAGATGGCATAATCTATTTCATACAGGATAATTTTAAAAACGAAGACAATACATCGTATAGACTCTTAAAAGATAAGTATTACAGTGGCATAAATTTTCACTAATAAGTTTTTGCTTTCTGGAGTACAGTAATGTCATGTAGTACGGACGCCATTTTTCTTTGCGAGTCTGAATGTGTTTTATCTATGTTATGCATACGCATTAGATGTGTAAACTCTGAGAATATGCCCTGAGCACATTGGTGCGGTTAAAAATAATTCAATTTGAGCTATATCATAATGTATATGAACAATGATAAAATTGTGTATTTTCAAATGAACTGGAACTATCATGATAAATTGAAGTTCCTTAAAATGAAATGAATAACAACTATGATGATGGACCATCGCACAAAGAATTATTATCTTCAAGTTCCTCGTCAGTGGGTAAGTAGTTTTCCTTAAACTATGTGAAATGATGGGAGATGCACAATTTAATAATAATAATAATAAATTACAAAGGAAAAATTATTTTATTCACTAACTACTAAATAATATTATATATATATTAGTAGAATCACTAGGGTAATATAAAACTTTAGTTAATAATCAAGAGATAAAAATAATAAAGAAAGTAAACCATATAAAGAAATAAAAAATAAAATAAAAGTTATCTTGAAATGCATTTAGGAGTACTTGTGTTTTTTTTTCTTCTTATATTGTTTAAATATATGCCTAGATAGTAATTATGAAGAGCAATTGCAATAAAATAAATGAATATCCAAAAAGAATATATATATATATATATATATATATATATATATATATAAATAAACAAATAAAGAATGAGTAAACAACAACAAAAAAATTAGATTCAAGTCCATTAGATTAATGGTCAATTATTCTTTAAATATCGTGATTGCTCTTTATGATTTTTTTTTCAGATTAAGCAGCGACAGCTATTTAATATATATAAATATATATATATATAAGCAAAATAATTAAAGCCAAAGATTAATGAAAAATTAATCCCAAGACACACGAGGACCTTAATCACGGGAGCTCCCCCATGTAGGGAAAGGAATATGAGACATTTCTGTCGAAACGATGGTAATTTAACAAAAAAAAAAAAAAAAAAAATTCTAGACCCCCAACTTCTCACACATGAAAGCAAGACCATATAGCAAACGAATTTTAATTAATATAAAGCATAAAAAGCAGTTCAGTTCAGAAATCAAGCACAAAATGTAATACATCAACATAAAATACAAGAATATCAATAATACAAGAATATATAAATACATACATTGACAAAATATGGAAAATTGAAAACCACCCCCCATTATAAACACAGAACCCGTTTCAGCTAGTAGGACCACTTACCAGCACTTAAATGTCACCCAAAATGGAAAAACAAACCTTCAGTGGGATTGTCATCCAGAATGCTGAAATGTTTATTGATTAAAATAACAGGATACCGGTTAACAGTTAGTACGTTTTTGAGATTTTTCATAGCCATTTTTCATATATATATATATATATATATATATATATATATATAGAGAGAGAGAGAGAGAGAGAGAGAGAAAATTAGAGAGATAGATAATTTGATAGGTTAAATATATTTTTTTTATGGTTTAAAAATTCAACCTGGGATCTTGTACGGATTTTCCCTATATGATTAATTGGCCGAATTTTATAGGGGGGTAAAACATAGCCTACACAGTACTCACGAGGGATTATTTTATTTTAAGGGGGAAAATAGCTTTCTTAGCAAAAATGTCTCCAGTAGAGAATGCTGGACTCAGTCAATTTATTTGTCTGCAGGAACATGACTGATTTTTACTAAAAATTTCGTGATTTTTCTCTCATGCATCGACCTCTGTTACAAATATTTTCCTTAAAAAGTAATTTTTCCCCCTTTATGCATTTTCCCTTATTTTAGTAATAATGACTTTTACTCAAACCTCTTTAAAACGTATTTTATTCTTTCCTTTTTTATGAACTTTTAAATTATTTGCAAATTTATGAATCACTTTGTATAAAATATATACACATTAATTAGAATGAAAAATAAGCAAATACCAATTTACTTCATAATGTAAAATGCACTATTTAATAAAATGCAAAGGAATTATATACAAAAAAGAATCCATTTATGTCAGTTAGATCTATTAATAATACGCAAAACTTATCTTTTATCGAGTTACACTTGTAGCCAAAGCAATTTGTTTTTTGAAATTGATGCCATCTTTGATGCATTGTTTCCTAAGAAGAAAACTACATCGTTGCGCTGAATGGAGGAGGTCATTTATCACTGATCTAGAAATGCATGCTAAAGGAAAATTAGAAAACAGTACTTCTGTGTAATATTCGGGCTTAAGAGTAACGTACACTTTTCTGAAAAAATCATAGTAATTATATAATTAAAGTTGATCGGACGTATCATTGAAAAAATAAAGAGAAATAAAATGACAATTCTAGATAATTTTTCTGTGGAGGATATAGAGTTTCATTTAGCTGCTGTTGGCAAAATAAATTTGTGAATAGATTAATTTCTGAAAAAAAAAAAAAAAAAAAAAAAAACGAAAAAACAATAGCTGATCCCTCAAAAAAGTAGAACTTCCATATTGAGAAATCAATGTTTTCTTGTCTGCTAAAAAAGAAGTTTCTAATCAATCATTTACCGGTCCTAACATTCTAAAGCTCTCTAAAATTAAATGGTGCCTACCAGCCTAAACGCTCTAAAACGCCCATGTTGCTGTCTCAGTAAATCTATCCAACAACAACTACCAAAAAATTTTTAAGAATTTTCTTTTCAAGTTGAAAAAAAAAAAAAAAAAAAAAAAAAAAAAAAAAGAATTGTGATCTATTATACTTTAATAGTTATGATTTTTTTTCTTCTGCAGAAAGAATATACTGTCTGCTATATCTACCTGCATGTATATTTAGCAAATGTTATGTAGGGCATGTATTTTTGTGGAATTTGTACTCCGAAGGAGTCTGCACCGTTCCTATCGCCTTCTTACCATGATAATAATTTATTCTATGCAATAATTATGCACATAAATGTATATCTTATTTATTCGATATATCGTAATTTCATATTTAATTCTATCATAATGTTGTTTTATTCATTAACTTATATCTTAACTATAACATACATATCAGGGCAGAAAATTTAAATTTAGCTGAAAATCCTGTGGATGGGTAGTGTGATAAGGACAAATTAGTAGATCGTTGAATTGCAGTTTTGAAAAAGGAATATAAAATTTGACTATACCAAAATATGCTATCTAAAATAAAAATGAAAGAAATGTACTCAAATGTATTTTTACTTTCTCTTACCCTTACGGTAGAGAAAGTATTTTTTAGGGTAAAATTTTCGAAAGTGAGTTTTTGTTGTATTTACATTTTCTGAGGTCGCCTAAATACGAAAATCATGTTTTTAGCAAATGGTCTGTGTGCGTTTGTCTGTTATCAGCATATCTTAAGAACAAATAGTAGCAGAAATTCCAAACTCGGTATTCTAAATGTGTATCATATAGGGATGCTACACTGAGATTTTCGTTGAGATGAAGCAAAGGGTTCGTGTATAGAGACACTCAAAAATATTCAAATTCATTACGTCTACGGGGGAAATTGCAGGTAAGTCGAGTTTAACATCTATAGACTGCACTAAACCAAATGATCGAATATATATTTTTTGTAATAGATACTGTCAACTGGGAAAAATTTTTTGTGTACGTTGGAACCTCGCCTCCCCTCCACCCCCGAGGAGAGTAAATTTTCATGATGGGTATCTTTCAAAACAGCTCGCCAATACGTTTAAAACGGATGGTTGAACCATCGATCAGCGATAATTTAAAATAAAGTTATTGATTTTTTTTCATTAAAAAAAAATATACATATATATATATATATATATATATATATATATATATATATATATATAATATTGAGAATAAATTTTACTTTTTTTTGGATATTTAGTGTTATACTACTCTTAGGGTAATTTAAAAACGAATAATTTTAGGAGATCCAAATGTTGTATTTTGAAGTTAATATAAGTTTGGTTGCTGGAAAAGTTTGATCAAAATTGATAAGTTTCAATGTATGTTGCGTGTGAAAATTGTCTGTATAATTTTAATAACAGAATTAAATTCCATATAAATATAGTGCATTAATGAAACGGGGGGTTGAGGGGCGGTAGCCCCCCTAACACAGAACTAATTATCATATAAAACTCTTCCGAAGCCTAATTTGAAATGTTTAACATAGGTTTACATAACAGGACTCGTAATCTTACCTCTTAATCATCAACCTAGTATTAAATTTCAAGGTAAGAGAAAGTCGTGTGAGTAACATACCAGAGTTCTTTATGATAAAAAGAAAAAAAAAACGGAAATAGAAGAGAAGAAAAAAAAAAGAAGGAAAGAAACTGACTTAACTCTGATAGTTCTTGATTTGAACCCTACGTACATTCTCCCATATTAACCTGCTGTTATAGGACTGTGTTTTGCAATATAGAATCTGTCTCTCTCTTTCTTTTTTAACACTTTCCAACAAGGTTGAAAAGTAATTTTACATAGAATGGAGTAGAAGGCTGATTTTTACCAACTATGTGAAAAATACCAGAGCCGGGAATCGAACCCCGGGCCTTCCGCTTAACTCGCGGATGCTCTAACCACTAAGCTACCCTGGCTGATATTCAAGTTCACTATTGGATGTTTCCTGTATAAAATGGAGGAAATGCCACCATCGGTTTATATACTGGGACACTCAAAAGTATTCCAAAGCATTGCGTTTTATGAGAGATATTTCTATAAATCAAATTTTAATAATTTTAATTTCCACGAAGTTTTAGGAAATTAAAATATGTTATTTATATGCACAAAAGAATGCTTTGCATAGAATATAGCATGATTAGTATTACATTTACAGGGTGGCACAAAAATATTTAGTTATAATAAGAGCTATTAATAAAAAATTGCTAGAATTCTACTTTCGTTTACGTTAAGCGTTTTTAACACTTTCTAACATTTTTTAAGTGTGAATATGATTTCAGTTTTGTGTATCTGCCTGTCCGCCTGTCTGTTTGCCTGTCTGTCTGTCCAAGCTCTAACTCCCGTAAATATTTATGGAATTTCTTGAAACTGATGTATGATATTCAATTTCACTATCGGATGTTCCCTATTGAAAATGGAGTTTATACCTCTACTGGTTTGTGTACAGGGGCACCCGAAAGTATTTCAAAGCATTGTGTTCTATGAGAGGTATTTCTATAAACCATATTTTCATACCTTTACTGTAAACATATCTGAATGAAATTGAAATATGTTATTCAAGTTCACAATTGGATGTTTCCTGTATAAAATGGAGGAAATACCACCACTGATTTATGTACAGGGACATTTAAAAGTATTCCAATGCATTGCGTTCTATGAGATATATTTCTATAAATCAAATTTTAATAACATTACTTTCCACAAAGTTTTAGGAAATTCAAATATGTTATTTATATGCGCAAAAAAATGCTTTGCATAGAATATAGCATGGATAGCATTAAATTTACAGGGTGACACAAAAAATCCATTTATATTAAGAGCTATTAATAAAAAATTGCTAGAATTGTACTTTCGTTTACATTAAGCGTTTTTAACACTTTCTAACACTTTTAAGTGTGAATATGATTTCAGTTTGCGTATATGTCAATCTGTCTGTCTGTTTGTCTACCCGCGCACTAACTCCTGTAAATATTTATGGAATTTCTCGAAACTGATATATTTTATTGAAGTTCACTATCGGATGTTCGATGTTGAAAATGGAGTGAATATCTCTTCTGGTTTGTGTACAGGAACACCGAAAAGCATTCGAAAGCATTGTGTTCTATGAGTGTTTGTTTTTTTTATAAATATTTTCCCTATAGAATGTTCCCCATTTAAAATGACATTAATTGCTCCTGCATAACTAGTTTGTTTACAGGGACAACAACAACAACAACAAGAAAAAAAAAAAAAAAAACCAATGCATTACGTTTTAGGACAGAATTTTTAGAAAGTTATATTTGAAAATCTTTCTGCTGTAAAAATCATAAAAATATTGAAATGTATTATTAATATTCTAAAATAATGTTTTGTATCGAATATGATACGATTAACTTTCTGATTTACAGGGCTACACTAAAATATTCAGAGAGATCAAAACTGTAATTATAATCTAATAGCTGCATTTTCTTTTTCGTTAAGCCTTTTTAACACTTTCCAAAATGCCTAAGAGTAATTTTAAAATCAATTTGTCTATCTGTATAGTTTCAGTAATTCTTTCTGTTCTGTGATAACGTAGGCAAAGCATATTAAAAGTTATTCGATACAACAATAGAGTTTGAAAGTGTTACTAATCAATGCTTTTTGCAATTTTTCTTTATTGATTTTTTTTTTCAATCACGCGGGACACTTGCAACTAAGCATTGGCTGGGGGGTCGCCGAAATCATGATCATTTGTGAAGGGGAATCCAATAGCCATTCATCGCTACCCCTAAGGGACCCTTCAGACACTGGCAACATACAGCAACATGAGCTTCAAAACTCATAAATTATCTATTGTCCGAAAGTGACCCTTGAAATTCTGCACATGTTTTAAATGAAGGACATTACTTTTTATTGCTTTTTTACAAAAGAGACCAGTTTCCATGCAATTATCGCACCAGGGGGTTTGTGAGCGAGCGCTCGAGCGAGCTTCGATTCTCATAAAACACATCAAAGAAATATCAAAAGAAACCGAAGTTGAAGCTTCCAGTTGCCAGTGTGTGAAGGCTCCTTTAAGGCTGTTTTCCACTAGCGGTTAGTTGGAGCGATACTTTTCAGAATCTTTTGATGTGGTCAACCGGGTTCAAAACAACGAACGTGGTTGGAAGTCTAGAGACCTAGCCCCCTGCTGAGATAATTGAGGGGCCAGAGGCAGATATATTTTTCAATTTTCATGCTTTCCTTTGAAGTAACTGCGCAATCTAATAAAAGAGGGCTACAATTGATGACAAGACATTTGGATCTTTGTGTCGGAAGTGTGATTAATGGTTTTTTGACCCTCGAAGTTTCAACCTAGTGGAAACCAGCCTTAACAGGAATAACATATCTATGCCTAAAGTAAAATGACTCTTAAGTATTAGCTTACAATTTGAAGACTTTCCGATGGTTGGTACGAAGTTAGTAAATTAAGTAACAGGCGATATAGAAGTATAGCAGAAAGTTTTGTGATGGTCACATGATACTCGTTAGACTTGTTAACAGTTTTTAACCTCCTGTTTTCTTCAATATGATTGGACAGAAGAAATGTCTAAGTAGTCGTAGATTACTTTTAAATTTTAAAGAAATGTCATATTTTTTAATTAGATATACAAATTTCTTATTCACAAAATTTTGTTAAAATTATTTATTTAATGTAGGCTTTAAATTAGTCATTTAATATTTTTGGGGTATATTTCTATAAATAATTTTTCTTTTCATTCGAAGCAATGTATCTTAATGTTCCCCTGTTGAAAGAAATTTACTTTCTTTCTCCGATAAATTCTTTTTTGATATATAGATAGAAACGATACCGCAGGAATTGTTTTTCGATGAAGAGCTTTTCGATTATCGATTCAAAAATCAATATCAAGATGATATCTATTTTATTCACGTAGCATTTATATATATATCTGATCTATGTAACATTTGAGTCATTAGTTTTGAATTCGATTGAACTGTTCTTACAAAGAGAAAAATATTTTTTGCTAACAATGTTTAATAAAATTGTTTTCAGTATATTAAAATACGGAATGCCTAAAAATATCAAACAATTTAAAATTTAATTTTACTCTAAATTTTTAACCGTGACATTAGGTTTTTTCTTAGAAAGAAGCGTATTTAAGGGTTTACATGGGTTTTGAAAAAAAAAAAAAAGAAAAGTAATATTAATAATAATAAACAGATCAAAGTTAACACTAGAAGAATACAGAAATGATAAAGATAAGTTTCTATAGACCCCTAGAATATCGCAGGCATTTACGAAATTAAATATGAAAATGAAAACAAAGAAATAGGTTTTTATATAGGAATGACTAAAAGGAAAATGTAAAACAGGATAAAAGAACAAGAAAATGATATAAATACAATAAAATAACAACAGCATTGGCAAAAACGAACAGAGATTTTAAATATAAGTATATATTTTATAAACGCCGGAAAATAAGCTGATTTTAACAATTATAATTACCTTGCGAGAAATCTTCGAAATGTTGGCCAATGACCTCGTGTGTAATAAAAAGCAATTGAAAAGAAGGAAGTAAACCTAGCATATCACACTCAACAACAGCTTTTTCCTGAGGATGGCCGGGCGCCAGGCTGAATGAGCTTAAGGTGTAAGCAAAGTAAGGCAATTAATGATTATAAAAAAAAAAAAGATATTTTATATATATTTTAATATAATAGCTTAATTTTTTTATTCAAAATTCTGAGAATATAAAAGAATACGTAAACAGTATTTTATAGAAATTCAGTCATTAGTCCTAGTTTCCCGAGAACCTTCAAAAAAACAATGGACATGATTTCTCAAAAACTAATTCACCGATCTTATTGTCAAACTTTATAAAAATAATTGACTAGTACTTAACTATTTTGTAGAATTGTATGCAAAAACTGTTCAAATTTCTGTACATTTTATCTCACGTATAACCTCGTAAAATTAGTTGTAATTGAAAAAAACGAAAAGTTCTTCATCCAAACACTAGTCAATTTTATTTTGAAGAAGTGTGCTAAATATCAATAAGATCTGTGAATTAGTTTTTGATAAATCGTCCACTTTTCTTGCACTTTCATATGGTTAAAATTTCAAATAAAAAATATGCTGTTTTTTAGCTTTTGAAATCCATATAGCGACATTAACAAAATGTAGGAGTGGTGGAATTTGCTTTTCAGAAGCGATGAAAATTCGTGCTTAGTACTTAATAGTATATTAGTAAAACATATTTACTTACACACCAAAATCTTAAAATTTTTTTTCTAAATACTACAGTAGTAGAAGCTTTTAGGTTACATACATATATACATATACACACACACACACACACATATATATATATATATATATATATATATATATATATATATATATAATCTGTCAAAGAATTGCTTTACAAAATAAAAGTGTAGCATTACATGTATAACATATAGAAATATATACCGGGTGCGTCATAAATTTGTGCAAAACTAAAAATTCGTAATGAAAGAAGTAATGATGTGAAAAAAATTGCGGTTTGTGGAAATAGGATCAGACAGACAATGGATTATTTTTCCATGTATAGAAAAATGTTGTTTTTAAAGGAACCGAAATAGAGCGTTCACACATCATACTGAGACGTGTTATGAAAATCAAACAAACATCAAATACAACTAGTTGGCATAGGTGGACTCTGATCAGTTCCCTATCATATGTATGCTCTCATAAATTTCTAGTGCAAGACATATTATATTCATGTTAAGAGAAATGAATGTGACCAAATGCTTCACATAGTGACAGAACAAAATCCCCACCTAATAGGATACCCACCGTTCAGTTCGATATATTTATCTTATCCCAATCTATTAATTTATTTTATTGGGGTTAGTTTCATAGTTTTGTTTTCATGCTACAATTTTCCATGACGACAATCCCCAAAATGCATATTTATATGGAATATCGCCCCATTTTGCCACGTTGATAAAATCTTAAATTTCGAATAACTTCCGAAATTTTCCTATTATAATATTTGAAGCCAATAATGTTTAAACAAATATCATGAATGATATTTTGATGTTGTCTGATATATTTGCGATCCTCAAAATGGACGTTTATGCTCAATTTTGGCATATTCTGCCATGTTAAGTAAATCGTAAATTCCAAATAACTTACGAAATTTTTAAATTAAAGCATTCATAGTCAGGGATGTTCATGCCAGTATCTAAATGATATTTTAAAAGTGTTCTGACATTTTTACGATGAAAATATCATTTAAAATGGACTTTTATGCGAAATTTTGCCGTATTCTGCCACATTAAGTAAATAGTAAATTTCCAATGACGAAAATTTCCAACTAGCATGTTTATAGTTAATAATCCCGGCATCAAAACTGATGTTTAAAAGCTTCTCGTTCATCTTTACGATAAAAACATTTATTTTCTTTCAAGTTTAAGTGAAATTTTGCCCTATTCTCCTACGTTAAGAAAGTCGAAAATTTCGAACAACTTCTGAAGTTTTTAAATTAGAATATTGCAAATTAATAGGGTTGTTGCCAGTGTCATAAATAAAATTTTAAATCTGATCCGACCTCTCTCTGTGATCATTTGTTCATGAGATATCATGTACACAGGCTAACAAACTAACGGACTAACAAACTAACAGACACCCTACAGATGGACGCCATAACTATTTTGATATTTTCGGATTCCTCACATAAGTGCAAGATGTTCAACGTGACCAACAACAAACGGTAAGTGGAGTGTGTTACTACGCCTATTACCGCTAAGTGTACCATGTCGATATCGACATCACCAACCAAAGGTTCGTCATTTTAACCACCAATGCTCGATCTGGTAACAATAACATGCTGTCGGAATCGACAAATTGCTTTCTAGCCAGGTATTTTATTGCTGGTTTGATTTGCATAAAATGTCTTAGTGTAACGCATGAGTGTCTTTTTTTTTTATATATCTATATCTATATGTAATCCGATGTCCCTGTTATCATATTCGTTCTTATAATTTGTTGAAGATTGCACGAATTTATGAAGCACCTAGTAGATAAGTTTTAAAATAAATATTTAAATAAAAACCACTTAAAATGTACTAGTGATTTATAGACCATGTTTTTAATAAAATTGACAATTTCCTGTAGAATTCAAGCATATTTCAGCATAAGATAAATAATATTAATAATTATTAAAGTTATTATTCTAACAAAGTGTACTTTAACGGTTTCATTTAACAATGTAATAATTAATAGTAAAAAATTTTCCTTTTAAGAGATGATATTTCAGCTAAATCGATCTTAAAAATGAAATTTCTATATTTTTGTGCAATTTTAAAGCTTAAGGTGGTACAGTCGGTAACAAAAGTGTCCGAACACTAGCAAAAATTCCTATGTAAAAAAAGTAAAGTTCATATGGTTTTGTTAAATAAATCCTTGTCGAATTTTTTTCTTAGTCAGTCTAAGAACATGATTCGATAAGGATTTTTTAAACAAAACCGTATGAAGTGTACTTTTTTTACATAGGAATTTTTGCTAGTGTTCGGACACTTTTGTTACCGACTGTACGTAAGAATATCAAAACTTCGTTTGACATCCCTTAACAATGACTGCAAGCAAAAAAAGTTATGTTAGTGGTGCGTCTGAAGACGAAATAGAGTATAGAGGAAAATACATTGATGAAACTTTAGGGAAAAAAAAAAAAAAAAAGATGTGCGGTCGGGGGATCCCCGTCAGGAAAGAAGTTCCTTACACCTTTTCTCCATTTCTGGATTTGGTTTGATATAGAGATCTAGATTGTTTTTATTTATTTATCTCGTTGTTGGCGCCAATAGCCTGCTTGGCATGAAAGCTAATTTAGCTTCAAATTAAAAACAGCGGAGAAGTTTTAGTACTCCTTTGAAATCTGGCATCGAAGTAACTCGGACGTTTCTCGCCAAGGTCTTTAATAGCGCAATTATGATATCCATATTTTAATTAATTAAAAACAATTTTCGCAAAAAATTAATGTAGCAGAAACATTAATCACATAAATTATTTAAAAGCAGTATGTATTTCGGCTATAGCACTTCTCATATAACACGTTTCGTACAGTTTTTGGTATTTTTTTCGCACTTTGAAGTGTCTTTTCGATTTTTTTCCTCTTTCAATACTCTTTTTGACACTGATCACATGATTTTACCATTACATCTCTGTAATGTATGTAAATATTAAATAAAAAACATCTGAATCACACATATATAAACAGTAAATCCTTGTATCAAAATATACAATTTTATCAACTTACTTTTTTTAATTTGTATTACATACACTTGTTGCAAATTTTTTTTTTTTTTTTATTTATCGAATTTTCATTGCAAAATTTGAATAATAAGACAATGTAACTCACCTATGATTTAAAACCGTTTTATGCATCATGTTTTTAAATTTTTTGTTGAATCATAGCTATAGAACTACATTAGCACTTTATCAATGTGTATAAAATTTTCGAAGTGAAAATGATATCTATTTTTGTGAGATGCATAATTCAACTTTTTATAATTTTTAAACCTCCACGTTTAATTAAATGTATTTATTTTTATTTCGAAAAAAAAAAAAAAAATGAACTCGATTTTTTTTTTTTTTTTTTTTTTTTTGCAACAGTTAAATTATAGCTAATAACTTAACGGCTATTTCTGAGCTATTAGAAGGTTATTATTTTCATATTTTAATTAATTAAAATAAAACTGGTCAAAAATTAGAAAATGGCTTTGAAGTATTTTGACATCGGGTTTTGAGATATTTTCAAAGTTGCAAATGCCTGGCTAGTAGAGAAGTTAGTTAAAAATTGATTTGCTTGGGGAAAACGTAACTTTTTTTCGTTATGGGACGATTTCTGCTAGTTTAGTCCTATCGCAACCCACGTTAAGGAACTTCATTCCAAAATAAAATAAAATAAACAAGAAGAGTTATGCGTTTGACATAAAATGTAAAACTTTTACCCAGTGTACACACCCATTACATCTTTAAAAGCATGAGAATATTCAATAAGGTTCAAAAGGGCATATAACTAATAATTAAACGCAAAGCATATTTCATAAAATAGATTATAATCCCATAACGCATATGAATGGTATCGCACGACCTTAAAGCAAATTATTAATTATTCTCATACTGTATTCAATCAGTTTTGTGCATGTTAACATCGCTATACAGAGTGGACTTAAAGTCTCTGAAACATTTCAGACTTTAATATAAAATTAACTAAATGACGAAACGAGAGTGTAATTTGCACTAAAATGCTTCCAACACTGAAAAGTTTTATTTAAACAAATAAAAAAATAGTTTTAAAATGTTCGCTCAGAGGGCGCTATCTGTCTCTATGTTTGTTTATAAAACGTTTGTTTTAGTTTTTAAATGAACACATAGATCCTCAGATTTACACATTTAATTTCTTCTTGTAGAGTCATGTAAAGGACAAAATATATGCCGCTGGTATTGAAGTATTAAATATGCAAACAATGCATGTATCTACTTTATCTAAAATCGATGCTAGCGAACACGTTGATTGAATTCGATTGCCATTTGATAGTTTGATAATGGATCCAACAGTAAAGGATACATACTGGAATAGTCTAGTAATTTTAACAAAATATATATGTATATATGTATATATATTTTTTTATATTAGTTTGCATTTTTGACGAAATTTTTCAGTGTTTTTTAGATACAACGCCATAGATAAGCAAATATTTGAACTAAAATTTTATTTGCATAAACAAAACATTTCATATTAAGAACCATTGTAGAATAAACCACACTTTTGCAAGCAAATTCTTTGATTTTATATTCAGAATTATAACGTGTATTATATTCAGCAATTTTTGTACCACTCTGTATTTTCTGTAGTAAAAGGGTATTAATGCATGTTCGAAAAAATATCTGTGATTGGGCATTATATATCAAAATTCCTATATTAGTTCCTATACACAAATCAGTTGTGATTTTTATGTGTTTTTTAATTCGAAGCGTACAATGTCAAATCTGATTAATATAAATTATTTCTAAGAAACTTAATATATATATATATATATATATATATATATATATATATATATATATATATCAGAGCAAGCACAGATAAATAGAAAAACCGACGTTATAAACGCATTTCAGCTTTTTTGGGAAAAAAAAAAAAAAACTGAAAGAAAATGAAAAGTAAAAATATAAAATTCGTAAAGCTTTTTTACTCATTTAACTTACTTACAATATTTCTTGAACAATGTTTAAAGAGATTTCTCCCAAACTTTTTTTCAGTACACACGCACCCATACTCACACCAACACACATATAAATATATAAATAAACATCCTCCAATGCTTTAGATTTTAAGAAATCTTTTGTTTGTTTATTGGAAAGTACTTTAAGTTGCTATTCCAGATTTTTTTTTTTTTTTTCGAAAGGAAAAGAAAAGGCCTACATGGATTATTTGATACAGTATAAGTATAAATTCTACAAAAATATTTTTAAAGAAATACAATTCCTACATTATTCGCCTCATTAAATTAATAAATTGTTTTTCTATCGGTCGTATAAAATTTATGAAAAGAAATAAGTAACACATTATCTGCAAAAATTTGAAATTTAAATAGTTTTGTAGTTAATGTATTACAGAATAAATAAATATTTTTTATTTATATATAAAAAGAAGAAAGAAAGAAATCAAAAACCTTTAATTAAAAGGAATTCTTTCTAAAGAAAAATATATATTCGTACTTTCAATAAGATTTATACCTTCATTACACCATATTTTGTGGTCGTATTTCTATTAACAAACTTGGTTGTTTTAAAGATCATATATAAATTGTTTGTTCAATCAGCCAAAGCTATCTGTTCTCTTCTAACCTGATATTATCTACAATGCTTGGGAATTAATGTTACATCTTTATTTCCTCCCTACCTAGATATTAGATCTGTTTGTCATTATTACTTTCGCTACAGATTTTTATACGATGTTATTTTTTTTTTTCATGAAACTTCAAAACGTAAAAACTCCCCTTTTATTATTATTATGACTATTTCTTTCTATTGGGCAATAAAAATATCCATAATCATACCATATGCTTGATTTTTGTATACTGATACATTATATGATATTTTTCATCTTATTTAATTCCAGAAAACCACAAAAAACTTATAAAAAAATTTCTATGAAGAATACATGTATCTGATGGAGAAGGTATATAGTGCAGATATTGGTGTATTGTGCATAACTGAAATAATTCTGATATGTATTACTCAAAATTCCTGTGTACGTTTTTGAAGTTTAGTCGCATTGATATTCACACAAAATACACAAAACACACAAAATCGTTCATACACATTTTTTTCAGTCTTATATTAAACGAGACGTAGCAAAACCTCGACGATAGCTTCAGGACCACGAGCCCAGTACCTTCTCGAGCTTCGACTACTTTATCTAGTCAATTTTGACATTTTATTCCTTTCGGAGGTTGCCTTTTTTTTTTTTTTTTTTTTTCCCTCACACTTACCATTGGGAGATTTTTTCGTTTCCATCCCATGTTTTTTTTAACGGATTTTTGATTCTTTTTCCTTCTTTTTTTCCTTTTAAAGTGCGGTTTTTCTATGGATTTTTAGCCTTTTTTCTTCCCGTTTTCTACATTCTAATGTGCAGTGGCTCTCACCCATCAACCCTCGAGTGTTATATTAGGCGAGGCATAGCAAAACCTCGACGATTGCGTCAATGACCCGAGCCGAATCTCTTCCCGAGCTTCGATTATTTTATCTAGTCAATTTTGACCTTCTATTCCTTCCGACAGAGTGCTGCACGGGTCGGGTTTTACACGAGCGAAACCCGACAAGTGAATTTTGAATCAGCTCGAAACCCTACCCGAACCCGATCCGAAACCCGAATCTATATGAAAATTAATAATGCAACTAAAAATCATGGAAAACATTTTTAATTTATAACATAAATTTTCACTGTCACACTGCTGATAAATAATTCTAAAAAGTATTGAAATTATAATTACCAATACTAAGTTAAAAATTAAAAAATCTGAAAAATGGATTAATAATTTTTAAATATCTATGTGTGCTGTGAACTTCAAGTGTACAAAAATGGGTTTCAGGTTTAGTGTTTGTAATTTTATAGTTTAATGCTTATCACGCACACAATAATATTAAAGGAATACAATGTTACAGACGCCCACTAAACGCCCGCTAAACTCATCTAAATTACATTCCTAATAACTTCTTAAAAACATTTGCAAGAGAAAAAATATTAATTAAAGGATTAAATTCACTATTTATTTTAAAAGGATGTGAGTAATCAAAATTGATGAATCATACATCTGGTTACTGTGGGAGAAGTAGCATGTTTTCAACAGCTTATATTCTAGATAATTATCTTTTTTTTTTCCTTATTTTAGTCGGATATGGATGTTTAATTTACTATGATAATTCGGGTAAGCGTATATTCATCGTGGGTATATAGAGCAAACAAATTTCTACTTTATTAAGATAAGTTTTTATTAAAGTTGTTCTCAAGTCGACCCGACTCGATGAAAACTAAACCCGACCCGAACTCCATCCCGACCCGCAGTAGAAAAAAGATCAAGTCAACCCGACCTGCACAAAAAATAAATCAGTCAACCTGACCCGACCCGAACCCGAACAGTGGGTTGGGTCGGGTTCGGGTAAAATCGGGTTAACCGATCCGATGCCTCCGGTGTTAACCTTCTCTTTTTTTCTCCCCCCCCCACACACACAATTGTCATATGGATTTTATGCTTTTTTTTTTTCAGTTTTTTCAGTTTTTTTTTTTTTTTTTTTTTTTTTTTTTAGAATGCGATTTTTCTACGGATTTTTAGCCTTTTTCCCCGTTTTCTACATTCTAATGGGCGGTGGCACATTAGAATTGATTTAGTCAACATAGCAATGGATTTAGTCACATTGATTGATATTAACGATTTTTTTTAATTATTATTATTTAAGGAACAGTATTGTAAACTCCATTGACAGAGTTCAAACTATATATAAATATAATATATGTTGGTTTACAATTCGTAAGAAAAAAATATTAATGAAGCAGCTCTTAATGTAAGCATAGGCGATCTTTCTTTTTTCTAGGCATTTAAGACTTGCACAAGAACTTTTACATATCTATTTTATTTATATTTTATTTTATTTGATCATGTTATTACATACACTTTCTTTCGAATTGTATTACATCTTCTAATCAAAAATGTCGCTTATATTACCAGATATTTTGACTTATTAAGGAAAATAATTATTGTAAAAAAGTATTTGATGTGTTAAAAAAACTTTTTAATAATAATAATAATAAAAAAAAAGAAGTCCCCATGAGCCGCTTTTTTTTTTTTTTTTGTGATATTTACATGCTTGCCAAGTCTGACGTTTTGTAAATACATAACAATTAGTTTAAAAAGCGGTAATGGAAAACTAAAACACTTGGCAGATACGTATTACACAAATACAACATTGCTTTTTCTACTTGAATGCTACTTGTTTAGTGAAATATAAATCATAAAATTTTTATAAATTTTAGCAATTCCCCAATCAAAGACAGACATACTGATATTTCAATTTATGATGTAAATATGCGAACAAGGATTAAAATATATATCTATCTATATATATATATGTTCCTTTTCAAATATCTGTGTAGACTATGATATTAATAAAATCTCGTGCTATAATTCTATACGTAACTATGCTTAATATATGTTTCAGAACAGAAAAATTCCTTGAAAAAGCGTTTAAAATAAACTTATGCTAATATATATATAAATTCCTGTAAATATTCATGACTTGTAAATAAAAGTTTTCAGACGCTATGATTTACCTTTAGTTGACGTCTGTATAACCTATAAGTCAAAGCCATTACAAAATTTATCTTTAAATATTTAAATTTATATCGATGTTTGAAATATTCTGTATAGGTGTTAAAGAAATGTAATTATAAATATATATAAAAAGAGATAGGTATTTTTTTTAAGTTCTATATTTCTGTGTAAAAGATTAGTATTAATGAATAGTTAAACTAATATTGTTTAAAATTTTAATAAACATTTAAAAACTGCCTAAGATATTCATACACATTCTTCCTTTGTAACAAAATTGGAAGGATTTAAAATATAGAATCATTTATATGTATATATACATCTATATATACATACATTTTCGTTCCGTTTAAGTCATTTTGTAAAACATAAAATGCTATTTTTAATTATTATTTTACAAAAATACTTTTTTTTATTAAAACTACAAAAAATATGTAATAAAATAATTAGAAAGTAATTTAAAGTATTCTTAACCTTCTTGTGTTAAAATTATTATTCACAACTAAACTGTTTTCGTTTGTTTTGAAAAACTGTATTTTTAAGAAACATAGAATTTTCAATATCTTTTATAACGGAAATATTTCTTTCTGAGAAGTATTACCATTTTCTCGAAATAAGTATCGATTCTGTATCGAACATTCTATTTTGGTTTCAGTAACAACCAACCTGCTAATATAACGATACCACAAAAAGCTTTTATTCAATTAACTGAATAAATATATTCCCCCTTAACATTATAAGCTTCAATTCTACGTTTAAATAAATATGCTCGATATATATATTTTTTAAATTAGGTAGATAGAATCAGCCAATTATGCTTCTTTTTCAATATATTTCATTTGTTGCGTTCATATTTTGCAATGTATGTTTTTGCAGTTAGCAACAATGTGACATAGTTTGGGGAAATTGTAATTTTCTTTTTATTGAGAAAAAAAAAAAAATTGTAAATATTAAACAGTAGAATTAGGTTTACCAGAAAATCCTGTAATTTTGAACTAAAAAAGACGGAGTGAAATGGGATTTTTTTTTTTCTTTTTTAACAAACCTTATATGGTACTTGACTAATTACTTTCTTAAAACTAATACAATTGTTGCCTAAGAAAATTTTCTGGATTAATTACTCACTTTTGTAGATTAATTAGTCAGAACACTCTGGTACACTTAATACATACAGCGTATTCAAAAATCCTTAACATCGGCTTTATTTTCTTAAATAGTAACCTTTTTATTTAAACAAACATACATTATAAATTGAAATATTACATAAAAATAATAAATAAATACAGTGTTATAAAATTAATAAACTAATTTCAGCATATTTACCATAAAAAAATACAAAGTTATAATTTTTATATATATCAAACATAATTTCCAATGCTTGAAATGCAACTTATACCGTAATATGATCTTAAAACAACTGCAGCATTGGTTCATAAAATATCTGGGAGATAAGACAACAACAACAACAAAAAAATCGTTTTACTTTAAGATTAAATCCTTATGTATGTTTTCAATGTGTATACATATGTATAATCCTTAACTATGTTTACATATAAAACTGTGCTTTTGGTTTTTCTCTTAAATAAGATGTGTGCTTTAGAGGTATAAAGGGTTTTAATCTTAAAAATATATTTAAATAATTTAAATATAATATATATATATATATATATATATATATATATATATATATATATATATATATATATATATATATGTTAACATATGGAAAATACTGAACATTTAGACGCTTCTTTTATGTTTTGTACGCACTCAAAAGCTTTGAATAAAATTGTAACTAATGTTAAGATTACATTTCATTGCATTTCTCAGTTTAATCTCTCTCTCTCTCTCTCCCTCTCTCTATTTCTCTCTATATATATACATATATATGTAGGAATTTTTTGAAACGGATACGTATATAAGAAACCTTGCAAATTAACTGTTACGTGTCCTAACTTTTAACCGAGTGTTTCCAGGGTTTTCTTCTTTCGGTTTGTTCTATTTCCTCATTCAAGGGCGATATTTAAGTACCAATGAGTAACCCCGTAGGTCGAAAAGTGTTTGTTTATCAGGTAGGAGGTGTATTTCATATATTTTATTTGCTTTCTTGTATCCATTTTGTAATTCTTTATATTATTGTATTTTTTAAATATATTAGTTTGATGTATTTTTATGCCATTTTTAGAATTTTTTACAATATATATGTTAGATTTCTATTCAGTTAATGGTGATTTTCTGTTTGGTGAGAAGTTAGGGGCTAAGAATAGTTATTAGCTAATTACTACTATCCTTTCAGAAACTTCTCTTTCACTCCTACACGGAGGGGGCCTCCCTGATGAAGACCTCTGTGTCTTTTGGGGTTTATTTCATTTCATTCATTTGTTAATTTATTCCTATATGTACTATATATATACATAAGATATTCTAATATATGTTTTCAGTCATACAAAAAATTGAAAATATGTAACACAAATAACTTAAGATAAACTTAGAGGAAAATTAAAAAAATGTGAAACAAAACATAAGTAAAACTTATTTCAAAAACATAAAAGGACATAAAACATAAACATAGGACATAAAACATAAACATAGGACATAAAACATAAACATAGGAATTAAATTGCCAAAAATGAATTGAGACATACGTCTGGACTTATAGCATGCCTTTAAATGATCAAAACTTTCCACCCAGACAGACAATTTAGCAAAATAAATGAATAAATAAATAAAAAAGCACATATAAGGCTAATATCAATATCAATAAAATAAAATGGATAAAATAATATGGAACAGGCAAAAAATTATAAGGTACAGACAGAAAATTTATAAAAAAAAAAAAAAAAAAAAAAAAAAAAAAAAAAAAATGATCAACATTCTCTCAAACAGCAGCATGAAATTCACAAGATCTCTAGCGAGATAACTAACCAAAGTCTGAAACCATAGAAAATATAATATTACAATGCCATCTATATTATATTAAAGAAACTAACACAATAAATATGGTTATCATATCTAAATTTTTAAAAGGAAAATTAAAAAAGAAAAAAAAAATCATCTATATTTCGAATGTTTTAAATATTTCTCTATAATATAACTATGTAAAAATCTATAGGCTAATCATTTTCAACATCTCTATTAAAGAAATTCTGAATATCCTTAATTTTGTCATGTTAATTAGAAATTAACCTTTTATTACTATTAAGATAGTTTAAAATAAAATTTCTGTAGATCAGTGTACTATTGTTACAATTCAAATGTATTAATTTAATCACATTAAAATCAAAATTATTTCTTTTATCAAAAATAGCTGTAATCATTTCATTATCTACAATACTTATATTCAAGCCCAAGAAGTTTGCTTTTAAAGGATTAAAATTGGTACTAATAAGTTTCAAATAAGAAGGATAAAAGTTTGTTTTTATTTTAGTGTCATTATTAGTACTACTAAAAACGATCAGATCATCAATATATCTGTAAATTATAATACCCTCATTAGTTTTACAATTATTTTCATCAGTAAGCAAATACATATTTACTAAACTCTTACTAGATTTTGAGCCCTGAGGAATGCCATTTTTTTAACATAATTTTTTTTATGATACTTTATATGATTCTCTTTTAAAACTAAACTGTATAATTTTTTATATTTATTATAATCTATAATATCTTTTTGATTACTTTCAGAATAAAAATGATTCAAAGAATTGATGAAATCATCGCTTTTAATGTTGTTAAATAAATCTTCAAAATTCCATGTGTAGACATTATTAACCTTCTTACCTTTCATAAAATTAATCAAATCATAACTATTTTTAATAATCATAGAATAGTTAGTTTGATCTAGTGCATTTTGAATAAGAAGTTGTATTTTTTTATTTGTTTTAACATTATAAGTTTTATAAGCAGAAGTAAATGTTCTAAATTTTATTGGATCTTTATAAAATTTAGGTATAAGAAAAATAAAAGGGATACTTTCTATTGTAATTCAATAATTCCTATGTGTAAATTTCTCTAATTTCAACAATAATTCCTATTCAATAATTAAACTTCCATTAGTAAGTTTAATTCTAAGTTGTAGACTTTTAACTTTAATTCTATTTACTAATTTTCTTTCTTTTATTTTAGACTCTTCAAATAATATTTTGTTTGTCATAATTTGATCTACCATTTCTAAGTAATATTTTTTTACATATAATAGCAAAATATTTGACAGCTTTATCTACATATGTGACAATAAAATGTTCTTGTAGATTTTTTAATATCATGTTTTATATCTCTGTTAATATAACTTTTTTGAACATCAAATTTAAATTTAGCAATATCATTTTTAACATAGAAAACCCATTCATTAAAATCCTCAATATGCATATTATATTTTATTGCAATATTGTTTTTATAAAATTATCAATATCTTTATTTAACTGTTTTTTTTTAAATATATAATTAGTAACATTTAATCTGTATTTAGTACCCATTTTCATGAAATTCTTAAGTGTATTATTATGTAAAACTAAATCTATAAAATCCATATTACCAGTTATAATATGATTATGATGTATGTCAATAAATTGTTTAAAATTTTCAAAAATATATGTTTCAGAATTTCTGTCACTCAATTTAATGTTATAATTAAATAGTAGTCTGCCAATAGGGGTACTATATTAATAAGCCTTTTTAAAAATTACGTTTTTAATTGGGAAATATTTTTCTTTTTTATTTATAATTTTATTAAATCTTATAATATCATAGGGTTTATTCATAAATAAAATAGCTAGCTTCATTATTCTTTGAGTCAATCTGAATATTTTTAATATTATGTTTTATGCATCTATATTTTGTCATATCTCTAACTGAATCAAAAGCATGAGTATTTACAATAATATCTTTATTCATGAATGTTTTAATAATTCTAAGTTCAGCCTTATTTAAACTAAAAGCATATTTCTTTATCAAGTTAATTTTAAAACTTTTTCAAAATTATTGTTTATTTCTATTAACTTATCAGAAATTTCTTTTTCTAGAATTTTAACATCTTTAATTTTTTTATTTTTCTTCTTAACAGCTCTCTCTGCATTGTCTTAAATTTGCATATTGTTTATTATAGTTATTATAAATTTATTTATCATTTTGCTTCACTATAGTGAATGCTATACATTTATTAAAGTATTTTAGATTCAGACCACAAGGAAACCACAGTTAAATAACTATTCATGTAAGAATTTTCATACTATAGTTTTTGTTTATGATTTATTACTACTTTAATTATACATATTTTTACATTTGGAAAACCATGAAAGTGAAAATACTTTATTTCAATTCTATCTCTTTATTCGGCATCATTAACTTTATAATGTTTTGAACCATTTCTGTGATTATTCATTCTAATGTTTAAAAATTTAATTTTCTCCCCAATATATTTCATATCACATAACTCACACAAGTTAAAATGTATATACAATTGTAAGTTTTAGAAATTTTTTTATCACTACCCTCATCTATTTGATCCAGGTTTGCTTTTTTACATGTTAAACATCTTTTATCACGACATACCTTATATTTAGGAAGCCCCTCCTTATCTTTAATTTCACTTGAACAGGTTCACTCTGACAAGGCAGTTAGTTCTCCTGAGTTTCGATAACATCTGAAGCAGCTTACGTTATACTTGCGAAGGTTTGTAATTTTTAAACCAAGTTTCACATCAGTATTTTTTAATAGAAATGTTTCATCTTAATTTTCCACGATTATATAAAGTGAAATTTACTATAGAGAAATTCTCTTATAAATAACATAAATCGGAGACATGGCAACTATGTGTACGATAATTATCGTACGGTTGGTAATGCTGATCTGAAGGAAACAGAAATATATATCAATCTATGATCATCAATATCATATTAATCCTTTAAGAAGCGAGTGCATTCTAGTGTTTTTCAACTTTTACCACCATGTATGAGTATTATCAACTGCATATGTGTAGTTTAGTTTTTAATTATTTGTATATTCGTACATTTTATAAAATAAAAAATCATGTACGATAACGCCATTTGCACGAAAATATGTTTATTAAAAATCCAACATTAAAAGCCACACCTTAAACCAGACACACCCAGGTTCATGAATTCTTTTGCAATTCTGAATCCTCATCATGTGTTCTAGCTCCTCAAATTTTATCGCTGTACTTATGGGGCACCCTGTATATAAATATATAAATAAACTAAGTAATTGCAATAGGACAATTTCTAACGAAAATAGCATAACAACAATAAAGAACGAGGTAAGGTTGTCATGATTTGCAATATAAATTTATTGTTAATAAAATATCTGTAACTTTCTCGATACAGGAACTTTTGTAATTTTTTTATGACGCTTTTGAGAGATCTAGATTTTCAACTTACCTCATACTTTGAAAATCAAACCCAAGCTTATTAAATTCTGCATCTTCAATTTCTACCTTACTTCAATAAATCAATGTACTCCTCATTTAGGCTTCACTAAAACTCCATAAATATAAACTGGTACATAAACAAAGTGAATAAGATAAAAAAGTTTATATAATTTCAAATTTAATTACAATCATGTATAAACAAATATGTTGACATTTTTTTCCCCTTCCTTTCTTTAATAGAATAATATTTTCGTGATATTAACTTAAACGTAAATATATATATATAATTTAATGATTCTTTCATATAAGAAAATTTAACATTTACAACCAAAATTTGCCAAAGAAAATACCTGTTAAAATATCCTTCGAGGCATCAACATTTAGACTGACCAAGTTTTTGATCTTTGTCTGTGTGCATGTACCGTCAGAGCTTTTCAAAAATTATCTGACAGATTCATAAATTGGCACAAATATACACTATTAGCTGTATATTTTTATGTTATATAGTGAAAAACAAACTATTGAATAGCTATATATAAACTAACCTGATGTTGAACCGAAATATAAATTAAATATTTTCGCAACGTTAAAAATACCAATGTAAAAAATATTAAGTATGCAAAGTAAGCAAACTGCAGACATCGCAGAGTTCCTAAAATGTCACCTTTATTTTATTATATTGTTACCAGTACCGCTTACAAGACATTTTTCTTGAATATTTTTTACTGTTTTAAGGCTAAAATATTATGTTTAAAACTGTAGTGACAATGTAACAAAATGACAATAAAGTTTTAGGAAATCTAAGAGGCCTGAAACTGTAGTTAACAGTGTTTCCAGATCTGGCTGATTTTCTATTCTATAATCTTCCGTAATAGATATTTAATATGCATATAGTGAGAAGTGATATTTAATATACATAATCAGAGCTGCCAACCTAATCCGGTAAATTGTTAACGCCTATTGAAAAACGCCCCTTTTTCTACACCACTTAATTTTTAGAGCAATTCTCTTTAAATGTATCTATGATGAATTAAGTAGAAAAATACTCTAAAAATTAAGTGGTGTAGAAAAAGGGGCGGTACTAACAATTTGCCGGATTAGGTTGGCAGCTCTGCATAATGGACTATCAATATTCGAAGTGATTAGGTAAACGTTACAATTAAAAATTATTGGTGATTATTGAATAAAAAATCCGCCAGATCTGGCAATACGGTACTTACTGTAGCGTTAAGCGAACCGACATCAGTGCAGAATGACAAGACGGATTATTGTTTCTATATGCTGATAGGGAAGCGAATTCTAGAGTCAGAACAACAGCCAATAGGCATTTAAGATGCTAATACCTCTATTTTCTTAAATCCCTATTTGCTGCTATTCTGACTCTAGAATCCGCTTTCCTATTTCCATGCAGGAAGAATAATCCGTCTTTAGATTCTGTGCTGAGGCAGATGCCCTTTTTGCTACTGAAATTGCAGTTTCCTTAATATATTTTTTTATATTAAGGTTTTTAACGTTGTTTATTTATTTATTTTATATTCTTGAATAGCTACAAATAATCAAAAATTTTATTTCATAATTTAAAGTAAATTGATATTAAAAGAATTTTAAAAAAGTTAATTAACCGCACTATCTCCGAATTTCCAGACAAATAAGAATCCAGACACCACATATAGGATGAATATTGAACGGCCTTAAATCTGGTTTTAATTTATCAACGGCTTAGTTATTAATGATTTTGTGATTCATATGCAAAGAACCATTGATTTGTATTTCCTAAAATAATGGATTCCCATTTAAATACAACTATATAATTACAGCGTAACTGAATAATGTCTTTCCAAATTCCAGTTTATGGTAGCTAATTCACTAAAATAAGATAGTCTATTTGTATTTCAATACGGTTACTCTAAGTAAATATAATGAAATTAAAATACGTTATTAAAAAACTTAAATTGTGACTTATGTAAGAAATTGTAATTACATAATTATTATTGATTTCACAGAACTTCTGAGAATGTATTAAATGTATCCAAGGTGTATATATAAATGCATTTAAATATGTATTTTTTTTCGGATGTGAATTCTGACTTTCCTTTTTATTAATAAAAGCTAAACATACAGTCAGTAACAAAAGTGTCCGAACACTAGCAAAAATTTCTATGTAAAAAAAGTACATTTCATACGGTTTTGTTATATAAATCCTTATCGAATCGTGTTCTTAGACTGACTAAGAACAGGATTCGACAAGAATTTATTTAACAAAGCAGCATGAAGTGTACATTTTTTACACAGGAATTTTTGCTAGTGTTCGGACACTTTTGTTTCCGACTGTGCATGTTCGTATAAAACGCAACAATTTTCAGGCGGAGGTATTAAAATAAATAGGACCTGTAAAGGGTATATAATTAGTCTTTATGGCTCAACTAGAAATTTCGATATGGTAGGCATTATGCGAATAATTTTAAAAACCATGTAATATTACTTACGCTGCAATTTGTTTTCAAAATTTTTATCAAATTTCCTAATATTCACTTTTGTATAAAATTTCAGGTTGAATGTGTGTATTGAGGAAACTGTAAATTTGATTTAAAATTCCGAAACTGTTACATCAAATAAATTCTTTACTGAACTCAGTATCTATAATAAAAACTATTCATAAAGCTGGATGCACTGATAAATCTAGAATATCTGTAATCCTTTCTAAATTTTCTAAAAATACAACATTCTTTAATAAATGTTTCATTCTCACTTTTGTTAAAGAGAATTCTTTGCGGGTTTGTAACTCTTTTGAAAATTTCTAACTTTGATCCAAAATAAACAACCATGCGGTGAATCACAAATATTCTAAAAGAATTTAAAAATTCCCATAAGTACACATACTTTTAGTTATTGTAAGAAGCATTAGTTTCAAAATTAGCTTACAAAGTCAGGAAAAGTTTAAAAATTTGTTCAGAAACTTTCCAAAGCATTTCAAAACAAATGCTTAAAACAGTGAATCGAAACTGTTCTTATTTGGCAATTATTTTTTATCAAATATAACAACAAAAATAAATGAGGTGTTTAAAACTTCAAAACGTTTGGTATAAAATTTTCTGTTAAAGATATATTTTCAGTTTCTTTTCTATGCATTAAATACCAATTGGTATATCAAAATTAGATATTGTATATCAAAATCATGTACTGTATTTATGTATGCATGCATTTAATTATTTATTACAAACGTTTTCAATTTATTAAAAAACTTTTAAAATAAACAAAATATCGATCAAGTTAATGAAATTATTTAGTATTTAAATATTCTTATGTAAATGGAATCAAAAACTAATTTACAGAAATTTATTTTATTTATTTTATTTTATTTTATTTTTTGCTTAATTTTATGAAAAATAATGATGATGCTTAATTTTCGATTAAAATCCTGATTTAAAAATAATAGTAATAATAATAATAATAATAATAATAATAATAATAATTATTATAATTTTGACATTTCATGCTAAGTATGAGAAAACTGTATGAGGTACGTTTTAAAATTATAACCCGTTTTAAAATGCAAAATTAAAATTATCGCATTGCTTAAAAGGTCTGTGAAATTATACCTTTTCATTAAGTCTAATAACATAAATTTATCCTAAAAGTGCTAATGCATTTTTGTAATCACTTACAAATAATTAATACTTTTATTTATTTTTAATAATTACATTAATTTTAAAAGAGATTCTAAGTACTGTATTCTTTAATTATTTATGGGAATAAAATATTTAACATTAAATAACAATGCTAATGTTTTTATATATAAAAAGACATTTTATAAACTAATAACAATCAACATTTTATCGAAATTTGCACATAAATCACATGCGTGTTACTTTTTATTAAATATATAATAATAATAATAATAATAAAACACAATTTTACACAAACACTTTGTTTAAAAAACATCAATAATTATTTTAAAAATTCTTTACATCACAAGAAATTTAAAGGATGTGTAATAATAGTACAATATTCTTTTAACATCTAACAAAGTTTGACGTTATACAAAAATTGATAAATATTTATTTTTGCGTATATTTTATGTAATATAGTAAGCATTCAAATATTATACAGGGTGGTCGAAGACCAAATTTTTACCTAATTCTCCATCAGTATACAGGGTATCCCATAAATCTTTGGACATTTGAAAAATTCGTAGCTATTCAATGAGATGACGGAATTAAACGCGGTTTGTGTAAAAATCATTCTCGTAAAGAGGGATTTCTTTCTTTCTTTTTTCCTTGGTAAAGAAATAATTATAATTAAGCTGTTTGTCAATAAATGGCGCTGTACGTGACCAGATTGCATATTTTCATGAAAAACTGTACTTATTAGCATGCAAATGTTTACATGCATAGCAATCCTATTCTATATTTCCGTCGTCAGCATAAATTGCAGGTTCCAAACGATTTATAACATAGCTAATTGAAGCTTTAATCGGCGGTTCTTACCTGAGGGAAAGCATCTTCTCCAATAACGCTTTATCCGCCGAGTCAGCATCGCAATTAAAACTTCCTGTATGCACAAGTAGGAGGCCAATAAATAAATAAATAAATAAATAAATAAATAAACTGCTCTAATCGCAAAATTATGCAATTTATAGGACTTTCATTTGCATATTTTTCTTTAATGCCCGTGTGAAAAATTCAGCTATTTGTCTAACTACTGTCGACAAAATATTTAACTACAATTTTTTCTTTACCAAAAAAAAAAAAAAAAAAAAAAAAAAAATCCTCCTTCACGAGAATGATTTTTTTGCAAACCGCGTTCATCCAAATTATTTAATAGTTATGATTTTTTTTTTTTTTTTTTTTTAATATCGAGAGACTTGTGAGACACCCTGTATTTATATGATAACTGTTTACTTGTTTAACCGTGCAAACTTTCTACTAAAGATTCCGAAAGAAAAATACTGGTGGAAGAATCAGTGAAAAATTTGGTCTGTGGCTACCCTGCTATAAATTAGATAATAATAATAATAATAAATATAAAGTAAATAATTTAATTTCACAACTGCATGCTGAAATATTCAAGTTTGTATTTCTTGAAACTAAAAGTCTATGTATATAGGTACGTATAACATATGTCAGGTAAGGTTGTAAAACCTCTTTACCGCTATAAACGATTTTTTCGTCAATCAGTATTTCAAATGCACAGTTTGATTTGATAAAATTTTGAATCTTATTACCTTCTAGAATGAAGATTGATATTTTCTAGAAAATAAGGTGAAAAATGTATGCGTACAATATCATCTCTAGATAATAGTATCTATGTGGTAAATAATTCAAATAATTTAACATATATAATAAGTAACAACAACAACAAATGTAAAGCAACGGAATAAGCACCGCAAATTCCTAGCTTTTCTCTTACTAAATTAAACTGTATAAAGGCGGACGCCAAGACTACTTATTTACACTTTAAAATTATTAAACTAGCATCTTTTATGCTCATATAATAATTCCCTATAACATTAAACATAAGAAAATTATTCCTACGGTAAAAAGTAGTTCACTAAAATTAAAAATTCATACTATATAAAAAAAATGCAACCAACCTCGTTGCTAACTTTATTCTGTTCTATTTCTTGAATTAAAAAACAAAACTGTGGATGACACACGCATCACATAATCTTTACATTTTAACAAATTTTGAAGATAGCACGCGCTCATATTTTACATAAAAATTAAAAGCATTAAATTCATTTAACTCTTTTTTTCTTTGACATATTGTTCAGCACGTGAACTTACAAAAAATAGAGGATAAATAATAAACAAATTTATACGCTGAAATTGAAAATGGCTCAGTTATAACAACAAATATATATATATATATACATATATATATATATATATTAATAAAGTTAAAAAAAATAAATAAATAAATAAAAATAAAAAAAGTAAGTGGACGTATAAATTAAATAACATCTATATTCAAAAACTAATTTTCCTAGTACTAGTTTAAATATTTATTTATCTTATTATCAAAATGGTATGCTAAAAAAAGCGAAAACTTTTTTCAGGGTTAAATACGTTTAAACGTCAAAAGGGTTTTGTTTACAAAAATAATGATCAAACAATAAAATTCTTTTATTGCATCAGTTCAAATGCATATTCATTTTAAATATAATTGAATAACTGAAAGTTTTAAAACTAATGCTGATAATAAATTTCACATATAATATTAATAATAATAATACTTGCTCAATAATGATTACATTTTAAGTTTATATTAAAGTCATAAATGCTAGAGAATTTTAAATTATTCTGTTTAATTGTACTAAGACTGCTGTTTAAATGTACCAAGAAAACAAAAATACAACTTCATCCTCCTTTAAATTACAAATAAAGAAGTTTCAAGAATATAAAATTCGAATAGTGAGTTCAAATAAACCCCTCCAATTATTTGAAACAACACTTTTCCCACAATAAAATTTTAAAATAACTACTCTGTTAAAAATGGTTTCTTCAAAATGAGCTAAAGTGTCTCAAAATAGCTCCTAAACAATATATACCTAAATTCGAAAACCCACGTACTCATTTTTGAGTATGTTGACATGTGAAACATGGGGATATTTGGATTTTTATTGGTCAAACCCATTTTTGAGCATGTCAATATACTCAAGAATGAATACATGGTTTCTCAAATTTAAGTTTATATTGTTTCGGAGCTATTTTGAGACAATTTAGCTCATTTTTAAGAAACCATTTTTAACAGTGTAATAGTTACAAAAGAATTTAATTAATTAATTAATTAATTAATTTTAGGACAGAAGACTATTACTTTCAATATGAATTTTTCGTAGACCAATTTTGTGTAGCACCAAAATAAATTAGAAATATCAGACCTATCGTTGAAAATTTAATACCAAATAAAAGGGGCGATTTTTCTGAATCCAGGGGTGTAAACAGTTTTTCGACAAGACAATTAGGTTTTTATTAAATTGAATAAAATATAAAATTTAGGTGACAACACTTTATTTTAATTCATTCCAGCTACTTTAAAAAGCACTTGGCGCTGTGAAAAAAAAAAAAAAAAAAAAAAAAAAAAATGAGATAAAAAAATTAAAATTTTACGGATTGAAATTAATAGTTCTTCGTACTAAACATAATTCTGTCTTTGACAGATTTTTTTTTTTCTTTTTTGTTCGTCATAATTAGATCGTCTGACTCTAATGGACAATTGAAAATTAGAAACTAAATATTTATTTTGTGAAAAGAAGTAGTTTCAAGCCTCAATAACATTTCTTTATTTTCTATTAAACAAAAGACTTTTCTACACAAAATGAGACCTTTTCTTTAATATATTTTTTAAAATATGTCCTAGGTAATGGAAGTATTATATTCGGTCAAAAATTTCGATATCGAGTTTTCATCTGATTTTCTCGTTTTAACGCCTCCTGAGTCCAAAAATGTAGTTCTTGGCAATTGGTCACTGTATGTGTACACTTTTAAAAAGGGTTTCTTAAGAATGAGCAGAATTGTCTCAAAATAGCTCCGAAACAATATATATTTAAATTAAAAAACCCATGTACTTATTTTTAAGTATATTGACATGTCTAATGCGGGGATATTGGGATTCTTATTGGTCAACCCCACTTTTGAGCATGCCAGCATATTCAAAAATGAGTACATGGGTTTTCAAATTTAAGTATAGGATTGTTTCGGAGCTATTTTGAGGCAATTTAGCTCATTTTTAAGAAACCATTTTTAACACTGTATGTATGTGCGTATGTATGTGCAGAATCTTCTGCCTATTATACACTAAGCGACAAAAAAGAAAAAAAAAAAAAAAAAAAAAAAAGCCGCACTGCAGAAAAAATGACTTATACCTTTTTTATTTGTAATAGCTTTAAAATTAATGTTCGAAACATATAAAAATGTCTTGTTTGAATAATACTAAAGGAATAAAAATGATACCTATGTACATTTTCGATTTAATAATTCGCTTTATTAAACTCTACGAAGTACTTTTTAAAAATATGCATAAAAATTTCTTTTTAAACATAATGCAATAACCATACACTTTGTATTCTATTATGATTTATTATGTGAAATATACAAGTTATATTTTAATATAGGAAATAAAATTATTTATTTCTTAGATCTAAGCAATTTTTTAATAAAAATATGTATTCTGCATTGGGTTAATTCCATCTTTATATGGAATTACTGTTTTAATGCGCAATGGCATAGTTTTATACAGTAATTTAATATAAATCTCAGAAATTTCAATGTGCCAAATATCACAAATAATTTTTTCTAGTTCTAGCAGAGTTATAGGCTGTAAATTTCGAATCCTCTCCCCTCTCCCCCGCCTTTTTATAGACGAAACATTTTCGAGCGGATCGCGATTAGGACTATTTCCATGTCTGGTAAAGAAGAAATTCTACTATATCCTTTGTTGGATTTAACTTAAAGTGAAACAAGTTATGATTATTTACAGAATTATAAGTTCTCATGGGAATGGATAGGAAATTTTGACAATTTGCAGTGAATAAACTTACCACAGATGTCGTGTAGTAAGGTGCATTATCATCTAGAAATGGTGTTTGCGGAAATGTCCTTATTTCGAGTTAATTGATCCCTTGAGCATAAAAATTTGACCAACTATTTGAAAAGTTACGCACTTCGTGCCATAATGTACGGAGAATGTGTCACTGTTTTAAAAGTGCGATTTTCATTAAGTTGGTCATATTTTCGCTGTCAGATCTGCTTGTTTTCTTTAGTTCGAAATAAGTTAAACTTGACTCATCAAAGAGAAACAGTTCAATCCAATAATTAACTAAGCATTTTTTTATTTTTTTTAGTCTTCTGAGGTCTTGCTTTCCTATTTCTCTTCACTAAGAATGGAATTTTTCCAAATTTTCTGTCATTTAAACCTGCTTTGTTTAATAGTTGATGCACTGTAGTTAAAGAAATTATGCTGCTAAACACTTTTTCTGAATCTCTTTTATGTTCTCAATGCAATACAAACCGATTTTATAAGCAATGGCTTTTTAACTTACGGTAATATCGCTTGGATGAGCAACATGGCCGCCTAAAATGAAATTTCCAATTTAAACGGCCGAAAATTTTATATTTTGCTAAAAACCCTTTTAACAATATTTCGTTAACATTTAGTTATTTTGCCATCTCACATATTAAAATATTTTTTGATTTTCATTCAAAAATTTTTACTTTTTGTGGCATCGTTAACTGCCTTATTCTTACCATTTTTGAAATAATTTCTAAAATTACAATTTTACTGACAATTGCATTTTGTTTTTAACACTAGACTCAAAGCTAAAACGTATGTGGAGGACAACATAATAAAATCTGTTCGAAAATTTGCTTTTTAAACGATAAAATTGGCGGATGTAGAAGGCGAAATGAAAATATCCAAGTGCAGCTTTTTTTTTTTCTTTTTTGTCGCTTAGTGTACATCCGAATCTAATAAAAATAAAACTACGAAAGTTCAGAATTGAGAAATGTTTGTTGTACAGATGAATTTTCCAAATTTTGGTTAAAGTTGAACAACTGGAAGTGGGACATCGGAAACCACAAGTGACCGTATCTCAAAAACGGCTCTAACGATTTTCTTCGATATAGTTGGTTAGTTCGGGAAATTTGATAGGCGTCCTGTATAAATAGCTCAGTTTCAGGTCTCTCAACTAGGAACAGTCATGAACGATCAGGAACACACGCGTGTCCCTCTAAAGACGGCTGTGGGGATTGTTTTCAAACTCGTCATATTAAATTCCTTTCAAATATCCTTTTGTATGTAATTCTTGTTTTCTGGTCAAAAACTGGGTATTCTAATTTCTGTAAATTTGGTATCTCAAAAAAGGCTCTAATGATTTTCTTGAAAATTGCTACATAAATCCATTTTAGATATACTTTCTCATTTATTACGTGGTTATTAGAGGAAAATTAACAATCATCCTGGTTAGGTGGGTTAGTTTTAGATCTCGAAAATTTATGTTTAAAAAAATAATTTTTTTTTTTTTTTTTTTTTTTTTTTAAACATGCAATGTAAGCTTTCTTTTACACGTGTTTACATGCGTATCAAGTTTTTCTTAACGGAAAAAATTTATATTTCTACTTCGCTAGGTCAATTTTATGTCTTATGATCACATTATCTCCAAAAAATAAGTATAATACGTGTAATAGTGTAATGGATTTCGTGTGGTCGTTTCACCCCTGATTTTTATATTAGCTTGGACTCATTCGTTTTAATTTAATTTATCAAACGTGCAGGTTATAAAATTTTTATAACTGCAATAGCGAGAACGTGAGAAACTGTGTTTTCGCCTCAGTAGACGGTGTAATTTTTCTTTTTTAATATATTTTGGCGGGATGATTCTTAACTACGTAATTCTTTGCAGATTTTTTTTTTTTTTTTTTTTTTTTTAATTCACACATTAAAAATTGATTTTTACTGGCATTATCATTTTAATTCTGGAAATGTTTAAGATTAAAAAAAATATGCATATAATGTATGTATGTATAATGTGTGGATTTTTGTGTAGTAATAATAAAATATGCCATTGTGTGCTTGTGTGCTTTAAAGTGTTTAAGTATATTTTAGTATGTTCAAAATGTTTTAAAATATTTTAGTTTATATGTCGTATGAAATTTATGTATATAGAGAATGAGTAAAATAAGCATGTCTAATATGTGCAGTTTTTTTTTTTTTTTTTTTTTATTTTCAGAGATTTAAAATTGTGATATAATATATTAAATGTGCTTACAATGGGCTTAAACTATGTGTTTCTTTAAATTTACCGTTACATTTGCAGTCTCTGAAAGTTTATAGTAGCTTTCAGTTAAATATAATTAATCGAGATCTCCAATAATAAATGCTGGGATTTATTAATATATATATATATATAAACGTTTGATATAACTTTGTTTTCAATGATATTTAAAAATTAATGTAAATTAAAAATTAATGTATCTGATTTAGAAAAGAAAATTACGTATCATAAATATACCTCAGCCAGTAATTACATAAAGTAATTACAAAATAAATTTTTAACATTTGTGTGTACTTTTCACTGTAGTTTTTCATAAAATATAAAATATTCTACAGTAGATTTCTTGTTTTAATATTTAAACAGTGTGCTGTAAGTTTTAAAAAATGCATGCAGTTATAACTAGTTTTTTTTTTTTCAAATTATTCCAGAGATTTCTAAGAAAACAAATATTATACTTATTTTTTCAGGGTAGTGTGTGGGTTACCAGTGAACGCTAATTATAAGGTTGGTGACTGTTATTTCAAATCGAAATGACATCTCAAAAACACACCAATTCTAAATATTTAGCAAAACCATTCAAGGATTTTTTTTTTTTTTTTTTTTTTTTTTTTTTAAGAAGTATTTACCATTTTTTTTTCTTCGAGAAAAAAATTTTTTACCATTTTTTTTTTCTTCGCGGGTTCTTGGTAAATGCCAAATGTTCTAAAAAGAATATCTAAATTGTGCTTACAAAACAATCCTCAACTCAAAAATTTCTAAATCTAAATTTTTATCAAAATCATTCAAATAGTTTTATTCAAGAAAACCGTGTCTCTTCCATATTTTTCCACATGCGAAATGAAGATTAACAGTGAACTCTAATTTTCATAAAGAGGAGGATACATCAGAGGGGTTTTTCATCTCAAAAACCTTTAATTCTAAATATTTATGAAAACCGTTAAAGACTTTACCTAGAAAGTTTCTGCCCCTATTTTTCAACAATCAGAATAAATGTGAACGTTAATTTTCCTGAAGATGGTGAAAATTCAGTTTGAATTGTCATCTGAAAAACCCCAAGCTTCAAATATTTATCAAAATCGTTCGAACAGTTTCCATGAAAACTAAATTTCAGCCATATTTTGTTTACAACAGTGAACATTATCTTTTCTTGAGATGAAGATATGCCAGATAAGTTTTTCATAAGAATAAAAAAATCTTTAATTTTATACTTTTATTAAAATTGTTCGATTTATTCCGGGGAAATTCAAATTTTTGTCATATTTTGCAATGAAGGGGGAAACATTTGGTGCATTTTTTAATTTGCATATGAAATATAAGCAAAAATTTAATTTCTTGTTCATTTATTTATTTATTTATTATTTATTTATTTATTTATTTATTTAGTCACATGCATATTTGACCATTTCTGAAATTCATTTAATATAAATTTTATAATAATTGTAAGAAAAAGTATTTTTTATAGATGATTTTTAATTCTTATTTCTTTCTCTTCTAAGCTGTAACATGAAATGTCATAGTTATTAAATTTTATTACCTGTATGGTGAAAACGTAAAACGTAGTTGCTTCAGTTTCCAGCAGTTATAAATTTCTTTTAAACCTACTTTTTGATATGGTATTTTCTTCTGCGTGCTTCTTAGTGCAGTGAAATAAAATCATAATTTTAAATTTTATGTTTAAAAATAGTAAAAGTTTTCACTGATAAGGATATTTTAAGTGCTTTTATGGGAAATTATTTTGTCTGAAGAATCTTTAGCTTATGAATATATGACATATACATTGAGAAAAATATTTCCGCAGTGTTACCAGTTTAAAACATTTAAAGTATATCAGAACAAAAAAAAAAAAAAAAAAAAAAAAAAAAAAAAGATATAGTTAACGCTTATGTTGCACGCAGACACATTAAATCTACACAGTCTTTTTTTACAGTAAAATGTGCCTTAATGTTTAGGCCGAAATTGTGTTTGTGTGTATATGTATAATATTAATAAATAATATTTAAGTAATATTTAAGTAACAAATGATATTTCAAGGGGCCCCTGGATTTTTTTTTTTTACTCTTCCATAATTTGTAAGGTATGAGATGCGTCGAGTTGGAAGAATGAAGGTCACCAGTCGGATCCGATGCGAGGAATTGGTGGTTTCGGTGATAGTGTCGACTTGAGTTAGAAGTACTAAGTTGGAAAAGTAAAGATCACCATTCATATCTAGTGTTCGTGGTGGTTTCGTTAATACTGTCGAGTTGAGTTAGAAGTGCTGAGTTGGGAATGTGAAGGTCACTAGCAGTGACGGCTCGTGAATGTCGTTTTGGGGGTGCTGCAACGAAGCGTCTAGAAAAACTACATGAAACAGAATTTTTATTTGTCTCAATGGCTGATTCGTTTATTGTGAGAATCAACGTAAATATGTTGGCAATTTAACATCCAATCAGAAGAACAATCTTTTCTTTCTAACGGATTGTTTTTAGTCACTAGCCTGCGACCTCCCAATACGTCATCCACCAGCCGCCACTTGTCACAAGTTACATGCAGGATTAGGTGGTGATGTTTTGGTTGAAATATCAGGTTGAACATAGAAGTGTCAAGTTGAGAGAGGATTGGTGTAAAATATTATTAGCTATTTGGTTTAGTTTGACAAGTTCAGAACAGGTTTAAGGGAAGTTGTGAAATTGAAGATCAGTTGAATAAGAGTAATTTTATTTACTTGAGGGGGAATGAAGTGATTTGTTTCAATAACTTCAGTCAGTAGCAAAATTATTGAAACTCGCATCTACATATTTCATACATTTTTTTTTTAATTTTTATTGCTAATTTTTATCATAAACTTACATTTTTATAAACAGTATGAGACTAAAATCATAACTAGACATATATTTACTTAAACAGTATTAGGTGCCAATCTTTTAAATAGGATTTACTGCTAGTGCTACAATAATTTTGCTGCCAACTGTGTTTACTATAAATTGACTTCCGAATCAAGCAAGCGTGTGTTTTTGTATTATCCTTAAAGTATGCTTTTCACGATTAATATCTTGGAAGTGTGATTATTGCTGCACCAGATCTTCTGATCTAAAACTTAGTTATCTTTCTTACAGACCCGATACAGCATATTTTTATTCTTAATTTTTCAATAGTTACATTCTTAAATTTTCTAATAAAATATTTATTCTTCTAAAATATATTCACTTCTTAAATAATAAAATATGGATGGGTCTCACCTGAAAGCTTCTATCACGGAAGGTCCGGATGTGGAAGGTGGCAGCTATGATCCATTATCAGAAAATCTATGAAACTACAGCACTGCTTAGATGGGAAAACGAAATTTAATGGTTTTTTAGCATACACGTAAAACGAAAACAGAAACAAAAACTATTTACAGTTAGGTAATTAAACTAAATCTTAATATTAAAGTTCTTAAATTCTAATTAGTTCTGATAAATGTTCATTCTTAGTTTAAAGTTCTGAAAGTTTTAATAGTTCTTTTCTAGGACCGGGGCGTCTGTAAACACAACGATCTTAACGTAGCCCCATCTCTATTCAAGGTCCTTTTCTGTTCTGATTCTAAAAAGCATCTTTTTCGAATACTTCTCATTTCAAATCGAACAAGTGGTGCAATCAGAAAAAGAGGCACGCGCCAGTGTGTCTGGAAAGTCATTTGTTCTGAAAACAGAATAATTAAAGGGGGGGGGGGATTCCCGACAGTGATTAAAGAGTTCCACTTTAGGATATTCGATGACGACCACGGAGCACTCATGTGGTGAGATAGATTTACACATAGTTTTAAATTAGTAGTCGTTTTGCTATTCAATTGAGTTAATTTTAGAAGTTAGTCCAAATCTTAGTTTTCTCCCTTAAAAGAAAAATAAAAGGTTGAGTTTTAAAGTTTGAGTACTTATTGGATTTCTCTCACGCACCTTTGACTATGCAAGAAAACAATTTACAGGTTGAGGCTGGAGTTCACCTTCCACAAATTGTACTTATATAATAATATTTTATAGAGTGTTTCTAGATTCAATTAACCGGAAAAACTACTGCATAAATGTATTGGAAGAAGAGTCATAGGAAAACAGCGGGATCCCCAAAACTTTGTACAAAGTTTTATTTTACAAAATGTTTTCCTTTAAAGATTGCAATTTAATTTTTGCTTAAAAAAAAAAAAAAAAAAAAAAAAAAAATGTATACTAATTTACAAATGCTTGTTAATAGAAACTAAAAGTTCCTTTTCGTTCAGCAAAGAATCATTAAAGAAAGAATCGAGAAAAATGTTCAAAGAAGAAGAATGTAAATGCTTCCGCATGTCGATTTTCGAATGACATTTAAGATTAATTTCTTTTCAAGAATAGCTTCACATACTTTTTGCTTTTCATTACTAAGAAACTAATTAAAGGAAATCGAAGAATGAAATGTCATTTCTGTCATTTCTGTTAAAATTTCCTCGGTAATAAGACGCAAAACATCGTTCAACTTAATAAAATGAAAAATACCTTTTAAATAAACCCATGAAGAGAAACTGGACCGTAGAATGATAAGAAAAATCTTCTGGTAGTTGATTATGTGTATTATTTGATAAAGAATATGTCATTTGCCTTACACAAATTATTTTACATTTTAATTAATCTAATATGAGCGATATTTTCCGTAAATGGGGAATTTTAAATAGTTATGGAAGTAGAGCAATTTTTGACTCTATAAATATTTAAAAGAAGAATGCTAAATCTTTTTTATTTTGCTAAAAATGAATGTGAAGTCCTAAATTAGATAGGTATTTTCAATGTAAAGATATTTATTTATTTTATTTTATGTAATTGAACGTTTTCTTTACTTTTTAAAAAGTGTTTCATAAAATAATATTATATAATGTGAGAAAATTCAATTTTTACTTAAAGAATATTCAAATTTTTGTGAAAAAGTTATGTAAATTTATAGCTTATTAATTTTAACTATCTTCAAAGGGTAATTGTAATTTAATTTTTTACTTCATAAAATTAATTAGTTTTCAAATTATCATTATTTATTTATTTTTTAATTATATAAAGAACCACGAAGAAATATGCTGCAATCACACAATCTGTAGGTTGATGGATTCACATAATGCAACTTACATACACGTAAGTTACATTATTTATATACATGTAAGTAATTTTACTTTTATCAGTAGTTTTAATTTTATCATGTCCATATCTTACGGCCGTATTCACCATTAACTTCAACTCCCGGTTCAACTCAAAAACTTGAATAGCATCTAAAGGCAGGGTACAGCTTTCCAGCAAAATTTGGCCCGCTGTTTCTGCCATCTAGCGTCGAGGATTTCATATAACCTTTTATTGGTTTCTTTCACCTAAAAAGTCTGAAAATAACTATACCGCTAGATGGCAGCAACAGCACGGCAAAATTTGCTGAAAATTTGCACTCCGCTTTTATACGCATTTCAGATTTTCATGTTCAACTGGGAGTTGAAGTTATTGCTGAATAGCAGCATTATAGGTGTAACCGACCTTTTGCCAAAGATGTGAAAATATATTCAACCAAGCATCATAACACTGTCTAGACATAACGACCATTGCCATAATTACTCTATTGTAGTTACTTTGTACAAGCCATAATTACCCGGACAGGAAATGTCTTATTTCTGAGATTTTTCTTGGTTGAAAACAACGTTAAAAATCTGAAGTTATGTATCCAGACCTTCCTCGGAGTCACTTCCAAATTATCATCAGTAACCCATTGCGGAGCTTTAGTGAGACGTCGATCTATTCAATTTAACTCAACTCGATATGGATGAAATTAAATCTTCATATTTTGTTTAAATCAGATACAGTCAGAACAGTGGCGTATCGTGAATGACGTTTAGGGCATGCTCCACATGAGTAGTTAGAAAGTTGTTATGAGTAGTACATTAAAACTGATATTTAAGCATCTTATTGGCTAATTTACTTGTTTCGAGAAACAACATAGATATTACGACATTTAAACAGACAATCAAATGAACGAGCTTTCCATGATAACGAGCTGTTCCTAGCCACCAGTATGGAGCATACCGAAAACGTCACTCACGATATGCCACTGAGTCAGAAGTAGACCCCGAATAAGTAACCTTTTTTTCCCGAACATCACATCCCCAACAATCCACCAATTCATTCGCCAAACCGATGTTCCTCTTCCACCAAAGCCGGCATTCAACATCATTGAAAGCAGGTTTCCACCAAACCATTCAAAACATGTAAAATCCCAAGAACCTGTTGCCAAAAAAACGCTTATAGCCAAACGAATGTGCAAAAATCGCAGTGATGTTCGCGGAAGTTTTCTCCATAGTCAGTATAAGGAATCCGTACTCTACTTCTATCACTACTCAATGAATACAGTAGTTCTTTTACGGATAAAACTATTGGTCCTAATATTGCCCTGGGCCGCAGTAGCCCAGTCGGTAGAGCGCCGGCCTCGTAATTGGAAGATTGCGGGTTCGGTACTCGAGCCGGCCAAAGACCGTCGTGAACACTAATGGTGGTTGGTGCATGTAAAATCTGTCGTGGCCGCAATGTCCTCCATGTTCCCATAAAAAATTATATCTTTGGGGGTCACCGAAGCGGGAGAGTCATCCCTTCTGTGGAGGATCAAAATTGTGATGGCATGTCTTCGGACAACCTCCTCTAGGGGTGTGTCCCAGACAGTCGCCAATTCCCCATCTGTGCAGCACTAATGCGACATAAAAAAAAAAATCCAACCCAACCCTAATATTGCCCAACGCACTGCTAAAATTCACTGCTAACGAGCACTACTGAATTACAATTATTAATACATGTGTCAAGGTTATTTACACTGTTTGTTGCTTGGTTTTAAGATCAACGTACTGAAATTTTCCTTTAATAGTACGTGTCATTGGCTCATTGCAGGAAGGTCTATGATAAATTTACGAGTGATTAATTTGCTTCGCAAACTTTTTTCTTTAAACGCAACAGTTATATTATCATTGTTCTTGGCATGTACTGGTTGTTTTTGTACGCATTGGTATGAGTCATTGAGTCAGAAATCAAATACTTTAGATAAAATATTCGTTCTGTAGAGGATCAAAATTATAATGCTTTGTTTTAAAATTATCTTCAGCATTACCTCTGTAAGTTGTCTACATCGCAAATCTTGTGCAAAGTTTACTCATCATTAATCTTAATTTAAGAGCTCGACCAGAGAATGTTTTCTGTTTGATCACAATCAGATTTCCAGGCGATTTGTTTTACATTACATTTTGAAATTACAGAATATTAATTATTCATCCTATTAAGATAAAAAACACTTTTAAAATCACGTTTTCTAAAAATTATATTTTATTTAAAACATTTTTAAATTATCCAAAGCTTTTGGCTTATAAAAATCAACGCATAATCAGGGGACATTAACAAAGATCTCTTTTAGAGATAATTTGTACTATTCATCCTATCATAAACATGTTAAGTTATTGCACTTTTTGTTTATCTAAATCCTTTCCAATTATTAAAAAAGTTTACAAACCTCAAAAAATGTGAAAAGTGCCTTAACTGACCAAGGGTGTTTTGTATTTGATTCAACATGCGCTAGTGCTTTGCGCATGTCAGCATTATAGAAACTGTTTTAAGTGAAGAAAGCACGAAGATTTGCACTGTAAGCACTGCAAAAAAGCACTACATAGACAAAGATTTATCCTTGTTTCACGGTTTTAGTAATTTCTGAATTATGTTTTTCTTTTGTAGATGAGTATGTAAGCTAATATTAACTTTTTTTTTTGAAGTCTTTCTATTTGCGATATTACCCTGAAGTGTATTAGTGTTTTGTTCTGAAGTAATCCATTACAATGAAATATTAAGGTGTAAGGCCTCACGAAATCTCTTTCGATTTCAAGTTCTCGAATTCGCGCTGAGTTGCACATGCAGTGTTAGGTTGGAAGAGATAAAGTTACAAGTTGAGTCTTGTGTTAGCTGACGATGGTCTCTAAGTAAGTGCAAGATTGCGCATGGAAGAATTTGGTTCGTGTAGGAGAAGGTGGACAGTCTGTTTAATTTAGCTTGGCGTTCGGTTCCAAAGAAACGTGAGAAGTGTTAGAGAATGTTATGTGTTTTGGATGTTCAGTTGGATTTCGGTATTAATATGTTAAAACTTTGAAGATAACGGAAGTAAAGTTTTTCTGTAGTTTATTCTTACAAATCTTCCGAAATGAGAAAGCGTGCTTTTTGGATGGAGAATTTATACCGTGTTATTTGATCGTGATTTTTCACTTCCTTATACAAAGTATTAAGAAGTGAAATAAATCAGTGCTAGTATAGATTCTGCTAAAATTATGATATAAATTCATTAAACATAAGACATTGATTTTGTTTCCTCATTCTTTAAAGTTTCGAGGATCGATAAAGTATAATATATCGCACCAAAATTTTAAAAACTGCAAAAACTCGACCAGATTTTTTTTTTCTAAATATAAAATTTTACTTTTAAATTTTGAGGAAATCATTCATTTATTTCTTCTCTTCTAAAATTGTTTGTAAAGTCTGGTGGCACTTGATTTTAAGTGGGTAAAATTATTTTGTCCCTGAAAGGTTTAAATTATGCATAATTTTAAATACCTAGGATTTAAAATTTTGTGAAAATTTAATTATAATTTTTCTGAAAATGAAAAGACGGAATTAATTTTAAGAAGGACAAAAAATATTTAAGGTAAATCTTTCCTAACACGCCAATGAGATATCGCTGAGATGATCTGTCGCAACCTTTCTTGTGCAGTTCTCTTAAATTCACGCAGTTAAGTTAATGACAAAGCATGGGGAGTTATGAGAAGGATCCAAGTTCGATACCTAATAGAGTTACTGTTTCAAATTAGATCGGCATTTCTAATTTAAATTATTTTATTTAAATCTTGACGAAGTTTTCAATTCTAGTTATTGTAAACAAGGTGTTATTTAAAGAAATAGACAATAAATATCATCTTAAGAAAAATTAGTTTATATTATAATATATCACAATCTGGTTTCTAATATATTTTCGCATTTTTGTGACAGCCATATTTCTGCACTATTCAACTTTAAAGATTAAATCATGCACAAAGTAACTGAATAATTATGTCATGCATTAAATTAGATTTAATATCACGAATTTAGAGTGTGACATTAGATAAGAACATAGTTTATATATATATATATATATATATATATATATATATATATATATATATATATATATATACATATACATATAATTTTCTTTTCGTTTTCTTTTTTCTTTTTACTCAAAATGAATAGTAGGTAGTTATTCAATATTTTAACAGTTCTTAAATATCAGAGCACTTTTAATGGCACCAAACATTCTTAATGTTTAACTTTTTTGATTTCATTAATCAGCATGAAATGAAATAATGAAAGGATATATATATATATATATATATATATATTACTTGGCATGAAAAACTAGAAAATTATTCACCAGTAGCAGCCCTGTTATAATGATGAAGTACCAAGAAAGAAGACTTAAATTAGCAAGATATAAGCAAGAAACGCGAAAACTATAAATGCCTATATTACTTATGATTCTAACGACTGCAAATATCTCTGTTTTAAATATTGTTAGATTGTAGCGTAAAATTAGGAATTTGATTGACTAAGACAAGCATTTTTCAAGCATTACACTTTATATTTTGTAACGTTACAAGTCTTTCTCCTTTTCATACGTTCATCGATTTTCCTTTTTTACCCCCAAAGTATTTTCTTCTTCTGAATTTTCAAAATTTGCATTTCCGTATATTTAGAATTTATTTTTAAAAGATGTTTTTTATTTATTATTTTTTTAAAGATGAATATATCTGTTTGTGGTATATATATATATATATACTTACATACAGATTTCATTAATTAAACTTTATAATTTTCGAATTTTAAAATGCTCCTATTTTCCTAATATTTTACGTTCTTTGTGTTATTCCACATTCAGTGTTATTCAGAAAAGAAATATCGATCAAATAAGCCTTAGTAATATATTAATTTATCTGTTCTTATATTTCAATGGAATTTCTTTAGTAGCTACTAACAATTCAATGTAAAAAGCTTTTGTGAATTTTTCAATAAGCATATGATAAATACAGCCAATGAAATTCTTTAGTAATTAAGGATTAGTTTTATCGAAAAAAGTTTCAAGTTACACCACGGTGCTTCTCGTTCTGAAACGGAAGTCATTAAAGCGAAACGAAATTGAAAACTGTGATGAAGTATATGCCATTTCATTTATCGTTAGTGTAAATGGTATTGATCAAAGTTAAGGCTTCTTTTCGCGATTCAATAAACTGCACCGTCAAAATATATAGAAATATTCATTTTCGAGATGTTTATGCTGTATTTGAAATAAAAAGCAAATTATGCATCCATGCATATTTTTAAATTATTTAGGGAATAGTGATTTATACTGGTAAGTTTGTTTTTGAATGAAAAATAATACGTAAAGTTAAAAATATATGTGTATATATAATATACAAATTACAAAATAACCAAAAGAAAGAAATGTGAAAATTATTTTACCAATTATCTATTTTTATTAATATGAAAATTCTCAATTTTTGAGTTTAGTATTTTCATTTAAAAATACGAAATTAATTCCACTGATTGCTCTTAGACATACATTTGGTCATAAATATCAAATAAATAAATAAATAAATAAGAAGAAGAAGAAGAAGAAGATTTTTGGTTTTCGAGAAAATTTTGGTTTTAAACATCTGCATGTTAAATTGATTAAATTCAAATAGCAATTAATTTAACGAATAAAATCTTTGTAAGTAAACAATATAAATAGCAACACCTCGCAATAGCTGTTTAAGATAAAAATAATAGAATTAATTGTTCATCAGGTAAGTAATTAGGTTCGGGTGTGCGAGGTTGTGTAATACGTTTTGTCGTTCGATAAGAAATTGGTGGTTTATGGTTTTAAATACAGTGGGTTCCCAAATTAACGTGGAAATTTGACATTTTTTACATTTTTGCATTTTATACCACTTATAATTCCTAAAAGGCGTTCTTATGTTACTGGAACGCTATTTTATTAAGTTTTATTATGCTACACATTATTTTAAGTGATTTAAACAAAAAATATTGAGCTTAGGAACAATTTTGTGACAGTCACTTCAATATAAGCTGTAGAGCAGGCCTGTCCAACCCAAAACACTTGGTGGGTCGCATTGGAAATATATTTTATTCATTCGGGCCGCACCGTATGTACAGTTATAAAAAAAAGACCCCAACCCTCTCTTTTCCTGACTAATTTCGCTAGTCAGAAATTCAAATTTTTAGTAATACTCAGAAATTCGAATATGTAGTCAAAAATAGGCGTTACTATTCGAAAAAAAAAAAAAAAAAAAAAAAAAAAGAAGAAGAAGAAGATGTTTGTTCAAGTTTTAATATGTAGATGACACACTAAACAAAATTTAGCGATTGCATTAAAAACTAGATGTTATTGCCAATCGTTAGGCACCAGCTGCTAGTTTCTACGATAATTTACGGTGAAATTAGTCGGAGAAGGAAATTATTATTATTATTTTTTTTTATGGCTGTACATATGCATACGTGCATATATGTTAGTGAGTATTTGATTCATATACGTATATATAATTTTGGAGGGAAGGGCAGGGTGAAAATTTGGAGCAGAATATATTAATTTAAATTATTTTCATTCATAACTTAACAATACAATCGTAAAAATATAATAAAAAGAATGAATAATGTATCTAATAATATTTCATTACAACAGTTCTTTAGCTACCATAATCGTTGAAAGGTATTTTCACATCAAAAAGTGAGAACGTATTTATTAATTTTTAATCCGTTAACCAATGTTGTCAAACCTTAAATATCGTTAGTCTCCTCGCGGGCCGCAAGAAACTACCCGGTGGGCCGCATGCGGCCCGCGGGTTGGCCACCCCTGCTGTAGAGTACCCTCAACGTGTAGTATTGTACATGTACTTTGGATCCTAAGAACTGAGATTTAGTGTGCATTCTGATGCATATTTAATAATGTAAGTAAAGTTTAATTATTGAGATACAATTATGTTCATTTTGACTACATTTTTATAACTCAATTAATTTTTTTAATTTTAGTATGGTCACAGAAATTTGCATTTCTTCCTGAAAAACAATCCGAAATTAAAACTCTCGTCCAGCATACACAACATTCCCAGAGAAAAGTTGCAGATGTTGTTGGGTTGTTGCTTAATCTGCTGTAAATAAAATAAAAGCGAATTTAAACCTGTTCTTTTCGCTGGAAAGAACAGGGAAGTGTGGTAGAAAACGTATAATGCGCTCAGAACAGAGAGAAATATTAAGGACATTTGCTTACGAAACAGTGTACTGTTACACTGACTCAGATTGTTCAGGAGTCAGGTATTGACAATTCGAAGTGAATTGTGCCCTGAAATTTGGCAGAAGAAGACCTAACTGGCCACCGTCCAATTCGCTAGCTTAAGCTCACAGATGATATGAAAAACAAATGATTCGACAGGGCTCGAAACCATCGCCACATGACTGTGGAAGATTGGAGTAAGGTAATATATGATGTTTATTAATAGTTTTAACGATATCTAAGTGTTTTATTGCAATTAAACCATAATTTATTTCAATTGAGTCAGTTTTTGAAATTTTAGCCGATAAAAGCAGTTTCGTGTGGCGGCTTCCGAGAGATCAGTTCTGCACTGAAAGCATAATAGAAAGGGTTAAACATATGCTGAAGGTCGTGGTTTGGTCTACTATAAATACCGAGTGTGTAGGACGTTTACACATTGTTCAAGGAACCATGAAACAGGACCATTATAAGGAAGTTCTACGAACTCGCCTTCTTCCACAGTTGGAAGAATGGTTTCTGGAAGGGGAACAAAATGTTTTTAATCAAGATTCTGGCCACTGCCGTCAAGCCAAAAGTGCTACCAAATTTTTACGGGCCAAGAAATGCCGAAGTATTACCTTGGCCTGGCTATTCCTTCGATATGAATGGCATAGAATACTTATGTGATATTACAAAAAGTGAAATTGCCAAGGAAATTATTATTTCCAAGAGGTAACTGATCGAAAAACTTATAAATGTCTGGTATCACAATCCTTTAATTAAACAAAAAGCAAATTCTTGCATAAAAAGCACGCCGTGACACATTGAAGCATTAATATCAGCCAAAGGAAATGTCACCAAATACTAATGACTTACATAATATTACATTTTTTCCGTTTCCATTATATATATATTTTTTTATTGTATAGCTATTAAATATGCGTATTAACATTAAAGAAAGTAATAAATACCATATAACGTATTTTTATTTAGGAAAAAAATCACGATAATTAGACTTTTATGAGTGTCCACATTAATTTGGCAACCCACTGTAAATATTTTTCAATATAATCTCTCTGAACTTCGATACACTAGTTCTTCGAGTTTATGGATTCCATCCCCGAACTGAGAATACGATAGACTGTCGAAATACGCTTTCACGGCTGCTGTTACCTCTTCATTCAATGAAAATCCTTTTCCACACATGAATATTTTGAGATATGAGAACTTTCAGAAGTCAGAGGGAGCCAAGTCTGCTGAACAGGATGGATGTTGCAACAGTTTATACTTTAATTCACTGATTTTCAAGAATTTTGTTTTCTTGAGCTTATGAGAGGGAGCACTATCTGGATGAAAAATTATTTTTTGTTTTGTAAATCAGGTCTTTTCTCACAAATTTTTACATCCATCTGGTCCAAAAGGTTACAATAATTATTTGCGTTTATTGTTTCACCAGTTTGACAAAATTCCTTTAGTATCCCAAAAAACTGATGCTAACACCTTCTTGGACGATTTCTGGACATTGGAGTCGAGGTACCGGGTTCACATCTCTCCTTAGTCTCTTGTTTTGATTCAGGATCATGGTCGTAGACCCAAGTCTCATCTACATTGTTAAAATGACGCCAATATCCTTTTTTACCTTTTCTAAAACGCTCCAAATGCTGTTGAGAAAGACGCATACGAGTATGTTTTTGTTCCATTGTTAGCGAATGCGGCGCAAACTTTGCACACATCTTTCTGTAACCCAAAACTTCAGCCAAAATATTGCTCACACTGTCTAATGAGATGCCTAGGGCTTCTACTAAGTTCCTATCAGTTCAACGACGATCGTTCATAATTATAGCCTGTATTTTTGCTATGTTTTCTGGTGTTGATGCACTTTTTGGACATCCTTCGCGTGGATCGTCTTCAAAACTTGTACGGCCACTTTTAAATGCAGAAACTCCTCTTTCAACTGTTCAAATTGCAGATGAAGAGTCTTTATACACTTTTAGCAATCGTTCATAAATTTATTTTGGTGCTACACCTTCCAAAAATAAGAACTTTATTACTGCATCTTATTCAGATTTTCCATTGTCCAAAAATACTGTGACACGTCAATTTTGAACATCTGAAAATATATGAATGAGTTCACAGATCTACATGAAACTTCACACGTGTTCATAAAAAAGTAGTACCACTTTTAGAAAAATAAAACGTCGAACCTACTAGAACCTACTTATTGAAAGACAAAAGTTATTGAAGACCCTGGTATTATAAAAAATAAATAGAAAAATAGAAAAATAAAACACTGTGTGCACGCATGCTTACTAAGAAATTTAAAGTGATTTATCGGCTTCCTCTAAACACATTATTTTTTTAATTTTGAAAGTAATGCAGCTAATTACCGAACAAAGGAAGAATAAAAGTTTAAATATCGATTAAAACAAGTGAAGGTTTTCTAATGCTAATTAAAGTGTGTTGCCTAAAACATTGTTAAATACCTGGATTTTGTGAGAAACCAGTGAAGTAAAATTGTTAACTCGCAAGATTGTAAATTAAAAATAATTTTACTGGATTCCTGTAAATTTAGGAGAAACTACTTTTTAATCTAAAAAAAAAAAAATAGTGATTTGAAGTATTTTCTTTTCCTTACAAAGTAGATATTAGGACTTCGGTAATAAAAAATATATTTTGATGTTTTTAAAAGCTATTATTCCTGAGATATGATAATTTTCAGTAATAATTTACCTTATTATTTTTTTTTTCGTATTATTGTAGTGCTAGACAAATTTTTGCATATGAAAAAAAATTTAAAAAATTAAATCACGCACCATTAAAATAATGTGCTGTCGTAAAACATAGGGGTGTTTTTGGTCAGCTTATTTGAAAAAAAAAAATCTTAAAAGTTTATACCTATATTTCCAAATTTTTATTTCTAAAAATACGGCTTTACTAAAACAGTGACACTTGGAATCAAATTTCTCTAAACATTCATTACATTTGAATTAGACTAAATAGACGCAATTTTTTGAGAATCACTGAATTTTTATATTAACAGTGTATATAACGTAAACGGTTTTTTAAAATACACGTTACAAATTTAATCTCGAATAAGCTTGCTTTTAAAACTTTTTATTTGCTCAGTTACATAACACAATATATTTCCTTTTATTTCAAAATCATAACATCAATGAAATAAGTCATGGCGAAATATTATTATTATTTTATTGTTGTTAATTTTTTAATTGAGCGAAAGCGTTGACAGTACGTTAACAATCTAGCTGTAAAATAATTTATAATTTTTCTAGTAAATAGGCGATAAATACGTCTGATGAAATTGTTATTAACGTTGAGTTTTATTGAAAAATATTTTTTTTCTGTTGTTCACTTTGCTCTGAAGCGGAAGGCAATAAAAGGAATCAAAGCGTAAAATTCGGATGAAGTCGATGTCGTTCTGTTTACAGTTAGTGTCATTGCTGATGATAAAAATTCAAGCTTCTCTTTACGATTCAATAAATTACACAGTCAAATGATTTCACAAATGAAAATTTTGAAATGTTTGTGTAATGTATATAGTGAAATATATATTGTCATTCTATGTATATTTAGAATTTGTTTTAAATACGGTTTTTATTAAAGAAGAATTTATTCATTCGTGCATATTTTATTGGAATTGTTGATTTGAGAACAAATTAATAACTTTCAGAGAAAAGGGATTCTTTTCTTCATGCTATGGAATTTTAGAAGGAACTATTATAAATAAATAATGTAAAGTAAAATTATTAATTTATTCAAACGAAGCTTTTTTTTTTTTTTTTTTACAGAATATTCTTTAATGTATTTTTCATCTCTTTACACCTATATGTAATCTTTCTGTCATTATATATGTTGCATCGGACATGTTAAACAAATTTATTACTCGCAAAACTGTAACATATGCATAATAATTCAATGTAAGAATTACTACCATCAAATATATTTTTATTCTTTAACATAATAAAATAATTTATTTACAAACACATACGCAAAAAAAAAAAAAAAAAAGTCTTTGCAAATTTTGCGCCATTTTCTCTTGCTCACTAACGTTCACGTATCATTCTTTATATTCTAATTAAAAAAAAATGATAATAAATAAACATCTACAAAGTTGTAAACTTTAAACTATGAAACTGAATGCTTTTACCTTAGTATTTAAAATGAACAACCAACTCCTAAACAAAATTATATTGATTATATTGTTAGAATTTGTATCTATCTATCTATCTACCTATATCTATCTATCTGTCTATCTATCTATACCTATCTATCTATCTATCTATCTATACCTATCTATCTATCTATCTATCTATCTATCTATCTATATATATATACTTAATAGTTTATTTAACAGATAGAAAATCTTCAAGTAATTGATTTGCATCCATGATAGATCTTGTCAATTTCTTGAATTCGAAACTTCTAGAATTTAGGACTGTAGTATTCGATGGCAAATATATATATATATATATATATATATATATATATGTATTGGATATATACATGTTGTAAATACACTCAGTGGATTGACCGTATTTATTTTTACAAAAACAAAGCATGAAATGGTATAATTCAAATCTTTAACTTTTGGTTCGGTCTTAATGCTCTAATAACTGTCGGCGTTTTAAATTGCCTACTTCTCTTTCATTCTGTTTTTTGCCGTTTTGCTAAGCTGCGAGCCAGTCACTCCAATTCATGTGTCTGAAATTCTGTTACATGAGTGTCTTAAATGGGTGGTCATGTTTTAAGACACGAAATAGTGTCTTGGGCGAGTTCCCAAATTCAGTAATCCCAAATCACGCATTTTTTTAGGAGAAACACGAATAATTAGAAAATATAACTTTGTATTAGCATTTTGTATCAAAGCACTGAAATTTTCAATCTTGTAAAAGTTAATTTGCGCAATATATTTACTGTAAATAGTCGAAGTAGTATTTTTTAATTATTCATACAGATTTTACTTTACGAATTATTATTTTTTTTTCTAATAAAACAAATATATATATATATATATATATATATATATATATATATATATATATATATTTAAATATACGTACATATGGTGTCAAAATTAATATTTGTACACTTACACATCGTTTACACTTACGCATACATTTACACACACATACATTTCATCATAGATGCCAACATTTTAATTTATTCCGGAGTATTTTTAGTCCCGATTTTATTTCAGACCCTGTCAAAAAAAAAAAAAAAATCCTGTTTTCTGCCAAAAATTTTCTGTAATTCAGAAAAATTCTGACAGCAAATGGCTGAAAATAAGACTTTTTTCTGAGAGTGTACCACATTTTTTAAGAGCATTTTTTACCTATTTTATCGTTGTTATATATTTGAAAAAAGTATTCTATAAATACTGGTTCGAAATAAAGGCGGGGCTAAAAGAGCTCCGGAATAAATTAAAATGTTGGCATCTATAATTACATGTATTAGCGCAAAAATAGGAAAAATGAACTCAGAGAGCCAGAAAACGTGTAAAAAGACCAAAATCTCAATTGAATTTTTGACATTATTATAATATTTTCCTTATATATGTAGGTTCAGAAAGTAAAAACGCATTCCTCTACAATAGGAATTTATGTATTTTAATATTATGTAGAAGATACATTGCCTGCAAGATCTAGAATACTTTATATATTAGCATCTCTTTATTATTAGCATCTATAAATAATATGCTAATAATAGACATTATACTTATTTTTAATGTCTGCATATTTTATTTTTTTACATTAAATCAGGTTTTAGTTTTAAAAATATATTAATATGAAAATGGTTTAGTAAAGTAATATATGACATTATTTTATGTTAAAATATAATGAGTGTATGAAAATGTATTTAAAAGTCTTAAGATGCATTTTATTTCAATAAATGTTAAAGGCACTTTGGGGGCAGCAAATCTATACTTTATAGAAATAAAGAAATATAGGAGTTCTTTTCCGAAATGATATCCATTTAAGATTATTCAAATAGAAATATTAAATTATAGACATGAATGAAAAATAAAAAATTAAAAGAAAATGTAATTTTAAAAATATTTCTCTATTTATTATTCAGCTTATTCCTATTTTTTATTTGAATAAAAAAACTCGTATGCAATTGCAATTTTCATTACTTTTTATTATTGCGTTTTGAAAATATATATATATATATATATATAAACAATGGAATAAAAAATAGATGAACAAATTGAAAAGGAATAGACATTACATAGGTTTTTCATACTTGAATATGTCCTTGACATCGTAAAATCAATCAAAAGTCTTGATAGTATAACTAACACTACGCTGCAAAGAAAAGAAAATCGAACACTGATATAATTTTGATAATACTGATATACTGATATACTGATATAATTTTGATAACACTGATATAATTTGATGCTGATTCTTATGCAAAAGGACCTCCTTAATCCGAACATGACAACCATTTCGCCCAATCACCCACCGTTTTTTCGGGATGCTACCCCCCACACACCTCCCTCCCCCAAGTTTTGTCACTTTTCGGTAATTTTATGGCCATGAATTCGATTTCGAGAATGAAAAAGGATTATTTTAGTATTAAAAAGAAAAGAGGAAGTTATGTACAATAAGTAATAAAAATAATTGATTTATAAAATAAAATAAATGTAATATATAGTTCCACTGGCAAATCACCCTAAATTTATCCCTTGCTGCAAATGTTCATGTTTTAGAATTTTCCAACTTTGTAGCCCCTTAGAAGGTATTTCACAGTTACAATAATCATTTCCTCCCATACAAATCAATTTTATAGCTATAAAATTACACAAGAGTGATAAAAGTAGGAGGGTGTGTCTAAAAGACTGTGAGGGATAGGGCAAAATAGGCGTCATATTCGATTATTTAGAAAGTTAATTTACGTAAGATTTTGCAAAAATGGTGTTTGGCCCGATTTTCATGGAGAGCAATGTAATAAGTAATGATTTTTATCAAGTCATAAGGATTTATTACAATAAAATGTTTTATTGCACAATATTTTATTAACAATAAAATATTTTATTGCACATAAAAAAACTCTTATATATATTCTAAAATTAGAATGGGGCTTTTTTATTCTTTATGATATATATTTAATCTTTTGCGCTCGAACATTTTTTTTTTCTTTTTCTTTTATTATTATTATTTTTTTTTAACCTTTACAGAAACAAAACTTTCCTGAACAGATTTCATTTGTAATTTTTTAACAAAATAAATGATGTTATTACAGTTGCCCTTATGTTATGAATTGAAACTTATATCCATTATCACTATAGCAGAGCTCTGAAATCTGAAGATACATTTTAAATGGACCTGTTTTGAAAATCTCGAGTAGAATGGGTTAAATATCAAAAATTGGTTTGTTTTTAACAAACCCATTAGAATTATAAGAAAATCAGTCTATCAAATTCCCTTACCAAGAAAGATATCATTTGTCAGGTTTAACAGCTGTTATGATCGCTAATAGATAATTTATTTGATAAAGCAGAAACATGGAGCATTTGTTTTCATATAGCTAAATATATTTGGTACATAAATATTACTATAAATACATAAATATATTATCTATAAACATTATTCGACACAAGTAACTATCTTTACTTATATTAAATTAAAAAATTTGTTTGCAAGTAAACGGAACACACAGCCGTGACCTTCAAAGATCAAGGGACATCTGGCGATAGATTTTACTTTTGAGGTATCATATCAAGAAGACCATAATCATCGAAGTATTTTTTCCGATTAAAAAGAAAGAGAGAGTGAGAGAGAATATAACTTACTTTATGACCTTACCAAATTATCTAAAAATCAAATTTCTAAACTAAGAACCCAGATTTTTATAATTTAAATATTTAATTTAGAGTTATTTTTGCCATTATAAACACAAGTCTTTTGAGTGCTCAGAGATAAAATATTTTCATCCTTTGTAAGTCAGATTATTGTCTATTTAAATTGGCTAGAAATTGTTCCTTTGTAAATAACAAAAATTTTAGAGCATTAATGTTACTTTTCCTTGAATGCTTCAGTACGCGAAATGTAGTTGAAATAAAATTGCAGAAAAAAAAAATTCACCACACACAGAAATCCAATAACGGAAGACGAGCGCAGGGGGAGGGGAGTCTTTTCTGCCAAAAAAATACCAAACGCGAAAATTGCCGAAGAGGAAAGGTAAGTAGAATTAGCCAAAAGAATACCGAAAAGGCTACCAATACGAAGAACTATTTTTTCGTTATTTAAATTAAAATATTAATATTGATAATGCTTAAGGAAAGTATCATTAGTTACATTAAAATATTATCATTAAAAAATAATTTCATTTTTTGTTTTACACTTGCGTTTTGACTTGAGAAAATGACTTATTCTTCGTGGTAAATACTACAGAAACCTCTATCACATTTAAACATTGTATTTGATTCGTTTTTCAATTTTATTTTTTAAAAATGTATTTTAGATACTTTTAGTAAATTTTAATAAAAATTTAATTATAGTATAAAATGATACAATCTAATAGTACAAATATATGTAATAATAGAAAAATAGTAAAAACAAAAACGCATTTATACGTATTAGTGAAACGAAGTAAATAATTTATTTATTGCATAAAAGTACTACAGGAGAGTTACAAAACGAAACATATACATGTTTGTCTTGCGTACATGCACAGACATACAAAAGAGTAGTACTGTGGTCATCACAAAACTTTCTTCCAGTGTACATTGGGGGTAAGATACCGTGTCACGTGGTTCTCTTATACACAATCGCAACAGGGAATGCATGCCACTCATAGGAGAATTACATCAGTAACAAGGCGTATGTTATATTTCATGTAAATTTTAGAAATTTATTCGGTGAATATGGATCGATAATTCATCTCTCTTCATCTGGTAAATGTCAAAAATTGTACTTGTCCTTTGTTTACTTAGTTATGGTAGTTGGTTCGTTGGGTTTAACGTCGTATTAGTACTGCACAATGGGTAAGTGGCGACAGTCTAGAACGCAACACTAAGGATGGTACAGAGACATGCCATCACATTTTTGGTCTTCCCCTCTTCGGTGACCCTCAGAGATATAATTTGGATGTTACTTTTGTAAAACGTCATTAAAACAGAAAAAAAAAAAAAAAAAAAAAAAAAAAAAATCAGACACTTTTTAAAAGTACTTCTCGCCAAATCAGTAAAAAAGATCGCTTCACCCCTTTACAAGTTAATAAGTAGACTCAGTCCAGATCAAAGTTATGGGGTTAGATAGGTAGTGTTAAAAAGAGGAAAGACGCCTTGTTGTCTTTTTGTTGTTTTGAAATACATCAGAGCATTAATTTTAGCAAAATATTAACTAATATAATAAATAGTATTTTGTTTTAGTTTTGCCTATTTCAATCATGTGTTTTAAAATAAATTTCTAATGTTTCATAAAAATGTGTATTTTACACTGTCATCTATCTCACAAGTCATCTTAACCCGAAGTAGACGGCCATCTTTTCCTAAAATTTAGATAAGAAACTGAAGCAAAATCTTTAAGGAAACCATTTATTATTTATTTAATGGATTATATATATATACATGTCAAAAGCATTTTTAATATATTCTCAAAAGATAAAAAATAATAATAATAATAATAATAACAATACTTTTTTTTTTCTCTTACACCAAGGAAAATTCTGAAGATCAAAGATTCCTATTGACAGTCCAGTATAGCTTGGCACGGTTAGAAATTGTCGACAGAAAAAGTGCTTGTCACGAAGGGCAGAATATCATAAAAAGTGATTGAAATTCAAAAAGTTTCTCTCAGAAAAAAGAGGGCGGTGTTCAGAAGAGGAAAGAAACATTAAACCAAGCTGCAATGATGAACACTCTCACACATTTAGCAGTACCATGAAGCGCGGATAGGCTAAACAATGTATGCTATGAACATGGACGAGTGTAAAAAAATAACAACTATAACCAACAGGGTATTTTACAAATTTTTTTTACAAAAAATATGGCATCTTTCCTCAATCTAACCTATATCATTTTAATAATAATATTGATAATAATAAAACGTATTTGACGATGCTATATACCGTTTACAGAAGTCTGTAGACATTTTAATACCGTTTTCCAACATGTAAATATAATAAATTTCATTAATAGTTTAAACTCATGTAGATTTTTTCTAAATGCCACGTAATGTTGTTTAACTTATGGTTTTTTTTTCTTTTTAATATTTTACTAGTTTGTTTATGAATCATATTAATAATCATTATTCTAATATTATAAGTCTAAATTGGTCTAAATATTGATTTAACTAAACCAAATGTTTTACATATTTATATGTTTGTTAAGAAAGTGTAATAAACATTTAATGGTAATAATAGCTTAAGTTTTCCTAATTTAATATATATATTCCCAATTTCATTTATTTAGATATTGCCCTTCTTTCATATATTTTTATTGCCCTTCTTTCATTCATATATGAATACATGTATTAATACATGTATTCATATCTTATAACACATATATATATGTACATGCAGATAGATATACAGATAAATATAAAACAAACCTATTACATTACAATTGTGAACACAGATATTGCTAAAAGCTTTTGTTAGACATAAAATTCTAATATATTTTTAAAATATGACCTTTTCTTTTCTTTTATACCATGAAATAAATATAGTTCACTTTTTCCTCAATTTTATTTTGCCCCATAGAGAAAGAATGTCACGATAGCAAGATTATCTAACGGATCAAAGATTTGAAAACGAATGTAAATATTGAAAATATACATCATAAAACACAGAAAACATCTTTGCAAAATCGCTTCTAAATACAATTTACAGTTTTATTACCATTTTTTAAAAATACGTTTCATTTTTATGTCACATTTCTGCTGATTTTTAAAATATTTAATTTTATAACTTTTTGCCATTATGCTATATAAATATATTTAAATTTTATTTATTTTAAGGAGTTTGTCAAGAAGCTACAAATATAAAAAATGGTTAGGATAAAGTACGTTTTAAATAGAATCACAAATGTTTTAATTTATTTTATTTTAATTTAATTTTTGTAAATAAAAGTATTTAAACAATTAGCGTTACAAGGAATTTATAATGAGACACAGCTTATGTCAGAAGGAAATTATAATAATACTGTAAGGTATACCGGGAGTCCTATAAGTCAAAAGACATTTTAAAGAATCATAAAAATTGATGGAATTGGATAGAATTGAACGTGGTTTGCGAAAAAATTATTGTCAAAATGGGAGGATATCTCTCTCTCTCTCTCTCTCTCTCTCTCTCTCTCTCTATATATATATATATATATATATATATATATATATATATATATATATATATGCGGATTCAACGAGATTCGGATTCAACGAGTCCACTAGTAAAATGGGGGAGACAAGCTTTTCGTTGAGAGAAAATAAGCGATAAGAGAATACCGAATGACTGGATGTTTACTAAATTCTAACCTGTTGGTCAACTTGGAAACCCTCCAAGGTTTTCGACTCGTCCTCACTGCTAGGCTTAGGAAACGTGGTTGCACTATATATATATATATATATATATATATATATATATATATATATATATATATATATATATATATATATTCGCAAAGAAAAAAATAATAGTAATTTTTGTCGACATAGGTACGTAAGCAAATCACACATTTCCATGAAAAATTATATATACAGTTGACTGGTGTTACATTTGTTTCCGAATTATTCCTTTATATTATCTTAATTTTCAAAAACATCCGCAAGTTTGTTATGTGTTTTCACAGTTCCTTTTTTCATTGTATGATTACTAATTATTGAAATAAAATTGATGTCTTCATTATTATCTACAGATACAGTTAGCAGCAAAATTATTGAATGACACACACCCTCAATTTTCATGTACTTTCTTTTAGTTTGATAACGAATTTATTTTATCAACTTACTTTTTTTCATAAACAGTATAAGACTAAAATCATGACTTGACAAATATTTACTTAACAAAACAGTATTGGGTGCACATCTTTTAAGTAGGAATGATTGCTAGTGCTTCGACAGTTTTGCTGTGACTGTAATATACTTTTTGATTTTCAATTTCATTAATCTTTAAGAGGAACATTTGATGAATTTTCTTCACACTCCTTGAATTTCAGAAAAATATGTTTGAAGTTCTTTTTTTGTGGTTTCTTTGGAAATTTCTTACCAAACAGCTTATGTGGTAAAAGCTAACATCAAAATGCATCTCATTTTCCCAATGAAATAAAATTCGTCGGATTTCTCTCTCTCTTATTTTATTTTATTTTATTTTCTATTTAACTAAATATTCCACCTTAAACTATAAAATGAAGGAAGTACAGTCGTTTTATGGGTCGTTATATTAAGGGTTTTGTCTTTTTCTGGTCGTTATATCAAATATGAAATAACGTTATCTTAATTGGATGTTAATCGGAACTTTTCAAAAGGTCGTTATTCTGTGTTCTGTCGTTATATCGCGAGTCGACTCTATTTGCATGCAAATATTTACAGACATATAAGTCCAATTCTATGTGTTCTCCATAATCACAAATTTCTGTTTGCAAATAAGTTACAATACCGCTAACTGCACCGTTATTCAGCGGTTCTTATCTGTGAGGAAACATTTTTGCATATAATGTTTCATCAATCAAGTGAGCATCGCAATTAAAACTTTTTGTGTCGTCAAGTAAGAGGCAAAATAATAATTAAGATATGTTAATCATAAAATCATGCAATTTATAGAATTCTAATTTGCATATTCCTCGTTACGTATCTGTGCATTGCTTTCTATCGGCGAAAAAATATCTGTTTTTTTTTTTTACTTCGGAAAAAAAGAAAAAAAAAAAAAAAATCGATAAAAAATGATCTGAAGAAAAACAAAATTGAAGGCTCATGGATAAAAAATTTTGAGATGAGGAACTTGGTTTATGAAACACTAGTTTAATTCATCTTTCGACCATATTATTCATCACTAGTCCTTTTCCTTTCATTAGGATTTCTGGGAGGCTCTTCATATTCTTTAAAAAAGGGTTTCAAGTTTACTTGAAGATTACTGTAACACTACCCGCGTTGTCAAATGTATGAACATGGATTTCTTTCAAAAGTTTTTTCCCTTTTCTAAAGTGTTTCCTCTAAAGTGTTGTCCCTTTTCTAAAAAAGTCTACAATATGAGTAGTAGTGCTTAATAGTAGTCGTGTGTTCGTTAAACTCCTGATATTCCTTAAAGAGAATATTTTAAATAAGTTTGATAAAATAATTGCCGAAACGTCAGTGGAGGCCCTCTGTTGAGACTCAAAACGGTTTTGGGCTGTGTCTGTCTGTCTGTCTGTTTGTTTGTCTGTCGCGCGATAGCGGCCGCAAAAATAGCGCTATTGACTTGAAATTTGTTACACATGTTCATGAGCCCCACGAAATCAGCTGTATAGTTTTTGGTATGTATTCCATTTCTACTTCGTATACAGGGACACGCCAAAATTTTTCTTATCATTACGGCCAATGGGAGGAATTTGTATGTATCGCGATAGCGGCCGCAAAAATAGCGCTATTGACTTGAAATTTGGTACACATGTTCATGAGACCCACGAAATTAGCTGTATAGTTTTTGGTATGTATTCCATTTCTACTTCGTATACAGGGACATGCCAAAATTTTTCTTATCATTACGGCCAATGGGAGGAATTTGTATGTACCGCGATAGCGGCCACAAAAATCACGCTATTGACTTGCAATTTGGTATACATGCTCATGCGCCCAACGGAATCAGCTGTATAGTTTTAGGTGTGCATTCCATTTGTAGTTCGTGTACAGGGTCACGCCAAATAGTTCGATCATTATGGCCTATGGGAAGAATCTGTATGTACCGCGATAGCCACCGCAAAAATCAAGCTATTGACTTCCAATTTTTTTTCCGAAACGTCAATGGAGGCCCTCTGTTGAGACTCAAAAGGATTTTGGGTTCCGTCGGTCCGTCCATCCGTCTGTCTGTTTGTCGTGTGATAGCGGCGGCAAAAATCACGCTACTGACTTGAAATTTGGTACACATGTTCATGAGCCCCACGAAATCAGCTGTATAGTTTTTGGTATGTATTCTATTTCTACTTCGTACACAGGGACACGCCAAAGTTTTTCTTATCATTACGGCCTATGGGAAGAATTTGTATGTACCGCGATAGCGGTCCCAAAAATAACGCTATTGACTTGCAAGTTGGTACACATATTCATGAGCCCAACGGAATTTGCTGTATAGTGTTAGGTGTGTATTCCATTTGTTGTTCGTGTACAGGGACACGCCAAAATTTTTCTTATCCTTATGGCCTATGGGAAGAATTTGTATGTACCGCAATAGCGACCGAAAATATCCTTCGATTGACTTGCAAATTGGCGCACACGTTCCAGCTTTGCATAGAAGTAGCTGTATAATTTTTATTGCTATATTTTTTATAAACTGTGTACAGGGACACGAAAAATTCTTAACATTAAGGCGTATGGGGGTGAATTTCGTTTAAACGTATTTTAATATCATTACTTTGCAATGAAGAAAATGAAATTAGAGTACGTGAGTAAGATGCTTAAACTTATGTTGTTTGAAGAAAATATGTGCTCTTAAGCTTTCTAATTAATGTACAGGACCTTCCAAAAGTGTCCTGACAATGTCACTTAGTCATCCAAACGATGTTAAATTTGGAACAATTATTAATTTTAAACGCAAAATAAGCTGAATAGTTTTTATTGGTGTATACAATGTTTATGGTTCGTTTACAAAGACACACGAAAGAATTTCGTAACATTAGACCCTATGGACTAATTTTTAATTTAAGCGCGCACTTTAATGCCTTTATGCTGAATTGAACTTAATAAAGTTAACATACATTATAAAGTTGCTTAAAATCATGTTTACGCTTAAAAAAGGTTATGTATAGACTAAATAATTTATGGGACCACACAAAATAATTCCGAGTATGTACTGTAATCATCCAAATGATGTCAAATTAGTTCGAAAAATTAATGAGTTATAATTAATTAGGTTTATTCTTATTATTGGCGTTTATAATGACTGTGGCTACTTTTCCGTGATACATAAAGGAATTTCGTACTATTACGGTCTATAGTCGGTATTTCTTAAAAGTGTATTTTAACATGGTTACACCCCATCAAATATAATAAAATTTTATTGGAATTTTAAAAGCATGTTTTCCTGTTGAAAATTGTGGGCATAGAATTGATAATTAGTTTAAAGGTTACGCAAAATATTTCCGATATGCTATGTAATTTTTTTTTGTATGAAATTTGGTATTTATGAATTTCAGGGAAATAATACAAGACCGTCGTTTATTAAGAATAAATATTGTTGCGTACTTGGGGGTTCGTAAGTTGTCCGAGAATGAAAGGCGAAACTTACAAAAATTCAGTGAATTATTCATAGAAAATTCCAGAAAAATACAGGTCTATAAACCAAGTATCAGCTTCAATTCAACCAGTAAACATAGCTTAAACAACAGCCGTTAACAGCAAAACAACAGTACAAACTGTTTATCAATAACACATAAAGCAAGTCTCATTCAAAGGGGCTCAAAGCAAAGCAAAGCAAGCATTTGACGAAACTGACACAGATCTGAGATTGGCCGCCTTGGCTAAAAAAATGCTCCTTTTATACTATTCTATCGAACACAGACTGTTCTGGAAAATTCTCGTATCTCATCAGGCAATGAGATTAGAGCTTCCATATTTGGTATATCCCTAATAAGAATTTTCTCGCCAAGGTCGCCAAAAAAATCGCCAAGGAGGGAAACAGTCGCCAAATTTGGCGCCAAATCCTTTGCATCCCTTATTGGAGTTTTTCAATGGGTTTTTAAAGGAAAATTGGGCTATTTTAACGCTAAAACGATTAGAAATGCACAAAATTAGCATTTTATCGACTTACTAAGCCTCTGAAAAAATTTATGCAAAAATAATTGCAATTATTTACAATTCCATAACACTTTATATGATATACAAATAGGTATACAAAGAGAGATAGAGCGGGGGGTTGAGGGGGCGGCAGCCCCCCTCTGGAATGTATCTGATTATGGTATCAAGTCGATCGAATCAATATATACTATTATATAATAAGGAATAAATAAAAATGACCTATTGAAAAATGTCTGATGCAAGTAGGACGTTGAGGCTCCTGATCTGCAGATCCACTAGTATAGAATAATAAATAAAATGTAAGTCTGTTAAAAGCACGAACAATGATAAGTGAATTAACATTCTGCAGTTTCAATCGGAATAATAATGTCGTCATCAGGGCAAATTAACTAGATTGGTTAGTGCTTCTAAATATGAAAGGAAAGCAGATATTAGGAACTGCTTAAAAATCAAAAGAAGTTTCGAAATGTAGAAAGATTAAACAGCAAAAATTTGAGAACTGAGCACTAGAGAGAATGTAGGAATTTAAAAAACATGTTTCTTATGTAAGATTTCCAATAATTAAATGGAGATGGATACTTCGAAGTCACATTTACCTACAGCTTTATGATATGTATATATGTACACATGTACACATACTTTTATAGCCTTAAAGGTGTATACGATTTAATATTCTTGTTTGTAGCCTTGAGTTAATTTTGATAATTTAACCCATTAGGCGCCAATGTTCCCATTTTGGGAACATTCGCTATTATTATTTTTTTAAACTAAATATTAAAATTATTGTTACAAGGTTAATTACATTTCATTTTAGAATAAATGCGACAAGTTGTGTAATTTTTTTTATAAAGTTTCTCTCATAATTTGTATTTTTTATGGAATTTTAAAAAATGGGAAATTTCATCTTTCCATCATACTCAGTATGTGTGCTTATATTTTTTAAATGTATAAATAAAAAATTATTTTATCTGTTGCAATTTTCTTATAAATCTCCATTGTATCAAATAACATTGATTATGAATAAAAAATTGCAACAACTTGTTCTCAGTGGAAGATTAAATAGCTTGTTCCCATTTTGGGAACATTGGCGCCTTCTTTAGTTTTTTAAACCAATAATATTATACTGGTCGCTATTCTGCAAAGACGTACATGAGATCAAAACCCATAAAATTTGGATATAAAATGTGGGTTCTTGCATCCTCAGAAGGATGTACACTTTTAATTTGCAAATATATGTTGGTAAAGAGCAGACGCCAAACAATTCATTACATTTGGGAACAAGAGTGGTATTAGATTTGACTGCATGCATTTCATATCCTCCAAGAAATGAACTTTATATTGACTTCGGTGGAATTATTGGTAGAAATGAGAGCTAGAAATTTCCGAACAACTGGAACTATCAGAGAAAACAGATTAAAAAGTTGTCCTGTAATAAGTTCTAAAGAGTTGAAAAAGAAAGACAATCAAGTTTTTTGTTTAGCTTCAAATTTTGAACCACTAGAACCAATTGGTTCGGCAAAACGATGAAATTCTGTAGAAAAGAAAAAAACTGATATACCACAGCCACACGTTGTTGCCTCCTACAACAAATACATGGGAGGCGTCGATCTTCTTGATCGATTTTTGAGTCAATATCGGCCAAAAATTAAAGGCAAGAAACGGTGGTGGCCATTTTTTACAAATACTCTAAATATGGCAGTTGTAGCTGCTTGGCGGATACATAGAGAATGCAAAGGAAAACTCCCCCAGCTAGAATTTCTTCGGGAAATTACAACGTCACTGATGAAAAGAGAGGAACCGAGAACTGCGGAACATCTTCGTCCTGGCCTTTTTGGAATCATACCGAAAGATGTACGTTTCGACGGTATCAATCATTTTCTTGAAAATTGCAGAAAGACAATCTAGGTGCAGAGTATGTATGAAAAACACTAGACTTTATTGCAAAAAATGTAATGTTATGCTGCATAAGAACTGTTTAGTTTATTTTCATTCAAAGTAATGTAAAAATGTGAGGTGTGATTTATAAAAATAAAGAAGTGTGCATAAAGAAAATACAGGTAAATTATTTTTCATTCATTTTCTATTAATAAGTAATAATTAATAATCTGTAAAATACAGAAATTCTAATTTCTAATGAAAAAAATTGCATGATTATCTCTACCCCCATTAGGCGCCAATGTCCCCATTTTGGGAACATCGTCTAAATTTGAAATTTTAAAATTTTTTTGGTATTTTTTTGCGGAAACTTATTAAACCCTTAGTCTACACGGGAAAAAAACAATTCCTTTATAAAAAATTATGTTGGAACATATAGCGGCGCTTAATGGGTTAATAACATAAAAGCCAAAAAAAAAAAAAAAAAAAAAAAGAGCAATTAATTATGGTTCTATAATTTCATTTCATAAAGTATGCATACGATCTCATTTATACATAATATCGAGCAGCGAAATAAATATACAGAAAATAACACAGCCTCGAATCACATTACTAGTGCATGTAACTGTGTATGATTGAAAAAATAATAATAAAAATTTTAGCCTAAATATTTTCGATAAATAAAAAAAAAAAAAAAAAAAAAAAAAAAAAATACTAATATTATTACACAAATTATAAAACAGGGCATTTATTAACCATTTTTCTACAATTTAAGTTAAAATTCTTACTCCGAAATTTATATTTTAGTGATATAGATAAACTATGAGAAATTTATAAAACAAAATATGCAATAGTATATCGTGATAAAAATGTCAGAACCAAAATTTCTATTTTAGTATATTCCCAAATCACGAAAGTTCTTTAGATAATGCTCAAATGACAGCTATTCATGAAGAGATATTTTCCTCCGATTCTAAGGATGAAATAAGATATTTATTTCGTTGGCAGAGCTATCAATAATACCTTTTCAGTCAAGGAAATATAAAATACGTATATTTTAAAATAATTTTTATTTTAGAAAAAAATATTTATACCTTTAATGTTTGTCTAACCGTAATAGAAAAAATATTTGATCTATATTTTGTAGTTTAGATCTCATTTAATGCTTATTTTCTGTTATAAATATAGAGGTATGACAACGATAAAACCTATGAAACTTTTTCGTTTTTCTGTTTGGTTTATTCTTAAAGGCAAATGAAGTCAAAATATTTTTTGTTTATTTAGGTATTTATTTATTCTTTATTCTTTCATGTTTTATTCGCTTATGTTTTAAAACTTTTCAAGAAAGGAATGACGAATAAAGGGAACCATAGTAGATGATAACAAGTACAAATCTTTAAACAAACACCATAATATGCAAGAAATCGCAACAAATTTTTCGGTTTGAAAGAAGAAACGTGTCTTATTTTGGCCCGAAACAATTGTCGCGAGCTCTTGCACTTTATGGTGTTTATCAAAAAGTTTTACACTCAGTATTAGTATTTTTAAACAGCTGTTCTGTGGTGCTTTTCACATATTAGATAATATCCCCCCCCCCCCCCCCCCCCGATAAAAAGCAACTAATCTGGTATGGTCATACTAAAAGTATGGATGATGATAAAATACCCGAAACCACATTTAATTACAAAACAAATGAACGAAGTAAACTAAGAAGACTGCAAAAGAAATGGATAGATGATATTTATAAAGCGATGAGGAATAGAAGTTTCAAGGAATAAAAAACCTTCAACTGTAAAAATTTAAAAGAAATCTTATAAGTTTTTCAGTGTTATTCGAAAAAAAACTTCAAGTGAAATAGATGCACCTTCTCCTTTCTCTAATGGGTTTCTTTCGGCTTTCCCCCCAACATTACGAGCAGCGGAGAACAGACCGAGACGTGACCATTCGGATTACAAAAAATTACGTGACGACTCTTGGGTTTCAACACTATTTTACGCGTTTAATACAGTATTATTATGTATACGGTGCTTTTCCATTTAAAAACGTGTTAAAGTGCCAGGAGAGTATGATGTGCCATTTTATACAGCTTCTCCAAAAAATTAAGCTTTATTATTATTATTATTTATTTATTTATTTTTTATTTATTTTTTATTTTATTTTAATTTTGTAAAAAGCTTTGGACAATGGTCAAAAACACTCCCCAATTTTATAGCTAATTCAATTTGCAAGCAGTCTTACCAAAACATTACATTATTCTACTGCGCTACACACTATTTTAATTAATTCAGTATCAAAGTTTTCGCATTAAGAATGTTAGAATGGAATTACAAACAAGTTGAACTGTTATTAACTTACATTATAGAAAAGTATTAGGAAATAATTTATGTTTAAATTGATTAGCTTTGTATTAGTAAAAAAATCTAATTCAACGTTTCTTACACGTTGAACATTTTGGAACGTAGCTGGAAAGTGTTTATTAATTCTGTACTGATAAGTATAAAGGATTTAAGTTCAAAAATGTCGATTTTGAGTTAAGTACGTAGACCCAGAAAAAATTCTCTATCGATTGGTATAAAGGATTTAAATCCATGTCATTTAGTCTTTGAGAAAATCCATTGGTAAAAAAAGATTCAAGTCAGAAATTTAGCATTAATCTTTGTATAAAATATTCAAATTTTTCCCTTTGTTAAATGAAGGTTGACAATCACTGAACGGTATAAAGGGTATAAATCACCATAATCCCTTTTTTCCTAATCTGGGGCCGCGGTAGCCCAGTAGGTAGAGCGCCAGCCTCGTAATTGGAAGATTTCGGGTTCAGTACTCGGGCCGACCAAAGACCGTCGTGTACACTAATGGTGGCTGGTGCACGTAAAATCTGTCGTGGCCGCAATGTCCTCCATGTTCCCATCAAATATTATACCTCTGGGAGTCACCAAAGCGGGAGAGCCATCCCTTCCGTGGAGGATCAAAATTGTGATGGCATGTCTCCGGACCACCTCTAGGGGTGTGTCCCAGACCGTCGCCAATTGCCCATCTGCGCAGCACTAGTGCGACGTTAAACCCAACCATCCATACAACCATCCATCCTAATCGATTCTTCTAATTAGATTTTAGTTAGCTTAACTTTATTTTTAAATTCCTGAAAAATCGAGAATATGGACTTAAACCCTTTATACTTATCAGTACAGAATTTAGTCCATTTGTTTGTTTATACATCCGTCTGTATATTTGCGTTAACGTTTGCGTTAATATTTTTAGAATGCATTAAAATTGATATGTTATTGAAATTCACTATTGCATGTTTTTTTTTTTTTTTTTTCCTTAATTGAAAATGAAATATGTAGTACATTTTTTTTTTATTATTGGACAAAAAGATTTTTTAAATTACCCTATTTATGTGAAAAAATAAGTCTTTGTACGCAGGGCCACGTAAAATATGCAAAATACATTGAGAGATATAAGAAGATTGTGATTTTTCATCCCCTTATATTATGATTGTTTTTACTAAAATATTTTACTATAATGTTCGTAATAAAATTTTAGATAAAATGCAAGGTTTTGCAAAAGCATTTTATTTTATGCATACTGTTTAAAAGTAAAACCATAAAATAAAGAAAGATTTGTGAAATTTATTCTTCATAATTAAAATATTTATTAAAGCATTTTCACGGTACTAAAGTACGCATATTAAAGATTAAAATCTGCAACAGAAAGTGCTATATATATTCTACAGCAAGGGTTCTTATAAAGGCAATTTTGAATAACGCTAATATTAAACAGAAATTTGAGACTTGTTTAATAATTTTAATATCTATTTGAAAAATTGCTATATAAAAATATTGTTTTTAAGTTAAAATTTTGAAAATTACGTTTACAGCACATGCAAATCGTTATCCTTTTTTTTTTTTTTTTAATTATTATTATAAAAAATATAATTAACTTTTTATAATGAAAATATTCTAAAACATTTTTTACACATTATTAAAAGTTCAACAAAATATTGATGGTAATTATCTATCTTATGTCTTATAGAAAATTACAGAGAAAAATAAACGGAAATGTTAATAAACTGTTTTATATATCCATTTAATGACTAATATTATTTAATTAATTATTGACGAGAATATATTTCTGACTTAGAATGCCTTTTCTAAAGAAGAAGTATTCACTTTAATCTTTATTGATAAATTAACTAATAAAAATAAATAAAAATACAGAATAAAGATTGAGAATCTCGATTATATACTTTAAATTAAGAATTATTGTAAATTTATTGAGATTCCTTATAATCATGTCAGTTAATTTATAGAATATATATATATATATATATATATATATATTACAGTACATGGAATGAATGTTTTATCATTCTCTGTTTTATCTTTACAAAAAAAAAAAAAAAAACAGCAATTAGTACCTTTAAGATATCAAATTCGATGTCATTAAGCATTTCCTTGCAGATGATATGTCGACTCACCAGCTCTTTTATCAACAATCGAATCAGTAAGTCTGGAAATTCCTTCGCACAAATTGGACTTCAGCGAACTGTCTATTGGGAAACGTAACTGCAGTTTGGGTGTTTTAATGACTTAATTTGCATTTCATTCAAAATTTACTGATCTGATAATTGAATGAAGTCTCCAATTAAACTAAATGGCACGTTATCTGTGTTTTAAATGAGAATTTTGGAGCGGATGTTTTAATGCTGACGAAAAGTATTTTTTTGTAAAACAGAAGATTTTATTAATATAAAATAAAATTTCAAAATACGATGCATATTTATAAGAAAAAATAAATCAATTATTTATCAGTTTATTGTATTTTAATTTATTTATTTATTTACTTTTCTTTTTCGTAGTCAGATACCCTTTATACTTCCCCATGTAATCTAAATTGAATTTTGTAGCTTTGTATATCAGGATTTTCGTTCAAAAATAAAGCTTTTTGAGTTCTGTTTTTTTTTTTTTTTTTTTTTTTTAATTTTATTCTTTGAACAAGTCGCTTTTTTCCTTAGAAAGAAAGTGAAAAACAAATAAATATATATATATATAAATATTTTATTGTATTAAAAAAAATTAAGGGTGTAATTTTTAATCTCAGAAAAAAACAAAATCACTTATTTATTATTCTTTCTTTTAATTGCTTCGTAAGATGAAAGGTGACATGTTCAAAAAATTCAAAAACGAGAATCCGAAAAACTTTATTTTCGAACGAGATATTCTTATAATACAATGACCATGATGACAAAAATCCCATTGAATTACATGGAAAATGTGATGTAGTAATGATATATATTTTTAAAATTTTCTATTTAATTTTAATTGAAGTCTTTTTTTAATATTTTATATAATAATTTACTCGTGCATTCAATATTAATCTTTAATAACTGCTGATTTTTTTCCCCTCAACCGATAAAAGAAAAAAATAATAATAATAATAAAAGGTAAAGAAAATATTTCTGCAAGCAAAATCTCATGATATCATTCCGGTTGTAAAAGCTATGGATAAAATACCACACGGCTTATTTCATTCTTACGTTCTTTCTAAATAAAAATCTAATTGCTAACGTAATTTTATTTATTTAGTCAGAATAACCTAAAATGCGTTTAATTGCTAACGTAATTGCATTCATTTAGTGCAGAATAAAAATTTATCGCTCTTTTCTATGCATATGTGTTTCGTCTGTGGTTTCTCAATTCTCTTAATTAAAGTTTGGCGATATTGAAGGGTTAATATATATGGCAATACTGCTCTGTGTATTCAAAACTATTAGCTTGATAAAAGTACAACGTACCTTAACAGTATTTCTTCAATGTGTTCTTGTGGCGAAAAAAAAAAAAAAAATCAAAATTTCAAAATATTACTATTCGCTGAAAATTGGCAAATTTAAATTCATTCGCTGCTGTTTTCTCCACCTGTAAACATATGAAAATGTTATTTTAGGTACTATAAACCCTTTCCGACAGGGAACATTTTCACCTTAAAGCATTACATTCTTCTATTTTTGCAAACTGAAAGAATAATATGGACTATAACCTACATTTGTTGTTTGAAAATTGTACTTTACACTTTTTGCTAATTAGCTCGATCGTTTTTTTTTTCCTGATTTTACTACATACGACTGTTCCAGATCAAAAATGTGAGTGGATGTCTAACCCGTACGATCGTACACTATCAGTCAAAAAGGGATAAGGCACCGCTCTTTTCTTCATATGTCCTTTTGGTTATCTGGAAATCAATCAAGTGCTTTAAATGCAGGACTTATTTTTAATATTCATACATTATAGTGCTATTAATATTTTTCATTTTAGTCCTCTGGTTATCTACATACCTGATTTTGTAGCAAATTTTCTTAAATATATTCAACTCAACTTTTACGGATCTTCATTCTAAAAAATAATTATTGACTTATTTTTGCTAACAAACTATTTTAGAGAGAGGAAGAAGGAAGGGTATTTGACTGCCTAAGGCCCATAAAAGATTTATTATGTTTCATTGAAATCAAAAGCAGTATTAATAAAGGAATTTTATTGGAATAGGAAACCATGCGCATTTATCTAATATATTTCTATATATATATATATAAAAAAAAAAAAAAAAAAACGAAGTATTTAGAATCTGAAATATTTGTGAAAATAAATTTCGTCCTAGGGCCCCCTCTGAAAGGTTGAAAATGATGCCAGTACGAAAAGAAATAATCTGGTGTGTCACTCACACTCTTACCCTGAAATTTAATACAATAAACACAGGTTGCAGATTAATAGGTAAGATAACGAGTACTGTTATGTAAACCTATGTTAAACAATTCATATTAGGCTTCTGAAGAGTTTTATATGATAATTAGTTCTGTGTGAGGGGGGCTACCGCCCACCTCAACCCCCCGTTTTATTAATGCACTTACATTTATATATAATTTAATTCGGTTATTAAAAAATAAGTCTGTTTTTAAAAAATAATTTATTAAAATTATTATTTAAAAAAATTATCTTTCATGATAATGCAGACGATTTCCATATTAGAGAAGTAGTATAACGTAAAATATCCAAAAAAAAGTCCCACTTTATTCTCAAAAAAAAAAAAAAAAAAAAAAAAAAAAGTACGATTTTTTTTCTGTTTTTTTTTCGTTAAAAGTAAGAAAAATCGATAACTTTGTTTTAAATTATCGCATATCGATGGTTCAACTATTCGTTTTAAAGGTATTGGCGAGCTCTTTTGAAAGATACCCATCATGAAAATTTACTCCCCTCGAGGTGGGACCTCGCCCCCCCCCCAGAGGGGGAGGCGAGTCTCCTACATACACAAAAAAATTTTCCCAGTTCACTATCTCTATTACAAAATATACATATTCGTTTCATTCGGTTTAGCGCAGTCTATAGACGTTAAACTCTACTTTCCTGCAATTTCCCCCATAGACGTAATGTATTACAGTTCTCTTGATTGTCCCTGTACACAAACCATTAGCTTGATCTTAACGAAAAGCTTACTGTAGCATCCCTATATGATATACATTTAGAATACCAAGTTTGAACTTTCTGCCATAATTTGTTTTTGAGATATGCTGATAACAGACAGACACTTAGACAGACACACAGACATACACACAGACCATTTGCTAAAAACATGATTTTCTTATTCAGGGGACCTCAAAACGTGTAAATATAACAAAATCTCGCGTTCGAAAATTTGACCCAAAAACAATACTTTCTCTACCTTATGGGTAAGAGAAAGTAAGAATTGATGTTGCTTGCTTCTTGTAAGTCAAGTTTAGAAATAATTTAAATGAGAAAAATACTCTAATTGCTAGTTTATGAGAAATACATCCATATTTTACATTGCTATTAAAATTATTTTTTACAACTCACAAGACTTTAGCGCAATGTGGCAACAAAGTGGCTTTCAGTGAATTTTATTGGGTGTGATCTATTAAGTTAGTTTGAATTTCATTTCCCATCTACCTTTCTGATAATTTAATTAACTTATCAGTTAAATTACATAGCACGTTATTTACTTTTAAATAAGAACTGAGGTATGGGCATTTTTATTTTAAAGGAATTCGATTTTATAAAACACTTAATTTATATAAACAAAATAATGTTACACTAGCAAACTTCATGCGAAAACATTGATACTTTTATCTTCATTAATTTATTTATGTACCTATTATGTTCCAGTGAACATAAAGTTAGCAAAAAAAAAAAAAAAAAAGAAACTGTCAGGCATAAGTTAAGTTTGTTTATTTCATTGAGATTATTTTACCCTAAAAAATTGGCTAAATGGAAAAAAAAAAAAAACCCTTAAATATTCGAGTAACAAAATTATTTTCGGCGGCCTCGCCATCTTGGTAGGTTGGGTAGGTTGGTAAGTTGGTAGGTTGGTAGGTTACTCTTGTCAAACAAAATTTAAAGGCTTCAGCCCACTGCTTTTATTGATAAAAGCAGTTAAGTGTAGCAGTGATTGAAGTAAATATATTCTTCTTAGTGCAAGTTTATCAAACATATTTTGCTATTTTGCTTTGTTAATCAACACTTTGATTTCGAATAATTTAAGAAATTTTATTTTTCCGACTGAGTGAAAATAATGCCTGGCCGGGAGTCGAACCCGGGATCACTGACTTACAAGGTCAAGGCTCTACCAATTGGGCTATCCAGGCCGACAACCTGTCAGCATTACTCACTCAGACAACCTTTAGGCAGAAACATCTAGTCTATCATTTAGATAGCTCGACAGAAATAAGCCGCAGGTAAAGGAAAACACCATTAAACAATGGGAGAAAGAAATACAATTTTTATTAAAATCACAATTAACTGATTGGAAGAAAATGATATTTAATGAAATTTATTTTTGCGACTGAGTGAAAATAATGCCTGCACCGGGAGTCGAACCCCGGATCATTGACTTACAAGGTTAAGGATCTACCAATTGAGCTATCCAGGCCGACAACCGGTCAGCATTACTCACTCAGACAACCTTTAGGCAGAAAGATTGATGATTTTCTTCCAATATGAAATAAATATGATAAATATGATTTTCTTCCAAACAGTTGATTGTGATTTTAATAAAAATTGTAATTTAAGAAGGTTTAAAAGTAAATTGTTCCAAAATGGCAACCCAAAGCACACAATCTCCAATGCAAAATGGCATATATATATATATATATAATACTAGGTTAGAAACAAAGCAAAAACATAATGACGAAAAGAGGAAAAATAAATAAAATAATAAAAAGTATACACCCTAAGTATACACCCTATTTTTTTCTATGTAAATAGGTATATTTCTTTTCACAAAAAAAAAAAAAAAAAAAAAAAAAAAAAAATTAATACGACAGGACTTATTTTAATCTATGCCTACACATAAAGGCATGCAGTAACTTTGAATCATTTCCTATTTCCGGTTACTATATTCAATTCTTAAAATGTCTTTGTTATTTATTGTCGGCTTTTAAATTTTTCTTGTCACTTCGGCGATAAATTAAAATGACTATCGCAATTGTGTAAGTAAAGACAATGGAGAGAAACGTTTGAGCTAATTCGGTGCCAAACTTCAAATTTGAGAAGGAATTTCTTTACTGAAGCTGTTCTATTCCTTTAGCACAGTTTTTCTCAATTTTATTTTATTTATTAAAAAACAAGTTTGCGCGTTCAATATTTTTTTTTTTTTTTTTTTTTTTTAACATAAAAAAAAATATGTTGACTTATTATTTATTTTTGGCGTCAATTTGTTTTTTCTTTTAAATTATTTTAAAGTTAAGTTGGAGTTTTTAATTAATATTTTTTGAATCAATTATCCAACTGAATTTTAAAAAAATACAGCATTAGCTATATTTTGTCCTTATTATTAAGTGTAAAAATTTTTGATAAAATCTAATAATCTAGACAGATACAATGACATGAATTCATATTTTTATAGTTTTAAGAAAAATAAAAACGTTTGTACGTTCATTAAAGGTAATAAATGGAGACAACGCAATATCGATGTCTGCAAGAAACAGTCGTGTCGAACTAAGAAACAGAATTGTAAATTTTATGCCGTATATTTACACGTACTCTTCATTATACATAATTTAGGTAAATATATATGTTTTTTTATTTATTTATTAATACGGCAGATCGTACTGTTTCTTTCAGACAGCTTCGTTAGCAATTTTTAGCTGTCACGAAGAAAAAACTTGCAAACTTTGTTTTGTTTTTTTAATACTTTAAAGCATATAAACCTGAAAGTTTGCCATTGTATGTTTTTATATATTTCTAGTTCATATTAGATTTTTCCAAATATTTGTATACTTATTAATCTGGACAAATTATAGCTAACAACTTTTTTTTTTTTTTTTTTTGGTTCAGTTGGATAATTGATTCAAAAAATATTAAATAAAACACCAACTTATAATTATTAAAAAGAAAAAACAATTGATGCTATATTATATATTTATGTATATATGCTATATATATATTTATTAAGTTTTTATAGGGTAGAACTAAAGTTATATTTATAAACATCTAAAACAAATTACTTTAACAGTGTTAATAAACAACAAAATGTTAATTTCAAAACTATTCAAGCCAAAATTACAATAAAGCTGTGTCTTCGTCATCAGAAGGTGGAAACACAGTCATTAACATCTATGTAATCCTAACAGAATTCTGTAGATAAATCTTCAGAAAAATCTTCAAAATTTTATTCAGAATCTTTAGAAATTTATCTTCAGAAACCTGTTAGGACTGCATAATTTTTTAATGGCTATGTTCCACCTGTTGGTGATGAAGACACAGCTTTGTTCTAATATTGGCTTGAATAGTTTTCAAATTAACCTTTTCTTGTTCATTAACATACTGTTAAAAGAACTTGTTTCGGTTGCTTACGTATTCCACTTTCATTTTCTCTTATAATTTAAATTAAATATCTTACAGTTATTTGCAAAAGTTTAAGACCAGTAGCAGATTTTCAGCATTTTAACACATTGCATCATTTATAAAGATTATTGCGTCATCTCATGCGCTGATTGTATCAGACGCATTCTACTACAATACATAAAGGTGGACGGCACGTTTATCGCCAGTTGTCTATTGGATTTTGTCGTAGACAATGCTGTTGTGTAATTATTGTAATGGGTAAAAAACTTTTACTTACTGTTACAAAAAGGTCTGAAATATTGAACCTGTATAAAAATTGGGTTGTCTGAACGTCAAATAAGTTCGATAGTAAATGTGAGCGTAAGACATCTGTGCATCAAGCTATTAGTAAATTTAAAATTTCGGGAAAATTTGTTGACCTTAAGAGAAGCAGTCGCCCTAGAAAAACGAGTCACGTGATGATTTTGTGATAAAAAGGATGGTCGTAGGAGATCCAAGAACCTCCTGCAATACGATTAGACATTCTTTGGCTGCAAAAGACCCCGACGTCAGTTTGAGTACTATTTCAAGACATTTGCCGAAAGATTTTGGTTTATCATCCCATAAACTAGCAAGGAAACCCGACTTACACCAAGTATGAAAAAGAAACAACTAACTTTCGTTAGAAAATATCATAATTGGACAGTACAGCAGAGGAGTAGGGTCTTACTTTGGGATGAGTCAAGTGTGCAGCAATTTTATGCACCTGCTACAAGTGTTCGCCGCCCAAGGGGAAAAAGATATGATGAGAGATATAGGATTCAAACTGTGAAACATCCTCTAAGCCTTATGATTAGGGGTGTAATATCTGTATTCCGTACTGCTAGTCTGTACTTTGTACCACTTAAAACCACAATGAACAGAAAGCGATACCTTAATTTGTTACATGAGAAGTTGAAGCTTCACATGCGTGTTCATAAATGTTCAATTTTTATGCATGATGGGGATCCTTGTCAACGGGCGAAGATTTTCAAGAAATATTTGAGGGAACAGAAAATTAAAGTGCTTGATTGGCCAGGTAACAGCCCAGATTTGAATCCAATAGAGAATCTGTGGTGTGTTGTGAAAAACAAAGTCGCCGAAAAGCAACCATCCACTGCTACGGCACTTTTTGAAATAATAAAGCATGTCTGGTGCTCAGATATTTTTAAAGCTTACTGCAAGTCTCTTATTTACAGCAGGCCCAAGAGGATTAAACAAGTCATTAAAACAAAGGAGTTCCTAAGAAATACTGACTTTAATTTCACTAAATACAGACTATTTTGTTCTTTTATATGTAAAAAAATATATGTTATTTTTGCGGAGTTCCTTTAAATCTGAATTTTTTTATGGGCGGTCTAAAACTTTCGCAAACGATTGTATCTTTTTGCATATAAATTTAGAGCTGCTGTATGTGGCTGTTTAATAAAATTATATTTGCCATTCTTGTTTTAAATTTAATATATATATATATATATATATATATATATATATATATATATATATATATATATATATATATATATATATATACACCTATGCATAAAAATATTTTATACAAAGTAAATTAAAAAGTCTCAAGCTATTGTTTAAAAAATTAAAATTAAAATTAAGTTTATGAATAAAGTTATTTTTTTTACTTCATAAAATTTCATTCTACATCCTATATTTAATAAAATTATATTTGCCATTGTTTTTTAAATTTTAATCTATCTATCCATCTACAGTCGGCTGCAAAATTATTCGAGCACTAGCCAATAATTCCTATATTTTAAAAGTACACTTAAGACTGTTTTGCTAAGTAAATCCTTGTCGAATCATGTTCTTAGACTGATTAAGAACATGACTCGACAAGGATTTATTTAACAAAGCTGTATTAAGTGTACTTTTTTTTGGCAAGGATTATTGCTAGTGCTCGAATAATTTTGCAGCCGACTGTATATATATATGCATAAAAATATTTTCTACAAAGTAAATTAAAAATCTGAATCTATTTAAAAAAAAAAAATTAAAATTAAAATTAAATTTATCAATGAAGTTATTTTTGTTACTACATGGAAATTCATTCTATATCCTATCATCAATATTTACTTTTCGGCTTAACCTCGTACATGCAAATATTTCCAATAAAATATATTTATTATCTATAAAACCATTACAGAAATAATTATTTTAGAAGTAAGTCGACACGTCAGTATTTCTAAAATCAATATAACATAAGACACCTCAACTCTACATTTTAAATCAATAAGTTAAGGAAAATTCAAAATAAATACTGACTTAAATATCCCTTTGCATTTATTATACCGAAAATTAATTTAACACAAAAGATGTAACTAATTTAGAAGAAGCAATATATTCAAAATTCAATTAATTATGTGCTACATTTCAATTTAAATAAGCACTTATTCCATATTCATTTAATTATAATTTGTAACTTCAGAACAAGGAATATACATTTCCATTCATCTGTCAGTATGTTTCAAATTTAAGCTTTAATTTAATGAAATGTGCTTGCAATTGAATCGCGGTCACTTGTATGTTAATGTATAGGTCATAAAGTTTTCGCAAATTAATTGATTATATTTTAGTTTCAGAATGCAGTAAAATTGAAACTTTAGATTCGAGTCAATAACCATTTATTAGCGTATAATGTCTAACCTCGCCGACACCCATAGATCATGTTACCCTCTAGAACATAATGGTTTTACAATTACTCATTGTTTAACATTTTTAATTTCCGAACATACAACTACGGAATTATTGTAATCATATCAAAAAACTGAATTTAAGATTTTGATATTTCTGCACGATTGAGGTCCCTGAGTTCACTTTTGTTATTTTTACGGTGATGTATATATGTATGTATGCGTGACCCGTCAAATAAGCCGAAGACGAAACGGCCCCGACAAAAAAGCCCCGACAAAAAAGCCCCGACAAAATAGCTCCGACAAATGAGCCCAAAGGACAAAAGAGCCCCGACAAAACAGCTCCGACAAAACAGCCCCGACAAAACAGTCCCGACAAAATAGCTCCAGACAAAATAGCCCCAGACAAAACAGCCCCAAGACAAAGTAGCCCCGACAAAACAGCCCCGACAAAATAGCCCCCGACAAAACAGCCCCGACAAAATAGCCTCGGACAAAATAGCCCCAGACAAAATAGCCCCCCGACAAAACAGCTCCGACAAAACAGCCCCGACAAAATAGCCCATGACAAAATAGCCCCCGACAAAACAGCCCCGACAAAATAGCCCCGACAAAACAGCCTCCGACAAAATAGCCCCCGACAAAACAGCCTCGGCAAAACAGCCGCCGACAAAATTTGTATGTATCTTTCCGTGTACATGGAAAATCTTCTGACTATCATATCTCAAAAAAAAAAAAAAAAAAAAAAAAAAAAAGAGAGATAGAACTACGAAACTTCAGAATTGAGGCAGGTCTGGTGGACATATGATTTTTCGACCTTTTGGTGAAAATTGGATAAGCGGAGGTGTGACATATAGTTTTTTCAGAATCAAAGAAAAATGCAGCGTATTAGCGCCACCTATGGGCCTATACACACAAAAACTTAAACTTTAGTAGGAAAAAAATGGTGCACTTATAAACAATAGATTTTGATGTGTAGTATTTCATAGGCAAGGGAAATTCAGAGAAATTTACAACAAAAAACGCTACCTTCCGACCGATAACAAACAACATTTCGTGTAATATTCACAGAATTTAAAAAAATGATGCAGTTATGACCGTTATATTTTAAGATAAACTTTTTCATAAACAAAGAAAATGACAGCATATCAGCATCAGCGCTACCTTTCGGCCGATATAAACACAAATTTAAACAAAATTTACAACGTAACTACACCACCTTTCAGTCCTTGTTTTTTCGTTGTTGTTGTTGTTGTTGCTTAAAATTACACAAGATTAAATTATTTCAGTGAAGCATAACACTGACGTCTGCCGTCGATGTACACATAAAGTTGAAGTGGTTGCTGATTAAATCATTTTTATCTTAAAACAAAATTATGCAATTTTTTTTTTAATTATGAAAGTGTAAAGTTATTTGGAGGATAGATTAAGGGACAGTAGGCCCCAAATGGGAATTCGCCACGGCCTTAGAATAAATAAGTTTAATCGCTGGATGAGAGCTCACCTGTTTGGCGATGTATCATAAAAGTTAATCAGAACAAATTTAACTCAAGATGAAAAAAAAAAAAAAAAAATCAAGTATTGTTAAATTCTGCTTATTGATTTAGTTACAGCGACCAGAACTTTTGCTGACACACACATACAGATATCTCGAATAGTGCAAATTCATAGAAAAACTTAAATCAAAAATTTTCAGGAATATTTCATTCCCTATTTAGGTATATAAAAGAAAATAACAAATCCACATTTAAAAAAAATAGTCATTTACAATTTATGAAAATACATTATGTTTTACAATAAATAATTACAAGATAAAAAGAACTTTTTATATACCATGTTTTTAAATTATTTTGTTGAATCATATAAACATACAGTCGGTAACAAAAGTCGCCGAACACTAGCAAAAATTCCTATATTAAAAAAGTACACTTAATACAGTTTTGTTAAATAAATCCTTGTCGAATCCTGTTCTTAGTTAGTCTAAGAACATGATTCGACAAGGATTTATTTAACAAAGCAGTATTAACTTTACTTTTTTTACATAGGAATTTTTGCTAGTGTTCGGAGACTTTTGTTACCGACTGTACCTGGTAACTTTTATAATTTATTCCGGAGTACTGTTAACCTCGCCCTTTATTCATACCAGTATATTTTAAAAGCACTTTTCTTCTTGTTTCATCGTAATTACATATTGGAGAAAATTTCTCTACAATCATACTGGTGTGAAAAAAGGGCGGAGCTAACAGTACTCCGGAATAAATTATAAAAGTTACCAGATATGTTTAAACGATACCGAAGGCAGCGGGGACCCATAATAATTGGCTGAAAGTAATAAAAAAAAATGCATTGACCTTGTGTTCTGAGCTTCTCTAAAAGTTTCAAATTTCTAGCTACTCAAGATAGAGGTCTGCACGGGCTGAAATTTTGAGGCCCAAGCCCCTCCCGGCCCGTTTCAAAAATATGTGTTTTGTAGAGATTTTATATAGCCAATTAACAGAATGTCCTTTAACAAAGCTGCTGAACTTTTACAAGATAATTATATATAAACAGAAAATCATTATTACAGACGTACAAAAGACTCAAAGGACGACAGAAAATCGAGTCGAAAATATTAGCATTCATCAAACAATATAGGACAGTATTTAAAATAATTAATACTACTAAAAATGTATTTTCAAACATTTCCTCTTATATACCGTAATGTATCTGAATTTTTTATGTGATCCGATAAACAAAACTTTAATGCTAATCCAACCATATTCAATAGAAAAGATGCTTTTGCACATGCTAGAAATGGTGCTACTTTCATCCTGTGGACAGGAGATAAGAAAAAGGAGCTTTCGCGAAAATATTACAGTGGAATGATTTTTACTGCCTTTATACAACCTAAACTCGTCAGACCGTAGGACACAAAGCCTTATACACAGTAACGTATCTAATTTATTTTGTTTGTACATGTGTGCAAACTAATAATGACATGCATACTATTTTGAATAAGAACCATCTAATATTACATGAAATAAAATATATTAATTTCGAGACATGCTAAAAATATCTGCGGAAAATGAAATCTCAAACAGGCACATTGATATTCATTTTAATTGAAGTTATAGACAAAATTTTATTTTTAACAAAATAAAATTTTATGTGCTACACAAGCCTGTGAAATTATGTAAAATAAATGACTGAAGAAATATTTTATCTTTTTCATTTTCCTTGATTAACGAGGAAACTAAAAAAAGATTCGGGCTGACACGGACCGGAATAAATATCATCCACGCCGTCCCGGCAAGAGTATACACAAAATAACTGAGCACGAGCTCGGGCCGAGCGCAAATTTAAAAATTCGCCCTGAACCCGGCCCGTGCAGACCTTTAAGTCAGGAAGTTATATGATTATTGAATCATAAAAACGCTACCGAAGGCAGCGGGGACCCGAAAAAATTGGCTAAAAGTATTAAAAAAATGCATTGTCATCGTATTTTCAGCTATTCTAAATATTTAGCTAGTCGAGAAGTTAATTAATAAATTTTCTGTTAAATCATATAAATGCTTCCAGGCTATTTTGTTGGGGCTATTTTGTCGAGGCTGTTTTGTCGGGGCTATTTTGTCTGGGGCTATTTTGCTGAGGCAATTCTGTCTTGGGCTATTTTGTCGGGGCTGTTCTGTCCTGGGGCTATTTTGTCGGGGCTATTTTGTCGGGGGCTATTTTGTCGGGGAGCTATTTTGTCGGGGGTATTTTGTCGGGGCTATTTTGTCCTGGGGCTATTTTGTCGGGGCTATTTTGTCGGGGCTATTTTGTCTGGGGCTATTTTGTCTTGGGCTGTTTTGTCGGGGCTATTTTGTCTGGGGCTATTTTGTCCTGGGGCTGTTTTGTCGGGGCTATTTTGTCGGGGGCTATTTTGCCGGAGCTCTTTTGTCGGGGCTGTTTTGTCGAGGCTATTTTGTCGGGGCTGTTTTGTTGTCAAGGCTCTTTTGTCGGGGTTCTTTTGTCGGGGTTCTTTTGTCGGGGCTATTTTGTCTAGGGCTATTTTGACGGGGTACCGTATGTATGTGAGTGAACACGATAGTGTCTAAACCTTTTGTTTGAATGTGTTGAAAAAGGCTACCCTCAATCAATATACGAAGTTTTGTATATTTTAAATAATTATATATATATATATATATATATATATATATATATATATATTAATAGTTGATATTATTACTTTCTTTTGGCAATCTCGTGTAATGACTCTCAAACATTTTTTTTTCTTTGATTGGATTCTCCCACACCCGCCCAGAAACCTAATATCCATATCGCATGAATCATGATTTTATCTGAAATTGACTTTTTTTTGTATTGTGTTTGTTTAGCACCGATTGTAATGACAATAAAATTTTTTGAAAAATTTTAACAATATTTTTTCCAATATTGCGTAAATAAAATATGCAGTTATTTCAGTTCTTTTTCTTAAAAAAATTTTCACATGTAACTTACTATTTGAAATTGAAATGTTAAATCACAGAGAATTTATATTTATACGTTATTATGCAATGCAGTTTACTTAAAAGTTATTTTCTCTGCACGAATTATTAATTTCTCTGCATTCAATTTATGATGCTAATATATTTCGCCATATACCATTTAAGAGTGAAATTAAATAGTCATGAACTAATCAAAGCGCATAACTTTGAGTACTTTAAATATTTAGTTTCATTTGGTTCACAGGAATGTTTACACAGTATTAAGTAAACGGGATCATTAATTTAATTAATCATTATTTGCTCATAAATTTAGTTACATGCATCTGCTTATCAGTTTAAACGACTTTCCCATTTACGGTCGTTGTTTTATCTCTCTAAGAAAATAGTTAGTTTCAAAGAAATAAAAATGCCGAACTTATTAAACATTTAATTAAACGGGAGCTGGAAAGTACAATTTTTGAAATATTTTAAAATTGTTTATTGAAAATATGTAAAACTATTAAGGAAATATTATAATTAGAGGTGTACAACTCTATATATATTGGCAACAATCCGGCCACATTTCATTTGTAAAAGTAAAACCTTTAAGAAAAACTGTTAATTATATAAATATGCATTTTTATTTATTTTATTTTATTTTATTTTATTTTTTATTTTATTTTTTTTTTTTGGGGGGGGGGGGGGCTTGCTTAAAAAAATTAAGCCCGAATATCATCGGGCTGAAAATATAGCTTGAACGGAGCATGAAATATACTTCATCTATGATTTTATGCATAATTTTTTATTTTTCATCAAATTTCTATATTTTTGAATTCATGAAGAAATCCTGTTTTCTTTGTTTACTTGATGAAAACGCATACTTTATAATTTCGATGAAAAAAATCTTTTATGTGTTTTCAGAAATTGTTGTGTTTTCTAAATAATATATTATTTATAATTATTAATTAAGAGTATTTCTATAGAATTTTCTGTCAGTTTAATGATCTCAAATAAATCAGTCTCCTAGCATGATAAAAATACAGTGTTATTAAATTATGTATAATGAAATAAGTTAACATTAATTTATTCATTTTAATAACTATATAATATTACATCAAATCAATGATATGATAATAAATTAAGTGGTTTTTACTAAATTGCGAAATAGTCTCTTAGCTTGTTAAAAATAAATTTAATTTTAGTGATTTTAAAGTGCAACGTGATTATAATTAAAATTGCGTTTTTAAAACGCTCTAACCTTAACACTACCGGCCAGAATTATTTTATATTTTACCAGTACAATCACTAATCAATGGAATTTTGTTTGGCGAAGGATTAAAAAATAGTTTCAAAATCTGCCGTTAAGTGTCACTGTCAGGATAATGTCAGGGGAAATTCTTAAATGGATTTGTTAAACACAGGAATGTTGTTAGCCGAAAGGAAACAATAGTTTCCAAAGTTTACGACAAACTTATTAGCGGGAAAAGAAAGAAAAAGTACGCGTTTAGAGAAAAAACAATCATAGTGATAAGAGAAAGAAAAAGAGATTAACAAACGCTTATGGATAATTGACGCATAAGTTATTCAATATGCCTTCTCCTTATTCCGCTACTAGTTGGTAGTGGAAAACATGTTCAACAATAAATTGGAGATTTGCTGATGCTATGACTGTGGTGCGTGATGCTGGTCTTCTTTAGTCAGATTCAAATACTTGTCTTCTACAACATTTTTCACGTATATTTAAAGCTAGAAATCACGCGGGTTTAGTCGTCGGAACGCCTCTGCGGTGCGCATGCCACGTCTTAGTAATTTGTATACCTCATCAACAGAACAACAGCAACGTGAACCCTGCAGCTCTTATCAACACATTTCAAAACAATTTTTTTTCTTCGCCAAACTGAAAACTCCATTGCATTATGATTTTTCTCATAAAATATCAAGTAATTCTGAAAATTGGTTTTAAAATTAGAGCGTTTTAAAATCGCAACTTCAATTGTAATCACCCTTTATTAAAGCAAATTGCAATTCAATATACAGTTTTTTCTCTACTGGAATGTTTAATGTTTTCTATTTAACTTTCTTTTCATAACAATCATGTGAATTTGTATTTGACATATGAACTGCTATTTCCTACAGTGCCGCTAAGATTTTACTATTATATATATATATATATATATATATATATATATATATATATATATATATATATAAAGAGAGAGAGAGAGAGATTGAAAGAAGGATTTTAATATGTTTCTTAAGAACAATGCGATGTACTTGGAACCACGTGTGATACATGAGCTGTGTGATAGTTAAAAGAACTTAGAAACGATGAAGCTCTTATATATATATATGAATGCGAAAATGATGCTGTTATTGTAAAAAAGTAAGAAGAATAAAATCTTTTTGTAAAAAAATAGAACCGACTCCAAAAAGCAATTACTATTCAAACAAACAAACAAAGAAAAATTGCATGAAAAGAAACCAAATTGCGCCTAAAAGTATAAAATAATTTCCTTCGCCAAACAACATATAACACTACAATTAATCATAACTTTTGAAGTCGGCGCAAAATTAAATATAATTTAATTAAATTTTAAAGGTTTGTTTTTAGATCGGTAGCAACAAATGCTGTGTTCTCGAATGATCCATTTTCATGTTTCCTTTATTATTTTATCACTGTATACAATCGGTCCATTGGTAGCATCTACACAGAGCAGTGAACATTCTTCACAATGCGGTATTTATGTTTCTACGAAGTTAGAGTTTCCTTTGCAAATTTGGTATAACTTTGATAACTATCATCCTTGGGGGCTTTTCGATTTGGCGTTCAAAACGTATTGCAAAAATATACACGCAAGATGTATATTTTCATAATATATTTTGTACGAAGTATTGTTTCATATTCTTTATTACACCCTTAATATACCTTATCAAATTAATAATGATATCCCAAAGATATTAAATACGTTTGCCAGATAATTTTTCGATTTTTCTTTCACCAAGGACGTCAGATACCAGCATCTTCTCCAACTTTTGTTGCTTACGAAATCTTATTTGTTTTCTTGAATGAAAATAGTTTTCGGCTACGTTTTGCAGGTGACAATGTGAGATGTGTATTTTGAATAGGATTTGAATTTTGTATTGAATAAAGGTATCTATTTTTATTTAATTTTGCGCCGACTTCAAAAGTTATGATTAATTGTAGTGTTATAGGTTGTTTGGTGAAGGAAATATTTTTATACTTTTAGGCGCAATTTGGTTTCATTTCATACAATTTTTTTTGTTTGTTTGTTTGAATAGTAATTGCTTTTTGGAGTCGGTTCTATTTTTTTACAAAAAGATTTTATTTTTCTCTTTTCAGTGAAAACTTATTCATATAGCAGAACATCAAAAGACGTTCGACGGCAGTTTCACAAATCACAACTTCCAAGAAAACTGGTATAACTCAAAAAATGGTTTATGTCACTGAAAAATAACGAAAAAGTTACATATCCATCTAGAAGGTTATCCACTCGAGAGACAGTTGTGCCAGTTTTATTCTAGTCAAGTTATTTTTAAAAGGATTTTTCTCAAATGCTGCATTTTTAAGTTGTGTCACTTTTCTTGCCTTTATCGGATATGTGCAAAAAACTATCAATTGAATGAACATACGTTAAGTAATAAGTCTATAGAAATGTAACGAACGGATACGCTGTATTCGTAACCAGAAATTCTGTTAGGCATATATATTGAATTTTGCAGTGAATACGTGTCACTCGCTGCTCTGAAAATTGCGCAGCGTAAAGTTCAAACAAATAGCAAAATATGCATTGCAGCTGACGGACAGAAGTTTCAACATCGATACTTACATACTGCTTTTACCAGTGTAGCTGCATGCGTTCAGCAGTTAGAGTGAGAACAGACTTTTGTGAGTATCCTGTAATTTGTTTATACCTTAATGAAATGATAAGGAAGCCTATTTCAGGACAAGATCATTGCGACAACAAAAAAAGTATTAAAATTAAATCATCTGTTAAGAAGTTATAAGCTAACGAATTTCAACAACAACAACAACGACGAGAAACATGGTTTGTATTGAGAACCTCTTCCTTTATGAAGTCGGTTTAAAACGCCTATGCGTTAATCGATGTGACCGTTTATAATAATCATACTCTGAATTTTACATAGCATAAATGTCACCCGCTACGCTACAACATATGCAAAGTCGTTCAAGTGTGCACAAAACAGGAGATTGTGAACAAACAAATGCACGTTTTAAGCGTTTTATTTTTAGCAACAATGTCTAAAAACTGTCTTTTCGCAGTAAATCGATGATGCTCTACAACTTCGTAATTAATTTTTCTCCCATCTTGAACCGTTTTTGAGATAGGAGGGCTGATTTCGCTGTTTTTCACCATATGGCGTTTTTTTTTCTTTAGATTGTAAAGATATTACAATGGGACCTACTTCAGACCAAGATCGTTACAACAAAACAAAAAGTATCAAGTAACCGTTTTTTCAACTATATAACGTATGTCTCACTAGCTACGCTACAATGTGTGCAATGTAGCTCAAGTGTGCATAGTGTAAGAAATTTCGAACAAACAAATGCACGTTTTTAGCATTGTATTTTTAGCATCAATGTCTAAACTATCTTTTCGTACTAAATCGATGATGCCCTGCAATTTTATAATTCACTTTTTCCCCCTGTCTTGAGCCGTTTCCGAGATAGAAACGCTAGCATGAATGTCTAAACAATCTTTTTGTACTTAATCGATGATACTTTTTAATTTTTTATTCACTTTTTTCTCTAGAACCGTTTTCGAGATAGTAACACTAACTCCGCTATTTTCCACCAGGTGGCGCTGCAACCGGTTTAACCTTGTACTGCATGGCCACTTTGCTATACTTACATACCATTTTTAATACTATAGCTGCAGCCGTTTAGCAGTTAAAAGAGTTGGGACTGATTTTTTGGGCACCCTGTATTTTCTTTAGATTGTAAAGATATTACAATGGGACCTATTGCAGACCAAGACCTTTTCAACAAAACAAAAAGTGTCGAAATCGGAGCATCCGTTCAGATGTTATGAGCTAACAAACATAAAAAAAACATACGGTTTGAATTGAGAACCTTCCTTCTTTTTTTGAAGTCAGTTAATAAAAAGACAAGTAACATAAGGGGGAAAAAAAAAACAAAAAAAACTCAATAACACTTATTATTAAGAAACATTATACCTTAATAAAAAGAAAAGGTGAAATAATTCCTATAGTCATTTTTTTTTTTTTTTTATATGTTAAAAAAAAAAAAAAAAAACCTTTAAAAAGCTTTTTTTCTTAAAAGCTGTAAAATTTAAAAAGTTTTCATAATACTGATAAAAATTTGCCTCTTCTGCAAAATAAAACAGAAAAAAATACTTTTTGTTTTTTTGAATAAACATTTATCGTGTTCAGCCTAAAAGACAACAATAAACGAAATATGAAGAGAAAGTATTTAAATCGCTCTAATGAGAGTATTAACATTTTATTTCATAACTATGGATATAGAAAAAGAAGTTTTTGTTCTGTTAAAAAACATATAGATTACATTATAAAATGTAGATAAACAGATTTCGTAATATAGATAATGTTTCTTTTATTTATGACATATGAATGCCAAAAAAAAAAAAAAAAAAAAAGTCTCTATCGAATAGAATCGACTCTTATTTAAAAATAATTTATGCATACGTTTAAAGTATTTTTCAAAACGCTAATGAAAAGTGGCAAACAAATTCACCTTATTTGTTAGACAAGAAAGTAAAAATGCATTTTCCCTTAAATAAGCCTTTATTGTGTGCAGTGTAGAAGAGAAAAATATAATAGGGTGTAAAAGGAAGAAATTTAAAGTCACCCTAATGAATACAATAACATTTTAATTTTTCGTTTGTAGTGTTAAAAGAGTATTCTTTAATTATATAGTTTAAATTCTTTTAAGGTAATAATATGATGCGATAGTTTATGCACATTTTAAAACGAAGGTGCATTAAAATTATTATATTCATTTAATGTGAAAATAAGTCTAAATCACCTTTAAAATAGAGAAATTGTTTCCTTCATACATTAATGGAAGATTTCTTTCCAAAAATAATCTGGCTGTGTACATTCAAAAATAAATAGATAAATAAAAATTCTGCTTACATTCTTTGTAAACATAACTTAACTTAGTACGGCAGGCCTTACTTTAATCTATTATTCCATATAAAGGCATGCAGGAACTACATTTTATTCCCTAGCATCGGTTACTATTTTAATTTATTAAAATTACATTGCTATAGCTTTAGCATAGAAACCTTGGTAGTTTATATATATATATATATATATATATTGTCATTTTGGAGACGAATTAAAATGGGTATCGCGATTGCGTAAGTAAACGTCTTGGCAAGAAACAACCGAGCTATTTCTGTTCAAATTTTGAATTTCGAATATTTGTTGGTTTTATTGAGAAAATATAACCAACAATTATGCAGAAGCCATCATCAATGCCTATCTAGAAGATATAGCCAATAAATATTCAGAAGCCACCATCCATACATATTCACGAGATATCACCAACAAATATTAAGATGTAATCTTTAATATATATTCAGAAGATATCGCGGAAAATTATCCAGAAGCCAACATTTATTCTTATTCAGAAGGTATCACTAATATCTATTCAGAAGTCATCATCAATACATATTAAGAAAATATAGCCAAAAAATATTCAGAAGCTATCATGAAAGCATATTCAGATGATATAGCCAATACATATTAAGATGTAATCATTACTACATATCCAGAAGATATAATCAACAAATATTATGATGTAATCATTAATATATATCCAGAAGGTATCATCAACAATTATTTAGAAGCGAACATGAATACTTATTTAAAAGATATCACCAACACCTATTCAGAAACCATCTTCAGTGCATATTCAGAAAATATAGCCACCAAATATTCTGAAGTCATAATTAATACATGTCCGGAAAAATAGCCAAGAAATATGCAAAAGCCATAATCAATACGTATTCAGAAGTTATCCTAAAAAGATAAGGAGAAGCCATCAAAAATGCATATTCAGGAGAGATATTTAGAAGCCATCCAATTTATGGATAGTAATGGTCTCAGATATCGAAATTAGCAATTGGTTTCTACATACAATGAGAAAAGAATTTCTTGCTTACCAGTAGGTTTTGAAAGATTTAAAAGTTTTCAAAGCTTTTAAGACGGTTTAAGAAAGTTAATGGTAAAATTTGAAATCTGCAGATAACCTGACATACTTAAGGTTGAACACAACAAATGGCGACAATGCAAAATCGGAAATTAAACTAAATTGCCCTATCGCACACAAATAAATAAATAAATAAAAGTCCTAAACAGAATTTAATTTCGGACAAGGGGCCTATTTTTCATAACTGTATACTGGTCTCTTTTCTGCTTAATTTAAGGTTGTCTATTGCAAAATACGAGCAATGCCTGTTTGATCTAAAAAAAAAAAAAAAATTAAAAGAATTAAAATAAAAGACCATAAAAATTTCAAAATAAATCTTTCGTGTAAATCAATTATTCTTTGACAATCATAAAAAAAAAAAAAAAAAAAAAAAAAAAATATGCATTTAAACTTACAAATAAACAAATAAATAAACCGAAAGTATATTTCCAGATATCATTAAAACACATTATTTATAAACAAGGTAGAAACCCATCCGCGTAGCCGATGAAACCGAAAAGGTGCTCAGTATATTTGTATGTATGTATGTATATATATATATATATATATATATATATATATATATATATATATATATTATTATTATTATTACTTTTTTGTACTTATAGAGGAGTTTTGTAGAAGGAATTAGGTATGCATAAAACAAATAATACAATATTTAACGTAATTTCACACGAAATAAAAAGTAACTTGAAAATTAATATCGGTTAACGAACTTACTAACAAATTTGAATTCAATCTTTTTGAACGTACCAATGAATTAACATTCAATATTAGGATGAAGAAACATAAAAAAATGTAAAATTATTTGAAAGTTTGTCAAAATTCTTTAAACCAATTGATAAACAAAGTTTAGAAAGCAGGTATTTTGTAACATAATAACCTTTTAACTATGAAATGTTTAGTTTTTGTATAGGCACAATTCATTTGCAAGCAAACTTGTTGAGTCTTATTAAAGTATTAGTTAAATAAAAAAAAAAAAATGTATTAAGTCAAGATATTAAAATTATGACACGACGAAAAAAAATACAATAAAAACTGTAAAATGAATAAACAGATAAATACTTAAAATTACAGATTAATAATAAAGTTTAAGTAAAGTTGTATACATATTTGTAATTAAAAAAATAAATGTTTTTAAAACTACAAATTACATTTAAACTTAGTTCTACAAAAAACATAATAAAGCACCCATTCTATGTTACGCTAATATTTAATTAAAAGAAAAAACCGCAAACCACGATAAAGTTTGCCTTCTTAACAAATGGAAACTCATCATATTATTGCTCTTTAACAGTCAAAAACAAAAGAAAAAGAAGAAGAGTAAATGTTTCAAAAATACACAATTAAAACTACTAAATTAAAAACAAGTAAAAATAAAATGAACAAATTTTTATTCAAAAAATTTTTGATAGATAACATATGACAATAATATATAATTGACAAATTGAATTCCGTAAGTATAATGATAAAATAGCAATATCTACATCTATATATCTATATTTATCTATCTGCCCATTTATATTTTACCATGTTTTTATTAACTTCGATTCTTGTGTGTTTGTGGGTTTGTGGGTTTGTCAGGGACAAATCTTGCAATCGATTTTTAACTAACTTCCCGACTAGCTAGATATTTGAAATTTTCAGGACAGCTCACAACACGGTGACAATACATTTTTCTAATAATTTTAGTCAACTATTTCAAGTCCCGCTGCCTTCGGCAGCGCTTATATGATTCGACAGAAAATTTATTTAACTAACTTCACGACTAGCTAGACATTTGAAACTTTCAGAATAGTTCAGAACAGGGTGAAAATGCATTTTCTTAAAACCTTTTGCCAACTGTTTCGGGTTCCCGCTGCCTTCGGCAGCGTTATCAGTACATAGCTTGCGATCGATTTTTCACTAACTTTCCGACTAGCTAGACATTTGAAATTTTCAGGACAGCTCACAACACGGGGACAACACATTTTTCTAATAATTTTAGTCAACTATTTCAAGTCCCGCTGCCTTCGGCAGCGCTTATATGATTCGACAGAAAATTTATTTAACCAACTTCCCAACTAGCTAGACATTTGAAACTTTCAGAATAGTTCAGAACACGGTGAAAATGCATTTTCTTAAAACCTTTAGCCAACTGTTTCGGGTTCCTGCTGCCTTTGGCAGCGTGTTCAGTACAAAGCTTGCAATCGATTTTTCACTAACTTTCCGACTAGCTAGACATTTGAAACTTTTAGGACAGCTCACAACACGGTGACAATACATTTTTCTAATAATTTTAGTCAACTATTTCAGGTCCCGCTGCCTTCGGCAGCGCTTATGTAATTCGACAGAACATTTATTTAACTAACTTCCCGACTAGCTAGACATTTAAAATTTTCAGAATAGTTCAGAACACGGTAAAAATGCATTTTTTAAATACCTATAGCCAACTGTTTCGAGTTCCTGCTGCCTTCGGCAGCGTTATCAGTATAAAGTTTGCAATCGATCTTTCACTAACTTTCCGACTAGCTAGACATTTGAAACTTTTAGGACAGCTCACAACACGATGACAATACATTTTTCTAATAATTTTAGTCAACTATTTCAGGTCCCGCTGCCTTCAGCAGCGCTTATATAATTCGATAGAACATTTATTTAACTAACTTCCCGACTAGCTAGACATTTAAAATTTTCAGAATAGTTCAGAACACGGTGAAAATGCTTTTTTTTTAATAGCTTTAGCCAACTGTTTCGGGTTCCTGCTGCCTTCGGCAGAGTTACCAGTACAAAGCTTGCAATCGATTTTTCACTAACTTCCCGACTAGCTAGATATTTGAAACTTTCAGGATAGCTCAGAACACGGTGGCAATATATTTTTTTAATACTTTTAGTCAACTGTTTCAGATCGCTACTGCCTTCGGCAGCGTTCGTATGATTCAACAGAAAATTCATTTAACTAACTTCCCGAGTAGCTAGACATTTGAAACTTTCGGAACAGTGTAGAATACGGTGAAAATGCTTTTTAAAAATATTTTTATCCAATTGCTTCGGGACCCTGCTGCCTTCGGCAGTGTTTCCAGTACAAAGCTTGCAATCAACTTTTAACTAACTTCCCGGCTAGATAGCCATTTGAAACTTTTATAATAGCTCAAAAGACAATAGCAAGGAATATTTTTAATACTTTTATCCAATTGCTGGGGTTCCGGCTGCCTTCAGTAGCGTTTATATGATTCAACAGAAAATTAAAAAACATGGTTTATAAAATTTTTTTTATCTTATAATTATTTATATATCTAAAAACAAAAAGTAAGTAATTTCCTTGAAGAAATACTTAACTCAAATGAACGAAATCAGATTTAGGATTCTCATACACAGATATAAGTATCATGTGTAAAAATCATGCATATTACACTTTGTTAAAAACAAACCAAACAAACATTTATTTCTAAGTATCATAAATATTTTTCAAATTTACAAACCGTTACATTTTAAACAAACCATGTAGTTTTCAACTTTTGAATTATTCTTCCTTTCTTTTCATTCTAACTTTATAACCATCAACTTTTTAAACAGAGAAGTACGCTAAAATGAAATAAAGGGGAAAAGCTCATTTTCGAAAAGTTTTGTGAAGTATTTCCGAAACAATTTTAATTAGAGCTATCCGAAGAAAGTACGAAGATAAGTATTTGTTATACACTGAAATCTTGTTAGTGTTCCAAAAGTAATTTTGTAAAGATATGTAGATTATAAATTAAATTTATTATCTCTAATTACAAAAATAATCTAAACAAAGATTTCTTTTCAATTTATAAGTTATTTTTACTTATGAAATTTCCAGACATCAGCTGCTAAATAAATAGAAGTAATTCGTTTACTTAAAGTTTTGAGATAAAAAGTTAGAGAGATAGAAGTTAGCTTTTATACTTTGTTTTATGATTACTAAAATATTTTTGGAAAAATAAATATGTTATAAATAATATTTATCGCATTTTTAAAATGTATAATTAAAACATGGGCGTAGTTTTTTTTTTATCTAAAAGAAATGTAAATAAAACAAAACAAATTTGATTAAGTGATATCCATAAAGTATTAACAAATAATTTTTAGATTCGTCTTCGTCTTCTTATTTTTATTTATTTATTTATTTATTTATTTTTACAACCATAGTTCTATATTCAGATATTCTGTATGATAATGCGCCCTTTGAACAGATATCTAACCTAAAATCAAACAAACAGCAAGATTTTTATCTAATGTTTAGGGTTGCTACAGTTTTTCCTTCTTCTCTGACACTTTTACTGTATACACACACACACACACACACATATATATATATATATATATATATATTAATTAATTAATTAACTAATTAGAAAGTGTCAAACAAGGACACACCAAAAAGAACAGATAATGCAGAATTTTGCATATAGAAATATGAATAAAATCATTCCAAAAGGTTCATATTTTTTGAGGGTTCTTCATGTGATGTTTGTTTTCATATTGTGCAATGATGGAAAAGGTTTTCAATATATATATATATATATATATATATATATATATATATATATATATACATAATTTTTAAAATATGTTAAGCCTTGAAGGTAAGTGGGCGTGACCAACAAGAAGAAAAAACGTTAATAAATTTAAAACAACGAATTAAAGTAACCAAAAACATTTGTAAAAACAACACTACATGTAAAAAGACACCCCTCCGCTTTATATATATATAACTATTTTGCCTTAATTGATTTTGAAAACACTCTGTGGAATATTACTATATAAATGTACTGGTGAAACAATCAGGGAAAATATACATATTGTAACAAACCTGCTTACATAACTATATTTTTTTCTAATATATATATAAATGACAGGTCATTGCATTGCAAATTCATTTAAAAAAGATTTAAGCAAGCAATTTGCTTCTGAATTCCAATTATTAAAAATAATTAAATAAATAAACAAATAAATAAGTAGTTTATTTTTATTTTTATTTATTTTTATTTTTAGAAATCAGAAGTTAGATAACTGTTCGAAAAAGGGAGAAATTCCTTTTTATAATATTTTACAACGCATTTTTTGAACATTTAGAACTGAATTATTATAAAAAAATACCAAAATATGTTTTTATAATACATTTACTAGAATTGCCCTTACAGTACAATTATTCTAAAAAAAAAGTAATAATAATAATTATTATTATTATTAAATTTAATAAATAAATTGCGAAACATTCTCAGTGTTTCTGTATAATAAAACTTCTCTATTTTTTCGTTCCAGGATGAAATGTAAATAAATGTATGCAAGGCATTATGTCTTATTTTAAAAATGTCAATAAATACTGATTTGTAAATTCTGATTTTTAAAATTTGCTTTAGACCCAAATTTAAATTTTCCGATAATTATTACTATTATATAAATCGTTGAAAATTATTTAACGTAATATATATATGTATCTTAATTTAACTATTTTTAGCAAAGCCAAAATATACAAAATATTTGCAACAACAAATCACTTCCATAGATGAAATGCATTATAATTCTCCTGTATGTTGTGTGAAACAGTTTTGCAATCCTAATTAAAAAAATTAAAAGTAAATAAAAAAAATTGATGTAATACCCTTGCAAATTTTAGAACTATAATATGTAGTTTTAAATTTTTGTTAATAATTATTTTTGATTTATTTTTATAAGTGATTCACTCAAGCACACATAAATCGCCATATTTATTGATTTGTAAACTATAAACATTGCTAGATGTTAAAAAAAAAAAAAAGAAAGAAAGTAAAGCAAAATATAAATTATAAAAAAGGTTAATTATTAAAAGTTCATTTACTTCCAGTTCTGTAAAGAAACTTATTATCATGTCGTATTTACAATATTTTCAAAAGCCGTTTAAGTTTTACCTTGCACCAAAAATATGTTTTTTAGAAAATGCCGTATTTCGCCGGCGTATAAAGCGCTGGTCACATACATAAGTTACACACCAGAAAAATTAATTTGCAAATAAAGCTATATTTGTAAGAAACAAAAGCTTGTTAAAAAATAGCTTTTATTGTAAATTTAAATTTCCAGTGTATAAAAGATTTGACAAAACTGCGCGTTATACACTGGAAAATACGGTAAGATTAAAAATTATTTTTGATACCAATGTCAGGTCAAGTTCAATTAATTAGTTAATAATACACAAGTAATCTAAATTTATGTTCATAATTGGAATTTTAAAGGGAAAATAAAGAAGAGAAGAGTGATTAATTTTTAAAATTTAATATATTATTTACAATCAAAGGCTTCATAAATTTATTTTATTTTTAATCTAAACATTCAGTATTCTTCCATGTATAAACTATTCAGAAGAATTAGTCTAAGCACACAATATAACTACTGCTACTTCAAGCAAAAATAAGCGATGGAACTTAACATCGTTATTTATAGTTATTATAGTTAATGTCTTCAGTTTTGAAATGGGAAATAACTTTGAATAATGAAAGATGCACATATGATTAAGATCTTTCGTTGTAAATTCTAAGTTACTAGAGTATGTTTCCTAGTCTGTATTTCATACCTGCATTTGGCACTATTAAAGGAAAGTTTTTTTTTTTTTTTTTTTTTTTTTTTTTAATGAGTTAAAATGTGGCTAAGAAAATCAAGCCTATTATGATAGTTTATAGACATTAATAATAAATAAATAAGTAAATAAATAAATAAAAGAAGAAGAAGAGTGCGAAAATTTAGTTTAAAAATATTTATTTTTATAAAAGTTTCATAAAAAATGTATAACCTAAGGTTCCGTTAGTAAATTTTACGATATAGTAAAATTTAACCTCGTAATCTATTTCCTGCTAAATAATATGTATCTTTCTGATACATTCTGATACAAAATAATTTTATTTATTTATTTATTCTTTTCTTTTCAAGAAAATTGCTGATATTACTGATTATTGTGATAAAAAATCTCTAAATTTTCTATTCTTCCATACTTATAATAAAATTAATTGCCTTATATATATATATGCCTATATTTAACCTTTGCCTTAAAATGCATTTCTTTTGGATCGATTGACTTTTCCGGGGTTGACATGGATAAAAATGCATAAAAATGCATAAAACAATAATAAATATGTTATATTTTTTTAAACGACAATATTTCACAATTAGTAAGACAAAAGTGCGCTTTAAATGAATGAAACATGGCTGCCCACAACCGGTTACATGAAGGTGCCCACAATCAGGAATGACAGTCACTTTTATAATGACAGAAAAAAGTATTTTCATTCAAAATTTTGGCTTAATTCGATATTGTATTACAAAATATATTGAATGTACTGTATGAATATATATTACACACATTTTTTAATTAATTCACTTCGATTTATTGCACATTGAAAAAATTCTGAAATTACTTTTGTGCTGCTTGTTGTTCAAAATTTTGTTTCGAACTGCGTACTTATTACAATACATGTTTGACAGTACTTAAATTACTTTTTGTTGAAAGATATGGTGGGGTGCCCACAACCGGAGAATGCCCACAACTGGAGGTGTTCCCTTATATATCTGTATCTATATCTATATATATATATATGAGAATCTGCTTGTCTCCCCGATTTCGTATATAAAAAGGATGACTAAAATCCGCAACAATTTGTGCATAGATATACAGGGGTTGGACAAAAATATGGAAACACCTTAAAAAAAAAAACATGTTTTCTTGCCTAATATGGTGTAGGAAACCCGTTGGCATTCAAAACAGCTTGCAGTCTTCTCGGAATGGATAGATACAGTTCCTGTATGTTTGCCAAGGGAATATTGTATCATTCTTCCTGCAAAACGGTAGCAAGTTCAAATAACGATGTTGGCGGTGGATAGCGAGAACGCACTTTCCGCTCCAATGTAGACCACACAGGTTCGATAATATTCAGGTCTGGTGACTGTGGTGGCCAGGGGAGATGCAAAAAGTCCTCCTCGTGCTCAGAAAACCAGTCCTGGACAATGTGAGCTGTGTGAACAGGGGAGTTGTCATCTTGGAAGACACCATCACCATTGGGGAACAAAGTTTGTACCATGGGATGGTCTTGATCGGCCAAAATGTTCACATAAGTCTTGGCAGTAATGCGCCCTGACAGAGTTATCATGAAGCCTGCAGAGGACCACGATATGGCTGCCCAAACCATCACAGAACCCCCACTATGTTTCACTCTTGGCAACAAGCAGTCTGTATTATAGGCTTGAGATGGCGTTCTCCGTTGAGATTTCGTTCTCCGTAAACTCGGCCAGAAGTGGGAAACAATGTGAAAGAAGACTCATTGGACCATATGACTCTCTTCCACTGCTCTATAGTCCAGGCTTTATGACTTAAACACCACTTTTTCCTCTTACGGGCATTAACATCACTGATGAATGGCTTTTCAATTGCAGCACGGCCAGCAATTCCCTGTTTATTAAGCTCCCTTCGAATTGTTTTGGTACTCACAGGCTTTGGTAACATGACATTCATTTCAGCAGTAACTTTTGCAGCTGTTCTCTTCTTCTTTTTCGTGATAATCCTCCTTAATGATCGTCTGTCACGATCACTCAGCACACACTTTCGTCTGCGCTGTGATTTAGTGGATGATATTTTTCCGCATTTCAAATATGCGGAATAAATCTTCGATACAGTACCTCTTGAAACACTAAACACCTCGGCTACCTTGCTTACGGAAGCACAAACCATACGCGCTCCAACAATTTGACCACGTTCGAAGTCTGTTAACTCTGACATAATGCAATGACAACCTCACATAACAGTGCTCCGACAACGACTGAACTGTGCAGCGCATTTACGAAGTTGTATAGGTGGCGTCAGAAGGCTAAAACGCCAGCGCCACCTACATATTTCATTAAAATCAATCTTTCTTTTCAAACATGCATCTCACAAGATGTTTCCATATTTTTGTCCAACCCCTGTATCTTAAAAAAAGTTATCGTGTACGAAACACAATTTCAGATTTCAGATTTCAGATTTATTTATTTATGTTTTCCTATTTAAAAAAATTTTGTGAAATATGTGAAAAAAAAAAAAAAAAAAAAAAAAAAAAACATTAGGAAGATTAAGAAATGTTATACATTTACAGGTAAAAAATGAACAGAAAAAAGTACTTTATAAAATTCGTGTTATGTTTGAAAAAGAATAAGGTGAAACTAGTAAACATTGCACGGTCGGAGAGTTTCCGCACATAGGGGGTCGAATTGAACAAGTGGTGCGTGCGTGTAACTATTTTAGGTAGTTGTAGAACAGCAATAGCAATGTTCCTACATAAATATGCATTTTGATTGCTTCGAATGTCTAGAAAAGGTAATAATGGTTATTTTGTTTTGTTTTTCGATATATATGCTTGAATTTTCATAAGTCGTTCTGGAGTTTCTAGAAAATGGTCAAAATACAATATATATTTTAAATAAACAATTTTTCATTGTTTACTAACCTAGACTAATGATACGAATATCAACAGTTCCCTCTAAATTAAAATATTTTTGAATAAATTTTTACCGAAATAAGTGAGATTGCGCATCTACAACATTGCGCACTGTTTCCATTAATTTGCATTCTAGGAGAGATTATGCAGCTTATTGTTTATGACAAAAATGAGATTGAGTACACTGAATGCCTGGAACTTGATTAGGAGAGAAATTAACAAGTGGCTGGACGTGATTTAATGTGTTACTTGTTAATGTGTGGTAGGTGCTCTAACAGCACAAAATATATCAGAAATGTAACAGTCATATAACATGGAATCATTGTAAATATTAAAAAAAAGTTCAGTTAGCTTTCCGATTACTTTCATAAACGTAGAAATGTCCGCGATCGTAACAAAAAAATCAGATACGTAACAGAAACGTTTCAATCACATAAAAGAGCAAACGTTGAAAAGGCCGAATGTTTCAGAAAAGTATCAGAGAGCATATTAAAATGTGTTACGTTTTTGAAAGTTTGTAAGCATTTTGCAACATAACTGAACATTCTGTGCTGTATGCGTGGTTGTACAAATGCTGCAGAATTTACAACAATAAAAGCATCGATTATGAATAACGAAAAGACAAGAAAACAGAGAACAAGTAAACATTGAAGCAGAAAAATAAACATCTGTTTGAACTTTAAATGCAATATCTAGTAACTTAATGTTATTTCGTAATTTTAAGGCTTATTTTCTTTTAGATCTTATTCTTATTTTTTTTAAATAAAATTTTTAATTCTTTTTAAAATTCTTTTACTTTTCCGATTATTTAATTATTATGTTGAAATATTAAACTCCTAATAAAATAAAATTTGTTTACAAAAAACGTTACAACAATATCGTTTAAGTACAAATATAATTGTTGGCGTATCGATTACAGCTATTATTAATAACAATCTCTCGTACGCGTAATGTAATATTCTTTAATAATTTAATACTTCTTGAGAAAATATTTCCCAACAAAATATTTTCTTTATGCTTTTTTTTATACATGTATATTAAAAAGTATTTTATCATTGAATAAAATCTCTCAAAACAAAGTTGTCTAATAGAAACGGGAAATTTTATTTACTTTTTAAGCATTTCTTGAAAATAAAAAAGTAGGTTGAAAGATATTTTTTATTAATTTTATGTAAACTATTTTTCAAAGATTTATATGTATATATATATTTTTTATTCTTATGATTTAACTACTTCTTTCTTTTCTTTTCTTTTTTTTTTTTTTTTTTTTTCGGAATTTCTTTTTTTTTTTTTTTTTTTTTTTTTTTTGCTACGGAAAATTTTTCAGGCTATTTTGATGAAAAGAATTGTTAAAATTTATTATGCTCAATACAAAATGTTACACAATTACTCAAAATTACGCAAAACTGTCTTCAGAAACACTGAATAAAATGCTTAAGGACTTTTATTTTTAATAAAAGCAAAGAAGAATTGTTTTTTATTTTAACTTAATATTATACTTCTTCTTTTACTTCTTTGTCGTATTATTACAGAACGAAAATAAAAAAAAGGTCTGTTTTATTCCTGATAATTTAATTACGTGTTCTATTTTAATTTAATTACAGAAAATATAATTAATGCTACGTACAAAATTTCAAGATATTTCGGTGAAAAATTGTTCATAAGTTTATTTAGTCTTTTTTTCCGAAGGTGCTTTAAAGCAATATTATATTCAATGATGAATAAAATAAATTGTGAGGTTGGAATGCCGTCGGTACTTATGCGAATCAAATCTATATAATCTTCATTATTCTCACAAGGAAGCATTAAGTATTTGATGAAATTGTATTTGTTCAAGGTGGCATATTTTAGCGTCCTGTCTTTATTTCCAGACGTCACTGTATGAGCTTATCAGCTGCTTGGTAATGGAAGTAATATATTCGGTCCAAAATTTCTATATCGGATTTTCACATGATTTACATGGTTTAAGGTCTCCTAAGTCCAAAATAATGGTTTTGTGCATTTGGTCAGTATGTCTCAATGTGTGTGTGTGTCTTTATCAAGGAATCTTCTGACAATCATATCTACGAAACAAATAAAGATAGAACAACGAAACTTAAGAATTGCGATATGTATGGTGTACAGATGATTTTTCCAACTTTTGATAAAAATTGGAAAAGCAGAGGTAGAACCGTTTGTCCGTATTTTAAAAACGGTTCTAACGATTTCCACAAAGTAGCTATATACACATTCTATTAGATATATTTTCGTTTGTATTAGCTCGTTAGTTCACAAACATTGATAGGCTTCTTGTATAAGCAGGTCAATCTGAGATCTCACAAGTGCGTTCCTTGAAAACGGTTGTACGGAATTCGTTCAAACTCGCCATATTAACTCTTTACTAGATATCCTTCCGGATGTAATCATTGTTTTCCTTTCAACAACTGAGTTTGTGAAGTTTTAATAAAAGTCAGTATATCAGAAACGGCTTTAAAAATGTTTTCTACTTAACATTTTTTAAACATAAACCCTTTTTGTATGTATTACGTAGTTATGACAGGAAAATTAACTAGTGGATCTGCAGATCAGGAGCCTCAACATCCTATTTGTATCATACATTATTCAACAGATCTTTTTTTATTTATTCTTTATTATATATAATATATATATATATATATATATATTTATTCGATTGACTTCCTACATAAACAGAAACATATCTCTCAAGCCCCCACTGCATATCTCTTCTCTTTCTATAACTATTTGTATATAGATGCATGTAGATGTGTTCCTTATAACTGATAATCTTGGATTAATATTCCTGTAATTCATAAATACTTGTAACAAATTTCATGCAAAATGATCACATAACACATTGGAATTATTTTGTGTAACCCTGTAAATTCATTACGAATTCTATTCCCACACTTTTCTATAGGAAAAAAAAAACATGTTTTAAAATTGTAATAGAATTTCATTATATTTACATGTAAACATGTTAAAATATACTTTTTAGAAATACTGACTTTAGACCGTAACACTATGAAATCCATTTATGTATCCCGGAAAAGGAGTCACAGTAACTATAAAGGCTAAATAAGAATATACTTATTCAATTATTTATAACTAAAATATTTCAACCGAATTTGACATCGTTTTAATTATTACAGAATCTCATCCGAATTCTTTTGTGTAGTACTGTAAATAAATCATTTAGTCTATACATATCCCTTTTTTTATAGTAAATATCATTTTATACATTTTTATTATGTATGTTAATTACATTATATTGAATGCAGCATAAACGCGTTAAAATGCGCTTAAATAAAAATTTGTCTATAGGCAATATATCATGAAAATATTTTGTGTGTTTCTGTAAGTAAACCATAAACATTGCATACATCGGTAAAAACTATTCGACGGATTCTACGTTTTTCATGAATAATTGTTCGAAATGTGACATAATTTGGATGATAACATGATATTGTCGGAACAATTTTGTAAAGTCCTGTATATTAATTAGGAAGCCTAAGAGCGCATACTTTCTGCAAAAAACATCAGTTTAAGTATCTCAGTAATGTACGCTAATTTCATTTTGTTGAATGCATAGAGTAACGATGTTAAAATACGTTTAAACGAAATTCACTGTTAGAAGAATGACATTAAGTTGCTATACCTGCTCCTAATACTGCGAAAAAAAGAGCACAATGAGCAAATGGGAGCCATCGATAAAGCTCGCATGCTACCTTCCTCAAACCGCAGAGACAGAAAATCAAAGAAGATGTAGCACCCATTATTTTATACAATGGTGGAAATTCCTCTTAATAACTCTTATGTTTTGTTTAAAGGGGTAACTGGGCCAGTAACTGTTGTTTGGAATGTAAAAAGAGATTGAATGAGGGGTTCCATCGCACTGTCCCCACCAGAAATTAAGAAAATCGGAATACCAAATAACTTGACAATGGGCACAATGATTCAAAAAACTTTGAAACAATAAAAGATTGGGAATGAACTTTTTGGTGTCAAATGAAATTCGACTCCAATATAGATATTTCAAAACAGATACGGAAACAAATCATTGGCCAACAGTTTTAATTTTCGAGGTCGGAGAAAATTTTGTTGAAAAAATTGCATTCAAAGGAAACCACATTCTAAATGTAATAGTATAACGTGCATTTGTGTTCCATAAAAAAAAAAAAAGTGGTTTTTTAAACGTCATCAAACTTAGATAAAGTGTGAATAAGATTTTAGAAGAATTACTTAAAAAAAAAAAAGAAAGAAAGAAAGTACGTCATTTGCAAAAGTTAGCGGATCAGTAGCCGAATTTCAGTACTTTAACACATTGCATCATTTTCGCAGACTATTGCGTCAACTCATGTGCTGATTGCATCAGGCGCGTTTTGGGCTCCGTCAGTGTGTCTGTCTGTTTGTTAGTTTGCCGCGCGATAGCGACCGCAGAAATCACGCTATTGTCTTGCAATTTGGTAGAAATGTTTATGAGCCATATGAAATTAGCTGTATAGTATTTGGTGTGTAATCCATTTGTACTACTATAAATAAAGGTGCCCGGCACTTTTATCGCCATTTGTTTATTGGATTTTGTCGTAGACAGTGCTGTTGTATAATTATTTTAATGGGTAAAAAGCATTCACTTACTGTTACAAAGATGTCAGAAATATTTACCCTGCATAAAACTGGATTTTTTGAACGTCAAATAAGTTCAATGGTAAATGTGAGCTAGACAGTTGTGAAACAAGCTATTAGTAAATATAAAATTTCGGAAAAATTTGTGGACCTTAAGACAAGCTGTCGCCCTAGAAAAACGAGTGCACATGATGAACATGTGATAAGAATGATCGTATGAGATCCAAGAACCTCTTGCAATACGAATTAGACAATCTCTGGCTGCAAAAAGCACCAACGTCAGTTTGAGTGCTGTTTCAAGACATTTGGCCAAAGATTTTGGTTTATCATCCCATAAACCTGCAAAGATACCTCGACTTACTCCAAGTATGAAAAATAAACAACTCTTAAGCTCTACAAATTATCCCGAAATTTTAAATTGACTAATAGTTTGATGCACAGCTATCTTGCTCACATTTACCTTCGAACTTATTTGTCGTTCAGAAAATCCGATTTTACTTAGTCAATATTTCTGACCTTTTTTTATAACTGTAAGTGTAAGTTTTTTACCCATTAAAATAATTACACAACAGCACTGTCTACGACAAAATCCAATAAATAACTGGCGATAACCGTGCTGAGCACCTATATTTATAGCAGTAGAATGCGTCTTATGCAATCAGCACATGAGATGATGAAATAATCTGCACAAATGATGAAATGTGTTAAAATACTGAAAATCGGCACTGGTCTTAAACTGTTCCAAATGACTGTATACTTTTTTAATCCATTTTTACCGAACGTACATGAAAGAAAATACCATACTTTAATTGCCTTTAATTAATATAAAAATATAATATTAACAATTTTTATTGCTTATATCTTTCAATTTAGTCTTAACAAATCAGGAAAAAACACTTGAAGTAGATTTTTGTGAGTAATAAATAACTTGGTAAATAAAGGTTTATACTCAAGGCAAAAAGTTAAATTTAATTAAATTTAAGCTAAACCTTCTTCGGAAAAACTAAATAAAATAAATTCCGTAAATAATTTTATTTTTCATAAGAGAAAAGATAACACTATTTTGTATTTAAAGTAGTTATTACACAAATTTATTTTGTTTTACTTTTTTGTGTTATTATTAGTGAATATGTGAAAAAAAAAAATTAAAAAAAAAGTTTAATTCATAGGATTTATTAACTTGTTTCAATTTAATTCGTTTAAGAAAATATTTTTATTTTTAAGTAGAAATTTTCAAGATATTTTGAGGAGAACTTACTTCAAAATATTATTATATTTATTATACTCCAGAAAAAATGCACAGCTATGTAAAAAATAGCGCAAAATTTTCTTAAAAAAAAAAAATGAATAAAATAAATTCTGTAAAAATTTTTGTTTTTTCCTACGACAAGCGTTAGCATATTTTACTTTAATAATATACAAATTTATTTTTTACTACTTTTTTTATTATAATTATTGAATGTATGTAAAAAAACAGTACTTGTTTTATTTTTTATGACATATCTGCTTACTATTTGTTTGCAAAAAATATTTTTATTTTAAAATAAAATTTTCAAGATCTTTCGGTGGAGAATATAGTTTAAACGTTTATTATATATATTATACTCAAGAAGAAATGATGCACAAGTCTGTAAAATTACTTAAGACAACTGTCTTTGAAAAAGTTACTAAAATATATTCGCCTTTTCTTTTATAACAGAAACGGTAAAAATATTTATTATTTTAATTTCATGTTATACAAACATATTTTTCACTACCTTCCTTCTGTTGTTATTAATGAACATGTGAAAAAAAAAAAAAAAAAAAAACTTGCTACATTTCTTATGATCTACATACTACTTGTTTGTAAAAAATATTTTTCATGTTACATAAAAACCTTCAAAATATTTCGGCGAGAAAATAGTGCTAACATTTTTTTATATTTATTATACACAAGACAAGATATTGCACAATTATGTAAAATTACGCAAAACTGTCTTCAGGTAACCGAATAAAATAAATCCTGTAAAAGTTTTATTTTTTCATAAGAGAAACAATAATATTATGTACTCTTCGACTTTAACATTATACAAATTTATTTCTCACTACTTTCTTTTTTTTTTTTTTTTTTAATTACTAAACTTATTAAAGAAAAAAAATCTGCTTTATTAGTTATAATTTATCTATTTATTATTTCTTTTCAGAAAATACATTTGTTGTTACATTTTGTTTGTTACTTTGTTGTTACATTAAAAATTTCAAAGTGATCCGTAGTAAAATATTTCAACAGGTCAGGAAAAGATGTTGCGCAATTACAGTTGGCAGCAAAATATTGAACCAATAGCAATAATTCGTATTTAAAAAATGTGCACCTAATACTGTTTTGCTAAGTAAATATTTGTCAAATGCTGATATAAGTGTTTACGCTGTTTAAAAATAAGTATGTTGATGATAGCGATCAAACTATTAAAAAAATAAATAAACAAAAATTCGGATGTGTGATTCAATAATTTTGCTGCCGACTATATGTAAAATTACAACAGACTGTCTCTAAAAAAAGTGAATAAAACAAATTCTGTAAAAGTTTTTATTTCTTAAAAGAGGCGATAATAATACTTACTATTAAAATTCGCATTTAAATTTATAAATTTATCTTTCACTATCTTTTTGTTATTAATATTGAAAAACATAAAAAAATTCCTTTTTTTTTTTTTTTTTTTTTTTCTTGTATTGTTCCATATTTTTTTTTTCAAGATATTCCGACTAAAAAATATTTCAAAAGTTTATTTCATTTGTTATGCTCAAGGAAAAATGTTGCGCAGTTATGTAATATTATGCAAAACTGTCATTAAAAAACTGAATAAAATAAATTCTATAAAATTTTATTTTTCTTAAGAGAAGCCATATTATTATTTACTATTTGAATTTAACGATATAACTTTATACAGAATTATTTTTCACTACATTTTGTTATTATTACTGAATATATATATATATATACACTCATGTCCATAAATTAAGGATAATGCTAGCTGAGGCAAATAAAGGTTCGGAAGCAAAACAAACATGACTTATTCATAAAGTCCATTTATTAAACAAAAGATTAAGAACAAAAAAAGGTGGTTTATGTATGATACCATTTATAAAAACTACGATTTTTGCTCCCTGAAGCAATTACAAAAAATATCTCCCTTACACAAACTTAACATTACATGGTTGGTATGATGGTTAATACATTGTATGTCTCTCAGATGATGAAATACAGACCTTACAATGCATAGGAATGCTGAGTATTAAATTACTGTGTGATCTTGGCGAGGATTACTCTACTCAGTAAGCAGCTCTCCGAAGTTCCGGTACACATGTAGGAGGTGGCTGACGGACTATAACTCGTCGGTAAAGCATGTCCTACACATGCTCTATAGGACTCTAGTCAGGTGAGAATACTGGCTATTCCATGCGGGTGATAGCTTCAGATTGTGCGCACCCGTGTACAACATTTGCACGGTGAGGACGCGCATTGTCATCCATAAACACAAATTCTGCGCTCATGGCACCCATAAACAAACGTACATGTTGTTCCTGAATGATGTCCCGATATATGTGGCCTATTATTCTTCAAATTTGAACATGCAGATCTGTTCTGGTGCCCAATATGACCCCCCCCCTCCGCAAACGAGCACTCCTGCCCCACAGTAACGGTGTCGTTCAATGATGTTGGTTTGTTGGTAACGGGTACCTGACGTTCTACATATGAAAGTCTGTCGTGAATCACACTGCAAACTAAATCTGGACTCGTCGGAAAACATCACACAAGCCCACTGTATCGCTGTCTGCATTGCATGTTCTCTACTCCAAGTTAACCGCTGGCAGAGTGCATTGCCGTGAGTGGAACACATCTAACAGGCCTGCGGGCATATAGACCAATATCTCCCAAACGTCTATACACGGTTTGTCTTGAAACTGGGGCACTCGTAGCTGAAGACAGCTGGCGAGACAGGTCTGATGCTGTGCTTTATATGCTTATTTTGGCAGTTACTGCCAAATACCGGTGGTCATTCGTCATTGTAACTCGGGGCCGACCACTACAGTAACGTCGACTGGCTTTTCCATCATTTTGAAATCGTTGCCAAAGCCTAGAGATGGCACTTTGGGCGATTCTAAGTTTCCCCGATACTTCTATCTGAGTACGCCCGCATTCTAGTCGGCCGATAATTCTACCACGTAAAAAATTATCTGCATGCGTCCTCTGTGTCATAACCATTCGGTTGTGGCACTGAGCGGCACACAGAACGCTTGTGAACAATTTTCCATCTTTGCTCCCATTCCTTTTTTACCCCCTTCTTAAACTTTCGTCATTGTAACATAATATCGGCGTCATCTGATGGCTTCCTATAATTTGCATATTATTCTTAAAGATGTGTGTGATATTTCTACAGGTGAAATTTTTGAATTAAAACTCGATTTCAGTGTGAATCTGAATTATCCTTAATTTATGGACATGAGTGTATATTCAAAGATTATACAACAGTTTTCTTATGATATTGATTTGTTTATTTATAAACTCTCCATCTCTTATAATAAACCCATTGAATATTTCAATCAATGGAAATTTTTAGTAATTTCAAAACTTAAAGCTGAATTAATTCAACATAGATCAAATCTCACACATTACAATAAATCAAATCTCTTTAAATCTATCAAAGAATTGCAACAAAACTTTGTTATTACTTATGTCGATAAATCTCCTAATAATTATGCAATAATCTGTAAACATTATTATCTTTCTTTACTCAGTTCATCTATATCTAATAGTACTAACTTTCATACTACCAATAATGATCTTAAAATCAATAACCGCAAAATTCACTGCTTTTATAAATTGCTAAAGCTTCCATTTAATAATTTTAAATATCCTTATATTGTACTTATCCGTAAATTTCACAAAAATCATATTAAATTCAGAACTGTCACTGTAGGGTGTAATACTTACAACAACAATGCTAACAAAATTCTCCTTGATATTCTCAAACAAATCTATGACTTAATTAGTAAATCAAAAAATTTATTTTGCCTTAAAAATAGTTATCAACTTAAAGCCAATGTCTTATCTATGAATAATGTAACTGATATCATGACTTATGATTTTGCTGACCTATTTAATAATATTAATTTAACAGATCTTCATCGTATCATCTTTAACCTTTTTGAAAAATTTAAAAGTCAAATCTCTTTACCAAAATGCTTTTCGGCAACTTCATTTAAGACACTTTTAAATTTTATTATTCATAACAATTACATTCTACACTGTAATAAGATCTATATTCAAAAGGTCGGTATTCCACAAGGAGGATGTAGCTCGAGTATGTTAGCTGACTTATACCTTTACCATTATGAACAGGGATTATGTAATGAAAATGTCTATTTTTACCGATACATTGATGACATTATAATTTTTTATGTCAATAATTTTTCGCCTAATTTATTTAAATTTGAATATCCTTCTCACCTTACCTTAACTTATAATCATCTCAACAATAACTGTATTAGTTTCTTAGATTTAAAACTTAAACTTGATGGTAGTAAAATTTATACCGATATGTATGACAAAAGACAAGATTTTAGTTTCAAAGTAAATTTATTTACACAATTTACCTCTTGTCTTCATATCTCTGTCTACAGAAATATTATTCTCAATCACCTCTTTCGTATACATAATCTTTGTTCAGATAGGTTTAAAAACAAAAATATCTCTCACATAATTAATGTTGCTACAAAAATGGGTTATCCTAAAAAAATTATTTATTCACTTGTTTATCAAAAAGGGTCTCTGTCTAACACACACACACACAAAAAAAAAAAAAAAAAAAAACTAAGGTTTAATTAAAAATTAAAAAAAAAAAAAATCAGGTGGATGGGTGGGCAGAAGTTTGATTAAGGAGGAAGGGTGGTGTTGTTTGGCTGGTTGGCTGGGTGGGTTTGATGCTGAATAAAATTTATAAAAAAAAAAAAACGTGGGGGGATTGCTGTAAGTTACATTCTTATTTTTTCTGGTTGATTCTATGTATTTTGAACTCTTTTATTTTTTCTGGTTGTTACTATGTATTTTGAACTCCTTTATCATTAAATTTTTTAATGTGCTTCTGGCTACTTGAGGCTTCCCTTGTTAAGTTTGAACAATCCATCTATTTGCATAACAAAAATAAAATCTTATAAATATAAAAAAAAAAAAAAAAAAAAAAAAATCTTAAATTTTAATTTTTAATTTTAATTTATGATGACCGCATTATAATGCTTATCCTTATAGTTGTGCTCTTTGGCATTATTGCTTGTAATTATGTCTTCTTAAAACTTAACACTTAATAATTTGACTTCAAAATAAAAATCTTAAAAATTATTTTAATCTTGCTGTTAATACTTCTAAATTATATTAATCTTTCAGTCAATACATCTTAAATAAAAATCTTAAAAATTATCTTAATATTGCTGCTAATACTTCTAAATTATCTTAATCTTTCAGTCAATACATCTTATATAACTGACTTAATGTTATTATAGCTAACCGAAAGATGGCGCTTGTACTTAGTAGTCTTTAACCTTCATTCTTCAGTCCTTATCTTAAACGATTTAATTATTAATATTTTTGGTACGATTTAATTTAACTATACTAGTATTAATTTTAACATTATCATTTAATATTTACTCTGTGTATTTTATCTTTAATGTAATTGTTCTGAAGTATTTTCGATTAATCGATATCTGTCGAGCTATTATTAACTTCAATTTAGGTTTTGGCATCACCTTTTTTCCAGTTTGTGTTAACTGTTTTCCATGTGGTTACTCTGCTTATTTCATGTTATTAATTTGGTTTCCTTTAAGATTTTAATTAATATTTATTTATCCTTTGTTTTAATTTAATTTTTCACTTTTTTCTCATTCTTTATGGTTTTTTTGCTGCATTGATCGGGGCGTGAGATGATATAAATTGCTATGATTAGCAATATCGTTTTACGAAATCATTGCAGCTTTCTCTGCTTTATGAAGTATGCGCCCCTTGATAAGTATATTTCTAATTTTAAGCATTTATATCCAATTGATTATGTGGTTTATTATCTTTTTTCTCTTTCACAAGTTTAATGGTCCTTTTTTATTATCCTTCAGGTCGGCGTAAGTATTTTAAGTTAATATGGTAACTCATTGGTTCCTTATCTATATCGCAACTTTTTGTGTCATTCTTTCCTCTATGTTAAATTCAGTTCTATATTTTAGTGTGCTGTTATTGTTTTAGTTCTATTAATTGCTAAATTTTAAGATTAAATTTTATTACGTTAGTAGTGTAAAAAGGGTGATTCTGCAACACGGTGGAGGCGTAGAGGCGTATTGAGGCGTAGGGTGGTGGCGCGCCACCACCCTTACACCTCTACGCCTCCACCGTGTCGCAGAATACACACCTTTTTACACTACTTAGTCATCATCTTGGACGAGGGGTGTTGCCACCCGAAGAATAGAAACTGTGTGTTGCCACCGGAAGAATCGAAACTTTTAGATCGTCGGGTGGGGTGAATGAGTCATCACCTTTTACGAGGGTTTCCGCGATGAGTGCTGCCATCTATCGGGAAGAAGGGGAATTTTGAAGAGTTAGATTTTTTTTTTCATTAATTTCGGACTTAGTATTTTTTTCACAATTTTGGGGACTTCAAAATTTTTTCGAAGTTTAGCGGGAAGTGAGAAGACGTCAGAATCTTTTGGGACTTAACCTGAAAAGAGATACATACAAAATTTACAATTAGAGAAATAAGTGAAAGGAAAAAGGATAGAAAAAAGTTAGAAAGAGAATACAAATTTAAGAAAAAAGGTAGAAAGAATAAAGTTAGAAAAAAAGAGAAGAAAGAGAAAGAAAGAGTTCACCTTGAGCGCCTGGGAGACTGCCCTCCCGAGGCCCTGCGGTGCCCCTTTTCGCTCCGTAGAGCAAGGCGGGAGTTAGTTCCTTTAAAAAAAAAATAAATAAAAAATAAATAAAAAATGTCAACCTGAAGAACTCATCACATAGTTTTCTGAGGTTGTCTTCAAACCATGGGTTCAGACAATCTTCATAGGTGCAGAAACAATTTAAAAATGCTACAAGGTGCAGGAACAATTTAGAAATATATACAGGGTGCAGGAACAATCTTCATAGGTGCGAAACAATTTAAAATATATACAGGATGCAGGAACAATCTTCATGGATACAGAAACAATTGATATATACAGGGTGCAGGAACAATCTTCATAGGTGCGAAACAATTTTAAATATATACTGGATGCAGGAACAATCTTAATATTTGCGTATTACCATTTGGAGATTATAAATTGATTACAGAATTAAATAGAAATTTTCCTATGTATTTCATGGAATTTGACAAAATGAAGCAAAGGTTGATGTGTATTATATAATTAAAAACATTGAATGTGAATGGTATAGACTTTGATATTAAAATTTGGGTGTTGCCATTGGAAGAGTATAAATAATTTCCGGTGGGACTTAACATTTTTGACTGAATGAAACAATGAATGACCGAAGTTAATTAACATCAGTAACAATTTATGAGTATTTTAGAAACTTAGCATTCTTAGAGATTAAAAATATATTGCATTAAGATAATAAATAAGGAATTTAAATAGGAGTTCATACTTTTAGTGATGTCATTGTAAATTTATGTTAGGAAATTTTTACAGAATTAAATAGAAATTTTCGTATTTTATGGATTAACACATAGATTTAAAAGCAAAACAAATAATAAATAATTTAACATTCATTAAAAATGTAAGACACTTAAAAATTCTAACTTTATTTTAACACTAAATAAGTTTCACTTTTTAAATTTATTTAGACTATCTTAGAAATAATATTATTACATTCGTTAAAAATTGAACCCACATGCACTTTAAAAAATTACTATCATATAAATTAAACTAAATATAATAAAAATTTTGTAAATTAAACTTTATATTCTCACTAAATAAGTTTAACATTTCATTAAACTCTATCTTACATTCGTTAAATATTTAACAGAAGTTTTTAATCAGTTAATAAATTTTGTATACAGTTATGTTATATAAACTAAATATAATAAAAATTATATAAAACACATACTCTTATTTAAGCTCTAACTTTGAAATACTATTTTTACATTCTTTAAAAATTGAACACACATACACTTTAAAAAATGACTATCATATAAATGAAACTAAATATAATAAAAATTATATAAAACACGTACTGTTATTAATGCTATAACTAAACAAATACGGTAAACAAAAGTTTCAAAATCAGTAAATGATGATATATATGTTATAAATTAAACTGAATACAATACAAATTAATTAAATTTAACTAAATATAATAAAAATTATATAAATTAAACTTTATATTCTCACTAAATAAGTTTCACACTTATTTAAACTCTAACTTACATTCGTTAAAAATTGAACACATGCACTTTAAAAAATGACTATCATATTAATTTAAAAAAAATTACTATCATATAATAATATTAATCTAAAAAATGCATAAAAAGATATATAGTAAAGTTATAAATTTAAAAAAAAATACTATCATATAATAATATTAATAAAAAAAAAAAAATTACTATTATATAATAATATAAATTAAAAAAATTACTTTCATATAATAATATAAATTAAAAAAATTACTTTCATATAATAATATTAATTAAAAAATGCATACAAAGATATACAGTAAAGTTATAAAATAAATAAATAAATAAAAAATAAATAAAAATAAAAATAAAATAAAAATGACTATCCTATAATAATATTAATTTAAAAATACATACAATGTTTAAAATCAACAATTAAATTTTATATACATTATAATTAACTAAACTTTATGCTGTTACTATTAAATAAATTTATCCTAACACGAAAACTTTACATAAATTTTATAAGCAAAAAAGCTATAAGTACATGAATATGTTATTTAAATTAAACATTATATTGATACTACACAAATATTATTTAACATTTATTCGAGTTTAACGCTGTAATATAATTTAAACTATCTTAGTTGATTTAAATGAAACAGGTAAGTACTTTTAAACTTGAAATAATAAAAATAAGTTCTTTTTATAAAATAATTGATATAAACTATAATAATAAAAAGGATTAGTTATATTTAAAAACTATCAGCTACTAAAAGTTATTTTGTATTAAACATTTCTAAATAAATTACATAAAAATTCAATGCATCATTTTAAATGAAAATAAGCAGTTTCCTTAAAAAACAGATAATGCGGAATATTCTATGAGTCAGTTATCACCTGCAACGGAAAACCCCTATAGCTGATGAATCATGTGTTATATACGCTGGCAAGCCATGCATATTAGTAATCCACACTATCTCATATAAAGATTAAGTTAAAATACAGCGGATAATTTGGAAAATGCAATAATTTTTTCACAAAGCATATCATACACTGAGTTTAAACGATTATTACCTACCTATCACTTAAACGGTATTCAAATAAATACATATAAAAGTAAGTTATAGTTAAGCAATAACAATTCGTTTGTGAAAGGAGTTTTATATATATTGCAAAATTTAGTTTTACTCAAATAATTTCAAAACATACACAAGTTAAATGAAAACTTTCCTAGGTTTCATTTAAGCAATAATTTTCCATGTGTGAAAGTAGTTTTATTTATGCAAAATTTAGTTTTATATAAACAAAAAAGTTTATAGTATAACAATAAAAAATTCCTTATAAGTAAATACCAATAAAAAATATTTTTTAAATTAATTTTTCTCTCTTCAATAAAACAATAAAAATTTCTTATATAACTTTCGTAAAGTTTTAATAAAATTTCTATTATAAACAAATATATTTACTAGAGTATACATATTAAGATATTACGTATAGAGTAGAAATACGTATTAAGTTAAATAAATTATCAAATAGTAATAATAAATTATAAAACTTACTTAAAATTGAAGAAATTTCCCTTAGCGAAATGCAACCTTCAGTCTTGCACACAAATGCGAGAAACTGTTTATCGCTAGACGATGACTCATACAGATAAGAATGTTGATTCATACCTATCTTAGTAGAATGTTGTTAAAGTTCTGTGTTTTTACAATAATATAAAATAGTTTATAGAGATCATTTATTTAATATCAGTTGTAAACTACATTTAAATAATGCAATAAGAGTTGAATTCTGCAATTAACCTATTAAAATACTGAAATATTTTTAATATTTTTAATTTAATTTTACTTTTTTTAATTATGCTAAGAAAATAATGAGATCAAAACAGAATTATTTTACGATAAGTCGCGCTTTTTATATTTAATAAACAAAGATTTAATAAAATGTAACTGTAATTTTTAATGAAAGGTTTTAAAATCACTTAATAGGATAAAATTAAAAACATAAATCTTATTGTTTTAGTAATTATTTTCTCTAGTTATTGAACTAAGTAATAAACTATCTATAAATAATAAGATACCAAGAGAGGTTTTTGTATAATAACTATATATTATTTTAATATATGCATTACATCGCAAGGTAAAATTTTCAACTTATTTATACGTATTGAACTATAAGTAATAAAAATTACTCATTTGCATAACCGCTAAATTTTATAAGTTGGATATATGATTTAAAAATAAAATACTAAACAATAATCCTTATGAGAGAATTTGGGTGACACTATCACAGAAGGAATTTATCCTTTACAATAAGATTTGCTCAGAATGTCTAAGTGAAAATAACTTACCGTGAGGTCAGTGAGTCATGCAGTTGTATAAATTCCCTGTTTTTAGTTAATGGGTGATTAAACTTCTAATGAGACAATTATTTTTTACTGGCATATAAATGTACATTTTTATATTATTGCTGTATACATAACATTTTAAATAATTCATTAAGTGTTAAACTTTGCATTTAATCGATTAAATAAATAATGTTTTAGTAAAATGTAAGAGTAATTTTTTAATGAATGGTTTTGAAATCACTTTAACTTTATAAGAAAAAAAAGTAAAAAGAGGTTTTAAAATTACTTAATAGGATAAAATTAAAAATCTTATTGTTTTTAGCAATTATTTTATCTAGTTGTAAACTATATATTATTATTTTAATATACGCCTTATACTTAGGTCAGTTTTAGAGAAAAAACCAAGAAAAAAAAATCCCAAAGGGTAGGCTGATGAGTTAAATTATTCTATTATACTTAAAGAACCCAGGTACGGAAAAACCGAAATACATTATGCGGAAAAACAGGCAGGATTTTCGGCTAAAACTCCAAAGCAGTGGACGGTAAACATAACACACCGTAAAACAACCTACTCACACGACCGCCAAACTAAGAATGAAGGGAAACGTTGAGTTGTAACACCTTATCTACTAGAGATAAGGGGGAATTCCCGAAAAGATGACTCACCCCTCGTTCGTTCATGTACAACACCTTCCGAGAAAGTTCGTGAAGGATCGGTGACGAGTTTGAATAATTTGCGTAACCGCTAAATTGTATAAGTGTGAATCTTTTAATGTGAGTATTATAGTAATGATAAATTTATTTCATAATCGATAACTCATTTATACATAATCAGAAACACACATTATATAAAACAATACTATATTTAAAAGTTTTTACTGTACAATAAACATTCACATATGGATATTCATAAGGTTTAAGACCGATTAAATAAATGAGGATCCTATAAGCGAAATGCATGAGAGTCTTTCTAAGGAATCCTATTGCATATTTAAGCAGGTTTTAGAGAAAACCAAGAAATACTCCAATCGACTAGGTTGATGAAATGGATTCGAACCCAACACTTCCCCTTTTACTATAGAATCGTTAACAAATCGTAAGATTGATGTATTGAAACTTACTGTTTTCAGTTAATGAAACTTCGAATGAGACAATTATTTTTACCACCACGTAAATGAAAATTTTTATATTATTCCTATATGGATAAAACTTTAAATAATTCATTACAAGTGTAAACTCATACCATTAAATATTTAACTGTTGGCCGTATAAGTGGATTGGTCTGTGTGGGAGTCTTTCTATATTTAAGTGAGTTTTGAAGACATCCTCGGAAAACTCCAAACAGATAGGTTGATAAGCTGGAATCGAACCTGGTATTAAACACAGAATCGTTTGATCTTCCAAAATCCTTGTAACAACATGTTTATGAACTTTATAAAGAAAATGCTTAATACGGTTTGAGCTTAGTAGATTTTGCATGCGTTAACTATGTAACAGCGAATTAAACATCTATAGTTGTAATTTTTTTCACTATATATTATTTAACTATATTTATACACCATGCATTGTATAATATTTCCCGGGGTAAAAGTTTAAACTGAGTAATTATTCATCAACATAAGTGTTAAATTGAATACAAAAGACAGTATATGAATAAACGGTTAGTAATGTGAAAATGCTGATTTGTAAAACATTTTGAAAGAAGTAACTCATAAATTTATTTGATATCTTTATACTTATGCATACACACGCTTAAGAGACTTATATAAAACAACACTATGATTAAAAGTTTTACTAATTTTTCAGCATACAATAAAAAATAGTAATAAATATTCATTTACAATAAATAATTTAACGTTATTAAACCAAAAAATAATTTATTTTTTGGTTCGATTTAAATAATTAATATTTATATAGGGTTGTTGGTTGATGAATGTCATTCAATGAACACTTAAACAAAGGGTTTGCGGATTATAATTGAATTGTAAACGAAATGTCGTTACACGTTTTGAATGACTATCCTCCTTCATCAGGATTTAAAGGGTAGTTTGGAAAGACTATCCTGTCTTATTTATAAATTGTCAGATAAAAGAACAACACTCATGCTGCATTCTGATGGGTTGAATCGGGTCACATGATAAAATACAGCATTCATATAACTTTTTAGAATTATGCAGAATCTTTAATAAAAAATTTTTGTATGCATTTTAGGGACTTAGCATTTTTGGAGATATTTCGGAGACATAAGTTTTGATGGAATTAAAAATTAAAGGGATTACATAGGATGGAAAACAATAACATACCGGTAGTTGACAGTTAATTTTTTAACATACATTAAGGTTAGTGGATGAGTGTCAGGTAATTCATTTAAAACAAAAATATAATAAGGGTTGATTGAAACAAAGGGTTTGTAGGTTATAATTATAGGATAAAACGTTATGTGTTTCGAAAACCCTTCATCAAGATTGGAACAACCGTTTCGAATGATACTCTCCTTTCATCAGATAGACTTAAACTTTTATTTTATCGGAATGAAAGAAAACGATAGACGATTTACACTTATTGGAAACCCAACTTATAAATAATTCGATTTTCATTAAAAATGCAACTCGCATATACACTTTGAAACAATCAATAAATTTTATATTATCACTATGCATTAAATAAGTTTCCCATTTAAAATTCAAGATGAATTTATTTTTACATTAATTAAAAATTAAACACGTATTAATTTTTAAAATGACTATTTTTTAAAAAGTTTTAAAACAGCTAATAAATTTTATAAGCTTTTACAATTAAATAAATTTAACATATTATGAAAGTTTTATATCACTCGATAAAATTTTTTATATAGGCAATAAAAGTTATACACATTATAAATATAAACTCATAAAATAAATTTCACACTTAACATTTAAACTCTAACCAATCAATCTTAAAGTAATTTTTTATCTTTTGTACATACTCATAAACCTTTTGTTTCTATTGTAAAGTGAAGTATGACTCATGCTTTAATTAAAATCTCTAATCAAAATTATAAGAAAGTAAAGTTTAGGAAATACCTATGTATTATAGGTAAATTAATACAGTATAAATATTCATGTTTTTCAGTTAAGTAAAAAAGTTATATAATTAATTTTACAGAGTACTTAAATAATGTATAATTAAGTTTCAGAATTATTATTATTTTTTTTTTTTCTTCTATAGTATGTATATATAAAATTTTTAATACAAAGTTTTTATTAAAATACAATAACCAAAGTTTTGTATGATATTAACTTACAATGCACCTAAAACTTTAAATATATAGAAACAATTGTACAGTTGGTTTTGTCTGAAGCATATATATAAATAATAAAATCTTGTTCAGTTTAGTTATTAAAACACAATAAAGATTTTAGATACACATATTTTTATGTTGTTTAAATAAAATTTTTAAAATGAAACAATATTAATGTTATAAAATAATACACTCAGCATGACTCACCGAGTGTGCTATTCCATCAAATTATTCCGCATACATGTAATAACATGTCTGACTTAACTATATACTGAATTACCATTATTTCAGAAAAAGTTGGGACTTACCTTAAAACACGTCCTACACCCTTGGCAGACTTGAAGAAAATGAATGATATGAGACATTCTTATCAGTGACGCCCGGTCATGAGGTCAGTGACGTCACGAGTGATGTGATTGGCTATGCTCAGTCACGTGATCATGACGTCATCCTCTCATCAATGACGTCACCGATTGCTTATCAGCTACCACAACGCGCGGAAATGTCCTTCAGTACGCAGTGAAAATATTCAAAGTCTACGGGACATTACTCGAAACGATTCCATCGTCTTATACGGTAAATTGAAATACAACACGCGGAAAAAAGATCGACATATACCGGAGAAACTATGCATACTGCCCGATGAAAATAACCCGCACAGCTAAGGAGATGCTACCAGGATGAGAGTCAAAATCCAACTGAATTCAAACAATATGACAAGGTCTATAAATCTCCCGTGTTGATTAGATGGTATTGATGAATGGGTTTTCCCCCACACCTAAGCAGAATGGAGAAGTCATAGGTTTTTTCCTCACCTATCACGAAGATGATATCTCTTAATTAAGTTTCTTAATTAAAATTATGCAAATTATATGTAAGTCTTTCAAATATCTCTTAATTATATTTTCTAATTAAAATTATGTATCATATGCTCTCCTAACTAAAGATTTAATAAACCTAACTTTTATACAACATAAATAAATTTAATAAGTATAATCTGTTCGATGACTCATCAAACGATGACTCATCGTAAACATGTGCGAACATGTCTAAAAATGTCTGAACATGAATCTACTTGAACCTTAACATTTTATTGTATAAGATTTTATATTATTGCTTTTTATATTATTCAAACCGCAAGTTATTTTTATATAAAGAAATGAACAACTTCTAAGATTATTTTTTCAATCATTATGAATAAAAATTTAATTATTAACTGCAAAATCTGTTTACTTATAAGAAACTTAATTTTCATCAAGTAGTGTTATTTACTTAATTTCCAACATCGTATACTTTGTGATTCATATAGTAATTATCACTTATTCAGTAAAATATTAAGGTTCAAGTAGATTCATGTTCAGACATGTTTAGACATGTTCGCACATGTTTACGGTGAGTCATCGAACAGATTATACTTATTAAATTTATTTATCTTGTATAAAAGTTAGGTTTATTAAATCTTTAACTAGGAGAGCATATGATACATAATTTTAATTAGAAAATATAATTAAGAGATATTTGAAAGACTTACAAATAATTTGCATAATTTTAATTAAGAAACTTAATTAAGAGATATAATCTTCGTGATAGGTGAGGAAAAAACCTATAACTTCTCCATTCTGCTTAGGTGTGGGGGAAAACCCATTCATCAAAACCATCTAATCAACACGGGAGATTTATAGACCTTGTCATATTGTTTGAATTCAGTTGGATTTTGACTCTCATCCTGGTAGCATATCCTTAGCTGTGCGGGTTATTTTCATCGGGCAGTATGCATAGTTTCTCCGGTATATGTCGATCTTTTTTCCGCGTGTTGTATTTCAATTTACCGTATAAGACGATGGAATCGTTTCGAGTAATGTCCCGTAGACTTTGAATATTTTCACTGCGTACTGAAGGACATTTCCGCGCGTTGTGGTAGCTGATAAGCAATCGGTGACGTCATTGATGAGAGGATGACGTCATGATCACGTGACTGAGCATAGCCAATCACATCACTCGTGACGTCACTGACCTCATGACCGGGCGTCACTGATAAGAATGTCTCATATCATTCATTTTCTTCAAGTCTGCCAAGGGTGTAGGACGTGTTTTAAGGTAAGTCCCAACTTTTTCTGAAATAATGGTAATTCAGTATATAGTTAAGTCAGACATGTTATTACATGTATGCGGAATAATTTGATAGAATAGCACACTCGGTGAGTTATGCTGAGTGTATTATTTTATAACATTAATATTGTTTCATTTTAAAAATTTTATTTAAACAACATAAAAATATGTGTATCTAAAATCTTTATTGTGTTTTAAAAACTAAACTGAACAAGATTTTATTATTTATATATATGCTTCAGACAAAACCAACTGTACAATTGTTTCTATATATTTAAAGTTTTAGGTGCATTGTAAGTTAATATCATACAAAACTTTGGTTATTGTATTTTAATAAAAACTTTGTATTTAAAAATTTATATATACATACTATAGAAGAAAAAAATAAATATATAATAATAATTCTGAAACTTAATTATACATTATTTAAGTACTCTGTAAAATTAATTATATAACTTTTTTACTTAACTGAAAAACATGAATATTTATACTGTATTAATTTACCTATAATACATAGGTATTTCCTAAACTTTACTTTCTTATAACTTTGATTAGAGATTTTAATTAAAGCATGAGTCATACTTCACTTTACAATAGAAACAAAAGGTTTATGAGTATGTACAAAAGATAAAAAATTACTTTAAGATTGATTGGTTAGAGTTTAAATGTTAAGTGTGAAATTTATTTTATGAGTTTATATTTATAATGTGTATAACTTTTATTGCCTATATAAAAATTTTTATCGAGTGATGTAAAACTTTCATAATATGTTAAATTTATTTAATTGTAAAAACTTATAAAATTTATTAGCTGTTTTAAAACTTTTTAAAAAATAGTCATTTTAAAAATTAATACGTGTTTAATTTTTAATTAATGTAAAAATAAATTCATCTTGAATGTTAAATGGGAAACTTATTTAATGCGTAGTGATAATATAAAATTTATTGATTGTTTCAAAGTGTATATGCGAGTTGCATTTTTAATGAAAGTCGAATTATTTATAAGTTGGGTTTTCAATAAGTGTAAATCGTCTATCGTTTTCTTTCATTCTGATAAAATAAAAGTTTAAGTCTATCTGATGAAGGGAGAGTATCATTCGAAACGGTTGTTCCAATCTTGATGAAGGGTTTTCGAAACACATAACGTTTTATCCTATAATTATAACCTACAAACCCTTTGTTTCAATCAACCCTTATTATATTTTTGTTTTAAATGAATTACCTGACACTCATCCACTAACCTTAATGTATGTTAAAAAAATAACTGTTAACTACCGGTATGTTATTGTTTTCCATCCTATGTAATCCCTTTAATTTTTAATTCCATCAAAACTTATGTCTCCGAAATATCTCCAAAAATGCTAAGTCCCTAAAATGCATACAAAAATTTTTTATTAAAGGTTCTGCATAATTCTAAAAAGTTATATGAATGCTGTATTTTATCATGTGACCCGATTCAACCCATCAGAATGCAGCATGAGTGTTGTTCTTTTATCTGACAATTTATAAATAAGACAGGATAGTCTTTCCAAACTACCCTTTAAATCCTGATGAAGGAGGATAGTCATTCAAAACGTGTAACGACATTTCGTTTACAATTCAATTATAATCCGCAAACCCTTTGTTTAAGTGTTCATTGAATGACATTCATCAACCAACAACCCTACATAAATATTAATTATTTAAAACGAACCAAAAAATAAATTATTTTTTGGTTTAATAACGTTAAATTATTTATTGTAAATGAATATTGATTACTATTTTTTATTGTATGCTGAAAAATTAGTAAAACTTTTAATCATAGTGTTGTTTTATATAAGTCTCTTAAGCGTGTGTATGCATAAGTATAAAGATATCAAATAAATTTATGAGTTACTTCTTTCAAAATGTTTTACAAATCAGCATTTTCACATTACTAACCGTTTATTCATATACTGTCTTTTGTATTCAATTTAACACTTATGTTGATGAATAATTACTCAGTTTAAACTTTTACCCCGGGAAATATTATACAATGCATGGTGTATAAATATAGTTAAATAATATATAGTGAAAAAAATTACAACTATAGATGTTTAATTCGCTGTTACATAGTTAACGCATGCAAAATCTACTAAGCTCAAACCGTATTAAGCATTTTCTTTATAAAGTTCATAAACATGTTGTTACAAGGATTTTGGAAGATCAAACGATTCTGTGTTTAATACCAGGTTCGATTCCAGCTTATCAACCTATCTGTTTGGAGTTTTCCGAGGATGTCTTCAAAACTCACTTAAATATAGAAAGACTCCCACACAGACCAATCCACTTATACGGCCAACAGTTAAATATTTAATGGTATGAGTTTACACTTGTAATGAATTATTTAAAGTTTTATCCATATAGGAATAATATAAAAATTTTCATTTACGTGGTGGTAAAAATAATTGTCTCATTCGAAGTTTCATTAACTGAAAACAGTAAGTTTCAATACATCAATCTTACGATTTGTTAACGATTCTATAGTAAAAGGGGAAGTGTTGGGTTCGAATCCATTTCATCAACCTAGTCGATTGGAGTATTTCTTGGTTTTCTCTAAAACCTGCTTAAATATGCAATAGGATTCCTTAGAAAGACTCTCATGCATTTCGCTTATAGGATCCTCATTTATTTAATCGGTCTTAAACCTTATGAATATCCATATGTGAATGTTTATTGTACAGTAAAAACTTTTAAATATAGTATTGTTTTATATAATGTGTGATCCTGATTATGTATAAATGAGTTATCGATTATGAAATAAATTTATCATTACTATAATACTCACATTAAAAGATTCACACTTATACAATTTAGCGGTTACGCAAATTATTCAAACTCGTCACCGATCCTTCACGAACTTTCTCGGAAGGTGTTGTACATGAACGAACGAGGGGTGAGTCATCTTTTCGGGAATTCCCCCTTATCTCTAGTAGATAAGGTGTTACAACTCAACGTTTCCCTCCATTCTTAGTTTGGCGGTCGTGTGAGTAGGTTGTTTTACGGTGTGTTATGTTTACCGTCCACTGCTTTGGAGTTTTAGCCGAAAATCCTGCCTGTTTTTCCCCATAATGTATTTCGGTTTTTCCGTACCTGGGTTCTTTAAGTATAATAGAATAATTTAACTCATCAGCCTACCCTTTGGGATTTTTTTTCTTGGTTTTTTCTCTAAAACTGACTTAAGTATAAGGCGTATATTAAAATAATAATATATAGTTTACAACTAGATAAAATAATTGCTAAAAGCTATAAGATTTTTAATTTTATCCTATTAAGTAATTTTAAAACCTCTTTTTACTTTTTTTTCTTATAAAGTTAAAGTGATTTCAAAACCATTCATTAAAAAATTACTCTTATATTTTACTAAAACTTTATTTATTTAATCGATTAAATGCAAAGTTTAACACTTAATGAATTATTTAAAATGTTATGTATACAGCAATAATATAAAAATGTACATTTATATGCCAGTAAAAAATAATTGTCTCATTAGAAGTTTAATCACCCATTAACTAAAAACAGGGAATTTCAATACAACTGCATGACTCACTGACCTCACGGTAAGTTATTTTCACTTAGACATTCTGAGCAAATCTTATTGTAAAGGATAAATTCCTTCTGTGATAGTGTCACCCAAATTCTCTCATAAGGATTATTGTTTAGTATTTTATTTTTAAATCATATATCCAACTTATAAAATTTAGCGGTTATGCAAATGAGTAATTTTTATTACTTATAGTTCAATACGTATAAATAAGTTGAAAATTTTACCTTGCGATGTAATGCATATATTAAAATAATATATAGTTATTATACAAAAACCTCTCTTGGTATCTTATTATTTATAGATAGTTTATTACTTAGTTCAATAACTAGAGAAAATAATTACTAAAACAATAAGATTTATGTTTTTAATTTTATCCTATTAAGTGATTTTAAAACCTTTCATTAAAAATTAGAGTTACATTTTATTAAATCTTTGTTTATTAAATATAAAAAGCGCGACTTATCGTAAAATAATTCTGTTTTGATCTCATTATTTTCTTAGCATAATTAAAAAAAGTAAAATTAAATTAAAAATATTTCAATATTTTAATAGGTTAATTGCAGAATTCAACTCTTATTGCATTATTTAAATGTAGTTTACAACTGATATTAAATAAATGATCTCTATAAACTATTTTATATTATTGTAAAAACACAGAACTTTAACAACATTCTACTAAGATAGGTATGAATCAACATTCTTATCTGTATGAGTCATCGTCTAGCGATAAACAGTTTCTCGCATTTGTGTGCAAGACTGAAGGTTGCATTTCGCTAAGGGAAATTTCTTCAATTTTAAGTAAGTTTTATAATTTATTATTACTATTTGATAATTTATTTAACTTAATACGTATTTCTACTCTATACGTAATATCTTAATATGTATACTCTAGTAAATATATTTGTTTATAATAGAAATTTTATTAAAACTTTACGAAAGTTATATAAGAAATTTTTATTGTTTTATTGAAGAGAGAAAAATTAATTTAAAAAATATTTTTTATTGGTATTTACTTATAAGGAATTTTTTATTGTTATACTATAAACTTTTTTGTTTATATAAAACTAAATTTTGCATAAATAAAACTACTTTCACACATGGAAAATTATTGCTTAAATGAAACCTAGGAAAGTTTTCATTTAACTTGTGTATGTTTTGAAATTATTTGAGTAAAACTAAATTTTGCAATATATATAAAACTCCTTTCACAAACGAATTTTTATTGCTTAACTATAACTTACTTTTATATGTATTTATTTGAATACCGTTTAAGTGATAGGTAGGTAATAATCGTTTAAACTCAGTGTATGATATGCTTTGTGAAAAAATTATTGCATTTTCCAAATTATCCGCTGTATTTTAACTTAATCTTTATATGAGATAGTGTGGATTACTAATATGCATGGCTTGCCAGCGTATATAACACATGATTCATCAGCTATAGGGGTTTTCCGTTGCAGGTGATAACTGACTCATAGAATATTCCGCATTATCTGTTTTTTAAGGAAACTGCTTATTTTCATTTAAAATGATGCATTGAATTTTTATGTAATTTACTTAGAAATGTTTAATACAAAATAACTTTTAGTAGCTGATAGTTTTTAAATATAACTAATCCTTTTTATTATTATAGTTTATATCAATTATTTTATAAAAAGAACTTATTTTTATTATTTCAAGTTTAAAAGTACTTACCTGTTTCATTTAAATCAACTAAGATAGTTTAAATTATATTACAGCGTTAAACTCGAATAAATGTTAAATAATATTTGTGTAGTATCAATATAATGTTTAATTTAAATAACATATTCATGTACTTATAGCTTTTTTGCTTATAAAATTTATGTAAAGTTTTCGTGTTAGGATAAATTTATTTAATAGTAACAGCATAAAGTTTAGTTAATTATAATGTATATAAAGTTTAATTGTTGATTTTAAACATTGTATGTATTTTTAAATTAATATTATTATAGGATAGTCATTTTTATTTTATTTTTATTTTTATTTATTTTATTTTTTATTTATTTATTTTATAACTTTACTGTATATCTTTGTATGCATTTTTTAATTAATATTATTATATGAAAGTAATTTTTTTAATTTATATTATTATATAATAGTAATTTTTTTTTTTTTTTATTAATATTATTGTATGATAGTATTTTTTTTTAAATTTATAACTTTACTATATATCTTTTCATGCATTTTTTAGATTAATATTATTATATGATTGTAATTTTTTTTAAATTAATATGATAGTCATTTTTTAAAGTGCATGTGTTCAATTTTTAACGAATGTAAGTTAGAGTTTAAATAAGTGTGAAACTTATTTAGTGAGAATATAAAGTTTAATTTATATAATTTTTATTATATTTAGTTTAATTTAAATAATTTGTATTGTATTCAGTTTAATTTATAACATACGTATATATCATCATTTACTGATTTTGAAACTTTTGTTTACCGTATTTGTTTAGTTATAGCATAAATAACAGTACGTGTTTTATATAATTTTTATTATATTTAGTTTCATTTATATGATAGTCATTTTTTAAAGTGTATGTGTGTTCAATTTTTAAAGAATGTAAAAATAGTATTTCAAAGTTAGAGCTTAAATAAGAGTATGTGTTTTATATAATTTTTATTATATTTAGTTTATATACCATAACTGTATACAAAATGTATTAACTGATTAAAAACTTCTGTTAAATATTTAACGAATGTAAGATAGAGTTTAATGAAATGTTAAACTTATTTAGTGAGAATATAAAGTTTAATTTACAAAATTTTTATTATATTTAGTTTAATTTATATGATAGTAATTTTTTAAAGTGCATGTGGGTTCAATTTTTAACGAATGTAATAATATTATTTCTAAGATAGTCTAAATAAATTTAAAAAGTGAAACTTATTTAGTGTTAAAATAAAGTTAGAATTTTTAAGTATCTTACATTTTTAATGAATGTTAAATTATTTATTATTTGTTTTGCTTTTAAATCTATGTGTTAATCCATAAAATACGAAAATTTCTATTTAATTCTGTAAAAATTTCCTAACATAAATTTACAATGACATCACTAAAAGTATGAACTCCTATTTAAATTCCTTATTTATTATCTTAATGCAATATATTTTTAATCTCTAAGAATGCTAAGTTTCTAAAATACTCATAAATTGTTACTGATGTTAATTAACTTCGGTCATTCATTGTTTCATTCAGTCAAAAATGTTAAGTCCCACCGGAAATTATTTATACTCTTCCAATGGCAACACCCAAATTTTAATATCAAAGTCTATACCATTCACATTCAATGTTTTTAATTATATAATACACATCAACCTTTGCTTCATTTTGTCAAATTCCATGAAATACATAGGAAAATTTCTATTTAATTCTGTAATCAATTTATAATCTCCAAATGGTAATACGCAAATATTAAGATTGTTCCTGCATCCAGTATATATTTAAAATTGTTTCGCACCTATGAAGATTGTTCCTGCACCCTGTATATATCAATTGTTTCTGTATCCATGAAGATTGTTCCTGCATCCTGTATATATTTTAAATTGTTTCGCACCTATGAAGATTGTTCCTGCACCCTGTATATATTTCTAAATTGTTCCTGCACCTTGTAGCATTTTTAAATTGTTTCTGCACCTATGAAGATTGTCTGAACCCATGGTTTGAAGACAACCTCAGAAAACTATGTGATAAGTTCTTCAGGTTGACATTTTTTATTTATTTTTTATTTATTTTTTTTTAAAAGGAACTAACTCCCGCCTTGCTCTACGGAGCGAAAAGGGGCACCGCAGGGCCTCGGGAGGGGAGTCTCCCAGGCGCTCAAGGTGAACTCTTTCTTTCTCTTTCTTCTCTTTTTTTCTAACTTTATTCTTTCTACCTTTTTTCTTAAATTTGTATTCTCTTTCTAACTTTTTTTTATACATTTTCCTTTCACTTATTTCTCTAATTGTAAATTTTGTATGTATCTCTTTTCAGGTTAAGTCCCAAAAGATCGTGACGTCATCTCACTTCCTGCTAAACTTCGAAAAAATTTTGAAGTCCCCAAAATTGTGAAAAAAATACTAAGTCCGAAATTAATGAAAAAAAATCTAACTCTTCAAAATTCCCCTTCTCCCCGATAGATGGCAGCACTCGTCGCGGAAACCCTCGTAAAAGGTGATGACTCATTCACCCCTCCCGACGATCTAAAAGTTTAGATTCTTCCGGTGGCAACACACAGTTTCTATTCTTCGGGTGGCAACACCCCTCGTCCAAGATGATGACTAAGTAGTGTAAAAAGGTGTGTATTCTGCGACACGGTTGAGGCGTAGAGGTGTAAGGGTGGTGGCGCGCCACCACCCTACGCCTCAATACGCCTCTACGCCTCCACCGTGTTGCCGAATCACCCTTTTTACACTACTTACGTTATCTATTATTTATATATATATATATATATATATATTATATATATATATATATATATATATATATATATATATATATAATACCTGTTTTATTTCCTATAACTTATCTACTTAATATTTGTTAGCAGAAAATATCTTTATCGATAAATAATAATTATCAAGTTATTTTAGCGACAAAATGGTTCAAAAGTTTACATCACTGAAAAAAAAAAAAAAAAAAAAGAAAGAAAAAGAAAAAAGGAGGAGGGCGCTTTAGCCTGTTTGTTAGTGCGAGGAGTTCTTAATGCACGTAAAATTCGTTAAAGACAGTTTCATGTTTCAATATGCTGAGATGAGAAGGCCCCACTTAGAAAGATATAGATTTCTTTGATACTTCTTCATGACACAATTTTTCAATCCCTAAAAAGTAAGCAAATTTTGAACAAAAGGATATATATTTATTTAAATAATTTTACTACTCAACTAAATGTTTTACACTATGTGAACAAAGAATTTTAATTAAGCATTTTGAATCCAATAAAAATTAAAAGAAATGTTTCTTAAAGACTTCTACCTTTCCTTTCATCTTATGAAAACTACTGCAATTGTAAAAGTTAAACTTTTGAAGATATTTAACAATACCTTACGTATGTACAGTCAGTTACTAATGTCAAGAAAGTATACTTGAAAATATACAAAAGATAACACTTGAAATTTTAGAAACGACACTTGATAATTAATAACTCTGTAACTTATATTATTTTGAGCTAAATATTTTAAGCTAAGTTTGCAAGATGTTGCGTATATTTAATTAAAATTTCTTTTGAATAATATGGAGAAATTATGTGTACAGTAATAATCAGGAAATATTTTGTGATTACAGAAAATGCTTATCTGAAATGGTATTTGTAAAAATTCATGTTACTTTACATTTAAGATTTAATTCTTCTTGTATGCCATCTAACACTTTTAAGATATTAAGCCATTAACATAAATATTATTTTTAAAATATTCCAACATATTTACAATAAAAAGAATCTCATAAGTCAAATTTAAGTAAAAACTAGTATGTTATGGCCGCCACATGACTTTCTTCATTATTTTCTTATACAAATTCACTCAGTAAAAAAAAATTATTAAAATTATTATTTAAAAAATTTATCTTCCATGATAATGCAGACGATTTCCATATTAGAGAAGTATTAACCATTCGTTTTAAAGATATTAGCGATCTCTTTTGAAAGATACCCATCATGAAAATTTACTCCCGTCGAGGGAGGAGGGGGGAGGCGTGGCTCCTACATATACATTTTTTTTTTCAGTTGACTGTCTGTATTATAAATAATTCTTTTAAATTTCATAATGATTCTTAAAAAAAAATAATTCTCTTTATGCATATTTATACAAAATTTTGTGCTATACCCCCATGTTAAAATTTAGATAAAGCGGGATGGCAGCGCAAGCTGTTGGACAATTTTTATCAAACGTTAATAGGCACTAATTTATGTCAATATGTAACTATATTTCTATAAATTCTGTGCAGTAGTCCCAGAGATACAAATGCCGCAAAATTTTGTCATACATGCACACACACAGACAGACAGACATTTTCTAAAGGAGGTCAAATCGTGTTCTACAGCTCTCCAAACATGTAAATCCATGAAAAACCCGAGGCGAAAATTTTTACAAATCCAATATTTTTTTTCTATTGAATACAGAAGAAAGTAATAATTGTGCTTTAGTATAGACTGAGTATAAAAAAAAAATGAATAAAAAAAAAAAAAAAAAATGAAAAAAAAAAAAAAAAAAATCTTTAATCAGCACGTGAACATATTTTATAACTACTTAAAAAATTTATATGTTGGATTTAATAAGTATCATATACACATTCACATATTTTTAGCTAGTCTTTTTTTCTGTGAAAAGTTGGTGTTATGTTGTCATTATTTGTGGAAGATCAGCTTTGAATTTTCACAATGAAAAATAGCTTAATACAAAATTTTAGCACTTACAAATCCGTAAAAAAGATAATACTAGTAATAATAACAATCAAATGAAAATTAAGAGCAATTTTAATGCCGTTAAGAAAATATTTTTCTTTTAAATTTAATATAATTTATTTTATAATTGTTTTTTTTTTTTCATTTATATGTACAAAAAGCGTTAAAAAAAAAAAAAAAATTAACAATGTAATATGTTTCAGCTTTTTATTTAATTTGAAGGTTTGAATTATATGTATATATCTATATCTATCTATCTATCTATATATATATATATATATGTATCTCTCTATATCTATCTATCTATCTATCTCTCTCTCTCTCTCTCTCTCTCTATATATATATATATATATATATATCAATAATGTAGTTATTGAAATTTTGGATTACATGGAAGTTGATTTTATTGCACTTAACTATGAGAAAATGTGAATGCGTTTCAAAGATTTTAGCTGATAAATATGACAGCTTAACAAAAATTTTTTACGTATATATACCACAAAATACATTACCATAACCCCTCAATGTTCGAGCAAAATCAGGATATTTTTGGGGAGGAGGCACATAACCAGTAAAAATATGCAAAAATATAGAAATTGCCATGTAATTTTCTACAAATATTATGTGGCATACAAATTATTTTCAAACAAAATATATACTTATTTTTAAGTTGAAATCATCAATAAATAAATAAATAAATAAATAAATAAATAAATTAAATTAAATTATGTTAAAGTAAACACAGAGAACTTTTTGTTAACCGGCATTCAATAACCGTAAAAATTCGGAAAACACTTTTTTCAACTTTCCAATAAAATGCTTCAAAAATTTGCTGCTATTTTAGAAAGCTTACGGTTTGCATTTAAAGTAATCATTGTCCGAATCAATGTTTATATTTACAAAGGTGACTTTAATAAAGAAAAAAAAAATGTCTGCTATTCCAATGGAGTATAACAATGAACGTAAATGGGCATTTATTCAGTAATTTAAGAACAAACGAAATTCCTGTGAAATCAAAGGGGGGTACCTAATCGAGGGAAGTTGGTTTTGCGTTGTTTTAAAGTATACATATAAAGGTTAATTGCATTTTTAAAATGATATTTAAAATATAATTTATACAGAATTTCAATTCCCATCCACCCTCCTCCCAGACACACGAAACTCCTGTCATCACATTTATATCTAAATCATTATTTATACTGGTATACCATCCTGTTAAATTTTTAAGGATTTTTTTTTTTTATATATAGTTTTTCTTGACGAAAGTTTTTATATCCATCATAGCTACATATATGCCAAACGTAATCATGTTGTGTGTTTGTCTTCGCTATGTGCGGACAAATTAAGATTATCGCTTGAAAAGTTTATAAGAATTGCATTTGCACAAGATTCTTTTACAAAATTTGTCTTTTATAAAGCACAAACCAGATTCATGGAAGCTTTAACAAGCTTCTAATGCTGCTTATTCCAGAAAATTTTAAAGTAAAAAGATAAAGTATGTTATTATCACAAACTCACTATATATTATCATAGTTTATTGTCCAAAACGCCAATAAACATTATACACTCTTGGGAAAAAAAATCTTAAGTATAAGCTTTATTTTTCAGATAAAATATTGTTATGAACCTCGAGACAGAAAATAATTCATGAGATTTTCTTTGAAAAATTGTTTTCGAAATCCATTTATCATTTTTTCTGAACTTCAGCGAAAATCATAAACTTATGTAAATGTACACACACACACACACACACATATATATATATATATATATATGTGTGTATGGATAAGGGCATTACTTTGATGACGGACTAACGCAGAAATTGTAAGCAAGGTTAAAGTTTTTTGAATGCATATTTTTCTCTTTATTTTACAAAATATATTGAATGATATGTTGAAGGCATATTTATTTCTGAGTCGATATTCATAAATATATATAGAATGAAAGTGTATGTTATAGGCTCTAAGTATACTTAAATTGTAAGTTATATCAAATTACAAATTATTTGCATTATGATGCAGGATATTCAAATGCATTTTTGGTATCATGCAATTTCTGGTTACTCCCTTTTCTGTGCTCGTGACTAAATCAATACTAAAAAGTGTCAGTTTATAAACATTCTCTGCCTGTCTGAAGTTCAAAAACATTTTGTGCAATATTTTTTAGGAAAAAAATGTGAGAAAATACTATTAATTTGATTATCCAATGTATGTGTGTGCGTATATATATACAATGGAACCTGTCTAAAGTGACCACCTTAAGGACCTGCTAAACTGGTCACTATACGCAGGTGGTCACTTTATAAAGTCTCTTTAAAATTAGAAAATGGTCACTTTAGTCAGGAAAACGGTCACTTTAGTCAGGTGGTCACTTTTACAGGTTCCACTGTATATATATATATATATATATATATATATATATATATATATAAGAAATTATAATATATGTTTTCAGTCATATAAAAGTTGTAAATATGCAACAAAACTAACTAAAGAAAAACTTACGAGAAAATTAATAAATGTGAAACAATTCATAAGTAAAACTTACTGCAAAAACGTAAAATGAATTAATTAAACTGCCAAAAAATACCCCGTATGACTTGAGACATACGTGTGGGGTACGTACACTCATACGAACACACACATATATATATATATATATGTTTGTATGAGTGTGTATAATACATTTGATTTGCTATGTTTTGAAAAGTAAGAGTTTAGTTAATTCACAAAGTTTTCTAAATTTGTGCCCCACTCCAAAAAAGTTGAAATGAATGTAAATAAATAATTCATTTTTAAAATTAATGATTCCTTTTTAATGCGTTTTTCATATATTGAACTCTAATATATTATTATTTTAACACATTTGACAAATTTTTATATATAAACTAATCCTGCACTTTAACTTGAGTCCAGATTTATTTTCATAATGCATTTGACAGTAAATCTGAAACTATTCATTTCATGGAATTTCAAAAATGGAATACTGTACAGATCTAAATTTAACAATTTAACTTGAAAATTTATTCAAAGTTTGACGAATCTACAATGAGTTATGTCAGGTTATTGTTCAACAATTTGTAGTTGAAATGTCAATTAGACTAAACAGATGAGATATTAAACCAAGCATATTTTTATTATTCATAACTAAACAATGCATAGCAGAATAACAAATAGATTTGAAATTTCCGAACTTTTGTAAACTGTTTAAATTTAGCATATTAGAAGTGCAAATGTCAGAACACTCAGTTGTTACTACATTAAAATGCAGTATTAAATTTAAATTTTGAATTTATCTTTACTAAAATTATATTTTTCTTAAATAGATATTTTCTTTGTTTTATTTTCGCACATTTTTGTACGTGTATTTTTTAAAAAAGCATTTCACATTTAAATGAAATAAGCATTTTTTTCTTATAATTTTACTTTTTTTTTTTAATTCAGTTGAAGAAGGTACTGAATTTGCAAAATTTTATCTTCTTGTTTTCGATAAATTTACATATTTTGATTATACATATATATATATATATATATATATATATAAATTCTTTGGTGGGAAGAAAACAAAACCATTTCTTTAACTGAAGAACTGAAGTACATAATTTCATTCAATTTTTTATGCAGTAACACCTTGACATATATTTTTATCTTTCAACTTTTAGTACAAATCATACAACAGATAGCGCTGTTTTATTGCGATTTCTGAGATTTAGTGGAAAGCTTTATTTCAGCTTGGCGCTGCTATGCTACAAATTTTCTCCGGTTATGAAAAGGTATATGTCAGATACTATTGCAACTAATTGAATAAAACTTGATATTTGAGAGGGCCTTTATTGAACACTAGGCTGATTCATTTTCGATGTATATAGACGGAGAGATGTCGCTGCTATGCAGCAATTCCCCCTATAACTCGAAAAACGATTTCTTAATTGTACTTTCCACTAAAATTATTAGTCTTTATTCTGGGATTATTTAGTAACCTAAGCTTATTAGTTGAGATTATGCTAAAGCTTTTTTAAATGAATACACACAAAAGGATTACATTAATTTTGATCATGAAAAGGATTTCGAGTTTTTTATTACCAAAGATGCAGTTACTTGCAAAACATGTATTACTTCTTGTGAAATATTTAAAAAAATAAACATACTTCTTTATTAAAAAAAGAAAATCACAAATTATAATAAAGTATTAACTCGACATGATTACACAAGGAAGATTAATTATGAATTATGACTTACACCCAAAACGTAACATATCTGTACTGATAGGTATAAAGGGTTTAACTCCATATTCTTGATTTTTCAGGAGACGAAGAAGTAAAATTAAACTAACTAAAAACAAATTAGAAGAATCGATTAGGGAAAATGGATTATGTTGATTTATACCCTTTATACCATTCAGTAAAGGTCAACCTTCATTTAAAAATAGGAAAAAACTGAATTAAATATTTTATACCATACATGAATGGTAAATTTCTGACTTGAACCTTTTTTTACCAATCGATTTTCTCAAAGACTAAATGACATAGACTTAAATCCTGTATACCAATCGATTGAGAATATGTTTCTGAGTCTGACTATGTACTTAACTCAAAATCGACATTTTTGGGCTTAAACCCTTTATACTTATCAGTACAGATATATCATTCGAAAAATGCAAATTAAATTTAAAAATAACATTGTAAGGAAACACTGAAAATTACAAATCGTGGTTATATAATTCTTAATGTTTTCTTATAAAATTTTACACTGAAAAAAAATTCTGTAACTGACATCTAGAATCTAATTTGTGGCTCTAGTAAAAATAGATCCATGTCATCCGTATAAATTCTAGTCCCCTTTGAAAGCGAGTTCTAGAAACCCCTATTAAAACTCTAGAGCGATTGCCAATATTCTTGAGGTCAAACGTATTTAAAAATCTCTGCAAATAAATGTGTTCACAAGAGGCGAGTTCTAGCAATTATAATCTTGGTTTATGGCCTAATTCTAGAAAATCCAGCGAGAATTTCTCGCAGTGCAAAGGATTCAGAATATTCAGAATAATGTTTCACCATCTAGAAATGTATACACTAGAAATTATCTATCATTTCGTCTATTCAGCTTACTGGCGTGCTTTATACGCATAAATCAGAAATCTATATTTTTAATTTAAGGATTTAGAAACTGACCACTTATTCGTTCTAGATGAAAGCTGTATATATTTTTTTGTCAGTTTAATTCATAAATTTTCAACACTAATACTTCGGTGCATTTTACCACAGAGAGTGGAAAAAGTAAGTAGGCCATAAACAATCAGCCTCCCCCCCCCCCCATTTTTTTTTTCTTTTGACAGAATATTTAATTGTTCTACCTCGGCTAATCGCCACAATTCGGAAATTGTAAATATTCATCTCTTCTGGAAATATTGTTGCAGTCTTACGTGTAGATTTATTTAATATTAGCCGCCTTAGGCGACCAGCGATCCTTAAAAAATCTGACCGTATTAAACTCACGCTGTGGCACCTACGGCGCCTGCTTACATCTGTTTTTCGCTCACATCTGTTTTTCGCTCATAGCGCAGCATCTTTGAAATTCTCACTCTAGGAAATTTCCGTTCAGTGGCGAATGCAGAGCACTCTCCATGCTTTATGATGGGAAACAGTCTGTTTGCTGACCGTGTAAATGTTCATGGAAAATTTTGACTGTAACAAACTCTCACTTGGTGCCTCTTGCGGCGCCTTCATCTGTTCCTCCACTTGAAATAATTTGTTCGCTCACCCTTTGATGTTCGCACACCCGTTGTTGTTCGCTCACTCTTCGTTTAAAAATATTTTTCAAAATTCTCACTATGCAAACTCCCACCCGATGATGCCTACAGTCCACTAATCAATCCCCCCCCCCCCTTAATAAATGCACACTTTGGTAAAAAAATAAAAAATAAATTAAAATTGTGTAATTTTTTAAGACAAAAAAAGATTTAATCGTCAACAGCTTAAAATTTATGTGTATATCGGACGGCAGGTGGCGCTTTTAAGCTCCACTGAAATAATTGAATCTTGCGTAATTTTATTTAAAAAAAGAAAAATAAATAATCAACAATAATTTAAACTTTGTGTGTGTAAAATAAATTAATCTTTATCGTATTTTGGTGTAGATCGTTCGGGAGGTGGCGCTACTATTCTGAATATTCCGTCATTCAGGTAGCGGCAATATCTCAGCTTCTATAATGTTTAAACATTACAACCTTAACAAAACGTATTCGTCGCTCTATTTTTTACTCAAATTTAAATTTGTGTGTATAACTGCCGAAGGGTGTCACTGTTATGCTGTAATACCCATGTCTCAAAATCTAATATACTTAATTGCACCCTTTTTAAATTTCTTAGTATATTGAGAGTAAGGTTGTTTGTTATGAAATATATATATATATATATATATACATACTCCTCAGTGTAGATTTAAAAAAAAAAAAATCAAAATTTAAATACCATCATCAGCGATAGGCGGTGCATCTATCAATGAATAACTTTGATTTACAGATTCAGTATCAAGTGACAATGTTCTTACTCATGTTTAAATTTGCGCGTATTTCTGGCAAAAAAAAAAAAAAAGAAAAAAAAACTATATCTCAAAACACTAATGTATAACTTTGATACATTTTAGACATAAACTGCCTAATTTATCAAGGGTGATTAACGAGTACTGTCAAAATCCGTAAAAAATTTGCAAAATTTAAAAAAAAAAAAAAAAAAAAAAAAAAACTGCTTTTTTATTCCTCAGTTCAGAAAAATAAATATATAAATAAATAAGAGAAAGAAAAAAGCATTGTTATTCCATTAAAAATATTTTTTTTCTCTTTACATAAACAAATGACAGAAAAGTAAATTTGAATAAATATAATCTGTGTAAAATTTTTATTTTTGAAGTTTTTCCTTGGATTTTTTTTTAACTGCAGAGAGGTAAGCAGTTATAACGGGCGATTACAATTTCTGCTTAAATCAATTTTAAATTGAAAAAATTCAAATTTCATTTCCTGCACCTTATTATGCGATTGAAAAGCATTTATCCCCGACCGGAAGAATAGTCTGTCAAAATGTCCGGCACTGTAGAATGAAAAATGAAATAATGAAGTATTGCCCTCAATCCTATTACCGAGTTTCATAGAATTTGATCCAGCATTTTTTCGTAGAGTGGAACTTTAATTATAACCACCCAGTATATCAATCAAAATACTACTACTAAAAAAAAAAAAAAAAAAAATATATATATATATATATATATAGTTACTATAGCATACGTAATGAGTTAAATTCAACATAAAATTATTTGATATAGTAAAAGAAATATCGAGGAACTATATCTTCATATCTTATGGTTTTAACTAACATTAGCAATCTTGAGAAGTAAGTTATTCCAAATAATCTTCATAGCAAAATGTACACCATAATATCTTTAAGCTTAAATAATTAAATGTCCAAATTGCATCATGAATGAAAATCTCAGTACACGTACATGTCTTTATACGTCTGATAATGATTCGGAACAGGCTTAGTTATACAAACACAAAGCAACTATTATTATTTTCTTAATTTATGATAGTATATATTTACGGTATTTATTACTCACAATTATTGAACAGCAGTTTATTTGTGTTGTAATTGCCTTTAAAAATTAGAAGTCGTATCGAGATAGATGAAATGTATACATGAATAAGAAATACACTTTGATTTCATTAGGCTGAAAAGTTGATTGCCAAAAATGATCCATGAGTAAAATACTCTGTACTCGTGCTTGCCTTAATACGACTGATAAAGGATCAATCTTCATTGTATGAATCCAAAACAACTATTATCTATACATTTTTGTAATTTATATATATACATATTTACGACATTTTGACATTTATGAATTTTAATTAGGAAAAAAAAATGCAAGCCATATTAAGATACTCATAAAATTGATTAAATAAATTTACTTTTATAAGACGTCGCACATTTTTTTTTCTATCCGCTATAACTCAGTAATTCCATAAAACATTTTCATTATTAGCACTGAATTATCACATACAAAATTACTAATAACGTAATTTGAACTTGCATCTATTCAATTTTAGAGCTTTTTTCCAATTAAGAGGAATAAAGTTCTATACTATAAGCATTATAAAATTTCAGCTATGACTTTTAAAGATTTAAACTTAATTATATGTAAAATAATTCTTATAAAACGTGTTAAAGGTCTTATAATGGCTCCGGTAATTGCAAAATAAATCAGTTCGAAATCTAATAAGCTTAACACTTAATCCTCTAATAAATCACTAGGAAAGTCATTATTTATTTTACATTTAGCTAAAAGCGTTGCATAAATCTGTTTAAGCTGCAAAATTTTATAATTATATAATGAAAAAAGCTTTAATATCTTGAAGTATATTAAAACAGAAATTATTTATAAGTGATAATAACAGTTTTTAAAATGCAGTGTTGAAAAATATCAATTACGTTCAAAGATAGAAGGTTTTGTTAAAGTTTTTAACTGAGTTAGATTTAATGTTATTTTTGTCCAATCAAAATATTATTATTGGAAAGTAATAATTTAGAAGTTGCTTGATAGTCACATGAATTCTAATAAAAGAAAATGTATAAAGAAAATTAATGTCATGAATAACAGCATATTATGATGGATTTCATGTGATAATTTTTCTTAAGAAAAATAAAAATGTTTGCTACAATGATTTTTTAAATGATTGATATTATATTTAAGTACATGCTACATTGATTTAAAAAAATATATATATATCGCTGCTAAACTCCATTTGTATATTTTATGGTTAAATCGGAATTTTATGCTTTATTTGCCATAATTGCTGTCATTTTCCATTGACATTCAGTAAATCATACGGAGCAGCGTAAAATGTACATCTAAAGTTAGGCAGTGAGATTTTAAAAAATTGCGGCAAAATACAATTATTTTTGATTCTTTAAAACTTTTTTTGTAATGCAAACCTTTTATCGTAATTAAAATTTGAATAATCTTAAAAAAAAAAATTTAGTGACATATACACAGTTTGTTTTATATCATATTTACTGTACATTTTTAAACGAAGCTTACAAATTTTAAGTTTTCATGCAATATGGTTTTTGCCCTACAAGCTAAAAAATTTGAAAAAACACAAAAGGTAAAAAGTAAAATACTATGTTTAAAAAAGTAGCTCCTATGTAGCCACATACTGTTTTTTTTTTTTAATTATGCAATCTGTTTATCAATTTAGTAGAGCTTACTAGTAAATTGACAACACTTAAATTATAAAATTTATTGCCCCACATTTCTAAATATTTTGGTTGCAACAAAATTTATATATATATATATATATGTATATATATATATTAGTTTTAGTATTTTGTACCAATTATATTAAAATTATATTAAAGGATAAAACGTGAGTTATTTTATTTTATTTTTAAGTAAAGAGATAAAATCTTTGTTTATCGATATTCAGTTAATATCATATTATTATTAAATGACTTTTCCATTGTTACGTAAGAAAAATAATATAATTTATCATACCAAATAAAACAATTGTGTTGTCTTTAACCGTTCAACCATGATTTATACTTTCGTTTTGTTGCATTAGATATTAATTTTTATACATTTCCTTCAATACAGTTTGTGGTATTAGTAATGTACGTAATGAACCTGAATCTGACACTTCCATTAATCTAACGGAAATGATTAAATTTTGAGGATTTTCTTTGGATTTGGTGATAAAAAAAAATCGATTATAATATGGATTCAAATCTCACATGATGTTTCAGGAAAACATAAAATGAATTTTAAAATAGCATTTGCATTTAAAAAGTTGAAAAATAATGATTATATATATATATATATATATATGTATATATATATATATATATTTCATTTAAAAAACATTAAATTCTTTCAAAGTTATCTTAAAAAAAATATATAAATAAATAAATAAAATAAAAAGTGCTAAAATAAAAAATTGCAAAACGATTTAGAATGCAAAAACTGGAAAATATGTATTTTATTTCTCAGAATTTAAAAATTTATTCATGAATACACAAAGCATATAGCATCTAAAATTGATATTTTAAAATAAAGGTGTTTCAAGACTGGTGTATTACCTAAAATCTGTGTTATATAAAAGCATTTGTAATGCTAATTATTGGTCCATTGTTACGTACGCTTTTCCGACTAATATCTCCTAATTTGTCGTGGTATCAACAGCAATGATTGCTAAATAATTGATTAATTAAATAATATCTAACTACATTGTATACAATTACTTAGAAATATTAGTTTTATGACATTCCTCTTTATACAGTTGTTTATTCGCCAAAATCTGTACAGGCCGTGTGACGGTGACTACGTGTGTATAAATTTTCAGTTGATTTGAATAAAGGTTTATATGCTATCGCGCTTTAAATAATTGGATCCCGTATGTCATAATGATAAAAAAAATTTCTTTGTGTCTCTGTTAAAAAAAAAAAAAAAAGATAAGATAAGTGCAGCTTTTAGACGCTATCGTGTTCACTCTCACACACACACACATACACACATTAGCGTAAAAATAGCAAAAAAAAAAAAAAAACTCAGTGGACCTCAAACCGTATATATATCTCAAATCTCGAAGTTGAATTTCTGTTTTGGTTCCAAGACTTTCCTTAGATATATATGTTCGGAAAGTAAAAATATAAATGATATATTTTAAGTCTTAAATTTTAGATTTTTAAGACTTTTTACCTACCCTACAAAAAACAGTGATCCGGACGTAATTTAACCCATTTTATCCCATTGTCCTATTTAAAGGGCAGCTAAAAAATAGCATATAGAAATCAGAAATCGCTTGTTGCGAATATTTTGTCAGCTGGAATATATAATGGTATATATAAGCTTCTGCTAGCGTGTTATGTGTCTCACCTTCTCTTCCTGTCCTCCATCTGGAATCTTTGTTTAATCATTACATTAGGGGGCGTGGTTTATCTTCTCTTTGCGGTTGAAAATTCTTTCTGGAGAACTGTCATGTAAATAAGAAAGTATTATACAGATAAAGCAAAACTTTATACTTGGAAAGCAGTTTTCACTATTGAAGAGAACACTACAACATATAAGTGCAAATTTCATCCTCTTTATTTCAGTGTCCTGCGTACAAGGTGGATAAGAGTTCTTATACAGAACATATATATATATATATATATATATTTCAAATTTTGTTGTGTTTAGTTAATTTAGGTTTAATTAACTTTAAAAAGTGTAATTTTTCTCAAATTTGAGCAAAATAAATAAATTGGGATAAAATGGGTTAATAGGAGAGAGGAGTAAATAAACCCTCAAAAATATTTATAAAATTAAGGAAGTAAATGTTGTGGATAATTTATTTAACTTGGATCATTAAAGAAAAAAGCAATTCTGATCTGTCTTTAACGAATCCAGTTGAATAATTTTATTCACTACACATTCGTAGGTCCCCACTTGCGCAGTTTTTTTGACACAATTTTTTGTGGGTAAGTGATTTCACAATATTTATTCGTACAGAAAACTGTGATAAAAACTACTAAAATATTTCTATTAAAAATTTCTGGTAGCAAAACAATGAATAAGTTGGCAGCTACTATTTGTATTTTGTGACAATAAGCTTTAAAATTGTGTACTTACTTAGATTTAACAAAGTAATTATGTATTTAATTTGTACTAAAAACATCCTTTTAAATAAAACGTTTTACTAGATAAATTAAAATAAGTACTTATTAAATTTTGTATGAAACTATATACTTTATGTTATTTTCATTACTTAATGCAGATAATTATATCATATTAAAGATTTCTATCGCGTGCAACATGTATCTCTCAATATGAAAGGGGACAAAAGAAAGTGCATCACCAATTTCTATAAGATGATATATAGCCGCAAGGAAGAAATTTCTTTTACTAATCCCAGAACATTCTTTAGATGGAATTTCCATCTTTCTATTTATTTATTTTATTTTATTTTATTTTTTATGATAAGGAAGGAAGATTAATTTCTTAGAATTTTCTTTGGTTTACCTAAGAAAACAAAGAATCCCGACTCTGGTAAAAAAAATTTCGCAATTTGTTTTCAGCCTCAAATGGGAAATTCTGAAAAATAAAATAAACTGGAATTTTAAATTTATTACGCCTGCAGTTAAATGTCAAATTTTATTTTCATTTTTTAACGTTATTTTGAATTCTCATTTCGTGTTGTGTTGGAAAATAAAATTATTTTTCACGAAACAAAAGAAAAAGAATTTATGTTTCTATTTACGTGTTAAGGTAATTTTTAAGATTGTTACGTGATTTAATTTTCTAGGTTTTTCGTTTTGACTTAAAATAATGAATCTTACATACATCTTATATAAATGTTGCAAATAGAAAAAGATGAAACTTTCTGATTCATTAATGATAAATGTATTTTTTTTTTTTTTTTTTTTTTTTTTAATGCAGCTTGCAAACGTTTTATTATACAATGTAATAATAAAAAGGAGATAACAGGAAAAGTAAGTGTGTAACAAGTGTTTCGTAAGTTTGTTTACTGCTTCTTTATTAGCGTCAAATATACCGTCATCCGTGCAAAATGATATTTTGAAGGCAGTTCAAATAAAATTATAAAATTATGTGCAGTCCTAAATATTTGCACGAACTCAATTTTCTTGAAGCTTTATATATTACATACATCTTATGTAAATGTTGCAAATAGAAAAAAATGAAACTATTTGATTCATAATGATAAATGTAAAAATTTATTTGTTTATTTATTTATTTATTTTTAATGCAGCTTACAAACATTTTATTATACAATGTAATAATGAATAAAAAGGAGATAACAGGAAAAGAGGATATAAGATTGATAAAGTTCTTCAAAATATAATTGACTGCGATTTTGAAAAATCCATACATTTTGCGCAATTTACTTTTAGATATAGATTTTAGGCCTACATTTTTCTTGATAGATTTTGACTTTATCTAATATATTTAACACGTGAATCTTTGAATGTAACAGTTTAAAATAACAATTTAATATTTAATTATTAAATATTTTTTTACGTATTTATAATATGTTACTTAAAACCTAATGTAAATAAAACAACATGTTATTTATATATTTATTTATTTACTTTGATCTCTGCTTTTTTTTTCTGTAGTCAATCAATTAATCTCTACATTTTCTCCCTTTATATTGAATACTGTAACGACTAAAAACTCTTCAATTTTCCCCAAAAATAATTTTCGACTCTTTTCAATGTTCCTAGAGTAAAAAAGCGTGTTTCTCAATTTATCAGCGTTATGATTATGTGGCATTACATTACTATTAAAATTTTAACAGTATTATTCTATAAAGATTATATTGCTATTTTTATTACGTTATATCCCCATGCTGACATATTTTATTTTGTAAAACAGCTACAGATTGAATTATTTGTCATCAATGAAATATCGGAAAATTTAGTTTACCGAGCCTGTTTCAGTCAATGTAACTGATCCAGTGAAAATCAACTATGCATTTTCCTTAACCTTTTTTCAAATACCAAGAAAGTTCTATAATATAGGTTTGATTTTAATAGTGGTTAGGTTGCCACTCTCATGCACTCAGGATTCCTTTTTAACACTTTCGACTTCAGTGTGTTTGTATGTCCGTCTGTCTGTTTGTCTGTCCGCGCTCTAACTCCCGTAAATATTTATAGAATTTCTTGAAACTGATATAGGTTATTCAAGTTCACTATCGTATTTTGCCTATTGAAAATGGAGTGATTATATCTACCCGAAAGTATTCCAAAGCATTGAGTTCTATGAGAGTTATATCTATAAACCATATTTTAATACCTTTACTGTATACAAATCTTAATGAAGTTACAATATATTATTAATATGCAAAAAAGAATACCTTTTATAGAATATAATATGATTAGCATTATATTTACAGTACCACACAAAAATATTCAGTTACATTAAGAGCTATTAATAAAAGTTTGCTGGTATTACACTTTCGTTTACATTAAGCGTTTTAACACTTTATGATAATTTTTAAGTGTGAATATGATTTGTGTATCTGTCTGTCCGATTGTTTGTCTGTCCATAGCCTCCTAAACTAGATGCCTGCCACGGGGCTAGAAAACTTGGCAATAGTTCAAGCGGTAGGCAGCGCCACCTGGTATAGATTGCGCGACTTTTTTATTCAACTGATTACCAATAATTTTAAGAAATGACATGTGATATATAAAATCGACGTTTCTTTGATTCTATTCGCTTTTTATATATATCAACAGTCGCGTAATCTGTACCAGGTAGCGCTGTCTAGCGCTTGAACTGTTTTCAAGTTTACGAGTCACGCGACAGGCATTTAATTTAGGAGGCTATGGTCTGTCTATCTGTCTGTCTCCTGACCCCAGCATTCGTAAATATTTTCAGAATTAATATATATATATATATTAATCAAGTTCACTATGGAATGTTCTTAATTAAAATGACATTAATAGATCCTGTACAACAAGTTTGTGTACACTGACAACCGCCAAAAAACAAAATGCCTATGTTTTACATTTTAAGACAGTCTTTTTAAAATCACAATTAAAAAACTTTCTATTTTAAAAATCAGAGAGAAATTGACATGTTTTGTTAATATTCTAAAATAATGTTTAGTATAGAATATGATATGAATAACCTTCCGATTCACAGGGCTAATCTAAAATATTCAGATAGATTAAGGGCTCCAATCATAATCTAACGGCTGCATCTTATTTTGCGTTAAGCCTTGTTAACACTTTTCAAAATGCCTAAGAATGTTGTTTAATTCAATTAGTCCATCTGTATACTTTTCAGTCCTTCTATTTGTCTGTTGTGTGACAACGTAGGCAAAGTATGTTGGAAGCTATACGGTACAAGTCCGTATAGGTGGAAAGTGTTACTAATCAATGCGTACTGCATATATATTTATGTATACATTTTTTTTTTCGGGGGGGGGGGAGTGGGGAGGCAATATTGAGGAAAAATACTTTCAAAAAGTAATTGGTACGTGATATTGCAAATTATGAAACTTGCTTTCAAAGATTTTTTTTCAATAATTCTACATTGATCTTCGGTACATTTTTTTACTTAATTAGAATTACTTCTAATTTGCTTACTTATCAGATTTTAAAGTTATTTTAGTTGACGTATTTCGTATCTATAATGCAATAATACATAAATTAAAAATATAAAATAAAATAAACAATTTTTTTTTTTTAAATTATGGTGAAACTTCCCAATTCCACCGATGTGGATAATATACATGTATTAAAAACTTCCATATAGTCAAACAATAAGAAGTCGTTAAATTTCGAAAACAAATTCTGAACTCTAGTTAGAGACTCAGGCACTCAGCATCACCTTTCACCTGAGTTCGTTTCTGATCGAATGTATATTGTCGTCCGAATTAAACACGTATGTAAAAATTCCAGCTTAATTAGAGGCGACAGAGTGAGGATTAAAATTCGAAAACATTTATTGAACTGCATCTGCGGACTCAGGACCTCCAAAACCCATATTGTAAATGTGTTATTGTTTGATAATACATTGTCATCTTAGTTATACATGCAATTAAATTGTACATTTAATCAGATGATAGAAAGTTCCGCAAAATTCAATCTTTAAATTTGACACCGACACATGAATAAAAAACATAGCAAGTAAAATAAAAGGGTATAAAATATCTCTTTGTTGATATTGGAACGAGTTCTTCAATATTTAAATTACTTTTATCCACGACTTTAATTAACTTCATATTAAATCATTTCTTAAATATATATATGAATATTCAAATATACTAATTAAATTTGTTAACAATTTAAAATTACATGAACAAAGTTTCTCTTCGAATTAATCCTATGACATCAGAAATATAAACATTCAAATGTCTCTTGAAACAATAAAAGAGATCATAAAGGATCTTTCGTATCAAATGGCTCTTTCGTATTATGTGAGACCTGCTTTATATTTGAACTCAGAATTAAGCTTTTGTGTTATTTAGAGTTGTGTTATGTAAGGAAAAATAAAATGTCCTCTTAGGGAATTAAATAATTTTCTTTCCGACTAAAGTATTACAGAAGTATATCACAGTATATTTTAAATGGTATTTTCAGAGTTTGCTTTTTTTTTTTTTTTTAATTAGGTATGAAAAATAATTTTAGGGACTAAGATAAGAATAGTGGCTCATACATTATTTTTTTTCTTCTAAACATTGTTTATATTTCTCATCGTTTAAACATTTAATAAAGTAATGTTATCTACAAACTACAATATAATTATATAATTTTAAAATATTATTTAAAAAATTCAAGAAATGTAAACTATGCTGTTCTCCGAGATTATAACATATATTCTAATTATGTTTACATGTTATATTATTTGAATTCTGGAAGTAGTAGAGTTACAAAAGTTATAATTTTAAGCAATCTTTCTAGCGTTACTTCTAATAAAAAGCACTAAACTCATTTCTTGTGTGTAGCCCTGTAGATTTGAACAATTGGATGTATATTAAGTTTAATCTATGAATTATTTGTAGTTCTGTTTACTGAAATATTACATTCTTTATAAAAAAATATATATATATAATAGATAGAATCAAAATAGAATCAAAATAGATAAAATAATGTTTAAAACATTAAAAAAAAAAAAAAAAAAAAAAAAAAAGTACACAAATATGCAATATGGGGGAATTTTTTTTTAAATAAAACTGTGCATTATTAATTTCGAAAATTAAATAAATAAATAAAAATTCTTTTGTTGATGTTTTGTGTAATATTAAGCTTTTTGTTGATATTGAATTTTAATTATAAAAATTATTTTAAGAAATCTTGCTATAGAAATATGCTTTTAAAATGTATAATTTTCACATAGGATGCGTTTCAATTTACCTACAATTTTCATTTTAAATAAATTCTCAGAATCTCATTAGGTGGCGCTAAACTGCATGCAGGGAAAAAGGGCATAAAATGTATATGGGGAAAATATATGTATTTAAAATTATGATGTAATCTATTTGAATTTGCAATAAAATTTAAAGATATTGGCGATAAAATTTATTGTGTGTAAGATAAAACTATCATTTGAAAATTAACATTTAAAAATTCAGGATAGTACCTAGTTGTATTTAAAAAGAAATTATTCTAGGTGTAATTAAAAAGAAAACCATCTCTTTCGTCACCTGCTTAAATTGTAAAAGTAAATCCTATTTAAATTTATTGCTATTATAGGATTACACTAATTCATTTTATTTGATTTGTTTTTCTTATTTATTTATTTTTAAAAATAAAGAAGACATACAATTTCTTTTTTAATTTAAACATATTTTTTAGGTAAATGTGAATATCTAATACAGGATGCCTAGAAAACGGCGAATCTTGTTCAAAATTAAATATCTCAAAAATAAAGATCAACAGAAAGCTAGAGCAAGCGTATTTTGATCAGATGGTACTGTACACTAGAATTTATCGGAGCATTATTTGTTGGATTCTATATTGCTATTATAGAATCCCGATAAATGATACTCCGATATGCCATGGCTCACTCACAAAGCCATCAGTTTTGGAGTTCCGTTAAACTTTAACATTTGAGCGCAGGAACTAATTGCTGTGCTCACAGGAGCACTATTTATATTTTTTCATAATTCAATTACATATTATGATACCACCATTTAAAAACTTTTGTTACTTATCTTGAAACTTCTGTAATAAAAAAAAAAAATCTTTTTCAATATTCATACTACTTATTCCACTCTTCTATCATAGTTTTCAACTTTTATTTTTTTTAATTTAGTCGTCTTTTTTTTTTTTTTTTTTTTTTTTTGTTGTTGTTGTTGTTGTTGTTGTTGTTACTGTGTAATTTTACACACAATATATACATGCATTATCTAAATAACTGTAAAGCATACTCCTAAATATATAAATAAAAATGTTAAAATATATTCTAATAAAGTACATTTATATTTATAAAAAGAAATACATTTATTTTATTGGAAGATTTTTTTCTTTTTTTTAATTGTACTGTGCACAGTTAAAGGGGCAATCAATGAAGAGTTAGTTTTGTAGATATTGAGAATAGTATTTGTTTGAAATAACACAGTTGGATGATGATGACAAAGGAAATAAATGAAAAAGAAATATTGGTGGAACGGAAAAGGAATAATTATGCCTTCTAAAGTATTTCTGCAAACATTTTAATAGATTTTCTTTCATTTAGAATTAATCTTGGAAATTAATTAAAATTTTACTCAAATAATATGTGTCTTTTGCAAGAACAATCAAAGAATTTTATAGGAAAAATTTTAATAAATTCTATGAATAAACATCCATATTTCTTTTACATGATTCATAAACATTCACCATGTGCAAAAAATAAATAGATGAATAAAGAAATAAAATAAAAATAAAGAAATAAATACAAAGAAATAAATAATAATAATAAAAGATACATATGTATATGTATTGAGAAAAAAAGTAGTATCTCGAAAATGAGAAAAAAGAGCCAATTTTGAATATGACAGATACTCAAAGTAACTCCGAAGCAGATGTTTAATCAAATTGGAAAGTAAAACGCAATCATTATTGAGATTTTTCAATCCTGAATTCAATATCCCAAATACAGATTCTTATTCATGTATTCTTCCTCACATGAGTATAAAACCAACACAAAATATAATTTTGAAGATATGAGGGAATAAAATTAGTCTTTGAACTCTTTCTGTTTAAATATGTAGAAAACCTTTAAAAGAACTTATTTTAGTTAATTATATTATAGTAAATTATGAGGTGTGAAGAGCTATCAATTTGAAAAGATGCGATAGTTAATTAATGAGACAGGCATGTTTTCCTTTCTGAAACAAAACTACTCATTTTATAATCAGTATGTCAGTTTACTAATTTTTGAGCACATCATTTTTAACAGTGTGTGTATGGGTAATTTCATGTAAGCGTAGTGTAAATCACATACACTCATATTTTCTAACAGTACATATATTATATTATAAGATGAACTTCAACAACAAAAAACACATAATGCCGAAAACTACAACAGTAGTAGAATGTACCTATACAGCTATAAAATGTTGATTAGGAAAAACTATTATCAAACACCATAAAGTACAATATCATAAAATAAATGCAAAAACGTAACATATATAAAGAAGCAAAAAATAGAATGTGTCTTCTGGTAAAATATTGACTTAAATTCATAAATATTTCGTGATATTTTTAAATTTTTAGAATCAATAAACGAAAAATCATTTATACCGAACATTTATTCACTACTTATACAACTTAAGACAATGAGAAATATTTTATGTTATAAACGCAAAAAATAAAAAATAAAAAATAAAAATAAAATAAATAAATAAAATCGGAAATAATAAATGTATCAGAGGTGTTAGTTACAGCAATTGAAATGTTATTTCGATATAATTATGAAAACAGATTATTTAATAAGATAATGAAAAGGGACATAGTTTACTCTAGATTTAAAATCAAATAAAAGTGAATTAAATATCATTTGTATCCTTATGTTTTTTTATTTTAACAGAACTGCACTTTATCTGTATTATAAAAGTAATATAAACACATAAATATCTCAGATACAGGATTAAAATAGGTTTGTGAAATGAAAGCTATTTGGATTTTTTTTTTTTTTTTTGAACAGCAATACAGTCGAACCTTGTAACGTGAACACGCTTAACGTGAATTATTTTAATATGAACTGTTACCACAGTCCCCGTTAAAATGAAAATGAAAATTATTTTAAGTTTTTGATAGCATGAATTACAGATGACATGAAAAACAAAATATAAATGTTCACATTTACAAAGCACGACTGCATACTTTAATCGCAAAAAACACTGTTTTAATTGATTTCCGTCAAAATAGTCTTATACGATTGCTAATAAGAATTTTTTTAAAGTATTGTTGAATAATAATAATAATAATAATAATAAAGATAGATTTTACTTAAATCAGTTAAATTTATGTTTATAGGGGAAGGTGGCTTAAAATGATTCCCTTAAAGGAAAAACTTGTGTAAAACAACATAAATGTTTCAATAAAACTTTGACTTTTTGTTAACATGTCATGTTTTACACTATATTTTGCATTATAAACATACTTTAATAATATTTTTAACTTAAACTGTCCAATATATATATATATATATATAGTCCAAAGGATCCTTTTCAATCAGGAAAAAATGATCCTTCATTAAAAAATAATTTTAAATTGATTTTATCTGCAAAATAAAGTATATAAAAGTAATTATGAAATATATAAGGAAATAAAGTAAGCTTTACAATCAAATAGGACATATAATTTAATTTAGGAAGTTTAACAACAACAACAACAACAACAAAAAAAAAAAAAATCCTCAAATAACTTTAAAAAATAAAGAAAACAAGAAAACGAAATATTTAAAAAAGGTTGTCTGAGTGGGTAATGTCCACCGGTTGTCGGCCTGGATAGCTCAATTGGTAGAGCCTTGACCTTCTATGCCAAAGATCTGGGGTTCGACTCCCGGTCCAGGCATTATTTTCACTCAGTCGGAAAAATAAAAATTTCAATAAAAAATATGATTTTCTTCCCAATCAGTTGATTGTGTGATTTTAATATATTGTAAATTATATAATTTCTATTTCAACCTCATCCAATCCAAATAATGGATTCATAACCCTCCACATAATGGTTATGAATAGTGAAAAAGTTGAACTGAATTTTTACACTACGCTTCTGTATTTTTTATAGCGCTTAAAATCTTCAATTACCGATCAGGAGTGCTTATTTAAGTATGCAATGCCGCTTTATTTTATTTATTTATTTATTTATTTATTTGTGCAAATTATTGTTCGTTTATATTTAAAGAACGTTAGATCTGGATTCAGACGGAACATATACAACCCAAGTAGCACGAGAACGTTCTGTGAACGTCTAATAACGGTTACAGTCGTTCAAACACCGTGTTTCGTGTCAAGAGAACGTTTGATTAGACGTTCAAAAATAGTATTACTTAGAACGTTCTGAAAAGGTTTGCTTTGTACCATCTATAAAACGTACAATTCTAGTTCTATGAAAAACGTTCAAGTGTATCACCGTCGTCACACGTTCTGTAACAGTGTGATTATAACAAATGTGACAAAATGCTTTTTTTTTCAGTTTTGTTTCCTTATTTTCAGTTTCAGATTTTGGTGGCATGCCAGTATAGAATAATTATTGAAATGTAATAGAGATGATTTTTAGGGAAAAAATTACAAAATTTTAAACTTTAATTATATGTTTTAACCATCATAATTATTTATAATTTTATTTAAGTTTTATATTGTTGAATTCTGTCAAACACATTAATCCAGATTACTTTTGCAGATATTCATTATTATTTGCTTCTTAAAATGTTAATAAATTAAGTTACGAAAAAGTAATTTATTTTATTTATTTATTTTGTATATACCAAGAAAAATGTGTTGGATAATTGGGAATTTTTTATCTCCGGTTTTCCATAGGTTTATACACTCTTGAGATGTCCAGAACACAATTCGACCATTCTTTGAAAATGCCAGTCTGTCTATCTTTTTGTGTGTGTTATCAAAGTTTTGTGGACTCTGATTCTCACAAACCAATGGACGGAATTTAACCAAACTTTATGTTTAGTTAGACCTTAAACTAATTTGCTAAATATCAGGAATATTTAATTAGGTATTGATCTAAATATCAGCTTTGGTGCTCATTAGCCTTTGGAGTGTATCACCAGATAGGGGTCGCTTCTATGCTGTAAATTTCCCCTTTTATGGGGAGATTATATCTCAGCTTCTACAGTGCACAAATGCACCAAACTTAATATGTGAAACAGATATTATGTAAAACTACGTTGATTTAATTCATGTGCGTATATTGATCAACTGGGGGCGCTGCTCTCCTGCAATTTAATACCGTTAACGTAATGGTAATAATTCAGTTTTTGTAATATAAATAATTATAAATACACTAAACTTGGTATGTGAAATTAATATCATATAAAACTTTGCTGAATCAGTTTGCGTGTTTATCTGACAAGTGGAGGCATTGGTATGCTGCAATTTAATTCCATTCAAGGGAACGCAATAGCTCATGTTCTATGATTTACAAACGCTCTAAAATTGGTACGTGAAATATATATTACGTAAATTTTACTGATTGACTTGAGTACATATCAAATGATAGGTGACACTGCTACGTTTCGTTTCAGCTTAAGGGAAGGCTATACCTCATCTTCTATAATACGAATATTTATTGAAACTTGTATATGAGATATATATATAATGACAAAATGTGCTGCTTCAATTTCGGTATATATCCACCGACGGGTGGTGCTGCTATTACTTTCTGCGATTTTCCAGATATCCGTATTTCAGCATCTTTTGGTGAAGAATGTAAATTTCATATATAAAAATATTAATTATAAGAACCTGCGTTGATTAATTTTATATGATTAAATTAATAAATTTTAAAATTTTATGGATGCTGTATCTCACGAACTAATAAACGTAATTTATTCAAACTTGGCTTACTTGGACTGTGACCTAAACGGTGGCGATTATATTTGTTAATAAATCGTTCAATAGGTGGCGCTGTCATATCATTATTTTCAGAATTTTTAATATGGCAGAATAGGACAAAATTTCGTATAAATGTACATAAGTGAGCATTGTTTTAACTTTTCCATGGAAAATTAAATATGTATATATATATATATATATATATATATATATATATATATATATAAATTTATATTAGTAATATTTAATTTTAAAAAAGTATGGGCGGTTTGTACAGCACATTGCTTTCGCTATTGTATTAAAATTTTCAATATTCTTGTGAGAAAGCTCGTCTATGCTTTTAAAACGAAAGGGTGAACCCTAAATCTGTGATAATTTAACACAAAGTTATGGATTTTTTACATTTTTAATTATGTAAAATACATTTCTTAAGATATATGTTTTGAATACTATAAAATTTATTTTTTGGATATTTAGTGTTATACTTATTTGAGATGAAAATCTTATACCTTTGCCATGGAAAATAATTTTGATAGATTATTTTAGCAAATAATATTTACGGCATCCACCTGTGCAGGAAAATATAGAAGAAAGTTTTATGAATGCTTCAATATACCAATTTTTAAAAAGTTCAAGTTTTGAATAGTATGAAAATTCTGTATTAGAACGGGTGTTATTGAATAAATCGTGTTTTGCTTAATGAACAGAAATTTTTCCCACCAGTAAACGGCCATCTGCAGTTCCGTTACACAGGAAGTTCGTATTCGTATGCAATCCAAATTCCGAAGCATCTGCCTTCTGCCTGCTTACTCAGTGTATTTTGATTTTGTATTCATTTCTTAAGTTATTGGCATTTGGATACGCGACAGCTCCTACAGATAAGTTTTTCTCTTTTGTAAAATTTTGCATATGCATTGAAGTCTTAAAAATTTAGTTTATTAAAATATATATATATATATATATATATATATATATATATATATATATATATATATATATATACATATATATATATATGTATATATATATAAAACATACATTAATTTTAAACTAAATTTGAATTTTTTTTTTTAATTTTACATATATTTAAAGCTAACTCCTAAATTTATTTCATATACTAAACTAGCAAACCCAGTCGAATTTTTCGCTCTTATTTTAAAAATTGAAACTCATAAATGTTATATCGAATTCCCCATCTGATTAAAATTTTAATTTACCAGAAGCCAAATTATTATTAGTACCAAATTAATATGTGCAATAGTGAGACTAAGATCATTCAAAGAAAGGTATCAAAATAAAATTCATTGTTGAAGAACCAGTTTCATATTTTCGCAGGCAGTACAGTTATAGTATAGGATTTCCATGATGCCTTTTAAATTTTTGTCGCGATGTTGGTGTGTTGGTAATGACTTTTTATTTATTTTGGTATAATATTTTGTTAATAATAATAATAATAATAATAATAATTCTTATTTTGATTATATTTTTATGTTTATCATTTTTAGTCAATTTATGACAATTATTCATATTCTGTATAATCTTTAAAATATTTCTATGCTTAAAATGACGCTTATAACGATTGAAGAAGCAATTTTTAAAAATACAGTTTTCCATAAAATAATGTAAGCAGTCAAATTTCGTAATTTTTTCTTATTAGTTCATTGAGTTGAGTCCGCATGCTTAAATATTGTTAATTTTTAAATATTATTTTTTATGCTTGCGTATTTCAATAATTACATTACTATATCGTTTCGGCAAAAATTAATTGCAACTGATCCACGTTAAAGAAATATATAATGGATTTGATCATGCATGATTTGACATTACATTTTACATTACACTGTAGAAATGTAAAAGCAGGGAGAAGTATTAAAAAAGAAATAGTTACTAAGGGGAATCTTAATATTTCTGAATATTTTAAATTTTGAAGTTTATTTATTTTATTTTTATTTATTTATTTGTTTACAGAATAAACTTTAAATTATTTATTTATTTATTTTTCAAAATGTTTCACCACATTTTATACTGTTATATTTCACTGCATGTGTATGTAAAATTTATAAACTCAAAATCAATAATTTAAATAAATTTCGCATACGCATGATTTGAAATATGAAAATATTAAGTAAATTTCACGTAATCTATTTAAATAAAAAAACAAAATAATAATAATATATATATATATATTATTTTTTTTTAAAACGTATTTAAAATACACCGCTGTTCAAAGTTAAAGGAACAAACCTGCTTTTTCATTTTCTTCTTTTATGCATAAATTTTAAACAAATAAACACATGGACATAAAATTTGGATGTCATGTTTGTTATCATATCATTAATTTGAATTTTACATAATTTTAGAATAAGTGATAATTTAAAACTAATAATTATTAATTTTTCTCAAAAGTAAGCTTTGGAAAAAATTAAAAATTTCAACAATTTTAGCGAAGAAAACTTAATGAAAAATTGTGTTAATGATGCATTATAGACAAGTGAAGACGCACATGCCCTCACATGTTAAACAAAATCCTAGTTTTACTTTCTGTGTTCACTTTTCTTTTACTTTAATAACGGAATTTAAAAAAAAAAAAATAATAATAATAATAATTACTAATTTGTATAAACTGTGATCATCACCAGAATAATAAAAATGTCGATAAATAATTTAATAATGAACGCCTTATCCGATTTTTATATTTCTATGTAAAATTTAAAAAAAATTATTCACACGCGAAAAAATGAAGAAAGAAGAAGAAACAAAAAAGTGACTACATGAAGAAATATACGGTTTTAATCTAACGCATGGATGAGCCTACATTTTTAACCTATCTGTAATGCATCTTTAAGTTTTCATTAAGTTTTCTTTTCTAAAATTGCTGAAATTTTTCATTTTTTCAATGTTTACTTTTGAGAAAAATTTACTGATATTTAGTTTAACAATTATTACTTATGCTAAAGTTATATAAAATTCGATTTATGGTATTTTAAAAAACATACTATCCAAATTTTATACTTCTGTGTTTATTTGTTTAAGAATTATGTGGAAAAAATAAAAGAAAACAAGAAAACAGTTTATTGTTTAAATTTTGTACACTTGTGTACTTCTTTTAACTAATTTTTATTTTTTGTTTTCCATTGATTGTGCATTATTATAGTTTAAAAATAGAATATGCAACATATCTGGGCATTAATTTGAGATTTCATTGATAATTTAAAATTTAATAAAATACTTTTGTGTTTGAATGCTAAAAGTTTGCAGTAAGTTTCAAAATTTAGACATAAATATTTTTAAATTTTTTTGCTTAAGGACCCTCTTCACTCACCGCCGCTGGAAGCCGAAGCTAATGTTATTCAATGGGAAATTTTTCTTTACAAATAACCTATTAAGTAATACATATTTTTAAATTCTGTTTTCACATTGTGAAAATTCCCAGCAGTTAAATTGGCGGACCTTTTTTAAAAAATTATTTTTTTAATTTTTTATATTTTACTTCGAAGCTGCAAATTACGAATTTTCAATATGTGATTTTTTTTCATTTTGCAATTTCAAAATAAAATACTAAAAATAAAAAAAAAATACTTTTTTCAAAAACGGTCCGTCAATTTAGGAATTTTCTGAATGTGAAAATAGAATTTTAAAATATGTATTAGTTAATAAGTTACTTTGTAAAGAAAATTTTCCCATAGAATAACATTGGCTCGGTCTACCGGCGACGGTAAGTGAAGAGGGCCGTTAACTTATTAAAATTAAATTCCAAATATGGTTATATTCTATTGTTAAATTACAATGATGCAAAATCTAGGGGGGAATAATAATTAGTTAGCAGCATATTATCTTAAAATTTTTCAAAATATTCCAGAACTTGAATTTATTTATTTATTTGTTTTTGAATTCAAATATTTATCTAGAATATTCAAAATACTTGATCTTTTGTTATACAATATTTCAATGCATGTATGTAAAATTTTATTCTAATACAATGATTTATGAAAAAAAATAATAATAAAAAGATAAAATAAAAACTACACAAAAAATAGAAAAGAAAAGAAAAGATAAATAAAGGAAAGGAAGGAAAAAAAAGAAAAAATAAGTAAATAAAGTAAACAGACACTATAAAATTCAAGAACTCGAAGCAATTGTTCCGGGTCGAGAAAATACACAACCCTTCATCAACCGAACAAAGTAGGCAAGAGTGCTGCAAAAAATCTGCAACGTAGCTCTTGTATTTGCTGCACTCGTGCCTATTATGTTCGTCTGACGAAGGGTCGTGTCTTCTTTCGACCCAAAACAATTGTTGCGAGTTCTTCCATTTTAAATACATTTTTAGCACGTTCAAAGAACGTTCAAAAATTGTTTACATAACGTTGTGAGAACGTGTGTATAGAACGTTTTCAGAACGTTTCTACACTATTTTAGAACGTTTACAGTACGTTTTCTAGAACGTTCTGGAAATGTGTATAACGTTTTGAAAACGTTCTAAAAACGTTTAGAACGTTCTGAGACCGTATACATAGAACGTTCTCTGAACGCTTCTATAACACCGATGGTGATAGCTACACGTTCATTGAACGTTCCCTGAACCGTACTATTGTACGTCTTCAAGATGGACAAATAGACGTCTATAACACGTTCAAAGGGAACGTTCTTAGAACGTGTTTGCAGAACAATATTTGAACGTTCAGAGAACGTTTCGGTGCTGCTTGGGAAGGTTCACTACTTATATAAATTTTTTAACTCAGCTGTGTAACATATTTGAAACTTTCACATCACCAGGATTCATTTAACTTATCAAATTCTCTCACTTTTGTAAAATTTGGTACTTTTTAACTTTTATAGACTTGCGTGAAAAACATTGATATATATATTCTTTTTATTTGAATAAATGTTCTTTGATTTTATTCAGAGTGTATACAATAAATTTAGCTTAAACAGATTTTTGTAAATGTTTTAACTTTCTTCATGAATTTAATTTTCAAAATAAAAATGAGACTGGCATTAAATTGGAATACAGCTTAATTGTCGTTTGCATCATTAAAAATGTCGCTGAATAATGAACAGTTGAACAAAGGTTATATTTTAGCACTTTCTGGAAAAAAAAAAAAAAAAAAAAAAAAAAAAAAAAAACTTTTATTCTAAAATTAAAAAATAGATGTGTAAAGCATGGTTTTAATAGTTCTACACGTAAAATCCGTGACATAATTAATGAAAAAGGAAAGAAACGTCAAAATTTACACTTGATTGGGAAAAAGACAAAAAAATACATACCTAAGAAAAGTACGTACACCTCTTATTAAATCTAAAGTCGCATCTCATGTTTTAAAATTAAATGCAATCCCCCTAAAATCGATTGCAAAATCTTTAAGCATCTCTGTACGATCTGTGAAGTAAGCTATAAAATTTGATTTAAGATGCTAATAATAATAATAAAAATGTTTATTGCGAAACATTGAAACATGTTTCCGAGGGTAAGACTATGTGCAGATTGCTGTATCAAAATTATTCGGCAGGTGAAAAAGGAAAATATTTAATTACCACTGATGAGCCTTTCATATAATTATCTAATAGCTTAGAAAAAGATCGTTTTACTAGCGAAAAAAAGAAGAAAAGACTTGAAGTAAATTGTATGATAATATATAAATTCTAAACTAATATACCTTACGAATAATAAAATAACACTAAAAAATATTGCTAATTAATTAAGTTTATTAGATTTATATGCTTAAATTAACCTTTAAATCTGAAAATAGGGCGTGTTAGTATATATATTTAAATTAATTGTGATTAATATAATATTATTTATGAAATCTCTATACATGTTTACATGCAATTCGTGTTTTATTGATTAATAATGCTTGGTAAACAATTGCCTTCTCAGAAATCAATATGAACATGCATTAATTGTCATAATATGTAATGTTTTACAATACGAATGTAAGCAATCAATTACTGGAAAATCTGATGCTTTCTATTAAATATGAAGCAGTTGTCTAAAATCTCATTTCGCTCGCTAGTAACTTACAGTTATAATAGTAAACACTCCGTCACCAATTATTTTGACAGTTGTTTATTAAATGTTTATCAGATGAAATTGGATAATGACAATTAGGTTGCATATAGTAATGAAATGTTGTTATAAGCGTTAATAAATGTGAATTATCTAAAAAAAAAAAAAAAAAAAAAAAACAATTTTGAATGCAGCATGTTTGCTTATCAATTAGTAGCTACGTTGCCCTTAACATACCTTGTGAAGTTTGCGTTGATGCTAACTAATTAACTCAATTAACTAATTAGATAACTAAATAGGCAAGTGAAGAGTACGAGACTTGAATAAAAATTATAAATAAGACTTTTATTGAACAGATTAATGGGAGGGCGGACTGGCAATTGTGATAGCTCAGCCATCGTATTTAAATACTTTATCAAAATATATGTATAAGAATTAAATTAGATAATTCGAAATATCTCACCCCAGCAAACTGTCGAAGGTGTAGAGACGGGTGCACTCTTTTATTCCACTACTGTGACTTCACTGTGGATCAGCAGATTCCCTGCTGATCCAATTTTACGTTCACGAATGCTAGTAGATACGCACACCAACACTCATCAAACTACTTAAACTTCACACAACTAAATCTCCACTACTCCACACCTCAATACTTGCCAAATTAAGAATCTTTACAATCTACACCACAATCTACACCACCCCTTTTATGAAAACCATCTCCATCTTATACTACTTTCTACGAACTTACTTTCTCTTCATTTCAATCAAACTTTTAAAATCGCTTCCAATACATCTACCTCTCACAACCTAATTCCTTCGTTGCAGCACCATGCCGACACAAAACTAATCCGACCTAAACTTTCGCCGAATCACTGGCGTCGAAGCGATTTGACCATCCCAACATAATACTTTGCTGGATCCAGCTTAATTTCAAACAAACTGTGGTGACCTTCTACAGTCTCAACCTCACAACCTTACTTAATTCATTTGACTTTTAAACTCTTAAGAAATTTTATTCATACGAAAGGGTATCTTCATATTAGTATATATGATACTCTTATTCATATATATGGAATTTCGTACAAATCAATCTATCTTACAATACACTAAAGGTAGCTTGGTATCGTATCTATTGTCTCTGAGCATGTTATTTTATTAATCTACTGCTTGTTTTTGAAAAACGCTCCTATTCAAATTCTACTCATGAAAAACTTATGGGTAAAAATAGGAATTGAGGTTAACAGACACATTTTTCAAAGATGAACATTTGTTCCTACTTTAAACTCTGTTTTCATAAAGTTAAAGGATTCCGTGCATGTGCAAAAGTGTGTAATATTTCCGTTACATTAATATATTCGGACACTGGTAGAAGACTATTCTCTACCATGTTACGTTTAATTTCACTCACAAACAATTTCATTTAAATCTCGCTTTTAACAAAAAAAAAAAAAAGATTTTTCTTATAGTCTAAATCACAAATTTTTCACTGAATTTAGCACTAAAGTATATGTGTCATTTCTCTTTGGCAAGGTAGTCCGTTCAATGCTCGTACTATAAAGTTACTTCAGAAAGTCTACTTTACTTTTTGCTGCCTGAAAGTGGAAGAGAGCCATTTTTACTTTCTCTTACCTATTGGGTCGAGAAAGCATTGTTTTAGGGTCAAATTTTCGAACGCGAGTTTTTGTTATATTTACATGTTCTGAGGTGCCCTGAATATGAAAATCATGTTTTTAGCGAATGGTCTGTCTGTGTGTCTGTTATCAGTATATCTCAAGAACAAATAGTTGCAGAAATTCCAAACTCGGTATTCTAAATGTGTATCGTGTACAGGGACACTCAAAAGTATTCAAATACATTACGTCTATTGGGGAAATTGCAGGTAAGTAGAGTTTAACATCTATAGACTGCACTAAACCAAATGAAACGAATATATATTTTTAGTAATAGAGATAGTCAACTGGGAAACTTTTTATTGTATGTAGGAGCCTTGACTCCGCCCCTGGGGGGGGGGAGTCCCCCCTCGAGGAGAGTAAATTTTCTTGATGGGTATCTTTCAAAAGAGCTCGCTAATAACTTTAAAACGAATGGTTGAACCATCGATCTGCGATAATTTTAAATAAAGTTATCGATTTTTTTCATTTTTAACCAAAATAAAATCTTTTTGTAAAAAAATAGAACCGACTCCAAAAAGCAACTAATTGCGCCTAAAAGTATAAAATAATTTCCTTCGCCAAACAACCTATAACACTACAATTAATCATAAGTTTTGAAGTCGGCGCAAAATTAAATAGAATTAAATTAGTTTTTAAAGATTTGTTTTTAGATTGGTAGCAACAAATGCTGTTGTCTCGAATGATCCATTTTCATGTTTCCTTCATTATTTTATCACTGCATACAACTGGTTCATTATTAGCATCTACATAGAACAGTGAACATTCTTCACAACGCGGTATTTATGTTTCTATGAAGTTAGAGTTTCCTTTGCAAATTTGGTATAACTTTGATAACTATCATCCTTGGTGACTTTTGAATTTCGTGATCAAAACGTAATGCAAATATATACACGCAATATGTATATTTTCATAATATATATCGTATGAAGTATTGTTTCGTATTCTTGATTACTCTCTTAATATACCTCTTCAAAACAATCATGATATCCCAAAGAAATTAAATATGTTTGCCCGATAATTTTGCGATTTTTCTTTCACCAAGGAGGTCAGATACCAGCATCTTCGCCAACTTTTGCTGCTTACGAAATCTTATTTGTTTTCTTCAATCAAAGTAGTTTTCGGCGGAATTTTGCAGGTGACAATGTGAGATGTGTATTTTGAATAGGATTTGATTTTTGTATTGAATAAAGGTATGAATTTTTATTTAATTTTGCGCCGACTTCAAAAGTTATGATTAATTGTAGTGTTATAGGTTGTTTGGCGAAGGAAATTATTTTATACTTTTAGGCGCAATTAGTGTCTTTTTGGAGTCGGTTCTATTTTTTTACAAAAAGATTTTATTTTTCTCTTTTCAGTGAAAACTTATTCATATAGCAGAACATCAGAAGACGTTCGATGGTAGTTTCACAAATCACAACTTCCAAGAAAAGTGACATAACTCAAAAAAAGGTTTATGTCACTGAAAAATACATGAAATGCAGCCAATGTGAACAAAAAAGTTACATCTCCATCGAGAAAGTTATTCGCTCGAGAGACAGTAGTGCCAGTTTTATTCTAGTCAAGTTACTTTTATGTTGATTTTTCTCAAATGCTGCATTTTTAAGTTGGGTCACTTTTGTTGCCTTTATCGGATATGAGCAAAAAACTATCTATTAAACGAACATACGTTAAATTAAAAAGTCTTTATAAATGCAAAGAACGGATACGCTGTTTTCGTAACCAAAAATTCTGTTAGGCATATATATTGAACTTAACAGTGAATACGTGTCACCCGCTGCGCTGGAAATTGAGCAGCGTCAATTTCAAACAAAGAGCAAAATATGCATTGCAGCTGACGGACGGAAGTTTCAACATCGATATTTACATACTGCTTTTACCAGTGTAGCTGCATGCGTTCAGCAGTTAGAGTGAGAACAGACTTTTATGAGTATCCTCTAATTTGTTTATACATTAATGAAATCATAATGAAACCTATTTCAGACCAAGATCATTACGAGAACAAAAAAAGTATTAAAATTAAATCATCTTACAAACTTATAAGCTATCAAATTTCAACAACAACAACAATGAGAAACATGGTTTGTATTGAGAACCTCTTCCTTTACGAAGTCGGTTTAAAACATCTATGCGTTAATCAATGTGACCGCTTACAATAACCATACTTTGAATTTTACATAGCATAAATATCACCCGCTAAGCTACAGCATATGCAATGTCGTTCAATTGTGCCCAAAATAGGAAATTGTGAACAAATGTCTGAACTATCTTTTCCTACTAGATCGATGATGCTCTGCAATTTTATAATTCACTTTTTCCCCTGTCTTGAACCGTTTCCGAGATAGGAACGCTAACTCCACTGTTTTCCACCAGGTGGCGCTGTAGGCGGTTGAATCACGTAGCATATGTCCACTTTGCTATACCTACGTACCACGTTTATGACTATAGCTGCAGGTGTTCAGTAGTTAAAAGAATCGGAACTCACATTTTTGGGCACTCTGTATTTTCTTTTGATTGTAAAGATATTACAATGGGACTTATTTCAGACCAAGGCCTTTACAATAAAACAAAAGGTATCAAAATCAGATCATCCATTCAGAAGTTATGAGCTAACAAACAGAAACAAAAACAAAAAAACATACGCTTTGAATTGAGAAAATCCTTCTTTTTGAAGTCGGTCGATTAGAACATCTCTTACGAAGTCATAAGCTTACAAACACCAACAACAACATATAGTTCGAATTAAGAACATCCTCCATTCTGAAGTTGTTTGAAAACGACTTTGCGCTAATCGATGTGACCGCTTACAGTAACAGTACTTTGAACCACAGAGTATACGTGTCATCCACTACGCTGCAAAGTGTGCAACGTAGTTGAAGTGTGCACGGTGTAGTAAATTACGAGAAAACTACTGCACGTTTTAACCGTTCTATTTTTAGCAATAAGGTCAAAAAACTCTCTTTTCGTAGTAAATCGATGATGCTCTACAACTTCGTAATAAACTTTTCTCACATCTTGAACGGTTTTTGAGATAGAAGCGCTAATTCCGCTGTTTTTCACCAGATTGTGCTTTATGTTCTTTAGATTGTAAAGATATTACAGTGGGACCTACTTCAGACCAAGATCTTTACAACAAAACAAAAAGTATCAAGTAACCGTATTTTGAACTATATAGCGTATGTCTCACCAGCTACGCTACAACGTGTGAAATGTAGCTTAAGTGTGCGTAGTGTAAGATTAAGAAATTGCGAACAAACAAATGCACGTTTTTAGCATTGCACTTTTAGCATCAATGTCTAAACTATCTTTTCTTACTAAATCGATGATGCTCTGCAATTTTATAATTCACTTTCCCCCCCTGTCTTGAACCGTTTCCGAGATAGGAAAGCTAACATGAATGTCTAAACTATCTTTTTGTACTAAATCGGTGATACTCTTGAACTTCGTAATTCACCTTTTTTTTTTTCTCTAGAACCGTTTTCGAGATAAGAAAACTAACTCCGCTATTTTCCACCAGATGGCGCTGCAAGCGGTTTAACCTTGTACTGCATGGCGACTTTGCTATACTTACATACCATTTTTATCACTATAGCTGCAGCCGTTTAGCAGTTAAAAGAGTTGGGACTGATTTTTTTGGTCACCCTGTATTTTCTTTAGATCGTAAAGATATTACCATGGGACCTATTTCAGAGCAAGACCTTTTCAACAAAACAAAAAGTATCAAAATCGGAGCATCCGTTCAGAAGTTATGAGCTAACAAACATAAAAAAAAACATACGGTTTGAATTGAGAACCTTCCTTCTTTTTTTGAAGTCGGTTAATAAAAAAAAATTTTTTTTTCGTCTTTCGCCAAGCTCTTTATTTACGCAGTTGAGATTGTCATTCAAGGTATTTGCCAAAGTGGAAACAAAAATTTAAAAGGTAATAAGGTTGTCTTACACTAATTCTGTACTCCAATATCTTAAAAAATTGTACAATCATGTACGATGACCCAAAAAGACAAACGACAATAATATCAACGGAAAAAACAGTATCACAGAAAATCCACAATTAGTCTTTCACGATTCGTTTGAAGAAAACTAATAAAGGCCTATCATTAAAGACAATAATAAAACAACTAAGCATTCAGTTCTGTATCCTTATACGAATGCCACTTTAACATTCAGAGTTTTCTGAATGATAAATGCGGGAATAAAGACTTGTTTCACAGTATAACTTAATTAAAGCAAATATAAATTATTGCATCTTTTTTGTTAACAGTATGAATGAACAACACAATTATATTAGCCTTTATATCACAACATGAAGTCGGTTAAAAATATAGACTTGTGAAAGTTAACTAAAGTATTTATTTTAATTTTAAATGTCTTTGATGCGTGCTATATTTCAAGAAAAATAATTTTACATTTGCTGTAGTGTATCTTGCATTTAAAAAAGATGTTTCGAGAATGTTTTTTAGACATTTTAACAAAGTTTAAAGTGCTTATGTATATTTTGCGTTTGCGCTTTTAATTCCTTAAATATTTTATAAATCCAGGAAATCCATTTTAAATGTATTTATTTATCATATCACAAATATTTTTTGACATCATTTGAAAATCTAAACGTCATAACACAACTGAAAATGCACTTCCATCAATTATAGAGATAAATATACATATAAACTCCATTTACAGTGCTTTCCGACAAAATCTACAAGAAGTTTATTCCAGAACTTTCGGTCCAGGGTCCAATCCTCCACCAAACCTATATCTCTTCATGTTTCATACATCCAGCTCTTTCTTGGTCTTCGATGTTTACTTATTTTATTTTGTAGGATTTCTTGTGGTAAATCCAAATACTTTTGTTGTCTACCTGTAAATTATTAAACAAAGTTAATTAGATAAATAATAATTAGATAAATCATACTTTATTGTATCTGAAAAATGCATGTTGTTTTCGCATATTTAGAGCAGTATATGTTACCGTTAAAGTATGAAATCCGTCATTTCGTAGCATAACTAGGTATTTCATGAAATAACTAGACAAGTCAGTTATTCTATTGAATAACTAGGTATTCTATAGATTAACTAGGTATTCTATAGAATAACGATTACTTGATCGTTAAAGTATGAAATATTATGTATATTATATTATGTATTCTATCACTAGTTATTCAATAGAATAATTAGTTATTTCATAGAATAACTAGGTATTCTATAGAATAACGATTACTTGATCGTTAAAGTATGAAATATTATGTATATTATATTATGTATTCTATCACTAGTTATTCAATAGAATAATTAGTTATTTCATAGAATAACTAGGTAAAGTATGGAATTTTTCATCTATTATATACTTTAACTGACTTGCCTAGTTATTTCATGAAATACCTAGTTATTCTAAGAAATAACTGAATTATATACTTTAACGGTAACATACCATTAAAGTGTGAAATCCGTTATTTCATAGAATAACTAGGTATTTTATGAGGAATTAATTTATAAAATAACTTTGAAATTGTTTATTTTACACTTTAACGGTCTATCATTAGTTATTCAATAGAATAACTAGTTATTTCATAGAATAACTAGGTAAAGTATGCACTTTTTCATCTATTATATACTTTAACTAACTTGCCTAGTTATTTCATGAAATACCTAGTTATTCTATGAAATAACTGAATTATACACTTTGACGGTAACATATATATTTTGAAATTTTCTTATAAAAATACTACCGTAATGTATACGAATAATTTCATGGGCTCTTTTACACAAATTTTAACCTCAGTTACTCAGTTGCTTGAGAATTTAACAAATGATATCAACTAGTGGAAATTATTTTCCAGAATTATTTCATGTTTTAAAAAATAATAAAACAAATAACGTTCAAAGTTTACAATTATTCGAAAAAAAAAAAATTCACTTGGGCAAATATTTAAGTAAACTTTAATATAACATTTCAAATCTGGTAAAATACTTTATTCTTAGGGCATGAAGCTGCTCAAAGTAAACTGATTATGAATCAACCACTTTCAGAGGCAATTTGAGGATTATATTCTCCAAAATTTACAGCATTTTAGAATAAATATCAAGGATTATAGATAAATGCCAGAGGCATAGTTTAATGATTATTAGCACGTTCCAAATGTTTGTCTATATTACCCTCGTTAAATTTTATGTAAAATTTATACCTTAAACAGAGAGATTAATTTTACGGGTAATACAGTGCGTTGCATGAATATAAACACACTTTTTTCAATAACCAGAAATATAATTTTTAAAATTTTAAAAGAAGGAATGCGACTTACAGTTATTGCATATGACTAACAACTGAATAAGATGCTTTGAGCACATATATTTATGCTCATGCAAACTTATGTAAATGAGTTTTATGCATTTTATTATTTTTCACTGTTTTTCGTTTGTTGCGCGAAATTAAACGCACTCTGTATTTTGCGTTTAAATTTTAACAGATCCACCGGAATTAAATTAAAACACATATAGTCGTGTTGCTAAAGTTCTCTAAAATCAGTTTTAATGCTTGAGTGAAAAATTTACGGAATTTGTTCAGGATGGCAAGAAGAAAACTTTAACAGTAGACGAGAGGATAAAAATCAACTTTATGCGTGGTAAAAGCTTTAGCAATTGTAAACCTGGGCACCGAATCGGAAGAAGTGAGAGTGTTGTGCGAAATTATATAAAGAAAGGAGCACATTATGGGAAAAAAGCGTTAAGAAGCGAACAGGAAAGCTCGCCACTTACGACAAACGTCGAACATGCAACGCTGCAAAGAATAAGAATATTTCCTGTGCGAAGTTAAAGGCTCAATACAAGCTGGGTGTTCATCGGACAACCATATGGTGAGCCATCAAAGCTGCAACATTCATTAAATTTAAGAAAATGAAGGCGAAAGCACCCCTCATTTAGAAGCACAAAGATATGCGGTTGGAATGGGGAAGAAAATGGACACTAGATCGACTAAATTGGCAAAACGTCATCTTCTCAGATGAAAAAAAGTTTAATCTCGATGACCCGAACAGATTTCATAGCTACTGACACGATTTGAGAACCGAAGGAATGAACTGTTCAAAAGGTTAATCTGGAGGTGGGTCTGTCATAGTGTCAGCAGTCATAGGTTTTAAAGGGACTCTCGAATTAGAGTTCGTGGAGAACACTATGATCTCTGTAGATTATGTCCATATGCTCGCAAGGAGCCTCCACTATCAAGCCAGCAAGAAAGCAGGAAGAAATTATATTTTTCAGCAAGATTGTGCATCTGTACATACAGTACATATCGTGAAAAAATGATTCCGTGACAATAAAATTAAAGTTATGGATTGGCCCTTAAAAAGCCCCGATTTAAACATAATGGAGAACGTATGAGGTATTCTGGTTCGCGGTGTCTACGTAAACGGAAGGCAGTTTAACACGAAAGATGAACTAAAATCGGCCATTCTATTAGCTTGAAAGACAATCAGCTTGGATGGCCTCATGCCATTATATCAGTCAATGCCAAGACGCTTACTGGCTCTTCTAGAAGCCCATAGTGGCTTTACAAAGTATTAGATACAGTATTTGTTACTCAGTTATTTATTTTTTATATGTGCGTTTAAATTCACGCAACATGTATTTTTGTCATAAATTCAATAAAGTTATTTTCTATAAAATCATATTGGTTTTTCATTGTTTTGACTCGTATTTTCATTTCTTGAATCATACACATAGAGTTTGGCTCAAGTGTCACCTATTCATATTTCTTTATTACACCTCTATACCATTATAATTCTTAAAGCTAAGGTGCGTTTATATTCATGCAACGCACTGTATAGTTGTATACGACTTGTGTTTTAATGCAGAAATATAATTCATTGCAAAATATTCTGTAAAATAATTGAAAAATTCACTTCTCAGTGTATAGCAAGTTATAAAAAAAGTTGCATTATTATAAAAATACAAAATGTTATATGAATGCTTTAAATCATCTTTCCAGTCTGTAATCGGGTGTGCTTTATTTACATGGTGAAATATCGTGCTCAATAATTTAGGCCTGAAACTATCGTTTTTCTTTTACACCCCCCTCCCTTTTTTTTTTTTTTTTTTTTTTGTAATTATGATGTTTTCTTACGAATTCAATATTTATCAATTTCTGTTCAGCTGTTCTTTTTTTATGAAGGTAAGAGATTGGATTATATATATATATATTAGAAAACAAACATATCAATTTTGCAACAGCACAAAATTTATGTAATTTTATGATGGATACAAACGTAATTCAGTAAAATAGAGTAACTGAAATTAAGAGCTGTCATTAAACTTATAATTGTTATATGTGCATTGAGACCACTTTTTCCGCTCCTAGCATACAAGACTGAAGTTTTACAGGGGTGGGAAATTGACTGACAGATTGGGATTTGGTAAGCATACAGTCATTCCGCGTTCTCTTATCGCTTATTTTTTGTACACTACTCATGAAAACATTGGACTTATTGAATCAGCACATGCGTAAAGATTCTCATGGTCGGGTGAAACGTGGTAGAAAATAAGAGATATGATAAAGTTTAAATTATTTGTGAAAAGTAATTGTAAAAGAAAGGTAATTTGTATTTGCACTTGGGATATTTCAGCGTAGTCACTGTCCCCTAGCGTTACTCGGTATTCTAAACACCAACACTGTAGAACAAAAATACTATTACTTGAAGGTTTCAGTTTCATTCTAACGTTATGCAAATGAATGTCTGTAATTTACACTATTAAATACATAAGGATAAAATAATTTACAAAAAAGTTTATATCACTTTTTCCTCAGTAATAATAAAAGTTTTAAGAATTTTTCTGATTTACTTCATTCACATCATTCATTCATCACTTACATCATTTATATTATAAATGCAACAAACACACATGCAATTTTCACCATTATGTACAGGAAAGTTGAATTAAAGGCAGAAAATATTTTAGCCAGATATACTAGTCGTATCTCAGTAATAATTAAACTTACGAATGCCCCAGCATATATCATGGGTGATGAAACCTTGTATATTTTTGGACGCTTCCCGGATAGTACAACGTAATGCTTACATGTAGTTACCATCATCATTTTTTTTCCCTTTTGGCTATAGTGGAAACATATTAAAATGTGACCGAACAGCTAATGTGTGATTAAATAATATGTTATCAGATTTAGACAGTCAGCAGTGTCCATCGATTATTTATTTCTCTCTCTTCATTCTTACTTGTCTTCCCCCTTCCTTCTGAATATCTCTCTCTCTGTGCATACATACAATGTAACTCCTTTATTATATTCTCGGATATTAAGTTTTTCTGTAATTTACAATTTCTTATTTATTTACCTTCAATTCCTAGTTTGCGACGAATTTTGAACTTTAATGTTAAATAGATTAAAATTTTAATTCATTTATACTTATGTATACGATAATTGTAAAGAAGTACATATTTTGATTTAACTAAAAAATATAATTTAAAAACTAGTATTTTGTGGCCTTTGGAAATTTTCTATATTTTCCAATAGAAACTTGCACCGACAATGTATTAATTAAATATTATATATATTATAAATATTTTTCATGAAGAATACGACTATCAATAGATTTCAACCAAAAGAATCGTAACACGAAATGACCAAAGAAAGTTATCTTCAGGCATTCCAAATGAAATCTTCAAAAATGTGTTTCCTCTAAAGATTTTTTCTGTTGATATAAATGAAAAATAAAATCGTTTAAATTACCAAAAATCCATGATTCAACCATTCGTTGTAAAGGTATTGACTAGAACATTTGAAATTTGCTATTATTGAAAATTTAATTTACTACCCAGGGGAGGAGATGATAATGATGGCTACATATGAAAAAAAAAGAAAGAAAGAAAAATCCATTTATATATTACAATAATATATAATTTTAAAATTTAATAATGATTCATCAAAAGTAATTATTTTTCGTGTACGAATTTTTTTCTTATACTGCATTGTTAAAAATTTAGAACGAATGGGATGCTAAAGCCAAATTTATATGATATTCTGAGCATTAGCTTTTGAACTAGATTTACCACAATTTTTTTAACTACACTCATAGAAATAGACAGATATTTCCTAAAAATGGTCAAATTATATTCTGGACATCTCAAAACTTGCAAATCCATCGAAAAGCGGAAGACGAAAATCTTTACGAAACCAGCATTTTTTTTATATTGAATACAAAATAAAGCAAAAAAATGTGATACGGCTTTAATCAGTACAGACGATTATATTTTTATCGTATAAGAGAGAATAATTAAACAATTCTTCAAGATAGCAATCTAAATATAATCCTATAAATCTTATCCCCCACCCCCACCCCTCTCCATTCGTCATTAATATCGAAAATGATAGAGATGGGAGAAATCCTTTCCTGTCTCCTTTTCTATACATATTCTTTGGTTAGAATTATTAAAATATAAATGGAATCCTCGGATATTACGTTATGACATATTCTCCTGCTAGGGGGCGCAATAATCTAACACTTTTAGAAAAATCTATAAGAAATGTTTAAACCATAAATTATAACTTGTAAAATGAACGGCGTGTTAATAGAGTTAAAATATGTTGACCAATTGCGCGTTTATAATTGTTTCATGAATTTTGGGTTTGCACAAGTTGTTTTTATGAATTTATCCAAATATTTAGTGAAAACAAGTTCAAAGAAATTGTCATTATAGAGAAGTATTAAATTGTGGATTTGGTTTTTTAAAATAGTAAAACATAGTATGTGCATTTTATTTTTTTATAGCGTATTGGCTCTAACAGATTTTATATTAATGACTTATTTGTGATTATATATCTTTGAACTTATATATTTTAGCGAACAATTTTACTACACCTAAAACTGTCTGATGAAGACTTAACGATAAAGAGTTGAAAGCTAAGAAGAAATATATAACTAGTTAAAATGTTTTCATGTATAAACTGAGAATGTTTTCGTGAAACTTTTTAGACTTTATAAAGACTTTTTACAGTTGTAATGTGAGATATGTAAATTGGTTATATTAAAATAATACATTGTTTTAGTATATTTACTACAATTACAGTTTGAATTTATTCATGTCAAAAATGCTAAACGCTCATTATTTTTCTGCTAGTATAAAATATTTCAAAGTGGATATCCAGTCGGTATAATGTACTATCTGTAACCAGAAATATACTAAAATAAACTATCACTGTTGGTCAATAGCCTCAAAAGTTCTGCTCTCCCACCAAGCTTTTTCTGATTAGTGTTGAAATCAACAATACTTACTACTGTATAGTTCATTTGATAAATTATAAATATAGAACATCATATTACACAAACATATGCAAATATATACGATGCTTCACATTCAATGAGACAAAAAAAAAAAAAAAAAAAAAAATGGCATAGTACTCTTCCTATATTTGATTATTTAGTCGAAACAAATTAAATCTGAAACTACAATTAAACAAATTCTATCTGGTGACAGTGAAAAATAATCCGGTTACGAAATTATAGTTAGAAGTTTTGTTAATTGAATGACGCAAAAATTTACATAAAATTGGATGAATTGGCAATGTTGGATCAATCGATATGCTCGTGCTTTTTTGGCCACCGACATTCGCAGATCTAACTCCTTGTATTGTTTTCCTATGGAGTAATCTTAAAGACAATGTGTTCGCGTTACGTTTGCACAAAACTATCAGCAACTGATACAGTGGATATGTGAAGTGATCGAATTATTTACAAAGGGTGTTCTATCACGAGTAAGGAAGAAATTAAAATAGCAATTAAATATTTGCATAATAGCATATTCGCATAATATGCATATAGGAATCAAATATTTGCACGGCGAATATTTGCATATTTGCCGTGTCACTGGAAGGGTACGTATAGAACATCTATAGAAAACTGAATGACAATAGTTTACTCTGTAAATTTATAAGCCCTGATTCGAGGCCTCTGGATTATCTTCCATTTTAATAAATAGGAAATGTCTAGTCTATATTATTAACGTCAATGAAGACCACTTTAGTGTAAAATTAACTTCACTTTATTAATAACTTCAAATTAGAGGAAAAGTGGAATTTTCACACAAATGCTTAACCTAAATAATCTTAAAATAGATCTTAAATTTTAAGAAATTATAAAGTTACGAACTCACCAATCTTGAGTTTAATCACAATCTTAATTTAACCTGAGAAGCAATACCACGCTAATTCATATTATGAAATGATTAATTGCGAATGTATTAAGAAGCACCATTGTAACTTTTAATCTAGAAACTTGAATAACAGCTCTGTCGAAAAAACCCCTCACAAAAGCATACTTCTTTAATTTGAAAGTTTCATTTTAATGAAATGAGCTGGAGAAGGATTCACTTCATTTTCCCCAAACATACATCCTAAATATACTGGAATCCAACGAAACGCAAAATCTTCGCAACTTCCCTTTAACTGTTTGTGTATCATCGCTGAAACGAAATGCCAAGATAAATTCGAACAACTGACAATCTTCTTTTGCACCAACCCAACTCTTCTATACTCAACCTTGCACTTTCAATGAGATCTTCGCTAGCTTCGGCTAGATCCAACTATATCTCTTCCGATCAACACTCATTTATCAACTAGACTCTTTCTGTATCATCACTGAAACGAAATGCCAAGATAAATTCGAACAACTGACAATCTTCTTTTACACCAACCCAACTCTTCTATACTCAACCTTGCACTTTCAACGAGACCTTTACTAGCTAACGCTAGATCCAACTATATCTCTTCCGATCAACACTCCATTGTCAACTAGATTCTTTCTGTATCATCGCTGAAACGAAATGCCAAGATAAATTCGAACAACTGACAATCTTCTTTTACACCAACCCAACTCTTCTATACTCAACCTTGCGCTTTCAATGCGATATTCGCTAGCTAACGCTAGATCCAACTATATCTCTTCCGATCAACTCTCCATTGTCAACTAGACGCAATTTCGAGATCTTCAAAGAAATTACAGCAGGCCTCATACATTACAAAAATGTAGTTTATCAAAAAAAAAAAAAAAGAATAGAAAAGAATAGAAAAAGGAAGTAATTAGAGCGTTCCAGGTACCTATGTTTTCTTTTTGTCCTTTTTAATATGAAACAGTTTGTATTACATGTGAACAGATAAATATATTAGATAAAAATATTACGCATGCATCAATGTATGAATATGTGTTTTTTCTTCAATTATGTTCAAAAATCTTTAAAGAAACAAATAAATAAATAAAAATCAACAAAATAAATAAATCAACAATTAACATTGCCCTAAATACATTAAAATTTTCGACTGCCAAACTTCATATACTGGAATTCAATTCAGTTTATTATCATTACAATAATCTTAACAAATTTACACTAGAAAATACGTGAACTTATTTGAAATATTAAAAGTGGAGAGTTTTGAGAGTTGTGTAGAATTTAATAATATTTATATTAAAACAAGTGTGTTTGAACATTCCATCGAAGATTATATGACACTGTTTGTAATTTAGTTTAATGTGTTTAATAAAATTGATACGGATGAATAACAAATATTGACAAGACTTTGTATTAAAAGCTTCAAAGTTTTAAATACCAAACTTTCTGACAAATTTCATTAAAATAATAGTTATCTTTGCGACAAGTGTACAACCAATATGTCATATAAAACGAAGTGAAATATTTAGGAACAATTTTAATTAAAAAATGTTTTTGACTACAGTGTCAAATTAAACTAAAAATCGTAGGGTGTGATTCAATGATTTACACACTTTTAATGAGTTAATTTACTTAAACAATTTTTTTTTAGGATTTCTTTACACATAAATTTGATTTTATATGTTTATTTCACGTTTAATTAAAATACACAGAGATGTTGTATATTAAGAAAGAGCACACCAGTAAACACTATAAACTGAAAAAATTCAGCATTTGCTTCGGGTCGAAATATTTTGGGTAGAATTTCTCAAATGTTCATAATATTTATTTTTAATTTTAATGTCTTTAAACTTTCTCTTATTGATATATGATTGAGAAAGTATCGTTTTATGGTAAAATTTTGGAAATTTGAAACTGAATTGTACTTAAAAATGAGAAATGCTGTAGTAACCAAAGATAAGAGGCCTCAAATGTATGTTAAACTATTCTTAAATACTAATATTCAATGCTCTTCGTGAAATTAGTTTTTAAGTATATGAAATACACAACATAAGAGTTGTTGAAATGAAAAGTGGACAAGTTATAAAAAAAAAAAAAAAAAAAAAAAAGAAGTATATTAATCGGAAATTTAAAAGCAATCTCTGTTAGTATAGTAATATTAGTCCCACCATTCTGCCAGCAAGACAATGCTCGTAATGTAGAATAATATTCTTGGCCCGTAAATTCGGTAACACATTTGGCTATATGGCAAGAGGCAGAATTGTGCATTAAAACACCATGCTCACTTTCCGGGAACCATTTTTTCAGGTGTGGAACAAGGTGAGATCGTAGAACTTCCTTATTTTGTTCCCGTTTCATAGTTTCTTGTACAATGTATAAGTGTCCTACATCATTGGAATTTAAAACAGAGCATTTAACCTTTTCTATTATGCAGTTAGAGTGGAACTGCTCTTCAGGGTGCCGTCAGACGAAATTTCTTTTATCATCTAAAACTTCAAAAGGTAACTTGTCTGAGAAACACAACTAAAATTGAAATAATGTATGGTTTAATTGAAAAAAAAAAATAGAAATTATTGAAACTATTGAAAATATTAATAAATATCATGTAATGCTTTTTTCCAATCTTCCACAGTCCTGCAACGATGGTCTGCGCCTAGGTGAGTTGTTTCTTTCTATAAGCTTAGGCTTGTGAACTGGACGATGGCTTGCCAGGTCCTCTTCTGCCAATCTTCGCTGCACTGTTTTTTTGTAAACGGCAATACCTGACTCCTGAATTATCCGAGTCAGTGTAGCAGCACTTTTTTCCCTGTTTAGTAAGCAAGTGTACCTAATTTATCTGTCTGTTCAGGGCGTAGTTATACGTTTTCTATCACACTTTTCTGATCTTTTCTGTTAAAAGTACAGGTTTTTGTGTAAATTCACTTTTATTTTATTAACAGGAGATTTAGAAACCCAAACAGTATCTGCGACTTTCCTCTGCGAATGCTGTGAGTTCTGGAAGAGAGACTTTATTTTGGATTATTTTCTCGGAAAAATATCACTTCCTTTAACCATAGTGAAAAAAAAAATAATTGAGTTATAAAAATGTAATAAAATGGAATTTAATTGTAATTCAATAATCAAACTTTACATTTGTTATTAAAGATGCGTCAGAATTCACACTAAATCTGAATTCTAAAGATCCAAAATGAACGTTCAATATTACACGTTATGAGTATTTTGCAACATAAAATGAAGTCACTGTCACGAAAATATTGCTAAGCTCAGTATGTTTTGTTTAAATCACTTAAAATAATGTGTAACATCATTTCTAGTGAAGTCACATTCACCAACAATTCATTGGTTACTAATTAAGTGAGGGCTAAAAGGTACAAAAATTTTAAGTTTACGAAGAATATACCATACTTCCTTCACATCGTATATAGAAACAAAAGTGACATCATAAATCAAAATAGACAATATTTCGATTTACCCAGCTATTCCTTTGATAACTTGTATTAAACTATGAATGGAAATCATAATATTAATATCCAGAAGGAAAAGCAATAAATAATATGAAGCCTTTATTTAATTAATTATACATACTGCCTATTCATTAAGAATGCATATTTAATATTCTCGATTTCGTTTATTTAATATTTAGTAACAGTGCACCTTTTAAAAGTCTTTTACTTCGTTTGAGAAATGACGACTTCCACTGACATTTTTAATGTTATTATATACTTTTCTGACAGCGTAATTAAATTTCCTCAGAAAGAGTCATTGTTTTGCTCCCGTATACTTATTGAATTATAATATCAAACAAGAATGTTGTGGCTATCACATGACTTTCTTCTATATTTTACTACTTAAATTCACTCAGTAAAAATAATTTATTAATTAATAAAATTATTTAATAAATTATTTAATAAATTTAATAAAATTATTTAATACATTTATTTAATAAAATTATTATTTAATAAAATTATCTTCCATGATAATACAGTATGATTTCCATATTAAACGAGTACTATAAAACTAAAAAGTTCATTTTATTCTCGATATGACATTAAAAGTAATCTGGTGTGTCACGCACACGACTTTCTCTTTCCTTGAAATATATTACTATAAATACAGGTTGGAGAATAAGAGGTAAGATAACGAGTACCGTTATGTGAACCTGTGTTAAACAATTCAAATTAGGCTTCGGAAGAGTTTTATATGATAATTATATGTGTGTAAGGGGAGCTACCATCCCCTTCAACCCCCCGTTTCATTAATGCACCTACATTTATATAGAATTTAAATCTATTAGTAAAATTAAAAGTTCACTTAAAATTATTCAGACAATTTTCACACTCAACATTCCTTGAAACTTATCAATCTTGACAAAACTTTTCAAGCATCAAACTTATATTAACTTCAAAATACAATATTTAGATTGCCTAAAGTTATTCGTTTTTAAGCCATTGTAAGAGACACAGACAAAGATCAAACGTTAAAAAAATTGACTGCGGTAATCAAGAAGCTACAAAACGTGTAAATATATATTAAAAAAAAAAAAAAAAACAAGCGATGAATATTTAGCTTAAAAACATACATTATTTACCATATCTACATGAGGAAATCATTTCAATTCCCGACCAGCTTTCCTGGAAATGGCAAAATATTATTAATAAAGCACATCCACAAACAACAAACAAGAATGTTATCGCTTAAATATTTGCAGCCCTGTATATATTTCGAAGTTTATATACAGACTACATGGTGCACCAAAATATAATCCGATAGTAATAATACATGACCCAGCCTGAAATACACTTCCATCAATTTTCAACTATTGTCGCACTTTCATCTAACTCTTTTGTGTAGCCCTGTAAACGAACAATGAATGATTTCCCTACAATATTCTACATGAGACATGTTTTTACGCATATAAAAAATATATATTCGTTACATTTGATTTAGTGCATTGTATAGATGTTAAACTGTACTTACCTGCAATTTTCTTTTCCCCATAGATGTAATGTATTTAAATTCTCTTGGGCATCCCTGTACACGAACCATTTGATTCATCGCAAGGAAAAGCTTAGTGTTGCATCCCTATATCATACACATTTAGAATACCAAGTTTGGACTTCCTGTTTTTGTTCTGGAGCTGATAACACACGCACAGACACAAAAAAACATTCGCTAAAAACATGATTTTCGCATTCAGGGCACCTCAAAACATGTAAATATAACCAAAACTCATGTTCGAAAATTTGACCCTAAAACAATATTTTCTCTGCCTTATGGGTAAGAGAAAAAAAAATGATAAAATCGAAAAAAAGTCGATAACTTTATTTTAAATTATCGCATATCGATGGTTCAATCAATCATTTTAAAGGTATTGGCGAGCTCCTTTGAAAGACAAGATACCCATCATAAAAATTTTTCTCCTCGAGGGGGGACAGGAGGGGGGGGGGTAGGTGATGCTCCTACATGTACAATTTTCTTTTTTATACAGTTGACTGCCTCTATTATAAGTAATTCTTTTAAATTTCGCAATGATTCTTAAAAAAATAATTCTCTTTATTCATATTTAAACAAATTTTGACCTAAACCCCCATATTAAAAATTTAGAAAAAGAGGGATGGCAACACAAGCTGTTGCACAATTTTTACAAAAAGTTGATAGGTACTAATTTATGTCAGTGTGTAACTACATACCAATTGAAATTCTGTGCTGTAGTTCCTGAGGTATAGTTGCCACAAAATTTTCTCACACACACACTGACAGACAGACATTTTCTGAAAATGGTCAAAACGTGTAAATCCAATAATTTCATATATTATCACTTTATCTAAACGTTAAATAAAGTATAAAGAGATTAAGTAAAGTAGAAAAAAAGTTTATCTTGATTATCATATTTTAATATACATGGTTTACAAAAAATATTAGAAAATAATAAATAGGTTTTCTTCGTGTTTTTTTTTTTTTTTTTTTTTTTTTTTTTTTTTTAAAACTATTTAGTAGCTTAGATATATTGCCTTATCCTCTACCGATTTACAATTATTTTTGCTTGCATATCAGACACCCCCCCCCCCCCCCCCCCACACACACACAAATATATATATATATATATATATATAATTGGTTTTAAACATTTTCAGTTATAATTTAAAAAAGAATGTTTAAGAATTTTGTTCGCTAGCGATAATTGGTCGTATACTCTGTAGTCACACGTTTTTCCACGTATTTGATCTAAGTTCATAAGTATGTAAATATTTTTAGATATAAATATTTTTAGAATATTTTTAGAATATTTAAAGTTAAAAACTTCTTCACACACCATAAAAATAAATGTTAGAACTACCGGTTTCAATTGGACGAGGACTTTTTTCTTCAGGTGCTTTTTAGAATGCCTTTAAATTGATTTAGGCAATTAAAGTTCACTATAGTACGACCTATCATGTTAAAAATGCCATAACATGATTTTCCGTTTGTGTGTAAGAAATTAAATACTGTCGGATACATTACAGTATAATATATATATATATATACATATATTAATATTTTATATTGCATGAAACATAATGTAAGTTATTTAAATATATTATTCCGAATATTGAGAAACATGTTTTCTGTAGAGTTTATTAGGATTACCAATAATGATTAGTTTATAGAAATACAAACGTACTTAGATACATTATTAGAAAAAAGCAAAAAAGAAAGAAAAAGAAAGAAAAAGAAAATTTCTAAAAAGGAATTTTGGTTGTGTCGGGACATTTAATTTTTTTTTTTTTTTTTTTAAACAAAGTTTTAAAACCTTCAACCGTCTTCCCCATTTTCTCTTTTCTTTTTAACACTTTCCAACAAGGTTGAAAAGTGTTTATCACTTGGGTTTGTCTGTCTGTCTGTCTGTCTGTCCGTCTGTCTGTCTGTCTGTCTGTCTGTCCGCGCTCTAACTCCCGTAAATATTTATGGAAATTCTTGAAACTGATATATGTTATTCAAGTTCACTATCGGACGTTCCCTATTGTAAATGGAGTTTATACCTTTACTGGTTTGTGTACAGGGACACCCGAAAGTTTTTCAAAGCATTGTGATCTATGAGAGGTATTTCTATAAACCATATTTTCATACCTTTCGTGTAGACATATATTAATGAAATTGAAATATGTTATTTAAGTTCACTATCGGACGTTTCATATTGAAAATGGAGTTTATACCTCTACTGGTTTGTGTACAGGGACGCCCGAAAGTATTTCAAAGCGTTGTGTTCTATGAGAGGTATTTCTATAAACCATATTTTCATAACTTTACTGTAGACATATATTAATGAAATTGAAATATGTTATTCAAGTTCACTATCGGACGTTTCCTATTGAAAATGGAGTTTATATCTCTACTGGTTTGTGTACAGGGATATCCGAAAGTATTTCAAAGCATTTTGTTCTATGAGAGTTATTTCTATAAACCATATTTTCATACCTTTACTGTAGACATATCTTAATGAAATTGAAATATGTTATTCAGGTTCACTATTGGATGTTTGTTGCATATAATGGAGGAAATACCACCATCGGTTTATACACAGGGACACTCAAAAGAATTCCAAAGCATTGCGTTCTATGAGAGATATTTCTATAAATCAAATTTCAATAACTTTACTTTCGACGAACTTTTAGGAAATTGAAATATGTTATTTATATGCACAAAAGAATGCTTCGCATAGAATATAGCATGATTGGCATTTGATTAACAGGGCGACACAAAAATATCCAGTTATATTAAGAGTTATTAATAAAAAATTGCTAGAATTGTACTTTCGTTTACGTTAAAGGTTTTCTAGGACTTTCTAACATTTTTTTAAGTGTGAATATGATTTCAGTTTTTTGTATCTGCCTGTCCGTCTGTCTGTCTGCCTGTCTGTCTCTCCGAGCTCTAACTCCCGTAAATATTTATGGAATTTCTTGAAACTGATATATGTTATTCAAATTCACTATCGGACGTTCCCTATTGAAAATGGAGGTTATACCTCAACTGGTGTCTATACAGGGTCACATCGAAAGTATTTCAAAGCATTGTGTTCTATGAAATGTATTTCAATAAACCATATTTTCATACCTTTACAGCAGACATATCTCAATGAAATTGAAATATGTTATTCAAGTTCACTATCGGACGTTTTATATTGAAAATGGAGCTTATACCTCTACTGGTTTGTGTACAGGGACACCCGAAAGTATTTCAAAGCATTGTGTTCTATGAGAGGTATTTCTATAAACCATATTTTCATAACTTTACTGTAGACATATATTAATGAAATTGAAATACGTTATTCAATACATATTTAATACATATGTAAGTTTACAAAGGATTGCAATCTCAATTAAAAACGTTTTAAATTACCTTATTAAAAATCCTTTAAAATTGGCTTATATATTTCAGCTTCATCCGAAGCCATCATCTGAGCCCGATGACATAAACAAAGAGCTTTGGCGGTTCACTCCTCCTTTATAACTTCGCCGTTCGTCATTTCTTCAGTTCGTTTCTCTTTTTCTAGGATCGGTCTCCATTCAGGTGGAATGATGCTATGTTCAATATCGTTTATTGCGCCATGTGTAGTCAGGATTTCTATTGCTTCCCTTTTAAGTGCGTATTTGTGTGAGTTGAAATTTGAAATTTTTTGAAAATTAATTGAGTTGATATTAATAGGGTTAGTGATGTTATTTCTAGACCACGTGATGTTATTTCTATTTTCCTTCAAGACCACGATCATAATAAAGCAAGCTATATCGGCATGACAAAAAGAAAAATTAAAGACAGAATAACCGAACACCTTAGTGACCTAAAATATAACAAACCATCCATAGCCTTTTCTAGAAATAACATCACTAACCCTATTAATATCAACTCAATTAATTTTCAAAAAAATTCAAATTTCAACTCACACAAATACGCACTTAAAAGGGAAGCAATAGAAATCCTGACTACACATGACGCAATAAAAGATATTGAACATAGCATCATTCCATCTGAATGGAGACCGATCCTAGAAAAAGAGAAACGAACTGAAGAAATGACGAACGACGAAGTTATAAAGGAGGAGTGAACCGCCAAAGCTCTTTGTTAATGTCATCGGGCTCTGATGATGGCTTTGGATGAAGCTGAAATATATAAGCCAAATTTAAAGGATTTTTAATAAGGTAATTTAAAACGTTTTTAATTGAAATACGTTATTCAAGTTCACTATCGGACGTTTCATATTGAAAATGGAGTTTATACCTCTACTGGTTTGTGTACAGGGACACCCGAAAGTATTTCAAAGCATTGTGTTCTATGAGAGGTATTTCTATAAACCATATTTTCATACATTTACTGTAGACATATATTAATGAAATTGAAATATGTTATTCAAGTTCACTATTGGACGTTTCCTATTGAAAATGGAGTTTATACCTTTACTGGTTTGTGTAAAGGGACACACGAAAGTATTTCCAAGCATTGTGTTCTATGAACGGTATTTTCATACATTTACTGTAGACATATATTAATGAAATTGAAATATGTTATTCAAGCTCTTTATCGGACGTTCAATATTGAAAATGGAGTTTATACCTCTACTGATTTGTGTACAGGGACACCCGAAAGTATTTCAAAGCATTGTGTTCTATAAGAAGTATTTCTATAAACCATATTTTCATAACTTTACTGTAGACATATCTTAATGAGATTGAAATATGCTATTCAAGTTCACTATTGGATGTTTACTGTATAAAATGGAGGAAATGCCACCATCAGTATATGTACAGGGACACATAAAAGTATTCCAAAGCATTGCGTTCTATGAGAGATATTTCTATAAATCAAATTTTAATAACATTATTTCCCACGAAATTTTAGTAAATTGAAATATGTTATTTATATGCACAAAAGAATGCTTTGCATAGAATATAGCATGATTAGCATTAGGTTTACAGGGTGGCACAAAAATATCCAGTTATATTAAGAGGTATTAATAAAAAATGCTAAAATTGTACTTTCGTTTACTTTAAGAGTTTTTAACACTTTCTAGCATTTTTTAAGTGTGAATATGATTTCAATTTTGTGTATCTGCCTGTCCGTCTGTCTGTCTGTCCGAACTCTAACTCCCGTAAATATTTATGGAATTTCTTGAAACTGATATATGTTATTCAAGTTCACTATCGAATGTTTCCTATTGAAAATGGAGTTTACACCTTTGCTGGTTTGTGTACAGCGACACCCGAAAGTATTTTAAAGCATTGTGTTCTATGAGAGGTTTTTCTATAAACCATTTATTCATACCTTTACTGCAGACATATCTCAATGAAATTGAAATATGTTATTCAAGTTCACTATCGGACGTTTCATATTGAAAATGGAGTTTATACCTCTACTGGTTTGTGTACAGGGACACCCTAAAGTATTTCAAAGCATTGTGTTCTATGAGAGGTATTTCTATAAACCATATTTTCATAACTTTACTTTAGACATATAGTAATGAAATTGAAATATGTTATTCAAGTTCACTATCGACTTTTCCTATTGAAAATGGAGTTTATACCTTTACTGCTTTCTGTACAGGGACACCCGAAAGTATTTCCAAGCATTGTGTTCTATGAACAGTATTTTCATACCTTTACTGTAGACATATATTAATGAAATTAAAATATGATATTCAAGCTCTTTATCGGAAGTTCAATATTGAAAATGGAGTTTATACCTCTACTGGTTTCTGCACAGGGACACCCGAAAGTATTTCAAAGCACTGTGTTCTATAAGAGGTATTTCTATAAACCATATTTTCATACCTTTACTGTTAACATATCTTAATGAGATTGAAATATGCTATTCAAGTTCACTATTGGATGTTTACTGTATAAAATGGAGGAAATGCCACCATCAGTATATGTACAGGGACACACAAAAGTATTCCAAAGCATTGCGATCTATGAGAGATATTTCTATAATTCCAATTTTAATAACATTATTTCCCACAAAATTTTAGGAAATTGAAATATGTTATTTATATGCACAAAAGAATGCTTTGCATAGAATATAGCATGATTAGCATTTGGTTTACAGGGTGGCACAAAAATATCCAGTTATATTAAGAGGTATTAATAAAAAATGCTAAAATTGTACTTTCGTTTACTTTAAGAGTTTTTAACACTTTCTAGCATTTTTTAAGTGTGAATATGATTTCAATTTTGTGTATCGGCCTGTCCGTCTGTCTGTCTGTCCGAGCTCTAACTCACGTAAATATTTATGGATTTTTTTAAAACTGATATATGTTATTCAAGTTCACTATCGAATGTTCCCTATTGAAAATGGAGTTTACACCTCTGCTGGTTTGTGTACAGGGACACCCGAAAGTATTTTAAAGCATTGTGTTCTATGAGAGGTATTTCTATAAACCATTTTTTCATACCTTTACTGCAGACATATCTCAATGAAATTGAAATGTGTTATTCAAGTTCACTATCGGACGTTTCATATTGAAAATGGAGTTTATACCTCTACTAGTTTGTGTACAGGGACACCCGAAAGTATTTCAAAGAATTGTGTTCTATTAGAGGTATTTCTATAAACCATATTTTCATAACTTTACTTTAGACATATAGTAATGAATTTGAAATATGTTATTCAAGTTCACTATCGGACGTTTCCTATCGAAAATGGTGTTTATACCTTTACTGGTTTGTGTACAGGGACACCCGAAAATATTTCCAAGCATTGTGTTCTATGAACGGTATTTTCATACCTTTACTGTAGACATATATTAATGAAATTGAAATATGTTATTCAAGATCTTTATCGGACATTCAATTTTGAAAATGGAGTTTTTACCTCTACTGGTTTGTGTACAGGGACACCCGAAAGTATTTCAGAGCATTGTGTTCTATAAGAGGTATTTCTATAAACCATATTTTCATACCTTTACTGTAGACATATCTTAATGAGATTGAAATATGCTATTCAAGTTCACTATTGGATGTTTACTGTATACAATGGAGGAAATGCCACCATCAGTGTATGTACAGGTACACACAAAAGTATTCCAAAGCATTGCGTTCTATGAGAGATATTTCTATAAATCAAATTTTAATAACATTACTTCCCACGAAATTTTAGGAAATTGAAATATGTTATTTATATGCACAAAAGAATGCTTTGCAGAGAATATAGCATGTATAGCATTATATTTACAGGGTGGCACAAAAATATCTAGTTATATTAAGAGCTATTAATAAAAAATTGCTAGAATTATACTTTCGTTTACGTTAAGCGTTTTTAACACTTTCTAACATTTTTAAGTGTGAATATGATTTCAGTTTGTGTATCTGTCCATCTGTCTGTCTGTCTGTCTGCCCGCGCTCTAACTCCTGTAAATATTTATGGAATTTCTCGAAACTGATATGTTTTATTGAAGTTCACTATTGGATGTTCCATATTGAAAATGGAGTGAATATCTCTTCTGGTCTGTGTACAGGGACACCCAAAAGCAGTCGAGAACATTGTGTTCTATGAGTGTTATTTTTATAAATATTTTCCATATAGAATGTTCCCCATTTAAAATTACATTAATAGGTCCTGTATAACTAGTTTGTTTACAGTGACAACAATAATAACAAAAAATATATCCAATGCATTACGTTTTAGGACATAATTTTTTAAATGTTATATTTAAAAGTCTTTCTACTGTAAAAATCATAAAAATATTGAAATGTATTTTTAATATTCTAAAATTATGTTTTGTATAGAATATGATATGATTAACTTTATGATTTACAGGGCTACACTAAAATATTCAGAGAGATCAAAGTCTGTAATTATAATCTAATGACTGAATTTTATTTTGCGTTAAACCTTTTTAACGCTTTCCAAAATGCCTAAGTGTAATTTTAAAATCAATTTGTCTATCTGTATATTTTTCAGTCCTTCTGTCTGTTCTGTGACAACGTACGCAAACAATATTAAAATTTATTCGATACAGCAATTACGTACAGTTGGAAAGTGTTACTAAGCAATGCGTACTGCATGATTTTTCTTTCTTGTTTCATTATTGGATGGACGCTTTTTAGAATGTCGGTTAGCAAAATATGCGAGAAAAAATAATTTGTAGGCAGAACAGTATTTTAAATTTTTACTTTAATTCGTAGTTTGAAAACTTTAATCGGATTTTGAAAAATTTTTCAATCGAATTAATCGTGCCGATTAACTCGATTAAATAAATTGATCGGGACTAAGCATTGATTGATTAACCTAACCGATTAATAAATTAGTCGGCACAGCCCTAATATATATATGTAACTACCTGATAAAATCTCTATCAATGGTTACACATTTTATATGGTTACAGAGAAAAATGTTTATTTTTATTTATTTTTATTACAATGGGTTTTAAAATAATTACTGAGAAATAAGTACTAACAAATAATTGCTGACAACATGTAAGATATTTATTAAAAATAAATTATGTAATATTTTAATTAAATTATGTAATATTTTCTTTTCTTACTGTTTATTACATTTAATAGAGAAATTGAATAAGTAGAACAATGCATAATACACATTTTAAACCAAAATAATTTTCATTATATGTGTTTCTTCTAAAAGCATAATTAATAATATAAGCAATATAACCACTAAAAATCTAAACAAAAAATAAAAGAAAAAATATTTTTAAATTTAGAAAAATAACATCTGTTGTATTTTTGTATTAAAAAATTAATAATTACGAAAAAATATGATTAATGAAGTTAATTAGCATACATTTTCTTTAGAATAATTTTGTCTTTAATAAATATTATCATGCCAGTGAAATTTGAACTTTTTCTTTTGGATTTTTTTACTTCTTATGTCATAAATGTTCTGTAATAAATCACAGGTTAATCATGTTGTTTTTTACACTCTGAAAAGAATGTGTTACTTAAGGATGATAAAGACAAGCTAATTAAGTGATATATTTTTAACGCAAAATGCATCTGGCTAAGATAGATTTTTTTGGGGTTGTTAATTATTGCACATTATATGATTTAGTTAGAAACAACATAAGTTATTAGCTGCAGTAATTACTTTTTTTAATTTATGGAATGATACTAATCTTTAATTATATGTAAAACAGGTAAAATAATTACTTTAAAATAATTACATAAACTAACAAATTTTACATAATTTTAAGATACACAGTAAAGCAAAAAGAAAATTAATTTATCAAACAATCAGAACGAGAAACTATGCTTGTTTTACAAAGCAATGCTTTTTAATTATATAAATATTTTTTATTGCTAAATACAATATAATTTATATATTATTTTGAAATTTTATATATATTTATTTGTTTAAAAAGTTAAAGATAATGATAAATAAAACGAAAAATGAATAAAAGAGATAAAAAAAAATACAATTTTATTTCAAAAGTATTAAACATTTTGATTCAGCAGACGTGGAAACTAAACATGTTTTGGGTTTGTTAATTATTGCACATTTCATAATTTAGTTAGAAACAACATAAGTTATTAACTGCAGTAATTACTTTTTTTAATTTATGTAATGATACTAATCTTTAATTATATGTAAAACCGGTAAAATAATTACTTTAAAATAATTACATAATCTAACAAATTTTACATAATTTTAAGATACACAGTAAAACAAAAAGAAAACTAATTTAACAAAAAATTATAACGTAAAACTATGTTTGTTTTACAAAGGAATGCTTTTTAATTATACAAATATTTTTTGTTGCTATTATACAATATAATTTATATATTTTTTAAAAAAATTATACATACATATTTGTTTAAATATTAAAGATAATGATAAATAAAACGAAAAATGAAAAGGGATAAAAATACTGTTTTATTTCAAAATGCATTAAACATTTTGATTCAGCAGATTTGGAAACTGAGTCTGTATACAAAACTTCCTTTAATTGGATGAAAGAAAGTGAATTAAAATTCGAAAAAAAAAAAAAAATTAAACAGAAGACAGCGACTCAAGCCTCAAGTCTCAACTCCTTGATCCGTTATTCCTGAAGTATGTACTGTCGTCGTAATTATTCATGTAGGTAAAATATGAGTTCATTCGGACGATGAGACGTATTCGGAAAAAAAAAAAAAAAAAAAAAAGAGCTATAGTTGGGGGTCCAGAGTTTCCAGATCCCAATCCCTAATAAGTCCGTTTCACTCAGTGTTCATTGTCATCGGAGTTATATATGTATGAAAAATTCCAGCCCCCTCAGATGGTAGGAAGTGTGTGAAAATCCAATTCCTTGATTTGACTCACACACATAAAATGCATACCAAGTTAAATAAATTCCTGTAAAAAAAAAAAAAAAAAAAAGAGAGAGAGAGAGAGAGAGAGAGAGAGAAATGAAATATATGCTTTATATACAGGGTTTCCCTTAATCCATGAGCCAAATTTATTTGGGAATTAATATACACATAAAGATGGCAATCAAATAAAGGCATTGTTGCGAAAATTAAGAAATTCTAGGACCCAAAAGATTATTTTATTCACATTAATATCTTTTTCAGTGCAAAAATATATAACCACCAACATCGACATAAGTTAAATAGTACCTAACAAATGATTTCTACGTGACTTTTGAAGATACGATTTTGAAATTTGATATTCTATATGATTTCTTCTCGCATATTTTGTAATTATTACACGTAATTGTTTCAGATCTGTAGTTGGGAGTCCAGAGTCTCCAGATCCCAATCCCTAAGTCCGATTTACTTGAGTGTTCATTGTCATCGGAGTTATATACAGATGCAAAATTCCAGCCCCCTCAGATGGTAGGAAGTGTGTGAAAATCCAATTCCTTGATTTGACACACACACATAAAATACATACCAAGTTAAATAAATTCCTGTAAAAAAAAAAAAAAAAAAAGAGAGAGAGAGAGAGAGAGAGAGAGAGAGAGAGAAATGAAGTATGTGCTTTATATCCCAATAAACTACTACGTCAGAAACGCCAAAAGAAAAATATTTGCGATTCATACAGCTGTTTCGGTAGCCTTAAGCGTACCGCCTTCAGTGCACTCTACCTTTCCCGTAATCCTATTGATTGAACTAAATTCGGTCCCTCTCCTATATATACAAGCACTTCTCCAGATTCAGAATTCTTTTTGCAATGAAGACGGTACGCTTAAGGCTACCGAAACAGCTGTATGCATCGCAAATATTTTTATTTTGGCGTTTCTGACGCAGTTGTTTATACGGATTTTAATATTCCAACGCCAAGTTTCCTGTCATAATATGGTTTATATACACGGTTTCCTTTAGACCATGAGCCAAATTTGTTTGGGAATTAAAATACACAAAAAGATGGCAATCAAACAAAGGCATTGTTGCGAAAATTAAGAAATTCGAGGACTCAAAAGATTATTTTATTCACATTAATATCTTTCAGTGCAAAAATATACAACCACCAACATCGATATAAGTTAAATAGTATCTAACAAATGATTTCTACATGACTTTTAAAGATACGATTTTGAAATTCGATATTTTAAATGGTTTCTTCTCGCATATTTTATCATTATTATACGTAATTGTTTCAAATCTTTCTTATTCTGAGGATGTATTAAACTATGTGGTGGAATCCCTTTTCCAGCACTTTTCTGGGATCACCGATGCGGGAGAATCATTCCTTCCAAAGAGAATCAAAATTGGGATGACATGCCTCCAGCCCAGCTCTAGTACGACATGAAACCACCAAACCCACCACTTGCCTAGCACATTTTGTCTAATTATTAGGTATCGATGTTATCTTATTATTGAAATTTAAAAGATGTTTTTTTCTATTTATTCAAGATTTCTTGTCCTTTTGAAAAATATTTTATTTGACTTTGCACAATTTTATGCAAAGAAATCTACCACTTTATATAGAGGAGAGGAGAGTATTATGGAATATTCGGGAAATATGGAGTACCGAGGTTTCGGCTCTGATTGGTGCTGGTATCTCTTCAAAATACTACGAATTGCTCAAGAATTATTACCATGAAGCAATACAGTAAGAAGCAACCGCTTGTTGCTGTCGTACCATTCTCTATAGAACAAATTATGTTTTGTGATTTTTAAAAGATTTTGCAGGTCAAAGAATTGTATTTTGTTATACATTGGTCATTTTTTAGCTGAAAATATTTTGTCCATCAATTTAAAAGTTCATTTTTAAAGATGGCGTGTCGGTATTATGAAATACTAGGTATTTCATAGTATCATCTGAAATTGACTTTATGTATTCAACTAAAGAAACAGAAAATAAAGATGCCGAATGTATTTTCTGTCACAAAAGATACTCCGAAGATGATTTTATGAAGTCTAATTAGTTTTTCCATGGTTTAAACAGTTTAAACCACCCACTCCATATTACCCGACTATTTTATATTAACTTTCATTTGTAACTTTTTTTTAAAGTAAACTTTTTATAACAACAATTTTTTTTAGGATTTTGGGTATTTTTATTAAAAACAAGTAAAGTTATTTTAAGAAATGTAAATGGTATTCCATAATACCCTCCTCTCATCCACTTTCCATAAAACCAGCTTGAATAATATTACATTTTAAATTTTAATTGTTTCTAAGAATAAGTGATTTAGCAAGAAAAAAAAAATATATATATAAAAGAAAATGATATTTTCTATTGATAATTTTAATATAAATTATAATATTAATAAATTTTATGACAAATTTAACAGTCAGTTACTTCTGTTATTTTATGAATACTGTTATTTTAATGCATTAGATATCTTAAAGTTTTAGTAATAATTACGATATTCTAGGAAAATTCAAGAAGTTATCAGGTAACAGTCCAAGAATAGAATTGCATCTATTGCTCTAAAAATATATATTCCATAATTTAAAGTTAGGTATATCTTTATGATATATCTGATACAGTACCTATATTATAAAAGTTTTTATAGGAATAAATATGAGCAACTTGCACGATATATATATATATATATATATTATTTAATGTTATTAAATTTATATATTCATATGGGTCTGGTACGATTTCCCGACACTCAGTTTCCCGACAACTCAGTTTCCCGACGCCACTTTCCCGACAGGTACGTTTTCCCGACAGCTCACATTCCCGACAACTCAGTTTCCCGACAGGTACGTTTTCCCGACAGCTCACTTTCCCGACAGGTACGGTTTCCCGACAACTCACTTTCCCGACAGGTACGTTTTCCCGACAACTCACTTTCCCGACAAGTACGTTTTCCCGACAACTCACTTTCCCGACAGGTACATTTTCCCGACAACTCACTTTCCCGACAGGTACGGTTTCCCGACAACTCACTTTCCCGACAGGTACGTTTTCCCGACACCTCACTTTCCCGACAGTACGTTTTCCCGACAACTCACTTTCCCGACAAGTACGTTTTCCCGACAACTCACTTTCCCGACAGGTACGTTTTCCCGACAACTCACTTTCCCGACAGGTACGTTTTCCCGACAACTCACTTTCCCGACAGGTACGTTTTCCCGACAACTCACTTTCCCGACAGGTACGTTTTCCCGACAACTCACTTTCCCGACAACTCACTTTCCCGACAACTCACTTTCCCGACAGCTCACTTTCCCGACAGCTCACTTTCCCGACAACACACTTTCCCGACAGGTACGGCTTCCCCACAGCTCACTTTCTCCAATGACATTTCTCGGTATTTCGTTAGTTAACAGATTTTTCTTAATAAGAAATAAGACTGATTAAAAAAATAATAAAAATAATGCTGAATACGTAATTCTATTTGATTATTATTTAAAATGAATTTTAAATAATGCTTTACTTTTTTATTCAAAATGCAAAAAATAAATAAAAAAAATTCTCTTCCTTTCATTTCCTTACAAAATAAACCATATATCACTATGTTAAATGAAAATTGCATATGGAAATGCGACCATAAAATGAAAAATATTACTAAATTATTACGGAAAATATACCAAGTAATATATAATCAAAAATTTCAAAATTAACTATTTTTCACACGCATGCATATACCTAGACAAATTCAAAATTGAAAAGGATAATTTTAAAATTGAAATTTCAAATACCATTTTAAAGACATATTTACTTATGAATAGAATTATCATGTCACTATATCACTGTGATTGTTAGCAGAATGACAAAAAAAAAAAAAAAAAAAAAAAAAAAAAAAAAGAAAAAAAAAAGTTTATTTTTATAAAAAATACACGTCTTTTGTTAAAGTTATATGAATAAAATTTTATGATGTGCAACATGTATTTAAAAAATAAATAAATAAAATCAAGCTTGGCCCGATTTAAAAAAAAAAAAAAAAAAAATAGAAATAACTCCTAAACTTTCATTAAATTATTTATTTTAATTTATAATTGTTGCCAAGAAAATTAAACTTTAAATTTTACATCTACTTTTTAAGATAGCACGCGATCGTGTTTTATATAAAAATCAAATCATTAAATTCATATTTTTATTTATTTTTATTTCATATTATTGCACGCGCACTATTTATTTCCTACTTCAAAATTATTAAAAAAAACGTTTTCGATATTTCTTGTAACGATACTGATTATTGTTAATTTTCTTTTCTTTTTCTTTCAAAAAAAAAAAGATTTTGATGAAATTCTGGCAAAAGCAGAATTTAGTTTAGGGCGGAGGACTATTAGTTTTTTTTTTTCTTCCCAATTATAACATCGCTTTCAAATTATTCAATTATATTTTCGATAAATTTTAGATTTCGACAAATGTCCAACTATCGAAAACGACAACGCAAAAATCCCTGTCTGAGACTAATAGGCCCTCAGTCCTAATAAATAAATAAAAATATTACTCTTCCAATTTCTTGCTTTTTAAAACAAAACTTCCACTCTTTAATATATGTCTGACATATCAAAATGAGTTTTTCTAAAGAAAAAAAGAAACATTACTTTCCGTATTTGAATCAAAAGTGGGTACTTTTGTAACATATTTCTGAATGCATGAAATTAAGAGATTTTCGTAGTCAAATATGAAAATTTGAAAGGTGTTTTATTTTTATTTAATTATTTATTTGTTCAAAAAAATGGTGCTGAATGTGTGATTTATTATTTCCATGTTTTTATTAACTTCCATTCTTGTTTGTTTGTTTGTCCGGTACAAATCTTGCAATCTATTTTTAACTAACTTTCCTACTACCTAGACATTCGGAACTTTCACAGTAGCTCAAAACCCGGAGACAACGGAGTCGATGTCAGATTTTCAAATTTTTGAATAGTTTTCTTTTATTTAATTATAATATGAAAATAATAAACTCTTAATAGCAATAAAATAGCCACTAAAATATTAGCTATAATGTAATTGCTGCCAAAAAAAAAAAAAAAAAAAAAAAAAAAAACGAGTTCATTTTCTTTCGATATAAAAAAAAATACATTTAATTCAACGTGAACGTTAAATGATTATAAAATGTTAAATTATGCATCTCACGAAAATTGACGTCATTATCACTTTAAAAATTTTATACACAATGGTAAGTGCTAATGTCGCTTTTGTCATGATGCTAAACGTTGTTCTAAAAAAAATAATATTTTATTTTTAAAACCAACTTTTTTTTTTCATTATAAAGTTATAATTTAAAGTATTTTTACGGTGGGGTGCGTCCTCTATGTAGAAGTTTTAATTATTAAAAAATTTAGTTAGTAAAGATTAAAATATTATTACGCACCCCGCCGTAAAAATACTTTAAATTATAACTTTATAATGCAGCGAAAAAACTAAAACAGATAACACAGAATGTTGAAAGAGATTAGGATTCATTAGAATGATACATGCAGTGTTATTGGCAGATCTTCATTAAGCTAGGCATTGAGTACCCGGGATTCAATAGCGGCGGCGAAATTTGATATCAATCCTTTTTCTGGCTGCTTAAGAAAGATAAGAGTTTTTGTTGGGCTGGGTGACTTATGTTCTTTTATGAGATTTATTCATTTATTTTAAGGACGATGAGATTATTGCTTTAAGAAAAAATAGATTACTAGAAAGCGGTTTTGCTTTTGGTAACAAGTTAAAAAATATATATATTAAAATTAAGTTGCGCTCTGGTACTCACACTACCGATCGCAGAGCTACAAAACTTGGCATGTGGGTACTTGGGACCCTGCAGGTGTGCATCTTATCGAGATTTTTTCGAATTTCTAATAAGAATTTTTTTAAATTTATTTATTTATTATTTATTTTTTCAATTTTAGATGTTGGCTTCTATGTTTAATTTTTCATAAATTTATTTTTCCATTGTAATCGTCTGCGAATCTTAGCAACGGCTGTTATGCTATTTATTACTTTCCGAACACTACAGTGAGGAAAGTATTGTAATCATGTCAAAAATCCGAATTGAAGATTTTGATGTTTCTATACGTTTCGATGTCCCCTGAGTCCGTTTCCACTATTTTTGAGATGATGTATGTATGTGTGTGTGTATGTGTGTATAAGTGTATGTATGTGTGTATGTCTGTGAGTGAGCACGCTAGCGTCTAAACGCTTTGTTCGAATAAGCTGAAAGTTGGTACGTACAGTCGGTAACAAAAGTGTCCGAACACTAGCAAAAATTCCTATGTAAAAAAAGTACACTTCGTAAGGTTTTATTAAATAAATCCTTGTCGAATCCTATTCTTAGTCAGTGTAAGAACATGATTCGATAAGGATTTGTTTAACAAAACCGTATGAAATGCACTTTTTTTGCATAGGAATTTTTGCTAGTGTTCGGACACTTTTGTTACCGACTGTATATTGTAAGTCACCATAGTACGAACCCTATAGATTTTGGTGAATCTAGCACTTATAGTTTTTTTACTGGGACACAAAGAAAAATTCTTTATCATTATGGCCTATGGGACCAAAATCTTAAAAGTGCGATAGCATCTAAACGCCTTATTCAATTGAGTAAAAACTTTATACACATATTATAGGTCACAGATACTCAATCTGTATAGATTTTGGAGAATCTAGCACTTATAGTTTTTTTACAGGGACACAAAGAAAAATTCTTTATCATTATGGCCTATGGGGCCAAATTTTTAAAAGTGTGATAGCGTCTAAACGCCATATTAATCTGAGCAAAAAATTTGTACACATGTTATAGGTCGCATTTGCACCAACTGTATAGATTTTGGTGAATCTAGCACTTACAATGTTTTTACAGGGACACAAAGAAAAATTCTTTATCATTATGGCCTATGAGACCAAATTTTAAAAAATGCGATAGCATCTAAACGCCTTATTCAATTGAGCTGAAAATTTGTATGAATATTATAAATCACTGTTGCACTAACTATAAGCATTTTGGTGAATCTAGCGTTTATAGATTTTTACAGGGACACAACGAAAAATTCTTTATCATTATGATCTATGGGCTCAAAGTTCAGTAGCGTTAAATAAAACCTCGTGTGATATATGGAGAAAAATACTCAAACACTCTATTATGGTTTTCTCTCTTTTGTTTGTTTAGCAACTCCTCTTTCTTTATTTTATCTACAAAACTGTTAGTTACTCAATGTTCGGAAAGTCGAGTGGAGTCACTCCAGATTTTTTTTTATTTAACACATTCATTTGAAGGCGAAATATTTTTATTATTTATTTATTTATTTTATTATTGTTATATTTATTGACAATAAAACGGTAATGCAGTAGAAAAAATTCTGATGTAGCCACTACATGACTTCCTTATAATAGGAATATACATATTTTTATGAAAACATTCACAGTTTTGTGTGAGGTAACTGATTCATAAATAAACAGGCAGGTGGCAGGTTCCAGTCCACGAACATTCTTTAAAATAAAAACAAAACAAGAAAAAAAACTGCTACTCCAATCAAAAAAGGCACGATAATACGATTACATATACCACCGAGACAAATATAGTAGTTTTTTCAGGAATAGTACTCCACGGCTTGTTACAGAATCTCTCAATAGCAAATGCGCAACTTGGAGTTCAGCGAAAATCGTTCGAGTATAGACGGCCCAGTTTTGTTCTCTGGCAAAAATTAGTATCAAGAAAAGATAAACTTTACCAAAAAAAAATAACTCAGTTAAAATAGAGAAACGGTTTCAGGCTATCCTAAAACAAATCTGCCGCAAAATTTTATGGCTAATCTCGCCATATTGCAAATTAGTATCCAGCGTAGATTTTTGGTCTTGGCATCGAATTTAGCGAGTTGACGAAGAAATTTGACGAAAACTTGTAGTTTAGGTTTGCCGAAGTTTGGAAGCTCTAACAGCAATAATAAGAGAGTTCTGGAATATTCTGGAAAAATCAATTGGTTTATTGCACAGAACTAAATTCTTCGAAAGTTCTATAAATGAGTCACAAAACTAATTAAAATAAAAAGCATTCGTCGACTAGAACCTGCTTATGTCTTTACAAATTACTTTCTACACGCATACGTGTCGACAACTTTCATAATGATATCATTACGGGCATTACTGGCTCTATCATTAGCTTATTTTGAAATCTCTATGTTGGTAAGTCATATATAATGGCCAAAACCTTTGTATATTTTCCATTATAAATATAATTTTCGTAAATATCTCCAAAACGGATAATCACAGAAAGACCAAAAAGAGAGGTGCACAACTAGATGCTATAACAAACCTATATACCAATTTGCAACGTTCTACGTCCAACCATTTTTGACTTATGTGAGATACAAACACACTCACACACACGCATACTACAGACTAAAGTTTCTCAATACACTAATATATATTACATTGTAGTAGAATTCATAGTTGAAAAGAGTAAAAAAATAAAATAAAATAATGAAAAAGTGAGTTTCCGGCAAATGAGTTGTCAGGAAAGTAAGCTGTCAGGAAGAAGCAGTCGGGAGAGAAAACTCTCTGGAAAACGAATCTGTCGGGAAAGTGAGTTGTCGGGAAAGTGAGCTGTCGGGAAAGTGAGCTGTCGGGAAAGTGAGTTGTCGGGAAAGTGAGCTGTCGGGAAAACGTACCTGTCGGGAAAGTGAGCTGTCGGGAAAGTGAGTTGTCGGGAAAGTGAGCTGTCGGGAAAACGTACCTGTCGGGAAAGTGAGTTGTCGGGAAAGTGAGCTGTCGGGAAAACGTACCTGTCGGGAAAGTGAGTTGTCGGGAAAACGTACCTGTCGGGAAAGTGAGTTGTCGGGAAACCGTACCTGTCGGGAAAGTGAGCTGTCGGGAAAACGTACCTGTCGGGAAAGTGAGTTGTCGGGAAACTGTACCTGTCGGGAAAGTGAGTTGTCGGGAAAACGTACCTGTCGGGAAAGTGAGTTGTCGGGAAACCGTACCTGTCGGGAAAGTGAGTTGTCGGGAAACCGTACCTGTCGGGAAAGTGAGCTGTCGGGAAACCGTACCTGTCGGGAAAGTGAGCTGTCGGGAAACCGTACCTGTCGGGAAAGTGGCGTCTTGAAACTGACTTGTCGGGAAACTGAGTGTCGGGAAATCGACCTATTCATATATATTGGTTAAAAAAAAAGCACACAAATTTACGTGCCTTAACATATTTAATTTTTACAATAAAGATAGTTTTTGTGTATTAAACGCGCAAACCCGTATTTTCAGACACGGCATGATATTTTCCGCTATAGCACAATGTACTCAACAGTCAATATTTTGAATATCACTTATTTTTTATAGAAATACTTATTAATCTTTTGTAGTAACCCATACATTCGGAACAAAAAAAATGGTTTATGTAAAAGTAGAATTAAAAAAAGTGAAATCATAGCCATAATTGGCATTGAGACTTTTGCTGACGGATAAAATCTCATAAATTTGCTACAATTTTTTTACAGTGTATATATAAAACCTAAAACGTAAGCCGGAAGAATTTCTTCTTTTTCTCTCATTTTTAAAACATCCGAAAATACGTGGTGTACTGGGGCGAAATTACGAATGAACAAAGGTTTGTTGTTAGGCCAAAATCCTCCTTTGATAAGTTTTTTAGTTTTAGTTCCCCATCATACTATATGGTATGGGGAACTTAGGTAATCCTGAAAATTTTCGACGTCGGTTTTTTTACTTTTTTACACGTTTTCAAGTGTTAGGAACCCGAAAATGACAAAATTTGTATGGTGTCTGTCTGTAGGGTGTCTGTTAGTCTGTTAGTGTGTTAGTTTGTTAGTCCGTTAGTTTGTTAGTCTGTGCACACGATATCTCACGAAACAATTATCGCAGACAGGTCAGATCTTCTTTAAAATATTACTTTCGACACTGGCAAGAACCCTATTCATTTGCAACATTCGAATTAAAAAACTTCGTAAGTTAATAGAAATTTACGATTTTCTTAACATGGGAGAATAGGACAAAAATTCACTTAAACATGCATTAAATGGAAACATGTTGCTGTAAAATAGTCAGATCAGTTTTAAAATATCAGTTTTGATGCCGGAAGGAACATCAGTAACTATAAATATGCTACTTTGAAAATTTCGCAAGTCATTGGAAATTTACGAATTTCTTAACATGGCAGTATAGGGCAAAATTTCACATAAACGTCAATTTTGAGAGATATTTTCATCGTAAAGATGTCAGACTACTTTTCAAATATTATTTATGACACTGGCATGAATATTAATGACTATGAATTTTCCAATATAAAAATTTCGTAAGCTATTGGAAATTTACGAATTTCTTAACATGACAGAATAGAGCAAAATTTCACATAAACGTCCATCTTGAGGGATGTTTTCATCGTAAAGATGTCAAATCACTTTCTAAATATTATTTATGATACTGGCATGAATATCATAGACTATGATTTTTTTTTCAATTAAAAAAATTCCTAAGTTATTTGGAATTTACGATTTACTTAACATGTCAGAATAAGGCGAAATTGAACATAAACTTCCATTTTGAGGATCATAAATACATTAGAGAACTTCAAAATTACATTTATGATATTTGTTTGAACATGATTGAATACAAATATTCTAATAGGAAAATTTCATAAATAATTCGTAATTTACGATTTTATCAACATAGGAAATTGTAAATTTTTCATATAAATATGAATTTTGAGGATTATTGCATTGTAAATAGTAGCATGAAAACTAAACAACGGAATTGACCCTGATAAAATAAATTAATAGGTTAGAATAAGTTAATTATATCGAAATGAACGGTGGATAGCCTATTAGGCGGGGATTTCATTCTGTCACTGTATCAAGCTTTGGTCAAATTCGTTTTTTTAAACATGATTATAATATATCTCGCACTAGAAATTTATGAGACCATAAATATGGTGGGGAACTGAGCAGAGTCCACCTATGCCAACTAGTTTGCAATCAGTTTAGTTTGTTTGCTTCTTTTTAGAAGCTTTTTTATTGAAAGTGGATTTTGTCATCGCGTCATCTTGTCACGCTCCACTTTAAAGTAAATGTAGGGAATCCCTTTCATCGCTTGTTGGCATAGTTGGTTAGAGCGTCATGGTAATAATACGATGGTTGCGAATTCGATCCTCGTAGGGCCACTGTGTTAGTTTTTGCAGATAATTAATAGAAAAGGTGTCAACTGATAAAAGAAAATTTTAATTGTGTACATAGTATCCTAAGAATTTTTGCAGTTTTTCTAAGGATTTTTTTGTTTTTGTTTTTTTATTACTAAAAGGCACACACGCGCGTTTTTGCATATAACTAATAGAAAAAATGCCAGTTGATAAAAGAGAATCTTTCATTGTCTACACAGTATCCTAAAAATTTTGATTAGTTTTTTAAAAGCATTTTTAGTCACTAAAACGCACAAAATAAAAATTTAAGTTAATAAAAATTGCATTGGAAGATTTTATTGTGGAGCCCTAAAAGGCATAAAATAAAATATATATATATACTTGTAAAGACATGCTATATTAATAAAAGTTTCAACAATATGAAAATTTTAAAGAGAAATATAAAAACTTCACTTTTGCAAAAGATGAAAAAATTTTAAACATTCAAAATATTTAAAAAAAACATTCGAAAACAATATTCTTTATGAATATGTATTTGTTAGATAGTTCTAGAAAGTTCTATAACTTTTCTTGAATGTTCTTCGACTTTGGGTAAGAGCGTCATGCTGAAAACGATGCTGGTGGGTTTGATCCTCCAAATGCCGATGCGTTATATTTTGCAGACAATTAATAGAAAAGTTGTCAATTGATAAAAGGAATTATTTCAGTGTCTGCACAATGTACTAAAAATTTTCATAAATTTTTTAAGAAGCTTTTTTTGTAAATAAAAAGCTTAAAATCAAAATTAAAGTAAAAAAAAAAAAAAAAAACTAAACTTTTTTAACTGTAGAAACGTTTTCATTGTGAAGCTCTAAAATGCATAAAATAAAAATTTATCCTTGAAAATTCATGTTATAAAGAAATGAAAATTTCAACACTAAGAAAATCTTAGAAAAAATATAGATATTTCACTTTTGCGAGGAGGAAATTTTTTTTAATATTAAAAATATTTTAAAAAGCTTTCGAGACCTTTGAAATTTATAACTTAACGAGTACTTATACAAAAACTAATAACTAAGAATATTGGCTTCGAATGTTTTTAAAATATTTTGAATAATAAAAAATTTTCATCTCTCCCAAAAGTGAGATATCTATATTTCTCTCTAAAATTTTCTTAGTGTTGAAATTTTTCTTTCTTTATAGCATGCCTTTCCAATCATATTTTTTTATTTTATATTTTTTCGAGCTTCACAATAAAAAAGCATCTGCAGTTAATTATTATTATTATTATTATTATTATTATTATTTTAAACTTAAATTTTTATTTGATTCTTTGGCTGCCGATTTCATTATTGGTTTCTTCCATTTCGTTTATGTAATCTCTTTTATTCATAATGGGTATTTTTCTTGTTTTTTCAGTAAGGGTGCAAGTTATGACTTTATTATGTTTTAGAGATTTAAGGACTACAAGATCCTTATTACTAATATGGTTATTTTTAAGTTGTTTTATCAGATTATAATGGGCTACATTTTTAGTTTTAATTTTTTGGTGTTCTGGGATGTTTTTAATAGCTGTTTATATTTCAGCAACACTGTCATTGAAGTTAACTGACTGTTTTAAATTACACTTGTGTTCCAATTTTAAAAGATTATTTTGATGTGAGTTAATTCTGAAATCCGATAATTTTAGATAAGGGTGTTTTGTGTTGGAAGGAGTTGGGGTGATATTGTACTTTTTAAACAGCAATTTAAGTTTTATATTATGATTATTCTCCATTACGTTTTTTTCTACAGTGCAAAAAGTTTTAATTTTGATGGTGAGGGTAATTCCTTCCTCATTACTATGCATTTTTTCAATTCCTTTTTCTATCGTGGCTATTTTTTATTTAAGTTTATAAAATTCCGATTTTTTATTTCTAATAGCCATTATTAAGGATTCTATTTTCGAAACAGCTGACTTCTTTTTGGGAACTACATAACGAAAATTAATTTTTAATTTTAAGTGAATTAGGCATAATTTTAAAATAGTAGCAATCATCTAGAAAACGGAGTTATTTTTCAATTCTGATAAGCATTTTATGAAACTTTTTTAAACCAGAAAAAGAAAATTCGATTTAAAAACGTAACGGTAAAATGCGAAAAATTAAAGGGCACACTCAACAAACGAAAACCATGGGAAAAAGTAAATAAAGAAAATTCGCGTACAGAAAAGAGTGTGTGTGCGGAGGGGGGGGGGGGGGGGACAAAAAATAAAATTGAGAAAGAGAAACGAAGTTTTAAATGGGATCCTTACGGAAAAAAAAAATAATAATAATAAAAATACAAATAAAACGCGGGTTGGGGGAAAAAAATCAAAGAAAAATAAATGTAGAGTAAATGTAAAATAAAGAAAAGCAATAATTTAAAGCATCCCTAAATGGGTGGTTAAATGGAAAAACAAACTTCTTCGTGATGGTCTAGGGGGCGAGAGTTATTAAAGATGATACCCATTAAACGGGGAAAAAAAGACAGATTAAATTAAATGAAACATTCACTAAACGGATGGTAAAACGACAAAAAACTTCCCCTAAATGGGAGGGTTTTTAAATGGGAAAAGAATGAAACTTACTAATTTATAACAGCGGTATGAACCAACGTGGAAAAAACCGACCAAAGAAGACGAGGATAATTTTTTTTTTTTTTTTTTTTTAACAAACGCATCCTCTAAAAGGAAAAAATTCAATAATTACTAATTTAAAAAATAATTATTATGCTAAAGTTATGTAAAATTCAATTGCTGATATGATGAAGAACATGCCATTCAGATTTTATACTTTTATTTATTTATTTATTTATTTATTTTTTATTACGTACAAAATAATAAAACGAGAAAACAGACTATTGCTTTAATTGCGTACACCGGTGTATTATATGAAAAGCAAATAAATATGTATAAATACAAAATACATATCTGCATTCATATGAGAATTGTTATATTTTTAAAAGTAATGTTATTAATTTTAATATATATATATATATATTTGTGTGTGTATGTGTGTGTGTGTATAGTTTGTTTTATTGTATGAACTAAAATTAGACGTTATATTGAATTATCCCGAACTGAAATTTAAACATAATGTGTATGCGTATCTAAATACAGTTAAAAATATTTTTTACCATAGAAAATAAACTAAATCAACGGTATAAAATGCTAAAATAATAATAATAATAAAAAAATTCAAATAATATTTTCCCTTGTTCAACTTTTATCAAAGTTCAAGAAAATAAAATCTACTGGAATTTTCCAGCTAATGTTAAGATATGTTTTTTTTTTTTTTTTTTTTTTTTTTTTTAAATAACATACTATTTCCTAGAAAAAAATTCCTTTTGTAAAAAAAAAAAAAAAGCGTAACAAAACATTTAAGATATTTTATATCTAAAAAGTAATATAACAAGGAATTCTGTGAGTGGATTTTTCTGCTGTTTGTAAACGTTTTATGAAAAGAAAAAAAATGAAGTTTCAGAACATTTTTTCTTTTCATTTTCTCATATTTCACATGATTGTACGATGAAAAGTAACAACAACAACAACAACAAAAATAAATAAATAAAACAAAAGATACCTGCTCTAATTTTAAACTATTTTTTCAAACACTAAAAAATTTTTATAAATAAAGTAATTAGATCAATAGTTTTGCAAGCTCAGCGTATTTTTAGTGTTGTTTCATATTTTTATAGTTCTAAGATAAACCTTTAAGCAATAAAATAAATAGAACATGTATATATATATATATATATATATATACATAATTTTATCTTTATGGTAATAAAAATAATTTTGATTTTTGTTTTTTATATATGAGTTTACAGATTGTGAAATGACACTGAATAAAAATTATTTGACTGATGTAGACTGTGATCAGTTTATAAATAAATTCTCAGAAATGTCTACTATAACGCATACTATATTCATACATTCATATTAAAAGAAATGGTCTCTGCCGATCACTCAGCAAAGCCCAAAATCAAATGCCCTACCTACTAGGTTAACCAACCTCCGACTCGATACATTTAGCTTCGTCTAATCTCTTGTTTATTCTATTAGTGTTAGTTTCATACTTTAGTTTTCATGCTATTCCATACTAATTTCTTTGCAATAATCTTAATAATGCACGTTTATGCAAAATTTTCGCGTATTCTTCCATGATATGAAAATCGAAATTTGAATAGAGTACAAAGTTTTCGAAGTAAAATAATCATAGCTGATAATAATAATAATAATAATAATAATAATAATAATTACTATTATTACTATTATTATTATTAATATCATGATAATAATATTTTATATCAACAATATCAACAATATCAATTATATCTATATAATATATAGTTGATGTAATATATTATATCAACAATAATAATAATAACGTAAAAGTAATTATTATTATTATTATTATTAGTTAATAGTATTACAACGGATATTTTAAAACTGACCCGACATCTTTACGATAAAATAATGCTCACACGTAAAATTTTGCCCCAAAAAAATGCAATTTTTGAAGCAATTACGCATGGAATTTTTAAAATATTATATTCATAGTCATGACGTTCATAAACAGAATTATGAGTAATATTTTAATAGTGACAAAATATCTTTTTCCTAAAACTAAACCTTTTAATGCGCATGTAGGCGAAATTTTACCTTTTATCCCATGTTAAGAAAATTGTAAATTTTCAATGGTTCACGAAGTTTACAAATTAGAAATAACATTATAAAGTAAGTAATCGTAAGCAAAGTGGATTACAGTCAGTGATCGGCAAAAATAATTATTCCTTAAAGTTTCCATGAGTGTTACCCTGACTGTGAAATTTTGAATAAAGTACAAAGTTTTCAAAATAAAATATTCATAGTTAATAGCATTGATAATAATATTTATCATTATTTATTATAAGTTTAATCCGCATTATAATTTGTAGTAGTAGTTAATAATATTAATAAAGACAGTTATTTATTATAAGTTTAATCCGCATTATAATTTGTAGTAGTAGTTAATAATATTAATAAATTATTAATATTATACAATATTAATACAGTCAATATTGACAGTCAATATTGACAGTCAATATTGACAGTTAATATTGACAGTTAATATTGACAGTTAATATTGACAGTTAATATAGTCAATATTGACAGTTAATAGTATCATAGGGATATTTTAAAGCTGACCCGAAATCTTTGCGATAAAAATATTGTTTATAGTGCACATTTATGCAAAAATTTTCTCTACTGTTAAATACTAAAAAAATATAACAAACAAGAATTTTCAAAAAAAATACAAATGGAATGTTTAAAGTACTATTCATAGTCAATGACGTTTATAACAGCATTATAAGTAATACTTTATAATCTTTTTAGTAAACTAAACCTTATAATGTGCGTTTATGCAAACATTGTGAAACCTATTAAGAAAATCAAAATTTGGATTACTTTACGATGTTTTCAATGAATAATAATCATAGTTAATAATATTAGTAATAATATATATTATTTATTAAAACTCTATAATGCGCACTTTTGCGAAATTTCGCCTTTTTCTCTCATTTTAAGAAAATTGTAAATTATGAATGATATAAGAAGTCTCCAAATTCGAAAAGACATTATAAAGTAGTATATAAAGTAAGTAACCACAAGTAAAAATTACAGTCAGTTACTGGAAAAAAAATTGTTCCAGTTATGACCATAAAAATAGTTATGCCGTTAAGTTACCATGACTGTTTTATCATACAAGAGAAGTAAGTAACCATTAACATGTAAGTAACCATGGTCAACACTCTAAATTTTACAGCAATTTCTTGCAAATAACGGTACTGTACTTTTTGTCAAAGAAGGGAGCTGGCTGTAAAATTTAACTGTCAACTCCCCAAGTTTTACTAAAATTTCTTATAGTAAATAAGAATTAACGAACAAATAAATATGGAATTTTAGTACTTAATAAACTGTATTTATATCTCACAAAAACCAATGTAGGTTAGAGCACAATGTTGTTTAAAATATCATCGATTTGTGTTCAAGTTATAAATAAGAATTATTGGTTTGGATTAAAGTAAACTTTCCGTAATAGTGAATGAATAAATAAATTACTATTACGAATTCCAAGAGTATGCTACTTTTTCGAAATGATTTCTGTAATTATATTTAGTTGTTTAGTGTTTTTCGTGAACATTTTGAGTGAAAATCCTAACTTAGAATAGTTTACATATTACCTTTTTCATTAATGGGAAAAGGTACAGGCATTATGAAACAAAAGATCTGATATATATATATATATTATTTTAACTTTGTTTATATAATTTTATAATTTTTCATGCTATCTTTTGACACATATTGAATTGATTTACCTTATCAAATCAAAATAAATGAATCATTGAAACAATTATCAGAAGGTTTGAAGACAAACATTTGATTTAAAATAAATTTAATTTCAAATTGTTCATATTATTAAAAAATTCTTAAGTAAGGATTTAATTAGAAAAAATTATATTATTTATTTTATTTTATTTTATTTTATTTATTTATTATTATTATTTTATTTATTTATTTATTGCCGAAACGTCAGAGGAGGCCCTCTGTTGAGACTCAAAACGGTTTTGGGCTGTGTCTGTCTGTCTATCTGTCTGTTTGTCTGTCGCGCGATAGCGGCCGCAAAAATAGCGCTATTGACTTGAAATTTGGTACACATGTTCATGAGCCCCACGAAATCAGCTGTATAGTTTTTGGTATGTACTCCATTTGTAGTTCGTATACAGGGACACGCCAAAGTTTTTCTTATCATTACGGCCTATGGGAGGAATTTGTATGTATCGCGATAGCGGCCGCAAAAATAGTGCTATTGACTTGAAATTTGGTACACGTGTTCATGGGCCCAACGAAATCAGCTGTATAGTTTTTGGTATGTACTCCATTTGTAGTTCGTATACAGGGACACGCCAAAGTTTTTCTTATCATTACGGCCTATGGGAGGAATTTGTATGTATCACGATAGCGGCCACAAAAATCACGCTATTGACTTGCAATTTGGTACACGTGTTCATAAGCCCAACGGAATCAGCTATATAGTTTTAGGTGTGTATTCCATTTGTAGTTCGTGTACAGAGATACGCCAAAGATTTTCTATCATTACGGCCTATGGGAAGAATCTGTATGTACCGCGATAGCCGCCGCATAAATCAAGCTATTGACATCAATTTTTGCCGAAACGTCAGTGGAGGCCCTCTGTTGAGACTCAAAAGGATTTTGGGTTCCGTCGGTCCGTCGGTCCGTCTGTCTGTCTGTTTGTCTGTCGCGCGATAGCGGACGCAAAAATAGCGCTATAGACTTGAAATTTGGTACACGTGTTCATGAGCCCAACGAAATCAGCTGTATAGTTTTTGGTATGTACTCCATTTGTAGTTCGTATACAGAGACACGAGAAGGTTTTTCTTATCATTACGGCCTATGGGAGGAATTTGTATGTATCGCGATAGCGGCCGCAAAAATAACGCTATAGACTTGCAATTTGGTGCACGTGTTCATAAGCCCAACGAAATCAGCTGTATAGTTTTTGGTATGTACTCCAATTGTAGTTCGTATACAGGGACACGCCAAAGTTTTTCTTATCATTACGGCCTATGGGAGGAATTTGTATGTATCGCGATAGCGGCCGCAAAAATAGCGCTATTGACTTGAAATTTGGTACACGTGTTCATGAGCCCAACGAAAGCAGCTGTATAGTTTTTGGTATGTACTCCATTTGTAATTCGTATACAGGGACACGCCAAAGTTTTTCTTATCATTACGGCCTATGGGAGGAATTTGTATGTATCACGATAGCGGCCACAAAAATCACGCTATTGACTTGCAATTTGGTACACGTGTTCATGTGCCCCACGAAATCAGCTGTATAGTTTTGGGTGTGTATTCCATTTGTAATTCGTGTACAGGGATAATGACAAAGTTTTTCTTATCATTACGGCCTATGGGAGGAATTTGTATGTACCGCCATAGCAGCCACAAAAATCACGCTTTCGACTTGCAATTTGGTAAACATGTTCATAAGCTCAACGGAATCAGCTGTATAGTTTTAGGTGTGTATTCCATTTGTAGTTCGTGTACAGGGACACGCCAAAGATTTTCTATAATTACGGCCTAAGGGAAGCATCTGTATGTACCGCGATAGCCGCCGCAAAAATCAAGTTATTGACATCAATTTTTGCCGAAACGTCAGTGGAGGCCCTCTGTTGAGACTCAAAAGGATTTTGTGTTCCGTCGGTCCGTCCGTCTGTCTGTCTGTCTGTCGTGCGATAGCGGCCGTAAAAACCACGCTATTGACTTGAAACTTTGTACACATGTGCATGATCCCCACGAAATTAGCTGTATAGTTTTGGGTGTGCATTCCATTTGTAGTTCGTGTACAGGGACACGCCAAAGTTTTTTTTATCATTACGGCCTATGCGAAGAATTTGTATGTACCGCGATAGCGCTCCATAAATAACGCTATAGACTTGCAATTTGGTACACATATTCACGAGCCCAACGGAATTAGCTGTATAGTGTTAGGTGTGTATTCCCTTTGTTGTTCGTGTGCAGGGACACGCCAAAATTTTTCTTATCCTTACGGCCTATGGTGAGAATTGGTATGTACCGCAATAGCGGCCGCAAAAATCCTTCGATTGACTTGCAAATTGGCGCACACATTCCAGCTTTCCATATAAGTAGCTGTATAATTTTCATTGCTATATTTTTTATAAACTGTGTACAGGGACACGCCAAAATTCTTAACATTACGGCGTATGGGGTGAATTTCGTTTAAACGCATTTTAATATCATTACTTTGCAATGAAGAAAATGAAACTAGAGTACGTGAGTAAGATGCTTAAACTTATGTTGCTTGAAGAAAATATGTGCTCTTAAGCTTTCTAATTAATGTACAGGACCTTACAAAAGTGTTCTGACAATGTCACTTAGTCATCCAAACGATGTTAAATTTGGAACAATTATTAATTTTAAACGCAAAATAAGCTGAATAGTTTTTACTGGTGTATACAATGTTTATGGTTCGTTTACAAAGACACACGAAATAATTTCGTAACATTAGAGCCTATGGACGAATTTTTAATTTAAGCGCGCACTTTATTACGTTTATGCTGAATTGAACTTAATAAAGTTAACATACATTATAAAGATGCTTAAAATCATGTTTACTCTAAAAAAAGGTTATGTATAAATAATTTATGGGACAACACAAAATAATTCCGAGTATGTAATGTAATCATCCAAATGATGTCAAATTAGTTTGAAAGATTAATGAGTTATAATTAATTAGATTTATTCTTATTATTGGCGTTTATAATGACTGTGGCTACTTTTCCGGGATACATAAAGGAATTTCGTACTTTTATGGTGTATAGTCGGTATTTCTTAAAAGTGTATTTTAACATGGTTACACCCCATCAAATATAATGAAATTTTATTAGAATTTTAAAAGCCTGTTTTCATGTTGAAAATTGTGGGCATAGAATTTATAATTAGTTTAAAGGTTACGCAAAATATTTCCGATATGCTATGTATTTTTTTTTTTGTATGAAATTCGGTATTTATGAATTTCCGGGAAATAATACAAGACCGTCGTTTAATAAGAATGCATATTGTTGCGTACTTGGGGGTTTGTAAGTTGTCCGAGATTGAAAGGCGAAACTTGCAAAAATTCAGTGATTTAATCACAGAAAGTTCCAGAAGAATACAGGTCTATAAACCAAGTATCAGCTTCAATTCAACCAGTAAACATAGCTTAAACAACAGCCGTTAACAGCAAAACAACAGTACATACTGTTTAGCAATATCACATAAAGCAAGTCTCATTCAAAGAGGCTCCAAGCAAAGCATTTGACGAAACCGACACAGATCTGAGATTGGAAGCCTTGGCCCTAATAAGGATTTTCTCGCCAAGGTTGCCAAAAAAATCGCCAAGGAGGGAAACAGTCGCCAAATTTGGCGCCAAATCCATTTCTTCCCTTATTGGAGCTTTTCAATTCGTTTTTAAAGGAAAATTAGGCTATTTTAACGCTAAAACGACTAGAAATGCACAAAATTAGCATTCTATCGACTTACTAAGCCTCTTTGAAAAAATTTATACAAAAATAAATGCAATTATTTACAATTCCGTAACACTTTATATGATATACAAATAGGTTTAGAAAGAGAGATACAGCGGGGGGTTGAGGGGGGGCGGCAGCCCCCCTCAGGAATGTATATGATTATGGTAATAAGTCGATCGAATCAATATATACTATTATATAATAAGAAATAAATAAAAATGACCTATTGAAAAATGTCTGATGCAAATAGGACGTTGAGGCTCCTGATCTGCAGATCCACTAGTTCTTTTTTTCATATAAATATTTTCTAGCACTATCATTTTTTGTTTACATTTTTATCAGCAAACATTTTTAAAATTATATTTATGTAGCTGCATTAACACATTTCTAAGAAAAAGTTGTTACATTTTATTACTTCCACATACTTTTACTTTACTTTTACTTATGGAAGTTTAAACTTCACTATGACGTTTTAAACTAAAAATGATTTGAATAATATATTGATTACTTTCATTTTTAGCGATATTTGGTCGATAACAAAAATTCTTCAACAAAGTTTCTCTATCAGTAAGTTCCATATTTTACACCCTTCGGTTTTACACTTCTACATTTTTAAATACAGGGGGTTCAGAATTTATCGTTTATTTATTTATTTATTTTCATATTCATTTCTCATAACCAAAATCTCAATTAATTGCCGAAACGTCAGTGGAGGCCCTCTGTTGAGACTCAAAACGGTTTTGGGCTGTCTCTGTCTGTCTGTCTTTCTGTCTGTCTGTCTGTCGCGCGATAGCGGCCGCAAAAATAGCGCTATTGACTTGAAATTTGGTACACATGTTAATGAGCCCTACGAAATAGGCTGTATAGTTTTTGGTATGTATTCCATTTGTAGTTCGTATACAGGGACACGCCAAAGTTTTTCGTATCATTACGGCCTATGGGAGGAATTTGTATGTATCGCTATAGCGACCGCAAAAATCACGCTATTGACTTGCAATTTGGTACACATGTTCATGAGCCCCACGAAATCAGCTGTATGGTTTCGGGTGTGTATTCCTTTTGTAATTCGTGTACAGGGACACGCCAAAGTTTTCCTTACCATTACGGCCTATGGGAGGAATGTGTATGTACCGTGGTAGCGGCCACAAAAATCACGCTATTAAACATGCAACTTGGTACACATGTTCATGAGCCCAACGGAATCAGCTGTATAGTTTTAGGTGTCTATTCCATTTGTAGTTCGTGTACAGGGACACGCCAAAGTGTTTCTATCATTACGGCTTATGGTAAGAATCTGTATATACCGCGATAACGGCCACAAAAATCAAGCTATTGACTTCCAATTTTTGCCGAAACGTCAGTGGAGGCCCTCTGTTGAGACTCAAAAGGATTTTGGGTGCCGTCTGTCCGTCTGTCTGTCTGGTGATAGCGGCCGCAAAAATCACGCTATTGACTTAAAATTTGGCACACATGTTCATGATCCCCACGAAATTAGCTGTAGAGTTTTGAGTATGCATTCCATTTGTAGTTCGTGTACAGAGACATGCCAAACTTTTTCTTATTATTACGGCCTATGGGAAGAATTTCTATGTACCGCTATAGCGGCCCCAAAAATCACACTATTTACTGCAAATTTGGTACACATGTTCATGAGCTCAACAGAAATAACTGTATAGTGTTAGGCGTGTATTCCATTTGTCGTTCGTGTACAGGGACACGCCAAAGTGTTTCTTATCACTAGTGGATCTGCAGATCAGGAGCCTCAACGTCCTATTTACATCAGACATTATTGAATAGGTCATTTTTATTTATTCCTTAATATAATAGTATATATTGATTCGATTGACTTGTTACCATAATCAGATACATTCCTGAGGGGGCTGCCGCCCCCCTCAATCCCCTGCTCTATCTCTCTTTGTATACTTATCTGTATATCATGTAGATACGGAATTGTGAATAATTGTATTTACTTTTGCATAAATTCTTTCAACGAGTCTTAGTAAGTTGATAAAATGCTAATTTTCTGCATGTCTAGTCATTTTAGTGTTAAAATAGCCTAATTTTTCCTTAAAAACGCATTAAAAATGTCGAAGAAGGGAAGAAATGGATTTGTCGCCAAATATGGCGACTGTTTCCCTCCTTGGCGATTTTTTGGCGACCTTGGCGAGAAAATCCGTTTTAGGGATATACCAAATATAATCTAATCTCATTGGCTGATGAGATACGAGAACTTTCCAGGACAGCCTGGGTGCGATAGAAAAGCATAAAAGGAGCATTTTTATCGCCGAGGTGGTCAGTCTCAGATCTGTGTCAGTTTCGTCAAATGCTTGCTTTGCTTTGAGCCACTTTGAATGAGACTTGCTTTATGTGTTATTGATAAAGAGTTTGTGCTGTTGTTGTGCTGTTAACGGCTGTTGTTTAATCTGTGTTTACTGGTTGAATTGAAGCTGATACTTGGTTTATAGACCTGCATTTTTCTGGAAATTTCTTTGAATAAATCACTGAATTATTACAAGTTTCGCCTTTCATTGTCGGACAATTTACTAACCCCCAAGTACGCAACAATATGTATTCTTAATAAACGACGGTCTTGTATTATTTCCCTGAAATTCATAAATACCAAATTTCATAACTACCAAATTTCATACAAAAAAAAAAAAAAAAAATACATAGCATATGGGAAATATTTTGCGTAACCTTTAAATTAATTACCAATTCTATACCCACAATTTTCAACAGGAAAAAATTCTTTTAAAATTCTAATAAAATTCCATTATATTTGTTGGCGTGTAGTGTAACCATGTTAAAATACACTTAAGAAACACGGACTATAGACCGTAATAGTACGAAAATCTTTTATGTATCCCGGAAAAGTAGCCACAGTCATTATAAACGCCAATATTAAGAATAAACCTAATTAATTATAACTCATTAATTTTTCAAATTAATTTGACATTATTTGAATGATTACAGTACATACACGTAATTATTTTGTGTGGTCCCATTAATTATTAGTCGATACATACGCTTTTTTAAGAGTAAACATGATTTTAAGCATATTTACAATGTATGTTAATTTTATTCATTTCAATTCAGCATAAACGCATTAAAGTGCGCGCTTAAATAAAAATTTGTCCATAGGCTCCAATGTTACGAAATTTTTTTGTGTGTCTCTGTAAACGAACCATAAACATTGTATACACCAGTAAAAACTACTCAGCTTATTTTGCATTTAAAATTAATAATTGTTCCAAATTTAACATCGTTCGCATGACTACGTGACATTGTCAGAACAATTTGTATCGTCTTGTACATTAATTGGGAAACTTAAGAGAACATATTTTCTTCAAACAACATAAGTTTAAGCATCTTACTCACTTACGCTAGTTTCTTTTTCTTGATTGCAAAGTAATGATATTAAAATATGTTTAAACAAAATTCACCCCATACGCCGTAATGTTAAGAATTTTGGCGTGTCCCTGTACACAGTTTATAAACAATATAGCAATAAAAATTATACAGCTACTTATATGGAAAGCTGGAAAGTGTGCGCCAATTTGCAAGTCAATCGAAGGATTTTTGCGGCCGCTATTGGGGTACCTACAAATTCTTCCCATAGACCGTAATGATAAGAAACACTTTGGCGTGTCCCTGTACACGAACGACAAATGGAATACACGCCTAACACTATACAGTTATTTCTGTTGAGCTCATGAACATGTGAACCAAATTTGCAGTAAATAGTGTGATTTTTGGGGCCGCTATCGCGGTACATACAAATTCTTCCCATAGGCCGTAATAATAAGAAAAAGTTTGGCATGTCTCTGTACACGAACTACAAATGGAATGCATACTCAAAACTCTACAGCTAATTTCGTGGGGATCATGAACATGCGTTTTTTCAAGTCAATAGCGTGATTTTTGCGGCCGCTATCACCAGACAGACAGACGGACAGACGGCACCCAAAATCCTTTTGAGTCTCAACAGAGGGCCTCCACTGACGTTTCGGCAAAAATTGGAAGTCAATAGCTTGATTTTTGTGGCCGCTATCGCGGTACATACAGATTCTTACCATAAGCCGTAATGATAGAAACACTTTGGCGTACACGAACTACAGAAACACTTGTGCCTGTACACGAACTACAAATGGAATAGACACCTAAAACTATACAGCTGATTCCGTTGGGCTCATGAACATGTGTACCAAGTTGCATGTTTAATAGCGTGATTTTTGTGGCCGCTACCGCGGTACATACACATTCCTCTCATAGGCCGTAATGGTAAGGAAAACTTTGGCGTGTCCCTGTACACGAATTACAAAAGGAATACACACCCGAAACCATACAGCTGATTTCGTGGGGCTCATGATCATGTGTACCAAATTGCAAGTCAATAGCGTGATTTTTGCGGTCGCTATAGCGATACATACGAATTCCTCCCATAGGCCGTAATGATACGAAAAACTTTGGCGTGTCCCTGTATACGAACTACAAATGGAATACATACCAAAAACTATACAGCCTATTTCGTAGGGCTCATTAACATGTGTACCAAATTTAAAGTCAATAGCGCTATTTTTGCGGCCGCTATCGCGCGACAGACAGACAGACAGACAGACACAGCCCAAAACCGTTTTGAGTCTCAACAGAGGGCCTCCACTGACGTTTCGGCAATTACGGTCTATGGGAAGAATTTGTAGGTACCCCAATAGCGGCCGCAAAAATCCTTCGATTGACTTGCAAATTGGCGCACACTTTCCAGCTTTGCATATAAGTAGCTGTATAATTTTTATTGCTATATTGTTTATAAACTGTGTACAGGGACACGCCAAAATTCTTAATATTACGGCGTATGGGGTGAATTTCGTTTAAACATATTTTAATATCATTACTTTGCAATCAAGAAAAAGAAACTAGCGTAAGTGAGTAAGATGCTTAAACTTATGTTGTTTGAAGAAAATATGTGCTCTTAAGTTTCCCAATTAATGTACAAGACGATACAAAAGTGTTCTGATAATGTCACGTAGTCATGCGAACGATGTTAAATTTGGAACAATTATTAATTTTAAATGCAAAATAAGCTGAGTAGTTTTTACTGGTGTATACAATGTTTATGGTTCGTTTACAGAGACACACAAAAAATTTCGTAACATTGGAGCCTATGGACAAATTTTTATTTAAGCGCGCACTTTAATGCGTTTATGCTGAATTGAAATGAATAAAATTACATACATTGTAAAGATGATTAAAATCATGTTTACTCTTAAAAAAGCGTATGTATCGACTAATAATTAATGGGACCACACAAAATAATTACGAGTATGTACTGTAATCATCCAAATAATGTCAAATTAATTTGAAAAATTAATGAGTTATAATTAATTAGGTTTATTCTTAATATTGGCGTTTATAATGACTGTGGCTACTTTTCCGGGTTACATAAAAGAATTTCGTACTATTACGGTCTATAGTCGGTGTTTCTTAAGTGTATTTTAACATGGTTACACTACACGCCATCAAATATAATGAAATTTTATTAGAATTTTAAAAGAATTTTTTCCTGTTGAAAATTGTGGGTATAGAATTGGTAATTAATTTAAAGGTTACGCAAAATATTTCCCATATGCTATGTAATTTTTTTTTTTTTTTTTTTTGTATGAAATTTGGTAGTTATGAAATTTGGTATTTATGAATTTCAGGGAAATAATACAAGACCGTCGTTTTTTAAGAATACATATTGTTGCGTACTTGGGGGTTAGTAAATTGTCCGACAATGAAAGGCGAAACTTGTAATAATTCAGTGATTTATTCAAAGAAAGTTCCAGAAAAATGCAGGTCTATAAACCAAGTATCAGCTTCAATTCAACCAGTAAACACAGATTAAACAACAGCCGTTAACAGCACAACAACAGCACAAACTCTTTATCAATAACACATAAAGCAAGTCTCATTCAAAGTGGCTCAAAGCAAAGCAAGCATTTGACGAAACTGACACAGATCTGAGACTGACCACCTCGGCGATAAAAATGCTCCTTTTATGCTTTTCTATCGAACCCAGGCTGTCCTGGAAAGTTCTCGTATCTCATCAGCCAATGAGATTAGATTATATTTGGTATATCCCTAATAAGGATTTTCTCGCCAAGGTCGCCAAAAAATCGCCAAGGAGGGAAACAGTCGCCATATTTGGCGACAAATCCATTTCTTCCCTTCTTCGACCTTTTTAATGCGTTTTTAAGGAAAAATTAGGCTATTTAACACTAAAATGACTAGACATGCAGAAAATTAGCATTTTATCAACTTACTATGCCTCGTTGAAAGAATTTATGCAAAAGTAAATACAATTATTCAGAATTCCATATCTACATGATATACAGATAAGTATACAAAGAGAGATAGAGCAGGGGGTTGAGGGGGGCGGCAGCCCCCTCAGGAATGTATCTGATTATGGTAACAAGTGTATCGAATCGATATATACTATTATATAATAAGGAATAAATAAAAATGACCTATTCAATAATGTCTGATGTAAATAGGACGTTGAGGCTCCTGATCTGCAGATCCACTAGTATAATATATATATGTGTATGTATGTAATATCACATTCCATAATTTCATTTGTTAATTTATTTAGTAATAAGTAAGTGTTTAACTATAACGATTTATTTATTTATTTATTTTTATTTTTAATTTATTTATTTGCATATAAATATTTTCTAGCACTGTCATTCCTTCTGTTTACATTTTTATCAGCATACATTTAAAAAATTATCTTTATGTAGCTGCATTAACACTTTTCTAAGAAAGACTTGTTCAATATTATTACTTCCATATACTTTTACTAACACTTTTTATATTTTTTACTTATTTTTAATTTTATAATATTGCTTTAAAGTAATATATATATATATGCGTGTGTGTGCATATTAGGGTGGTCCTTAAAAACTAACATTTAAACTTTTGTATGGAGCACCCACTTATTTTGTTCTATGTATAAAATAATGACTTCTACAAGAATTTCAAAATTTTAAAATAAGTTTTAAGGGTGGCTACCGAGGTTTGAAAAAATTTAAATTTCACATATTTTGTAATTTCATTATAAATTATTATATTTTAATTACGTTAAAAATCGAGACAATATACATCAAAATATTCAATTTAAAATATTAAAATACACATAACATAAATTTAAACATTTCGAGCCTTATTTTAGGCTCCTCATCAGTATCCCCCCCCCCTCTTTTCGTGTACAGGGGTTATTTATAATATTCCATGTAAATCTTGCAGTTCATTTTATATTGGTGAAACTGGCCGTTCCCTTCATACTCGAATTCTCGAACATAAAAGAAATTCGTTCTAAAATAGTGCAGCAGGACACAGAAAACCACCATCTACATGATTTTAACAATGCTAAAATAATCGTATCTAAATCTTCAAATTATCATTCAAGAATTTTCCTGGAAGGATGGTATACGGAACAGAGTTTTCCACCACTTAATGAGGCATTCAGAAGTCCTGCTGAATATGCTGTACTTTCTTAAAGGAAATTTTTTGTTCTTGTTAGTGTTTACTTTTGATGCATTTTATTGATGCGGAGTCTATAATAAGGCTCGAATCGTTTAAATTTATGTTATTTGAATATTAATATTTTAAATTAAATATTTTAATGTATATTGTCTCGAGTTTTTTATGTAAATAAAATATAACAAATTACAATAAAATTACAAAATATGTCAAATTTGTCCATTCTTAATTTTTTCAAACCTCGGTAGCCATTCTTAAAACTTGTTTTAAAATTTTGAAATTTTTTGGGAAGTCTTTATTTTATACATAGAACAAAATAAGCGGGTGCCCCACACAAAAAAATAAATGTTAATTTTTAAGGACCACCCTAGTGTATATATATATTTATATATTAAGCATGCTTGTATAATGAATTATAAGATGTATTTTTTTTTTCATGATTTCACACAAAATTCAACTGAAATTATGAGTTTTGCAACTAAACCAGACGTGATAGAGCTTTCCTACATTCTTTTGTGGTTTCATCGAGTAAAAATAACTGTTAAAAAAATACTGTGCAGATTTTTGGTTGCAGACCTGTGTAACCAATACGTTTTAATTATAATAGTTTACTTATTTTTATTTATTTATTTATTTATTTTATTTATTTTATTTATTTATTTATTTATTTATTTTTGCAAAAATTGTAATTATTATTTTAATCGATGCAAATAAGAAATGCAGAAAATTTTCATAATTACGTAAATAAAATTAATGAAATATCCTGATTTTTCTATTTCTGTCTATGTGAAATACACTTTTAAAAGAAATTTTTTTAAAGTCCTTTATTTGTCAGTTTTAGGAGTTGTAAATTTAATGCATTTAATGGCGTTTCTAATACAAATTTTCGGCAACATTTGAAATCTCTCTCTCTACCTGTCTGTATCTTTGTTTATATTCATAAACTAATTTGAAATATGTGAATTTTTATCATAATATGCTTTAAAATAATAAAAAATTTCGAATTATATTTTTATAAAGAAATCAAATTATACATTTATATTACCATAATATAAAAAAATTTTTGGCTGAATACAAAGTTATAAAATTGTTTATTTATGTAAATACATAGTTTGCTTATTTTTATTTTTTAAATAAAAATTTTTCATAATAATTCCGAATTGTTAATTATTTCATTTTTATAAATAATCTCTTGATACCAGAAGAATGTGACTAACTACAAATCTACAAATATGCACTAAAATCATTTATATTATTTTCAAACATAAGTACAAAATAAATATGTGGTTTAAAAGTTCTAAGCCATTTGTCAAGTCTAGGAATTGCATGTTTAGAATTTGATGACATTTACTATCTAAAACATGACAGGCACTTGGTTCTCTACAAAATTTTTGATTAATGATCACATGTTTCATAAATTATTTTGAGTTGAGAAGGAAAATATTTAGTCTTTCTCATAAAAAAGGCAACATAATTTTTTAAATACATTTTTTAAGTAACGTTTGCATAGATATAACCTTTTGACATTTTAAAAAGCTATCCATACATGTATTACATTTTAGAAGTAGAGTAATATCTTTTTAATTTTTCCGAAACATTTTATTCAGACGTATGATTATGATAATAATAACAGTAGACTTGGCGTTGGAATATTAAAACTCAAATAAACTACTACGTCAGAAACGCCAAAAGAAAAAATTTTGCGATGCATACAGCTGTTTCGGTAGCCTTAAGCGTACCGTCTTCAGTGCAAAAAGAATTCTGAATCTGGAGAAGTGCTCGTATATATAAGAGAGGGATCGAATAATTCGGTCCCTCTCTTATATATACGAGCACTTCTCCAGATTCAGAATTCTTTTTGCACTGAAGACGGTACGCTTAACGGCCTTGTTAACTTACCGTCGCCGGAAGCTCGAGCGAATGTTAGTCTATGGGGAAATTTTCTTTACAAATAACTTATTAACTAATACATATTTTTAAATTCTGTTTTCCACATTCAGAAAATTCCCAACTGATAAATTGACGGACCTTTTTTAAAAATGTATTTTTTCAATTTTTAATATTTTATTTTCAAATTGCAAAATGAAAAAATTTCACATATTGAAAATTCGTATTTTGCAGCTTCAAAATAAAGTATAAAAAAATAAAAAAATATTTTTTTAAAAAAGGTCCGTCCATTTAACAGCTGGGAATTTTCAGAATATGAAAACAGAATATAAAAATATGTATTAGTTCATAAGTTATTTGTAAAGAAAAATTTCCCATAGAATAACATTAGTTTCGGCTTCCGGCGGCGGTGAGTGAAGCGAGCCTTAAAGCTACTGAAACAGCTGTATGCATCGCAATTTTTACTTTCCGAACACTATAGTGAGGAAAGTATTGTAATCATGTCAAAAATCCGAATTCGAGATATTGATGTTTCTATACGTTTTGAGGTCCCCTGAGTCCGTTTTCACTATTTTTACGATGATGTATGTATGTGTGTGTGTATGTGTGTATGTGTGTATGTGTGTATGTGTGTATGTGTGTATGTCTGTGGGTGAACACGCTAGCGTCTAAACGCTTCGTTCGATTAACCTGAAAGTTGGTACGCATAATGTAAGTCACCATAGTACGAACCCTATAGATTTTGGTGAATCTAGCACTTATAGTTTTTTTACAGGGACACAAAGAAAAATTCTTTATCATTATGGCCTATGGGAGCAAAATCTTAAAAGTGCGATAGCATCTAAACGCCTTATTCAATTGAGCAAAAATTTTATACACATATTATAGATCACAAATACTCAATCTGTATAGATTTTGGAGAATCTAGCACTTATAGTTTTTTTACAGGGACACAAAGAAGAATTCTTTATCATTATGGCCTATGGGAGCAAAATCTTAAAAGTGCGATAGCATCTAAACGCCTTATTCAATTGAGCAAAGATTTTATACACATATTATAGATCACAAATACTCAATCTGTATAGATTTTGGAGAATCTAGCACTTATAGTTTTTTTACAGGGACACAAAGAAAAATTCTTTATCATTATGCCTAAGGGGCCAAATTTTTAAAAATGTGATAGTGTCTAAACGCCTTATTAATCCGAGCAAAAAAATTGTACACATGTTATAAATCACAGTTGAACTAACTGTATAGATTTTGGTGAATCTAGCACTTACAGTTTTTTACAGGGACACAAAGAAAAATTCTTTATCATTATGGCCTATGGGACTAAATTTTTAAAAGTACAATAGCATCTAAACGCCTTATTGAATTCAGCTGAAAATTTATATGAGTATTATAAATCACTGTTGCACTAACTATAAGCATTTTGGTGAATCTGACATTTATAGGTTTTTACAGGGACACAACGAAAATTTCTTTGTCATTATGATCTATGGGCTCAAAGTTCAGTAGCGTTATATAAAACAACGTGTAATAGATGGAGAAAAATACTCAAACACTCTATTATGGTTTTCTCTCTTTTGTTTGTTTAACAACTACTCTTTCTTTACTTTATCTACAAAACTGTTAATTACTCAATGTTCGGAAAGTCGAGTGGAGTCACTCCAGATTTTTTTTTTTTTTTTTGGCGTTTCTGATGTAGTAGTTTATTTGAGTTTTAGTATGATTATGATATTATATTCTAGAGTACAAAAATTAAATGATATTGAAAAGTTTTAAATATAAAAATAACTTACATACAGGAGCAGACATTCTTTAACATTGAGATAATTTCAGCAGAGAATAGAGAAGAAAAGTGATAAATGTGTCACAGTAGATTAATTTTATTTTATTTATATATTTATATTTTGTAAGATTCCGAATTAATTTATTTGGCTGAAAATGTTGTGATAATTATTTTCTTTATTTGATTAGATGAAAAATTTATAAAAAATTGTTTAGAAAGTGTCAGGTTTAAAGTAAAACGTGATTTTATTTATTTTAGACTACTTAATCCCAAGCATGAGGATCAATGGAGCATTTAAGGTTATGAATGGGCTTTAAGATTAAATTCATTGAAAAAGTGAGGGAATACTTTGAAAAAATTACATATGAATTATAGAATAAGCATATTAAGATTCGGAAAATGGTAAAACGTATCAACCATATTTTTATCTATCGATATTTATAAGAACGCATTAGCTAGCAAAAGTTGTCTCGGAGGTCTACAACATTTATTGCTATCTAGAGGTAAACGATCAAAATAAAACGTCAACTGTTTGGTTCTTCATAATTTGATTTTAACGGCAGCAACAATGCCAAATAACAGTCATTTGGAGATACAGGTCAGAGTAAATGAAAACGCATGCTGCTTCTGAAGCACAATGGCAAAAAAACGACTAAATAATATCACCATCAGCGCTCTCGGTTTTATTTTGTGGCTGTAATAACTATTTTACAATGCCTTTGATGTTCAAGACACTGACATTTAATGCGTAAGGGGAAAAACTTAAAACCATTTGCTTTTTTATGAAGAAGTTATGTTAAAATTTGTTTTATCTTTCAAATATAATTCAACTTGCCCAGCATAATTAGCTACGTATATATATATATATATATATATATATATATATATATATATACAACACACACACACACACACACATATATATATAATTTGAATAATTTAATTCCTTTACAACACTCAGCAAATGAAAGATAGATGAAAATACCAACATATGAAATTTTAAATGAGATGTATTTCGAATAAAATTAATATGTATATACATTCATTGGCATGTATGGGTATTCCTGTTCATTAAAGCGTAAGAATTGTGGAATTTTTGTAATTCTTTTTAATAGTTCTCGATACATGTAATTTGAATGTGGTTAAATTTTGCATATTATCATAGATATCTTGCATTCTGCGTTTTTTTTTTTTTTTTTTTTTTTTTTTTTACATTATATATGTATTTGGCTATATATATATATATATAATAATAATAATAATAATAATAATTTTTTATTCGTTTATATAAGAAGATACATTACCTCTTGTTCAACAGTTTCACAAATTTATTTTCATATTCAGATTCGTCATGAAGGTTTATTTTATTTTATTTTTTTCTCTTCTTAGTATTTATATCACTTTCTTCTAAGATGATAATTAACGACATCCTAAATATAATTTTTAATTAAAATATCTAACAGGAAGTTAATTGCTTCATATATTTAAGATGATGAACTTAGAAGAAAGAAAAATACACATCTTCATGGTGACGTTAAGGAGATCCATTATTTACTGTGACATGTGGCCGGAAAATGTTTCAACTATACTTTAAGAATGTATTCACATTTATATAAAATGTTATTATTTTAAAGATGTTATTATTATATGTTATATTAATGTTATTATTATATTTGTAAAAATTTAAAAAAGTTTAATAATAATTAAGTTGGTGCAATTATTATTTTATCTCAAACTACAACTATTATGAATAATAAGGATCATTTTTACAGAGTTGTAAAAGTTCTAATACCATTATTAAATGCAGCGAAATATTAAATTAAATAATATAAATTATACAATCGTCTCTTTTATTTCTGTTATGCAAGTTTAAATTTGCAGTTTTTAAATTCAAATTAGTTCATTTGTCATTTAATTAAATATATTTCTTTGCCTTTGTAAAATTTAAGTAGCTTCACAGATGAAATCCTCAACGAATGAAATTTTATTATTAAATTTACAGAACTAAATTCTCATCTGAAATTCTAATTTCAATATTTTATGTTTATTAATGGCTCTATATACCTATATTTGGTTAATTAAAACAGCACTTTCCTACTTAAACTAAAGGATTAGCGAAAAACGTTGAAATAATTAATTTTATTAAACGAACTCCTCTATTGTGTCACTTCGTCTTAAATATTTTATACAGAGTGATTCAGAACTTTTGTTCAGAAATCTACATGGAGATCAGAAACAGTATAACGAGCAAGAATCAATTAGAAACATGTAGTCGCATACACGAACCTTAATCGCTGAAGGGTGCTAGAGATCGCATTTAAAGCTGGACAGGATGAAGCGATGGAAAGCATATTTCGTGTGCATAAGCGTAAAGAAAGAAGAATCTCTACACGAATAGAAAAATGGCGGATATACACTTCGTTTACGAAGTAGATAATTGCAGTGGGGCAGCCATTAGGGAATTGTATCATTCCCGATTTCACAACTGACGTATCCCTGCTCATACTATGTTCGGACGTATACAGTCGGCAACAAAAGTCTCCAAACACTAGCAAAAATTCCTATTTAAAAAAAGTACACTTAATACAGTTTTGTTAAATAAATTTTTGTCGAATCCTGTTCTTAGTCAGTCTAAAAACAGGATTCGACAAGGATTTATTTAACAAAACTGTACTTTTTCTACATAGGAATTTTTTCTAGTGTTCGGAGATTTTTGTTGCCGACTGTACGTAATCGATAGAACGAATTAAGTGTTTTGAAAAGCAAATAAACAAAATCTTGACAGAAAAACGCAGGTAGTTTAGTCCCAACGTCGGTAGGGGCAGGTAGTTTGTTAGAAATCGTGCTATCAGAAGTCAAAATTTAAATAATTATGAGATAAAAAGCTTTCTATAAACAATGTTTTTTATTTTTTTCTTGAATCATAGCTATGGAACTAACTGCATTAGCACTTTATCAATGCGTATTATTACAAAATTGTAAATAATTGTATTTATTTTTGTATAAATTATTTCAAAGAGGCTTAGTAAGTTGATAAAATGTCAATTTTCTGCATTTCCAGCTCTTTTTCGTGTTAAAATAGCTTAATTTTCCCTTTAAAATGCATTAAAAGCTCCAATAGGCAGGTAATGGATTTGGCGACTTTTTGCACTTGGCGACTTTTTTGGCGAGAATATAATATAATGCTAAATTAGCTTTCATGCCAAGCGCAATTCATCCGTGCCAAAAACATACTATTTAAACAAAACAAACAAACAAACAAAAAATTCTAAAATTGAGGTATATTATTATTATTATTACTACTTCTTGTTTTTTGATAATAACGTTAATTTTTGTGAGATGCATAATTTAACTTTTATATTTTTTTAACGCTCATGTTTCATTAAATGTATTTATTTTTATGTCAAAAGAAAATGAACACGTACATTTTTTTTTTTTTTTTGGCAACAATTAAATTATAGCTAATATTTTAATGGCTATTTATAACGTATAAGAAGGTTATTATTTCATATTTTAATTAATTATCAGAAAACTATTCGAAAATTCGAAAATCGGACTTCGAAGTATTGCATTGTCATAACTGCTCCTGTTATATTGAAGGTATAAATCAAGTGATTCTTTCATTTTAAGAGCTTTCAAACAAAGTTTTAAAAAAAATTTTGAATTTAGTTCGTCTATAATTCTGCTGTCTTATTTCTGTAGACGTTTTATGAATGTCTTGATGCTGAAACACGTATTTTAGGTTTACTATACACAATTAGATATTCAAAAGCGGTAGAAATAGCTCTGCTAATTTCTGTGACTCACAAAAGAGTTCTTGTAGGAGTAACAAAACGATTTGTATACAGGACTTTCTCTTAGGGTATTTCTATAAAGCACATTTTAATAACATTATACTAAATAAAACTTCAAAATAAATCCACTACCCTTTGCGCCACCCATGCCAACATTGATCGTCTGCCAAAGAATTGTGCTTTTATTTTGAAGCAAAACAATTGTTGCAATTTTATTATAATTAAAACTCGAATCTTCTAAAAGTTTAGATTTCGTACAAAGTACACGTGTTGTCATTGTAATTAAAAACATATTAAAGACTCTTTTAAAAACACGTCATAAAATTTTTATTAAAATCATATTATACAAACATTTGCTAAGCTCTAATAAGTCATGGCATCAAAAGATAAATAAGTTATTATTATTATTATTATTATTATTTTCTTTTTTTTTTTTTTTACAAAAAAAGCAGAAGAGACAGCATATTTATATATCCGAGGATCTTGAAAGGTTAGAGCTGTGACATCTTGAACTGAATAGAAAAGGAATGTTACTTGAATGTTACTTGAATTCATAGGCGTAGGTTGAGTTCGATCAAGGTAGCACCAGGACGTCTAATATGCTTTTAATTGTAATTTTATTATAATTTATAGATTTTGTTTTTGTTTTTGTTTTTTTTAGATGGGATGCCCGGAAAAATATGAAGCCAAAATAGTAACCACAGAAGAAATTAAACTACATCGTTATATAAGAAATTATGCCTTGTTATTGGGATATTATGTAATACGAATCATTCTAGACGAAAGACATTGTAAGTATAGGTCTCAAAGTTGTGAAATAAATTTTAAATAATTAGAATAACACATTACTAGCCAGTGTTTTCGTAGACTCAATATGGCTCTTACGGTTGCTTTGGCTGTTATTGCGACGGCCATCTTAGTAGACAACACATCACTTCATTTGCCCTGCTTGCTGATACGCTGTATGCCCACTTCTCATTTATCATTCCTCCAAAGGTTTTTTTTTTTTTTTTTTTTTTTTTTTTTTTCAGTTTTTTAATTTATTACTTCCTATACTAGACCTCTTTTGCATTTTTGCTTTTTTTTTTTTTTTTTTTTATTACTAAATACATAGATTAAGATTTCTTAAAAAATAAATAAATAAATTAATTAATTATGAAACTCAACTTATAAGGTGAAAATACACTCATGTCCATAAATTAAGGATAATTCAGAATCACACGGAAATCGAACTTTAATGCAAAAATTTAACCTGTAGAAATACCACTCGCATGTTTAAGAATAATATGAAAATTATAGTTAGACATCAGATGACGCAGATATGATGTTAAAATGACGAAAGTGTAAGAAGGGGGTCAATAAGGAATGGGAGAAAAGAAGGAGAATTGTTCACAAGCGTTCTGTATGCCACTCAGTGCCACAACCGAATAGTTATGACACAGATGACGCATGCAGATATTTTTTTACGTGGTAGAATTGTCGGCCGACTAGAATGTGGGCGTACTCAGATAGAGGTATCGGGGGAACTTAGAATCGCTCAAAGGGCCATCTCTAGGCTTTTGCAACGATTCCAAAAAGATGGAAATGACAGTCGACATTACAGTACTGGTCGGCCCCGAGTTACAATACCAAATGATGACCGGTATTTGGCAGTAACTGTCAAAGTAAACAGAAAAAGCACACCATCAGACCTATCTCGTCAGCTGTCTGCAGTCACGGGTACCACAGTTTCAAGGCAAACCGTGTATAGACGTTTGGGAGACATTGGTCTATATTCTCGCAGGCCTGTTAGATGTGTTCTGCTCGCGGCAATGCACTGTTGCCAGCGGTTAACTTGGTGTAGAGAACATACAATGTGGACAGCGGCAGAGTGGGCTTATGTGATGTTTTCGACAAGTCCAGGTTTAACTTTCAGTGTGATTCAAGCTAGACTTTCATATGTAAAACGTCAGGTACCCGTTACCACCAAAATAACTCCATTGAATGACACCGTTACTGTGGGGGAGGGGGGAATACACGTTTGGGGGGGGGTCATATTGGACACCAGAACAGATCTGCATGTTGAAATCGGAACCATGACAGGCCAAATTTATCGGGACATCATTCAGGAACATCATGCACGATTGTTTAGGGGTGCCATGGGCCCAGAATTTGTGTTTAGGGATGACAATGTGCGTCCTCAACGTGCAAACATTGCACACGGATGCCTGCAATGTGAAGCTATCATCCACATGGAATGGCCAGCATTCTCACTTGACTAGAATCCGATATAGCATGTGTAGTACATGCTTTTCCGACGAGTTGTAGCCCGTCAACCACCTCCTACGTGTGTACCGGAACTTTGGAGAGCATTGCTTACTGACAAGGGAAGTATGAATGAGTAAAATTCCGATTTAAACAAAACCGAGCTTAAATTAAAGAGCATGGGCGAAAACATACGGTAGCGTACAAATTTGCTGCAACAACCCCCCATGGAGCGAGAAAACGACCATAAAAATTTTAGTTGTTTCTGTAAAAACTTACGAAGGAGACTCCGTTAGCAAGACGGTGTGGGACAGTGGTTAGAGTATTCAATTCCAGTGCGAAAGGTCGTGAGATCGAACCCAGGTGACTGCTCGTATGTTTTTTTTTATTATTATTATTATTATTATTATTAATATATATAAATGAAATAAAACAAAATATTAAAATAAATGAATAATTTTAGAGAAAATAATTATGAAATTAAAAATAAATATACTCTATACAAAGATATTATTAAGGAATATAGGGTAAAATTATCTCTTTACGGGGAAAATAAAATAAAAAACTAAATATATTTATATATATATAAGCTTAAATTTACAAATTTAGTGTCAAGTTAATAATGACTATGATTAGAAATAAAAAAATGATCAAAACATAAGCATTTTTAATTTATAAGCACAACGTATAAACGAAAATTTATCACAATAACTGCTACATAAATTATAGTTCTTTCTTTTTCCGCATGAAAAATAATTCAATTAAAAGCAGACAATCAGCTTTTGGAGGCGCTTTATGCTTTAGCAGCGTTGGCAAAAAATATTAATTAAGAATTTATATAAAGAAAATAAATAAATAAATAAATATAGGTAATATTTTTCTTTGAATTATTCATTTTTTCAATTTAGAGAGAAAAATTAAAAGCATTTTTTTCGCTTGAAATAAAATGTGCTAATAATTTAATAGAAATACTATTCATTTTTATGTACGAAGAATAACAAAATTAAAAGCAGACGATCATCATTTGCTACTAACGGCTTTGACGTAAAATATTGATAAAAAAATTTACTGAAACTTTAGGAAAGAAAAAAAAAATGTGTAAATAAAATTTATTTTCTCTTAAACTCGTCATTCATATAAATTATAAAGAAAAATTAAAAATACTTTTTTCAGTTGAAAAAAAAAATGTTTTAATGATTTAATTAAACATTTAAATGTATATTTTTAATTAAATTTAATAATTATCTTCTTTATTTTTTTCCTTTATTTTATTAAAAAAAAAGTATGCATATAATTTATCTCTATATGAATATTTGGGAAAGAAAGAAAAAAAAAAAAGGCTAAGTGTTCCGTCGGGGCTCGAACGCAAGAACTACGTAACACGAATCCAAGACCTTGTCACAGCACCACGCTTCTGCAAGCTGGTGTCTTCTTTTTTCGATTTTGATAAAAAGCATCTAAAAGTTTAAGCGTCATTTCTTGCCCCCTGGTGAGTTGTTGCAGCAAATTTGAACGATATCCTATGTTTTCGACCATGCTCTTTAATTTGAGCTCGATTTGGTTTAAATCGGAATTTTACTCATTCATACTTCCCTTGTGAGTGGAGTAATCTTCCCCAAGATCAGATCGATAATTTAATACTCAGCATTTCTGGGCGTTGTAAGGACTGTATTTCAACATCTGAGAGGCATAAAATGTATTAAGCATCATACCAACCATGCAATGTTCAGTTTTGCAAGAGAGATTTTTTTTTGTAAATGCTTCAGGGAGCAAAAATTGTTGTTTTTATAAATGGTATCATACATAAACCACCTTTTTTCGTTATTGATTTTTGTGTAATAAATGGGCTTTATGAATAAGTCCTGTTTGTTTTTCTTCTGAACCTTTATTTACCGCATTTAGCATTATCCTTAATTTATGGACATGAGTGTATTTGAAATGTCTTGTATTATGTAAAGTATACAGCTCTAATTTAATAACTTTATAAACCCTAAATGTTCTTTAAATTTCTTAATGCATAATATTAACCTATTTTAAATTTTATGCTATTATTTTAAAAAAACTAAAAGAAATTAATGATTTTATTATAGTCATAAATTTTCATAAGAAATTAAACCCTTTGCCGACTCTAACGCTCTAAAGCGCTCTAAACTGTGTTGGCAAGTTTAGGGGCTCTTTTATTGAAATACCACCAATAATTTTGAGGAGTGATAATTCATACATAAAATGAATGAATAACCTTCGAAGTGATTAAACAAACGTTACAACTAAAATTTAATGGTGGATATTGAATTAAAAAAAAAAAAAAAGTCCCTAAATTTTGTAACACTAACCAATGAAGTGAAATTAAATAGGAACGGCAAAGGGTTAATTTAATATTTCAATTCTATAAGTACAGTAGAATCTCGTACAACGCGCTCCCACAAAACGCGATTTCATATAACACGACGAAAAATCTGCGACTATTACTCATACAACTCGATAAAGAGTCTCGTATAACGCGTAAAATAAAGGAAGCACGTGACATCTTTTCTACGTTAAACCTGTTCAAGGTTACTTACTTTTTCACTACAGATAAGGATTGCTCCGTTACTATGCCAACACCCGACGCTTTTGGTCTCATTGCGGAATGAAATCGTCTGCTCAATGTATTTCTCCTATAACGCGATTTCCTATTACGCGGAACGTATCCCCCGCATTAAACGAGAGTCTACTGTATATCGTATCTATGTTTTATAAATAAATAACTTCAGAACAGAATAAATAAGTTTAAATGTTGTTTATCTTTTGATCTCTCTTCATACTTTGTAATTTAACTTTTACAGACACTGAAAAATTCTTGTAATAGATAGGATGATTTAGGTAATAAAAAATTAAAAGTGAAGATAATTTAATACTAAATCAGAAAATAAATTATAAATGTTCAAAATTTAACGAATTTTGGATAAATATAAAATATATAATTATTACTTATAAATATTGTAAAATTTCTTAAGATTAATAATAAAAAATGCAGATAATATCCCTTTCAGATAATAATAATAATAATAATAATAATAATAATAATAATAATAATAATAGTAAAATCTTAAAAGTACATAAAAATATAAGAAAAAAAAATAAAGTTTAAAAATTTGTAGACGATGCAACGGTAATAAAGAATTGACAAAAAAAAAAACTTAATTCTATTACGAATCCTTAAATTGTTTGTTTTGCATTACAACTTCTTAATTTACTTTAGTAAATTAAATTCACTTAGCATTGATCATCACGTTGATCCTCACATTGATCATCGCGTTGATCATCACGTTGTTTGCGTACCTCAGAAGAAATTTACTTATTTATTTTTTTTTTCAATTTATGCAACTAGCTCTTAAAAAACTAGGATAATAATAATAATAATAATAATGATAATAATAATAAATCCAAAAATCTGAATATACGGCAACTAATATACGAAATTTAAACGTGACGTTTTTTTTCTTCTTTTTCTACAAAATTACTTATTTAATTTAACAAGTTTAATTGATTCTGTATAATTTTAGTATTATTTAAAACTTCACAGTATGTGTTTATGAATTTTTGCGATACGCAAACAAATTCTTAATTTATACAGAAAAATAAACTTAAAAAACATGTCGTCAGGTATTTTTTATAATATATTTCAAAATTTAGTAGATAATAGGCAAAATTTAAAGAAAGAATTTGAAATTTTCAACGAAATTAAAGTCTTTGTAATAATAAAGGACATAATGGAACATAAACATTCAACTTTTTAACAAAAATGAATGATATAGATCTATGAGATCATTTTTACTTTTTTTTTTTTTTTTCTTCTTTTTTTCTTTCTTTCTTTTTTTTTTTTTTTTTTTTTTTTGCACTGCATTAGATGTCTCTGACGTGTTTTGTTACGCTGAATTCGGAAATGGTTGTCTTTTCGTCCTATTTCGTATAAGTTTATCACAAAGTAAGGTTGAAGATCGGCAGAATTCACACAGAGGCTATAACAAATTCAAAACTATAAAAGAAACACAACTGTAAAAGAAACATTACCTTACGTTACACGTTACCTTTTCGATGTGTTTCTTTTTACATCGAAGCTCCTTCTAGAGCTTTTACTCTTGTGCACGGCTTGAGGCCTTGAGATGGTGGATTCTCTTTGCGGTATCCAACAATAATCTGCTAACATGTTAAAACTCTATCCTCCCTGATTCCTCCTTTACATTTCTTTGATGTCTTGATGAAATAGCCCTCCTTACTCTTTGTTTAAATAACTCAGATTTTCCAAGAAATAACTTAGATAGGTATTGAAAAAGTGGAGCTTTGAGCTCAAAAAATCTCATTTTTGGTCAAAACTTTAAGTGATGAAAATTTTTGAATAGTTTTTCTCTAACCCTAGATAGCTAAACTTTAATCAGTGTTACTCTGTAACTAATAATTCGAATCACAGACTACGAATTAAAAACAAGTATATTTTTAAATTCCCTTTATCTATTTCAAACAAATTAGCGTAACTTAAAAAAAAAAAAAAAAAAGTATTATAATGTTTCAATTAAAAAATAGAAAAGTGGTAAAATTTATCGTTTGCACTCTTGGCAGATGTTAAAAATGTGCTTTCGACAAATAGCCTTTTTGTAGTAGATGCATACGTATTTTGTCATTCAGCATTTCTTAGACGCACAGAAAGCACAAATTCTGTGTTTGTTCTCTGCACTTTTAGTCGTGTCTTCTAAGAGGTTTTTAATATTCAAAATAACATCAATATTTATTTTGATGATCAACAAAAATTCGACTGTTACTCTACGATTACAGCAAATCTCGAAAAGTAACAAGTGTACAGTCTTGCTTATGACCTTCGGATAACTTATTTTACAAATTATGAAGGTTCTGCAAGTGAAGTGATGTGAGCGCAACGGAAACATTCCGAATTCAACTATCGACCCCTGCCAGTTGGCAGGGGTCGATAGTCAATTGGGCGAATGTATATCAACCTCTAAAAATACACCAGAAAACTCATCACCTGGAATAAAAACTAGTATGTTGTGGCCACCACAAGACTTTCTTCTATATTTTCCTATACATATTCAATCAGTAACAATATTAAAAAAAAAAAAAAAAAAAAAAAAAAAAATACGATTTTTTTTTCTAAGTTTTTTTTTTGTTAAAAGTAAAAAAAAATCGATAACTTTGTTTTAAATTATCACAGATTTATGGTTCAACCATTCGTTTTAAAGGTATTGACGAGATCTTTCGAATGATACCCATCTTCAAAATTTAACCCCCCTGGGGGGGTACTTCCCCCCCAGGGGGGGAACCGATGCCCCCCCATGCACAATTTTTTTTTCCTAGTTAACTACTACTATTATCAATAATTCATATTAATTTTACAATCACAAGTTTAAAATAACTCTCATTATGCCCATTTATACGGAATTTTGTCCTATAAAATGCGATCACAGCGCCACCTGTTGAGCTATTGATCCCTAAATCTAATGGGCACCAGTTCATGTCAGGGTGCAACTAAATACCAAGTTTGGTTAAATTTCATTCATTGGTTCGTGAGATACAGCGTCCACAAAAAAATGATACAGACAGACAGACAGACAGACAGACAGACAGACAGACAGACACACAGACAGACATTTTTTAAAAACTATCAATTCGTGTTCAGGACATCCCAAAACGTGTAGATCCGTCAAAAAACGGAGGTCGAAAATTTTCGCGAATCCAATACTTTCTCTATATTACATATAGAAGAAAGTAAAAAATGAAAAAAATAATTTTAGTCTACTTTTTAATTTAATTCTAATAATCAGAATTTTGTGAGTGATTTAATACTTAATCTTTAAATACTTCTAACGTCAAACTTCTCGCAGATTCGACATCATTTTTTTTTTTCCCTTTATGATTTTGAAGAGAGTGGTACAATGAATCTGTAGATTTACTTTTAAGTAAAGCTTTCCTTACATCAACGTAAACATTTAACGCATTTAGGCTACTCTGTAATGTTTCCTAAATTAGATACAATTTAAACTTTTCTCGAGAAATAACTTAATGGCATGTTATTTCATAAAATACTTTCTTGAAAAGTTAGGAAATTTGACACATTTAGATGAAAAGCAGATTGTTTAACGAGACATTTTATTCAATTTGGAAACTTTTAAGAAACTAATTTCAATTTGATTTTTAATTTAAATTTCTAATTTTAATTTAACTAGGTATTATTCATTCTGCATATTAAAGGTTCAAATTTCAGTAAAATGGCGGAACTATTTTATGTATTTCCAGATATTATTTTTAAACACTAAACATAGCGAGTCATTATTTTTAATACAAAGTGTTTTAACAGTAATATTTAATAATCGATTACAGTACTTGAGAGAATACTACCACGATTGTTTTATAAGATTATTGAAATAAATTTTTAGTGTGAGTGTCTATGTGAAATTCAATTATTCATTTATATGTATATATATTTGTTTTAATGTAAATTACTTAGACTGTATAATATCTTATTCTGAACATTTTGCATTAAATAAAACTTTATATTATTCATATTTAAAAATTAAGATTCGTAGGCATGAGTTTAAGATTTTCTACAGATAAGAAGAATTTAAAAAAAAAAAAAATGTCTTTAAATCTAAAAATAAAAATAAAAAAATAAAAATAAAAAATAAAAAATAAAAAATAAAAAATAAAAATAAATAAATAAACTAGTTGGCATAGGTGGACTCTGTTCAGTTCCCATCATATTTATGTTCTCATAAATTTCTAGTGTGAAATATATTATAATCATGTAAAGAGAAATGAATTTGACCAAAGATTGATACAGTGACAGAAAGAAATCCCCGCGACATATTTATCTTATTTTACTCAATTATTTTTTTTTATCAGGGTCAATTCCGTTGTTTAGTTTTAATGCTAATATTTCCAGTGCAATAATCCTCAAAATTCCTATTTATAGGAAAATTTTTCTATTTCGCTATGTTGATAAAATCTTAAATTACGAACAACTTACGAAATTTTTCTATTAGAATGTAGTCAATCATGTTCAAACAATTATCATAAATGTTACTTTGGAGTTGTCTGATATATTTATCAATCTCCAAATGGACGTTTATGCTTAATATTCTGCCATGTTAAGTAAATTCGTAAATTCCAAATAACTTACCGATTTCTTAAATTGGAAAAATCGTAGTCTATGACATCCATGCCAGTATCCTAAATGATATTTCAAAAGTGATTTGACGTATTTACGCTGAAAATATCTCTCAAGATTGACGTTTATGTGAAATTTTGCCCTATTTTGTCATGTTAAGAAATTCGTAAATTTCCAGTAATTTACGAAATTTTTATATTGAAAAATTCATAGTCAATAATAGTCATGCCAGTGTTCTATATAATATTTCAAAAGTTGTCTGACATCTTTACGATGAAATATTTACGATGAAAATATTCCTCAAAATTGACGTTTATGTGCAATTGTGCCCTATTCTGCCATGTTAAGAAATTCGCATATTCCAAATAACTTGTAAAACTTTCAAAGTAGCATGTTTATAGTTAATGATGTTCATTTCGAATTCCAAACTGATATTTTAAAACTATCCCGACATTTTTACAGTAAAAATTTTCTACTTAATGTACGTTTAAGAGAAATTTTGCCATATTCTCCCATGGTAAGAAAATCGTAAATTTATATCAACTTACGAAGTTTTTTAATTCGAATGTTGCAAATGAATGGTGATCTTGCCAGTGTCGAAAGTCATATTTTAAAACTGATCTGACTTCTATGCGACTATTTGTTCTTAAGATATCGTGTTCACAGTCTAACAAACTAACTAAGAGACTAACAAACTAACAGACACCATACAGACGGACACCATAAAATTTTGTCATTTTCGGATTCCTCACACCTGAAAACGTGTAAAAAAGTAAAAATCGGAAGTTGAAAATTTTTACGATTACTTAACTTCCCCATACCTTCACCATACCGTGTTCACAATTATAAGGACAGCTCGAATTTTAGTAATTTTTTTCAGTTATTCTTAAAATTAATATTCTATGGGGTCTCTTTTTAGGGTTAAACAGTCAGACATTCTCTCTTATATATATTTATGCATTTTTTTTAATATTCAGTTCCAAACCATTTCACATAGCATATATGATATTCTTAATAGATTTAAACTATTTAAAATTGCTTTACACTTGCATGCACTTTTCTAATATCATAAGTTAATGTTTTTTCAACTTTTAGGCCATGGGAAAAGCAATAATACAGAAGTTTCTTTCTTCAAACTATTTCCTATTGCACTAAAAGTAGAGCAAAAATGTAAGTCTTGTTGAAAAAAATATTATTACCCCCCAAAATCTAACAAAAATCTTATAATTCCACGCTTAAAATTTGCGGATATTCTCTTGATGTTCATAATAATAGAAAAAATTACTAAATTCATTCTGCCTTCAGTAGAAGAAGCTCCCCAGTGCACCATAGATCCACCTTTAAAATGCCCGATTCATATCTGCCTTTAAAAAATCTGCTCTGTCTTTCGCTATCTTTAGATCGTGCCAGTAACTGTTAAAACCATTTGGTTAATCAAGAATAAAATGTTTTTCATCTGAAAATACAACATTTTACCATTTAATATTGTCTTTATTCAACTTTAACACAGACGTTCTTTCCCCCATTAAATGCTGATTGATTATAACAGGTTTTTTATTCATTTTAACATATTATTAATTATTTTAAACATGCATAAATGTGGACCCTAACCTTTCGATAAAAATTACGAGCAAAGTCAGCAGCAGTCATTATGGGTAGAACAGTAAGAGGAATTATGAGCCTTCGATCTCTGTAAAACAACTCTGATTTTGCATCAGATCTCTCTCCTATCGAACCAGCAGTTCAACGTTTGATCACATTTCTTTCAGCAATTTTAGAACTTCGAATTTCATTAGAAATTCGGCGGATTGAAATTATCCTTCCACTTAAAAAACACATTTATCATACTTCACTACTTCAACGTTCTTTTTTTCGAAGAATTATCAGTAATGTCCGTCCAAGAAAAATTGAAGGTTTATATATGAATTAATCTAGCCCAGTAGTTAACAAATTCGCATGTCAACTGTAATTTATCCGCTAGTAAGTTAAATAAAACGTAAAATTCTGGATTGTCCTTTATAATTATGAACATCTAAAAAGGTGAAGAAAAACACATTTTGCATTATTTTTTATTAATTTTGTTTTATATTAAAAAAATTATAACAGTTTTGGTTTTTAGAATACTAGATATATTAAGCGCATATAGTATAACCTTGTTTACAATTATTTTTACATTAGTTATTTCAAAATATAAAGTGTCGTTATAAATATGAGAAGGAGTGTATGATGGGGAACTAAAAAAAAAAAAAAATGTGTATATGTATATATATATAATAACACGGGGTGTCAAAACACACCGTGCCCCCGTGTCCGTCCTGCCGGTGTAAAAATATCACTGCAGTCAATCATATTATTTATAATTTTATAAAATAATAATAAACAAAAAAGATCACTAAGAGATTTTAAACTATGGAAGATTAAAAATACTTCGCAGATACGAGAAAAAAATCATCGGAAATGTAAGCGGTCCCTCTTCTTTTAAAGCAAGCTTACGAACATTACTTTTATATTTTATTAATTTTATTCTTTCCGTGGAATACCAAAAAGTGAATTTTTTGTTAAACGTCTTCATAGAAATCGTTTGGTTAAAAAAAATCATATAGATATTTATAAAACTTATGTATTGCTAAAGTTATATCATTACAAGCATTCAAAAAAATTCCAATGAATAACAGAAAGCAAGTGCCTCATAATTAAAAAATCGGCTCTTTTAAAATCATAATTTCCATGTTAACGTCATGCTTGCTATCACGTGTAGGAACAAAATCAATATCAATAGACAATACACGGTGATGATTATCTTCAGAGACTAAAGTTGATGACACTATGTTAAAGACACTATGTTAAAGTGTCTTTAGTTAAAGTGTCTTTAAAAGTGTCTTTATTCTAAGAGCCTGAGAGTCATGTCTGTTAAAGTGTCTTTAGTCTAAGAGTTGTTAAAGACACTATAATTGACCAAAATATTACAAAAATCAATATTAGATAAAAACCAAATCCAAATATTTGTTGTTGCAATTAGGTACTGTATTAAATTGGTTGAGATTATTGAGTTGCATAAAATTAAACAAACCATTTAAATTAGGATATACATAGCAAATGTTATGAAATTCATCTATAATAGATAAATCAAAATTACCACATACAAAGATATTTTCATAAGATAATCTCACAAAAACGTCAAAAAACTTTACATATGGTTCATTGGTAGAATTGGGAGGGAAATAAATAATACACAAAAGAAATTTTCTCCGATATATCAAATTAATAGAGATCCAAAGACATTCAAGTTCGAAATTAGGAACTACAATTTGAACAGCTTGAAAACAATTTTTAGCGTTCAGACAGAATGTTTCAGTTATGATTTAAAATTCTTACAAACTTTGAAAAACTTAACACATTTTAATATGCTCTCTGAAACCTTTCTGAAACATTCGGCCTTTTCTATGATCTCACTGTTATGTTATTGAAAAGTTTCTGTTACGATCGCGGACATTTCTACGTTTATGAAAGTAATCGGAAAGCAAACTAAACGTTTCTGTAATATTTAGAATGTTTCCATGTTATATGACTGTTACGTTTCTGAAACATTTTGTGCTGTTAGGGTATTATCAAATGAATCCAAAGAGTCGATATTATAACATAGATATATTTCCGTTAGAAAAATAATATAGTTTTCTGAAGCAGTTGAACAAAAATCACTAGTTTTTGTCTGCAAACCACGAACATTCTGATAAAACATGAAAGTCACTTATTGGAACCAGTATTTGATTGAGAGGAATTGATTTGTGTTCCAGCGTCCCCAGTACAGTCCTGCGAAACTTGAACTTTTTTACAATCTGCCAAAAAACTCAGGTACTAGACATTCCTCAGGCCGTATTCATGCATCCTTTAAATGATCACATTCGCTCTCAAAAACATCAACATGAAAAGATGAGTACAATTGAAATTTATTTAACTTAGGTAAATTTATTTCATGAAGATAGGCTGACCAGATTAAAGTACTTTTATAATAGTGAAGCATTAAAAATTGCTACAATTATCAAATTATGGATGCATTTTTTCATTCGTTTTAAATAAGGACTAAAAATAAAGTGTTATTGATTAATAATTTAGTTTCAATTTTTTTTAAAAAACTTAGAAAAATGACTTAAGAAAAAGGGCGTCCCCATATGTCCCCATTTGTCCCCAGAAAACGAGGACATTTGGTCAGTATAATGAAGGTAATATGTCCATATGTAGGTAATATGTATGTACATTTGTGAGATATAATGAAAAGATTCGTACTATTTAAAGCATGAAAACACATCAATTGTTATAAAACCGAATTTAAATTTTTAATCTTAACAAAAATCAATGAAAAGAATGCAAGAAGAAAATTTAGAAAATAATGTTAAACAAGTTTAAAAAATTTTCCATAATTTTTAACAAATTTTTAAGCAATTTTAAAAATTAAAGGTCAAAAATGATTTTTTTTTTTTTTTTTTTTCCCACATGTATGGGAAGTAAAAATTTCCTTATCTTTTTTGGTAAGTCCCAAACTATCCTCGAAAACATAATTATGACACACAACACATAATATCATATTCAAAACTTTTTCCTTGCTGTAAATACCGCTAAACCAACTTTCTTAATCACTTTTCTTTGCTAGAGGAACTTTTCCGCGATTATTCGCAAACTGATTTTTTTAATCGCTGTAGTGATGATTGAGTATAGTCAGTAATACATTGAGAAACTCTGAGAAAGAGATGTTTTTTTCAAAATTAGAACATGATAGTTCATTGCAGGGTTTATGATAGCAGTACTTGAGGAACAAGAAGTATTACGAACCTATTTTTCAGAAGACGTATCTGGGGAATAAATTTGTTTTAAACATTTAGCACTATTTATTTGTTAAAATAGGATTTTTAAACACAGAATTGGAGCAAAATCTTCTTCAGGAATTACATTGACAGTATAGATAAGACAAAATTGGCACGATAGATACCTGTCCCTTTGAATCCACATTTAACGTTGAAAATACCAATGTCATAGCTTTGCCCCAAATCGTAGAAAATATTCTTCAAATCGAGCTTTTTTTAAATGTTATCATGATTAGTTTGTTTAAAAAACAAAAGATCTTCTTGGTCTTAAAATTGCTCAAATGGCCTAAAACAGTATTTATACGAAGGCATGTACTCATGGAGTGTATTTAACAAAGTAGAAGAATGTCATTTTTTTTTTTTTTTTTTTAGCCTCATTTAAAATTAAGTAATCAAGTTGGAACTTGATCCCATCAAAGGTCATAAAACAGCGTCTTTGTGGTTTAAATTTTAATACATGGAACAAGATACATGGGTGTTTGATACATGGGAGTTGGCAATATGCCCATGGGCATATTGCGAACGATAACGAGTTTTTAAAAACCGTTCGTAATTCCATCTGAAAACTCAGCTATTGAAATTCATTTATACATGGTTTATGGGTTATATTATACTTCATGCTTAGTTAATAGTAATTGATATATAGAAAAACTAGCAGGCTTTGCCCGCTTCGCTGGTCATTATATTGAAATGAATCCCCAAAACAGCATATCATTAATAATAATAAAATATCTTAAAAAAAATCATTGAAATCCGTCAAAATCTAATTTTAAGTTGCCCAATGCCTTCGGCAGTCCCTTACCTGCTTTTTACTCCCCCTCCCTCGCGGTTACAGTTGAAAGTTTTACAAAATCTCATCAAAGTGCATATTTCGCACACTTAATTAACACCCACACACCAAAATTAGCCATTCTTAGGTAATTTGGACGGATTTAAGCTTCAAAATGTGGTTTTTGCTCCGCCCGCCCCAAGAGGAAGGGTGGGGGGAAGTAAATTTCCAAAGTTACTTTATATTGCATGTTGCATACACATACCTAACCGACACATCAAAAAATTGAGATCATGAAATTATTTAAAGCTGAGCTATGCTTTAAAACTTTTTTTTTTTTAAATCTCTCCCCCCGTTCTTAAAGGAGGGAATTTCACAAAATCTCTTCATACTATGAGTTAGATACATATAATCGTCCCTTACATAAACAATGTCCAACCTTAGATAATTTAGTGCAGCGTTACGCATGAATACATGTTTTTGTCCCCCATTCTTCAAAGGGCGGTAGGGTGGAATTTCATAAAATCCCTTTGTAGTGTGTGTTCAGTTCGATTTCCTCGTGTGTTGAGTACCCTTCTTCCAAAACCTTTTCCCTTCCCTCCCCCCTTAAAAATCCAAAATTCCAAAATCGCAGAAAATAATTTTTTTGTACTCAAGTCTGGTCTTTCCATCTGCAATTTCTTCACCGTTAAGTAATTTGGAGCCGAGTTAAGCCTTCTGCCCCCCAAAGGGGACAGGTGGAGGTATTTTGCAAAATTTCGTCTTAGTTGGGGGGTCAGGCTCCGAAAACCAACCTGGTCACTAAAATTTATACAGTTGAAAAGACCATTAAACAAAATATTATGTATAACACTAAATACAAATACTTTGTTTCAACCAAAAAAGTAACAATTTTATTAGAGACAAATTTATAAAGTGCCAATGGAACTAACAACAAATCAACAATGACTGTATCCCCATGCACATGATCAAGATTTTCAGGGCAACACAGTACTAAACTAGTTCTCCTGACTTCGAGCGACTAGATTCAATCGCCACCTTTCGGATTTAATTGAAATTAAGGACAGCCATATTTGCATCATTTACCTTACATATATGTATATATTACTTACTAGCTGTTACCCGCGACTTCGTTCACGTGGAAATTTTGATGTGTATGTGTGGGAACTGACTGTTTGATCATAATATGTAATGTAATGGAACCTTGTCATTGTGGTGCTGTGCAAAACAGAGTCTGATAAAGTATACTCAAAAAAATTTGTAACTCATTGAAAGCCAAAATAAAACGCCAAAATAAATAAATAAAAAGTTATCGCCAGCATGGCGATAAAAATTTAAAATCGTTCAGAGGGATCCTGTACTTAAAAGAGTACTGCGTTGTGGAAGTATAAAAAGGTCGTCAATTACGAATTTTATTTTGAAACCTTTCTTTGTATGATTTTAGTTCACTATTTCACAATATTAATCTGGTTCTAATAATAATTTGGTGACTGGTGAACTAAAGTTTTAATTATGTGATGAAGTTCATATAATATTTATGACTTTCAAATTTTTAAGTTTTTTTTTTCTTTTTTTTACAAAGAAATGATTTTATTTTTCATCTCCCGGCGAATTGTTGAATAATATTTTAGTTTTTAAACAATTTTGGTCGGCTTTGCCCGCTTCGCTGGCAAACTCTTTTCTATATAGCTTTATGAAAAAAAAAAAAAAAAAAAAAAACTGAAATCGGTCAAAAGCTCGCATTGAGTTCCCGCTGGCTTCGGCAGCGACTTGTTCGTCCTTGCAATCTCCGGTGACTGTCCCTTTTGCTTGCGACAATGGCTTACCCATGGGCTTCCATGTGGGTGCTTATCATATATGACAGTTTCGATACGGACAGTATCGAAAAATTTGATGTAGCTCATTTATATCTGAATCCCAGTTACATATGAACAACATTATACGTGATGTACATAATATTTGTTCTCAAGTTATTTCCTATATTTATTTGAGTTAATCGATCAACCATAGAATGACAGCAATTTCAAGACACATATAATATTAAAATATGCTATGATCGGCTCCTTCTATCGCATGAGACAATTATTATTATTAGTAGTAGTAGTATTATTTTGGGGTTATATTATACTTCATGCTTAGTTAATAGTAATTGATATATAGAAAAACTAGCAGGCTTTGCCCGCTTCGCTGGTCATTATATTGAAATGAATCCCCAAAACAGCATATCATTAATAATAATAAAATATCTTAAAAAAAATCATTGAAATCCGTCAAAATCTAATTTTAAGTTGCCCAATGCCTTCGGCAGTCCCTTATCTGCTTTTTACTCCCCCTCCCTCGCGGTTACAGTTGAAAGTTTTACAAAATCTCATCAAAGTGCATATTTCGCACACTTATTTAACACCCACACACCAAAATTCGCCATTCTTAGGTAATTTGGACGGATTTAAGCTTCAAAATGTGGTTTTTGCCCCGCCCGCCCCAAGAGGAAGGGTGGGGGGAAATAAATTTCCAAAATTACTTTATATTGCATGTTGCATACACATACCTAACCGACACATCAAAAAATTGAGATCATGAAATTATTTAAAGCTGAGCTATGCTTTAAAACTTTTTTTTTTTTTTTAATCTCTCCCCCCGTTCTTAAAGGAGGGAATTTCACAAAATCTCTTCATACTATGAGTTAGATACATATAATCGTCCCTTACATAAAAAAATGTCCAACCTTAGATAATTTAGTGCAGCGTTTCGCATGAATACATGTTTTTGTCCCCCATTCTCCAAAGGGCGGTAGGGTGGAATTTCATAAAATCCCTTTGTAGTGTGTGTTCAGTTCGATTTCCTCGTGTGTTGAGTACCCTTCTTCCAAAACCTTTTTCCTTCCCTCCCCCCCTTAAAAATCCAAAATTCCAAAATCGAAGAAAATAATTTTTTTGTACTCAAGTCTGGTCATTCCATCTGCAATTTCTTCACCGTTAAGTAATTTGGAGCCGAGTTAAGCCTTCTGCCCCCCAAAGGGGACAGGTGGAGGTATTTTGCAAAATTTTGTCTTAGTTGGGGGGTCAGGCTCCGAAAACCAACCTGGTCACTAAAATTTGTGACCCTCTTTCCCACAGAATCGTCATGGCAGTGTTGAGTCAGTGAATCATTGAGTTTACTCTTTTATATGTACAGATTTGTTTATATATTTTATGGACTACTTGGCTTAACACTTTAACACTATTTGGCTTAACAATTTGGCTTAAAAACTAAAATAAATTATTTTAAAGTTTTATTATAGAAGAAATATTTATATTATATAGAAGATTAATTAAAAATTTAAATTTTTTCCGGTATAAATAGTAGCCTATGTCTTATTCCAGACTATTATCTATCTCTGTACAAAATTTCATCCAGATCCGTTTAGCCGTTGTGGCGTGATTGAGTAACAAACGTCCATCCAAACTTTCGCATTTATAATATTAGTATAGATTAGTTATCATGTGCATGCGTTAGATTGAGTTATTTTGCTGTCAAATTGACAAAATTTTAATTTTAAATTTCAAAACTCTGTCGTTCTTGGCGCTTATTGTATTTGGGGTCAAAAACGTAATACGAAAATAAACATGCCAGATATATAATTTCGTAATATGCATTGTACGAAATATTGTTTCATATCATTCATTACTCTCTTAATATAAGTTGTTAAAATAACCATGATTTTTGAAAGGAATAAATTATGATCGCCAGATAAATTGGCGATATTTTTTTTTCTGCCAAGGATGACCGATATCAAATCTATTCCGCTGCAACATATTAGTATCTTATATCAGATACTTTATTTAGACATTTGAAAACAAATTTGACTTCAAATTATGATGGAATATTTATCATTTTCCTTTAAATTAGTATATTAGTTGGATATTTATTGTGTTAATATCATCCTTTAAAATGAAATTTTTGTTTTCAATCGAATATGGAAGTTTGCCATTTTTTTGTCTAGAGTTTTGAAATTAAAAATTCAAATTTTGTCAATTTTGCAACAAAAATAACTTAATCTAACGCATGGACATGATAACTAATGCATATCTATACCTAAATATGAGGATTAAATTCGGGAAATAATTTTTCTCGATTTTTAATAATCTTTTACAAAAAAATCCAATGGGCGTTTAACATAGGAAATATTTTTCTTGCATCCACGAACGGCCAGTAACGTCATCACTTCGCTTGCGTATTTATTTCTACCTTTTCCTCGGCGAAAAATGTCCGATCTACTTCGGCATCAAAATAAAAAAAAAATTCCAGAATTAGCTTTTATGCCAAGCGTGCTTCATCCGCCGTACTAAAAAAAAAAAAAAAAAAAAAAAAATCTGAATTTGAGGTATATAAAAAAATACTATGAAATAAAATTCAGAAGAAATATGTTAGATTTGTAATATTACTAATTTATCTTAAAATTATAAAGTGTCATTTTCTCATCGACCAATTTAACATTTAGTAATTTTTTATTTTTTGCGTGAAAGCATATTTCATTTTATGTTGAAAACAATAAATAAATAAATAAAAATATCTCGTAAACGTTTTTTGGCAACAATTAAAATTTTAAATGGCTTATAGTAAGTCAATTACCAGTTTATTATTTTCATATTTTAATTAATTTTAAAAAATCTAATCAAATTTCCGGTATAAATAGTAGCCTATGTTCTATTCCAAACTATTCTCTATCTCTGTACCAAATTTCATCCAGATCCATTTAGCCGTTGTGGCGTGATTGAGTAACAAACATCCATCCATCCATCCATCCATCCAAACTTTCGCATTTATATATTAGTATAGATTATGCAATAAACAACATTTTTAGATTAATTTCTGAAGAAATCAACCTATTTATTAGTTAAAAGCAATTTCTAGAAGTAAGAAATTCATTTGCTCGTCATTTCCTAGAAGGCAAAAAAAAAAAAAAATGTTAATTCTAAGTTATTTAATTTTTTTTGTATATTTATAACATTGGTATAACACTGATATTTGTTATTATCCGCTAAGCAAAAATATTTGTCTTGCCCTGAACATTTTAATATATTTATCAATGTACGATATAAAAATATAATAAATTATTAATTTAAAATCAGGAAAATTTTAAAAGAAAATTAACAATACTTTTACTTAATTTGTTTTGTATTAATTTACTCTGTTTTAAATAAAAATTAAAGTGAAAATTTTTAACGCAAATCGATATTTATGAACAGCAGAGAATATGCTTTTAATATCCGAAATTGATTACTGATATTAAAATGATACTTCTTTAATACTGTTTACAGATAATTAATCAAGCGAAAATTCTATACTTTTAAGTTACGGTCTTCTTTTTTTGTAATGTTACAAGAGGCTTTCCTTTACATATTTTTAAAGCAAATTTCAAAAATTCGTTAAAAGGTCTGTCAGTTCATTAATAAAAATTATGTTTTACACTATTTATTTAAATAAAATAACATAAAATTATTAATTTTAAAATATGATTTTAAGAAATTATGATTCTTATGAAAAAAGTTTCATGCATAAGAAAAACGCTTGTCGCACAATGCACTTGAAAATTAAGCGATTTTTGACGTTGTGGAGAGCAATTTATGGGACTATTATTAAAATGCAGGTCAGAAACATGTCATCACTTTAAAAAAAGAATAATGAAAGGGAATACTTTCTAAATTTTGTTTATATATATATATATATATATATAAGTTAAACTACAAAAAAAAACAACAACTTGTGAGTAATTTAATGTCGGTTCTTATTATAGAAACTTAAAGCGAGGAAAAAAAAAAAAAGACTAGAATTATTATATGCATTAAAATAAATAATTTTCACATATAATTTTCTGAAATAATGTTCCAATTTTAGCAATTGATTATTTATTTTAACTTCCATTTAGTACGAAAGAAATTATATATGAATCCTACACGGAAAAAGAACAGTTTATTTTAATTAGATAGTTATTTATAATCCATGTATAATGCAAAATTAAATCTGAAGTTTTACAAATGACAGAAGTATATTCGTACGTTATTAAAATAAACAAAGCAGAGCTTCTTTAAAATTTAATAGGATTAGTATGAATGATTGACATACACAAAAGTATTTAGATACATTACAGGATGTAAGAAATAATTGCTGGATTGAATTTCTAGCAGTTTTGTGTTTTACTAATTAAAAATTTCTGCAGTACACTAAATTATGTGCATATATTTTTTATGTAATACGAAAGTCTACTCAAATGTAATAGATTTATCCTTTCTCTCCCTCCCCAACTTCTCTCTCTTTCGTTTTTTTTTTTTTTTTTTTTTTTTTTTTTTTTTTTTAATTACATATAAATCTTAAAAATTATATTATTCTTTGGATTTAAACAGCTAATTTGACTGAAAAAGTATAACAAATATACATACGTTGAAATTTTTTTTAATTCTACGTATAACGCGCTTTTATAACTTATGTATTACAGTATTAATTTTCACTTATATTTACATAGTGAATGCTCTGAGTACGACACAAGGATAGGAATTTAGTGAATAAATATTTGATTGAACAAGGGTAATATTTGCATTTGTAAATAGTGATATGAGTTCTGCTCCTAATTCCTATTCCTTATGACATATAAGATTCTTTTATAATCATATAAGGCATACTTTAAAAGGCACAAGAATTTCCTATTAAAGTTTATTACATTTAAGTTTGAATAATTTATTTGTGAATTATAAAGCAAACATTTTATTTTGGTGAGCTTTAAATAAAATGCAAATCGTTCTATGTTTTGAGAACTTTCGCTGCTGCAAACATTTTATAGTTAAAAGTTGTATAAAAGTGATAGAACTATCTTATTTCTTGATGTGTGTTTGTAATTAAATTTTGAACTGTGTATCCATAGTAGATTTGCAAAATGTTGTATGTGTTTAATGCAGTGAAAATGGATGTGGTACATAAAATTTAATTTTTAAATGACTAAAATTAATATTTTGCAGTTTAATAAAATATTTTTATATTAATTTAATATATCGATTACTGATCACGATCAGGTATCTAAAAATTAATCAACTTTCAAAATTCCTTATTAACACTGAAAATTTGAAAATTATTTAGAAGTTTCCTACACAGAATAAAAAAAAAAAAAAAAAAAACAATATTTTTCTCCAGTTTTATTTTATTTTTGTATACAAATGAAAATATTCACACATGCTGAATAAGATAAAATATATGAAAGTAAAAACAAATAGGTTTCTTTAGCGTGATTTATTTTTCGGTGCCATTGATTATTCAGAAGGGATATTTAGCCAAATTAGACATATACAAGAGGTTGGAGCGAAAAAAGTAAAGTTGATATTTTAAAGTCGCTATAGTGCGGAAAATATGCGATTGGTGAATACAAGAAAAAAATATTAAAATAGGAATTTATCTTCAGATCGCACAAACCGTCTAAAAATTCAAAAGAATTGAAAATTTTCGATTTTTTTTCCGAAAAAAAAAAAATGGTGTATATTTTTTTATCGCTATAGTGAAAATTTTTTGCAGATTGTACTGTTTAATAATAATAATAATAATAAATTGCGTTTAGAGAATATCTTCCGAATGTGCAAGCTCAATAAAAATCGTGAAAAATTCAATTTTGCGTGATTTTGATGTATTATGAAACTAGTCTTCTGAGGTTAGTTTGCGTTCCAATATTAACATTTGCATATAAATTGTGCAGCTCTTTGATTGTTTAGATATTTGATAACATTTAAACAACCCAGAACTCACCACGTGGAGGTGGCTGCACTTCGAGTTACACTCACACCCTACTCTCCATCCAACCAATGAGAGTGTTTGCTATTTACATTACTTATATATATAGTTTGTTATTTCATCTATTTAAGTCTGACTTTTAGTCGCAACTTTGTACTGCGATTTGATGTTAAATTCTGGTATCATGCATCTTGATTTCAGTGTGGCCCTGATGAATCCATCTCTTGATTGGGACCCACATACCTTAAACGATGCTTCCGTTACCAATTTGACGCACCGCTCAACAGCTTGGGTATAACACGGAATTTTTTTAACATCCCAGTCTGGGATATCACCTGATTGAACGAATAAATGTATTTCTTCATTGGTTACTCCCAAAAGAAGAGATGAAGATGATGAGATGTGGAGATTTTGCTGAATTCCAATCAATTAATTCTGTGTAGTCTGCCACATCGAAGTTTAATAGGAGTGATAAAGTTTCTGATGTATTTACCTTTTGAAACAGTCTGTCTGGCTTTTAACACTCTTCTTAACCCAAGCTCTCGTATGTACCTTCTCTTATCAAAGACCATTGCCAGTAGTAGGTTTTCCGGGTGATCAAAGAACGAGTTTCGTTCAATTACACTGAAAACCACCTTCTTCAGGTCATCAGGCAAGTATAAAGATGTTTCTATTGCTCTGTACAGATGAATAGGCCCGTCTGTAATGTACTTACTGCATTTTATTTCAAACCAAATTTTCATGTAATATTTTAAAATAAATGTCACTATGGATTTTAAGACATCTGATGGATTTTCCACGTTCGCGTAAAATCGAAGGACTTTGTTTGCATAAATTAGCCATCTGACATGTGAAATTGGGCCGGGGTCACGATTTGATAAATCACTTGGAAAATTACAACTCTTAATTGTTTGACTTACGTCAAAAGATATCTTTGATCCTTGTCAACAGATGTCTGTCCACTTCTGGAAATTCACAATCAATTAATTAAAAATTTATCACTGAAAGCTTTTCACAACCAATGAGACTCTGCCCAATTGGTCCACTAAATGATCTTGGGCCAGTGTTTTCACCATCCAAATGTGGAAAAAGATGGCGAAAAGGTAATTCAACAAAATGTAATAAACAAACAGTCCACTGCAGTACGAGATGCACTTCAAGCTGTCTGATAGCACCACCTTTCTATCCAGTATTGGTATATGTACCATCACAGACTGCCAAATCTAAATATTCTAGTGAAACCCCTTGTTATGTAAGACACGATACTATAGATGCTACAATGTCCTTAGCAGATTCAGAGTTTCGAGACACATGGCCTAAATAAACTAAGCCAGGCTCTTTTATGATAGAACAGTGTTCTTCCTTAATAGTTCGACGAAACTGTTTAGATCCAGTCCTCTTTATAACTAGGGTATCGTCCTTTCTTCGGTCAAAATATATCCTATGTATTTCATCTGAATCCAGTTGACTTTCATGTAAATCATTTCTAGTGCGGCTCTTTTCCCTTCTAACTTTTTGTCGGTCAGTGACTTGAGAAGCGTCTGTTTCAGTTATTACACCAATATCTTCAAGCACACTCGATGCTGGTGGTAAGTTCTAGGTTGTTTGAAAATAACCTAATATGCTCTTGTTCAATAGTATCAATTTACATTTAAATATTAACCTAAGACCGCAAACAGTCCTCGAGTGATTATTTTCTTAATACATCAAAATCACTCAAAATTGAATTTTTCCGATTTTTATTGAGCTTGCGCGATTGCAGAAATTCTCTAAACGCAATTCATTATTATTATTATTATTTTTAAACAGTGCAATCTGCAAATATTTTTCAATATAGCGATAAAAAAAAAATGTATACCTAATTTTCTTCTTTTATTATTCTGAATTTTTTTTTTTTTTAATTTTTAGACGGTTTGCGCGATCGGAAGATAAAGTTCGAAAAGAATATATATATATATATATTCTTGTATTCACCAATCGCAATTTTTCCGCACTATAGCGACTCAAAAATACCAACTTCACTTTTTTCGCTCCACCCTAATATGCAACAGAAATTTTGTACAGGATTTATATTTATATTCGCTACAGTTCCGGTTAACTGCTTTTTTGAATAATACAAGATGACTGCAATCACTGTTATTATTATTATTACACAATTTGTTCTTAACAAACTAATTATTTTCTCTCAATCTTTACTGAAGAATATGAAAATAACCCTGTTCTTTACATCCCAAAACTAGTATGTTGTGGCCACCACAAGACTTTCTTCTATATTTTCCTATACATATTCAATCAGTAACAATATTAAAAAAAAAAAAAAAAAAAAAAAAAAAAAAATGCGAATTTTTTTCTAAGTTTTTTTTTTTTTTTTTTTGGTTAAAAGTAAAAAAAATCGATAACTTTGTTTTAAATTATCACAGATTTATGGTTCAACCATTCGTTTTAAAGGTATTGACGAGATCTTTCGAATGATACCCATCTTCAAAATTTAACCCTCCCGGGGGGGTACTTACCCCCCAGGGGGGGAACCGATGCCCCCACATGCACAATTTTTTTTTCCTAGTTAACTACTACTATTATCAATAATTCATATTAATTTTACAATCACAAGTTTAAAATAACTCTCATTATGCCCATTTATACGGAATTTTGTCCTATGCTGCCATGTTAAAAATTTGCATAAAATGCGATCACAGCGCCACCTGTTGAGCTATTGATCCCCAAATCTAATGGGCACCAGTTCATGTCAGGGTGCAACTAAATACCAAGTTTGGTTAAATTTCATTCATTGGTTCGTGAGATACAGCGTCCACAAAAAAATGATACAGACAGACACACAGACAGACAGACAGACAGACACACAGACAGACAGACATTTTTTAAAAACTATCAATTCGTGTTCAGGACATCCCAAAACATGTAGATCCGTCAAAAAACGGAGTCGAAAATTTTCGCGAATCCAATACTTTCTCTATATTACATATAGAAGAAAGTAAAACGAAAAAGAAAATTTCATACAGGAAGATAATTTTTAACGTAGGGAACGTAGGCATGATTGTAGTATAAAACCAGCACAGGAAATCTTTGTTGAATCATTTAAAGTTTATGACATAACTAAAAACATTCTTTTTTAATGCAATAAAGTTATATATAAATATTAACTAAATAATAGAAAAAAAAAGTACTATTATATTATTGTTGAACGAGAAATAAAGTAACTAGGCTGTTAAAATTAAAACATTGTATTATTTTACATTATAAAAATATTTTTAAATTAGCTTAATAATATTAATAAAAATAAATTTATTTCGTTTAGCACACATTAATATTGTCATGCATAACTAATGATGTATGCACTTATATAGCAAGCATAAATATTTTATATTTATGTTTTTATTAGCATATTAGTAGTAAATAATACATGTAAACGTTTTATGAACTATTTTAAATACTAAAGTTTGAGCAACAGAATGGTTGCTGTTTTATTTCCTTTCTGTTATATAGTTATTGGAAATCTATATGATCAAACAAAAATACTTGCACCGAAGTAATACAAAAATATCCGATATTGTTTGACCATAATATAAGGTGTGCTCATTTTAAAGTTTTATGATTTTTCTAATTAATCTCCTCATTTTACGGTTTTGAATACTTTATTTGGAATAAACAATTTATTTGGAAAAGCTTTACCAATAAATATGATATTTATAACTTTATACCTGGAATGTGAAATTATATAAAATTTGAGACAAAATAATTGAGTACATAATCACTTTTAAACATTTTGTGGAAGTGTTAAAAACTCTTATTACAAACGGATATGCAATTCCGATAATTTTCAATTTTAGCTCTTTATATATCGAAAGAATTTAGTGTAGCTCCGTATATCTTAACACTAATCATACCATATTCTATAGAAAACATCTTTTGCAGCATATAAACTGTAAATGCCAGTTTTATTGTAATTTGTACAATAAAAATTTATTTCAATATGATTTATAAAAATGTCTCTTATAAATCGCAAAACATTGGTATCCTTTTACGTGTCACTGTCCACAAAAAAATGTGCTGCTTGTAGAACTTTCAATAGATATCATGGTAAACTTTAAAAACATATATCGTTTTGTAGAGGTCCCAAACATATTTACCAAGAGATGAACGGTCGGTCGGACAGAAAGTCTGACAGATAAACTAATTAAATCATGATCATTCTTGAATATTGTTAGAAAATGTTAAAAATTCTTTAAAAATATGCAATTCCAGCAATTTCCAATTACGCCATGAGTGCTACTGAATATTTTTGTGTGACCCTGTAAGTCTTAATGTAAATCCCATACTATATTCTATAGATATTATTTTTTGTGCATATGAATAATAAATGCGAATTTAAGTATAGTTTGTACAAAATTAAGGTATTTAAATATGAAATTTTATTTTTCCGACTGAGTGAAAATAATGCCTGGACCGGCAGTCGAACCCCGGACCTTTGACTTACAAGGTCAAGGCTCTACCAATTGAGCTATCCAGGCCGACACCCCGGTCAGCATTACTCACTCAGACAACCTTTTATGCAGAAACATCTCTGGTCTATCATGTAGATAGCTCGACAAAAACAAACCGCAGAAAATGGAAAACACCATTAGATAATGGGAGAAAGAAATACAATTTTTATTAAAATCACACAATCAACTGTGGAAGAAAATCATATTTTAATGAAATTTTATTTTTTCATTAAATATGATTTTCTTCCACAGTTGATTGTGTGATTTTAATAAAAATTGTATTTAAATATGGTTTATAAAAATATCTCTCTTAGAATGCAATGCTTTGAAATTCTTTCAAGTATCCTGTATACAAAACAACGGCGGTATTTATATCATTTTGAAAAGGAACATCTCAGAGTAAATTTGAATAACACATATCAGTTTTCAGGAATTCCAAGAGAATTTACGGCAGTTAATGTGCGCCTAGAAAGATACACTGTTAAAAATATCCGTAAATTTAATGTAAATATTTATCCAGAATATCTGTAAATTTACAGTAATTCTTAATTAAAAGTAAACAATCGAGATTCTCAATTTTTATTCTGTATTTGTACGTAATTTTATTATTTCATTATTTAATTAAAATTAAAAATGACTGTTTCTACTTTAAAAAAAGCATTCCAAGTCCGAAATATATTCTCACCAATAATTAATTAAATTAATATTAGTTATTAAGATGAATGTATAAAATAAGTTTTTTAACATTTCCGTTTATTTTTCTCTGTAATTTTAAGTAAGACTTAATAGATTACACAGAGTTTTCTGTTGAAATTTTTAACAGTGCATACTGATGGAAAGACGGACAGACAAAGAAACAAACTAAAGCCATAAACATTTTTGAGCATTTTTGGAGAACAATAAATAGTGAGTTTGTGTTTTTTTGTATTTGTTTTCACTATATTATTAGTTATTTGAAAATTCAACGATTTTTTTTCCCTATTTCAGTGGAAATTGGTATTTTATTTATATTGAATTTTAAACATTATTAATTAATAGACATTTAAAGATTTTTGCAGCTTTAAACTTTTATTTTATTTATGAGTACTACATTATTTAATGTGTTAAAAAAAAAAAAAAAAAAAAAAAATAGTAATAGATAAAAAACAGAAGGAAAGGGAAAAGAAATTGGTAAAATGCTTTAAATAAAATTAACCTAACTTATATTAATTTTATTATTTGGATACACAAATACATACTTTTCCTTTTTATCAAGAACTTTTATATAGATAATTATAAAATTATATTTATAAAGATATATAGAAACTATTGTGATATTTTTCCATTAAACAACCGATATGCTACATTTGTAAATACATTCCGCTACAAAATGACACTTTTTGAATTAAATCCCTTTTGGTTTAAAATTGGAAGTATTTAATTTGCATTTAACATTTTAATATCTTCTCGAAATTTCCCTTATTCGTGATTCAATGTTTAATGTTTACGAAATGTAAGTAATGCTGTTTACCAAAGCTACTTGTGATTCGGAAGCAGTCAGCAGGCATTAAATTAACTATTTTAAATTACTTACTTCCTGAATAACTGAAGGTATGTAGAAGATAGAACATTTTAACTTTTGTTTTTGTAATTATTAACACACTTTGCTGTAGATAATAAAACTATCTGCAGAAATATAAGCAGTTTATCTATTTTTTAAGAAAATCATGATTGAATGTTTTGAAATAGTGAATATTAAAAATTTTATATGTATTTCATTATTATTTAAAATTAAACTATTTATAAATTTAATCAAAAAGTAAGTTTGAGAATAAACTTGTTACTGTTATTATACTAAAATAATCTATTACTTGGAAATATTTAAAAAAGAAACAGACTATTTTAAGAGTATTTTATCAATATCATAAATTTATATCGAACATATATTTATAATATGAATAAAAGGAATATAAGTACAAAGAATAATATTGAGTTAAGACAATATAGATAAAAGATATACGGATAAATAAAAGTATATATTTAAATAGGGAAACTTAAAGATAAAAATAATAACATTATTTTTAATATCATTATGTTAAAAAATCTTTCAATTCTCTTCCCCACCAAAGGAACCTATACAGAACCACGTATGTTAAATTAAATAATGATGATAAGGAATAGAAATTAAATGGGATTAAAAGCTGTAACACATTTTCGTACTCAATCTGTATTACAAATAGAAAATATGTATTCTGAATCGTCAAAATGCACTAAAATATTAGTGATATTGTTAGGAGAATTTAGAGAGCTTTAAAAATAATGAATTTGAAATCTAGCATTTTATTTTACGTTATTTCAATGAGTATTCTTCTGGAAAAAATAAGGCCTGATAATTTGCACGATTTCCTACAATTTCAAATCTCACAGATTTTGAATCTCTAAGGATTTTAATCATAATTAATTTTATTCATAAAATTTAGTGATTAAATTAGCAGTTATGTTGCTTTGAGTTACACACTTAGATAGGAATTCTTGATTTTCTTATGGTAGTTTATACATCAACTTATAAAAATATTTATGTTTTGAGATTTGAGATTTCATCTTTAAATTAATTAGGTACATAGGTACCTATAATATAACTTGAAACATTATTATCTGTTAAATGTAATGTATTAATTTCAAGACATTACTCTGAATTCCTTTCAACTTATTACCGTGGAATAATTAAATAAATGCTTCTACGATAATAATTAAAATTTACATTCCTTTTATAGATGCTAGATTTAATTCTCGCTTATCTTTAAATTCATTTAATTAAATTTGAGAATTTGAAACGATTTTAATGGACATCTAACTTTTCCTTCATTTAAATTGTTCCATTAATTTCGGCAATGGTTTTATGATGCAAAATTCTACTGAAATTTCGAATATGCATTTTTGTAAAGATTATGACTGAAAATGAATAAACTCAAGAATAATTTAATGCTTCAGGATGATTAAATTTAAGATACTTTTTTGAATAACTATTGTGTAAAATGATATAATTTAACAAAAAAATGATAAATAAATGTATCTCTTATGCATAAATTATTGACAGTTGTATTGTGAATTATTATTTTTTATGGGATCATACAACTATAATAAATCATACCTTCAATGGAGCTTTTATAAATACAAAAGTAAAATTAGTTTTTCAATATAGCAAATACTCATATGTTTCTGCACACACAAATCAACGTGCATGACTAAAGATAATTTGCATACCATTATTTAGGAGCAGAAATCTTCGTATTATTTAGTCCTAGATATTTATTACAAAGAAAAATACTGTTGAAAAATTTAGGTATGACGGTAAAGAAATGGGCAATCTGTTGTAACCTGAAATCTCTGATATGTATATGCAAAAATAAGACACAACAAATCGATCCATTAATACAAGCATAAAAAATAATAAAAATAATCATACATAAACTAGATAAAAGAAACCATCTATAATTTGATAAAATAAACAATTGAAATATTTATTATGGAATATTATCTTCTTTGTAATCTTTCAAGCATAAAAAAAAAAAAAAAAAAAAAAAAAAATCACATTTACGTACATGATACTTGAACATGAACAAGAAAAGTTATATATATTATATATATATATTTAAAACTTTAGGAACAATTCATATAAATATAAACACACCCACATGAAAATACAATTTAATATAATAAAAATCGTAAATTAAATATCGAATTTTAAATGAATGCTAAAATAACGATTTAATACAATAAATAAGTGCGAAATAAATTTCTAGTTTAATGTACATAAGTATTAAAAAAAAAAATGTAAAAAAGTATATTTTTTCAATAAATTCGCTTTTCAATGAAGTACAGATATTTTCTGTTATGATCTTTACCGGTTAGCACAGATAATTAAATATATCAATGTTTTCAGTGTACACACAGAGAACGCGTTGTTTACATTAGTGGAATTGGGAGAGGAATTTCTGGCTGCTTATTTAAACTCCCCTTCACAAAAGAATAAAATAGAATAAAAAAAATAATTAAAAAAAATGGCATGTTGTGGCAATCAAAAAAAAAAAAAAAAAAAAAAAAAAATCTATATTTTCTTATACAAATTCACTCAGTACAAATTAATTATTATTTTTACTCACTTCTATAGACGAAAGTATTGGATTCGTAAAAATTTTCGACCTCGGGTTTTGATAGATTAAGACCTGTAGAGCACGATTTGACCATTTTTAGAAAATGTCAGTCTGTCTGTCTCTCTGTGTGTGTGTGTGAGAGAGAGAGAGAGAGAGAGAGAGAGAAAATTTTGTGGCGACTGTATCTCAGGTACTACTGCACAGAATTTCATACAAATTGGTATGTAGTTACGCATTGCCTATCAACTTTTGGTAAAAATTGTCCAGCAGCTTGCGTTGCCATCCCGCTTTTTCTAAATTTTTAACATGGTTGTTATTTTGTATAAATGTGCATGAAGAGAATTATTTTTTAATAATCATTATGAAATTTAAAAGAATTATTTGTAATAGAGATATTCAACTGGGGGGAAAAAAATGTGTATGTAGGAGCCTCGCCCTCCCCCCCACCTCGCTGGGTGGAAGTCCCCCCTCGAGGGGAGTAAATTTTCATGATGTGTATCTTTCAAAAGAGCTCACCAACACCTTTAAGACGAATGGTTGAACCATCGATCTGCGGGAACATAAAAATGTTTTTTTTTTTTTTTTTTTTTTTTTTTTTTTCATTTTTAACAAAACAAAACAACAACAAGAACAACAACAACAAAAAAGAATGTATTTTTTAAATGTAATATTGAGAATAAAATTGACTTGTTTTAGATATTTAGTGTTATACTTCTTCTCTAAAATGAAAATTGTTTGCTTTATCATAGAAGATATATTTTTTTAAATAATTATTTTAATGAATTATTTTTACTGAGTGAATTTTTTTAGGAAAATATAGAAGAAAGTCATGTGGTGGCCACAACATACTTGTTATTTTCATTATGAAACTAAATTTTCATTATGAAACTAAATTTCAGAGAGGTGTTACACGAAATGTCTAAGGAAAGTAAATTCTTACCGTGCAGATGGCATCCTAACCATTAAAGGAGAAATTTGCAATATAGACGCGCCACCTATCGGCCAATATACACATAAATTGAATCTACATTGCCTTATAAGGGATTTTCCAATACCAAGTTTAGTTTAATTCTACGCCAGAGAACCTTAGATATAGCTTTCCCTTAAATTGCGGAAATTGCTGTACAGCACTACCAGCTGTTCAGCGATTAGCATGAAACATTGATAGTCACTAATTTATGCTAAATTAAACATACATATAAACTTATAGGTAGTTCTATATATTAGTTCCTGAGATATTAGCCTTCCTTGAATTTGCGGAGATCGCTGTATGGCAGCGCCACCTATTGAGTTAGTGACACAGAGTTGACAGGCGCTAAATTATATTAAGGGGCATCTACATGTGGATTTATGCGCAGTTTTGAGCTGTAGTTCCTGAGGTAAAGCCTTCCTTGATATTACGGAAATCGTTGTATAGCAGTGCCACCTGTTGAGCGGATAGCACCAAAAGTTGGTAGGCACTAACTTATGTTAAGGTGCAACTACATATAAATTTAGATGCAATTCTGATTAATCATTCCTGGTATATAGTTGAACAATATTTTTGTCACCCACAAATACACACACACACACACACACACACACACACACAGGCAGCCATTTTCTAAAAACGGTCAAATCAAGTGTTTTATCTCTTAAAACGTGTAAATCCATCAAAAACCGGAATTTGAATTTTTTTATGAATCCAATACTTTCTTCTATTCCGTATAGGAGAAAATAAATAATTAAATATCTATCTATATATATTATTTTTTTTTATCATTTTTTATCATTTTCAATTTCTCCCACATATCTCTCATTAAAAAAAAAAGAAAAAGAAAAAGAAATCGAATTCTATTTTAAAAGTTCTTAAAGAATATATACAGGGTGGCCGAAATTAAATGACCTTCCTGTAAAGTTGTCGACAGACGAGACTTCTGTTGATAATGTTTGAAATTCTGTGTCGGACATAATGAAAGCATGGGGATTTGTTTGAGCGAATAGTGAAAAATAATTTTAAAAAAAGTTCAAGTTTTTGTGGTGAGGGGACGTTTCTAAATGAATTACTCACTTAACCTACATTTACTGACTAAGAACATGATTCGACAAGGATTTGTTTAACAAAACAGTATGAAGAGCACATTTTTTACATAGAAATTTTTGCTAGAGCTCAGATACTTTTGCTGCCGACTGTACCTCAAAACGAATGTTGGAAGCATATCAGTGACATTTTGAAACAAAGTTGTAATTTTTTTTTTTTTACTTTTTACACACACACAAAGGGAAACCATTTCCTAAGATATCTTTTGTACGGGATTGATTTTCTCAGGACATTGAGTGATTTTATTTATGTGTGATGAAAATTATCTGCATTAACTATGGAAAATAATTTTGATAAAAAATATGTTTAATAAATAATATGTACGATGCGAATTTGCATAAGAAAATATAGAAAGAACTTTTGTGTTGTCCACAATGTTTTAGTTTTTATTAAAAAACATTAAGATAAAAGTACAATGATACATTATTATGCAAATTGCAATTACTTTTATGTCTTACTCTGTGTTGTATATGAAAATTTCGACATCTTTAATACAAATAATCAAAACTTAATGAGTTAAAATTTAAAAATTCATTTTCTGTTATAAGTTATAATAAAAGAAATTTTCAATACTATTTCTGTAATAAAGGTTTTTTTTTTTACTGAGTGAGAGGAAACTTAAAGAATTAAATTATTTTTAATTAATTAATTAATTAATCTTACATTAATGGTGAAATTTCTTATTCCGTACTACATAAATAAAAGCAATTTCAGTGTATTTTTAATCATGCATAGAAAAATAATCATTCTTCTATATAAATTTCCTATTTTAAATGTAATATTTTGCTAAATCTTTAAATAAGAGATTTCATGTACTTGTATAAAAAAAAAAAAGAAGAAAGAAAGAAAAAACCGAACACTTATTTAAAAAGTATTATATTTAAAGTACAGAAGAGGGGGTAAAAGTTTATAATGAATGAAAAATCATAAATGCATTTACGTCTCAATTACTATTATTTTATGATATAAATGAATGCGAAAAAAAAAAATCCTTTTTAATAAATCCTTTTTAATAAATCCTTTTAAAATAAACCAAATAATTCAATTTAATATATTTATGGTTCTATAAATGCAATATTCAATGAATAATTGAATGCTCTGAATTATGAATTTGTTTAATGTTGCTTTTACTCAAAGAATGAACGATATACTCTGAGAGTTTAAAAATAAATATTTGATTATTAAACTTTAAAATGTTACTCAAAATTATTTCATTTTAAAGTCTTTAATGCATTTTTATGGAATATATTCAGTTTAAAAAAAAAATTCGAAAGTTTTCGAAAAGCGGAATTTATTTCACACAAGAAAATTTTAATTTGTTAAATATTAGATTTTATAGATTTTACTTTTTATTTCATGTTTTTAAAATGTAGTTTCAGCATAATTAGCAAACAAAATGTTTAACTTTTTAAGCATGTACTAAAATATATTTTTTATTAAATTACTTCTAGAATAGTAGATAAGGAACAGGGATGTTTTATTAAAGACTCATTGATTTGAATATAACTCGGAAACATAGATTATAGAAACATACAACGAAAAAGTATGTTTAGTTTGAAAGCAAATTTATGTATTACAAAAAATTAAAATCAGTTGCCACTAACAGACTATATTTTTTAAGATTTAGTCACTACATGTACTTCTTATAAAGATTTTCTGGTATTAAAGTTCTATTAAAACGTAAAAGTACAGTAAAGAAGTGCAAGACTTGATGGTGAGAAAATTTTCTTACGGAAAACCCCAAGAAAAGAAATTATATATATATTAATGTATATATATATATATAATGAATACTCTGGTAAATGGGGGTACTCAATTTGTTTTTGATAACTTCCATATGAATTTCTCATGTGCTTGCTTGTTTAGAACAAGTTAATGCATTAAATAAAAAAAAATGCCTTAGTTGCATATGATGAAGTTCCACCGTGCATTATGTATATATATATATATGTATGTGTGTGTGTGTGTGAGTGTGTGTGTGTGTGTGTGTGTGTGTGTCTGTAAGTATGCGAAACTACGATTAAATCACAAACAGACAAGAATAAACTTTTGCAATTTTTAAAATATTTTACATAATCCGAAGAAATTCATCTGATGTTTTGCAAAGGAATACGCATTAAAGTTATCCAGAACGTGCTGCTTGAAAAGTAAAAAAATATGCATGTTAAAGTTTAAAGTTCAATATCATATAAGTAGAAGGATCTGTGAAAAATTTGCGCAAAATGTTTCATTATGACATATTCGATGTCGGTTACATTTGGTTTACAGATGACTGTTTTTAGATGTATGATTTTGTTAAATGAAAGTACGAATTTCAAGCGAATTTCAAGGAGAGAAAACCCAGCATTTGCGTCATGTCTGATCACTACATTGAACATAGGTGATATTTTACTGTAGTATTATAGAAACGCGCAACCGATAAAGTTTCCTACTTAGAAACTTTTATTAGTTAGCGGAACATTACGGTAATAATATAGTAGCCCGACAAACTTCTAGTCTTAAAGGATTAACAGCACTTCATTGTTCATGCAAATTGGTGTCGCCTACACCGTTATGTAAAAGTTTCTACTATTCTCGAGGAATACTTCGATAATAGAATCATTTCTCTTTCATTAGATATATTTACACTGGTACCTCTAGGGACCGGTTGTTCCACATGTCGTATAATTAGCTGTCAAAAAATTATTATCCTTTTCCAAAACAATCCTTCAACAGTGAATTAGCCTGAGAAGTTTATTTTTCAAAAATAGACGTTCTTCAGTTACTGTCCCAGGCTTTTGATAACCAAATTGGTATAGCAAGTCATTGAGATAGAAAGTCCTGTGAGGTATAGGTATATGTTTCTATTTTTCTTCACACATTACAAATATTGGAGGAAAAAATTATTTCCTACGTTACTGAATAATTCTCTTTTAGACAATATAAATATTTTCAATCAGTAACAAAAGGAAATTCAGCCCGCTCCTACACCCCACTCCATGTCATTTTCAAAGGAAAAGAACGATAATTAAACAAATTGACTGAGACATGCGAAAAATCTTAAAAGTTGGGAAACACATTATCATGACAAATAATAATGACGATAATAATATTTTTAAAATTTGTGTTAAAATTAATTTATTGACGTTAAAATTGTTTTCAATTTTATAGACATTTTTAACATAAGAAAAACTATTTTTATTTATTTAATTTTTTTTTTTAAACAACTACTGTAAACTATATGACGACAACTACAAGATGATCCAAAAAATTAAATTACCTTAGAAATGTAAATTAATGATATCTTTGCAGCAGAATATAAAAATTCTTGCAATTTATATATTATATAAATGTTAAAATTTTTATAACAGTTTCAGAAACTGTTAACGAAACGGTTTAGAAAACAAAAATCAACGGTTTTGGTAAATGGAAAAGAAAGCCAACCCCACCAAACCGCCTTCCAAAAAAAGAGGGGGGGGGATGTTAAACTATTTTTTGAACATGTTCTTTGATACATCACTAAAAAAACAATTTCAGGTTCTTTTATTATTTTTTGTATTGTCAAACAGTGGCTGTATAACGGTTTGAATTTTTTGTTTATACATTCATCATTATATAAATCATTTTCACCAACAAACTCATGCACTTTTTCACAATAGAAAATCTTCATCTCTCTCTCTCTCTCTCTCTTTTTTTTTTTTAATGTATATTTATCATAAAAAAAAAAAAGAAAAAAATCTCGGCAACTTTTATTATCTGATTCAAAGTTTCATTTTCTTTATCACAAGACCATTGTTAAATATCTGTGTTGCATGAATAGGTTCACTTACAAAGGTGCTTTCCATTTGTAATATTTTATCATAAAAAAAATAAAAAAAATCTCGTCAACTTTTATTATCTGATTCAAAATTTCATTTTCTTTAACACAAGACCATTGCTAAATATCTGTGTTACATGAATAGGTTCACTTACAAAGGTATTTTCCCTTTGTGATATTTTATCATTAAAAAAAAAAAAAAAGAAAGAAAAAAAAAGAAAGAAATCTTGTCAACTTTTATTATTTGATTCAAAATATCATTTTCTTTATCACAAGACTATTGTTAAATATCTGTGTTACATAAATAGGTTTACTTACAAAGGTATTTTCCATTTGTGATATTTTATCATTAAGAAAAAAAAAATCTCGTCAACTTTTATTATCTCATTCAAAATTTCATTTTCTTTATCACATGACCATTGTTAAATATCTGTGTGACATGAATAGGTTCACTTACAAAGGTATTTTCCACTTGTGATATTTTATCATAAAAGAGAAAAAAAAATCTCGTCAACTTTTATTATCTGATTCCAAATTTCATTTTCTTTATCACAAGACCATTGTTAAATATCTCTGTTACATGAATAGGTTCACTTACAAAGGTATTTTCCATTTGTGATATTTTATCATATAAAAAAAAAAAAAGAAAGAAAAAGAAATCTCGTCAATTTTTATTATCGTATTCAAAATTTCATTTTCTTTATAACAAGACCATTGTTAAATATATCTGTTACATGAATAGGTTCACTTACAAAGGTATTTTCCCTTTGTGATACTTTATCATAAAAAAAAAAAAAAAAAAAAAAAAAAAAGAGAGAGAAAGAAATCTCGTCAACTTTTATTATCTGATTCCAAATTTCATTTTCTTTATCACAAGACCATTGTTAAATATCTGTGTTATATGAATAGGTTTACTTACAAAGGTATTTTCCATTTGTGATATTTTATCATTAAAGAAAAAAAAAATCTCGTCAACTTTTATTATCTCATTCAAAATTTAATTTTTTTTATCACAAGACCATTGTTAAATATCTGTGTTACATGAATAGGTTCACTTACAAAAGTATTTTCCAATTGTGATATTTAAGTACTTCATTACATTTTCACAATGAACTTTATCATAAGAAGAATTCTTTATTTCCGAATCATTTTGCAGAAATTGATTCCTATTCAATAACTTGGATAGGTTTAAATTCTTGCGTATTTTAATAATTAATATTTAATAAATAATATTATTACTTTATTTTGAATGCTTCTTTTTCATAAAAAAAAAATAAAGATGATAAATATTTTTAATTTTTAATTATATGGTTTCATTCTTTCATTTTAAAATTTATACCAATTAATATCCCTTTTTTTAAATAAAAAATAAATATTATATTTACTAAGTGAATTTTCGTATGCGATTTCGTGTTTTATGCGATGTTAATATTGTTCAAAGTTTCACATAAAAAAATAATGCCAATTTGAGTTCATTTATCTGCAGCCAAATTTAACTATTTTCATACTATTACTTTTATAATAAGCGCAGTAAAACAGTGAACCTTAGTAGCATATTTTCTAAATTATTGGTTTCAAATAATTACGATAAATTGGGATCAACTATTTGGTGAAATGATTAAATTTATTTTTAACATCGTGCATAACTTAAAATAGAAATAAACATACAAGCATGGAAATTGCGTAAAATTTTTTTATGAGATAATTAATGAAAATCTATATAACTTTAACACTGGACTAGTAAGATTATATTTGATCTTTAACTCTATTTTTATACGCTTTTATTTAACTAGATATGTTGCTTATTTATGTTTGTAGTTCGAATTCTATATAACATTGACACTGGTCTGATAGGATTGTATTATATCTTTATTTTTACACGATTTTATTAAACTACGTATAATGCATATTTATGTGTGTAATTAAAATTCTATAAGACTTTGACACTGGGATGATAAAATTATATTAGATCTTTACCTCTATTTTTACACGCTTTTTTTTTTAAAACTAGGTATGTTGTTTATTTATTTTTGTAGTTCAAATCTAAAAGTTTAATTTTCACCCAATTCCTATTGTTTGATATAGCTGAAATTTTACATGTACAGTCGGTAATAAAAGTGCCCGAACACCAGCAAAAATTCCTATGTAAAAAAAGTACACTTCATACGGTTTTGCTAAGTAGTTCCTTGTCGAATCCTGTTCTTAGTCAGTATAAGAACATGATTCGATAAGAATTTATTTAACAAAACCGTATGAAGTGTACTTTTTTTACATAGGAATTTTTGCTAGTGTTCAGACACTTTTGTTACCATCTATATGTATAACTTAGATGACAATATACGCTCAAATAGCAACGGATTTAGAATTGGGAGCCCCTTGATCTCAATTACAATTCAGAATTAATTTTTGATTTTTAAAACAAATTTCTATACTGTTAAAATTTTCAGTTGAAGGTTGAGCGAAAATTTGGTACTACGTTAGCTTCAATATGCTATTTTAAACCAATACCTGGTACCAATGTAGGTGCAACCATGCGATAGGGAAACCTTCTATCATGTTTTCTACTTCGTGTTAAAAAAAAGCGCCAAATCACGGCAAAATGTTCATCTATCTTATGGTTACAATAACTATTGTACGAAGCTTTGGTAGAACAAAGTACCAAATAATGGTAAAAATTTTTACAATCTCATGGTTGCAACTACAGTAGTGCCATGTTTTGGTAAAACCTAGGATAAAATGTTTAACAATGTATTGTCCGATTAAGTTGAAATTTCGCAGCCAAAACTTGGTAGTGTAAGAACATGATTGGATAAGGATTCATTTAACAAAACCGTATGAAGTTTACATTTTTTACATAGGAATTTTCGCTAGTGTTCGGACACTTTTGTTACCGACTGTATGTATAACTTAGATGACAATATACGCTCAACTAGCAACGGATTTAGAATTGGGAGCCCTTTAATCTCAATTACAATTAAAAATTAATTTTTGATATTTAAACCAAATTTCTATACTGTTAAAAATTTCAGTTTAAGGTTGAACGAAAATTTGGTACTAAGTTAGCTGAAATATGCTATTTTGAACCAATACCAGGTACCAAAGTAGCTGCAACCATGCGATTGGGAAACCTTTTACCATGATTTGATACTTCGTGTTAAATAGAAAGCGTCAAATCATGGTAAAAAGTTTACCTACCTTATGGTTACAATAACTATACTTTACGAAGCTTTGGTATAACAAAATACCAAATCATGGTAAAAATTTTCTCCATCTCACGGTTGCAGCTACTGTAATGCCATGCTCTGGTACAATCTAGGATACAATTTTTAACAATGCAATAAAAACTTGGTACTAGAGTAGCTTCAAACAGCATCAAATCATGATAAATGATCGTTCATTCGTATGGTTGCAGCTACTATGTACAATTTATTGATTTAACATAATACGAAAATATTACAGAGTGTATATTTTTATTACATATTAAAAAACTATTGTTTTTTTCTATTTTAAATATGTAGCACATTTTCATAACAAATAACGTTTAAATACAACTTTAGATCATAACAGCAGATGTTCGAAAAAATCAATTTCAGATATAATCATGTAGCTCTGCTATATTTATATTCATCGGAGAAATTCCGGGTAGAAACCAGAGTATTAATTTATATTTATTTCAATTAATTTAAGATGGAAATTTCCCAATTATCTTAATATGAAGCATTTTATATGCCTAATGGAACGCATTTATCTGTATATTTTTTTTACGTAAAGTATTTAATTTAAATATTTAATTTTATATCTCACAATCATTTCCAAAATCCATTTACATATACGTTGATGCATGTCGGATCTAAAATCTTTCAAAATTATAAACTTATTTGAAAATATAATAAGCACTAATTTATTTCGAATTCATATTAAGAGAAATATTATAACAAAATAAATTATATATTTAGCAAATGCAACGTACTAAAATTTTATCATCACGTAAAACTTTCTTTTTGCATTGAGAATTCAAATTCTTTACTTTTCTTTAATTCAATAGCCATCATGTTTATTTATAGTTACAGTTTTTATTTTATTTATTTATTTCATTATTTATAAGTATGTAAGTCAATTGATTATTTCCATTGTTTTTTCCCTGTTAAATGAAAAAATTTCATCAATTTACTGCAATGTTTTTTGTTTAAAATACTTAATGTTATATTTTTGATTTTTATATGTTTATTATATATCATTTGTATTCACGTGTGATATTTATTAACTTAAGCTGATACAAAAAAAATGAAGTTGATTTAAGTTAATATCGTTAAAGGCACCTTAATGGAATTGTTATTCAAATCCTAGACGTGATTGAAAAGAAAAGGAGTTTTGAACAAATTCATTTAGAATTCGTGATGCAATTAACTACATACAGAAAAGTTTAAATTTTTTAACAAGGAACACAAATAGATAGATAAATAAATGAATAAATATTTATGTTTTTTATAAAGTATTGAACTTTATTTCTTTGTTATTATATTTCGAATCATTTTCAGTTAATAAAAATGTATAATATATTGACGTGGTTGGAATTTACAAATTACAGAAAAAAAAATGTATATACTTAGAATATTTCGTTATTAAAAAATATTTGTACGGAAAGCATTTTAAAGAGATGAAGCCAAAAGTTAACTTTTGTTAAAAGGAAATTGTATATATATTTTTAATTATTACTATTTAATTATAAAACTAAATTTTCTATTTTCTTTTAAACACGAGTAAACTATATGTAGCTTACATTTATTATTTCTCAATTATGCATTGTAAATAGAAACATCTGAAGTCCATACATATTATGTGTTAGAAATACCTTAACAAGGACTAACAATCTTGCAGTTTGCATTGATTATTAACACTATCCAGCTGCACATTCTCGTTACATAGTTTAACCATCAAATTTCTTTGCCTATGTTATCTCACAATAGACAGAGAAAACGACAGAAAGAAAAATTGAATAGATAGACAAATTGTATTTATAAGCACTCTTAAACATTGTTGGAAAATATTAAAAATGCTTAACACAAACGGAAAGCAATTTTCAACTATAGCACTTGATGCATCTGAATATTTTAATAAGGCGTTGTAAATCTAAATACTAAACACACCATATTATACACAAAACATACTTTTATCTTATTGACAGTGACTATCAATTTAATTATGAATTTTACAGTAGAATGTTATATAAATATCATTTATAAAAATGCCTTTCATGAAACGGAATGCATTGACAATATTTTGGTATCCCAGTACACAAACCAGTGTTGTACTCTTAATACCATTTTAATGCAGAATATTCTATGTAAAACTTGAACTAAAACGCTCAGTTTATTTTTAAAGTAATTTTCTATGGTATATTTGCACGATTAATTTCGTGCTCGAAAATAAGTAAACAGTTAAATACAAAAATAAGTTAAAAATCTGTTTTAGAAACACTTTTGAACATTAAACTGGTTTTAAAAAAAATTTAGCCGAAAATACATGTACTATTTCAATAACGAATTTTTTTTGTGTGTGTGTAATCCAGTGATTTAACCTTAAAACTGCAATCCTCGTGGAGAGGATCCAGAACAGGAAAGAAAGATGTAAGAAATATGGTATTTTTGATATATACTACTGTCCATTAAAATTGCAACACCAAGGAAGAATGTGAATATCAGAATGATATTTATTGGGCATATACAATATAGTAGGAAGAACAATTGATTACATTTTCAGTAAGTTTTGAGTAATATATCCTGAGAAAACAGAGCATAAAGCAGCGACCTCTGGAAGCAATAACTACATTTATCTGCCTAGGCATTGAATCGAATAGCGATTGGATGACATATTCAGGTACAGCTCTTCATGAAGCTTCAACAGGATGACACAGTTTATAAACCATAGTTACTGGTTAGTGGTGGCGAGCCACTTGCTTTTTAACGACTAAATGATAATTTTCATTGGTGCGATATCAGGAGTACGCGCTGGCCAGAGCAGCAGTTCAAGACATTCTGTATCAAGGAAGGTCCGTACATTACAGACAACATGCTTCGTACATTATCCTGCTTAAATGTTGTGCTACGGAGGCCTTGAATATAGGGCAGCAAGGCGGGCCTTTGCTTACCAAAAATTCAACGGCCGCTATTCAAAGTGCCGGGAATGCGAACAAGAAGTATTCGTGACGTGCATCCAGTGGGACTCCATACCATCACTGCAAGTGATGGACAGTGTGTTCATGTCGAATCCCAGCTGGCAATGTGCATTATTCACATTGTTGTTAAAAATGGATAAGGCAATCTTGATACTGAAAACAGGATTGTGATTTATCTGACAAGCGACTTGCTGCAATTCCTGCGTCCAGGTTTGTTGTTTATCACATATTAAAGGTGCCCGTATCAGTGATGCAATTTTGAGGGTAATGAAAATTTTGGTAGCTGCATACTGGGTAACCACCTGGAGTGATGGTATGCGGTAACATTGGATACACGTCTCGAATATTTCTTGTTCGCATTCCCGGCACTCTGAATAGCGCCCTATTTAATTTTTTGTAAGCTAAGGCCCGCCCCTCTGAACTATATTCAAGGTCTCCGTAGCGCAACATTTACGCAGGATAATGCACGACCGCAAGTTGTCTGTATTGTACGGACATTTCTTGATGCAGAATGTGTTGAACTGTTGCTCTGGCACGCGCGTTCTCCTGATCTCGCACCAATAAAAATGATCGTTTAGCCGTTGGAAAGCCAGTAGCCCGCTACCACTCACCAGTAACTATGGTTTATGAACTGTGGCGTCCTGTTGAAGCTTCATGAAGTGCTGTACCTGAATATGTCATCCAATCACTGTTCGATTTAATGCCTAGGCAGATAAGTGTAGTTATTGCTCCCAGAGGTCTCTGCTTTATGTTCTGTTTTCTCAGGATATATTACACAAAACTTACTGAAAATTTTATCAATTGTTCTTCCTACTATATTGTATGTACCCAATAAATATCATTCTGATATTCGCATTCTTTCTTTGTGTTGCAATTTTAATGGACAGCAGTGTATATGTTAGCAGTAAGATTGTTTTTGATACGTTCTAGGAATAACTTTTTGGTACTTCCTCATTCAGCTGTCGAAAAACCTAAATATTCGAGATTTTACTTTCCACCTCATTAAAATAAGAACAACAACAACAATAATAATAATTATTATTATTACTATTATTATTAGATTGTCGCAACAGGCGCAGTTTTTGTCAAAAAGTTTTTTAAAATGTTAAGACACGTTTTACATTTCGAAGCCAGCGAATATTCTTGCGAAAGCCAAATGAAAAATTGGCGCAGTTTAGACATTATGCTCTGATTGCATTTAGTAAATGGTTGAAGTTGGGTTGATGACGGTCTTAGAATCACCTTTAGGGACAGTCCGGAGACATACCATCACATTTTTTTTCTTCTGCGGATGGACGATTCCCCCATTCCAGTAATTCCCAGAATTATTATGTTTAAGAAACATGGACATTGTAGCCATGATCCATTTTTCAGGCACCATCTACTATTAATGCACGAGAGATTGCCTTTTGCGGGATCCAGTACCGAATCATCAATTTTCAGATTACGAGCTAACCCTCTGCTAACTGGACTGCTGTGACCACTGTTTTCATAAATGTAAATTTGGATATCAGAAATTTTACATAGTAATTTTTTAAATTGACATCAACTATTAATCTTGTACAAAATTAATTGGTGATAAAAATAATGGTACAAAAATTTTCCTTAGTGAGAAGCCTAACCAGATCCCTCTCGTGCCAAGTGCAGTAAGAAAAATAAAGTTTTAAGACAAGTAACCGCGATTTATATAAAATACTGGTGTGTCTATCATATTTTTTTTTCCATTAAGTATGCATTAAATATTCCCTATTTTTTTTTCCTTTTTACATTTGAAAAGGAAATTAAAGAGTATACAAATATCTCTAAAAGCCTTACAAAATTTTCTGTGTTCACTTCAGAAATTTAACTGCCGTCGTTTTAAAAACCGCCATCTAAAAAAATCTGGTTTGAAACAACCGCACGACTTCCATTACCCACTATTACATATATTAAATGCATTGTTTGGAGATAATGTGATTAGAAGATATAAAAGTGACCTAAAGAAGTAGAAACCTAACATTTTTGTGGTAAAATAAACTTTATACACATGTAAAGATATATAAAACGAAGCTTACATATAGCGAGGTAAAAAATAAGAAAAAAAAATGGTAGAAATCTCACCAATTTTTGAGATCTTTTTAAACTTCTGACTTACCTAAACAGGGTAGCTGTTAATTTTCTTCTAATAACTAGGTGATACATAAGAAAGAAATGGATTTATATAACAATTTTCAAAAAAATCGTTAGATCCGTTTTTGAGCTATCAGCTTTTACCAAAACTCAATTATTGACAGGAAAACAATAATTACATACAAAAGTATATTTAAAGGTGAGTTAATATGGTGAGTTTGAAAAAAATTCGTACAGCCGTTTTTAAAGGAACGTCCTTGCGAGACATGAAATTGAGCTATTTATATAGGACGCCTATCAATTTTCCCGAGCTAACCAACTATATCATTCGAAAGGGCATCTAGTAAAGTGTTTATATAGTAAATTTGAAGAAAATTCTTTTGAGCCGTTTTTGAGATACGGACTTACGGTCCAACTTCCGGTATCAGATGTCGCACTTCCGGGTTTTCAATTTTCACCAAAATTTGGAAAATTCATCTGTACACCAGACTTGTTTCAATTCTAAAGTTTCGTAGTTCTACCTTTATTATTTTCCGAGATATAAAAGCCAGGAGATTCTCCCCATACATACACGCACACACACACACACACACATACATTGACCAATTGCCAAAAACCACTTTTTTATACTCAGGGCACCTTAAAACGTGAAAATCAGGTGAAATCTCGATATCGAATTTTCAGACCGATTACAATACTTCCATTACCTACGGTAGTAGGGTAATGGAAGTAAAAAGGAGTATTATCTTTCACGCAGACACATGGACCGCCCGTCTAGTTGGGTGAAACCAAATTGGTATTTATAAAAAAAGTTTAGGAATTTATATTCATGCTATTAGATTGTAATATTGAGTATTATAACTTTATTGTATTTTTATCTCATTTAATAAATTTACTTAAACATTAAGTATTACATTTTCAACAATAATGAATATTTTATCGAAAATTGTTTTCTTAAAAAAAAAGATAAATGAAATTTATAATTGCTTTTATGCTTGAAGCTGCTATTACGAAATTTTATCAAATTTACATTGAAAAATAAAAAAAAAATGAAAAAACAACTGAATATAGTAATCACTATTTATCAAAATATCCTTGAAGCGGAAATATTCAATTCTGCTTACAAAAATTAATTTTCTGTGACATGTAATGGAAAAATTACTTTCAATACCTAAGAAACTTCATTTTTCACGTAAGATAATGCGATCTCTTGTTATTAAGTTGAAAATAATTTTATTTTTTTAATATCAGACACGTATTAAAATAAATAAGTATTACAGCATGTCATTAAGCTTTAAATTTTATCTCAGAGAAAATCATTTTTCTAACATGTAAAAACTATGTGTAATCAAGTTTATAAACATTTTGTAATTTAGTTAAAATTTTATCTTTTAATAATTACATGCAAACAAATGCAGTCAAAGATGAATAAAAAAAAAAAAAAAAAAAATGAGTAGAATAATAATAAAATTTTAAAATATCGCGGGCTTGTTTGGAGTTGAAACTAATTGAAATGTGATTAAATGTGTTCCTTATTTATTTATTTTTGCTTAAACTGCGAGTTTTTAAATTATATAGGAGATGTAAAAAAAATAAATAAATAAATAAACTTATGGATCTATATATTAGGCATTTAAACACCCTAAATTTAATTTACGCGTAATAAATCAGATTTTTTTTTTTATTTATTACAATTTTTTATAATATTTCTATAATGTATATAGATTGCAAAACAATGTCTTTAGGAATCCGTTATCTCTGCACCGTTCGTCGCAACTTATACTTCCAATCAAAAACCGTTTAAAAAATGTAATCGTTTATTTTATGGCATTAAAAAAAAAAGGGAATTATGTCAAATTTCAGAAACTATATATTTGTACAGTTCCTCGATCCCTACATTACATCTGTATTCAGTAAATACTTATTTTAACGAGCATGGCACAAAACGTTTCTTTTTTGTGGAAAAAAAAAAAAAAAAAAGGATCGAAATATTTAGTTTACAAATTTTGGATATTTTTTCATTTTCGCAGGCTTTATTAAGTAGTGGATTTAATAAAGCTTGATGAAAATCAAGAAAATGTACAGAAAATAAACTTTACTTTTACATACGCGAAAGCGCACACCAGTAAAATTACGACATGAATTAATAGAAAGTTTAGAAAAATGATGTTCTTTAACAGGCAATAAATTAAAATTTTTAATTTAAATTTACAGCGTTTTAGGCGATCCATTAAATTATTAAATTTGATTCAGAATTAAAACTGATTATTTAACATTTTTTTTTTTTTTTTTTTTCATTTGAATATTCTATTTTTATATCCATGAATTTATTTTTATATACAATTAAATTCGTTTAGACGTTTTTAGAAAAAATTCAATCATTCCATATTATAAAATAGAGATTCGATTCGATTTTATTTTATTTCATTATTAAAAATATAAATATATCGAACAATTAGTTATATTTGTACTATTACATAAAAAAAATAATATATACATACATATATATAGCGTACATATTTAAATCTGAAAAAGGAAAGAGGAACAAAGAAAAACACATTTTTTTGCCTAAAACTTTTATAGAAGCCCTCCCCCCCCTCACAAAAATAAATAAATAAATAAAAATAAATAAATAAAAATAAATACATATTACAATTATATACCTAACTTTATTCTGAATAATTTTTGTAAGAATATATTTCGGGAAATGTAAACTTAATGCAAATTACATATCTGCATTTATAAATCACCCTCTTGAAAATGTTTTTCTACATCTTCGATTCTAGCAAGGAATAAAACGAAACTTAGAATATAGAATGTGCATTATAAATGTAAATAATCTACTGTATCTAGAATGATTAGCATAACATATCCCAGGTTAGCTACAGTAATTGTTGCGACAGTTTAAATATGTAAAACCTTATTTTGAGTTTTTTAATATGAAATTTATTTTGAATTTATTCTTTCTGATTTTCAATAAACACAAAGTAGTATTTTATGTTTTACGAAAATATAAATAACAAATACTGTTATAAAATTTAGAAGTATACGAAATAAAATCCCTTTTTAATGTCTTATAAATATTAAATATATGTGCGTTGACATAATAATTCTTTCAAATAATAGATAGTTTTTCTAAACGATTCAAATATAGATAACAGATTCTTTTTAAGTTTGTTCCAATGTATGTCTTAACGTTAAAAACATAAGACTCTAACGCTATATATTATTTTATTCAGTTGTATTTTTATCTGTAGAAGAGCATTTTTATTCAGAAAGCATGAAAATTAGATTTTTTTCTTTTATGTATTTGCATGCGTAAGTAATTGTTTCAAATTAGATGCATAATATTCTGCAAATTGGATGTTGTTTTCCATAAATTTGTAAAATGATTGGATTACTGTAATCTGTTAATGCCAATCAAAAAGCGTAATGTAAAAAAAAAAAAATAAATGTAAAAAAATAAATAGCATAAAAAGTATAAATATTTGAAACCTACACAGTAAAAAATATGTCCTATTTGCTGCCAGAAATTCTCTGTAATTTGAGAATATACTTTCTTACAATGTAATTGTTTCGTAAATTACGCGTATTTTCTCAAATTACAGAGAATTTCTGGCAGCAAATAGGACATATTTTTTAAAGTGTATTATGATGCATCTAATTCAAAGTTTTTTCTATATCATTATAAATAGTAACAACACTTATTGTATAATGTTATATATATATATATATATATATATATATATATATATATATATATATATATATATATATATATATATATATATATATATATATATATATGTATCGGCTTCTTACAATGAAAATTTTGCACAAGTTTAGGGCAATTTTAACCATTAGATCTCGAGAGGTAGACACATAGAATATCGATGAAAGTGAATAGAAGTAAAGCTACTTATCGGTCGATATACATAAAAATTTCTCAACTTTGTTTTTCATAACGACTATCTATAATATTAAGTTTTTTGCATATATAAGCTGATAAGTCTGGGATATCATTTTTTTTTTGTACACGAAAACATTGCAGTACAGCAACGCTACTGTCGACAGCTTTTTTTTTTCCAAGTATTGAAATATCACACATCAAGTTTAGTGCAATTATGCATAGTGGGAGCTGAAATATACCCTTCCCTTAAATGGGAGAAATAAAAATGTAGCATAGGCAGATTTTGGACGATTTTACTAAAAATTGATAAGCACTCAAAATAAAGTTTTTTTTTTTTTTTTTTTTGTGGTTAGAACCTACCTGTTCACGGATCAGTTACCTCACATAAAAATGTCAATGTATTCATAACAATATGTATATTCCAATGGATCTATAAGGAAATCATGTGGTGTCCACATCAGATTTTTTCATGTATAATTCATTTGATTTAAGTATTATTTTTTTTCCTGATTTAAATTTAGGCTGTGGTAGCCGGGCTCGTAATTGGAAGATTGCGTGTTCAGTTTTCGAGCCTGCCAAAGACCATCGTGTACACTAATGGTGGCTGGTGCACGTAAAATCTGCCGTAGCCGCAATGTCCTTCATGTTCCTATCAAAATTATACTTCTGGGGGTCACCGAAGCGGGGAAAGACATCTCTTCAGCGGAGGATCAAAATTGTGATGGCATGTCTCCGGACCACCTCTAAGGGTGAGTATCAGACCGTCGCCAATTGTCACTTGCGAAGCACTAGTGCGACGCAAAAACCCAACCAACCGATTTATATTTATTTATTTATTCACTGTATATCAAAATATAAAATATTTCGCTATACTGTTAAAACATATTATACATGAGCATCAGAATGACGATTGGCTCTTGTTAATTAAAAAAAAATATATGCATCTGACGATTTGGATTACAGAAAAAGTTAGTTGCCAATTAATTATTTTATACTTCGGCTCTAATTGAACATTTATATTTTATTTAAACAAGCTATACTATAAAAATACTGCCAAAGAGGTATTTATATTATACTAAAATTTACATATTTTGGATTTTAAAAAGTGTACAACAGTATAAAAAATGCAGATAAATAATTAAATTGTACAAAATTACACTATTTAAATTCCGATTTATTTAAAATTTTATTATTTATTTATTTATTTATTTATTTTTTTAAGCATACGTATAAGTTTATTAAAAATTATGAATTCACCAAATCATAAAAATGTGAAGAAAAATATTTCAAGGAGGAAGTTTTATAAATTATAAAGTAAAATATCGAAAAACTTTAAAACTTCCATACTTTCTCCCCCCTTTTTTTACAGGAACAGATTTTTAAGTACTAAAAATATTTAATAAAACTTATCAAGAATAATTTCATGCATCTGCATAGTCTAAATGCATGTTATTTTTTCTTCGTCTTCTAAAAAACTTGGTAAAAACATTTTTTTTTTTTTTTTTACTAACAACTTTTACTTTTAATTTAATAGAAAAATTTGAAATTTTATGAAGAATTTTGAATTTTTCGAATTCTTATGGACTGCATTATTATTATTATTTTAATCATGATTTATATACGTGTGAAAAACCTTTGGTCTTAGAATCTATATACAATGTAAAATGAGTTATAGTTAAATAAATATTATTTCAACAAAAATATATCGATACATTTAATGTTTAATGAAGATAAATGAATATAATTCAGGAATTTAAAAATGGAAAAAAAAATATTAAGAATAATTCTATAAGATATTTAGATATTGTATGAGTACTGAAATCTTGCATTAAATTTAAAATTTTAATTTCCCTTAAATATTAAAACAATATAAGTATTAATTAACCTATGAATATTTATAAAGTTTATGATATGATTTTTCTAGTTAACTAAAGAGTAAGATATTTTCTTTCATTTTTCCTTTCAGTAACCATCAATTTTATTATTTAAATTTAGGGCAGAAACAGAAAGTGATTTTTCTAGATTTCGAATATCTGATGCTCTGATACATGCTGAATACGGATATTCGATATCAGACAAAATTATTATAAATTTAATCCGCATTTTTAAATGTTTAAATTGGCCGTTTTTGAAAAGAAAAATAAAATTATTCAACTGCAGCAATTTTTGTTTTTTTATTCCTTAGTGTACATCAATTTCAGTTTAATATCGCATGCTGGATTTTTTTTTCTGATGTTTGTTTGTTTTTGTTATCAAGAATAATTTTATGCTTAAGCATAGTCTAAATACATGTTATACTTTCTTCATCTATTAAAAATTTTGAAAAAACCTTTAGTTTTAAAGTAACATCTTTTACTTTTAATTTAATATACTAGGGGACTCTGCCCGCTCATGAACCCCTGGGTCACTTCACTTATTAAAATCCCTGTGAGGCTTTTCACTGAATATGAATATTAATAGTGTATAACACAAGATAAAAGCAGAAAAATTTTATAGAAATTCCCATATTTAATGTCAAATAGAAATACATAATAAATTTTACCTCATTTTTTTTTTCTCTTTTTAAATGAAAAATTATGCTTTTTTATTTATTTTTTTAGAATAGAAGAAATTGATAATATTTAGACTATTCTGTTGTACAACTTTATTATATATGACCCCTTGGCTACTTTTAAATTTTTGTCAGTATTTGGCGATGATTTTTTTTTGGTGTAATTGCTTGTTAAAAAAAAAAAAAAGAAGAAGAAGAAGAAGAAGAAGAGAGAAAGAAAAGAAAAAATCTAGCACTTAAAATCTAAAGCCTGAACTTTTTCTATATACTTGTACTTTTTTTCTGTTGCATATACTTTTTAGGTGATGGATTTTTGTCTTGCCACAATTAGAAATATGAAATGTGTCCTGAAAATGTCTAATTCTGTAATGTTAAAAAATATATCAGTGCGAAATTACAAGATTTATAAATGAGTTTGATTTTGACTCTATATGGAACAACTTGAATGTTGGTCGACATCTCTAATCTGACGATTTTTTTCGGTGATTTTGGCGAAATGCGATTTTCGGAAGCGGTTGCCATGGTTTCCAACCGTAAACAAATTGAAAATGCGTCTGTTTTGTAATGTTTATAAATAAATTAAGCTTGTTTTTAATATTAAAAAATAAATAAATATTTAAAATTAACTTTTATTTCTTTGCATGAAAAAAAAATGGATCATCAGTATGCTTAAATATATATATATGCCTCCCGGAATCTAATATAGTGTTGGTCCACAAGTGCATTGGCTATTTTTCTTTGGTGATAATGGCGAAGTATCATTTGTTTTAAATGGTTGCCATAGATTCCAAACATAAACAAAAACATAACGCGTTTTTCAAAATGGCGTCATTATTAATGTTTAAAATTAATTAAGCTTATTTTTAATTATTTATGCCGTTATCGTTCAAAACGGTGCCAAAGAAAATTTGCTAAATACAGTTGGGGACCAACACTATACTTGTACACCACATTGTTTCAAAAATTCCAAAAACATTTCTCTCTCTTTAAACAACTAAAGTTAAAAAAGAAAAAATTCTAATACATTTACCGTTTTCTCCGAAAATAGGCCTATATTTCGTTAAATAAAATGGCAAAAATAGAATAGAATTCTAAATATTAAATGTCTTTTTTATTTTTATTTTTTTAATGAAAAAAGATAAATATACTTGAAATATAAAAAGAAATTATGCTCACAAGGATGATAATTTAAGAAAAGAATAACTGATCCGATTCATAGATAATACTATTTTGGAAATCAAATTTCCAAATCTAAATTCAGTAACTTTTTAAAAATATTGTTATAATACAGATTTAGATAAGAAAATTATCGCGAAATTAAATGCTGACCTATAATGGATAATGAAAAATCACGATCATTATTCACCAAAGAACATATAAGAAATTGATAAACAACATAACAAATTTCGAGTAATTGAAATATTTTTCTTAACAGCAACATTGACATTGATTTTATTATTTTTTACACCATGGATCACATTTTAATTTTCCCGTAGGAAGTGATGTCATGACAGAAAAATAACGTCATAAGAGAAACTTTTTTCTTTGGTGGCAAATAGAATACCTTTATAAACTCGACGTTTTTAATTAATAACTTCGTTAATTAAAAATGATAGAAATTTCTAACCAGCTTAAATGCCTTCCTTGAAGGAGTCGGAATACACTGAAAAATCTCCTGACGCGGATAATCCTGCCCTCCGAGAGCAGTTGCTGTCGCAAACAAAAAAGTTGACGCCAGGGACAGAAACTTTTTTTTAATATATAGAGAAAATTTTAAAGTTTTTATGGAGAATGTTAATTTTTTTTAGAATTTTTACGGACTGCATTTTTTTTTTTTCCAAATCATAATTTATACATATATATGAAAAATCTCCAGTCTAGGAATTTATATGCAATATAAGGTTATCCTTAAATAAATAAACTTTCAAGAAAATATATCAATTAAATGTTAATGTTTAATGAAGATAAATGAATAATTTTTCAAAATTTAACATTGAAAAAAATATTCAGAAAAACTCTATAAGGAATTTAGATATTTTTTCAATATTTAAATATTGAATTGAATTTAATACCTTAATTTCCTTTGAATAATAAAATAATATAAATAATGATAAGCTCGTAAATATTTATAAAGTTTAATATATGATGTCTCCAGTTAAATAAAAAGTTATTTAAAATATATTAGTTTCGGTTTAATATCTCATGTTAGATTTTTTAGGACTGAGGACTATTAGTCTCAATCTGGGATTTTTGAGTTGTCGTTTTCGATAGTCGGACATTTCTCGAAATCATTTTTCGATAGTTGGACATTTATCGAAACCTAAAATTTAGCGAAAATATAATTGAATAATTTGAAAGAAATGTAATAATTTGAAGAAAAAAAAATAATAATAATAGTCCTCCGTCCTAAACTAAATTTTGCTTTTGCCAGAATTTTATCAAAATCTTTTTTTTTTTCTTTTGTTTTTTTTAAGAAAAAGAAAAGAAAATTAATAATAATCAGTATCGTTACAAACGATATAGAAAAAGTTTTTTTTTTTTTTTAATTAAGAAATATAAAGTGCGCGAGCAATATGAAATAAAAATAAGTACAACAATGAATTTAATGATTTAATTTTCGTTGAAAGAAATAGTTTGTTCGTTCGGTCCAACTTGCACATTAGTCCCGTGAGGTACAACTTTCACATTAGTCCCGTCAGGTACAACTTGCACATTAGTCCCCTTTAAATATAGTGACCAGCGAAGCTGGCAAAGCATTCGTTGATTCACTACCTTAATTGATTTCACATTCCGTCATTTTTATTAATTTTCTTTCTTTTTCTTTCAATAATAATAATAAAAAAAAGATTTTGATGAAATTCTGGCAAAAGCAGAATTTAGTTTAGGTCGGAGGGCTATTAGTTTTTTTTTTTTTTTTTTTTTTTTTTTTTCAAATTATAATATCGCTTTCAAATTATTCAATTATATTTTCGATAAATTTTAGATTTCGACAAATGTCCAACTATCGAAATCGACAACGCAAAAATCCCAGATTGAGACTAATAGGCCCTCAGTCCTAAAAAAAAAAAAAAAAAAAAAAAAAAAAAAAAAAAATCACTCTACCAAAAGGGTTTTAACTGAAAGTAAGTTATTACTAATTTACTAAAGTTAATTTGTTACAGAGAAAAGAAAAAAAAATAAATATAAAAGCTGAGACATTCCTTCATTTACCATCCAAGACATTAATTTACTAGAATGTGTTCTTCCTTTTGGACAATAACACTTTATCTTAAGATTTGAAGGAATTCAGTTTTCCCCCTGAAAATGCTACATGCATGGAATCGCTTATACAAAGAGATAGCATTTTTCTCAAGGGAAGAAAAGTAAATTTCGAAAGATTCGAACCTTTTTCTGAGAGTTTTTACTCATGAAAATTTTCTAAGATAAAATTATTCTGGCTTCTTTACAAAAAACTATATTTTTTATAAAATAATAATAATTAATAATAATAATAATTCTGATAACTGAATTAGAATGTATATAAATTAATTACACACAAAAGTGGACACGAACAAAAACAAAATTTCAATTAACTAAATTATTTTTAATTTTCCGACTGGAAACATTTGAAACCTATCAAAGATTATAACAAATTATATATGTATAAAAATTACATTTAATAAAAAAAAAATGAATTAAAAAATAATAATAAATAAATAAATAAATTTAAAAAGAAGTATGCAAAAGATAATTCTAAATTTTATTTTTTTATTTCTCCTAACGGTTTCCATACAATCTTCTGCTGTTGCCACCTGAAATTTGTACTTCAGTTAATTTTAAAAAATCTGATTGTCCGATAGATAAGCTGTTTAATCCATCGGATTCACAATTTTTTTTTAATTATTATTTAACTTTAGAAAAGTCTTCGGAACTCAATAAAAGAAATATTTCAATGATTGTTACTTCAATTTTACCAGTACTCTGATTTGATGTATAAATTATGTTATTATCAATGGAATATAGAATAAAAATATTAGAAAAGTTTCTACAAAGAATTTAGTTACTCTTTGAGTATTTAATTACTGAATTAAATTTAAAACATTAATTCCCTTTAATACACTGCGCCGCACGAAAATTGCCTCTGACACCATTTCAGCATATTCTTATGTAAAATGACCTCCTGAATTTGACCTATCATTTTGACCTATCACCCGCCATATTTTAGGAATGAACTCCTATTTATTATCATTTTGCGGTGAATTTATGGATATAAGTTTGATTTTTGGGAGGGTGGGGGGATTATATTAACTGTTAAATATCTTCTGAAAGGCTACAGATTTGGTAAATTCCAAAACATGTACATTTGTGACAAGGGAAAAATTTTGGGAGGATTTGCCACTAAAATTATGCATATCTTATATTTTTTTAATCTGTTATTAATGTTATTTTTTAAACTTTATGTATTTTTTTTGTTTTTAGGAGTTAAATTAATTATTTTTCATTCTTCAAATCAAATTCATAGTCGTAAAATTATCGAACAGGGAAAGAAGTTGAGGGAGGGATTTGTGTATCTAGAAAACGGTGGGTGACTGGGGAAAATGGGAGTCACATTCGGATTCAGGAGGTCATTTTACATAAGAATCAGGAAGAATAGTATAAACTCTCGATTTTTTTTTTTTTCTTCAGAGCAGTGATTTTAAAACAATATTATTATCAATTAACCAATGATTATTTATAATGTTTAAGCTATGATATATCTATTCTAGTTAACTAAAGAGTTATTTAAAATATATCAATTTCGGTTTTATATTTCGTGAGGGATTTTTTTTTTTTTTTTTTTTTTTTTTTTTTTTTTTAATTTAACAATATAAAACTCTTCTGAAATCACTACACGAAACATTTCAGTAACTATGTCTTTAGCTTTGACAGTACTGTTGTTTGATGCATAAGTAGATGTTATTATCAACAGAATATAGGATCGAGATGTTGACTGAATTTTATATTTGGTGGAAAGTGTCCACGCTGAGAATAAAACGTCGCGCATTCAGATAACGCTCGAATCTTCTAAGGTTCGTACGCACTTTACTACAAGCACGGATGTAAATTACTTACACAGACAAACTCCCATAATCTTCGCCATTTAAATAAGCTACATGGTAACTAAAATTAGATTACAGTCTCTCTATGGCGAATGACTGAAAAATTGTCGAGTTTCTTGTCTGTTATTTTATTGCATCTGTCTTTTCTTTTGACATTACTTGAGCTTTGTTATTGTTTACAAATTTGAAGATTAATTATTATTATTATTATTTTATTATTATTATTATTATTTTTAATACTAAACATGTACATTTAGAAAATATACATTCATCAAAACTATATTTTAATTTTAATGCTTTTTGTATTACAATTGGTTAAAGTTTTTGCATCATATATATATATATATATATATATATATGTGTGTGTTTGTGTGTGTAATCTTTTTATATATTATAAAGGTTTCTTTCATACTTCTTTTCATGTACAATATATCTTTATTACTGCATTTATCGTTTCCATAACAAAATCTACTATATACTTATAGCTAATTATTATTTATATTACATGACAATGAATATATTTTATGTTTAATAAACGGTGATCAGTATAAAATGTTTAATTATGTATCATATATCTTTACTTCATTAGACATATTTTTATTATTCTTGAAGGAAATAATATATTCTTCGTTTTTTGCGAAAAAAACAGAAAAAAAAAAATAAGAATTCACTAATTTACCAAAGAGTTAGAAAGAAATACTTTAAAAAGAAAGCTCACAAAATTATAAAGTAAAATGTGGAATATTTTCTAAAACTTCAATTATTTTGAGCTGCATATCTTACAGAACTGAATTTTAAGTGGTAAAAATATTTTTAATATAGCCTTTGAAGAATTACAGAGCGCATAATTTAATTTTACGTTCTATTTTTATATTGACTCGTACGTTGAAAAAAAAAATAGGTTTTACCTAAAATATGTTACTTTAAAAAAAAAAAAATAAAAAAAAAAAAAGAAAGAAAAAGAAAACAAGAGAGAAAAGAAAATATGGAATTTTCTCCCCAAAAATTCTATTTTTAAAATAAAACTTTAAGCATTTCATTATAGTTTACAATTAAATTTCTTTTAGTTATTAAAACGAAAAAAAATCGGTGTGGCACTCTCAGAAAATTCTCTTACGTGCATTTGTTTATAAGCTTATTTTTACTGTTTATGGTGTATGTTAAGATATATTGTATATAAACACATGCACATAAATTAAAGTTGTTTTAAATTAATTTACCATAAATAGTTTCTGATTCTAAAAGAAAATCCGCCTATTCAGTGATTCTTGTTTTGATGCTTGTAAACTTTTAATACTGTAAATAAAGCATTCATAAAGTGCTGAAGTTAAACAATTATGTTTAATCCGAAAGTTCATATGCTTTTACCAAGGCATGTTGCTAAAAGAAAAAATATATTGTGAGAAATTGTTGATAGTTAAATTATTGGTTACAAAAAAGGAAGTTTCGGTAATACTTCTATGAGCATAAGTTTATCCAATCTACTATATTGAAAATAAGAGCAGTTTTTTATTACTCAATTGACAAGAATAACTATACGAATCGCTTCGTCATTGCACAAAAGTTTTCCAAATATGATTTTTGACAATTGCAGGATCTTGCAAGAACGGCAATTTAATTAGCAAGAAAATAACAAATGAAGCCAAGAATTCTTCATTATTTTGAGAGCATATTTAATTTAAATTCTATAAATGTTTTAGAATCAATTTTGGATGAAGAAATTCATACTTTTTGGATAAGGGGATTTATAAAGTGAATTTCACATGGACACAGCATCTAGTCAAATTGTAAGTCGCCTGCCGCATATTTTATAGGAAAGATTAATAAACGAGAACAATTTTTATTTTACTTTATAAATACCTTTAAAAGAACTTAATGCTTCTCCAATAGGTTCTGATCTACATTCAGTAACACTGAATGAATTTTGAAAAACTCCCCATGAGAGTTGAAATAAATTCGACAGGACGTTGATTCATTAAAATTCGTGATAAAACTATTGTGAAAGACCATATGTGAAGTCGTTCCTTCACATATATGATTTTAATTACAGCTTTGGATAAAGGCAATAATTAATTACTATGTTTTCAATAAATTAAATAGCTAATAAAAATAGATAACGAAATTCTAAATTACTTTTATATTTATTCGCTTTTGTCTATAATAAATATCTTAATTCTAATAATACTTTTATCCCTTATGCTATTAATAAATCTTCTGAGAACAAAAACATATTCTTTTTAAATGACATCTCTCAAAATTATAATCTCTCCTAAATCATTTAATAAATAAAATATAAAAAAAAATATTATTTTCATTTATCAACCGTTGTATACATAATTACATTTTCATTCTTCTAAAATTGCGTAAGTCCACTTTGTTATAAATAAATTAGGCTATAATTTCCGTTGTGGTATCATTAAAGGGAAATTTAGATTTTTTTTTATCACAGGATGTGCAATAAATCCTACTCTGAGTGTCTCCTTTAAATAACGGTTTTCTGGCGATAAAATTTGGCGTAGATGATTGGCGTTAGTTCTTTAACGGTCTTCCTAAATTCAAAATATTTATATTAATTTGATCTAGAAATAATGGATTTGCTTTGGCTATAAAATTTGGCACTTTTTCAAAAATCTTGGCGTAATCCAAGAGTCCGGTCTGGATTGCGACTCAGTCAACTACAGAATTCGCTCTTCAACTGTTGATAGGATAATATGTGATCCCGTAGCCCTCTCTCTCACCTCTACCTTTTGCATTCTCGTAACTTGCGGTCAAGCTGTAATTCCACTATTAAGGTACTGTTGATTTACCTATGAACGTCTTCAAATAAAATAAATATGTTTTACAGCGAACTATTAGTTCTCTTTATATATTAGTTTCTCTTTTCCCTTAAAAACCCATTAAAAAGCTCCAATAAGGCAGGTAATGGATTTGGCGCCAAATTTGGCGACTTTTTCCCACCTTGGCGATTTTTTGGCGACCTTGGCGAGAAAATCCTTTTAAAGGGATATACCAAATATGGAAGCTCTAATCCCAGTGGCTAATGAGATATGGAGATTTCTGGAACGTTCCACACTTTTCTACAGGGGTATATAAGAGCGCTTTCCCGCCAAGGCTAGTTCAGTTCAGTTCTCAGCCAGCTTCGCTAATGCTTGCATTGATTTATGAGCCTCTTTGAAAGAGACTTGCTTCAAGTGTTATTGCTATACAGTTTGTACTGTGGATTTGCTATTGACAGCTGTTGTTTAAGCTGTGTTTACTGGTTGAATTGAAGCTGATACTTGGTTCATAGACCTGTATTTTTCTGGAACTTTCTGTAAATAAATTACTGAATTTTTGTAAGTTTGGCCTTTCATTCTCGGACAACTCACGAACCCCCAAGTACGCAACAGTATTATATATATATATATGTATATATATGTATAACAAGAAGCTCCTACTAAATTTTATGTTTTAATAGGTCGAAATTTTTTTAATTTGTGCAATGAATTTTGCTTTTTTTACGAATTCATACCGTAAACATTATACTTCTTATAGGTGTAATATTATGTATGCCCATTAATTACAAATAAATTGCAAAATACATTTTGTAAAACACCAGAAAATATTATTTATAAACATTTTAATAGTTTCGTTTGATAATAAATGAAATTTCATAAAATTTCGCTTTTCATACAATTTTTTTCTTTCTAAAAATTATAAAACTATATCTATCTTTTTTAGTTTAAAAATATATATATATATATATATATATAATTATTTTTGAATACATAAATTGCGTTTTAATTTAATAGTATGTTAGAAAAAATTCATAGTTTTTGAATTTAAGAGGAATTATTATATATTTGTATATAATAAAATATTTTATACAATTAAATGTGTCTCCAAAGTCTGATCTTTACAAATATCTGAAGATGTTCTGCATAAATTGCACTTGAATATTTAAAAAAGAAAAAATCTGATGTGGGCACCACATGACTTCCTTATACACCCACTGGAAAATAAACACATTGTTATGAAAGCATTCACATTTTTGTGAGGTAACTGATTCGAAAATAAACAGGCAGGCTGTAGCCTACGAAAATACCTGAAAACAAGCAAGGGGGAAAAAACGCTTCTCCAGCCATATAAGTCAGCATAATTGGTTGGTTGGTTGGGTTTTACGTCGCACTAATGCTGCGCAGATGGACAATTGGCGACGGTCTGGGACACACCCCTAGAGGTGGTCCGGAGACATGCTATCACAATTTTGATCCTCCACGGAAGGGATGTCTCTCCCGCTTCGGTGACCCCCAGAGGTATAATTTTTGATGGCAACATGGAGGACAGTGCGGCCACGACAGATTTTACGTGCACCAGCCACCATTAGTGTACACGACGGTCTTTGGCCGGCTCGAGAACCGAACCCGCAATCTTCTAATTACGAGGCCGGCGCTCTTCCGACTGGGCTACCGCGGCCTGGTATTTGTAAGAAAACAAACTATGTACATGAAACCAAAAAAATTGTTCTTTTACATTTTGAAGTGTTGAATAAATGAAGTGTCATAAATTGACTAAAAATCATAAACATAAAAATATAATGAAAATAAGAATTAGTTTTTTTATATTTTTTTTAACAAAATATTGTCCCAAAGTAGATAAAAAGTCATCACCAACATCGCGACAAAAATTTAAAAGGCATCATGGAAATCCTATACTGTAACTGTACTGACTGCCTGCGAAAGTATGAAACTGGGTGTTCAACCAAACCAGTCGAGTTCTAGAATATTTGTAACTATTCCTTAGTTTCTTGCTCAGAAACTAATAAATCATTACCTCGAATGCAGAAATTATTGAATCATTACCACGAATGCAGAAATTAATGAATCATTACCTCAAAAACTCCATAAACTACTGTGAAAATACTCTCGATCATTTCCAATTTCATTCAGATTTCGAAATTTTCGATTGTTCCTATTTTAGCAAAACTTCTGCTCTATAGTGTAATTAACAGCGTTAATTTCTTTCTATTCTGTTCTTTCATTTCTATTCAGTTTCATTGGACTGTTTCAAGAATATTCATTGATTATTGGTTTTAATAGCACACAAATGTGTTTTATTCAACTGTTTCCTGAATATTCATTAAGTAAAATGCATTCATTGCCCAGAACCTGCTTATATCTTTAAGAATTCCTTCTACATGCAAAAATGTAGATAACTTTCATAACAATATCATTGCGGGATCGGTCTACGGTCTGGATAGTCATTAAATAAAGTCCGTTCATCGACTAGAACTTACTTATGTCATTAGGAATTACTTTCTACAATACAAAATTCCGATATATTTCTCAACAATATCATTACGAGCTCAATCTGCAGGCTGAATATTCCTTAAGTAAAATCCATTCTTCGATTAGAACCTACTCATGACTTTAAGAATTACTTTCTACACGCAAAAAATATCAACATTTTTCATAACAATACCTTTACGGGCTCTATCTACGTACTGAATATTCATTTAATCCAGTGCATACGTCCACCAGAACATACTTATGTTCTTAAAAATTACTTTCTACACGCAAAAATGTCGAAAACATAAGTCCGTTACTGACGTTATCTATGGGCTAAATATTCATTAAATGAATTGCCTTGGTCGACTGGAACCTGCATATATCTTTAGGAATTACTTTTTACATGCAAAAATGCCCAGAATGTTCATAACGATATCATTACAGTCTTTATATACAAGCTGAATAGTCATTAAATGTAAAACATTCATCGACTAGAACCTGCTTATGTACTTTTTACACGCAAAAATGTCGACAACTTTTACAACACGACTAAAACCTGTTTAAGTCTTGAAAAATTACTCTCTATACCCAAAAATGTCGACAACTTTCATAACAATATCATTACAGGCTCTATCTACGGGCTGAATATTCATTAAATACAGTGCTTTCGTTGACTAGAACCTGCTTATGTTTTGAAGAATAACCTAACTCTACGCAAAAAAAAGACAACTTTTATAAAAATATCATTAAAGGCGCTATCATTAGCTTGTTTTTTAAATCTCTATGATGATATGTCATATATAATGGTGAAAAACTTTGCATTTTTAGTCATTATAAATATAATTTACGTTAATATCTCCAAGACGGAACGTCACAATAATATCAGAAACAGAGGTTCACAACTATATGTTACATCAAACCTATATACCAATTTACTACGATCTACATTCAATCGTTTTTGAGTTATGCGAGATACACACACACTAACATACATACTTACATACAGAGTCACAAAAAATCGTGTAAAATCCTACATATCTCTAAAACGGGAGATCGTATTAAGTCCAAAGTTGCAGGTGTACAGCTAGACATCATGACAGACACAAATATAAATTTGCAACATTCTACGAATATATATATATATACATATATATATATATATATATATATTAGCTATACGAGATATAAAATGCAATACTTCCTTATACTTTGTATAAGAAAGTAAAAAGAAGGAAAAAAAAACTTTCAGCGAAGAATTTTATTTTAAACATTTATCTCTTTAAAACGTTTTGCACAATGTTCGCATTGTACTTTCTTCTGAAAAGGTTAATGGTAGTTTTATTTTCTTCTATACGCTGTTTGCGATTTTAATATAAAATAAAAAGAAGTTTTATATTTACCATTTTTATTTACAGGAAAGTTTTTATAAGGAAAAGTAAGATGCACTATTTCTTTTATCTCTTTAAAAAAAAAAAAAAAAAAAAAAAAAAAAAACTTATAATTATTATTGTACTTCGGCGATGTTATATACTAGGAAATTATGAGTAAACTCATTGCTTAAACTCGTTTTTAAGAGCCAGTTTTTAAAAAAATCGGGTAAATTCAGCATGTTTGGATAGTTCACATTTTTGTTTTTGCTGAAATTTTCAGATGTTCTTTACACAAAACTATTAGACACGTTTATTTTATTTTATTTTTTTTTTTTTTTTCATTTTTTATTTATTATTATTATTATTATTTTTTTTTTTTTTACGAAAAAAATAAAAATCTTCGAGTTTTGGGGGGTCAAAGATGAAGTCCTCTGTTTTTTTTTTTACGAAAAACATACCTACTTACGTAAGCCAATACTTTTTGCGACAGAAATGAACCATGGTACTGATAGTTATTTTGTATACTCCTGTTTCCAAACTAACTATTGGGACATAAATACTTTTGGTTGACTCTTGGCGCAAAGGTCAAAAGTCATTCAAAATTCTTTAAAAAGAAAATCACTTTGAACCTCCAAATCTTCTGGCGCCAGAAGTGAACCACAAAGGTATATATTTAAGTAAATACATACTAATAATAACTGCCCAAAAAGAGTAAAATTTCTGTGGTTAACATCTGTCGGAAAAAAAGAGTTTGACTTTAAAATTGCAAAAAAACAAAAATACATGATTTTGAATGTCATTTACTGCTTGCATCAGAAGTGAACAGATATGAAAGAAGTAGAAAAAGAAGCCTTAAGTAAAGAATCCTTTACTGATGAAATTTAGGAAAGACACTTATATAGTCAACGTCTGCATCAAAATTTAAGCAAATCCAGTCTTAAATAAGTAATTTACAATCTGCACTTTAAATTTTCAACTAGTCGCCACTTGGAAACAAAATGGCAGAGAAACTTGGTTAGCGAACTCATCTAAAATATTTCTAAGATATATACACAATCCAACTTTGTTTGAATTTGATTCAACATTTCGGAAATTATCATTATGACAAATTATTCATTATAGATAATTAGATATATATAAACTAAGTGACTTCAATAGGTCGATTTCTATAGAAATCAACCTAAAAGACATACAATTTTTTATTAAAATCACACAATCAACTGTGGAAGAAAATCATATTTATTGAAATTTTATTTTTCCGACTGAGTGAAAAAAATGCCTGGACCGGGAGTCGAACCCCGGATCTTTGACTTACCAGGTCAAGGCTCAACCAATTGAGCTATCCAGGCCGACAACGGCTTATTTCTGTTGAGCTATCTACATGATAGACCAGAGATGTTTCTGCCTAAAGGTTGTCTGAGTGAGTAATGCTGATCGGTTGTCGGCCTGGATAGCTCAATTGGTAGAGCCTTGACCTTGTAAGTCAAAGATCCGGGGTTCGACTCCCGGTCCAGGCATTATTTTCACACAGTCGGAAAAATAAAATTTCACTAAAAGACATATTTTAAAATATTTCCGCATACATTGAAAATTTGGGTAAATAGGATACTTTTAAATTGATCACGCTGTATAAATAAATAAATAAATAGGAAAAATGATATTTAAGAATCGGTAACGTTATTAAAAAAGCTGAAAAATTAAATAATTTTATGCTGCAAATAAAACTTTTTCATTAATAAATGAATAATATTTCTCAGCACTCCTTAAATGCGGTTTAAGCAATATATCTAATCAGGTTAAGGCTTGTTTTCATGTGAGTATGGCTTTCAGGCAGAAGAATTTTGAAAATATTTCTATATATTAATGCAATATTTTCCAACTTTCATAAACATATTGAATACCTAACATATTTTCCTACATTTTTCTTAAACATCATATTGATTTCCTATATATGAATAATGCTACAAAGGATAAAGAAATCAATATAAGGCATTAAATAAAATTCAATTGTTTTGCGAAAATCGAAAACAGTAAGAACTATGATACATTATATTCCATCATGCAAAAGCTATATTTTTGACGTAACAGTCGTTTATTTCACAAGAGATTAATTATTTTCCTTATATATATATTCAGTATTTTTTCTTTCGGGTAAGTAAATTATATATTAAATTCTTCGTGGTCATAAAAGTTTTTTTAAATGCTTAAACAGCTTTTCTGTAATTTGATGTGTTTAAAATCTGAGCATGTTTAATTTTCTATGACATGAAGTATTTTCAAATTTATATTAATATTAATGAAAATTTATGGAGTGAAGTGGGATAAGTGGGGTAAACTTACACTTCTGAAAGTTTTTAGATATAAACTGTAATTAATTGGCTCTTTAAAAATATCATCTTTTCTAATTTAATAATATGCGCCACTTAAAAAAAAAAAAAAAAAGAAAAAAGAAAAGAAAGAAAGAAAGAAAGAAAGAAAAAAGAAAAAAAGAAAGAAACTTTTGTGTTTCATGATTCTACTTGCCCCGCGGTTTGAGGCAAGTGTAATCTTGGCCTACTATACACATATACAGTACATAAAGAGATATTTAAATAAATTTTCCAAATGTGTGAAACCTTTCAGGAATCTAAGTTTTTTTAATTTGCAGAATATCTCAAATCATTAAAAAGTTGCGAATTTTTCCGTAAGTCACCACCTTGAACTTCACATCTTAAACATTCAACGCTACAGTAAAACCTTTTAAAGTTTCATTTCATTTTTAAGGGTTTCATTGAAAATTAAAAGATGGTACTTAAAAAAAAAAAAAAAAAAAAAAAAAAAGGCATAACGGATAGAGTTGAATTATTTGGGTCAAGTGTAAACAACCTAGTTAAACTTCCTTGAAATACAAAATTCCTGAGGTAAGTGTAAATACGAGTGAAAAACGAAAAAGCTTAAGAAATAGAATCAATCTAAAGCTATATTCAAAATCTACAAACAAAACATAGTTTCCTTACCAAACTTTTTGGAGCTTACTTCCGCACAGCAATGGCAAAGCTTCAGATTTTGAGCGGGGCATTTTGTCGGAGCGGGAAATATAATCAAATTTAAACTTATAAAACTATCGCTGTTTCATATTTGACTTCGTTTCATAAGACTTAATAACAATGAAAGGTTCAAACAAACAGATACGATAATTATCAGGTCAAATTTTAGCTTATCACTTGAGTTATAAGTCGAAATTACACTTACCCTTTGGTTACACTTATTCTACTTCACCATATAATATATTTTAATCTATGTACTGAATATATTTATTAAATTGCGTGTATCTTATCAAATATATCACTAACCCCTAACTAATAATAAACATTACAATTTTTATTTACTTTTATAAGGAAATAAATGCCACTTGAAATTTTTCGGCTTTTCTATTACATGTTCCGAGTGTATTTGAAGCAGTGTTGGGCATAAATGATTAAAAAGTAGTTGAATTACAATTAAATTACAATTATAATTATTTTGTTGTCAATCGATTAACGAGTAATTGATTACAAATAAATCGAATTATTACAAATAAATTGAATAAGTAATTCAATTTATTTGTAATCAATAACTTGTTAGTTGATTGACAGTAAGATAATTATAATTGTAATTTAATTGTAATTCAATTGTAATTCAATTACTTTTTAATCAATTATGCCCAACACTGATTTCAGGTTGAGTTATGTGTTATTAATATAGAATTATATTTATGTGCACCATGTGATGTGTACGTAAATTTTAGAAGATATACAGGGCTGCCAATATTTAATTGAAAACATCCTTTAGAGGAAGTGTTTTACTGTAATATTTTACCCTGTCTAGAAAAACTGCTCAGGAATTTTAATTAATTCCTTTTACTCGTACTGCAAAAAAAGCATCTTTTTAGCTGAATATCCATCGCTTATTTTTGTATATTTCCACGTTTTTGGATTTCATGAATACCAACGTAAAGTTTTAACCGCTTGCTCTTTGTCTCAATCTCTTATCAGAGTAACTTGAAAACAACTAATTTCAGGCAATTCAAATGTTGTATTTTGAAGTTAATATAAGTTTGTTATGAGAAAAGTTTGATCAAGATTGATAATAATTCAAGGAACAGTGTGTGTGAAATAATTTTAAATGTACTTTTAAATGTAATTCCAGATTTGAATTCCATGATACTGTTGGTACAATAATCAAACGGGGGGTTCAGGGGGCTGTAGCCCTCCCTCACGCCACATTATTTGCCAAATAATGCTGTTCCGATGCCCAGTTTGAACTGCGTTTAACATAGGTTTATAATACATTTTTCGTTATCTTCCTTCTTAATCTCCAATCTTTATTTATAGTATTATAATTTTCAGAATAAGAGAAAGTCGTTTGTGTGACACATTAGATGATTTATCTACTGCTAAAAGTTAAAATGTTAAAATTTTTCATTTATCATCAAAGACACTGAAATGACACAAACATTATTGATTTTTAGCTAAAAAAAGAGACATAAACTGTCTGATAATCTATCACTATTAGAAATTTAATGTAATTTATGTTTTTCTCTCATTGATCATGTTAAAAAATTATCTTTTTAAATAGAATAATATTTTCGTTTTCGATATGTGACATTTTAATCAATACAATTAGAAGAGATGTATAGTTGATTAGTAAATGAATAAAATGTATAATGTGTCTTAGTAAAACTCCCTTGTTTCATTTAATATAAAAAAATAAAAAAAATCAGTCGTTTGATCTGCAAAAGGTTTAATATTTATTAGTAGTTATATAACATTAAATTTAACCCATCATCATTACCAACTTTTCTAAATATTCTAAAATCGAACATGGAAAATATATTTTATAGAAAGTTTAATAAAAAAAGGAGGCATAAAAAGACAACGTAAGAATTAAAAGCATATCTTTCATATAGAATTTTCTTTTATTGATTGCTTTCGTATTTCAAGAATGTACAATACCTAACTTCGCTAGCTGCCAAATCCCATGTTATTCTATGGAAAAATTTAGTTCCACAATTACTAGTTCCTTATATATATATATATATACTTTATCTTACCCATACATACTAAAAAAAAATATTGTTTTAGGATTAAATTTTTAAAAGTGAGATTTTGTTATATTTATATGTTTTGAGTTCCTCTGATTAAAATGAAAAAAAAGAATTTTAGAAGTTGATCTGTGTGAATGTGTGTCTGTACGTGTCTATTATTAGCATACCTCAAAAACAAATACGAAAAAAATTCCAAACTCGGCTATACTACACTACTTTTCACTAAAATTCAGCAAGTGGTTTGTGTACATATATATCCACAGGAATTTAAATGCATTACGTCTATGAGCAAAATTTTTGGTAGGTGGAGTTAGTCCATAAAATATTAAAAAAAAAAGGTCCGTAAAATATTAAAGGTAAATAAATAAACAAAAGTAATAAATTACGGTTTAAAACGTTCTGAATATGAAAACAAAGGATTAAACAAAATAATAAAAAAAGTTAAACAATGAGTGATTGTAGAATCAATATATTCCATAGAATAAAATGATCTATGAGTGTCGGCGAAATTAGATATTGTACGCTCTTAAGTGGTTATTTACTGGAATATACAATTAAAGTGTTTTATGTGATTTTCTAATATAAAATGTTATACACATTTTCAATAACATTTATGTTTAGAAATTATTTGATATACATGTAAATTTTTAAATTGATTTTTATCTTGGGCATAAAATCATGCATAATCCCAATAGGAAATACTTTTTTTTTTTTTTATCTTTTAATTTTCCAAAAAACGAAATAAGTATCAATGTGCAATTTATTAATTTTACAAAGATACTGAATTGACACAAGTTGCCTATTTGTTTTTAAAAATGGCGAAATCAAAATAAATAATTGATTAATAGAAAGGCAAAATAGGAAAAAAATATTTTAATTAAGATACATAATATTACACATAAAAGAAAAAAAATATAAATTAATAATTTAACGCTAAATGCATGATGTGAATCGTAATATTTTAACTAAATTACGTAATGGACTCTTCTCACCTGACGTCAGAGGTCACATGATAGAGGAAAAACAAATAGCAGACGAAGTCTTGTTTATCTAGAGCGATTGCTGAAATAACATATTTTCTATTCTTATATTTGATCAATCGTATTTAATCTGTGTTATTTTTTATACATCATCATTTTTAATCCATTTTATATCATTATTCATCATCTTTTGTTTGCTGTATACATTTACAATCATCATTTAGTTTATACCTGTTATTGATGTTCATGAAGACCATGTTTAAATACTCTGATTTCTCGTCCTTTAATCAGTGACAGTGCAATATCGTACTACGTAAATCCATTTAGACCAGTAACTAAGTTAATTAACTTGTTGTAACATCTTTATGCAATTAAATTAAATGAAAACATTTTAAAATTTCAATTTATGATCCGTAAACATTCCACAAGAAGCTATTATTTATTGTTAGATCAGTTAATGTTACAGTTATTCTACAATATACAACAATCGATTCTTATAGGTAAAAATAAATAAACACATAAAGTGTTCTTTAAAAATTATTAAATTTACAAATACAATTATTCTACTGTTTACAAATGCACAATATTACTTTTATTTTATTTTATATTAAATATTAACATTTTTGTTTTTAAGAAGAATATTTAATTGAATTCGATTCTCAGAATTCGATTATTCGTTTTCCTCTATCACGTGATTGAGCAGACGACGCTGGGAAGAGCCCATTAAAATTATTTGGAAGTTAAATAAAACAGTAAACTATTAATATATACACTCCGTTGTAAAAAAAAAAAAAAAAAAAAAAAAAAAAAAAAATGTGTAAGAATACATAACGTTATTGGGGAAATTTATTTTCCTCAACCATGTTAAGAAATGTTATCAGCTATACTTGTGTAACAGAGGCATACAGTGGGATGTTACGCAATTACAACTGGTAACACTCCTCTGCATGTTTGTGGCAAGTAATAAAATCTAAAATAAATTTTTATAGAAATTTGTTATATTTAATCCAAAATGTTATATAAATGTATTTGTTTATAATAGCAGAAAAGCATCTATTTATTATTTAGATATAAATTATGATATACTTAAAAATATTTTGTAAGAATATAAATTAGAATAAAATAACAACTAATTTATAAATAAATAAAATATACATAGGTAAACTTTTTTTTAATGAAATTACGTAAACATTCAATTGAATGAACATAGATTATGACTATTACTTATTAATTAATAAATTAATTGAATTAAAATTCCATTATAAATGTCAATATTTCCATTTAATAATGAAAATTAAATAATCAGGAAATATATAAAATGTCTTTAAAAAAGTACATTTTGAATCACATTTTATTGGTTGTAAAATATGAAAATCGGCAAGTAACTAAATAATGACACTAAATAATATTCTAATTAACAACTCATCTAAAATTTTGCATACCCATTTACGGGATCAGGTCGATTTCCCGACACTCAGTTTCCCGACAAGTCAGTTTCCCGACGCTACTTTCCCGACAGGTACGGTTTCCCGACAGCTCACTTTCCCGACAGGTACGGTTTCCCGACAGCTCACTTTCCCGACAGGTACGGTTTCCCGACAACTCACTTTCCCGACAGGTACAATTTCCCGACAACTCACTTTCCCGACAGGTACGGTTTCCCGACAACTCACTTTCCCGACACGTACAGTTTCCCGACAACTCACTTTCCCGACAGGTACGTTTTCCCGACAACTCACTTTCCCAACTGGTACAGTTTCCCGACAACTCACTTTCCCGACAGGTACGTTTTCCCGACAGCTTACTTTCCCGACAACTCACTTTCCCGACAGCTCGTTTTCCCGACAGCTCACTTTCCCGACAGCTCACTTTCCCGACAGCTCACTTTCCCGACAACTCACTTTCCCGACAGATTCGTTTTCCAGAGAGTTTTCTCTCCCGACTGCTGCTTCCTGACAGCTTACTTTCCTGACAACTCATTTGCCGGAAACTCACTTTTTCATTATTTTATTTTATTTTTTTACTCTTTTCAACTATGAATTCTACTACAATGTAATATATATTAGTATATTAAGAAACTTTAGTCTGTAGTATGCGTGTGTGTGAGTGTGTTTGTATCTCACATAAGTCAAAAACGGTTGGACGTAGAACGTTGAAAATTGGTATATAGGTTTGTTATAGCATCTACTTGTGCACCTCTCTTTTTGGTCTTTCTGTGATTATACGTTTTGGAGATATTTACGAAAATTATATTCATAATGGAAAATATACAAAGGTTTTGGCCATTATATATGACCTACCAACATAGAGATTTCAAAATAAGCTAATGATAGAGCCAGTAATGCCCGTAATGATATTACTATGAAAGTTGTCGACACGTATGCGTGTAGAAAGTAATTTGTAAAGACATAAGCAGGTTCTAGTCGACGAATGCTTTTTATTTTTAATAGTTTTGTGACTCATTATGCCAAGACCAAAAATCTACGCTGGATACTAATTTGCAATATGGCGAGATTAGCCATAAAATTTTGCGGCAGATTTGTTTTAGGATAGCCAGAAACCCTTTCTCTATTTTAACTGAGTTATTATTATTATTATTATTATTATTTTGGTAAAGTTTATCTTTTCTTGATACTAATTTTTGCCAGAGAACAAAACTGGGCCGTCTATACTCGAACGATTTTCTTTGAACTCCAAGTTGCGCATTTGTTAGTGAGAGATTCTGTAACAAGCCGTGGAGTACTGTTCCTGAAAAAACTCTTATATTTGTCTCGGTGGTATATGTAATCGTATTATCGTGCCTTTTTTGATTGGAGTAGCAGTTTTTTTTTCTTGTTTTGTTTTTATTTTAAAGAATGTTCGTGGACTGGAACCTGCCACCTGCCTGTTTATTTATGAATCAGTTACCTCACACAAAACTGTGAATGTTTTCATAAAAATATGTATATTCCTATTATAAGGAAGTCATGTGGTGGCTACATCAGAATTTTTTCTACTGCATTACCGTTTTATTGTCAATAAATATAACAATAATAAAAAAATAAATAAAAAATAAAAAGATTTCGCCTTCAAATGAATGTGTTAAATAAAAAATAAATAGCATAACAGTCGTTGCTAAGATTCGCAGACGATTACAATGGAAAAATAAATTTATGAAAAATTAAACATAGAAGCCAACATTTAAAATCGAAAAAATAAATAAATAAAAATTCTTATTTGAAATTCGAAAAAATCTCGATAAGATGCACACCTGCAGGGTCCCAGGTACCCACATGCCAAGTTTTGTAGCTCTGCGATCGGTAGTGTGAGTACCAGAGCGCAACTTAATTTTAATATATATATATTTTTTAACTTGTTACCAAAAGCAAAACCGCTTTCTTTTAATCTATTTTTTGTTAAAGCAATAATCTCATCGTCCTTAAAACAAATAAATAAATCTCATAAAAAAACAATACTATTGTAAAAGTCACCCCGCCCAGCAAAAACTCTTATCTTTCTTAAGCAGCCAGAAAAAGGATTGATTTCAAATTTCGCCGCCGCTATTGAATCCCGGGTACTCAATGCCTAGCTTAATGAAGATCTGCCAATAACACTGCATGTATCTTTCTAATAAATCCTAATCTCTTTCAACATTCTGTGTTATCTGTTTTAGTTTTTTTGCTGCATTATAAAGTTATAATTTAAAGTATTTTTACGGCGGGGTGCGTAATAATATTTTAATCTTTACTAACTAAATTTTTTATTAATTAAAACTTCTACATAGAGGACGCACCCCGCCGTAAAAATACTTTAAATTATAACTTTATAATGAAAAAAAAAAAAAAAATTGGTTTTAAAAATAAAATATTACTTTTTTTAGAACAACGTATAGCATCATGACATAAGCGACATTAGCACTTACCATTGAGTATAAAATTTTTAAAGTGATAATGACGTGAATTTTTGTCAGATGCATCATTTAACGTTCACGTTGAATTAAATGTATTTTTTTTTTATATCGAAAGAAAATGAACTCGTATTTTTTTTTTTTTTTTTTTTGGCAGCAATTACATTATAGCTAATATTTTAGTGGCTATTTTATTGCTATTAAGAGCTTTTTATTTTCATATTATAATTAAATAAAAGAAAACTATTCAAAAATTTGAAAATCTGACTTCGACTCCGTTGTCTCCGGGTTTTGAGCTACTGTGAAAGTTCCAAATATCTAGGTAGTAAGAAAGTTAGTTAAAAATAGATTGCAAGATTTGTACCGGACAAACAAACAAACAAGAATGGAAGTTAATAAAAATATGGAAATAATAAATCACACATTTAGCACCATTTTTCTGAACAAATAAATAATTAAATAAAAATAAACACCTTTCAAATTTTCATATTTGACTACGAAAATCTCTTAATTTGATGCATTCAGAAATATGTTACAAAAGTACCCACTTTTGATTCAAATACGGAAACTAATGTTTCTTTTTTTCTTTAGAAAAACTCATTTTCATATGTCAGACATACATTAAAGAGTGGAAGTTTTGTTTTAAAAAGCAAGAAATTGGAAGAGTAATATTTTTATTTATTTATTTTTATTTACTTTTTGCATTTTGAATAAAAAAGTAAAGCATTATTTAAAATTCATTTTAAATAATAATCAAATAGAATTACGTATTCAGCATTATTATTATTATTATTTTAATCAGTCTTATTTCTTATTAAGAAAAATCTGTTAACTAGCGAAATACCTAGAAATGTCATTGGAGAAAGTCAGCTGTTGGGAAAGTGAGCTGTGGGGAAACCGTACCTGTCGGGAAAGTGAGTTGTCGGGAAAGTGAGTTGTCGGGAAAGTGAGCTGTCGGGAAAACGTACCTGTCGGGAAAGTGAGTTGTCGGGAAAACGTACCTGTCGGGAAAGTGAGTTGTCGGGAAACCGTACCTGTCGGGAAAGTGAGTTGTCGGGAAAACGTACCTGTCGGGAAAGTGAGTTGTCGGGAAAACGTACCTGTCGGGAAAGTGAGTTGTCGGGAAACCGTACCTGTCGGGAAAGTGAGTTGTCGGGAAACCGTACCTGTCGGGAAAGTGAGTTGTCGGGAAACCGTACCTGTCGGGAAACTGAGTTGTCGGGAATGTGAGCTGTCGGGAAAACGTACCTGTCGGGAAAGTGGCGTCGGGAAACTGAGTTGTCGGGAAACTGAGTGTCGGGAAATCGTACCAGAGCCGTTATTTACATACAAAAAAATGGAAAAACACATGGAGAAATTTTAAAAACAAAATATGATTACGATTAGCTTCATTTTGAAAAATATGAGCATACTTACGTATCTATAATGCAATCTTAACGCAATTTGTTATTTAGCTCTCTTTCCTGACATTCTGAGAATGTTTTACTTCCAAAACGTACTTATAGAATTAATAATAATAATAAAAAAAAAAAAAAAAACCAGTAGTAATACAGTTCAATGAAAAAAGTAAACATTTTAATTATAACAAAATTTTGTTGTTTAAAATATATAACTTTGCATATGCATCTTTAGCAGTGAGTGTAAATGACATCAAAAGAAACTAAACAGTTTTTTAACAACCGGATAGTTTTCTTCTTCTTAAACAAAAAAAAAAAAAAAGCTAAAATGTCAGTCAAGTTTTAGGTTGTAACATAGAAAATGTCCGATTTTCATGGTCTACTTAAAGAAAGAATATATTTTTACAGAACAAACTTTATTAATCAAAATAGGAACCATTAGCTTCAATACACTTTTTCCAACGAGAAACAAGTTTTTTTTATGCAAGTATCATAAAATGTAGTCGTCCTGGAGGCAACAAATTCATTGAATGCCGCTTCAGCATCCTTTGGATTTCTGAAGCATTTCTCCTGAAAGAAGTTATCGAGATGTTTGAAAAAGTGAAAATCTGTAGGTGAGCGGTCAGGTGAATAGGGTGGATGGTCTAAAACTTCATAGTTTAAGATGTGCAGCTTCTGACGAGTAATCATTGAAACATGCGGTCTAGCGTTATCATGGAGAAGAATAGGGCCCTTCCTATTGACCAATGCCGGCTGTTTACGTGTAAGTTCCTGGTGCATTTCATCGATTTCTCTACAATATTTCTCCGCTGTGATGGTTTCGCCTGGTTTTAGAAAGCTATGGTGAATTAAACCAGCTGAGGACCCCCAAACAGTCACCATAACCTTCTTTTGATGGAGTTTCGGCTTTGGGAAGTGTTGTGGAGCCTTGTCAGCATCCAGCCACTGCGCTGAACGTTTACGATTGTCGTACAGAATCCAGTTTTCGTCACGAGGTACAATTCGATTGAGAAAAGGATCATTTTGGTTGCGAAGAAGAAGGGCAGACGAGATTACAAAACGTTTGCGCTTCTGATTCTCATTCAATTCATGCGGTACCCATTTAACCAATTTTTTAACTTTGCCAATCAATTTTAGATGACGTAAAATGATTGTAGGAGATACACTTAGTTCTTCTGCATAATCCCTAACAATACTGCCTGGATTTTTTTCAACTATTGCTCGTAAAATTTCATTGTCCACAACAGTCTCTGGTCTGCCCCGGTCTTCGTTTGTGAGACTCTCATCCCCAGTTTCGAACTTTGCATACCAACGTCGAATGGTACGTTCATTTACAGAACTGTTTCCAAATGCAGCATTAATGTTTCGGGCAGCTGCTGCAGCATTATGCTTACTTTTCTGCTCATACAAAAACAGCACTCTAAAATCTCTAGAATTCATCCTACGATTAAAGCTATAAACTTACCACCAAATCACAATATTTTTTTTTTTAAACACATCAGATGAAAAAGACAAGGTTTTAGCTTTTAAAATGATACATAATTAACGACTGTATCAAAAAAGTTTTTAAGGAACCAAATCTCAAAAATTTTACTGGTGAGAATCGGACATTTCATATGTTACAACCTGATACAATGGTATACATGTCTTGCTCTGAAAACGTATTGCATTAACAAATATCAGAGAAGTATATGAAAGGATACGAATACACACTTTCACATACTATATTTCTTCTTTCTATTCAGTATAAAAAAATCAAATGCTGTAATAACAGTTTTTATTTTTCTTCTCTTTTTTTTTCTTTTTTGTTAACATACTTTTCTATCTGTAAGGAGAAAGTGTCATATTTATGAAAATATTTCACCATCTGTTTGTAATGTATTTGCAAGGTTTAAGATGGCCTAAACACGATCTCGCAATTAAAAAAACAATTTACTTGCGTCCGTAACTGTTATGTGCGGCAAACAAACAAAAAATAAATAAATAAATAAAATAAAAAATAAATAAAAAATAAAAATAAATAAATAGTTGTTTTATCTAAAAAAAGTAAAATTCAGCAAAAAATTGTATTTAGTTAAATTTTGACGAGCATTTATGTTCATTATGGAATCAAGTTAAATATGTTCATTCTGTACTGATTTACATATGAAAAATACTTATATTGAGAAGCGATATAGTTAAAAAGTTTTCGTGCTATCTTCTAATGAAGGTTTTACAAAACTTTTATACCAGAAACGAATCCAAGAATTTATACACGTAGGTCATAATTAAAAAATTTATTCGCATGAAAAACCTAAACACTCCTTGTCACAATCTTAACACCATAATATATTAGACATAATATACCATAATATATTAGACACCATAATATATTAGTCAACACCATAATATATACTTTCAGACACCATAATATATTAAAATATTGAAAAAATGTGTATGCTGGACACCACATACATAATTATATATTTTAGTTTCTGTTATACTGTATTTTAAAACTGAAATGTAAGCAATTAACTTACGAAAACATTATAACATATACATTAGACTACAAAAGAACACTATTCAATTACAAGCACATTTCATTAAATTAAAACTTAAATTTGAAACTTTCTGACGGTTGAATGGAAATGTATATTCCTTATGCGGATATTACAAATTATAATTAAATGAATATGAAGTAAGTGCTTATTTAAATTTAAATGTGGTACTAAATTTATTGAATTTTGAATGAATATATTGCTTCTTTTAATTTAGTTACATCTTTTGTGTGAAATGAATTATCAGCAAAATAAATGCAAAGGGATATTTAAGTCAGTATTTCTTTTCAATTTTTATTAACTTATTGATTTATCAATTCATATTGATTTTAGCAATGCTGATGATGAGTGTGTCATATATCATCATCATAAATCATAAGTGTTGTCCCCTTCCCCTTTTCAAATGGCCTCCTCTTTCGGTTTTAATTATTGTGTGCACAACTAACTTTAGCGGCTCCCCCAGCGTTTTCTTTTTTTTTTCCTCCCTGCCTAAATTCAAAATTGTTTTAATTTTGTATAATTCCGGTTATTTCGACTCTCAGCTAGTTAGTGCACTTATTCCAAATTCCTTAACATCTGGAGCGTGCTGCAATTCCTGAGCTTTGGCGTCTAGTTACATTGCTGCCCAGCAGCTTCCACGCGGTGATCTGGCGATTTATTTGCTCCGGCGGACGGCATCCAACCCGTTAAGCTTGGCCGAGCCCAGGCAGGCAGGGGCCGTCCAAAGGTTTCAAAGGAAGTAAAGTAATCACGATTCGCGAAATCGATATTGTATTTCCCATAGCTGAAAAACATATGATCGTAAAATGTTGCAAATTTATATGTATGACTTTAATGATATCTAGCTGTACACCTGCAAGTTTCGTCTTAATATGAGCTCTAGTTCTAGAGATATCAGCGACTTTACACGATTTTTCATGACGCGATTTATGTGTGTGTGTGAGTGTGTATGTATCTCGCATAGCTCCAAAACGGTTGGACATAGAACGTTGCAAATTGGTATATAGGTTTGTTATGACATCTAGTTTACCAACTTCCTTTTAAAAAATTATATTCATAATGGCAAATATAAAAAAAACGACCATTATATAAGACCTACGATCATTGAGATTTCAAAATAAGCTAATGATAGAGCCCGTAATATTATTATTATGAAAGTTGTGGACACTTTTGCGTGTGGAAAGTAATTTGTAAACACATAAGCATTTTCTACTCGACGAATTCATTTTATTTAATGAATATTCAACTTGTAAATAGAGCCCGTAATGATATTTTAATGAAAGTTTCCGATATGTTTGCGTGTAGAAAGTAAAGCCTAAAGACATAAACAGGTTCTAGTCGATGAATGCACTTTAATGAATATTCAACACGTAGATAGAGCACGTAATGATACTGTTATAAAAGTTGCCAACATTTTTGAGTGTAGAAAGTAATTCTTAATATATAAGCAGGTACTAGTCAACGAATGCACTTTATTTTATTTTAGTCTTGTTTGTCATTTAAAGAATTTTCAAAGAATTTAGTTCAACGTTATAAACCAATGAATCATTCCGGAAAAAGAACTGTGTTCTTATTGAAGTTAGAGCTTCCAAACATTGGCAACCCTAAACTACAAATATTCGCTAAATTCGGTCGCCAAGTCGTAAAATTCGACGCAAAATCGCGAATATCGATGCCAAGACCAGTATTAGCGTTGGTTACAAACTTGGTGAAATGGCGAGATTAGCGATCAAATTTGGCGGCAAATATTGTTTTAGGGTAGCCTGAATTAGTAAATACTTTCTCAATTTTAACTATAATAATTGTTTCGGTAAAATGTATAATTTTTCACCTGAAATTTTCGTGAAAGGGAACAAAAGTAGGCCATATATATTCGAAGGACTTTTATTAAAATAAGCTATGTATTTGCCAATGAGTGATTCTGTAATAAGCCATTCCTGAAAGAAAAACTAGTATAATTGTTTGGCGGTATATATAATCCTATTATCATGACATTTTTGGTTAGAATAGCAGTTTTTCAGCTTTTTTTCAGTTACCTCAAACAAAAACGTCAATGTTTTCATAACAATATGCATATTCCAGTGGGTGTATAATGAAGTCATGTGGTGTATACATCAGATTTTTTTTTTATTTTAATCACAAGAAATTACATCCTCTAGTAACGTTATATGGGCCATTCTCCTGTTATGCACGGGACATTTGCAGACTTTTGAAGCATATAAAAATAGTAAAATAAGATGCATTTTAATTTCTTTTTGCAGTTTAATTCAACAGCAGAGCTGATTCTCAATTTTTAGGTAGAAAACTAAACAACAATTATAGTTTAAATACTTAAAAGTGATTCAATTCACTTGTTATGCACGGGAGTCAGAAAAAAAAAATTTCCACTTTGACTTGTATATGTCATGAACTCTGTGAAGTTAGAACTTGTTTACTGCCATTATATTTTTTTCCTAGCAGCTAAGTAGTAACTGTAACCAATTATGTACAATATTTCCCAAAAACATTATTCAATCAAATTAAAAATTTATTTAATTTGTGTTATGCACAGGACACAGCTAATGTTATGCACAGGACATGTCTGAATTTTGTTCCATCTGAGCAGAAGAATCTTAAAAATTAATATGGTAATTACACTCCTATTACACAAAAATTACTATAGATTACATTATAGAATCCAGGTAGGATTTTGAAGGATAAAAGTTACTTTATTTTTTTAATAATGTAGTCATCACATAACTTATGATATTTACTATATACATAACATGGATTATTATGAACAAGAAATTGGCAACACCAATTCATTGTTTTCATGAAACAGGTGGTTAATTTGGTGACTTGAATATCAAACTTGTAAAAGAAATAAAACTAAAGGACAGTTGGAAATTTTATTTATTGTTTTAAACAAAGGTAAGTGAATCTTTTTTTTGCTTTTATTATTACTTAATTTTAAATTTATAAGTTTATTATTTACTGAACAAATTCTTTTTTACATTAAATCTGCTGCAAGAGCTTAGTATAAAATTTAAAATCCACTGGAAATACTTCGTAACCGCCCACGGAAAAGGTGTGGTGGATGGGATTGGTGGCAAGGCAAAATGTTTAGTACGAAATGCTGTGATGTCAAAAAAACCAACTACCCCAATTGTACAATCAGCAGAAGATTTTGCAAATGTTGTTAGAAAGGCTATGCCATCTACAACAGTCATGCTGTTTTTAGATAAAGACATAAATAGAAATAACAGTGTGTGGTACAATGCAAAGGCAATACCAGGAATTTCCAAAATGCATAGCATTAAATGTTCACCTTCTTCTGGTTTAGAATTTTTTGCAAATGCTCTAACAACTATGCAACAAAATATTGATGCCATTTCAAACAACACAGTTGTAAATGTTTCAGTAGGAAATTTTGTAGCAGTGAAGTATGATGAATGTTTATATGATGGAGAAATTACACAAATTATAGGTGATGTTATCGAAGTTTCTGCCCTGGAAAGTATTGAAAATGGCCTAAAAGAGAAGATAAAGTGTTCTACAATATCAGTGAAGCCATTAAATCAACTTAGCCACCTACAGTTATCAATGCTCGTAGAGGTTTTGACTTTCCTGATTTTTAGAGAAATCTGTGTTATGCACGGGACGTGAAAAGATTCTTAATATTTCACTCAATTTTAAACTTTCAGAAAATTGTTTTATAGTATAAGTTGATGCTATGAAAAACAAAGTAAATTTATAACAGTTTCAGTTTTGGTGAAAAAATAAATGTGAAAAATAAAAAAGATCATATTTTTGTGTTTTGCACGGAACATTCAATTTTTGTTCAAATAAATCGCTTTTTTTTGAAAAAAATTATTGTGATGCTTTATTTTTTGATTCCATTATTAAATAAGAAGGTTATGTAGATATATTTAAAAAAAAAAAGGAATATAATTACAACAATATTTTTCTAATTAAATGAAAACATTTAAATGTGTTGATTGTAATGAGAAAATTAAAAAAATTATAATGCTGACTTTCAGGTATTGATATCACATAAAAAATTCATCTTAAACAAATATTTTATCTCATTTCATAAGGTTTAACTTATATATTTTAATAAAGTACCAGTAAAAAATATATACAAATTTTTAAAAAATTAGGCTTCAGAGGGTTTACAGTGGAGAATGGCCCATATGACCTTTTTTCAGCATTTTTGTTCATTTTATTGCTCAGCATCGTGTATAAATTGAGAATGTGTGCTATTTAAAATATATAAGGAACTTTAATTAATAGAGATTTGATCAAGGGTGTTGCTGCATAGCAGTGTTGCCACTTTTGCGAAAGAAAATTTAAAGATATTAAGTTTTATAGATATATTGATGACGTAAAAGCAATAAACTGTGATAATGTTGCGAAATATGCAGCTGAAATCTATCCCTCCGCTCTAACCTTATCTGAAACCGTACTGCTACCGAAGACAAAATTTTTTTCCTGGATTTAAAAATTAAAAATAATAGGTAAAAACTGGTTTACTGGAATTTATGATAAAAGGCAAGATTTCAAGTTTAAAGTTTGTAATTTAACGAATTGATTCTCCTGTATAAGTAATAGAGTTTTAAAAAATATTATGCTTACCCAAATAAACATAAAATGATTTGCAATAACCATTTAGACTTGAATTTTTCTCTGGAAAATCTCAAAAACATATTAACTGCCAACCGCTATCCTGTTTTTCTACTCAATAAACATTTCAATCTTCTTGATTACGATCTTACTTAAGTTTTTTTTTAAATCCATTTCAAGCGACATTTAAGAGCTGGTAAGTGGATCTACCAGCTGAGACGGGCTCTATGTTTATGATGGTAGGGGGGGGGGAGATTTCAATTTTTCACATTCTACTGACTATTCGAGTTTGTCCAAGTATGTATTTATTTATATTCTTGTATTTTATTTTAATGTATTAACTTTTGTATTTCATTTAGAAATTTTTTTGCTATTTATGGCATGTATTAATTAAATTCGTTTGCTGTATGGTCTTGCTTCCATCTGTGAGAAGTTGGGGCTAGAAACGTGTTTTTTGGCTAAATAGCCAACGTTTCGTCTGAAACTTCTCATTTTTCATTCTCTACATGGGGGAGCTCCTCTGAAGAAGGCTCTCATGTATTTTGGGGGTAATTTTCATTTATCCTTGGTTATTTTGCTTATTTATTATAGTTTTATATTTCCTTTAGCTGCATTTGCGCATAGTTTTATAGATACTCTGTTCTACCTCTATATTTAAAAATTGAAGTTTTATTTCATCTTATTTTAAAATTTATCATATATATATATACATATATAGATACATTTATATTTATATATAAAATCAAAAGTTAAAAAAAATCAAATCAAATCAAATCACAAGTATATACGTACGTATATATGTATGCATGTATATATATATATATATATATATATATATATATATATGAGTGTTTGTCTGTATGTCCTTTATAAAATCGTAAACGGCTTGACCGATTTCGATCATTCTTTTTCTGTTTTTTTCTTATAGGTCAGGGATGGTTTAGGAAAAAAAAAAATTGAAAAAATTCGAACCCCGAGGGGGGCGAGGGGGGCAAAACGTGAATTTAAAATATCCTTTATATCTCAAACAAAAAACAGATATCCGTAAAAATTTTGCTTTAAAATATAGCTAATATAAATGTCTAAAAACCAATTTCTGTAATTTTCGAAATTCGGTCCCCAAGGGGGGGCGCGGGGGGTGGGGGCAAAACGGGATTTCACATGCGTAAAACGCGATTTCGCATAATCCTATCGCGTAAATCGCTCAAACAACAACAACAACAACAAAAAAAAAAAAAAAAAAAAAAAACAGATATACGTAAAATTTTTGCTATAAAATATAGCTAATACACATATCTAAAAACCAGTTTCTGGAATTTTAAAAATTCAGCCCCCAGGTGGGGCAGCAGGGGGGGGGGAATAGGATCAGGGGCAAAAACATTTAGACATACTGTTAGGCCTTTCAAAATTGGTACAGATAGGTTTCAATAGTATGCAAGTCAATGGGGATATTTTCGAAAGTGTAAAGTTATTAGGAGGGGAGAGAAGGCAGGAAGAGGGGGGGGGGCAAAAATAAAAATAAAAATAGAGTTAGATCGTTTAAATTTGGTATATAGAGGTTTTCGATACTTACAAATCGATTTCGGATATTTTCGAATTTGTAAAATTATTAGGAGGTGCGGGAAGGGGGTGGAGCGGTAAAGGGGGGGCTACGGAAAAAACAAATAGAAATACTGTTAGGGCATTAAAAATTGGTACAGATAGGTTTTAAAGGCCTGCAAGTCGAATGGGGATATTTTCGAAAGTGTAAAGTTATTAGGAGGGACGAAAAGGGGGGAGGGGATGGGGGGGGCAAAAAAAATGAAAATAGAGTTAGATCGTGCAAAATTAGTACACAAATAGTTTTCGATACTTAAAATCGAATGCGGATTTTTTTGAATTTGTAAAATTATTAGAAGGGGCGTTAAGGGGGGGCTATGGGCAAAAACAAATAGAAATGCAGTTAGGCCGTTCAAAATTGGTACAGATTGGTTTTAGAAGCCTGCAAGTCGAATGGGGATATTTTCGAAAATGCAACGTTATTAGGAGGGACGGGAGGGGGGGGTCGGAGGAGCAAAAAAAAATAGAGTTAGATCATTCAAAATTGGTACATAGAGGTTTTCGATACTTACAAATCGATTGCGGATATTTTCAATTTTTTTAAATTATTGGGAAGTGGGGGAGAGTGGTGGGGCAAAAAAAAATAAAAATTGGGAATTCAGTAATTATAGTGATTCATTTAAAATTGGGTCCAGCGAAGCAAGCGAAGTCTGCTAGTATATATATATATATATATATATGTATGTATATATACAGGGTGAATTTGACATAATCTGCCAAACGAAAGGAGGTGATAGAAAAGCCCATGTGGAGCATAAAACACAATAGAAACCCTGTCCTATATCTAACCGATTCCGAGTTATGGTAGATAGAAGAAAAATCTGTTTTTTTCCATCCCGTCTGAAAAAACTCACATTTGTGAACTTACTGAAGGACTTACACGCAAAATAAGCACATATTTGGAAAGAGCAGAAAAATTCCTATCAGGTGACACCATTTACATCAGAATACCTTAATTTGACGGCGAGCTAGAAGCTCTGAAACTTTGGCGAAGTTTAAAATCGAGTTGTCGCCAAATTCTTTAAACCGGCAATTATGCAAATTCAAGCTACAATCGGTCAAATTTACCAAAAACCTCTCCATTCCACGAGCTTTAGAATGAGCTCACAATAAACCATATTGGTGTTCTAATTCAGGAGAAATTTAGCTATTTGTTTGAAAAACGTTCATCACTGAACTCGACGTTTCTCGAGAAGGAGACTCACGGGGTGCCATTGTCATTCCTGATTTCATGTCCGCCTTCAGCCCGCTGTTTTTAGATGCAAAAAAGAAAGTTTTAGAAGACATACAAGTAATGTAGCATTTGTAGTAAGTTTACAAACACAATGGAATGGAAACAAAAGAAGTATGACGTTTTTCCCGTCTTTCACAAAGGAATATGTAAAAAAAAAAAAAAAGTCGTATCTCACGTTTATGATTAAAGCACATATGTATTCTAAAGGATGTATGAAATTTAGTGCCGCTGCTGAAATTGGTCACCCCCACACCTGATACATGCCCTTGCCCGCTTACGAACGGAAACCACAGTAGCGCTTAACGAAAGCTCATCCCTCAGTTTCATTATTGCATCATCGAGCCGGCTGCTTAAATCTTGCAAACTGGCAACGTCTGTGCGTTAAACCTCTTGCTTCAGGAAACCCCAAACATAGAAGTCCAATGGAGTGAGATCTGGCTATCTAGGTGGCCAAGGAATTGGTCCATGTTGACCAATCCATCGAGGATACTGATGAGTCAAGAAGTCCCGAACGGCATTGGAAGAATGTGCATGGGCCCCATCGTGTTGGAAAATGATTTCCGCTTGTTGGGGTACAGGAATGACATCAAGTAATCCTGGAAGATGATGTTCCAGAAACTCCAAATATGTATTCATTGTCAGATGACCTTGAAACACATGTGGACCTATCAAGCGATCGCCAACCACTCCAAGCCAAACATTTAAGCTGAATCGCGTCTGAAACGATCAGTTTCGTGTTACAAATGGATATTGTTGAGCGTAATGATGCCAGTTATGTAAATTTAACATGCCATCCCGAGTGAAAAGTGACTCATCTGTCCACAGTATCGCTCTAAGGAAATGGTGCACCTCAACATCTCGCTGCAAAAGCCAGCGGCAGAATGTTACCAGCTTTTGGAAAACTGACCGGCGTAATTTATGTACCGGTGTGAAGTGGTATGGATGATACTGGTTTTTGCGCAAAACATTTATCACTTTATTTTGGGAGATTCCACCCTCTCTCGCAAGTATGCGTGAACTTATATTTGGATTTTCCTATACTCGGTCGAGTACGGACTCCCCAGCGGTGGCGGAGCGCCGACCATGGCCCCCTTCGTACACACTAACGAACGACCCACTCTCCCTAAGCCCTCAAAGAATCGCGGCAAATACAGCACGGTTGGGCGCACGACGATATGGATAACGTAGACGGTACTCCTCTTCGGCTCTCCGAGAGTTACCATCGCAAAATCCATACACAAAATGCATATCTGCGTATTCTTCATTTGTAAAACTAGGCATATTTGTTTACAGGTTCGAAAGTATGACAATTGGATCCCTGTGATGACTTCAATTGAAAATAAAAATCAGAAGGGTAAACAAAAAGGGATAAAATCTCAATATTAATTTACAAAGGTAGAAGAAGAAAAGTGCAATGGAATAAGAACCAACTTGGTTAATTCGTGCCAATGTAGGAAAACATACTAAGTATGAAATAAGATAGACCAAGTAGATGTGCCAGCAGCGTGATAAGAATCGGCCGAGCTTAGGAAAAGTCCAGAAAATGCTAAAGCAAGAAGCAGCATAAAACGTATAAGAAGCTGACGAGCTAATGATCTGTTAGAGATTGACTCGCCTTTTGTACCCGCCAGTGGGATGCGTGCGCAAGAAGGTTGGAATACATCTGCATATCACTAAGAGTCCATATGCAGATAGTCACGAATTTGCATACGTTCCATTTACTCACAATCGTTTCGTTTTCCGAATTTCGACGAACGTCGTTTTACGTGATGTATTGCAAACAAAAAGCTAAATTTCTCCTGAGCTGGAACACCGATATGGGCTTGTGGAATGGAGAAGTTTTTGGTAGATTTGACCGATTGTAGCTTGAACGGTGTTTGCAGAATAAGAATTAAGAATTTGGCGACAACTCGATTTTAAACTTCGCCAATGTTTTAGCGCTTGTAGCTCGTCGTCACATTAAGGTATGCTGATGTAAATGGTGCCACCTGATAGGAATTTTTCTGCCCTTTCCAAATATGGGCTTATTTTGCGTGTAAGTTTTTCAGAAAGCTCACAAATTTGGGGTTTTTCAGACGGGATGAAAAAAAAACAGATTTTTCTTCTGTCTACAATAACTCGGAAACGGTTAGAGATAGGGCAGGCTTTCTGTTGTGTTTTATGCTCCCCAGGGGTTGTTCTATCACCTCTTTTCTTTTGGCAGATAATAACAAACTCACCCTGTATATATATATATATATGTATGTATGCATTTACCTATGTATTCTGTATGTATATATATGCTACCGACAAAATTTGAGATCCAGCATTCTGTAGAAGGCCTACACATTTTATATAATGCTTAAATTCGCAGAAAATGTATGAAACGATTCATGTTTCACACATTTCCTAGGCATTCTATAGAATGCCAAATGAGAAACCGGCAAAGTAGGAAATGCATCTCTGATTCGCTTCTAATATCACGGGGCGAAGCCCGTGACTTTAAACGCGCACCTCAGGCCCAGAATTTGTCAGTTTCACTTTGTGGTTTGTTTAGGAGTGTCAAAAGACGCAATTTTACTTAAATTTGTTCAACAATAAAATAGTTTTTTACTGCGCTGCATGAGAATGGAGGAGCAAGGTGCAGTGTTAGAGAAGGAATCATGGTCTATAGACATGAAACAGTGATTCGACGATGAACTGTCCAAAATTCAAGTTTATGCTGCAAAAAACACTTATTTCTTAATCGAAATCACATACCAGAACTTATTAAATGACGTACAAAAAGCCAAAATGACTACTAAGAAGGAAGCCAGGGACTATTGGTTGCTGAATCTCATTGATGTGATGATGGTGAAAAACAAATATAAACTCGTTTATCCTGTTAAAGAAGTCGTCAGTACTATACAGTATTACGTCACGGACTCTAAGATATTTCACGTACTTCATGAAGCTCATTTGCTATTAGACACAGATGATATGATAGAATGTTGAAAGAACGTTCAGCCAAATACAAAAACGTTACGCGTCATGATATTGAACTGTACATCTGCCTTTGTGAACCTTGCCAGAAAAAACAGAAAGGCAATGTTGTGAAACCTATTATTTTTTCTGATTTTAATTCCCGTTGTCAGGTAGATCTTACTGACTTTCAGCCTAATCCAGATACAGAATATAAATTTATTATGGTGCACCAAGATCATTTTACAAGATTTGTGATTCTCAAGTCTCTAATTTCAAACAGAGCCGAAGAAGTTGCCTAAAACCTAGAGAACATATTCTCTTGTTTGGAACGCCATCTATATTACAGTCGGACAAAGGTAGGGAATTTGATAATAGTGTGCTGACCAGCTTGAAAGAGTTTTGGCCAGCTCTGAAGATCGTCCATGGGAAGCCTCGCCATTCACAAAACCAGGTAGTGTCGAAAGAGTTAACCAAGATATTAAAAATATGCTCTATACTTGGATGCGAGACAAAAAATCTGACCGCTGGAGGGAAGAACTGCGTTTCGTTCACTTTATCAAAACTAGAGCATATCATTCTGGGATCAAAAGAACACCATACGAAGCTCTTTTTGCCTGCAAACTTAAAGCAGGGCTTACAATGTCTTTTCTACACGAAGATATTTTACCAAACATAAATACAAAGGGGCAGCTAGAAAAAGTAACAGTCCAAACAAAGGAAAAAGGTGAAACTAATCAGATTATGCAAAAAATAGAGCCTGTTTCATAAAACATGGATGAGATTGTAGTCGATAGTGGATTAAACCAACATGATGAAGACATCCTTACCGAAGAGATTTCCGTTTATGATACCTGTTGTGTGTGTTTAAAGAAAATGAATGCTGCACTTTCATGCAAAAGGTGTCGTCAAAAAATTCATACCTTCTGTGGCCATGCTAGTAAAGATGACGTAAAGAATATTTTGTGCATGCTTTGCATTCAAAACTGAAAATGCCATTGAAAATAAAATAAATTCTAAAATCAATATGGAAATACAAGCCAAAAGAATGAAAATTAATTCGAAAAAAAATTCCTACTGCGTTTCTGGAAACTTCTGTGCGACTTCCTATTTCTGACGTCGAAAAGGAGCAAGATGTACAACGCGGAATATATTGGCAGTTGTAATGAGTGTGGCAGAGGATTGTTTCTACCGACTTGGAACTTCTGAAGGAATTTTAAAACAAGTATATGCGAGATCACAATTCACTATTTATGCCATAAGAACTTGCTTAGATTGAAGATATTCCTGACCACGAAATTCCTCTCTGGTCAGTTGAAATTTCTCAGTCCAGTGGAAACGACCGATGATTCGTTAAATATATGTGTAAAAGAAAGTGCATTAAATGAGATGTCTTTGCGTGAAAAATGTAATGAAATGTAATTCAAAATGTCATTCAAGCCTACCATGTTGCAACATGTATGTTAATTTTAATTTCTTATTTTTTGTATAATTTTTCTTTTTTTTTAACAAGAAAAGCATAAATTTTGTTTTGTACAACTTTCATTTTTCTTTACGTATTTTTAATCAAGTTTTTTTAATGGCACTCTCATTATTTTTTCAGAATAACATTTGTATTTTTGAGGAATGCACATCATTTATATAATAGCTTATTAGAACATTTTTTCATACTTTGCCTAAATAGCATTTGAATGCTTAGGGAAAGTATCTAATAATTCTCATATTTCATACTTTGCCTAAAAACCTCCGGCATTATATACTATGAGTAGGCATTCTATAAAATATCAGCGTTTCATACTTCCCCGGTAACATATATAATCAAATTTAATAAAGATGAAATGTTAAAAATGCTGAATCCAAATAAAGATGAAACGAATATATATATATATATATATATATATATATAAGTCTAAAATGAAATATAAATCATTTGTGATTCTATTTTAAAATTTATTTTATCCTTTATATTTGTGAAACTGTAGATTCTCATAAGACATTTGATGTAGCATAATGGTAGAAACTTTATAAAGTTAAATATTTTAAAATCAGCAGAAATGTCACATAAAAAGAAATGCACTTTTCAAAAATGATAATAAAATTGTAAATTGCATTTGGAAGCGATTTTACAAAGCAGTTTTATCTTTTGTACGAATGTCTATTTTCAACAGCGAGGTTCATTTTCAAAACTTTGATCCGTTTGATAATCTTGCTATCGTGTTGTTCTCTGTCTATTGGGAAATATAAAATTGGGCAAAACACGAATTATATTGATTTCTTGGTTTAAAAAAAAAAAAAAAAAAAAAAAAAAAATGCATTTTCAAAATTGTTTAGAACTTTCTGCTTAACGAAATATTTATTATATGAATCTACCATCATTTATGACTCTCAGATAAATAAATACAAAGATGTGTGTGTTTGTGTGTTAAACTTGCAGGTAAAGCATTCAGAATAAAAACTGGGAGAAGCATAGAAAAATATTTATTAGGACTCATACGAAGAGACAGTAAGCGAAACACATGAATTAGGGAGCAAACCGATGTTTCAAATTTCCTTTGTAGAATAAAAAAGTTAAAATGAAGCTGTACTGGCTCCTTGCCAGAAAAAACGAAGAACTACGGACCACCAAAGTCCTATTTTGTATAACGAGAGATAAACAATTACCGAGAAAGAGACCATAATGCCGTTGGAGAGATTGCTTAAAACAGGGCAGATTAGAAACACCAAAGCGATTCCTTCATACTGCAGTGAAGTGATAAAAACTGACGTTTATGCTGCTGCTGATGATGATGATGGAAAAAAACAATTACATTTAAAAGTTTATTACGCTTTTTTAAATATAAATATAAATATTTCGAATATTTGCTTTGGCTATATCATAATTTATACCAATTTAACTTTATATTAATAAAATAATCACGATTATTTCATATAATGGATAAATAAAAGGGTAAAATATGAAATAAAAAAGCGAGTCAGTTAAACAATATTATACGAAATTTAGATAAAATCAACATTTAGATAAAATCAACAGTATAAATAAAAGTCATAATAATTATGCATATACATATATATATATATATATATATATGCAAAATAATCAAAGCCATATGAAAATATAAACCCAAAACACATGCGGGCCTTCATCAGGGGAGCTCCCCCATGTAGGGAAAGGAATATGAGAAGTTTCTCACGAAACGCTGGTAATTTAACCGAAAAACACGTTTCTAGCCTCCAACTTCTCACAGATGGAAGCAAGACCATACAGCAAACGAATTTTAATTAACACAATGCATAAAAAGCAATTGAATTCAGAAATAAAGCACAAAATATAATACATCAATATAAAATACAAGAATATAAATAATACAAGAATATATAAATACATACATATACAAACTGAAATATTTAGAATATGGAAAATTGAAAAACCACCCTCCATTATAAACACAGAACCCGTTTCAGCTAGTAGGACCACTTACCAGCACTTAAATGTCGCCCAAAATGGAACAACAAACCTTAAGTGGGATTGTCATCAAGAATACTGAAATGTTTATTGATTAAAATAATACGATAGCGGTTAACAGTTAGTATGTTTTTGAGATATTCATAATCAGATTCAGGTCTAAATTGCTATTGCAAATCATTTTAATTCTGTTTATTTGGGTTCACATAATATTTTTAAAAACTTTATGACTAATACAGGAGAACCAATTTGTTAAATTACAAACTTTAAAGTTAAAATCTTGTCTTTTATCATAAATCCCAACAAACCAGTTATTATCTTTTTTTTTTTTTAAATCCAGAAAAGAAGTTTGGTCTTCAGAGTCAGTACGGTTTAGTCAGTACTTATATATATATATATATATATATATATATATATATATATATATAAGTATAAAAGTCATATAAATTACATAAAATATATGTAGAAAAACGGTACACACAGAAAAATAAATTGGTCACAGTGACCTGCCAAAATGCTCAGCTGACAATACAAAATTGACTAACCAAAATAACTGACTAGCCAAAAAGTGTACTTGCTGAACTAGTCTTCAAAACTGAAAAGTGTACTTGCTGAACTAGTCACCAAAACTGAAAAGTGTACTTGCTGAACTAGTCTTCAAAACTAAAAAGTGTACTTGCTGAACTAGTCACCAAAACTGAAAAGTGTATTTGCTGAACTAGTCACCAAAACTGAAAAGTGTACTTGCTAAACTAGTCACCAAAACACTACTCCAGACTAGGAAGGTTAATATTATTAGACAAAGAAGGCTAGTCGATAATCATAATTATCTGACCAGGAAGGTTAGTCAACAACCGCAGTTGCCAGACAAGGCAAGTTAGTCAGAATCTGCACTTGATTAAGACGGTTAGTCAGCAGCCAACAGGTATTTTACGAGGCAAACTAGTCAATTTTCAATGAATATCTGAAGAGGCAGGATAGTCAAGACTATTTACCTGACTAATCTGTCTGGTAATATTTGAAAAGGAAAACTAGTCTCTATTTGACTAAGTTGCCTCATAATATTTGTGGAGGAATTTTAGCCCGAAAAAAAAATATTTGACTAGCCTGTCTCATAATATTTGAGAGAGATTAATCAAAAAAATTTAATAGATTTTTTAAAAATTTAATCCCTCATATTTTACGAGGAACTACTGAAACAAAGAATTTCTAGTTTAATCATTCTTCCCTACCTTTATTCATCATTAACGCACGCATTTATCCAACACTTTTTTATCAAGGCTTTCCAAGAGGATTGTGGCGCCACATGATTTAGTCCACTTTTTATGCACATCCTCATATATGGATTTAGGAATATATATATATGTATATTTTCTCATCGGTGCTTTCATTTTATACGCTGTGGTTACAAAAATAAATGTAAACTTTTTTTTTTTTTTTAAGTTCCCTTTTTTTAATATTTAAGCCACCTGAATATATGTATATATTTTTTTTAAATAATGGATTTTTTCCACCTGATTAAAATTACAGATAAGTACGACGATACAATGTGCTTTAACAATTGATACAGGCAATATAAACAATATGCACGGTATAGACGATACAATGTACTAAACTATAAATAACATCGAACTCCAAATTTCAGGTTATTTAAAGTTTTAAAATCATAAATATTAATGATATACTTTTTTTTTCATGGTGAGGGTGGACATAAAATTTGCATTAAAAACACTTTAACATATATAATAAGAATTTTTATTTCTAATCATCTTTGTAAATTTTATGCCCAGAGAAATTTTAATATATAACAATAATTTATAAGTATTTGATCATCCAAAATAACTCTCACTTACCTGATAACATTACTTTCAACATTCTTTAAATGAAGAATTTAAGTGGCTTATTTAAATAAGATTTCTCCTTCATTAAAACTATGTAATTGAAATAATACATAAAAGACAAAAATCAAGATAAAAATAATTTTATTGAAAATTATAAATGTTTCATATACATGAAGAAGATTGCTCCATAATTTACATAAAAATTAATCATAATAATATAATTAGATAATAAAACATAATTTGTGTGTGCCTAAAGATGGCAAGCCGCTGAAAATTGTAGGAATAGCACCATCTTTAACAATTGGTTTATTTCTTGGGACTTGATATAACTTTCCTTCTTTTTCATCAAAATAAGTTATAGTTTGTATAATTCCATCAGGTTTAAAATAGAGTTCCCAAACCTTAAAAAAAAAAAAAAAAAAAAAGACATCAGGACATTACTAAGAAATACGTTATATGAGGTGTAAATTTCACCTCATTGCATAGGTTGCATTCAATTAAGAAGTTGCATCTATCATAGATGGCTTCATTGGAAATCAAATAAATCAATGAGGAGACGAAATATTCTATCAAAACCTTTCTTAATCTATGCATAAATTATTATATATATATATACATATATATGTGTGTGTGTGTGTGCGAAAACAGGACAGTTTGGAATCGCCTAGCAGAGGCCTTCACGCTGCAGTGGGTTGATAGAGGCTGAAATTGGTAATGATGATATATATATATATTGTCATATAACACCATACCTTATAATTCGTATGATTACTTTAGAAAAGCAAGCACGAGATATTTTTAAAAATCGATTTGGTTTTATTGATTTTTTTTTATTAAATTATTATTATTTTTAATGAATATATCCCTGTTAGAACACTATTGTTAAGCATATTTGAAAGTTGACAACCATATTATAAATGCTATCGCTACATAGTAGCGCCACCTTTCGAGCGATTGACACCAAAAGTTGATAGGCACTAATTTAGGTCAAGGTGCATCTACATATAAATTTATATGTAATTCTGAACAGTAGTTCCGTAGATACAGTTGCCACACAATTTTTGTCACACATACATACACACACAGACGGACAGACAAGACATTTTCTAAAAATGGTCAAATCGTGGTCTAACCTCTCAAAACTTGTAAATCCGTCGAAAACCGGAAGTCGAAAATTTTTACAAATCCAATACTTTCTTCCATTGAACATACAAGAAAAAAAAAAAAAAAAAGATGTAATTACTAATTGTATTGCGTTAAAAATCTGAAGGAAAAAAAAAAAAAGACTAATAATAACGATTAAACACTTATGTGAGTTGTGAACTTCAAGATTGCAAAAATGTGCTTCAAGGTCAGTGATAGTAGTTCATTGTGTAATGCTTATATTCTGAAAAAAAAAAAAAAAAAAAAGTATCTTTATTTATTGCATTTGTTCGACGGGAATGTTTATTTACTATAATAATTTGGGTTGCACGGATATATATGATTCGCAATTAAACATCTGCTTTGCTTTTATTTGTTCTAGAGAAGACGATAAAGAATAGTATTATTATCTGCCTTGATGGAATCAGTTTCCTAAATGTGTTTATTTTATATTGTTTTTTACTTTCTTCTGTGTTCAATAGAATAACGTATTTCAATCGTAAAAATTTTCAACTTCCGCTTTTCAATGGATTTACACGTTTTGAGGGCTCCAGAACACGATTTGACCATTCTTAGAAAAATATGTGTCTGTGTCTGTGTATGTGTGAGACAAAAATTTTGTGACAACATATCTCAGGAACTACGGCAGATAACTGCATATAAATTTATATGCAGATGTACCTAGGCCTAAGTTAGTGCCTATCAACTTTTGGTGTTATTTGCTCAACAAGTGGTGCTGCTAGACCGCGATTTTCGCAATTTCAGGAAAGGCTATATCTCAGAAACTACTAAACGAATTTGCATAAATTTATATGCAGATAAACTTTGACGTAAGTTAGTGCCCACCAATATTTTTTGTCAACTTCTCAACAGTTGGTGCAGCTATACATCGACTTTCGCGTTTTGAGGGAAGGCTGTATCTAAGGTTCTGTTGTGTATAGTATAATCAAACAAAACTTGACACGTATCAACGTAGCCATTATATGATATTACGTAGATTCAATTAGGATGCATATCAGCCAATAAGTGGCGCTGGTATACTGCAATTTTCTCTGAGAACAGGATATGATTATATCTCAACTTCTGTGTCATATAACTGTACAAAACCTGACATATGAGGTAACCATTATGAAGAAGCATTTTTTAAGACTTTATTTATAGAGAATTAAACTGTCTTTCTTTTCTTATTATTAGTGTTAGATTTTTCTAAAATGAAATTATCTGCATTCATTATGGTAGATAATTTTAATAAATAATAGTTTTAAGAAAATATTTTTACTGGGCGAAGGAATTTTCCCATAGGAAAATATAGAAGAAAGTTTTCCGGTGGTCTCAACATAATAGCTTTAAATGAAATCACGACAAGTATTTCCTCTATATTTGCTTTGAAAATTTGTTCACATAAAAGCGAGGATTGGATTTTATTAAAAATAAAGGTATTTAAAAAAACACCAAAATAAAGTATGTTGTGGCCACCACAAGACTTTCTTTTTATATTTTCTAATACAAATTCGCTCAGTACAAATAATTTATTAAAGCTCTTATTTATTTAAATTACCTACCATACTGAATGCACACGATTTTCATCTTAGAGAAAAATTGCATTGAAAGTACAAAGAAAGACAGCTTTATTCTCTATAAATAATACATTAAAAAATGCGTTTTCATAATGGTTATCTCACATATCAAATTTTGTACTATACACCATAGAAGTTGAAATATAGCTTTTCCGTTCTCGGGGAAAATTGCAGTACAGCAGCGCCACCTATTGGCCGATATGCATCCAAATTGAATTAGCATAATTTCTGATAATGGTCTTTTCACATATCATTTATTATTATTATTGTACGCAATAGAACTTGAGATATCTCTTTTCCTTAAATTATGGAAATCGCTATATAGCACCGTCACCTATTGAATTATTGATACCAAAAGTGGATGGACAATAATTTATCTCGAGGTAGATCCATCTATAAATTTATGTGTTGTAGTTCCTGAGATATAGCCTTCCCTTGAATTGTGAAAATTACTGTATAGCAGCGCCATCTTTTGAGAAATTGACATAAAAAGCTGATAAGGACTAGGTTATGTCAAGGTGCATCTACATATAAATTTATATGCAATTCTCTGCAGTAGTTCATGAGACATAGCATTCCCTTAAATTGTTGAAATCGCTAGAGACCCTGTATAATATAGTTTCCTAATATATGGTCTCTAGAAATCGCTATATAGCAGTACCATTTCTTGATGGATGGGCACCAAAAGTTGATAGGCACTAATTTATGTCAAGGTGCATTTACATATAAATTTATATGCAATTACGTGCAGTAGTTCCAGAGTTGCAGTCGCCACAAAATTTTTGTCTCTTTCTCACACACAGAGGCATATCTAATATTTTCTAAAAATAGTCAAATCGTGTTCTGGAACTTTCAATACGTGCAAATTCATCGAAAAACGGAAGTCGAAAATTTTTATGAATCTAGTACTTTCTTCTATTGAATATAGAATAAAGTAAAAAAAAAAAAAAAAAAAAAAAAAATGTAAATTGCGAAATCTTTTCAATTTCCAGGATGTAAATACGAGGTTATACTGTATTTATTTAATTTATATATTAATAACAGTCAAAAAAGTTTTATAATACTTTTCTAATTTTCATACAATTTCTACAAAAGATACATATTAGTTTCGTTGAAGAAAAGAAAACAGATCCATACAAATACGGATCTATTTTTCTGGATACGAATAGGGAGCTCCGATACATGTCTAGCATGTGTATAATATTTAAATTAGTTACAGAGTTATAAATATGCCTATAAATTTAGATTTATAATTGTAAAAAATATTTTGAAAGGTGAGCAGTACGATAGCTGTGAATTGCAGTCGTAGATCGAATGTGCGCTATCGAAGATAAACAAACACAGAGAGAAAAAACACACAGAGAGAGAGAGAGAAAGGCTGGTCGTCTGTCTGTTGTTTCACAAAGAAAATGAAAAAAGGTTTATTAATTATTCGCACCACAGAACTGGCGTTGCAAAATAATCCTTACAAAACTTTGAATAAACACCATAAAAAAAAAAAAAATGCAACAATGGTTTTGGGTCGAAAGAGCACACGACCCTTCGTCAGGCGACCAAAGTAGGCACGATTACAGCAGTCAAAGCCGTGCATTACCACTTTGACTGCTGCACTCGTGCCTACTTTGGGTGCCTGACGAAGGGTCGTGTGCTCTTTCGACCCGAAACAGTTGTTGCGAGATATTTTATTTGTATGGTGTCAATTTAAAGTTTTGTAAGTATTATAATATTCATGCCCACGTAAATAAAGTATTTTAAATTATTTGTTGTAAATTATTAAAAAAAGTTTTATTGTTAAATTGGAAATGTATGCCATTTATACCATTAATGATAAAGTTTATATACCTTTACCGTGTCTTAATACTATTGTGGGGAAAAAATGTTACGTATTAAGGAACTATATTTGACAATTTATAAGTAAATCATTCATAATTACCAGTTGCAAATTACTAACATATATTTAACCCACTATATCTAAAATTAGTATATGCTGTAGCCATTACAAAATTTTCTTCTATTATTATTTAAAATAATAGCACCATATATCAGTTACAATGCACAAAGTAATTAACACAGCATCTCACAAATAAAGATTTTACAAACTAATTTAACAAATAGATGCTGAGATACTATAACTATCTGGAAATTTACAAAGAGTAATAGTAGCGCTGCGGGTCATCTGATGTACACCCAAATTGATTCGGCATAGTTTTTAAAAAGCTAGTTTGGCATAGTATTTGGATGTATGACATACACCTTACATATCAAATTCGGTGCACATACATATCATAGAAGCTGAGATATGGCTGTCCTATAAATAGAGAAAATCGCACCATGCCAACGTCACCTGTCGGCCGATATGCGTCCAAATTAAATCAGCATTTAAGTTCATAATGGCTGTTGCACATATCAAGTTTAGTGCATTTATATATCACAGAAGCTCAGTTACAGCATTTTCTTAAATGTGAAAAATTGCAACATACTGGCATTACCTGATGACCGATATGCACCTAAGTTGAATAAACATAGTCTTTCACAATCGACTATTTGAACATTACGTTATGTCAAGTTCTACACAATAAAAGCTAAGATATAGTCTTTCCTTAATTGTGGTAAATTGCAGCATAGTAGCGCCACTTCTTAGATGATTACAGGGTTGCCAACTGTTCAAAAACAGTTTGAGGAGTATTCAGAGAAATTTTGAGGAACATTTTGGCTACTTTGAGGAGCAATTTTAAAAATACATAAAAAAAGAAAAAAAGAAAAGAAATAAACTACTCACAAAAACAAATTAACAATAATCATATGAAATTTAGAAATATTTATTGATAATCAAATATATTTAGCAAAACAGTGAAGAGAGATAAGAATGGGAAATGATTAAGTCTGAATATAAGCTTAAAACCCAAAAGTAATTTGTTTTTTGCATAATGGCATATTTAAATAAAGGCAATATATGAAAGTAGATTATTCAGTTACATAAAAAAAAAAAAAAGAAAGAGAAGCACAAAGGAAAAAAAAAATTAATTTCCAACAATTTTCATGAATGTCAAAATAATTATACTATCACATAAAAATTTAAAAACGAAATCATATAAATGTGTAAATGATCTCATCAAGTCAACTCCCTCTAATCTGCATAGCTTGGGACCATATGTTTTGTAAACTTTAGAATTTGGCAGATTATTGGTCATAATTTGTTTACTTATTTTTTTCCCCAGATACAAATGAAAATATAATAATAAATCATTAATGCTTTAAGTGAATGATAAAATAAAAGCATAATTATTTCAAATAAATCTTAAATAAAGCGTTGTCAATCGGCCTTGCCCTTAAAGTTCAGTAGCTTTGAATCCATTATTTTTATCGATAAATAATTAAAATAAACAATTTTTTTTTTCTTTCTTTCCTCCTTTCAGCTTGTAGTTTTAATTAAACACACTCTTAGCTAATGTAAACAAATACTTGTTCCTGTTCTGAGTCAGCAATATTTCGATCACTAGAATGTTTTCTTTCTTTCATTCTTTTTTTTTTTTTTTTTTTTTTTTTTTTTTGTTTGTTTGTTTGTTTACTATTATTTATGAGTATTGTAGGATGAAGCGTGTGGTTCTTCAGCTAAATTGTAAAAGTTAGTTTTATTTTTTTTTATTTTCGAGATACGTTGAAGCGCTTTCATAGATAAAAAATAAAATTCAAATAATAATGTTTTATGCGGCAACTGTTGGAAATGCAAAATCAAAAGTTGATAAAGATTGGATAACGATTTCTGCCTAGATGTGTGCAAGGAAAAAAAAAAGAAAGAAAGAAAGAAAAAAGAATTTTTTTTTTTTCAGTGTCTGCCACTATTCAATTTTATGTATTTAATAAAAAATATTTAATTAGGTGGTCAAGACTGAATTTGCGGAGCATAAACATTACTTCGCGGAATTGCGGAGTTTTTAAATTTTTCCGGAGAAACTCCGCAAAAATTGGAGCAGTTGGCAACCAAGCTATTCAGCACGAATTTATGTGAAAGTGCATCCAAATATAAACTTTTGTACAATTCTGTTCATTATTTTGTGAGATACAGCACCCAAAACATAAAATTTTGATTATACACAGACAGACATCTCCTAAATTGGTTTAATCGAGTTTAAGGAAATCTCAAATTTGTAAATGCACCGAAAGCCAGAAAAAGAAAATTTTGAAAAATCCAGTACTTCATTCTTATATATGTAGAAAATCAAATCAAAATTAATTTTAAGTTATTGTGGAAATAGAGTATACAACTAAATGTTTGCAAGAATTACTTAATTTATAGAGCATAGTTAAAAGAAAAAAATGTTGTTTAAACTGGCATACCAAATAGTTTTTAAATTTAAATGTGTTAAGAATGAAACAAATAACATGAAATTAAGTACATATTTTTAACAAGATATCTTTTGTTTATCACGAATACTTAATATGCTGCGCATGAACAATTTGATTTTGAATCGAGAATACAGTATCTAATAATTTAAACTCATATTATTTTTGATTAAATTTGTTTAAAATATATATATATATATATATATATATATATATATATATATATATATATATATATATATATATATATATATATATATATATATCAAATTTTTAATAACTAAAAATATCAACCTTTTACTACAATTATCAATCATTTGAATGAAACAAATAACATGAAGTTGAATATGTATATATATATATATTTATTTACCAAGATATTTATTATTTATCGTTAATAATTAATATTGTATATAAGAACAATTTGACTTTAAATTGAGAACAGAATATAGTATGCAACATTAAATTCATATTATTTTTGCTAAAAGTTGTTTTGAAAAAATTGGTGTCAAACATTTAATAATAAAAAAGTCATTTTTTTTATTACATACAATTATCAACTTTTTGCCAAAATTATTATTTAAATTAAAAAAATTATTTATGTAGAACAGGAATTAAAATAAATAAATAATAACGGATAAACGAGAAACCTTTAAATTTTTTTTTAATTTATCTCATTAAAAAGTTTAAATATAAAAAAAAAGTATTAATATTATTTTTTATTGTTCTAAGATAGATATAATGTTGCAAACGATAATTTAAAAAACATACCTTAAAATTCGGATTTCTTTCAAAACCCCTATGGATAGCATTTTTCTATATCTTTCTTAAATTGACGTCCTTTGGAAATCCAAATACCTTCTGAACCATCTTTAGGGAAAAATAAATCATTACTATTCTATGTATAAAAATATTAATATGAGCTTAATGTTAAAAGTGTATGTAAACAACTATAGCTTAGACAAATTAAATATACTTTTATAATACAACGATACGTAAAACTAGATTTATTATAACGTATTTTAAATTTTATACATTTTAAACAACTTTATAAATTAGAACAAATTCTAATTACGATTCATATTGTTAGAAGATTGCCGAAGCTTTAGAATTCTACAAATTTACAATTTACTATTCTTACAAAGCTTACATTAAAATAAAGTATTTAGCACTTACTTTTGGCTGTAAACTCGATTCGCTGATTCTGATTACTAAAAAATCTCTCGTTCTCTTTCTAAAATGAAAATAACTCTAACGGCAGTTGCAGTATCCCGCCAAATGCGATGAGTTTATTGTTTAATTTTCGGTTTCGGTTGACTAACACAAGTTGTCAATAGGAGACAAAAAATAAATAACAAATAAAAAAAAAAATAAGAAGAAGAACAATGTTTAGCTTTTGGACTAGCCAAACAAATTTTCTTAGTCAATTGACAAAACGGGAACAATTTTTTTTATTCTCTCATCTGACTAACCGGTCAAATTTGAGGAAAATGAAAACTGTACCTGGGAAATTAGTCATCTGACAAGTTTTAGAGGCAAAACTGATCATCAGACGAAACACATTAAAGATACATGGTAAAATAAAACGATTTTTGTGTCTCATGACTAAATGGGATTGTCTGGTAGTGTTTTGATTGTTTAAAATTTTGCGTAATTTTGTGCAAATTTGTCAACGTACTTGACAAACGTTTAGTGTCACAAAGATGGCATGTCTCTTGACAAGTTTCGATTTTTCATTTTTCTGTGTGTAGTAATGTAAAACGATATGTATATGTCATCGTTAAATTGGTTTTACTTATTAATGTCACATAGGACATACTGGGGGGAAGACATCGTAGTTTTCGTTTAATACTTCTGTGGAATGTCCTGTTGTTATATTTATCATTTATTCATAAAGAGAGATAAAACATTGTTCCCACTGATTTCCATGCAAGTAGAGATAACGCAGCCTATTGGTAATGGCAAGACAATGAGAATGAGTTCATTGAATGTCTGAAACTGTACCAGAAAAAACGTTGGCAAGTGACTGGACTGAATTAAATGCGTTACATTCAGCAGGTGTTTTTACGAAAGCTGCACTATATACAAGAATAAATGCATCAGTTGTGAACAACGACAGTTTAGGTTAGCAAGCAAGAAAACATTTCAACTAAAAATGAAAATGACTAATTTTAAGTTAAACGAGTTACCTAATAACTTAATGTTATTTTGTAATTTTAACTAAACCTTTTTTTTTTTTTTTATCCTTCTTTTATTTTCTTTAATTAAAGTTTTTTACTCCTTTTAAATTTCTTTTATTTTTCTGATTATTTAAATATCTGTAGTTAATTATTAATAATAATCTCACCTACCCTTTGTGCAATCACATTAGTCAGGTAACACGGAAATGACAAATTGCGTACAATGGTTCTACTGAACTTATAATAGCTGTTGTATTAAATCAAAGCATATAAACAAAATAGAAATGAAAATGCCTAAAATGAATGAATTCAAAATTATTTAGCAGTACTTTAGCAAAATATTAATATTTCGATTTTTTGTTTTTTGCTAAACTATTATATATTGATTTTTTATCGAAAGAAGTAATGAATACAAACTTTCTCTCCGTGTAACTTTTGTGGGCTATGAAAAAACTTTTGATTCTGCATCATCACCATCAGTTATAGATATATTAAATAATACTAATTTTAATTCAGAATATATTCACCTTATTGGAAACATGTAAAAAGATGCAAAAGGCAAATAAAAACTTCACAAAACGAAAAATACATTAAAAATCAGAAAGGGAGTAAAACAAGGGGACGTCATTTCACTTAAAGTTTTCAATGCGGTTTTTAAAAATGTTTTTAAAATTCTTGCTTCAAGAAGTTTAAAAAAAAAGTAAATTGGAATTAAAAAAGGCATAAAAATTGATGGAGAGTTTATAAATCATTTGAGATTTGGGGATGACATTATATTGCATGCCTTCTCTTTTGAGGATTTGCATGAAATGCTTCAGGAATTAAACAGAGAAAGCAAGCTCGAATTGAAAATGAACCTCAGTAGGAGAAAACTATGTAGAATTCCTTTATTTTTCTACTGAAGATCGCTGTTCATGTATATAAATTAGAAACAATATATCTGAACAAGTCCTTACGATGAGAGGGAACATCATGGAAGGAAATAACAACCGAGTTAAACTTGCATGGAGAGCATTCGGAAGGATATCGTTATACGGAAAAGCATCCTCCCAATTTGTTTGAAAAGCAAAGTTTTTGAACAGTGCATTTTGCCTGTTTAAATTGTGCATCAAAACTTGGACATTAACGTGTAAAACTACACAAAAACTTCAAAAAACCCATAGAAGCATAAAGAGGTGCATGTTAGGATACACCGGAAGAGAAATAAAACGAAACACTTATATTATAAAACAAACCAAAGTTACTGATGTTATTTATAGAATTAAGAAGTTAAAATAAAACCGGGCTGGGCATCTTGCGAGAGGGAATAATGATAAAAGGACCCCCAAAGTCCTACTTTAGATACTGAGAAATAAGAAACGACGAGAATGAGACCGCTATGTCGTTCAAGAGATGAAATTGTGAATCTTGGAAGAGAAAAATGGAGAATAATTGCAGAAAACTGATCAGATTAGAATACCCTAGAAGTGGCCTTCATCCTTCAGTAGATTGATAAAAGCTAAAACTCATGATATATATACAGGATGTTTCAGTGAACCGTTCCAGAACTTCTAAAAGGGGTAGGGTACACCCTGACAACTCGAAATCATATAGCAATGTGGGGTCGGAAATGCTTTCCTGAAGCGGTGTTGTACACAGAAGCACCATAAAGAAAAGAGACCGTAAGTGAGAAATCGTTTTAATAATACATGAAAAGAAGCAAAAGCTACATGGATTAAAGTAAGTGTTCAAAGTTTCTTCCACGGGTTACAATGCACGCCTCACATCTCCAACGCATGGACATCCGAACATTCTGGAATACTCCAGGCATATCTCGAATTTCTCCGGCAGCTACTGCGATTCTTGCAGCCAGCTCCTCAGCATTGTCAATAGGGGTGTCATAAACTAGCGATTTCATATAACCCCAGAAATAAAAATTAAGGCATGATAGGTCGGGTGACCGAGCAGGCCAACGGACGGGACCCCCACGTCCGATCCACTGTTTTCGCACAACGCCATCTACCGCGTCAGGAAAGCATTTCTGACTGCCCATTGGTATATGATTTTGGTTCGTCAGGATGTACCCTACCCCTCTTAGAAGTTTTGAAACGGTTCACTGAAACACCCTGTATATATATATATATATATATATATATATATATATATATATATATATATATATATATATGTATATATATATATATATGCTACCGTAAAAGTATGAAATCCGTTATTTTATAGAATAAATAGGTATTTCATGAAATAACTAGACAAGTCAGTTAAAGTATATAAAATTATTGAATTCTACGATTTAACTAGGTATTCTATAGCATAACGATTACTTGAACGTCAAAGTATGAAATGATTATGCATAATCCCCGCTAAATTTTGGTGAATGCGATTAATTATTTAATATTTACCACACTTACCGGATATTTTAGCAGTGCTGCAGCACAAAATTTTGCATATTTTTCAGGCACATGCGCTTTGAGATAGGAGTACCCAGTGATTTTTTTTTCATGTACGCAAACCGTGCAGACGTGCGTAATATTGGCTGCAGCAGTACAAAATTGTGCATTTTTTTCAGATTCATGCATTTTTAGATAGGGGTATCCAGTGATTTTTTTGTTTTGTTTTCATGTACGCAAAGCGTACAGATGTTCGCAATACTGGCTGCTGCAGTACAAAATTGTGCATATGTTTCAGATTCATGCATTTTAAGATAGGTGTATCCGGCGATTTTTTTTTTTTTGTTTACATGTACGCAAATCGTACAGATGTGCGTGATACTGGCTACTAAAGGGGGCAAAAAACGGTTTCAAGTTCTTAAGAAGGTACCCAAAAAGAAAATGTGGAAATGTCTACCATGTGGTGAAGCATACTTAGACTCTCTAGACGCAGACTGTACAGGATGCTCCAATGGCGGCATAAAGCTTATGCGAGCTATAAAGGTGAAGTAAACTTTATTTAGGGCCACTGAAAGTAACGTAGACACAAATTTTCAGATATTTTTTCCAGCGTACTCTTACCAACTCACATGCGTACTCTTATCCAACAGCACTTGTAAGAGAACGCAATTCTTACTTTTGTTAATTTTTTATTTTTCCAAAGATCTGGTATTTTTTTTTTTTTTTTTTTATGTTTTATGTTATTTTATGAAAGATGTGTTAATTAACAACAAAACAAAAGCTAAGCTGATAATCTAGAATTATATGTTTATATTTTAGAATAGTTTGAACCTTAACTGCGTACTCTTTAGACCAGCCTACCCTATAAAAGGGATATTTATTATTGTTATTATTATTTTTTTACATTCACAATATTCAGACCTAATTAGTCTGTACCAAACAACCGAATTTAAACCAAATTTTGTATGGAAACGAATAATAATATGGGAAGCAAGAATCCATGAAAAGACAAAGAAGTTCCAAAAACTGCCGATATGGGTATTTATGGCACTATTGTAGTTCACCAATCCGAGAATTCTCATAAAATACGTGCATTAAAATAAAATTAAAATTTATGCTTTTATAGTAAAAATAAAACAGTAATTTGGGCTATAAATTACGCAAAAGGGTAAAAAAAATATTTTTCATCTGAAATGTTCCAGCTCAGGTGAATATTAGACTCACATTTCCCGAACATAATTATGTTGAATGTGGTCGATTTCCTTGCCAGGGGGAGTCAATGTAGTGAATAAAGCTTAATATTTCACTGTTATTTTGTATATACTATTTTTATAATTTTTTCTGTTAACACATTTTACATTGCACAGTGCCATAAATACCTTTATCGGTAATTTTTGAAACTTTTTTTTTTTCCACGGAATTTCCGTGTCAACATTAGTCTTCGTATGAAGTTTGGTGCCATTTTCTTTGTTAGACGGAGCCACAGGTGGCTTAGAATAGTGTTAGTTTAAAATAAATCACACTGTATACACACACGTACACACAAATATGCATGTATATACATGCATATATATATGTATATATATATATATATATATATATATATACCCTTTCAAACATTGCATTATATGAAACGAAGTATCAGATGAAGAACTATAAAAAATGAATGAATTTGAGGGAAAAAAAAAAGCAACCCGATATTGAAGCATACTAATTCACCTCTTTTTCAAGGGCAATGAATGAATGTTGTATGCAAATTAGGTGATCTTTCTGTCATGCTGCATGCAAACTGTTAAAAATTTACAACATGCAATGTCCGAGATCACCTAAAAGACTTATATATATATAAGAAATATTTGAAACAAGAATAATAAGAAACAGTTAAAACAAATGTTTCTGCATATGAAATTAAAATAAAAGTTTAAAGATTAGAAAAACCAACAGGAGATTTACAAACCAATGCGCAAAATTGCTGCAAAAGCAAATGTAAAACTTGAATATAGGAATAATTTAACAAATCTATATTAATAAAATCAGAGTTTTGTCTGTAAATTTGTCGGAATCAAAAAATTTTGCGATATCTTCACGTTTTACACCCCATGAACGCCGAAAATGACTTCAGAAAATTTTGCCTGTGTGTGTGTGTGTGTGTGTGTGTGTGTGTGTGTGTCATCGTGTCCGAATGTCGCTTTTTTTGTCCGGGCATCACTTGAGAACACCTGGACGGAATTCAACGGCGCTTGGCAGGGATTTAGGTCTTCACCCAACTTGAAATTATATCTATCAACTTTTCAGAAATTCAACCCCGTTCCCCCCCTAGGGGGTAAAAGACTAAAACACGTTTGTCCGGGCATCACTCGAGAACGGCTGGACGGAATTCAACGGCGCTTGGCAGAAACTTAGGTCTTCACCCAACTTGAAATTATATCTATAGAAAATTTCAAAATTATGATTAGTGTTTAAATTGTGGGTAAAAAACGCCTGCGCATGCGCCATAAATATTTTTTCACTAAAATGCTTTGAATAGAAAAATAAAATATAAAAATAAATTTTTAAGTTAAAGACTTTTGTATTCGCGTGATTCGCACTACAAATTATAAAAAGATTGAAATGAAGTGTTGCCATCTAAGTTTCATACTTTAGTTAATTTTAAAAAATCTAATTGTCATATCGAAAAACTGTTTACACCCCAGGATTAAAAAAAATCACCTCTTTCATTTGGTACTGAATTTGTAATGATAGGTCTGAAATTTCTAATTTATTTTTCCCATTATCCGTTTTTCCGTTGCCACTTAAATTTCATACTTTAGTCTTTTTTTTAAAATCTAATTGTCGCATCGAAAAACTGTTTGCACCCCTGGATTCAGCAAAATCGCCCCTTTCATTCGGTATCAAATTTATAAATATAGGTCTGATATTTCTTATTTATTTTACCTTTTTTCCGTTTTCAACCCAGATTCGATATGGAACAGCTTTAGTATTGGATCCCTTTGGCAAAATTTGAAATTCGGAACCGACGTAGCTCGGACGTTTCTCGCCAAGATCTTTAATTGCACAATTGAGATAGCCAATTCAGTTCATCGCAAAAATGGCTTAAAATATTTAAAGTCACCAAAGGGTTCCCATACTAAAGCTGTTCGTTTTGTATTTATTGATTTATAATATTTTCTATTAAAGACTTCTGTGGTCACGAAATTTGGTGCGTAAATTGTTTGTTTTATCCGGCACTTATTGTAACTGGATTTCACGAAATTCGAAATCCCCCCCCCTTCTCGGAGTCGAAGGGCAATAAACGGTATAACTTCAGTATAACCCAACAGCTGAATTTGGCGATTTTTCTTTGGCGTCGTTTTGAAGGATAACGATGTCGTTCTGGACTGTTTGAGATATAATATGGCAGCCTAATATGTTGTTTATTTTGGATTTATGATTTTATGATTTATGATTTGGATTATGATTTTATCATTTATCATATATGATTCATGATTTTTTGATTTATGATTTAGCCATAATCGCCAACAAAAAAATCGCCAAATATCGTTGTGGGGTTCCCAATAAACATGTGTAAAAACATGTTTTTCCGTTTGAATTCGCTTTGAATTATCTTAGAATGGCGAATTTTGGTGTGCAGATATTGATTAAGTGTACATATCATGTACATTAGTGGGATTTTGCAAAACTTCGAACTCACCCGTTGGGGAAGGGGAAGTAAGAAGTGTGTAAGTTGTGCCGAAAGCAGTGGGGACCCAGACTGGATATTGATTAAGTGTACGCATTATGTACATTAGTGGGATTTTTGCAAAACTTCGAACTCACCCGCTGAGGAAGGGGAAGTAAGATGTGGGTAAGTTTACCGAAGGCAGTGAGGACCCAGACTGGATATTGATTAAGTGTACGCATTATGTACATTAATGTGATTTTGAAAAATTTCGAACTCACCCTCTGAGGAAGGGGAAGTAAGAAGTGGGTAAGTTGTGCCGAAGACAGTGGAGACCCAGACTCCTCACTTTGCGAGCGAGAAAACCTCTACCAATCACAGCGAGAACTTAGGTTATTAATAAAGGTATGGGATTTTGACAACTCATTTAAGTTCAATGTCCAGCGAAGCGGGCAAAGCCTGCTAGTGAAATGTAAAGTCTTCATCAGGGAGTCCCTTCCGTGCAGGGGTAAACGAGAACTCCTTTTAAACTCCTACACGGAAGGGCCTCCCTGATGAAGACTTTTATTTTGGGGGGGAGGGGGGGCATATTTCATTTCATTTGTTAAATTTTCATATATACATATATATATAAAGTTTTTGTTGTTAATGGTCTAAATTCGTCTCAGAATTATCTCTCCATTAATGCTCTAGTTAGGAGTACTGTTTGTATAAGTTTGTTGATTTTCTTTTTACATTAAAGCTCTTACATTTTGATTGTTTGTAAATCTTTATTACAGAGGTCACAGATTATTTCATTTGTTGTAAATTAATTCAATTAGTTTATTGAGGATTTTGGTTAGATGTATAAATGTGTTATTCTAAAATCTACTATGCTGTAATATGATTTTATATGTATATATATATATAAAGAATGTGTATTAATTTATGCAAAGAAATATTTTATTGTGCTTTCTAAAGCCCGTTTACGCCCTTGTAACTGCTGAACAGCTGAAGCTTTATAAAAGTGGTGTACAGGTACTCTAAAGATGTTACGTGCTACAAGATGGGACTATTTACAGCGTCCCTTGGTGGAATATGGTCGTATTAGCATTCCTATATTATAAACGGTAGGATATAGAGAGAAAAGTTAATTACAATGTTGTAGAGTATCGTCGATTTAGAACAAAAAGTATTGCATAACACATTGTATATATTAATGTTAAAAACAGAATGCTTGAAACGGATATTTGTTTGTTCGCAAGTTATAATAATTTACTAATGTTTGATTGAAAGTTTTTTTTTTTTTTACCTATAGTATAGTCTGTTTTCAAACATACGAGTTTTATTAAATATTTTATGCATTCTTGTTAATGTTTCTGCATTATTTCATAAAAAAGGCTTTAGATTAGCTTACCTTCACAAAAAAAAAAGAAAAAAAAAAATCCTACGCGTTTAAATGTAAATTTCATTCAAATAAAGTATATATATATATATGAAAAGAGTGAAATATAAGCTATACATTGTAGTGTTAATACTGTCAGAATGCATACACTGCAAAAAATATGTCCTATTTGCTGCCAGAAATTCTCTGTAATCTGAGAAAATACGTTCTGACAAAGTAATTTTTTCGTTAATTACGCGTATTTTCTCAAATTACAGAGAATTTCTAGCAGCAAATTGGACATATTTTTTACAGTGTTTATATAAATGGGAAGAAGAAGTATTTGATGAGCCAAATGAAAATAAAGAAGAAATAATTTATTAAGGTAATTAAATTGTTGGATTAGTAAATTTTTGGATACCTGAAATTATTTTTTTTCACACAAAAAATTAATGATAATTAAGCACTGACAATATGTATAAATTTATATTGCATTTTGTATGGTTATTAAACGCTTACTATAATAATGATAAGACACTTTTTAAAAAATCCTGTCGAAAAATACAAACGTTAAAATGTTATCTTTAAATATTATTTTTGGGAAATTTATCAAAACGGTAATAAAATTTTTAGTACCCTTTAAACAATTAGGATATTTTTTGGATAAAAACTATATTAATAAATTTTAGAATCTTTTAATTTATATGAAAAAATAAAGATATTTTTATATTTAAGAAAATTTGTTATCTCAAAAACAGGATTTCGTTCTAAGAACATTTCTTACTTGATATATCTCCAGGGGAATCTTTAAATCAGATAAAAGAGGATAAAAAAAAGTAATAGATTTCAAAATAATTTATCGAATTTTAGCTTCTATTAAATATGGTGTGTATATATATATATATATATATATATATATATATATATATATATATATAAATTAGTTTTATATACATAACGATTTTTTTATCTCTAGAAAAGTGATAGTGATTCTTTTCTATTCTCTCTCTGCAGATATGTTCATACGCACATGTATTAATTTCTACTAGTACTATCATAGAAAAAATTTATTATTATTATTATTATTATTATTTTTAATAATTTATTTTAAAAACTATAATACTTTTTTTCTTTAAATCTGTAAAAGAAAAAAAAAGGGGGGGGGGTTAATTAATGGTAAAAAATTATTTCCGAATTTCTGTAAAGAGATAAAATGTAAAATAAAATATTTCGTTGATTGATAATGCTTTGCAGATGAAAGCAATATTAAAATAAAGTAGACGTTATGCATTTATATAAATTTAAACTATTAAACGGTTGGGAACTCCCACGTAGAGGTGATCCGGAAACAACTTAATCACAATTTTGGTCCTACACAGAATTTTATTAGTAATTGTTCTTACAAAATTCGTCGAAATTTAAGGGTACAGTGAATACAGTGAATATTTTGAATGCAGTGAGAAAGTTTTCTACAAGTGAGTATTTTTTCTTCAAATAAAATTTCACTAGTTTTATTTGTGCACTCTGAGGTTCGTAAGATTTAATTCGTATATAACAATGGCCTTCACTTAAAGAATAACACACAATAAATAAATAAATATATAAAATAAGAATAAATAGTCTAATTCTTAATACAATTGAATATTGGAGTAAGTTGAGAAAATAAATTACAAACAAAAACATTTTCCGTAATTTTTTAATTAATTTAACGCGATATTTAAGAAACATGATAATAATTAATCTATTTTAAGTTGTAGGTAGTCTTAACGCGTCTATGTTTTTTAAAATAATTTTCAATAAACAGACATTTCAAAAGAAAAATCTTATTTCCTGCCTTTTGTTAAAGTTACAATAGCTTTTTTTTTTTTCCATTGCCAAATTTGCCAGTGGAATTACAAGGGTTGTTCGCTTCATACGCTACAAAGAATAAAAAAAAAAAAAAAAAAAAAAAAAAAAAAAGGTTAAAATTTGTACTGATTTGTTAATAAATCATATGAAATGAACCAAACGCAACTAGTTTTAGTTAGGTTTGGTTTTAGATGTCGCAAAATAGTTCTTTAGTTGCAAATTAAAGCTTATTACACCAGGTGCTAGGGCTTAAAATGAATCCCAAAAGTCTACGAACATCTGCGCATTAAACAGGATCAGAATTTGGCAACTGAACAAAGGGTTTTGAGAATTTTTTGCCACCTATTAATAACACTATTTCAAGTAACCAGTTTTAAATTGATTTTAGAGGACGCCGTCTGCCGAGAGGGCAAGAACATGTCCATCTATTCGCGAGATATCTGTGAAACTCGTGATACCTGGTATGAATCTAGGTTCTTTGTAACGCTTCCTGGTTATCACTTCCAAGATTTTCTTGGAATCCTACCCTATGCTATCTATTCTTATCGCGAAGGCTTAAAGGCGGACTTCGGGTGAAGCGGACAAGTCGGAAATATAAAAGTAAAATAATTTTGTAAATCCAGCTGTAAAAATTTCCAGCTAACTGTGTTGCAATTATATTAAGACTATGCTGTGTTTTTACAGATATTCCGTTTTTATTTTATTTTATTTTATTTTATTTATTTATTTTTTACAGTGTATATAATTTAAAACATTTATAATAACATGTTTCTAAAAAATGCTTTTAGGAGTCTTTTATAACATTTATTTCTTCACTTATTTATTTTTTGTAATTTCCTATATAATTTGTATTAAGAGATTTTAAGACGTAAAATTTAACCTTCAATGATTTTAGTATCATTAAAGTTCTACGTTAAACAGAAAAATAAATTTGAGAATAAATTAACATTCAACAATCAATTTCTTCCATTAATTTTCAGCCGTGATACAAAAATATACAAAATTTAATAAATCACTTGCAGAGGAAAAAGAACCTTTTAATTTTCCTACTAGATGGAATTTTTATTGCTTTATGAATTTTATTTTTATCATAGATTCTGTCAACACTTTTCAAAGTAAATAATTAAGTTTGTCCAGATAAAAACGTATCTTAATATTTCATAATAAACATAGTTTTAAAATTAAAATAATTGTTATGTTTAGAATTAGAAAGTAGGTCTTTGTTTTGTAACTTTTAAATAAAATTCTTTACATTTATTTCTAAAGAGTATAAAAATTACATTTATTTTTAAAAGTTTAGTATTACTGAATTATTTTATTAATAAACATTTTGTATACAAAAACGAAAAGTTCCAAAAATGCACATTAAGTGTTTCCTGGATTGAATATTTAAGCACAAAACTTTATTAATAGGGACAAGTAAAAAAAAAAAATCACGCTCTTTGTATAAATTATAAGCACTTTCAAATTTCGCTTATTTATTATATATATTTTTTAAACATAATGTATTATTTCTAAGATAAACTGTTTTTATGTAGTTCTGTATATCGTCTAAAATTTCCATATGCAACATTAAGCAATATATAATCAAGACAATCATTAAGCTAAAATTTTATATTGAACAATTTTCATTTACATCTCGTAATGCATATTGACAACTTTGTGGTAAACATTTAAATTTATGATAATCATATTTTATTCTATAGGAAAAATAGAGTTTCTTCATCATTCTAAAAACATTTATGTAAACAGAGAGACAGATGGATAAACAGATAGATTTTCAGATATATAAATAGAATTCGAAATCAATTTACCTTGTCTGAAACTGCAAAAAATTTAAATTTTATCCCTTAATACATCTGAATAACTTTGAGTGAATTTAAACAAATTTAGTGCTAAACACAGTATATTCTAAAGATAACATGTTCTGGGTCATGCGAGTAATATATGTTAATTTCATTATATGTGTACAGTACAAAGCTATTAAAATATGCTTTAGTGTAAAACATTTCATAGAACGGAATGCAACGGAATTCTCTTGGGTGTCCTGTACATAAACCATTCATTCTGTTTACACTTTTTTCAACAGGGAACAAGATACAGTAAACTTTGTTATCATGTTTCATTTTCAATGCTTTATAAGAAATTTATGCTAGTTAAAACATGGAGAGACGAACTTACAGACATATAGGCATACATAGACAGTCGGACTGACAGACAAACAAAGCAAAGCCATAAAAACTAAACAATTTTCTTAGAAAGTGTTAAAAATGTTGACAGGAAAGAGCAATCGTGCGCACACGTGTGAATTGCTATTTTAACAAAACATTTTCCAAAGTCGATAATTATATCTAAGCATACATAAGTTGTATGTTCTGACCTCACACAACTTTATTCTACAGCATTCTATATAACAGTTCCTTTACTGTTATTTACGCACAAAAGTTTAGCCATAGCTTCTCACAATAAAGATTTTACACAAAGAGATTGATGTAATTTTAATCAACAGACGCTGAGGTGCAGTAGGGTGGAGATTATTCAATAGCATCGCCACCTGTCGACCGATAAACGCTCAAATGAAGTCATCATTCGTTTTCATATTGATGTATATATATATATATATATAATTTATATATATATATATTTATTTATTTATTTATTTATTTATCAAGTCTAATGCATTTATATGCCATAAAAGTTAAGTTTAAACCAATTTACACGTAAAACAAACTATATATTTTTTTTATAACGAACTATAAATATACATAAATGTATGTTATTAATTTTCACCACCTGTTTAAACGCAAAATACACTATTATTTCTAATTTGTTCTAACAGAAATAAACACGTCTGGGAAAAATAATAATATGAAATATGTTCTATTGCTACACATGGAATATATTTAAATAAGGTCATACATCTGAAAAAAAAATACATATTAGAATTTTAAGGGATTTTTTACAATGATATTAAAGTGAATCTTTTATGGAAATGACTTACAGTTAAAAGACAACAATACATAACAGTTATTACACTGTTCAAAAGATTAATTTTCCTTTTTTATGCTTTCAACTTTAAAATATGCCTATATATGTAAACTGTTTAATTTAAATTACAATAAGATTGCTGCATTGGGGAAAATGAATTAATCTTGATTCGATAAAGAAGGTTTACAAAATGAGTTTTACTGTCATACGAGAAAAAATAGTTAAATAAGATACATATTCTTTAAATTTTAAATATATATGTCTATTCATAATGGTTAATTTTAAATATAATTCGATTATTCAAAAAAGACTGTGTTTATGTTCATGAAGTTAAATTAATTCATTTATTCAACAATTAATTCAATAAATGATTGTTAAAAGTGCTTTTAATCTCTAGAACAATGAATGCAGTTATTAGAAAATTAACTTTTAGAAAACGTATTTATACAAGAAACAAATATTTATCTCAGAATGTTTTAAAAAGAAATGCTTCGGGAATAAAGTTTATCAGAATTCTCAATACGTGGCTATACAAATACAGATTAAGATATTTCCTACGGAGAAAGATAAGAAGCTTATGGAGATGAAAGAGAAAAATGCCAATATGTTTTGCGAATCATTGATATCTATATACAGTTCAAATCAAAATATTTATTATAAAGGAAGAAAAGACGAAATAAACCGATATTTATAAAAATAATTATGAAAAGTCCACCTAGAAATAATTTAAAAGTAATTTTTTTATCTGAAACATTACAAATATCTACATCTAATATTCTGATTTAATAATTTTGGCTTATCTTTATGTTTTTTTCTTTGCTAAAATGAAGCCAGTTTTCCTCTATTATATACAGATTTTTACTACACACAATGCATTCTGTGACTCTTCCATAATATAATTACATGGTAACTTTTATAGTATATCTGCATGTTCAATTATAATTAATAATGGGAACATACTATAAAAGAAGAAAATGAAAAAAATTGTGTCTGTAGAACGCTGTATTCATAAAAATCTATACGTGATAAAGAAAATCTGGCTTCATTTTCGGTTTCACTACACAAAAAATATATGTATCAGCTAAAATGCTCGAATCAAATTTTGCCAACATTATTTTTGTAGATCTGTGTTATAAATTTCATGAAATATTTTCTAACATCAATTCATAATTTACAATGATCATTACAATGGTTATTAGAAAATAATAAGTGCAAATATTTTATAAATTTAAATATAAATATATATATATATATATATATATATATATATATATATATATAAGCAAAATAATCAAAGCCAGATGAAAATTCAATTCCAAAACACATGAAGGCCTTCATCAGGGGAGCTCCTCGATGTAGGGAAGGGAATATGAGAAGTTTTTCATATTCAGAAAACTTCTCAATTGATAGATCATGATGAAAGGAACATTTTCTCAAATGGCGTCATTGTCCACCTCCATCCACCCACTCCCGCGGGCTCTTCCACGCTCAAGCACTAAAATATGAAAACTATAAGAAAATTCATTGTAAATCAAAAAGTAGCAGCTTTATCAGTTTGATAGTTTTATACTATTATTATTGGTGAATATATTTACTATAATTTTCTTAATTACAACGTTTCAATGAAATCAATATTTATGACAGTAAAAAAGATGTAGAAGCCTCAAAAATCCTATTAATTTTTTAAATTGCTTAGTTTTTGACATTTTCACCCTCTCATAAAAAAATTAAGAAAAAGTATGAAATAATTTTTTACCTTAAAAATTTGGTAATTTTACACACTTTAAAATGACATAAAATTTGATAGTATTCTGAGTTAAAGAAAAATCCAGAAAAGCATTAAATTTGTAACATGCATAAAAATCGTCGTTTTAATTTAGCAAGTAAAAGATCGCTCTTGAATCAAATTCATATAAAGTTTTAAATGTTTCTGGTTGATAGGCATTCCCTCATTCTTTGAGCATAGAATATACAGTGACGTTTAAATTATTACTTTAGAATTATCTAAAATTTTTAGAGTTTAGCTTCTTTCATTGCTTTTCTGTAACTATTCCCTGGATTTTTTCTTTTCTTTTTTTTTTTTTAATCACTTTTCTTATTTCAATAATCTATTTTAATTATATGTATAATTATATGTTAATCTAATTTAATTATATGTATATACGCGTATAACTTTTTCCATTAGATTATCAATAAATTGATCAAAGAAAAAAAAATATTGTAAACAGTGGCAGGCAAATTAAGCATTGAGGTACTGGACATAAGGTGTAGTTTAAAAGATATGTAATTTTTTATTAAAATCACACAATTAACTGTGGAAGAAAATCATATTTATTGAAATTTTATTTTTCCGACTGAGTGAAAATAATACCTGGGCCGGGAATCGAACCCCGGATCTTTGACTTACAAGGTCAATGCTCTACCACTGAGCTATCCAGGCCGACATCCCGGACTGCATTACTCACTCAGACAACCTTTTAGGCAGAAACATCTCTGGTCTATCATTTAGATAGCTCAACAGAAAATAAGCCGCAGGTAAAGGAAAACACCATTAAACAATGGGAGAGAAATACAATTTTTTATTAAAATCACACAATTAACTGTGGAAGAAAATCATATTTATTGAAATTTTATTTTTCCGACTGAGTGAAAATAATGCCTGGACGGGGAATCGAACCCCGGATCTTTGACTTACAAGGTCAATGCTCTACCACTGAGCTATCCAGGCCGACATCCCGGTCTGCATTACTCACTCAGACAACCTTTTAGGCAGAAACATCTCTGGTCTATCATTTAGATAACTCAACAGAAAATAAGCCGCAGGTAAAGGAAAACACCATTAAACAATGGGAGAGAAATACAATTTTTTATTAAAATCACACAATTAACTGTGGAAGAAAATCATATTTATTGAAATTTTATTTTTCCGACTGAGTGAAAATAATGCCTGGACCGGGAATCGAACCCCGGATCTTTGACTTACAAGGTCAATGCTCTACCACTGAGCTATCCAGGCCGGCATCCCGGTCTGCATTACTCACTCAGACAACCTTTTAGGCAGAAACATCTCTGGTCTATCATTTAATTTTTCTGGTCTATCTGTTGAGCTATCTAAATGATAGACCAGAGATGTTTCTGCCTAAAAGGTTGTCTGAGTGAGTAATGCAGACCGGGATGTCGGCCTGGATAGCTCAGTGGTAGAGCATTGACCTTGTAAGTCAAAGATCCGGGGTTCGATTCCCGGTCCAGGCATTATTTTCACTCAGTCGGAAAAATAAAATTTCAATAAATATGATTTTCTTCCACAGTTAATTGTGTGATTTTAATAAAAAATTGTATTTCTCTCCCATTGTTTAATGGTGTTTTCCTTTACCTGCGGCTTATTTTCTGTTGAGTTATCTAAATGATAGACCAGAGATGTTTCTGCCTAAAAGGTTGTCTGAGTGAGTAATGCAGACCGGGATGTCGGCCTGGATAGCTCAGTGGTAGAGCATTGACCATGTAAGTCAAAGATCCGGGGTTCGATTCCCGGTCCAGGCATTATTTTCACTCAGTCGGAAAAATAAAATTTCAATAAATATGATTTTCTTCCACAGTTAATTGTGTGATTTTAATAAATAATTGTATTTCTCTCCCATTGTTTAATGATGTTTTCCTTTACCTGTGACTTATTTTCTGTTGAGCTATCTAAATGATAGACCAGAGATGTTTCTGCCTAAAAGGTTGTCTGAGTGAGTAATGCAGACCGGGATGTCGGCCTGGATAGCTCAGTGGTAGAGCATTGACCTTGTAAGTCAAAGATCCGGGGTTCGATTCCCGGTCCAGGCATTATTTTCACTCAGTCGGAAAAATAAAATTTCAATAAAAGATATGTGACTGAAACTGGATACCATATTTTTATCTCTCATATAGTTAGCATTATTTATAAATGAGCCAATAACTAGAACTCAGTTCTCATTTTTAGTATGTTTCAGCTCCATTTTTTTTCCTATTGTCCCTTTGTATCTTTTATATTTATGAAACAAGGAAAGTGTATTTCAGTCACTTTTAATCCCTTTTCAACACAATTAAAAAACCTTCACGACGTGGCTTCCTCTGCACGTGGTCTAATTTTTATAAATATTTTTTAAATTCTTTGAAAGTGATATATATATATATATATATCACTTTCAAAGAATGTGTATATAAAGAAATTTATATACATATATATATATATATATATATATGTGTGTGTGTGTGTGTGTGTGTGTGTGTGTATGTATATACATATATATATATATATATTATGCAGGTAGACTATGGCTCGTGTCCTGTTAAAAATGGTTTCTATAACACTATTAGTTTGTTTACAAAGACTCAGCAGAGACTGAAAGAACAAACACAAAATCATTCTGTGTAAAAAAGGTATTTCTTTATAGTGTATTTTAATAATTTCATACTGCACAAAACATACCGTAATTAACATGTACTAAAAGTAAATGCGAAAGCGTGTTTTCTGCAGAGTATGGCATAATGGGCATGAAGATTTACAATGCCATACAAAGTTATTCAGATACATTAGAGTTTTTAAGTGGAAACTGATCCAATTGTTTGTGTTTAAAACATTTTTCAATTAAGTTAAAAAGTATTCTTAACTTTGATCTGTGTCTCTATCTGTTCATCTACTTTCTAGATGCCGAAAATATTTTTAGAATGTCTTGAAATTGATTTACGTAATACAAGTTTACTTATGACTTCTCTCAATTGAAAATAATTTGAATAGCGCTGCTGGTTTGTGTATAGGGATTTTAAATTAATCTCCATTGGACTACGATCTATGACAGGTATTTTTCTTTTTTAAACATATTTAATTTCTTTATACTGCACCCTTACTCTTAAAGGATCTTCGAATACATTTGACATGACTTGGAAATAAAGATACTGATTTGAATGTGAAAATTAAATACAAAAGGGAAATAAAGGTGTAGAAAAGATATTGAAACTAATTACTAGTTTTAAAATGACCTCTCCGAATGATATCGTCCAAGTTATATCACATAGATGCAAATCGGCCTAAATAAAATACTGTGGCTGTTCTAAACTGATATTTTGTACAGCATTGTATGAAAATTTCAAAGTTTTATCATGCTATTATTCACCAGCATTGCATGGAAATGTTGAGGGAAATTATGAAAATAAATAAATAAATAAAAATGATAAGACTGCAGAACTAAAATAGACCAATTATCGGTATAAATTTTGCATATAGATATATAGATACAAATATATATATATGATCGTAATAACATTAATTATGCAGATAAAGTACTGCATGTATGTAAAAATTAATGAATAGTGTGTTGAAAATTCCAGCTCACTAATGTATAAATAATAGCTTAGAATGTACATAATATAATATTTCATATAAATAAAATTAGATGTTTAAAGAAAAAGAAAATGTATGATTATAAAACCAATTTTATCAAATATTAGGGGAACATCTCCAGTTATGGGCATTCTCCGGTTGTGGGCATCCCACAATATCTTTTAACAAAAAAGTAACTATGGTGGATTTGATTACTGTCAAACATGTATTGTGACAGTACGCAGTTATCGCGCTATTATCATTTGCTTAGAAAAAGCAAGCATCGAAACAAAATTTTGAAAAAAAAAAGCAACGAAAAAGTAATTTCTAAATTTTTTTAATGTGCGATAAATTGAAGTGAATTAATTAAAAAATGTGAGTGTAATATATATTCATTCAGTATATTCAATATATTGTGTGATGCATTATCGAATTAAGCCAAAATTTGGAATAAAATATTTTTTCTGTCATTATAAAAGTGATTGTCATTCCCGATTGAGGGCACCTTCATGTAACTGGTTGTGGGCACCCATGTTTCTTTCAGTTAAAGCATGTTCTTGACTTAAAAGTTGTCAAATATGGTCGTTTAAAACAACATAACATATTTTATTAGTGTAGGCATTTTTAGGCTTTTTTAGCCATGTCAACCCTGGAAAAAATCGATCGAAAAGAAATGCATTTTAAGGCTATCGTTAAAGCCATTTAGAAATGCTTAGTATATACGAAATCCGTAAAATGGACTGCCAGAGAATATGGACCTTCTCGCTGCTTCTGTGTTTCTGCAGAAGAAGCCTAGAAAAAGTAAGGGAAATCCACCTGTAAAACTGCTAACCAAGTGCGCTAAAAATAGGAACATTCGCAATCAGGAGATGATGTCGATTTCTGCATCATTTGTTTGGAGCACCTGCTACCATGCCAAACAAGAGGAAATTCAATCAAATGCAACGAGTATGATCGTCTGGTGCATTTGCAATGTACCAATATACATGAAAATTATTTTACTTACAAGCATTGCACTTCTGATTTGAAGGATGAAGAAGATGACGAATAAAATTTGAAAAATGCCATTTTCTATTATTATTTCGGCCACTGAATACTTACAAAATGGATAAATTTTGTTGTTTTCTGTATTTATGGTGGTTTTTCTATTTTATTTTTCCCATTTCTAGTGGATTTTGTAAAGTGTGCCCACAACCAGATACACATTTTTTTTTTTTTTTTGGCAAAAAATGATCATTTTACAAAATTGGTATTTTTTTTTTTTTCTAGTTGATAGAAACAATACAGTTACTTCATCAAATGTTAGCTAATTGTTCTAGCTTTCCATTGGTATTCATATGTTAGCATAATATCTATTCTATCAAAAGTTATAAGCTAAAATCAAAACTGTGCCCACAACCGGAGATGTTCCCTTATATGTACATAAAATAATTTTGTGTGTAATAAAAAAAAAAAAAAAATCTTATTTTCACGAAAGCTATAAAATAGCTTAATTTCACAAAAGCTAAAATACATTAATACTTTACATATAAAAAAAATAACTTACTTTTGAAAAATTCGGTTAAATGACATTTTCAAACAAATATGTTTAAATCTTAGTTTCACAAATATCTTAGATCTGCATGTGAAAATTTTGATTTCACAAAAGCAATAAAAAAAATTAATTTCATAAAATATAAAATATGTTAATACTTGTTTAAAAAAAAAAAAAAAAAAAAAAAAAATCTTATTTTTAAAAGGTTTCGGTTATATGACGTTTACAAAACGATATGAAAATATACAGCACGAATTATAAAGAAGCTCTAGTTTCTTCCTAATCGATATAATCATACCGACTCAAATATCACATTATATATAGTAAAATTTTCAAGATTTTTATGAATTTTTAAAAATATATTTACTACTATTTTAACACAGAAATGAAAAAAAAAGAGAAAAAAAAGAAAGCAGCGAAAATGTTAAGAAAAAAGGAAATTTTGATATTCAGAAGTTTTTGCAGACTTAACTATTGACTGTAGAAAAGTATTGTGATTACAAAAACTGAATAAAGGTGTTTTGGGAACAGTTTTAGAAAAGAGTGAGTTGCTAATTAGGGTGGATCGAAAAACGCGTTTTTTCTGCAATACAATTCTAATAGCGCGGAAAACTTGCGCATAGGCGTTATTATAAATGAAAAAATCTTTAATTTTTTTTTTTTTTTTTTTCAAATTTTGAAATAGCGCAGGCCTAAAGTTACCAAAAAAAAAAGTCAAAATACCGGTAAATTAAAAAAAAAAAAAAAAAAATGCAATACTTACAAAAAAAATTCATTTTTTGTTCCAATAGTGAAAAAAATGTTTTTAAGAGTGTCCTTAATGCATAAAAAAATAATTAGACCCATTTTTGTTTAACTGAATTCGCGCAAAGGCTTAAAGTTGCGGGTTGTATCGTAAAAAAACGATATTTCATGATTTTCGACTATTTTTAAACATGTGCTAAAACCATATAAGTTGTATTTTTTTATTCTAATAGTGTGAAAACTATGTAATATAGTTTTACTAATCCATAAAAAATACTTTTATACCCCTTATTCCTTAACTGTATTCGCGCAAAAGAACAACGCTTACTCCCCTCCGCCGCCGCCGGAACCAAGTGGACTTACCCACACGTGGTGCTGTTCTCTTACAACACTTACTCCCCTCCGGAGGCACCGTGCGGACTCGCCCACGCGTAGTGTGACTCGCCAAACGTGGAAGTGTATTTCGTAGTTTTGAAATGGCGTCTGAAAAATCTTCGCGTGTTACAAGACAGCGTAGTACGTGCCCTATCATTTTTGTACTCAAAGAACTGAGTGGAATATCGCTGCCTACATACGAGGATATACTGCTCTGTTGCTTAGATGAGAAGTATAAACGTTCTTTGTTATTTAGCCCTAAGAATAAGAAAAAGTTACGATTTGTAGCTGTGGCCGAGTCCGTAGGAACTCAAATAGTTCAGATTTATAACAAGGCCACAATCCCAAAAGTAACACATACTCGTGTGATCCAAATGATCCAATCATACTATAACTCGTATATTAAGTTAAAAAAATCTTTCAATCGAGACTGTGAAAAAGATCTTTATAAGAAAAGAGTAGAAGTTTTCGTACAGAATGCGAAAACCAAACTTTTCGATATTGCTGCCTGTAAATGTAATATAACTTTGTCTTGCACATGTGAGACTGTCTGTAAGGGTAGTACAGCCTGTTCTTTGAATGTGGCTTGTCAATGTGAAAAAGTAAAAAAATTCCAGACATAGAGTTGAAATTTATGCACAATCAAAGAACAGCCAGGAAAAGGGTTATTGGTAGTTTAGATGCACAGGAAACTAATAAATTACAAAAGAGAGAATAAAAAAGAGAACAGTTGTTGTCTCAAGAATCGCTTACTACGTTTGATCATAGTATTCCCAGCACAAGCAAAAGTGTAATGAGTGGTTGCAGTGATGAAGAAAATAGAAGACAGAAAACTTCGTCAGACGCTGACTGTGATGTAGGTTTTTTGTTGCCTTCTTCTCCTCCGCAAATGCGTTCGAAGCTGACAACAACATCCTTGCTGAGTGACAGGTTCGGGGTGTCGGACAGAGCCACCGCTGCAATAGCTACCGGTGTTTTACACGATTTGGGACTGATATCTGACAAAAACATAGCAAAAGTCATAGACAGAAACAAAATAAGAAGAGAAAAAGTGAAGACTCGGAAAGCAATAACGGAAGAATTCCACCAGATGAAAGAAGTCAACGCAATTTATTTCGACGGAAGAAAAGATAACACAATAACTCAAGAAAAGATTTCAGCTAAAATGTACCGCAGAACTATAAAAGAAGAACGTATCACCATGATAAGGGAGCCAGGTGGTAAATACATTGGCCATGACACACCAAAGAAAGGTACCGCAAATGAAATTGCTGACAGTATTTACGAACACTAAAGAAGGAATTTGATATGAGTGCAGTGGAGGCCATCGAATGTGATGGAACAGTCACAAACACTGGATGGAAAAGCGGTGTTGTACATAACATTGAAGTTAAGTGTCGCCGTCCTTTGCAATAGTTTATCTGCTTGCTACATTTTAACGAATTACCTTATAGGCATTTGTTTGATCACTTGGATGGAATGACAACAGGACCAGCATCATTTAGCGGTCCAGTTGGAAAACAACTCCCTGGATGTGAGAAACTTCCTGTTGTAGATTTTGAGCCGATACAATCAGAAGAAGTCATTGATATCACTATAAACGATCTGAGTAAAGATCAGAAGTATCTCCTAGACATTGTAAAAGCAGTCAACACAGGAATCTGTAATCCGGAATTGGCTGCTAGGGATCCTGGACGCATCAGCCACTCTCGTTGGCTAACCTGTGCTAACCGGGTTTTAAGATTGTATGTATCCCAAACTAGTCCAACAATTGAGTTACAGACTCTTGCAAATTACATAGTGAAGTCATATGCATCTGTTTGGTTTGATATAAAGAAAAACTACACTGTGAAAGATGGACCGAAGCATATTTTGAAGGTAGTTAAAACAACCAGGCATCTACCGGACAATACCAAGCAAATCATTGGTCCAGTAATTCAAAGGAACGCATTCTTCTGCCACCCTGAAAATATGATGTTGGCTATGATAATGGATGAGACCACACATTAGAGAACTTGGCTACAGGAGGATCCTTAAATCCAGAAATGAGCCATCAGCTGAAGGTTATGTAAGAGACTTCAAAATACCTTCAATAAATTTTAGTGCAAACGACTATACCGAACTAATTAATTGGTCAATCTGCAAGCTAACACCGCCGCCACTACTGTCCAAGATGCCAACTGAATACATTGCTTCTTTATTGAAAGACAAAGCGCTACCAGAGTTTAACTACCTCAAATTTCCATGCCACACCCAGTCAGTTGAGAGGTGTGTAAAACTGGTTACAGAAGTAGCAGAAAAAGTGTGCGGGCATAAAAATCGAGATGGTTATATTACAGCTACTTTAAAATCAAGACAGCTGATGCCCACATTTAATTCAAAGTCAGAATTCAAAGGGGCTTCTATGTAAATAACTTTTTGCCTACAACGAACATATATGCATTGTACAAAGTAAATAGTTACTGTAAATATTGTAAATAAAATTCACCCTGGTTGGTTGGTTGGTTGGGTAGGGTGGAGGTGGAGGTAGGACTCACCTTGCAGCCACGGCCTCGCCGTGAGTCCTAGGTCATTTCAGCACAGATTAAATGTTGAAATGAGCTGAGAGCTGCAATATGATATGTTTGGCTAATACATTTTTTGTAAATCACTTGTTAGAGTCTTATGACAAACCTTAATGTGTTAAATAAACACTCATCAGATATGGAAAATGGCGTTTTTACGGGACTCTATAACTTAACTTATACTATAATTTAGACTTTTGCGCGAATACAGTTAAGGAATAACAGGTCTGAAAGTATTATTTCTGGATTGGGAAAACTATTTTGAATGTTTTTTACACTATTACAAATATAAATAAAACTTTTATGGGTTTTGGCACGTGTTTAAAAATCGTCGAAAATCATGAAATATCGTTTTTTTACGATACAACCCTCAACTTTAGGCCTTTTTGCGCGAATTCAGTAAAACAAGAATGGGTCTAATTATATTTTGTATGCATTAAGGACACTCTTAAAAACACTTTTTCGACTATTAGAACAAAAAAGGTATTTTTTTTTTTTTTTTTGTAATTTTTTGCTTTTTTTTTTTTTTTTTTTTTTTTAATTACTGGTATTTTGACTTTTTTGGTAACTTTAGGCCTTCTGCGCGATTTCAAATTTTGAAAAAAAAAAAAAAAATAACTTTTTTACATTTAAAATGACGCCTATGCGCATGTTTTCCGCGCTATTAGAATTGTATTGCAGAAAAAACGCGTTTTTCGATCCACCCTATTGCTAATGTATTTAAAAACCATTTTAGAAGCAATTAATTAATTGTCACTCAATTACCACTTTAAGGGGGGTTAGCAGGGGAAGCCCGAAGGAGAACGATGGGAACTTTTGTGAAAATACATCTCTTAATAGTAACTATCGACTGTAAAATATCCGGCTTATTTGTTCCGACAAAAATCCTCTATTTACTGGACTATGTGTTCTATGAGAGGTATTTCTATAAACCATATTTTAATACATTTACTTTATACAAATCTTAATAAAATTGAAATATGTTATTCAAGTTCACTATCGAATGTTTACCATTAAAAATGTAGTAAATACTATCACTGGTTTGTGTACAAGGACAACAGAAAGTATTCCAAAGCACTGCGTTCTATGAGAGGTATTTCTATAAAACAAATTTAAATAACTTTACTTTGCACAAATCTTAATGAAGTTTAAATATGTTATTCATATGCACAAAAATATGCTTTCTAGGTAATATAGTATAATTAGCATTAGATTTACAGGGCCACACAAAAATATTCATTTATATTAAGAACTATTATTGGAAATTAGCTGGAACTGTAATTTTAATTATGTTACAGGTTTTTAATACGTCTTAACAATTTTGAATTTGAATATGATTTTAATTTGTGTAACTTTCTGTCGGGCTGTTCATCTTTCTATCTGTCCATCTGCCCGCTCATTCTTAAATACTTTCAGAATTTTTAAAAATTGATGTATGTTATTTAAGTTCACGGTGGAATGTTTCCTATTTAAAATGGCTTTAATAGGTCCTGTATAACTGGATTTTGTACAGGGTACACCCAAGAAAATTCCATGTATTGCGTTTTAGGACAGACATTTTTATAAATCACATTTAAGTAACTGTCTACAAAAAAATCATAGAGAAATTGACATTTTTGTTAATATTCTAAAATATTGTTTTGTATAAAATATGTTATGGTTGACCTTCAGATATACAGGGCTACACTAAAATATTCAGATACATTAAGGACTGCAATTAGAATCTCAAGGCAGCATTTTCGTTTCCGTTGAGCAATTTGAACACGTTCCAACGATGTTTAACCCGAGAATAGTCGCGTCATGCATTTTTAATAACGCTAATAGTCACGTGTCAGTCTTTTGGCCGCCGCTGTTTAAAGCTGGGAGAAAGCCGAAAGAATTTCAGTAGAGAAAGCTGAAATGCCTTTAATTCACGCGAAGTTTTTCCCGCAAAACTCTAACCTTTCTGAAAAACCGGAAATGGGGAAAAAACGAATCAACGTTAGCGGTCGCGTCGCGGTCAAATAGACCGATTTGAGAAGTAAAATGTTTTTAACTGCTCTATCATTAGCAGGAATGACTTTTAATCATACTGTGTTAGAGGACATCCACCCAATGTCAGGTGCACAGAGTTTCCCCACTTTATTTTAAAGGGGTGATCTGAGGGAGGAAATTATAAGCGATGGGCGGCAAAAAGACCTATATGCGACTACTAACGGGTTAAGAGTGATTATTAATACATTAATCTATTTGTATGCTTTTCAGTCCTTCTGTCTGTCATTGTGTTATAACGTAGGCAAAAAACATTGAAAGTAATGCGATAAAAGGAGTACGTACATTTGGAAAGTGCTAATAATCAGTGCAAACCGCATAATTTTTTGCTTTTGCTATTACATACTAGCCAACTTCGGCTACCAGAGGGTTCGCGATCCATGAAAAATCTTACCGTATTGACCTTTCGCTTGGTGGCGTCTTCCGCGCCTTTTCCCTATTTCGGGAACTTTAAGCAGCTGGTTCGCTCACAGTGCAAATAACTTTGAAAATTCTAAGTGTAGCATATTTCTGCTCTGTGGCAACTGCAGAGACCTCTCCACGTTTCATGATGTGAAACAACTTGTTCGCTCACCGTGAAACGACCTTTAAAATTCTGACCGCGTCAAACTCCCAACCTGTTGGAGCTTAGTTCCCTAATATATCCCCGAAACATTTTCCTCATATTTTGCTGAAAATCGGTCGCAAAGATATTGCAGAAGCATTTTGGTTCGTATCACATGATTTGTTAACCATTCAGCAATGATCTTGACCTTATCTCGGAAAGAACGATCATGTAGTGAATTGAACGATCAGGATGAAACGGAAAGAACGAACATGTATTGTGAGCCCAATCACACAGTTTGTAGGATGGCGGTCTCAGGAACATAAGATCGTGAGTTAGAATCCCGGACAAAGCATGACTGTTTTCTTCTCATATGTGTGGAAAATAATAAAAAATATAATTTATGAATTGTTGTGGACTGAACGCTGCGCGCATGCGTAATAATAGTAAGAAATGTTTTTTAATGCAGTTTATGAAAATTACAGAACACGCGAGTAAAAATTACAGCAAGTTTATTTTACTGCTCACTGTAAAAATACAGCACAGTGGGCTGGCAATATTTTTACTAACCCACTCTGTTATAATCTTCCACAGAAAATTTTTACAGTGTACCTTCCAAGCATATATATATATATATATTAATTAATTCTGACAATATGCTTTGTTTATAAGTTAGCCATCGATACTAAATATTAAGGTAAAAGCCAGGTATTACAATTTTTATTTTGAATTTTAATAAATGTTTATTTAGTATCAAGAAAGTTGTTCTAAGCATTAAAATATAAATAACCGTATTGATTGAACATTAGAGAGCAATAGATCATTGCGCACAACTTGTAAAACATTCATTATTATTATTATTATGGTTAGTTAATAAATCATTTTCGTATATTGAAACATTAAATAGTTTTTTGAGAGTTATAGGTTTTATTGTGAATCATTATGCAAATACAGCCAGTAATAAATTTTTTTAATTTATCCAATGTGATATACATAGTAATGACAGATAGGTTACATATAGAGGTATTACAAATTCATTAAAGAACATTTCGTTACTAAATGGAACTTCACAATAATCATAAAATATTAAAAAACACTAATAACTCATGTTCCGTTTGAATAAACGATTATTTTTATTTTACATATTAATTAATAGTAGTTCCTTCTAAAATTCCATAGCATGAATAAAAATTAATCCTTTCTCAAAATTATTAATTTGTTCTCAAATCAACAATTCTTATAAAATGTGCATGAATGAATAAATTCTTTTTTTAATAAGAACCGTATTTATAACAAATTTTAAATATCCATAGAATGATGAAATATATTTCACTATATACATAACACAAACATTTCAAAATTTTCATTTTTGAAATCAGTTGACTGTGTAATTTATTGAATCGTGAAAAGAAGCTTGAATTTTTGTCATCAGCCTTGACAGTAACTGTAAACAGAACGGCATCGACTTCATCGGAGTTTTACGCTTTGATTCCTTTTAATGACTTCCGCTTCAGAGTAAAGTGAACTAACGAAAAAAGAAGAAACATTTTTCAATAACACTCAGCGTTAATAACAACTCCATCAGACGTATTTATCGCCTGTTTACTGAAAATTTGTAATTTATTTTACATTTAGATATGTGATGTGCTACTAAAGAAAGTTTCGTTCAGTTATAAAATAATAATAATAATAATAGTAATAATAATAATAACTTTTTGGCATGATTTATTTGATTTATTTATTATTTTGAAACAATAGAAAATATGGAACTTTAAAAAGTTTAAAAAAAATTAGGCATACTCGAGATTAAAAACTGTAACGTATACTTTAAAATAACAATTATGTAATATACTGTTACAAAATTGTAAATAATTGTGTTTATTTTTGTATAGATCTTTTCAAAGAGGCTTAGTAAGTTGATAAAATGCTAATTTTGTGCATTTCTAGTCGTTTTAGCGTTAAAATAGCCTCATTTTCCCTTATAAACGCATTAAAAAGCCCTAATAAAGCAGGTAATGGATTTGGCGCCAAATTTGGCGACTTTTTCCCTCCTTGGCGATTTTTTTGGCGACCTTTTTAGAGCTGTGTACGGACCATCCCACTTACATTGTAACTTGGGAGAGAGCACTTTGCGTCGAACAGCGTTCCACAACCAAACCTTGTCTCTTTTCCTTGAATTCGTGAGTGCAGACTTTAGGCCATACCTCGTCTTCATTCTCTCCGTAGCCATGTGTATCCGCAATTGGAGTTCTTTACGGCTTCAAATAGGACCTTGAGATCTTGGATGTACTGCTCTGTGGATAGAGGCGCAACTGGTGGACAGCCAAACAGGAGATCAGACGAAAGACGAAGTTCACGTCCAGAAAGCATGACTTCTGTTCTGGAGTATAGCCAGTAGTTTCGTGGACAGCATTTCGATACTCCAGCAAGAATAAAGGCAACTTCATGTACCAATCTTACCGGTTCCTTGATATTAGAAGAGAGAACTTATTCAGGATGGTGCGGATAAACCTCTCAACTCTCAAATGAGGATGTATGGGCGTTGTCTGAGTTTTGTCTATGTCGACTAACTGACACAGTCCTCTGACTGTAGCAGAGGTGAAGTTCGTACCTTGATCAGTATGGAGCCTTGACATCCAATACTGCACCATAAATTCTGCAACTGTACATACCTCTTGGAAGAGTAGGGGATATTCCACAAATCACTTCAAATAGTGAAACAGTCCATCAGAACGATAATGCCATTCACTGGAGGTCAATGCAAAAGATCCAAGATGTCGAGTGCAGTCCGTTTAAACTGTGCTCCCACATTATACCGTTGCAATCTTTGTTGACAAAGGACTAACAAAGTAAATGTATTACTTTAAAAAAAATGTACTTATAAGAAACGAATAACTTAAAAATACAATGGTAGTCCATGTTCCAAACCTATATAAACTCTATAAAAAAATCCCAGCTGTTCAAGATTGTTATACAATAACGCCTTTACTCTAACAGCACAAAATGTTCCAGAAACGTAACAATCATATAACACTGAAACATTATAAACATTTCCGAAACGTTTAAAAACGTTCAGATTGTTTTTCGATTAGTTTAAAAAACGTAGAAATGTCAGCGATCGAAACAAAAAATCAGATACGTAACAGAAACGTTACAATCACTTAACAGATAGAAAATCAAAGAGGGTGAATGTTTCAGAAAGGTATCAGCATGCTAAAACGTGTTACGTTTTTGAAAGATTGTAAGCTTTTTGCAACATAACTGAAACATCCTGTGCTGTATGGGTACTTTACTGCAGTCTATCTCAGTAAGACAGATGTGCCTAGAACTGACTGCCTAAATATCCAAATTAAGTTACGAGATCAAAAGAAATAACTTAAGCAAGTCGTTTATAACATTTTGAAATCATTCTAAATAAAAATAAATTGAAAATAAAATAATAAAAAGTTTCACCAGTTCCTCCACGTGAGTTAATTTGGAGATAAAATATTCAGTCCCAACACTCATATACTCTGTAACATAAAAAAATAATTGCATCTACATAATTATAGTTTAGGATATCCTTTCTCTTGTAATAACATGCTTCGCCACATTTGTTTTTTTAAATCTTGTGGTCTATAACGCACTTTTTCTTATAAAAACCAATAGAATTTAGGGTTCACAATAACAATAAAAAATGATACAAACTGTTCATTTTTTTTTTTTTTTTTCATTTTTGACATTATTAAAATTTATTTAATAAATTATAAAAAGAGATAAACCTTTCTTTTAATTTTTACCACCAATTTATCCCATCTTATCCTATTAAAAAAATAATAATGCAATATAATAAGGTTAAATATTTTTTTATACTATTTACTACCTTAATTGTTTACACTAATTTTTACTCAAAACTGATACAGAATTTGCAGAAATTTTTAATAAAATAAAAAGGATTTAGTATTATTTTATTAATTATTTGTAGAGTCGAAATATTCTTCATTGACACAACTGTTTAAAACACCCAAATTATATGAATGGTCTCTCATTCTATTAATTAAAATACGAAATAATTCGTGTAATGAAAATGACATATAATGAGTTACATGAAGATTGTGTTTCTCATTTTACAATACAGCTTCTCTTCATGGATTATTGAAAGGGTATTTTTCATTTTATTGAGTTAAACAATGTCTTCCGTCTAATTACTGAAGAATATTTAACAAAAATGACATAAAAATAGTTTAATTCTTCAACCTTCTTTAATTAGTTACTTAGAAAAGAAAAGCAGAAAGTATGTGAAGCTATTCTTGAAAAGAAATTAATCTTAAATGTCATTCGAAAATCGACAAGCGGAAGCATTTAAATTTCTCTTATTAAAAAGAAGTTTTCTTGATTTCTTCTTAAATGATCCTTCTATAAGGAGAAGAAATTTCTAAATTTTTTATTGGAATATATTTGTCTTACACAAAAATAAATTTCATTTTTTAAATTCATATTTAAATAATCATATATATATATATAAATTACAATCATTTATGTGAAATTATTTTTTAACTAAAATGTTGTAATGGATTTCTACGAATCCCCTCTTTCCATTAACTCAACCGTGTGTATACGTAAATGGTCCATCAACGACCGAGTGGTTCTGCGTTCAAAGCTGGTAGACATGAGGTGCAGTATTCGATCCCAGGTCGCGGTCGTAGACCTAGCTGTTCGGAGTTTTCTGTGGTTTTATCCAAAATTTGCATAAATACAGGCCAGGACCCCTTAGAAAGACCTCCACAGAAGACACTCCCCCTCAGGCATAGGACCCTAGAGCAGTCAGTCGGCCTTTTTTTCCGAACACCAAACACAGTATAAGTAATTAGCAAATTTTCCCTTAATTTATTGAGGAAACTCTAGAAGATTATTATATAAGTATAGTGGTAAACTGCCAAAGAAAAAATAGGCACCATAGCAAAATCGTTTGTATTTAGTATATTCTTATTTTTAAATATGTGCCGTTTAGCTGCATAACTGACCATCTTTAAAAAATAAAATTTCAGAAATAGCTTATTTTTTGCCGCACTTAGCCAAAATAAGTTAGAAACCAAAGCTCTTTAGTTTTATAATTATCAGGACAGTATATTAGAAAACTCGAAATAAAGTGACAGGAACTCGTGAAGGGAGGGGATTATTATTATTGTTTTTTTAGTTTGAAATGGGCCTCCTTTGCAACGTATTTGGAGTTTTTGAAAAAAAAAAAATAATAATAATAATAATTTTAGCTAAATTTAATGTAAATATTAAATTTTCAGGGTTTCAAATGCACAAAATGTTTTATTCAGTTAAATTTTATTTATAAATAATTGATTTATGTTATTTGATTAAAAAAAAAAAAGAAAAAAAAAAAAACTGATAAAAATTTTCTGATATCCACAGCAAAAATTAACTGTACAAAATTATGAAAATATACTACAAACGGGTCCCAAATTCATTACTCACGAGGTGTATTTTTTAATGCAATGGAAATCCATTCGAATTGTAAACAAACTATCATAAAGACATTCCTATAATCTGCAGAATCATCACAGGTATGTTATTAATTAATAATATTTTATTAAATAATCATAATATGATAACAAAGAGGTTATTATGTTATTAAGTAATACTATGCTATTACAAAGTGATTGTACATTACCTTTAATATTTCGCTTTGCTTCTTTTCCACATCGTAGGATCACCTTTCCTCTTCCTTAATTGGTTAGAAAATCCTTCTTCTACAAACTTCTCCATTGTCGAAGAAAACAGGAAATTCAATCATTAGAAATTTTGTGTGCACCAAAAAACCGCAGTCACAAGGAAGAAAAAGCACGATAACACAAACTTAATAAACAACTGAACTGCTTTAGTCTGGTGGAGCAGAATCGCGATCTCACAAATATAATATAAAGATGACCGGTTTTGAAACTCATCAGCCTTAGGAATTGCCTGGGATTGCAGCACATCGTGGTTTTCAAAAACAAATAACACAGGTATGGAATGTCATTAGCATGTTTTCTTGTTTCCAGATGGTAGAAATGTTTACTTAGATCTGAAAAAACTGAAGAAATGCATTTTCCAATTTTTAGGAGCTGGCCGATTTTGCACCTAGACGACACATATATAAATATTTTTTGAAGCTCTTGTATACATCCGTTTCCTTTGAATACATTTCATACTAACAACTGGACCACTGAAGAAGAAGTATATTATGCTATTATTCGCGTGCTTCTGATATAATAACAAATATTTGAACAAACAAGTACAGTAAAAACTAGTATGATGTGGCCATCACATGACTTTTTTCTATATAATTTTACACAAAATTTATTCAATACAAATTATTTATTAAATTATCAAATTATGTTCCATTATAAATGCAGACGATTTTTATCCAACAGTATTATGTTATCACCAAATGAAGAAAGATGATAATTTTTTGCAAATCAGAAGAAATAAGATTTTTTTCAAAGTTTTTTATCGTTAAAAGATAAAAAAAAAATCTATAACTCTCTTTTAAATTATCACAGATCAACAGTTCAACCATTCGTTTTAAATGTATTGAAGAGATCTTTCGAAAGATACTCATATTGAAAATTCACTCCCCCCAGGGGGGTACTAGTTAACTACTATTATTATCAATATTTCATATTAATTTTACAATCACACTATCAAAATAATTCTCCTTATGTACGATTATACGGAATTTTGTCCTACACTGCCATGTTAAAAATTTAGAAAAAATGCGATCACAGCGCCACCTGTTGAGCAATTGTTCCATAAATCTAATCAATCAGCACCAGTGTATGCCAGGGTCCAACTAAATACCAAGTTTGGTTAAATTTCGCTAATTGGTTCGTGAGATACAGCGTCCATAAAATTTGTGATACACACACACACAGGCACACATAAAGAAGGTCAAATCGTGTTCAGAACATCCCAAAACGTGTAAATCTATCAAAAACTGGAGTTTTAAAATTTTCTCGAATCCAATACTTTCTCTATGTATACATATAGAAGAAAGTAATAACTGAAAGAAAGGATACTAAGATGTATTTTACACGGTTCATTTTTGAATAAAAGGTATGTCTTAGTTGAAATAGAAAAATTGAGATGCGAAACAAATGTTAATTTATAAAATCACATTTCATACCTTCATTTTGTTAGACACTTCAATAGAGAAATTCTTTGTGATTAAGTTTAACTGTTTGTCTGTTTTCGATGTGTTCCTACTATAGAAATAGAGACGTTTTTAAAAAAAGGCATAATCAAAATGTAAAACATATGATAATGATAAAATATTAACCGTATAACGTATAATATATTTCAGCAACATGCAATTACTAAATAAATTCCAATATGGTCAATCATAGATTTAAAAAAAAGTGATGTCGATGGAATCGTCATTAAAATTTCTAAAGTTACTACGAGGCGCTTACCAAATGCTACGTTGCGTAAGATTTCTGCAAATCCTAAATATTCTAAAATATTTTCAAGCACCGTAGCATATTTTAAAATTATTATATAAAAATAGTTATAAGATGAAAAACTTTTTATAAACCATGTTTTTAAATTTTCTGTTGAATCATAGCTATAGAACTAATTACATTAGCACTTTATCAATACGTATTGTTACGAAATTGTAAATAATTGTATTTATTTTTGTATAAATTATTTCAAAGAGGCTTAGTAAGTTGATAAAATGTCAATTTTCTGCATTTCCAGTTCTTTTTCGCGTTAAAATAGCTTAATTTTCCCTTTAGAACGCATTTAAAAGCTCCAATAGGCAAGTGAAGTATTTGGTGCCAAATTTGGCGACTTTTTGCCCTTGGTGACTTTTTTGGCGAGCAAATCCTTATTACCGATATTCCAAAGATGGACGTTCTAATATGATTGGTTAAAGAGTTACGGGAAATTTGTATATGAAAAAAAAAGTTGGTTTTAAAAATAAAATATAAATCCTTTCACAACAACATTTATTTGCATCATGTACTACACTAGCACTTTATCAATGTGTAGAAAACCGTTAAAGTGAAATGTCGTCAATTTTTGCCAGATGCATAATTTAACTTTTTACAATTTTTTAACGCTCACGTTTAATTAAATGTATTTATTTTTATGTCGAAAGAAAATGAACTCGTAAATTTTTTTGGCAACAATTAAATTATAGCTAATAATTTAGTGACTATTTTTATTGCTATTAGGAGCTTATCATTTTCATATTTTAATTAATTAAAAGAAAACTATTCGAAAATTCGAAAATCTCGCTTCGAAGTATTGAGTTGTCACCGGGTTCTGAGCTACTGTGAAAGTTTCAAATGTCTAGCTAGTAGGAAAGTTAGTTAAAAATAGATTGCAAGATTTGTACCGGACAAACACACAAACAAACAAGAATAGAAGTTAATAAAAACATTGTAAAATAATCACATTCTACACACATACAACACATACACATTTATTATAGTAAACATTTCCAGGATTTAAATGGCCCCGCTAGTTAAAATCAATTTTCAATGGCTGACTTTATAATAAAATTTTGGTACATTTTACAAAGATTCACGTATCTAAGAAACATTCCTCTAATATATATATATATATACATATATATATATATATATATATATATATATATATATATATATTATGACATTCTACTAATGTGAAAACACAGTTATCACGTTCTCGTTATTGCAGTTATAAAATTTTTATAACCTGCACGTTTGAGAAATGAAACGAAACCGAATTGGTCAAAGCCAACATAAATATTAAATATTTCAAAACATATATGGAAAACAGGGTCAATAAATTCTTTTTCTGCAAAGAGAAATTTTTTGTTTCTTAGAAAATAAAGAAATGTTATTGTGGTTTAAAACTAATTTTTTTCACAAATTGAAGATTTAGTTTCTATTTGTTAATTGTTTATTAGAGACAGATGGTCTAATTATGATCGATGAAAATAAAATCTAAAATGTTTTGTAACAATTTTTACTTCCTTATACAAAGTATAAGGAAGTATAGTAATCACGATTTGCGAAATGGATTTTGTATTTCACATTGCTCGAAAACGAATGATCGCTGAATGTTGCCAATTTATACATGTGACTGTCATGATGTCTAGTTACACACCTGCAAGTGTCGTCTTAACACGAGCTCTCGTTTTAGAGATATAAGGGATTTTACACGATTTTTCGTGACGTCTGTATGTGTGTGTGTGTGTGTGTCGCACAACTCAAAAACGGTTGGACGCAGAAAGTTGCGAATTGGAACATAGGTTTGTTATAACATCTAGTTGTGCACCTCCCTTTTTGGACTTTGTATGATTTTCCGTTTTGGAGATATTTAGGAAAATTAGGTTCATAATGACAAAAATACATAGGTTTTGGCCATAATGTATCAAAAAACGGTAATAACTCAAAAACGGTTTAGACAAATCTTGCAACTTAAGAGACTTCCCGACTAGCTAGACATTTGAAACTTTCAGAAAAGCTCAGAACACGTTGACAATGCATTTTTTAAAAATTTTTAGTCAACTGTTTCCGATACCTGCTGCCTTCAGCAGCGTTTATGCGATTCAACAGAAAATTTATTTAACTAACTTCCCGACTAGCTAGACATTTGAAACTTTCAGACTAGATCAGAACACGGTGAAAATGAATTTTTTTAATACTTTTAGCCAACTGTGTAGGGTCCCTGCTGCCTTCGGCAGCATTATCAGTGCAAATCTTGGAATCGATTTTTAACTAACTTCCCGAGTAGCTAGACATTTAAAACTTTCGGAAAAGCTCAGAACACTGTGACAATGCATTTTTTAAATATTTTTAGCCAATTGTTTCGGGTCACTGCTGCCTTCGGCAGCGTTTATATGGTTCAACAGAAAATTTATTTAACTAAATTCCCGACTAGCTAGACACTTGAAACTTTCAGAATAGTTCAGAACACGGTGGATATGCTTTTAGCCAACTGTTTCAGGTCCCTGCTGCCTTCGGCAGCGTTTATATGGTTCAACAGAAAATTTATTTAACTAACTTCCCGACTAGCTAGACATTTGAAACTTTCAGAATAGTTCAGAACACGGTGAAAATGCCTTTTTTTAATACTTTTAGCCAATTGTTTCGGGTCCCTGCTGCCTTCGTCAGCGTTACCAGTACAAATCTTGCAATCGGTTTTTAACTAACTTTCGGAAAAGCTCAGAACACGGTGATATTTCTTTCTTTTTTTTTTTTTTTTTTTTAATATTTTTAGCCAACTGTTTCGGGTCCAGTGTCAATGTTTTTTAACATTATGTATATTTCTAAAAGTGTATAAGGAAGTCATGTGGTGCCCACATCAGATTTTTTATTTTTGTTATGGGAAAAATATTGTTTTAAGTAATTCGATGGAGATTCCCCCACATTATTCGAATTTTATATTTTTGTAACTTCTTGATTTGTAATTTAAGATGTAAATATATACCTTATGATTCAAAATATGTGCAAAAGGAAAAATTTAGCAATATTTGTACAACACCAAACTGAGTTATATATAAGCAGAACATTGTGCTATTATTAAAATTCCCTTTCCTTCTTATGATGTAAACATCGTTTTAAAAATTATCGATGTTTTCAAAAAAACTATTTGAATAAAATCATATTTTTATATATTTAAAAAATAGGACACATTTTGATTTATATACTGCCCCGTAAAACGCTATTGGCTAACAAAATCTCTTACAAAATGTTGCATTCTGTAAGTATAGTCATTAAATAATTGATATGTTTTAAGATGTTCTTATAGAAGTATAATACTCACAGAGTTCGTTTTTATTTAGTTAATCGCGGAGAAACATTTCATAATACATGTTTTATTGTATATAATGCTCTTGCATTTAACATTCCTTTTTTTTTTTTTTTTTTTTTTTTTTTACATTTTCCAAGTTGACTTGGAGTATGATTAGTGTAATTATTTCAATTATAGTGGCCCACAACGTTTTCCTGATACATTATGGTATATATAAGAAAATTGGCCAATGCAAATTTTCAATGATACGATGTGTTTTTTTTTGTTTTGTTTTTTTTACATTAAACTGGGTGTATGTAAAAACTAGACAATATGCAAGCTTATAAAATTTCAAACTTTTAATGCTTCCCATTTATAAATAGAACTGAAAAGTTTCTCTTTAGAGATTTCTTAATGTTAAAATAAAATATATTTTTGTAACTTTGCTATTTTTTGACAACAGACTACAAATTCAATGACCAGTAAAAGTTAACCAAAAACAGTCTATCGAAGTTTTCTTTTCTTTTCTTCTTTTTCTCTAAAATAAAGAATGGTCCACCCGCGAACGAGCGGTTCTGCGCTCAAAGCTGGTAGATGTAAAGTGCGTGGATGGATCCCTTGTCGCACTCATCGGCTTAACCGCTTGGAGTTTTCCATGGTTTCTCCGAAACCTGTGTAAATACGGGTTAGAACCCCTTAGAAAGACCCCGCGGCACTTACCCTCAGGCCTAGGACCCTAGTGCAGTCAATTGACTTCATTTCCCACAATCCAATCCTCTAATATAAAGGAAAAGAAATAAAAATAATTTTTGAGAGTTATCCCTTTCCTTCTTAAAATTTAGTGTTCCATTAAATTTCATCAAGTACAAGTATATTGCAGGTAGGCGATGTTAGTAGTAAGCGCAATTAAGAAGTGTTTATAAAGCTTTTTTTTTTTTTTAAGCTTTTTTTCTAAACTGTTCTAAGATTCTAAGACGGAAAGAAGCCGCTCACCACTATGCAGTGGTTTTGAGCGTTTTTAACCTTTAGAGAGGGGCTCCAAAGCCACTGTGGAGATTCAGAAGAGCCCGTCTCCAAAGGTTAAGCCTCCCCCGTTGTTTATTGCATAGCAAATAACAAAAAAAAAAAAAAAAAGAAAAAAAAATTACAAAGGTCGCCAGAGCAGAGCTCTCCCGCGACAAAAGGCGACAAAGTTGCATGAAAGTGAAGAGGACCGGTGCCAAGTGGAAGTCTAATTACAAAGTTCATTCAGGTAATGTACAAATTTCACAGTCTTTATACAATGTTCTCGCAGTCTTTATATCAAGCCCAAACACCCTAAGAACAATGTTGGTTAGCAACATCATGCGCAGGATGATTGCTTTCCGAGAGCACTTCAGTGGAATTCTGTAGCATCAGACATGACCAGTATTCGCCATGTAGCAGAGGAGGGAAAATTAAGGAAAGATAGAGAAGGAATTTAGTTTGTTGAATTTGATAAATCTTGAAGGAAGGCATAGATGCGCTTTAATTTGAGCCGTAGGGGCTTTCTAGTTATTATATTGTTCAGCCAGGTTGCTGGTCTAGGATAAGGGTTCCTTAAATGGTAAGGTATTGTAAGTTGACAGTGAAAGTAGTAATGTTGTGCAGTCCCCTCCTCACCGCATGAACATAAGGGTGATCGTCGGCAATGAAATCTGTGGAGGTATTTGGGGAAGGGGCCATGACCTGACAGAAAGGCAGAGATTTCCGGAGAGAGGTCCCAAATATTGAGTGAGACATTTGGTATTAGATCGTGAGTGTATCTCCCTTTTGGAGACACACTCCAGAGACTCTGCCAGTCATTAATTAGTTTTTGATTTAGGTGATATTTTATGAAGGAAGGGGGAGCTGGGAGTGAATAGGCTATGTCACTAGATTCTGTTGCTGATTTTGCAAGAGAGTCCGCTAGTTCATTTCCGACGACCCCCTTATGGGCAGAAACGTGTGCCAGGGAGATTTTAGTTTTTAATTTTGAGAGCTTTATTTTAATTTCAATTACTTGTGGGTGTCTGCTCTTGTGGCGAGCTAAGGCCTGCAGGCTCGAGAGGCTGTCACTGAAGATTGAGATTTGGTTGTAGTCTGGAGAGTTATTTTCTGACCACTCAACTGCCTTCAGGATGGCAAAGAGCTCAGCCTGAAAAACCGAAACGTGATCTGCGAGCCTGCTTGCCCACTGAATGGAGAACTTTGTTATTGTTTAAAACGCAGAGTGCAGCTCCCACTCAATGATCGGTTTTGGAGCCATCAGTGAAGATCGCCAGTTGAGCAGACGGGGAGAAGTTGTTTTTTGCACAATTTATGAAAAGGGAAGCAGCATCCTGTGCTGGGTGTATTTGCCAGCTGTTAGAAAGCTGTTGGACATGAATATTAGGGAGGAGAGTGCCTGTGAGAATGGAATTATTTAATTGCAGGACGTTAGTTTTGTTAAAGTTGTATTTTAATTGGAGGTGAGCATGTGGAATACCAGTGATGACTGTGAGGGCATCAGTAGAGATTGTTTTGTAACCTCTAGAGATTTGGACCAAAAACATTCTCTGTATTGAGTTAAGTATATTCGACGCGGCTTTGGTGAGGTTGCCCCCCCAAATGCCAGCGCCGTAGGTTAGGATCTTTTCTATTACTATTTTATACCAGGTTTTTAGGAAGAAGGTGGATATACCCCACCTCTTCCCTGCCATTTTTGCTGAATTGTGGAAGATTTTAGAAGTTTTTATTTTTAGGTCTTGTATGTGTGCCAGCCAGTTTAGGTTTCTATCTTTTGTGATTCCCAATATTTTTAGTTGTGAGACATGACGGACACTGACGCCATCGATCCTCATCACTGGGTTCCGTTTAAGGAGTCTTGGAAAGGAAAAGGTTAATGCTTGCGTTTTCGAGGGTGAGAGTGTTAGATCTGATTCTATTAATAGGGAGCTGAAGAGGGAGAGGGCAGCCTGGGCCTGTTCCTCCAGAACTTTTCTCGTTAAACCCGAGAGAATCACAGAGAAGTCATCAGCATATGCGAGGGTTTTAAAACCCTCTGAGTTCATTTTTAGAAGAATTTTGTTTCTTCTAAACTGTTATGAAAATGCATCAATACATATAGAAAAAATTTATTCTATTATACTTAATGAATTAGTATTACTTCATAATCTTTTAAACAAAGCGCCAATTTAAATTTTCTATTTTAAAACGTACTTCAGACAGTCTTCTCATACTTAGCGTGAATTGCCAAACTTTAAATAAAACAATCAAACTACTTTAAAAAATTTGGGTTTTAGTCAAAGATTAAACAATTCCATGATTTATTATTATTATTATTATTAAATTTGTTTTTGATTCCATTCACCTAAGAATATATCAATTCTAAAGGTTTTCTTTAATTTGATGAATTTTTTGTTTGGTTTATTTTTTAAATGTGCATAATTAAAAATGCAATACATAATTTTGATATAGAAATTATAAGTTAATATATAGAAAAGAAATAATAAAGAAAGCTTTTTCAGAAATTATTTTCCAAAAGTTCGAAATAAAAGTTTTAAACACAACATTTATTTTTTATTGTTATATTTTACAAGAATTATTCACGAATTTCGAATTACTTTTCAGGGATTCGTTATGAAATGCTTCTAAAAGTTTTCTGAACAAATCTGTGAACTTGTCCTGAATTTGTAAGCTAATTTTAAAACTAATACTTCATACAATAACTAAAAGTATGTGTACTTATGGGAATTTTTAACTTCCTTTGGAATATTTACGATTCACCGCATGAATGTTTATTTTGGATAAAAGTTATAAATTTTCAAAAGAGTTACAAGCCACCAAAGAATTTTCTTTTACAACAGTGAGAATGAAACATTTATTAAATAACGTTGTAGTTTCAGAAAATTTAGAAAGGATTACAGATGTTCTCGGCTTATCAGTGCATCCATAGCATTGAATAATTTATATTATAGATAAAAGTTATAAATTTTCAAAAGAGTTACAAGTCACCAAAGAATTTTCTTTTACAACAGTGAGAATGGAACATTTATTAAAGTACGTTGTAGTTTCAGAAAATTTAGAAAGGATTACAGGTGCTCTCGGCTTATCAGTGCATCCATCGCAATGAACAATTTGTATTATAGATATAGAATTTAGTAAAGAATATATTGTGATATAAAAGTTTCAAAATTTCGAAACAAACTTACATTTTTAACAATACAATCGGTAACAAAAGTGTCCGAACACTACAAAACATTCCTATGTAAAAAAAGTAACAATTTTACTAGAGACAAATTTATAAAGTGCCAATGCAAATAACAACAAATCAACAATGACTGTACCCCCATGCACGTGATCAAGGTTTTGAGGGCATGTATGAGGGTTTTGAGGGACAGTACTAAACTTTGTTCTTCTGACTTCGAGCGACTAGATTCAATCGCCACCTTTCGGTTTTTATTGAAATTAAGGACATTATTGCAGGGTGGCCATATCACCTGCATAACCAATATTTCCATCATTTACCTTACATACAGTCGGCAAAAAAAAATTCCGAACACTAGCAAGAATTCCTATGTAAAAAAAAGTACACTTCGCACGGTTTTGTTAAATAAATCGTTATCGAATCGTGTTTTTAGACTGACTAAGAACAGGATTCGACAAGAATTTATTTAACAAAATCGTATGAAGTGTACTTTTTTTACATAGGAATTTTTGCTAGTGTTCGGACACTTTTGTTACCGACTGTACATATATCCGACCTGAAACTCTATAAAAAAGATAGTATTAAGAAATTTAACAACAAATTTACAAAAATTTGCAACGGAAATATTAATACTTGTTTTCTATAATCCTTATTTTAATACAAATTTCCAAATGTGCAATGCGGAATTATGACAGAAAACCTTGTCTTATACTATTTTAATGTTTAATTTAAAATATATTGTAGCAAACAAATATTTTAAATTAATGTCATTATTATATCAAATTCATACTTCAGAGTTTACTTATTTTCAATTTATAATTAGATAATATAAACTCAAAAATATATGAAAAACAGATTTGAATAAGTTTTTCTAAAATAATATTCCTTACATTTTAGAAAACATATTTTTTTTCTTATTAATTAAAGTTCTGTTAAAGAAAATAAAACTTAGTACAAATAATAATAATAATAATAATTTGGCATTTTAAAAACATTAAACAGCTTGGATTGTAAGTTGTATGGTTTGATTCAAAATTTATATTACAGAGGTCGTAGTCTCCCCCTTCTTTTTCTGGACACTTTCAGAAGTGAGTATTTTTTTTCTCTGTTATTACTATTTTTATACAATAATCCCTGCCCCGTTTAACCACGACATATTACTTTTAAAATACAATAAATATTTCTGTAAAGAAAAAGTGGTGGTAAAACAGGGGGAAATATATTGTCCCTGAAAGAGTCCTGAAAAAAGAGGTGGACACTACGATTCCGGATATTAACCCTACAAGGCACCCAGTTCCATATGTGGAACGCCGACTTTAATCGTTCCTATAGCTATAAAACTATTAGTAGCGACATCTCTTGACATCTTGATAGAAGCTACTGACATTTAGCAATGTAGTAATACGAATCTTTACCTAAAGATGTCGTTCGTGTTTTTGTTATAGTGCACTCAGTGTGAAATTTGAATGAAAGTGATACGTTAGTCGTTTGTCTGAATTTAGAAATAAAAAAAAGAATAGTTTTTGAACAGTTTTGACTCGAAAAAAAAAAAAATACTGTGTGTTATAACGAAGTGTATATTTTGCAGAGGTAAGTTTTTTTTTTTTTTTTTTTTTTTTTTTTTTTTAATCACAATAGTAAACGTATTAGTAAATCATATTTTTATGTATGTTCCACATACGGTACGTTGAGCTAAAAAGTTGATTTTTCCGTAAAATATGGTTTTATTTTTATTTTTATAAGTTTTCTCTATCTTCTGATCACTCATTACAACCTATATAATTTTGTGGCGCACTAAAAAAAAAATTGAGCCTTGTAGGGCTAAATAGTGAAACAAATCATTACTCAACATCTCTTTACCACTTAACTGCCCCGGGTGTGTCTACTCGTCCTTCCAAAGTACGATTCTTTGTATGGTACTGCTACCAGTGAAACTATTGACAAGATTTGACAATGCAATCAAATAACCTTGGAAGTGATCTTTATAGTGTTTTATAAAGATTTACTCATTTTAGAGTTTAGCGAGAACGGTGGCATTGGGAAACGAATTTCTTAAATTTTTGTCGGCAGGTAAGGGGTTAAACATAGATGAAAAGATTAGCATCACCGTTTTTCAGAAATTTTAGGATATCGATTGCAAATAATATTGAGTAAAAATTTTTTTCGAAATCAAAAAATCGTATTATTTTTACTTTCTACAAAAGAGCTACATACTGTGTGTTTTATTTGTATTTTAGATTAATTGTTGTTATATTAATTACGTCACATAAATCGTACCTGCTGGTATTCTAATTAATGTTTCGTAGTGTTGTTACTCCCGCCCTTTTTTTCAAACCAGTAAAATTCTCCAAATGCTATTTCGATTAAATTAGAAGAAAAATACTCTAAAACATTACTGGTATAGAAAAAAAGGTAGGGCTAACAATACTACGGAATGTTAAATTAGTATGTTGGCAGGTATGCGTAAATACACTAATTAAATTACATGTTTATTTATATATTTATTTTCATTTCAGTGGTGGTGGTGGGGGGGGGGGTATGAGGGATTTATGTATTTTTAATCCTGTATATAAATGAACTAGAATTCCTTGAAAGAGATCAAAAGACATCCAAGGTCACAGTTTACATGAAGCTGTAGAAACAGCCATCTACAAGATTAAAAGTCTTGTACCCAAAAAAGTAAGATACATGATCGTAGTACATGATCATGTAAGATACATGATCACATAAGATACATGATCCAAAGAAGTACATGATCGTAGAAACCCCAATTTTGATTAATAAATGAATATTTTCCATAAATTTAATTGTGTATGGTCATTATTTTCTGCATGTGCATTTTTATTAGACAATTAATAAAACTTTACATAATGCGTTTTCCATATATTTATTCTAAATATTGACGTTTTTCTTTTACATTAACTCCAGAATCGCATATACACTAAAGGTAAAAAAAATCTTAATCCCTCCCAAATGCGCAAATTCTATGCTCGGTTCGCGACAGGCAGTGTCAAAATCTCTACTATTGGCAAAATCTAGTACTGAGGTTTTTTTTCTTTTTTTCCAGAAATCCTCTCCCCATGTCTTTTACAGCCTGTATATAAAATTCCGTCCGACTCCGACCAATAGTTTTAGCTGGAAAAGTTATATTTCCGTTATGGACGGATGTTTTAATTATTTAAAGAAGTGCCTTAAAACCCTTTCAGCGTTAGCCGTTTTTCGGTATATCTGTTTAATGATCATAAAATTAATACTATGCACAGTATAAATAAGAGAATTTAATACTGTATACTACATATGTTTAATAATCTTATTTTCTTGAAAAAAGCAACATATATTTCAAAATTTAGCTACACTAGACTTTTATTTTGACTATGCATGCAGGAAAAAGACGGGCTTAATGCTTATAAGATTAATATCTCTGATATAAATTCGGAATTTTTTGTTATCGATCTTTGAGAAGACTGCTTTCAAATGTTCTACCACTCATCTATAAAACTGATAATGCTTTTATGTAGGTTCTTTAGTTCAAGGTTTATAAAAAAAAATAACCGTGCTGTACATTAGAATTTTTATTAATTTGTCGTTTTACTTTCTGCTACTTTCTAACACAAATTTCCAAGTAGAATAATTAGCAAATTCCCACTTTGTTTAAAGTTAAATTAAACAGCTACTGATATTATAGCGTATTAGAGCAAGAATTAGTATTGTATTTTTAATGCGCTTATGCCCTAATTTTTTGCTTTTATTGATTTTTTTTTTTTCGAATTCATGTATTAATAACGCATTTATTAAACATTCATATTGTTTAAAATGCTCATTTTTTATTACGTGGTGTGTTTTTACATTTCGTTAATTTCTTTCGATGCACATAAAATAAATGTTATACATAGCGTAATAATGCTTGGATACATCATAAATAAAGTTCATTATTTCCTTTTCTTTTAAATATACGACAATTAACCAACTTTTTCGATTTACTTAGCACGAAAGCTACAGTTTTGTAACGGGCAAATTTTATTATGTCTAACGGCTGTGTTGCCAGATCTGGCGTAATTTTTATTCAATAATCACCCATAATTTTTATTTGTAACGTTTGCCTAATCACTTCGAAGGTCAATTGTCTTTTATGTGTATCAAATATCACTTTTTAAAATTATCGGTGATTATTGATTGAAAAATCCGCCAGATCTGGTAACACTGCATAGCTGCCAATATTTTAATTTATTCCGGAGTACTTTTAGCCCCGCCTTTAATTCGCACCACTTTATTTATAGAAAATGTTTCTCCAATATATAACATTGATATAACAAGAAAAAAATATTTAAAAAAAAAATAAGTGGTACAAAATAAAGGCGTGGCTAAAAATACTCCGGAAGAAATTAAAATATTGGCAGCTATGACACTGTCTACCGGAAAGTTAATTCCGTTTGAATTAAAAACATGGCACCGGAAATATATCCTGGATAATATACAAGATATTCTTGGGTATTTTTCGAAGATTATTATTGGTAAAGAAACATATAAATGCTATTAAACAAACATTTCCGGTGACAATTTTTTAATTCAAACTAACAGAACATTCCAGTAGACTTAATACGAATCTTCCAGCAATAGAATTAATATTCCGTAAAATTGCTATCACCGCCCCTTTCTCACCACTTTATTTTTAGAATACTTTTCGCCAATTGTAATCAGATTACATAAGAAGAAAAATACTGGTGCGGAAAAGAAGGCGTGTACTAACAACTCTTAAGGAATATTAATTAGAATATAGGCAGGTATGCAGATGATCAGAGAGTGAGTTATTATAATTATCAGACGAGCAGGAATTATTGCTTAGTGTCCCGAATACGTTTACTAGCAATATAACATTATTATTATACCACAATTCGGATCATATCGAAGGATAAAAATATATCATATGGTTATTCAATTATTCGATCATCTGTTAAAATAAATTAAAGTTTATATTTCATTAGAGATAAGAAATTGTACTCAAAGTTATGAAATAATCCTGAAATAATGTAATAGGCAAGAAATTAATCTATGTTAGAAAAGAAATGTACTACTGGTTTGTGATTGTGTGGTTTGAGATTGAGATTGAAAACGATGCAATAGTATCTTAAACCATATTAGAAAATGCTCCGTCAGTGGTTTTCTAAGAGCAGTAGTCAGTGTTTCCAGATTTAGGGACCTTTTTTATTCAATACCCAGAGCAAAATTTTAATGGGCTCTTCCCACGTCGTCTGCTCAATCACGTGATAGAGGAAAACGAATAACCGAATTCAATTAAATATTATTCTTAAGAACAAAAATGTTAATATTTAATATAAAATAAAATTAAAGTAATATTATGCATTTGTAAACAGTAGAATAATTGTATTTGTAAATTTAATAATTTTTAAAAAACATTTTATGTGTTTATTTATTTTTACTTATAAGAATCGATTTTTGTATATTGTAGTGTAACTGTAACATTAACTGCTCTAGCAATAAATATTAGCTTCTTGGGGAATGTTTATGGATTATAATTTGAAATTTTAAAATGTTTTCATTTAATTTAATTGCATAAAGGTGTTACAGCAAGTTAATTAACTTAGTTGCTGGTCTAAATGGATTTACGCAGTACGATATTGCACTGTCACTGATTTAAGTACCAAAAATCAGAATATTAAACATGTTCTCCATCAACATCAATAACAAACAAAAACTAAATGATGATTGTAAATGTATGCGGCAAACAAAAGATGATGAATAATTATATAAAATGATTAAAAATGATGATTTATAAAAAATAACACAGATTAAATACGATTCATCAAAAATAGGAATAGGAAATATGTTATTTCAGCAATCACTATAGATAAACAAGACTTTGTCTGCTATTTGTTTTTCCTTTATCATGTGACCTCTGATGTCAGGTGGGAAGAGTCCATTGTAACGGTTGCCAAATCGCTTCGAAGGTTAATCATCTATTACTTATATCAAATACCACTTTTAAAAATTATTGGTGATTTTCGAATAAAAAAAGTTCCTAAGTCTGGCAATATTGGTACTAGTCCGTATTCATCCTTCAAGAAAAAACTTTTAAAACTACAAACAGTTAGATCAACGACGGCAATCTGGAAACTAACCTCACGCTTTTCGTCTTCCAACTTTCAGTGCAAAACCTATCGGCTACTGGTGGGGTAATGGACTGTCGGGATTAGATGTATCTGTCCTCTAAGATTTTTTTTTTTTTTTTTTTTTTTTTTTAACACGCTTTTATTAGCTTCACCTGTATGTATGTATGTATGTTTGTTTGTAACTTCTCTGGGAGCAAACAAAAAATTTATATTGTAAATAAAATACTTTCCTTACGTGATCGTTGAGGCGTAGTGGTAAGGCGCCGCGCTACGAACCTGAAGGTCTAGCGTTCGATCCCCGTAAGGGGAGATTTTTTAAAAATGGTTTTTTTAATTCTAAGTTATTTTAATTAAAGATTTAAATGTATGTAAATATTACGGTGTGTCACACACGATTTTCTCTTACCCTGCATTTTAATACTAAGATAGATATTTTGTGCTTTTTAGTTCACATTTCTATAAAAGCGTGTTCTTTAATTTTTTTTTAAATTATAATATTATTTAAAACCATTCAGAAACAAAAACGACTACAGATAGCGTTTAGTCGTCTAGTGCATTGAAGTGAGGTGTATACGTTCTATTCTTATTTTTTTTTAAAAACCTTTGATATTTCTTCTATAAAATTAATTTTATACGCTTTTTAAACTAACGGTACTTTAATGTGCGGTCGTTAGATAAAAGGTTAATTAGTGTTTGAAGAAAGCAACCAAATTGTGTGTAGTGATACTTTCATATATTTTCATTCGAGATCATTTATTTTAGAGCAATAAGGCAATTATTGTTCAATAAGGCTAAACATGCTATGGCGAAAATTAAATAAGTAGGCACGACCTTATACAATGTGAATAAATTTAAGAATAAATACAGCATCAAAGCAGCAACCCAGAACATTTTTACAAAAGAGAAAAGGAAAAAAAGGGTTTTTCTCTTACTTTCGCTTTTGAAAACATGGTTAAATGCTTTTGCAACAGCACAAGGTATGACACAAATTTTACTACTTTTTTGTAAAACTAAACATTAAAGATTTTTATTTTTAACATGTTCTCTAAATCGGGTTTGCCTAACCCAAAGCACTTGGGGAAGGGGGTCATTGGAAATCTATTTTATTCAGGCAGGTCGCACTGTAGGTATACATATGTATGTGTATGTATGCTTATGAGTGTGTGAATGATGTATGTAGATCTTTTTTTTTTTTTTTTTTTTCTGTGAAGGTCAGGGGGAAAATTTTGAGCAGAATACATTAAGTTAAATTATTTTCATTCATTAATTGAGAATAGAATCGTGAAAAATTTATTAATATACATTAATAACTATAATAAAAGGAATAAATAATGGATCTAATAATATTTCATTACAGCAATGTGATAGTTTAGTTACTATAATCGTTGAAAGGCATTTTTACTTCGAAAAGTTAGAACGGATATGAATGTTAAATCTGTCAACCAAAGTTGTCAAACTTCAAATATCATTAGTCTCCTCGTAGGCCGCAGAAAACTTCACGGCGGATCTCAGGTTGACCATCCCTGCTCTAAATAATGTAAAAATTGTAGTTCATTCAATTTTTATCTTAATGAAGATACAGTGCCGGCAAAAGAGAAAAAAGAAAAAAAAAAAAAAAAAACTACACTTGAGCGGAAAAAAAAAAAAAAAAAAAAAAAAAAAAACTTTACGTGTCAGTTGCCGTTCCTGCCATGAAAATGTGTCGAACCCCAGGGATGGCACGTGGTGTTATTCAATCACAGACGACCTTTCCCTATAATATTATCACTCAGTTCGCCTCGCAGTCTCTTAGAATAAGGCTGCATGCTCTTTTCTCCCGACAGCCAATATTTCGTTCATTTGTTAAAAGTTTGAGAACCTGCATCGGTATTCCCACTTCACATGGTGGGTCAGGTTGAATTTAAAATGGATGAGAAATACCCTGCTTTGACTCTGATAGAGAACGGGACTCTGTGATTGATGTAGCCAGAGATCTGGCAGATGATTCTAGATGTGCAGAAATCTGGCAGATGTAGCCAGAGATCCATAACTAAACAGCTGCAGATGGCAATAAAATGTAAAAAGGTAAAGGTCGTCTGTGATTGACTAACACCACGTTCCATCACTAGGTTTCGATACATTTTTATAGCGAAAACGGCAACTGACATGCAAAGTTTTTTTTTTCCTCCCGCTCAAATGTAAAGATTTTTTTCCCGGCACTGTATTTGTGTAATGTAAACTTTAGCTTACATTATTTAAAAGCTCCTTCTCGTTATGTTTCTATATGGTTTGTAAACTCATCGGAATTATTTTAAAGTAAGTACTATTGTTGCTTTCATATTTCAATTAAAATATTATTCGTCAAATTCTTTATATAAGTAAATTTTAGTCATTTAATAATCTATTTAAGCTTTTGTGAATTATTAAGGCAATTTAATTACACACACATACACACATATATATATACAATATTCTCATAAATATGCTGTTATTAAAAAAGTAAAAATGATTTTACATGTTTAGAGAATAAGTATTGTAGTGGAATATAATAATTCTGATATTATACATATTTTGCATCTTAAGATAGATTTTCTATACTTAAAAATACTTTTTTACGGTAGCGTGAAAAATACTTTCACTGCAAAATATTTCTCACACAACCAGAAAATCGATCTATATGTTTCTAAAAAACGTTTGATTTTGTTTTCTTTGAAATCTTTTTACATGAACAAACAATCTTAAACTCCGAAATCATTTTGCTTTTCATTCTAACGAAAAAAGTTATTCTTAAGCAAAATGAAATAAAAGCTTGATAAGATTTTCTATGAATTAAAATGTAAAATAATAAAATAAATTGTAAAATGTGTAGGAACACGACTTTATAACAATATATTTTTACTATCTAATAAATATTGCATTATCGTCATTTGCTGTAACGACAATTGGTACACTTATTAATCAAGGCAAAATCTAACTAAAGCCGTATTTCCGACAATTTGTTAAAACGTTATTAAATAATTAAAATTATTAACTTTAAAATGATTAAAAAGAATATAAAAAACTAATGCGGAATTTTTATTTATTTGCAATACATTTCTAATTAAAATTACGTTATTATATATTTTTATCTTGTGTTTTAAGAAAATTATAGCTTGTGTTAGGATTATATATAAAAGTCATATGCTTTATAATCAAATGCATTTTATGTTCATAATCTCGTGTGAATCTCGCGTTTGTACAGTCAAAAGAAAATTAAAATTTCATCTTAAAGCTTTCCGTAAGATATCAGACAGTCAATGATTGCAAGAATTTTGTTATGGTCATACTAAGCAAAAATAAACCATATAATGATTATACTAATTAAAATAATAATTAGTAGGTTACCTGAAAATTTCGGATTTCGGGATACTTAAAGTGCAACTTGTGTCTTCTGGTGATACACCAGTTTAAAACAAATGTTTAACATAATAAATTAGGTCTACCAGAAAGTTCTGTCCTTTTGAATTCAAATTCTGACATCGAAAATTTATCTTGGATAATAATTAAGATATTCTTAGGTAACTTTTAAGATGATAATTGGTAAAATACTGTATAATTGCTGTTAAACAAAAATTTACGTTGTTTTAATAATTAAAATGGACAAAATTTTTCGGTAAACCTAACATATATTTTTCTATAGCAGAAAAGGAAACAAAGTTTATAGAAATGCCCGCTATATGTAAGCGAAGAAAAAAACAACTGACGAAAATTTTTAAGAAACTCTATTCTGTATACATTAAAAATATCGTTTCATAAAACGTTTTCAGCATTATCGTTAAACAATAATGTCGGTTTTGAAATCAGCAGTTTGTATACTGTTTGTATACTTCACTCTGAACAGACAATCGGAAATTATATAATTTGATCATAGGCGCTTCCATCCCTCATCATTCAAACTCGAAGTTTGAAGTCGTTGGTAAAATGTAATATAAGTATTTTAAAACAAACATTTTCAGTCATTTTAATATCATTTTTTTTTCAAATTTCTGTCACTAACATGCTTTTATTTAGCTTCACCTGTATGTATGTATGTTTGTATGTATGTTTGCATGTTTGTAACTGCTCTGGGAGCAAACAAAAAATTTGTATTGTAAAAAAAAAGACTTTCCGTACGTGAACATCGTGGCGTTGAGTTATAGATCCGCGCTACGAACCTAAAGGTTCGCTCACAGTCAGGGGCGATTTTTTAAAAATGGTTTTTGTTTAATTCTAAATTATTTTAATTAAAGATTTAAATGAATGTAAATATTATGGTGTGTCACTCATACGATTTTCTCTTACCCTGCATTTTAATACTAAGATAGATATTTTGTGTTTTTTAGTTCACATTTCTATAAAAGCGTGTTCTTTATTTATTTTTAAAACTATAATATTATTTATTTTACTAATTTAAAATGACAAGATCTTCCAGCACACCTAGCATTTCTCAAAATATTCTATAAAACGCCAAAATTCAAATGTTTTGCATTATTTCATTATCCACTCGTAAGTCAGATTATATTTGACATATAGAAATAAAAGATATTGGTGCATGGTATTTTCATACGAAAGTACAACTGGAATGAAAAATTAAGTATTTTTTAGTTAAGAGGATAGTGGTTGGAACTATTAGTAAGAAAATTTAAATAATGAAACTGTAATTCTAGAAATTTTTTCTGAAGCAAAATAAGTTTTGTGAAAAATTTCATTTCCATGAAATAGTTTAGTAAGTAATTGTTAAACAATGCATGAGTCAAAAATTGAGAAATTAATTTTTAGTTGTCAGAAAAACAAAGAGGCAAAAATACGCTTGCTGTAATGTATAAACAAAATTGTTACCTACATCATAATTTTTAAAAACTCACAACAATTGTTATTGCTATAAAATAAAATAATAATAATAATAATAAATAAATAATAAATAAATAAATATAATATAATTAAAACAAATCTATATCTAATTTGTTTTCTACGTAGTAGATATAAAATTCTGCACAAAATTTAGTACGACATGACTTATTTTAAGCTATTCTTTGATATAAAGGCATGCAATGCCCGTGTTTAGTTCCCTTGCATAGGTTGTTATACTCATTTCTTAAAACTTCTTTTGTACAGCTATAGCATATAAACCCCTTGGCGACTTTTAAAATTTCATTATCATTTTGGCTATAAATTAAAACATTGGAGCTACTTCGGTGCTAAATTGGAAATTTCCACAAGGTGTTCTATACTGAAGCTCTTCCATATCTTTCACACAATTCTTCTCAATTTTATTTTAATTATTTAAAAAAAAAAAGTTATTTTAAGTTCACTTTATTTCCGACATTAACCCTTTCAGTCACAGTGTTCCCGCTGATGGAACACCTAATTTTAATTCTCAAGTGCAAAAACTCATCCCGGAAATTGTTTAGCAAAAATTTACATTTATAACATAGCAGAAAAGGTCCTTTTTTTAACGTGAAAATTTAAAATTTCTTGTATTTTAATTATGTTAGTAAATTCCGGTGGCAGTGTAATTTAAATGATCCGAATTACCTTGCGCTGCAAAGGGTTAAAATACTCCGGAATAAATTGAAATGTTGGAGATCTATTCAACTTTTACGAGTTTTTGTTGTTGATAATGTTTACTTATAAAGTGATTTATTTATTAAATTAAGTATTATTTGAATTTAATAAGGTTTACTTACAGATGTTTCAAACCGAAAATTTCTCGAAAAGGAACAATGCTAATTTTTTATTTTTTAAATATTTATGATCAGCTATGTGTCTAAAAGCCATTTTTAAAATTAGTTTAGTATTTTTAAAAATAAATTAAGTAGTGAACGTTAAAGGGTTAAAAGAAATAAATTTACTTATTTATTTATTAACCTTTCGAGATATAGTTTTAATAGATTTATAATTGTCAACTTTGTATCTCAAAGATTTACTTTCGAAATTTTCATTTCTTTTTGGCTTAAGAGTTTTCTATTCATTTTAATTTAATAGTAATTGCCATCACTATTTTGGAAAATTTAACTTCATTTTTAGTAATTTAAAAAATGTTAATTATAAATATTTTCAAATAAATTTCTTAGTTAACTAATGACGTCATGCCCTTCTGAAATCATAATAAGTATACATTCAAGACAGCTTTACATTTAATTTCTTTCGAAACAAATAAATATTAATAATAATACGTAATATGTATAGTTATATGGTTGTGCTGTCCATTATTTAGCACTTTTTTTTCTGAATTTTATTTCAATTATGGAAAAAAAAGTGTTTGTACATTCAGTTTTATTTATTTATTTATTTATTTTATTTTTTTACATAAAAAGAAACACATTTACTTATTTATTTATTTATTTATTTTGCACCTTTATATATATATATATATATATATAATTTCAAAAATTACAATGGGTATTTCTTTTAATATATTTTTGACTAATTACCCGATTCAACTAAAAAATACGGCTCTAGCTAGATTTTATCATGATTAATAAGTGTACCAATTTTTGAACAAATATAATAATCCAGACTAAAATTCCGGACACATGCAATAACAGACTTTCACCATTATATATTTAGATAAAAACAAAAAATGTTTGCACATTAATTTATGGTGATAGATAAAAGTTGGTAACTACGGCAAAGTCGCTGTATGAAAGAAACAAAATAATAATAATAATAATAATAATAACAAATTTAATAAACCTTTTATATTACACAGAATTTCTAAGAACAAAGTTCCCGGAAAATAACCGTATGACTTGTAAATATACGTTGAGAAATATTCTCTGTATCAGAACAATACAGAGAATATTCATACACAACACATATTTTCTTTCATTAGTACACACGATAACAAATTTCATGTTAAATAAAATTCTCCAGATATACTACTCACGATCGAACCAGAGCCCATCATATTGTATGCAACGACACTACTTCTTAGCAAGGGAAGCGCAATTTCTTTTCTACAGTCCTTTTCAAAAGTTTAGGACCAGTAGCCGATTTTCAGTATTTTAACACATTCCATAATTTGCGTAGATTATTGCGTCATCTCAAGTGCTGATTGCATCAGACGCATTCTACTGCTATAAATAAAGACTGCCGACACGTTTATCGCCAGTTGTGTGTTGGAATTTGTCGTAGAAAGTGATGTTGTGTAATTATTGTAGTGGGTAAAAAAACCCCTTCATTTACTGTTACAAAAGGGTCAGAAATATTGATCCTGCGTAAAATTGGATTTTCTTAAATAATAATAATAATAATAATAATAATAATAATTTTCTTAACCGTCAAATACGTTCGAGGGTAAATGTGAACAAGACGACAATGCATAAAGTTATTAGTAAATTTAAAATTTCGGAAAATTTTGTGGACCTTAAGAGAAGCAGTCATCCTAGAAAGAAGAGTGCACGTGACGATCATGTGATAAGAAGGATAATCGTACGAGATCCAAGAACCTCCTGCAATACGATTAGACATTATCTGGCTGTAAAAGACACTAACGTCAGTTTGAGTACTATTTCAAGATGTTTGGCTGAAGATTTTGGTTTATCATCCTGTAAACCTGCAAGGAAACCTCGAATTGCCGAAAGTATGAAAAAGAAATGACTGACTTTCGCCAGACAATATCAGAATTGGACAGTACAGCAGTAGAGTAGGGTCTTAATTCCAGATGAGTCAAGTGTGCAGCAATTTTCTACACGTGCTACAAGTGCTTGCCGCCATAGAGGAAAAAAGATATGATGAGAGATATACGACCTTCAGAGTAGTTTCTTTTTCATACTTGGAGTAAGTCGTGGATCCTTGCAGGTTTATGGGATGATAAACCAAACTCTTTTCCCAAACGACTTGAAATAGTGCTAAAACTGACGTCGGTGCCTTTTGCAGCCAGAGAATGTCTAATCGTATTACGGGAGGTTCTTGGATCTCGTACGACTATCCTTATTACATGATCATCATGTGCACTCGTTTTTCTAGGCTTGTTTTAAAGTCCACAAATTTTCCCAAAATTTAAAATACTAATAGCTTGATGCACAGTCCCCATTACACTAATTTACCCATTACACTAATTACACAACAGCACTGTCTACGACAAAATCCAATAAACAACTGGCGATAAACGTGCCGGGCGCTTTTATTTACAGCAGTAGAATGCGTCTGATGTAATCAGCACATGAGATGACGCAATAATCTGCGCAAATGATGCAATGTGTTAGAATGCTGAAAATCATCTACTGGTCTTAAACTTTTGAAAACGACTGTCCTTATCACTTTCAATTTCTAGTTAAAATTCATTTTTTACGTATGCAAAACAGAAGAAATACTATATAACCGCCTGATGAAATCTGTACCAGATTTTACAGAAAGCCGGATGCCAAATCTCCGTTGTTTTAAGCGCAGACTTCACATCGGAAAATTTTTATAAATGTTTTCAGTATATTTAATTTCATTAATTCGTCGAAAATATATGTGTCAGTTTAGTTTTTAAAAATATTGGCGATAAGTCTGATTTAAAAATTTGCAATGTTGCAGCTATGTTAAATGTTTCATCTGGTTACAGAACAATTACTTCTTTTGGCAGATTTATATGTAAATTTAAACTAAATTTCTGTAGTTTTAGAAAACATTAATTTTAAGAATTATTTTTCTATTTTTACGTATTTTTTTACGTTTTAAAAGATTTTTTTTTTTTTTTTTTTTTTTTTTTTAACAATGTAATACAATCCCACACGATAAAGTAAGTTCTCATTTTCACCCGTGCCAAATGTTATCGCCGGATAATGATAGGATTTTACTGAAATAATTTGCTCTTACTATATTAGTACTTATAATAAAATTGCGGATTTTACAAAAAAACGAGCTTTTTCCTAGTTTATTATAAGTAGTATGGTATTTTGTAGCTAGTATATCTTTTATTGATATCTTTCTAAAGCATAGATAATACAAAAAAAAAAAAAAAACTTTTTTTAGACAATATATATATATTTAAAAGTCAAAATGATGTAAGCTTTACTATTAAAAATATATAAAATATGCTTTTTAATTGGCTTTAAAAATAACCAAAAATTAATTTATTTTCCAATATAAATTTCAAATTTTGTTAAAATATATGTTCAGTTATATAAAATAGTAATACATGTCTATCAGTTGCAGTTATGTATGATACGCAAAACGTATCTTTTATCGTGTTACACATGTAGTCAAAGCTATTTTTCATTCATGAAATTAATGCCATCTTTGATTCATTGCATGGAGAGAGGAGTCTGTGCTGTCATCCTGATTTGGGTATGTTATTTATCACCGATCTTATAATTCATGCGAAGGAAAATTTCGGAAATCTAGTTATCTAAATGTTCACGTTTCAAATTGAAGAACATTATTTGGATTATTAAAATAACTATACTATAAGTCAATTTAGTCTCATGATTTTGTGGATCGATTTTCTCTAACAAATTTGTATATTTAAAGTGAGATTGTTGAAAATTGGAAATATTTCTGTTATTAGATATAATTGGATGCAGTTAGTTGTCTAATATTACAAAAGTATGTATGCATTTCGTTAAAGACACTGAATGATGCTATTTGGAAAGAGAAAAGAAAGTATCAAGATATTAAAATAACTATCCTAAACATTTTTGTGCCCAGAATATAAAGTTTTGTTTGATCATTTTTTGTACAATATAAATTTTTGTGAAATGTTATATATATAAACATATATATGTATATAACAATATTTAACGATTTAATTTTAAACTGCGTAATCAATGAGTCGTGAGCTGTAAACTAAATTATTTTAGTAATATTTTTAAAAATAATACTGCCTGAGAGGATTCTGCAATGATTATAGAAAAATTAATGTTGGAATGTTTTTGTTAATGTAAGTTTTGTGAAAAAGTGCAGGTAATATATTGTTTATCGATGTCCTCTTACATAAAACCTACAATAAATATTTAAAATAAGAATTAATGATGTATTAATAACTAATTTTTTTTTCAGATAATGCGAGATTACTTTTTACTGTAACTAAGGCTCCTATATATACGAGCTGGCGCATCAGGCATTTTGTTACCTTAGGGTTGCCACATGTACCCAGGGCGTTTCTCTGTTAAACAAACCACAAACATTTTTTTTTATCGTCTTACATTACTTTAGAGTAACTTATTTTATTATATTTCATAATTTTAGCTAAGAAAACTATGATATGGAAGTTTGTTTAGCGATAAACTGCTATAATCATTCAAGAAGTGAATATAAAGTGTTCATAGACCTTCTATTACTGTGTATTTAAGTTTTGGCGACATTTTGTAAAAGAAACAGAAACCGCCCTAACAACGCATCGTACATCCATAGGATATCCTCAGAATAAAAGGACATCCTGAGAATGAACTGTGAAAAAAATGTGTTTTTAGGAATATTATTGTTGCTTATTGCTCTTATCTTGAGCGGATTAGCTTCAGATCAAGATTTCTTAAAATCATTAGGGAAGCGATAAGGACGCCAAGCGGGAATGCTGTCCTCTTAGGAGGCAAAAAAATGGCGGTGATGCGCTGGCCTATTATTTTATTTAGGGGCTCTAACTGTAACATATGTAGTAGAAGCCTTTTAATTTTCTAAATATTAGATTAACAGTCGATTAAATAAAATTATTGTTTGAATATGTCAAAAACTGCATTCAATCATGAAAAAATCATTTCAGATATAGAATAAATCACGATATTTCATCAAGCAAAAAGAAATAGATAAACAAAATAATAGACAAGAGTTTAATGTCTTGTTATTTGTAAACAAAGAACATAAATTCAAGAATAATAATATGAGTATTCAATTTATGCCCTAATGAACGCGTAAATAATTATAGTGGTAAGCTCGTAAAAAATTAATCACATAAGGGACTAGAAATTCAAAAAAAAAGTATTTTTATAATAATTAAATAATATATTTAATTAAGGGGGCAGCCTACCTTTAAAAATAAGAAAAATAAGAAATTTTCGATATAAAATTTCAAAAAAAAAAAAAAAAAAAGAATGATTGCGTGTGTAAGCAAAATTTCTAAATTTTTTTTCGTGTTAACTAGTATGACATTACTTTAGTGGTTATAAATATTATTTTGGTTTTTTTTTTAAATAGAAAATTATTTTTTATAGCAGATACAAAATAATAATAATAATAATAATAATAATAAATAAATAAATCAAGGATGCTTTTTCACTGCGGGCTGGATATCTCAATTTCATTTATCCTTCTAATTTTTACATTAAAAGAAACAAAATATTCAAATTAAAAATCTGAACTAAAAGATTTTAATTATTTTAATAATATGGAGTTTAATTAATAATTAAATTTGAAATATAAAATTATCTTTCAAACTTTCAAATTTCCACAATCATTTTTTACTTTCTCTTACCCATAAAGTAGAGAAAGTATTGTTTTTGGGTCAAATTTTCGAACGCGAGATTTAGTTATATTTACACGTTTTGAGGTCCCCTGAATACGAAAATCATCTTTTTAGCAAATGGTCGGTGTGTGTCTGTCTGTTACCAGCATATCTTAAGAACAAATAGTAGCAGACATTCCAAACTTGGTATTCTAAATGTGTATCATATATAGATGCTACAGTAAGCTTTTCGTTAAGATCAAGAAAATGGTTCGTGTACAGGGACAATCAAGAGAATTCTAATACATTACGTCTATGGGGGGAAATTGCATGTAAGCACAGTTTAACATCTATAGACTGCACTAAACCAAACGAAACGAATATATATATATACTGTAATAGAGATAGTCAACCGGGAAAAAAATTTTGTGCATGTAGGAGCCTTGCGTCCCCCATAGTGGGGAAGTCCCCCCTCGAGAGGAGTAAATTTTCATGATGGGTATCTTTCAAAAGAGCTCGCCAATACCTTTAAAACGAATGGTTGAACCATCGATCTGTGATAATTTAAAACAAAGTTATCGATTTTTTTCACTTTTAACGGATTTTTTTTTTTTTTTTTTTTTTTAATATTGAGCATAAAATGGACTTTTTTTTAGATATTTAGTGTTACAATACTTCTTTAATATGGAAATCGTCTGCATTATCATAAAAGATAATTTTTTTAAATAATAATTTTAATAAATTATTTTTTAAAAACAGAATTATTTTTAAATAACCGAATTAAATTTTATATAAATCTAGGTGCATTAATGAAAAGGGGGTTGAGGGGGGCAGTAGCCCCTCTCACACAGAACTAATTATCATATAAAACTCTTCCGAAGCATAATTTGAATTGTTTTACATAGGTTTACATAACGTCGTTATCTTACCTCTTAATCTCCAACCTGTATTTATAGTATTAAATTTCAGGGTAAGAGAAAGTCGTGTGAGTGACACACCAGTTTTTTTTTCCCCCGATTGTACCGAACGTTAATTTTAGTTCCTTTTATTCATTATGTCAAAATGTATGGTTGGAAGAAATTTTAATTTCATCTCTCAAATATCTTCTTAAATACCATGCGCGCAACGAGAAAGCACCCTTGAATTTACAAAAAAATTATCTGCAATGAAATAATTTTCTATATTAAAATAAACCAAAAAAATATTTTTAATCAATAGACTATTGTCATACTAGTGAACGCTAAAATTTTTGTTTGTGGCATGCATTCATTCTTTTTTTAAGAATTTTGAAATTTGATAAAAAACTTCTTCATTTTCTCATTTTATTTATTTATTTATTTTATTTTTTATTTCTTTCATTTTTGTCTGTCGTCTTATGAATCTTAAGATTTTTTTTTTTTTTTTTTTTTTTTTTTTTTTTTTTTTTACATATGACCATTTGTTTACTTCAAACTTTAATGTGCTTTAATTCATAAAGTAGTAAAAAAAGTTTTATTTCTCATCCTGACATTATATGACATTAAATCTCTCATATGTAAATAAAAATTATCTATAATAATAAAAGGAAAATTTTGTCTGTCTGTCTGCCTGTTCTTCTATACGTTCAGCCCCTATTGAACGCAGAAGTACAAAAATTGACATACGGATGCTCAGGATCCTTTTCGAGGGGCTCTTGAAAACAGAATTTAAAAATTTTAAATAGTTTCGGAGATATTAATTAAAACGTCGACCAATGTCGATCGAAAAATGACTAAGAATCCACGGCTAATTGCTTAAAAAAAAACATTCTATCAGCAGACGATTTTCTCCGCTGTCTGGAACGAAAGAAAAACATCTGGAAATCATTAATGTCACATGATATTGAACTGGGATTTTTAATCCATCATTCGAACGATAATTTAATTTACTTTTATATAATGGAAAGTGGAATTCGAGATTTCACCTGATTTACATGTTTTAAGGTGTCCTGATTAGGTGTTCTTTTGTATCTCAGCTAAACAACAACTTGCAGTTCAAATGTCATCAACTTCAGTCAATAAACAAAGAATTTTCATTTTAATTGCAAAATAATTTTATTCTAATAAGCGTAATTGATAGCTCGAAATAGGATTCGAGTTTCTGTAGCAACGAATACACTTAAGGCAAAAATATTCCTTTTTCGTTTTACTTCCATTAACCGACTCCCGTAGGTAATGGAATTCGAGATTTCACCTGTTTTAAGGTGTCCTAAAAGGGTGGCAAAAAAATCTGAAATCGAGTTAGACCGTTCAAAATTGGTATAAATAGTTTTTTGGGACCTACGAGTCGAATGAGTATATTTTCGAAAGTGTAAAATTATTGGGGGGGGGGGCGGGGAGGCATGAAGGGGGACAAAAATTAAAAAACGAGTTAGACCGTTCAAAATTGGTATATATAGGTTTTTGCGGCCTACGAGACGATTGTTATTTTCGAAAGTGTAAAATTATTAGGGGGGCAAGAAGGAGGGCAGGGTGGGTAAAAAATTAGAAATTGAGTTAGACCGTTCAAAATTGGTATATATAGGTTTTGGGGGACTGAAATTGAAGAGTACATATTGCAAATCTCTGTCGCCAGAGGGCGCTTTGACATATTAGTGATGCAATATCTCTAATTCTGATTATGAATAAATTACTTATAGGGAGAAGAATGGGTGACCGTAGGCCCCACTAGGTTGCGGGTTCACCACGATTAGAATTTTCAAAGTTCCTTTACATGGTGAGCGAACAGGCTATTTCAAATCTTGAAACGTAAAGCGGCGCCTTAATCGCCACAGAGCGAAAATTTCCTACAGTTAAAATTTTCAAAGCTATTTGCGGTATGAGCGAGAAAGCTGTTGTAAGTTCTAAAACGGGGATAAGGCGCCGCAGGCGCCTCCGAGTTGGACTTTGCTTAAGTCAGAATTTTGAAAGATTGCTACACGGTGAGTGAACAGGCTGTTTCAGATATTGAAACGGGAAAAGGGCGACACAGTCGCTACCGAGCGGGAATTTACTTCGATTAACTTTTTAGTTTAAATACGTTATGGGAATTTCAAATCGAGTGAAGATATTTTCGAAAGTGTAAAATTATTAGGAGGGGCAGGAAGGGTTGTGAAGGAATTCGCGCGCTGCGCACGCATGGGTCTACGCTGCCGAAGGCAGAGGGGACCCTGTTTGAGTTTTTAACCGATTAGAAATGATTTTTTTTTAATTCCCTTTCTTAAGAATAAAAGTTTAGGAGTAATATAATGGAATTTTGATAAATCATAAGAGTGGTGAAGAAATGCACGCGCTCAGCGCGCTTATGGTTCTACGTTGCCGAAGGCAATGGGGCCCTGGTGCAACATTTTTCCCGATCAGAATTTTTTTTCTCTCTCTCTTTTTTTTTTTTTTTTTTTTTTTTTCTTCACATTATAAAAATTAATGCACTTTTGAGAATTCATTAATTATAGTGATTCATTTAAAAATAGTGACCGCGAAGCGGGCGTAGCCTGCTAGCTTTTAATAAAATTGTGCATTTTGTAAGACACTTTTTTAAATATATTTTATTATACTCTCTTAAAGTTGAATAAGATTAATGTATTAAATCATATTATTTTAGCAAAGATTTAAAAATAACTTTAAACACTGATGTAACTTTTTTTTTCTTTTTAATATCGCAACGTTTAACCACTAAATAAAAAATAAATGTAATTAAGAAATCAGGGTGTATAGTTAAGAAAAAAAGAAAAAGAAAAAAAAAAGAAAAGAAAAAAAAAACTGTCGATTATTTCAAAATAGTTATTTAACATGACATAATTTAAAAATAATATTCTGATATTCAGACCTCTCTCTTAATTTTAATATTCGCTTATCATATTTCTCCGCTTCATCCGAGAAATATCCTAATAAGTTCAAGAAGCAGCACCGGAAATTAATTTCTTGGAGGGAATGAGGAACGACTGGCTTCCACATATAAACAATATAACATAAACATAAGAAATTCGTTTCGATGAAAATCAATTTGATATCTAGAGATATGAATCAATAGGAGTAATAGTTTTTTTTTCTGATTCTCACAGTATTACACCAATTAATACATATATTCTCCATATTAGTTTACTAGCATTATTAGTAATAATATTTTTATTATCATATGTAACAAATTATTAACTATTATTAATATAACATTATATGATATTTTAAAGAAAACGTTACATAACTAAACAGCTTTCGCTTACCTAACGGTCGAAATGAGCAAATGAGTTTATTTTAAAATTTATTATTCCTTTCGTTTTTAGCTCCCATACCAGTTAATGTCATTTAATATTCGTTTACATGATGTTGAAAAATTCTGACAGCATTCAATAAAAAAATATTTCCTACAAAACAATATTTTAAAAGTCAAAAGTAAAGAAAAAATCTACTAACATTTCTTCTAAAGAAAATTTAATTTCTTACTACAAGACTTATTTTAATCTATTATTTCATATAAAGGCATGCAGTAACATTGTTTCATTGCCCAGCATCGAATACTGTACTCATTTCTTAAAATTACTTTGGTATAGTTTTTTATCATAGAAAAGCCCTTGGTGGTTTTAGGTAGATTCCTTATAGGAGATCTACCTATTGCAATGGTTCTCATATGGTTCTCAATGGTTCTCATCATTTCTTCATATATTTACCGATCATGACCCCTAGAACCCAAAACCACCCTCCGTTTAAAAGTTTATATATATATATATATATGTGTGTATAACGCTTTTTCCCGTGTTAATTTGTGAACACGATAACTGGAGTAATTTTTATTTAAATTTAACCAGCTCGGGATATGTTGTCAGGACTGTAAAAATCTCGGTCGAGTTCGCAGATGGGTTATCCTGCTCAAAGGGGGGTGGAAATTTTCATTTGCCCATAATTTCTTTAATATTGAAAATAGAAAAATACTTCGCGTTAGGCGAATTACCGCCTTACCCTAAAAGAACAACTTTTGAATTTAAACTTTTTCGATAACTTCAATTGCCTAAAAGTTACAAGTTAAAAAGTGATTTTCCTTGTGATGAAGCCGACATTTTCTATAGCTTTCATTGCAAAAATTTATAATCTGATGCTTATGTCACGTGCAAATGATAATAAAAAAGATCACTGAAAATATAATAAAATTTTAATCATGTTTTTAAACAATATAATAATCTTATGGAAAAAAAAAAAAAAAAAAAAAAAAGTTTAATTTAACAGAAAATATGACGTCACAATTACAACAATATACTGAGAAAAATGAAGTAAAATAAGTAAATAAAATCAACATATCTTAGGGCTAAGCAGATTTAAACTTAGCTTTATGACATAGATGCTATAATGTAAAAGATAAATGTCATCGTATATAAAAAAAAAAAATCTTTTAAATCCATGCTAAACGAATTAAACTGGCATGGTAGAAAAGGTAATAAATTTGGGGACATTTAGGTATCCTTTTAACAAATGAGCTAGGTACGATTTTAATGAATTTTCCGTTGAAGTTTATTTTCATGAAAATTTAAATTTAAATTAAAGTATTTCATTACTCGAATTCCCTTATTTCGATAAATAAAATTATACCATTTAAAAAAAAAATAAAGAACACACTTTTATTGAAAAATGAACTAATAAAAGTTTTAGAAAACTATTACATACTTTTAAATCTTTATTAAAAAAAATTAATTGTTGCCACTCGACATTATACAAATACATCCAAATCCTGTGTCACATACGATAGTTTTCTATAAGTATAGATTTTTTGTTTGCCCTTGGAACCTGCTCCTGATGGGAAAAATGCCTGGAAACACTTTTATCTAGTATTGTCATTGATTATGAAGTTGTGTGCAAAATTTCAGGTTCTATGGACGACAAGAAGTTGCCGAAAATTGAATTGCAAAATTCCGTTACATACATTAATAGTTGCACCATATCAAGTTAATAAAAGTGTGTTAATTAAAATCCTTGTTAAACGCTTTAATTAATCATTTAAAAATATAAAATTAAAATAATACGTCAATCTTAATTCAAATATCGTTTGTGGTGAATAGTTTAGAATGTCAGTTTAGGCAAGAATTTAAAATTTACGATTGAGAGTAATACGTCACAGCTTCCTTTGACTTTTTATCTTGTCGAAACAAGATATTGATCTGTGAAGAGATATGAGGTTTTCGCGTGGAAAGAAAATACAATGACGCCAAACCTACCTTTCTCCATCTCCAAGTTCGCCAAATTTTGTCCCCAAGTCAAAATTTCGTCATCAACTATCAACTTTTGCATCCAAATCACAAATTTCATTGCTAAGACGCAAGTTTTGCCACCAAAATCTCGCTAAATCATACGATTTACTAAATTCATAACAATTAACATTGAAATTCAGTGGTCCCAAATGGTCAAATGTTAACTAATGTTAATGTTCCAGCTTATGTGAACCAAAACAGTTTCACTTTACAATTTTTACTCATCTGACAATAAGAATCACAAAAACACAATACAAAACTTTCAATAATTCAATAAAAATTACGATGAAATAACTATCCAAAAACCGCTACCACTTATCTGTATTTGACTTGACCATAGCAACGCCAGGCTTACCAGAACTAGTAAGATCACAAGTGCATTTTCACGTTTCTATTACTTTTTCTTTTAAAAGAAAGACATTGAACATCAGTTATATAGATTTTAAATCAAAAATATAATTTTGATTAAGCTTGGGTGGGGAGGGGGGGTAGCCCAATAGCCCCCTCCGGGATTCACCATTGCTGGGATTGTATATCTTTAAGGATTTTATTTGTTGAATGATCATGAGCTTGAATTTTAAAAAATTGAAACGTTTACAAACCAATAAATTTAGCCTAAAATTTTAAGTAGAATGAATAAAACCCTTTTGTAGTTGAAAATTAAATTTCTTGAAAACAGAATAGCGACGTAAAAAATGCAATGTGTGGGAACAAAGCCATTGGCTAGGTATTAATGAACATTTTAAATTTTATTTACAATTGTAAAATTAACGTAAAGGAATCTACCTTTGCCTTTAAGCTTGCCGAAAAGGGATTTTTTTATAATTTTGTTGTTATGTTGGAGATAAATTAAAATGATTATTGCAATTGCTTGAGTAAATATCTTGGCGAGAAACGTCCGACCTACTTCGGTGCCAAATTTGAAATTCCACTAAGAGGTCCAAGCTAATCCATTGCTTTTGTAAGATTTTTCTCAATTTTATTTTAAATATTTTTTTTAAATCGCAGTACGAGATGGGAAAAGGAAATACACTTTTTAGTTAGTCTAAATGTCTCCAGCTCCAGGTAAAGTATTATCCGTTTTTCGTTCTGTTTTTTATTAGAAAGATAATGGTTAAAGTAGTTTACCTATATTACTGAAATCTCTATAAATTAAATTAAATTAAATTATACAGTACCCTTATATTTCTTTCTGGACGTGCTCCTTTTAGTTTCTAAATTAAATATTATCTAAATCTTAAAAAAAAAAAATCAAGGTGTAACAAAATAAATGGTGAAAATGCAAAATCGCTGTCTGAAACAAATAATCTTGTCGTACTAAATTTATATATATATATATATATATATATATAATCCTTTGATTTAACTGTATTTTACATAATAAACTGTTAAATACATTTTCAGACTGCTGTTCATTTAACGAAAGTTACCCACTAAATATTAAAAGAAAAAAAAAGTTATAGAATAAGCTTAAAAATTAATAGCTTAAGAATTATGAATTTCTTTTAAGCACTTTTTCTGTAAAGTTATCTTTATACTAAAATTAATTTATTCCTTTTAAAATATGGATAGAATTGTATTGTCTTTATCTCAATACTTTATTGTAGGTATAATATCAGTGTTTTAACCCAGGTTGTTCACACAGAATCTGTAAAATTAGTGTTATTTTAACTATAAGGATTTAAGCACCCTAAATATTTTTATAGAATTATATACATCCATTGGTAACACGATTAAACATCTGTTAAATCAACTGTAAAGTAATTTTCTAATCAAACTCGCACGAATGAAATAAATAACACTGTATATAGGTAGCATAGCTGCCTAGTCTCTCGTTAATAATAATAATAACAACAAAAACTAAGTATTTATATGACAGTTATCTTGACAATAATAGAATTATTAAAGTTTGCATATGCATAGTTAGTACTCGAACAGATTTTTATCCAACGTTTTATAAAACTACTTGTATTGACTCAAAGGTCTATAGAAAAAAAAAAAAAAAAAAAAAAAAAAAAAAAAAAGCATTCAATTTTTTTTGGAAGTTACAGTGCTAGAAGAAAATATACACTCATATAGACAGTTCCGAACGTAACCTGTTATTACTTTTGCTACAGCGGGCTAAAAATTGCGGGATTTGATAAAAATATAAACTAAAACTAAAATATTTAATAACGAATCGAGTATCATTTTTAACAAATCAATTTATTTAATCCCAATTTTTATTCTTAAATTGAAAAACATATACGTATTTATATGCTTCTGTAGTTTATACGATAAAATATTTTTACAGAACTTAACAAGATTTGGTAACGGCATAAACAAAAACTCACATTTTAATTTATAAAAATAAGAACATTTAAATATATAACATCGTTTGTCCAGACTAATTAAGTAACTGTTTCATGCTTTTTTTTTATTAAAATCACACAATCAACTGTGGAAGAAAATCATATTTATTGAAATTTTATTTTTTCCGACTAAGTGAAAATAATGCCTGGACAGGGAGTCAAACCCCGAATCTTTGACTTACAAGGTCAAGGCTCTACCAACTGAGCTATCCAGGCCGACAACCGGTCAGCATTACTCACTCAGACAACCATTAGGCAGAAACATCTCTGGTCTATCATGTAGATAGCTCAACAGAAATATCCGGGGTTCGACTCCCGGTCCAGGCATTATTTTCACTCAGTCGGAAAAAGTAAAATTTCAATAAATATGATTTTCATCCACAGTTGATTGTGTGATTTTAATAAAAATACGTGTGGCACTCGGGGACTGCCGCGGTAAAGCTATTGCATAGCATTTTTTATCAACTTATGCAATTATAATTATTTATTTATTTTATTTTTTACCCTTCCGCTCCCTCCCCCCTTTGCCGCCCCTCCCAATAATTTTAAAAATTCAAAAATATCCGCAATCGATTTGTAGGTATCGAAAACCTCGATGTACCAAATTTGAATGATCTAACTCTATTTTTTTTGCCCCTCTGTCCCCCCCTTCCCGGCATTTCTAATAACTTTACATAACCCCATTCTATTTGCAGGCCTCTAAAACCTATCTGTACCAATTTTCAATGGCCTAACTGTATTTCTATTTGCTTTTGCCCATAGTCCCCCCTTACCGCCCCTCCTAATAATTTTACAAATTCGAAAATATCCGCAATCGATTTCTAAGTATCGAAAACCTCTATATACCAATTTTGAACGATCTAACTGTATTTTTATTTTATCGCCCCCTCTCCCCTCCCCCTTATCGCCCCTCCTAATAACTTTACACTTTCGAAAATATCTACATTCGACTTGCAGGCCTCTTAAACCTATCTGTACCAATTTTGAACGGCCTAACTGTATTTCTATTTGTTTTTGCCCCATAGCCCCCCTTACCGCCCTACCCCCCTACCCGCCCCTCTTAATAATTTTACAAATTCAAAATCATCCGCAATCGATTTGTAAGTATCGAAAACCTCTATGTACCAATTTTGAACGATATGACACAATTTTTATTTTTTTGCCCCCGTCCCCTCCCCCCTCCCCTTCTCGCCCCTCCTAATAACTTTACACAATCGAAAATATCCCCATTCGACTTGCAGGCCTCTTAAACCTATCTGTACGAATTTTGAACGGCCTAACTGTACTTTATTTGTTTTTACCCCATAGCCCCCCTTACCACCCCACCCCTACCCGCCCCTCCTAATAATTTTACAAATTCAAAATCATCCGCAATCGATTTGTAAGTATCGAAAACCTCTATGTACCAATTTTGAACGATCTGACACTATTTTTATTTTTTTGCCCCCCCCCCTCCCCTCCCCCCCTTCTCGCCCCTCCTAATAACTTTACACAATCGAAAATATCCCCATTCGACTTGCAGGCCTCTTAAACCTATTTGTACCAATTTTGAACAGCCTAACTGTATTTCTATTTGTTTTTGCCCCCCTTACCACCCCACGCCCCCTACCCGCCCTTCCTAATAATTTTACAAATTCAAAATCATCCGCAATCGATTTGTAAGTATCGAAAACCTCTATGTACCAATTTTGTACGATCTGACACTATTTTTATTTTTTTGCCCCCCTCTCCCCTCCCCCTTCTCGCCCCTCCTAATAACTTTACACAATCGAAAATGTCCCCATTCGACTTGCAGGCCTCTTAAACCTATCTGTACCAATTTTGAACGGCCTATCTGTATTTCTATTTGTTTTTGCCCCATAGCCCCCCTTTACCGTTCCACCCCCTACCGCCACTCCTAATAATTTTACAAATTAAAAATCATCCGCGATCGATTTGTAAGTATCGAAAATCTCTATGTACCAATTTTGAACGATCTGACACTATTTTTATTTCCCCCCCCCTCCCATCCCCCCTTCTCGCCCCTCCTAATAACTTTACACAATCGAAAATATCCCCATTCGACTTGCAGGCCTTTAAAACCTATCTGTACCAATTTTGAACAGCCTAACTGTGTTTCTATTTGTTTTTGCTCCATACCCCCCCCCTCTTGCTGCCCCACCTGGGGGCTGAATTTCTAAAATTTCAGAAATTGGTTTTTAGATAGTTGCATTAGCTATATTTTAAAGCAAAAAATTTCACGTTTATCTATTTTTTTTTTTTAATGAGATATATAGGATTATGCGAAATCACGTTTTACGCATGTGAAATCACGTTTTGCCCCCCTTGGGGACCGAATTTCAAAAATTCCAGAAACTGATTTTTAGACATTTCTATTAGCTATATTTTAAAGCAAAAATTTTACGGATATCTGTTTTTTTGTTTGAGAAATGAAGGATTTTGTGAAATTGCGTTTTAAAGTGCCGAAATCTGCCGAACTAACTGTCTGCCGAAGTCTGCCGAACTGTGTTAGGTTTGTTTTCGTTACGGAATTTCTTGATTCGGACGCCGCGCTCAAAGCCCGCGATAGAAGCTATGCAATTGCTTAAAAATTGTAAAACTAAAATATTTAATAACGAATCGAGAATCATTTTATTAAATTTATTTATTTAATCCAATTTCTATCCCTAAATTCAAAAACATATACGTATTTATATGCTTCTATTGTTTATACGATAAAATATTTTTACAAAACATAACAAGATTTGGTAAAGAAATAAACAAAAACTCACATTTTAAATTATGAAACTAAACTAATAAATCTAAATGTTTGTACAGACTGATCTAAATCGTTTGTACAGACTCTAAATCGTTTGTACAGACTGATTAAGTAACTGTTTAATATTTTCCCACGACAGCCCAAACCCCTGTACTTCTCGGTTAAGAAATTGAACAATTAGACTGAAGTGGAAAAAAAAAAGAATCCCGAAGTAAATCTAATCATTATTTAATGAAATACAATAAGAAAAAAAAAAAAAGAACAAATCTGAGAACATATATAAAATCAACATATAAAAAGGTTTTTTACTGGGAATTTAAAAGCAATACATATACAAGTATAGCAATGGCAAGACTTCTAATTTCGAGAGGGATACTTTATCGGAGAATGAAATGCAAGCAATGAATTAAGCTTCTGAAACTTTCACTGTTTCACATTTGGTTTGGTTTTCTGAGGCTAAGTATAACATAAAAAATATAAACAAACTGATATGATGATTATCAGGATAAAATTCAGATTATTAGTTGAGTTGTAAACCGAGATTAAACTTCTCACACTTCACTCTGAAAAATATCTTGGTGCACCGCACTTTAGAATGTAGAAAAAGAGTGGGGGGGGGGAAGCTAAAAACCCATAGAAATAGCATGGGAAGAAAATCAAAAAAAACTCACAATGTCAAGTGTGTTAAAAAAAAAAAAAAAAAAAAAAAAAAAAAAAAAAAAAGGCTTGCACCGGAAGTAATAAAAGGAAAAAACTGACTAGAAAAAAGACATCGAAGAGCGGGAACGGGCGGGCTGGGGCATTGGTCTTATCGACCAGGGATTAATACGTCTCGCCTAGTGTGTATACTAGGAATAAACTTATAATTGCACAGGCCTGCAATGAACAAGAAACAACTGGGTTGATAGCTAATCTTTATGTATATTTTGGTGCTGATTTAAAATATATAACGGAAAATTCCTATTACGTCACACAATCTTGAAAGAATTCAATTTTACTTCAATTTTTAATATATACATAATATTTTCTGCTCTAAGTCAATCGTCCATTTTATGAAAGTTACCTTAATAAAAACAAATAAACAAGTATGTTGTTATTTTCTTTTAGAAACTGCACCATAATTGTGTGGAAAAAGTACTCAAGAGAATTTTTCGTTTTTCTTTCGACCAGAGGCGGCTCGTGCGATCTGCAACAGTGGTTTTCATCCATTATCAAAAAGATGTATAAGGTACCTGTACCCAATATGGAAACTCTAAGGAAAATGTTTTTTTTCACCCCCGTGTACACGTCATAGGACTCCAAAAATGTATGTCCACTATCCCTGTACTGTTGACTATCATTATTAAAATTAGCTACCTTGTAATTATTCTGGTTTAATTTAAATGATAAAAACAAAAAATGTTTATAAGTGTCCATATAAGGAACCACCTGTCCCTATTATGGACATGCATGTTCATATTAGGGACAGGTGGCTCCTTATTGACCTACTACAGAGGGTGTATGGAAGAGCCACTCTTCAAAAGGATTTTAGAGGAGAGGGGATAAAAAAAATAAAGTATTGCGGGGGAGAGGGGGCACAGTAAATATCTTCAGAACATGCACTTTAGAAAGGAGGGGGGACATTTTCGGTTGTGACTCTTCGAAGATCCATGCAAAGCACCTCAGTTACTACAAAATATTATGAAATAATATAGTTGCTTTTGCTTAGCTTTATTGCATCTGTCTGCAGAACTTACATCTGTTATTACTCAGTCCTCACAGGATGGACAAATAAAAACTTTTTCATCATTGGCGCTAAGTCCCACAAAGTCCTCATGAACATATCTGCCGCATTTGATGCATGGCCGCATGTTTGCAACAGCATCAATACTGCATAAGAAGCAGTACCAGCTCTCCTTTGTTGAGGAAGTGATACCGCTGGTACCTGCGATTTCAACAACAAATACCCTACTGAGGAGAGGCTTCTTTTGATTTTTTTGCAAGGTCTTTTTGGGAGATTTTTCTTGAAGGAGGATTTGCTACACCGACAATCGATCATTTTACATAGATTGGATTGGATAAAACCACTGTTTATAGATAGTAAAAGTAATATTGATTCGAGGAAAAAAAATATCCATATCGATTTTACAAAAAATCCAGACGTGATTGTAAAAAATGGAGGTCATTTTCGAAATCAGCACACTAAATAATATAAACCTCAGCAGAAACATCTCTTGTATTTTTCCGAAATTTCAATTCACGGGCTTACGTTATTATTATTGTAGTTTATCTTCCACTATTTCAAAAGGAATAGAGAGTTGAGAAATCCAGATTTATTTTATAAGGATTCTACGTAAATACGGCTGTATCATTATTCACGGTATTAATACACTGATGGGGAAAAAAAATCCCAACACCAAGAAAAAAATATTGTACAGTAATGAAATTTCAGCAATACATTTGTCTAGGTAACATATTTAATTTATTAAAGTTTCAAGATCACAGGTAGAGCCATTGGCGAGAAGAGCAATTTCAAATGTGAAATGTTGGTACATTAGTAGCCGGTGTAACCGCCAGAATTTTGAATGCAGGTATGCAAACGTGCATGCATTGTGTCGTACAGGTGTCGGATATCAGTTTGTGGGATTGAGTTTCATGCCTGTTGCACTTGGTCGGTCAATGCAGGGACGGTTAATGCTGGTGGAGGATGACGCTGGAGTTGTCGTCCAATGATGCCCCATACGTGCTCGATTGGAGAAAGATCTGGTGATCTAGCAGGCCAAGGCAACATGTCGACACTCTGTAGAGCATGTTGGGTTACAACAGCGGTATGAGGGCGAGCGTTATCCTGTTGGAAAACACCCCCTTGAATGCTGTTCATGAATGGCAGCACAACAGGTTGTATCACTAGACTGACGTACAAATTTGCAGTCAGGGTGCGTGGGATAACCACGAGAGTGCTCCTGCTGTCATACGAAATTCCTCCCCAAACCATAACTCCAGGAGTAGGCCCTGTGTGTCTAGTCCGCAGACAGGTCGCTAGCAGGCGTTCACCTGGTCTCCTTCTAACCAACACACAGCTATCACTGCGAGCAAGGCAGAACCGGCTTTCATCAGAAAACACAACAGATCTCCACTCCGTCCTCCAATGAGCTCTAGCTTGACACCACTCACGTCGCAGACGGCAGTGGTTTGGAGTCAGTGGAATGCACGCTACAGGGCGTCTGGCTCGGAGCTGTCCTTGAAGTAACCGATTTGTAACAGCTCGTTGTGTCACTGTGGTGCCAACTGCAGCTCGAATTTCAGCTGCAGACGCAGTACGATTAGCCACAGCCATACGCCGAACACGGCGGTCTTCCCTCTCAGTAGTGCCACGTGGCCGCCCGGAACCCGGTCTTCTTGAGGCAGTACCTTCCCTTGACCACTGCTGCTAACACTCATGCACAGTGGATACATTCCTGCCAAGTCTTTTTGAAATATCGTGGAAAGAAAACCCACCTTCTCGTAGCCCTGCTACACGACCTCGTTCAAACTGAGTGAGCTGTTGATAATGACTTCTTCGTCTTCTTAGAGGCATCCTTGACTAACATTAACCCACTACGTCAAATCTCAACTGTAAATAACGATCACGAACCTTTCAGCGCTTATTTAAAGCAAACCTCGTTTGCATGTTCATAGTGTCGCTACAAGCGCCACACGTATGCGCGTAGCTCGAAATTTGAATCGACGTCATCTTTCAGATGTATAAACACGCCTACCAAATTTCGTTTATCTAGCACAGCTCCTTCCTGGTGTTGGGATTTTTTTTTTCCATAAGTGTATTTTGAAGAGATTGTATATTCAATATTTAAATTGAATTTAAGTTATAAATATTAAATTTAATTTAAACTGTTGGCCTCTAAGAGTGTTAATATTCACTAAATTATTCTTAACATTTTTTTGTGTATTATAATATATATATATATATATATATATACTGTCAATACATATCATTTAAAGACTTCTTTCCTGAGTTCTATTAAGTAATATCTTAAACTTTAAATCATTCTCTAGATTTCGATTTAAGGTGAAATATCAATGTAAAGATCTGAAGCAACACAGGAAATTAATTTCGCTGTGAGATAGATAGGCATTTTACCCTCACATCCAGAAAAAAAAAACAAAATCCTCTTACGACCTGTCTTACAAATTCACTCTAATGAAAATCATTTGAATTTAAAGATGCAAATCGATTAAAATAAGCAATGGTAAAGAGAGATTTTTATTAAAAATGCTGAAATGTTTTACGAATTATTTCTCCTTGAATATTGTATAATGTTTACAAATAAATAAATAAGTAAATATATATATATATATATATATATATATTTACAAATAAATAAGTTTATATACATACAGAGAGAGAGACTTTTTTTTTCTTTTTTTTTTAATGATTTAGATAGTTAATAGTGCATATATATATATTATTTTATTTATTTATTTATTTGTAAATTCTTTTTTGTTTCACAAATTTTCGTAAATTTTAAAATATTTGTCCCCAAAAATATGCATGTGGAAATATTACATGTATGTGTACACGTGAATTGTATATATTAAAACCAATGATACACTTTGTATGAAATTAAATTAACTTTGTTAAGATGGAAATGTTTTAGTCTTGGATTTTGTTTGAAACTTTATTATTATAGATTTTCAGTATAGTTATAAAGATTATTTTTTCCAATTCGTTTAACGCGTCGATAGTTTTACGCTTTGTCGTCTGCTGTTAGTCCTAAATATAATCATGTTAACTGTCTCTGCGTTCAGCGAACTAAAATTTAAAATTCACATAGAATTTAATAAATTTCTGAGGCATGATTTGGATTTTTCGATATTACTTGCTTTGTGTAAAAACTTTGGTAAAAAAAAAAAAAAACTACTTTTTATTAACAAGTATTTATTTGTTTATTATTATTATTATTATTATTATTATTATTATTTCTATGTTTGAATTTTAGTAATTATGTTCCTCTCTAAAAATTCTAAGAAAATCAAAAGGCGTGATGTTAATTCAAATTAAAAAAACTTCCAACTTATATTTTTTTTTCATACTGGACATTTTTAATTAATTATTTAACGGCTTTCTGTGATTAAACATGATGAAAATTTTTGCAAAGAAATACTGGCGTTAGAAAACTGTAAAAGTTGGCACCTATGCAATAACATTAAACATTTTCTCTTTCATTTTATTTTGTCTGTTAAAAAAATAAAATAAAAATAAAAATAAAAATAAATAAATAAAAGGAGGAGGAAAAGAAAGATAAGTTACGCATTTGAACACAGATATTGTAATTTTATTAGAGAATATTTTATTATTGCAAACTGATTAGTGCACTGGGAAAAATTTCTCTAACTGACATCTAGAATCTAAATTGTGGGTCTAAAAAAAATCGTTCCATATCTTCCTTATAAATTTTAGTCTCCTTCACTAACGAGTTCTAGAAACCCCTATTAGAATTCTAGAGCGTTTGCCTATATTCTCAAGGTCAAATTTATTTAAAAATCTCTGCAAATAAATGCGAATACAATAGGTAGGTTTCAGCCACTATAATCTTGGTTTATGGCCCAATTCTAGAAAATCAAGCAAGAATTTCTCACAATACAAAAGATTCAGAATGTTCAGAATATTCAGAATATTTTTTCACCATCTAGAAAATGTGTAGACTAGTGTAGACTAGAAATTCTCGATCATTTCGCCTATTCAGTTTATTGGTGTGCCTTATGCGCATAGCTCGGAAATCTATATTTCTAGTTAAAGGACTTAGAAAATGACCACTTATTCATTCTAGATGAAAACGTTATGTATATATTTTTTTCTCAGTGTAAAAACATTACATTCTTTTGTATTTAGGATGTATTTTACAACATTTTAAGACCTATAGTTGCAATAACTTTCGTCTCCAATATTCCATATAACACGAATTTACAAATAAAATGTACATTATCTTGTATAGGTTTGAAAACTTCACCTTTTCCTGGATTCGAATCTCTACCCTTTTTCTCCAGAAATCAGCGCCCCAGCTACTAGACCATTGGTGCGGCGAAATGATAGATTATCTCTGTATTTGTGTGCTTATTTCCTTTTACATTGTAAATAGACAAACTTTAAAATATACGATGCATATTTATATGTATATATATATATATATATATATATATATATATTAAATGATAAAAGAGACATCTAAAAATAAATTCGTGTGGCGTAAGGCAAGGTAAATTTTGCTTAAATAACCATTGTCTGCACAGAAGATCAAAATTGTAATGGCACGTCTCCAAACCAACATTAGGAGAGTAGATACCAGACCGTTGCCACTTACTCATTTCACAGCTCTAGTGCTATCTAAAAACCTCTTAACTTTAAAACTAATTTGATTTGATTTGTAAAATTCAGAACACAACATTTACCATTCTATGATAATATGAAAGCTCCTTTACAACTTTTTTTCAATATGAAGTAAAAGACATAAAAATACGTTTTTTTTTTCTTATGTTTAATGTAGGCCTTTAAATTATTGAATTTATCTTCGATAACGAATTATTACAACGCAAATCTAGTTATCTAGTTTTAAAATATATTTTATTTGGATAAATGCACAAGGATGGAAAATATAAATATTTGTGAAATGCAAGATTAAAATACGAACTTCCAAAAATGTGTCAGCGTTAATGAAATTTTTTTATTTATTATTATTATTGTTATTATTATCTAATCGAAATAAATAAAAAGGTCATTTCTGTTAATTACAAAATTCACAGATGATTGTTCTGTGAAGAATGAAAAATAATAGCAACCTTAAAATCCGCTGCTACACATAAATTAAGTTAAAAATATTTTTTAAATATTATTATTATTGTTGTTGTTGTATAAAAATGAGTCAAATGTATGCTTTATATCCCCTATTTATTTTGTTTCAAATTTTTGAGAAATTTAATTGTTTTTTACTTATCAAAAATATTCAATTTTGGTTATAAATATATGTGATCTTATATTTTAATGTTAAAAGGAAATTTTGTATCTTTTTGAGTGGTTTTTATCTGTATTTTAATTTTTTATCACATCTTGCCCATGTTATTATTGAAAAATATAGCAGTTCTGAATATAATGTACAAAACATACAATTTTAAAAGCAGTATCATATTCCTAAGTTAGAATTACAATAGCTTATTTATAAAATATTCAGTAAAAATTTATTCCAAATTTTTACTGAATATATACTTTTTTTTTTTTTTCAGTTTAGCAATTCTGCACTGCTTTATATATATTTCAATCATATTTATATATATATGCATATGAATCAATGTAAAAATGTCCCTATATTTACCAGCTGAGAAAAAAAAAACTTTTTTTTTGTCAGACAAATTGTCTTTTGATATATGTAAGGAAACTAGACCGTAGGTATTGCATTTCGATGAAATATTTTCCAATTATCGAAACAAAAATCGATATCAAGATGGCGTCAATTTGTTCCACTTCACACTTAGATTTTTCTGCTTTATTTAACATTTTGACAATTCATTCGATACATGATTGAACTGCTCTTTCAAGTTGATTGTTATTATTATTTTTATTCTTAACGAAGTTAAATAAAATTATTAGAACTAATTTTTATAATAAGATAAAGGATTACAATTACATTTTAAAAAAAAATTCAATACCTTAAATTAATCCTCAATGAGCAACGAATATATTTCAGCTGTCATCACAGCCCTCTTCAGCGTTGCAAATGACGAAACTTGCATTGCCGGTGCTTCAAAACAAACAAAACTCCTCCGCTGACGTTAATTCTTCATTTCATTTCTTGGTTTTCAGGATCTGTTTTAATCTTCGGGTATTAAACTGTGTTCGCGGTCGTTAATGGAGGAAGGAGTGGTTAGAATCTCAATGGCTTCGCGTTTCAAGGCATATTTATGATTGTTGTAATGGGCAATTTTTTTTAGTTTTAATGGTATTTAGGTTAATCGGGTTATTGTTATGGGTGGTAGATAGAGCGGTTGAAAATTTATTAAGTTTAAGGTCGGATAGATGTTCTTTCTCGCGTTCTTTAATGGTTTTCTTGGTCATACCTATATAGCTTGCTTGAGTTTGATCTTCAAAATTAAAATCTATTTTATAAATGCCGGAGGTGTCTTTAGGAGGAATAGTATCTTTTTCATTTCGGAGATGTTGGAATATATTTTTATTTGGTTTGATTGGGATATTAATATTGTGTTTAGTTGCTTCGTATTTGATTTTATTAACGGCCCCATTGCAGAACGGAATAGCGGTGGTAAATTTCATTTTGGTTTTTTGAGCATTAGGAATTATGTTAATATTTTTTAGGCGTTTTTTATAAATTTTCTGTACGAGATTTTTGCTGTAGTTTGCCTGACTAGCGATATCTTTTATGTGATTAATTTCGTTTTTTAGGAGAGTTTGATTTGAGCAAATTAGGATGACACGGTCAATGTAAGAACGGATGGCGGCTAGTTTGTACGCGATGGGAGTATTGCATTTATTATTGATAATTTCATTACTGGATGTGGGTTTTCTGTAGACAGTAGTTTCAAAGGTGTTGTCCGGTTTTTTAGTTATGAAAACGTCTAAAAAAGGTAAGGAGTTATTGTTTTCGGTTTCATTAGTGAATTTTAAGTTGGAATCGTGTTTATTAAGATCTTCAAGGAGTGAGGTAGGGTTTGTGTGAGCGGGGATAATTGCGAATATGTCGTCGACATAACGTAACCATAGTTTACATTGATTAATAATGTTTGATGCTTGATTTTCAAGTAAACGCATTTTTAATTCGGCTATGAGCCCTGAAATGGGGGACCCCATGGGGACACCTTGGGTTTGTTTATATATGGTTTGATTAAAAGTAAAGTAGGATTCGTTGAGAAGGAGGTTATTTGCACGGATGAGAGTTTCGCTAATTTTGTTATCGCCATAAGTAGTAATTAGTTTGGAATTAATGATTTGGGTTATTTCAGGGATATTAATTGAAGGGTAAAGGTCTTTAACATCGTAGCTGTTGAGATTGTCTTTAAAATTGTAATTGGTATTGCGCAAAGATTCAATAAACATCGAGGTGGAGTTTATGGAGTAAGTTGAGGGAGGGAGAATTGATCGGTAGATATCTTTCATATATACTTCTAAGCTATAGGTTGGGCCTTCGGATTCATTAACAATGGGTCTGAGGGATGGTGGATTTTTATGGTCTTTGTATTTACCAAACATACGAGGGATTATAGGAGCATGGTTAAGATAAAGGGGGGGGGGGGGTTGTTATTTGGCCAACTACCAGTTTTTATGAGTGTTTTGGTTTTTTCTATAAGTTTTTTAAGAGGGGAGTGGGTAATTTTTTCGGCTTTTAATTTCTTAATGGCTTCTAACATCATGGTATTATACTGGGTGCGATCCATAATAGTAATTCAGTTAGTTTTGTCAGTCATTAGGTCTGTTAAGTTACGATTTTTCTTTAAATTTTTAAGGCAGTTAATATCGGCGATATCAGGGCTATAATTAGAAAGGGATTTAATAGAATTAACAGCAGTGTTTCGGATAGTGTTACGTTTTTGAGGGGGGGGTGCTATCAATGTTAGAAGCCATTAAGAAATTAAAAGCCGAAAAAAATTACCCACTCCCCTTTTAAAAAACTTATAGAAAAAACCAAAACACTCATAAAAACTGGTAGTTGGCCAAATACCAAACTCCCTCTTTATTTTAACCATGCTCCTATAATCCCTCGTATATTTGGTAAATACAAAGACCATAAAAATCCACCATCCCTCAGACCCATTGTTAATAAATCCGAAGGCCCAACCTATAGCTTAGAAGTATATATGAAAGATATCTACCGATCAATTCTCCCCCCCTCAACTTACTCCATAAACTCCACCGCGATGTTTATTCAATCTTTGCGCAATACCAATTACAATTTTAAAGACAATCTCAACAGCTACGATGTTAAAGACCTTTACCCTTCAATTAATATCCCTGAAATAACCCAAATCATTAATTCCAAACTAATTACTACTTATGGCGATAACAAAATTAACGAAACTCTCATCCGTGCAAATAACCTCCTTCTCAACGAATCCTACTTTACTTTTAATCAAACCATATATAAACAAACCCAAGGTGTCCCCATGGGGCCCCCCATATCAGGGCTCATAGCCGAATTAAAAATGCATTTACTTGAAAATCAAGCATCAAGCATTATTAATCAATGTAAACTATGGTTACGTTGTGTCGACGACATATTCAACATTATACCCGCTGACATAAACCCTACCTCACTCCTTGAAGATCTTAATAAACTTGATTCCAACTTAAAATTCACTAATGAAACCGAAAATAATAACTATTTACCTTTTTTAGACGTTTTCATAACTAAAAAACCGGACAACACCTTTGAAACTACTGTCTACAGAAAACCCACATCCAGTAATGAAATTATCAATAATGAATGCAATACTCCCATCGCGTACAAACTAGCCGCCATCCGTTCTTACATTGACCGTGTCATCCTAATTTGCTCAAATCAAACTCTCCTAAAAAACGAAATTAATCACATAAAAGATATCGCTAGTAAGGCAAACTACAGCAAAAATCTCGTACAGAAAATTTATAAAAAACGCCTAAAAAATATTAACATAATTCCTAATGCTCAAAAAACCAAAATGAAATTTACCACCGCTATTCCGTTCTGCAATGGGGCCGCTAATAAAATCAAATACGATGCAACTAAACACAATATTAATATCCCAATCAAACCAAATAAAAATATATTCCAACATCTCCGAAATGAAAAAGATACTATTCCTCCTAAAGACACCTCCGGCATTTATAAAATAGATTTTAATTTTGAAGATCAAACTCAAGCAAGCTATATAGGTATGACCAAGAGAACCATTAAAGAACGCGAGAAAGAACATCTATCCGACCTTAAACTTAATAAATTTTCAACCGCTCTATCTACCACCCATAACAATAACCCGATTAACCTAAATACCATTAAAACTAAAAAAAAAAGCCCATTACAACAATCATAAATATGCCTTGAAACGCGAAGCCATTGAGATTCTAACCACTCCTTCCTCCATTAACGACCGCGAACACAGTTTAATACCCGAAGATTGGCAACAGATCCTGAAAACCAAGAAATGAAATGAAGAGTAAACGTCAGCGGAGGAGTTTTGTTTGTTTTGAAGCACCGGCAATGCAAGTTTCGTCATTTGCAACGCTGAAGAGGGCTGTGATGACAGCTGAAATATATCCGTTGCTCATTGAGGATTAATTTAAGGTATTGAATATTTTTTTAAATGTTATTAGAACTATTTTGGTTACTTCAAAAACATTATATAATAATAATAATAATAAATAGTATACCTAATTAACTATTTGCATCATAGATTTAAAATCTGTTCATTGTGGTTGTAGTTTAAAATTATACACATTTTATCAAAAAATAGATGTGTGCAATTTGTTTCAGAATTAGTGTTGAATTTTGAGATCATTATGTAATAGTTTATATACAGGCATATATATTTAAAATATTTCTTCGCCTAATGAATTTTTCAAGTGAAAGTTTCAATATGTCAAACTTTATGCGTATTAAAATGTCAAAAAATGTTGAAAAAAATTTTTCATATACTCTCATGTTCAAAATTAAAGCCACAACTTGTTTTCTCTTTCCTTCTTTATAGTGTAATTTTAATTAATTGAATGCATGAACATAACATTTGGATGACATGTTTTTTTATCATACCGTTAACCCTTTCAGTCGCAGTGTTCCCGCTGATGGAACACCTAATTTTAATTCTCAAGTGCAAAACTCATCCCGGAAATTTTTTAGCAAAAATTTACATTTATAACATAGCAGAAAAAGCCCTTTTTTTAACGTGAAAATTTAAAATTTCTTGTATTTTAATTATGTTCGTAAATTCTGGTGGCAGTGTAATTTAAATGATCCGAATTACCTTGTACCTTAAAGGGTTAAAATACTGCGGAATAAATTGAAATGTTGGGATCTATGCAACTTTTACGAATTTTTTGTTGTCGATGATGTTTACTTATAAAGTGGTTTATTTATTAAATTAAATATTATTTGAATTTAATAAAGTTTACTTACAGATGTTTCAAACCGAAAATTTCTCGAAAAGGAACAATGGTAATTTTTTATTTTTTAAATATTTATGATCAGCTATGTGTCTAAAAGCCATTTTTAAAATTAGTTTAGTAATTTTTAAAATAAATTAAATAGTGAACGTTAAAGGGTAAATCGAATTTTACAGAGCTTTAAAATAAACAGAATTCATACCGGTATTCGTTTAAGAAATTTCTCTACCTATAATATCGTTGATTTAAGAAGTAGAAAATGTTGTTACATTGATAGTGTATGAGTTCTGCTCGCGTGTTCCATCCCTGCATGAACAACATTTTTTAAACTGATGCTACTTCATCTACTTCCTTTTTTTCTCAAAAATAAACTTTTGACCAAATGGAAAATGTAAAAAAAAAAAAAATTAAAAAAATTAGAAAAGAACACTATTTGGGAAGTTGTGATAAAGATACATGACAGGTAGGTGAAGATACATAGGTCTCCAAATGTTAAATCAAAATTCGGTTTTCCTTCCTGTATTCTTCTTTCTTTTTCTTCCTTTTCTTTCTTCTTCCTCTTTTGCAAGGAACCTTTTTTAAAAATATACAAACGAACATGAAAATTGTATGAGATATACTTTATACAATTATTCACTGACAGTTTTATTATTTTGACAGTATTTATAGTTCACAAATTAATAATAATAATAATAATATATATATATATATATATATATATATATATATATATTTTTTTTTTTTTTTTTTTTTTTTTTTTTTCAAAAATGCCGTTATGGAAGAAAAGAAAAATTTATACAGGGTGAGAATCCGACTTTAATTTAACGTTTTCAGGAATGCATATCTTTGCCAATCTGTAAGGCATACTTAACGCCGTTTATCATTTAGTTTTCATTTCTAAAATACTTTTTTTTTTTTCCATTTCTTTCAAAGTTTACTTTTGAGAAAATTTCTATTAGTATATGATTAACAATCACTGCTTATGTTAAAGTTCTAGAAAATGCGATTATTGGTTTGATAAGAAAATATGCCATCGAAATCTTATGTTGATACGTTCATTTGTTTAAAAGTTAAGTGCAAAACAAAGAAACGAGAGAACAAGCTGTGACTTTAATTTTGGACATGAGTGCAATATGCTAAATTAATCTATAAAAAATAACATAATGTATTTAATAATTCAATTTGAATTTTTACAACTCTATAAAAAAGTAATTCAAAATTGAAACTGTGAGGTTGAAAATTGAAACTAGGGAAGTCTCCTCACAATACAACAACATGAACAAAAAATCCAAATAATAACTTTTGCTAAATTATCCATGAAAAAAATTGTCTTCTTTTCTTTTTTATGCGTTTCCATTCTTATTTTGTTGTTATGATTTAGAACAGTTGTAATAAAATCAAATTTTTTTTTTTTTTTTTTTTTCACGCAAAATGTCCTTATAGAATTGCTGTAATTACGCATATGCGTAGGACAGATTGTTTTGTTAACAATGGTAATGGTACTTAAACAACATTGTTTTAACCATTGTTGTAATTTTTTTTTATATATATATAAATATTGCAATATTGGTAGTGAATATATTAACCTAATGATTAATGAATCAGAAAAATGAAAGAATTTTTAGAATAACTGAAGAGTTTTAATTAAGTTATTGCGTTAAAAAATCAGAAAAATCAAGTCAAGAAAAATCAAGCGATATGTTGCGAAACCTAGGATCTACGACGTCACTTCTTTAAATACTACTTTTTTAAATAGTGAAACTTAGTAATAGTGAAACTTATTTTCGATTGAATAATACTAAGATTACATCTATAGTGGTATTTCAAAAAGTGATTGCACTGAACCTTACAAAAAATCGCACGTTTATTTATATTATATTATATATGTATATATCAATAAATAATTACTCTGTGAATTTTATCGTTAATGAAAATGCTCAGATGTTAATTCTTTATCGATTAATCATTGTTTGCGATGCTTTTATTTCATTAACTTGTTGGCATCTTCCTATTCTCCTGTTTGTGCAAAAGTTTTACATGTGGCTACTCTGATTTTTTCTAGTTTTTTCTCTGGATTCCTTGATGAATTGATTTAATAAATCATTTAATTTATCATAGAAAATAGTTTTGCTGCCTCGATCGGGGCTGAAACAATATAAATTGCTATGATTAGCTTTATTTTTATACGAAATCTATGCAAATCTCTCAGCTTTATGAAGTACATGCCCCCTGAAGCGTTTATACTTCAATTTTTAAGCATTTTTAACCAATTATTATTTCTGTGATCCTTTATTTACTTTCTCCGTCATTAAGTTTAATGGTCCTTCTTTATTATTATTATTATTCATGTCGACGTAAGTAATTTAAACTGTTTTTGCCTCTTATTGGTTCTTAATCTGTATCGCAACATTTTTGTGTCAGTCTTACCTATATGTTACAATCAGTTCTATTTTTATTGTGTTGGTATTGTTTTGTATCTATTAATTGCAAAATATTAAGGTTAAATTTTATTAAGATAACTATCATTTATATATATATATAAATTTATGAAAAGGTAAAAAATATATGAAAATGATAATTCTATTATGAAAATGCGTTAGTTTATTTTCGTAATTGTTTATTCTGATCATTTCTTTACTCGTAATCGAAATGAAAAAGCTGATTATGTCAAAATTTGCGCGTAGTTAACGTAAAAGTATAAAAACGTACTTAATAAAACAAAATTAGTAGTAGTAAATAATTCTCATAAAAAAAAAAGAAATGTCAGAGGTAAATCGCAGTATTATTTATTTTCAATGGCGCAGCCACTAGTGAGTTAGCATTGACCGTATGTTCGCCTAGCAAGTGGCCATTTTTGAAGGAGCATAAAATGGGTGGCCATCTCTACCCCTAACAGAGACAACACATCCATACCCTGGCTGAGATTTCAACCTCAGATGAAGCTAAAAACTACACGATAAATGAATTTCTGAAACATAAAATTATTGAAATTTTTGGAAATATATGTTTTCTATTATTACTATTATTATTGACTTTCTTTTTGTTATTTGCTTTGAGATTTTGAAAAAGCGAGTTTTGGAGAGGCTGGATGAGAGCTCTAATACTCTGTTTAATCGACAAAATTTGGACCTTTTTCTAAAATTGAGGGTAAGGTTACTCAAGGTTTCGACATTAATTTTTTGTAGAGAAAACTCTCTCTCATCTTATACAATCGAACCTCGTTAACGTGAAAACACACTTAACGTGAAATACTTTTAACATGAATTGTTTCCACAATCCCCGTCAGAGTGAAGTTTAATTTCAAAGTTACTGATAGCACGAATTACTGATAATATGAAAATTTTTTCATTCCCCTTAAGAATCACGTTAACGACGTTCGACTGTATTTTGAATTATGTGATACATTTCAACTCTGTTAGTATGTATGATATATCTTTCTAGTACTCTGATGTTGTCAGAATATTAACACCAATTTTATGGAATCAAGTTTTTTAGAGTTTTTCGACTGTCACAGAAGTGAAAAATTACACTTACTTATTAAAAAATATGTCTGTCACAATAAAAAAAAAAAAAAAAGGTGACAGCTATAGTAATAAACAATAAGAAAAAAGGTAAAAGAAATAGAAACATAAATCTGCAATGGTCGTTTTGATAACCGTTATGTCTTTTATCATAATAATAGAATAATTCTCGAATATTATCTTGAAGTACATTTCTTTCAATTACAATACATTATTAATTGTATACTTCCTCCATCCGATAATAATAATAATAATAATTATAGTAATAATAATAAAGGATAGAGATAGAGAAAATATAACTATCATTTCATTAGATTTTAAGACACGCTTTGTTTGCTTTTTAGACAGTACTTAAAATTTAGAATACCAAAAAATTGATAAAGGAAGAAGAAAGAAGTGACTCGATTTTCCAAATGGAAAAAAAAAAGTGTCTAAAGGGTTATTTATTACAGTATTAGTTTACATTTTACAAAAGTATTTTTTTAAACTAAAAAGATTCGTTATTAACTTATTCATTTACAAAAAAATATTTTTTTTTCGTTATTTTAAGTCGTATAAAACTCGCAAGAATAAGTTAAAGAGGTATTATTTCTTAAAATTTGAAATTTAAAGAATTATATATTGTATTACTAGAAATAAATATTTTTTAATTTATAAATAAAATATTTTTCAAATCGTCCATAGAAGAAATGTTTTCCAAAGAACAAAGACTATGTCTGTTAAATGGCAAGATCTATTTCTTTGTCACAACACATTATTCTAACTTTATTAACAAGTTATAAAGATAGTACACAATCCATTTATTCAATTACCAGAAGAAATTTGTTGTTTTAACATAATATTGGTTTAATGATTATGCTAAATGAAGGAGAAATGAATAGCTTTTTTCTCTCTTTCCAATTTTGATATCAAAAATGTTTGTAAAAATATTTTTTGTTACGATTATTCTTTTATTTATTTATTTATTTATTTATTTATTTATTGTGATATTTCTTATGCTTGTAACTATGTAATACATATTTTTTGTCAAGTTATTGTAATAATTGAAAACAAAATTAATTTTTCCAATACAAGTACTATAAAAATATCTGGAGCCACACTTACGTTATTACTAAATTTATCGCTATAGTTACTTAATTTACTACATGCTGTATACCACTGTTAAAAAAGCTGAAGTAAAATTACGGGCAAAGTCCGGCAGCATAGATTCCAGATATAGCCCGTAAAAAATGTTTAGACGATGAATGATGTATCACCAGTAATTTTACGTTGCGATGAAACATACAGCTAACCTGTAAAAAAAGTAGTATTGACCGTAAAATTAAAAGCTAAAGTTTGAGTTTCTCGAATACTTTTAATATTGAATATTTTTGACGTTCAAATTATGCATAAAAATCATTTTCTTTTAAGACTATTTTAAAATCTAAATTTGCAGTTTTTGACAAAATTAAGTCAGTCAATTGTCATATCGGAAAAACAAAAGCCTTTATATATATAAAGAGTAGATACTGATTTTTGAGAAAGAAAATCTAATATATTTTTCGAAACCTTTTTATTCGTAAACACTAGAACTAAAGAGGTAGTCTTATTTCAAAGTTCTCATTAGAGGAAAATAATTTGTGAGAATTTCTCACACTTCTTCAAAACCAAAATGAAACTTTTGAAAACTATGTGAGATCTCTATAAATTAATCGAGATCCCAAATAAACTTTGAATAATAATAATAAATCTTTTACATGGACACATAGAATTTGTATCTCCAAATAAAACGATTTTTTTCATGCTTTTCGATCTTTATGGTTTCTGTAGTGGGGGCAAAGCAAAAATAACTAGAGCCTAATTCTTACTCATCCAAACAGGTTTTCCTTTTAGGACCGATTTCAAACCTTGTTTATGAAGTGTTTGGTGCATTTGCAATTTTTAGAATAGCAAAATATTTTTATTTTTTATTTTTTTATTTTTTATTTTTAGCTGTATTTTATTGAATGGAGGAAGGACTGCAGTATTTCGAGAGCAGGACCTGTTATATATGATGTGCATGCACATATCTGATGGTCATATTGAGATAAAACTGTTCTTTTTAAACGGTGACGATCATACATAACAATCATCAGACTTATCTTAAAATGGCTAATTACATATTCATCTCATATTGAAATAAACTTTATTTTAGCATGTTGTAAAAATTGCATTATGGAAACAACATTAAAATTTTCAGTTTTCTAAGCCTTAACTAAAGGGTTAAGAGCAATTAGAATGCTCTGTGTTAAAAAAAAATAAAATAAAAATAAAAATAATTCATTTAGTGGATAAAACAACTATTAAGTTGTAGTTTGTGTTTTACAAATCTGGTTTCAAATGAAGAAACCATTTTAGCTTTCTTTTTTAATGTTTCCGTGTCAATACACAAAGAAAATCAATTTCATCAATATCAGTTATTCAGTTTCAGCCAGATGAAGATTCTTTGAATTAAATTAAGAAAAAAATAGCTTATTAAAACCAATTAATATTTCTATGCGTCATGCGTACATAACTGAACACATTCAATCAGTATAAATAAAAATCATAGTTTCAGTTTGAAAATGGAAGCGTTTTCTTATGATTTCACTGAAATGATAGCATTCTCGTAAAAATTCCAAAATTACACTTTCAAAACATCAATTTACGGGTTATGACCGTTTTGCTAGCTAAACGGTCATTTTCCGTAAAATTATACGGTCAATTCCTAAATTATGCTTTCAAAATACAAATTTACGGATTATGACCGTTTAGGTAGCAAAACGGTCATTACTCCTAAAATTATACTGTCAAATACTATGATTTTACATTTTTTTTTTTTTTTTTTTCAGTGCAGTTGGGTTTTAAAATATTTAAAATGCAGTTTACTTCTTACTGTAGTTAGGTTTTCAGATATTTAAAATGCAGTTTACTACTTACTGTAGTTGAGTATTAAAATATTAAAAATGCAAGGAAAATTCTTGCGAACGTATGAGAAAAAAAAAATCATTAATTTATTTTCTTTTAAGGGAAATAATGTTGTTTTCAGGATATTGAAATTCAGTTTTTATGACTGCCATTCCAGTTGATTATCCAAGTAACAATTAAATTATTGGTTAAAAAAGACGCCATTATTATCAATCAATGTATATTCAAACATAACAAATTTAAAAGATTGAAACAATTTATGAATTTAATGTCATATTTGGAAAAAAAAAAAAAAAAAAAAAAAATTTCTCATCAATGCAAATCACAAAATTATTCTAGACTCAATATGTTTCTTTAGTATTACATATGTTTGATTTAACAACACTTCCTATAATATTTTTCTGAAATGAGCCGGAAATGAAGGAAAATCGGACGATAACATTCAATTAACTCATCCTATGTATATTACAGAAAGATGTAGGTTGATTTGATGTAATTAGGCGATTTTTTGTGACGTAAAACCTAAATTTGGAGGCAATATTAAAGGAAGTCTTCAACGTAAGGATTGATTAAGATGTATTCCATGAAGATTCTTAAAGTTATTGATATGTTTTTATGTGAGATAAACTTTTATTAAGTAGTCCTTTTGCTTTTTATAAAAATATTTATTTATATACATATGCATGCATATATATATATATGTGTGTGTGTGTGTGTGTGTGTTAATGCTATGCTACAGTTTATGCTGTGAATCTGATAAAACTTAATATATTCAGCAACTTTTGTCAAAAAATGTGACGTCATCACTTTATGATGTCATATATCCAATACATTTTCATTTATTTTACGGAAATTTAATGTTTCATAGATTTAAAGCATTACAAAGTAAGTACTTTTTGTATTAGATTATATTACATTTGCATTAAGATATATTTACTCTACGTATAGACGTGTTACTTTGCATAAATAAAAAGAAATTTTATTAGAATATTTGATTAATTGATATCAGTACTGAAATAAATATAATTTTTGCAACGTTTGCAACAATTGTTCACTAGTCTTTATTCCAAATTTCGCTAGTTTTTGTTGACAGGTTTTGTTTGAGGGTCATTTTACTTTTTAAATCTGCCATTTATCTGAAAAAGAAGACACGATGGTAAATACGTTCTAACAATTCCTTAACTATACATTATGTGTCGTATGTATACCAAATTTGGAGGCAATCTCCTCTGTAGCTACATTACAGTGTTTATAAAGGAAGCGTATTTTTAACCAATCTTTATAAGCATAAAGGATGTTTATTTTCCTTTTTTAATAAAATATTAGCTCCGCTTGCATAAATAAGCATCTAAAAAAAATGCTTTAGGCTAATTATACACAAAAAATAACGGAAATTCTTATAAGTTAAAGAAAATGTGAAATATTTAATAACTTTTCACTAATGAAAGAAACAAAATTTATACTTCTCCCGCTTTCAGCTTTACATATTATATCTATCGGAATGTACTTCAGTACATTTAAATTCCAATACATAAAACTGGAATATATCGTTACCGTCTGAAGGAAAAGTATTTGTCTAAATATCATGTTGTTAAAAAAAAAAAAAAAAAAAAAAAAAAAAAAAAAAATGCCGCTATTACTTTTAAAATTAAAAACTCAATCTGCGTAGAACCAATATGTTGCGAAATTTATATAAAAGCAAATCTTTGTACAAAGCTAATTTTGCAAGTCTCGAAGAATCAACCATTAAATCAAACAATAAAAGTACTTCTTTTATTTACAAGTGAAATTTCCTAGTAAACAAAACTGATATCTCGATACAGAAGAATTAAAAAGATTTATCGTAATTTCTCATTTATTTTGTTTACATGTTGAAGCTAATGCTACATTAAAGCAGAACAAATGCCCTTCGATAATTGAATAAAAGTCTTTTGTGGTCTCAATGATACTATAAATTTATACATGTTGAAACCAGGGAAAGAACCTGGTAATGAAAAAGTAGAAATTCTTTTTTATAAGATAAATATTCTTTATTATTCAAAAGGTATTTTGATAGACATATATAAATTAAATAAATTTGATTTTTAAATTTCTTCTATACCCAATAAAAAAAGTATTGGAATCGTAATAATATTCGACTTCCGGTTTTCGATGGATTTACAAGTTTTGAGAGGTTCAGAACACGATTTGACCATTTTTAGAAAATCTCTGTCTTTTCGTCTGCCTGTCTGTGTGTGTGTGAAAAAAGTTTTGTGGCGACCGTGTCTCAGAAACTACTACTACACAGAAATGGATATAAATTTATATGCACATGCACCTTGACACATATTAGTGTCTGTCAGCATTTGGTACCAATCAATCAAAAGGTAGCGCTGCTATACAGCAATATCCGCAGTTTAAAGGAAGGCTATATATCAGGTTCTATCGCGTATAATCGAACAAAATATGATAAATGAATAGGCCATTAGGATACATTATGCTGATTAAATTGGTTGCATATCCGCCGATAGGTGACTCTACTATACTAGAATTATCCCCGAGAACGGGAAAGGCATCATCTCTATGGTAAAAATTATTTTACGTTGAACATTTTGTGTAATACCTCTCTGAGATGAAAAAATAACAAGTAATTTGTACTGCATAAATTTGTATACGAAAATATAGAAGAAAGTTTGTAATTTAAAGCTTGGAACAGACCAAGACGGAAAGCTCTGGTCAATGTAGGCTCTATTCAGTATCCTTTTGATGTGATATTTGAGTTGATACGAGCATTGCATGCCGATTTTCTCCTCCGTCAAACCTCCTGCAGTGATAATAATTGGCATGGAAAACTTGGGTTTCTTGCGTAATGTTTTTCAAGGAGCAGCAATTAAAAATAATGTCCTTTATTGTAAACATGTCGATAACTTCAAGGGTGATTTTCCGATAATGGATAAGTTGCGACCATTTTACGCGTTGCAGTTTATTCTAATGTATGCAGTCCTTTAAATTGTTTTTACTTATACAACAGTTTCCGTTATCTTATCCCTTAATCTTTTATCTGTCTTTATGGTATTGAATTTCAGGGTAAGAGAATATCGTGTGAGTACCACATTAGCTTATTTATTTTCTTCTTTATTCAATTGAAGAAAGTATTGGATTCCTAAGAAATTTTGACTTCGGGTTTTCGCTGGATTTACACGTTTTGAGGAGTTTCAAAATATTTCTGTCTGTAACGAAAATTTTAGTGACTGTATCTCTGGAACTATTGCACAGAATTGTATATAAATTTACATGCTCAAGAACCGTAACAAAAATTAGTTATGTCAACTTTTGTTACTAACTTCTCAACAGATGGCGCTGCTATACAGCAATTTCCCCAATTTCATTAATAGCTAGATCTCAAAAACTACTGCACGAAATTGCATATAAATTTACAGGCAGATGCATCTTCACATAAGTTAGTGCTTACCAGCTTCTGGTACCAATTGCTTAAAAAGTACGCTGATATACAGCGTTTTCCGAAGTTTTAGGAAGGCTATATCTCAGGATCTACTGAACGGAATTACATATAAGTTAATATACGAATGCACCTTGACATAAGTTAGTTCCTATCAACTTTTGGTACTAATCTCCCAAATGGTGGTGCTGCTATACATTGATATTCGCAGTTTGAGGGAAGGCTGTATCTTAAGTTCTATTGCGTATAATCGAACAAAACATGATACATAAAAAGGCCATAATTATGCTAATTAAATTTGGAGTTTATCCGCTGATAGGTGGCGCTGCTACACTGTAATTTTTTACAAGATCAGGAAGGATACGAAAAAATTCCATTCCGTTGGACATTTAGAGTAATATCTTTCTGAGATGAAAATCGTCTACATTTATAATGAATGAAGAATTCAGAATTTTTTTTTTTTTTTTTTTTTTTTTTGCGTGAATTTGTATAGGAAAATACAGAAGAAAGTTTTGTGATAGCCACAACAAACTGGTTAATTTTGAAAATGTATTGATAAGAACTTTTGAAGACATGAAAACTTAAATTCAGGGTTCTCAGCAGTCTCTATTTATTTTTATTTTTTTCTTCTTTATTTTTTTCTTCTTTTTCGTAATCCTTCCCAACAAACACAGACCAATCGGTAGACAGTTGGTCCATTACCGGCTTGCCGTTTTAGGCATTGACGTACAGATGCCGCTTGCCGAATAGGGTACGTAACTTTTGTGGGCCTTTGGGCGACAGTCGCCCGATTATGTGGTCCACAATCGGTCCGTTGCCGGCAAAACTGACAACGCAGCCGGCGCGAAACCGCACCGACATCTAACCGTTTCCTAATCAAACATATACCGTTAATGGACTGATGCCAGTCCATTTCTATTTGCAGCAAAAGAAAGTTTCCTGCCCGACTGATCAGTGCTGCCATCCAGTGAAGAAATCATGAACTTTTATGCTACAATTTCCGTTTAACTTACCCGAGAAGAAGACAAAACCTGCAAATCTTCCAACCAGTGGTTTCTCTTTGTAATTTGCATGCGTTTAACCATTCGACCATCGGCGCTTGTAACTTTGTTTCTTGATAAAGGATAATTTCGCTATTTATTATTTTAGATAGCTATTGTATACTTTTATGAGATGTTACAATAAAATTAAAACTTTAAAAGTCAACATAATCAAAAGAAATATAATTAAATTAGTTTTAAGTTGTGGTTTAGATCAAATAATTTTTTTAATAAAATTAGAATATCAAATAGTTACATAAACAATATATTTTTTTAAATATATTACATATTGTTTAAGGAATATGTTTTGAGTCCAGTGAAATTATTGAACTACCTGTTAATAAAATTTTATTTTGAGATTAATACTTTAGTAGATTTTAATAATTTATTATGTATTATCCCTTGTAGAAACAACTGACAGTGAAACTAAAAATATATTTAAGTTATTAAGAACAAAAATTTTATGGTTAATTCAGGGACGGAGATTACAAATTTCTTTAATTGCTTCGAATTAAGATTGTCAATAAAAGAAAAAAAAATATGCATGGTTTCTTATGGAGAAAAAATGATTTAATTAAAAATCGTATGGAAACTTCAATTTTCAAAAAAGATAAATGAAAAAAAAAAAAAAAAAACTCTATTAAATTTATAATTTATATAAATGTAAATAATTTTTATTGTTATTTTGGGGTCTTTTTTTTTATTATTTATTGAGATTATTTACGTTTACACCTTTTGAGGTTCCCGAAAAACAGTTACAAATATTAGCAGGAAGTTCAAATTCGGTATTCTAAATAAAGTTATTCCATAGCCGTTGAAGTTTGCACGTTTTGGACTCCTACTTTTATTACACTAACAAAATTGAAATCGGCAGTGATTGTCTCCCGAAACAGTGTTCTATACAATTTTCCAAGCAAATATCTTAACAGTTCCAGTTTTCAAGTTGCCTCCGAGTTACCCCAGGAAAGCTCCAGCTAAAACTCCACAATTTTTAGATCCAGACTGTTTTTTTATTATCAAGCTTAACCGTAACTGTCCCCTGTTTTTTTTTTTTTTTTTTTTTTTTTTCTTTTGTAATATATAATGAACATAATACTGCACTTTTTTAAGTAACTATGTTTTATTAAAAAAATTTCCTGATGATGCCCTGACAGGCAAGGCGAAAATCTTTGAAATGATGTGTTTAATTTTAACTGGTTTTAATTAAATATATATATATATATATATATATATATATATATATTCTATATTTTAAATTTAGTGTCATTATATAACAAATAAGTTTTTTAACTATGATACACGCGCTCATTGAATACCTCTGCATAAGATGTGATATCCTATACAAATGAGTAATAATGTATAATATTTTATGTTCCTCAACATCTGTATCATAACTTACTATTTCCAAATTTGTTTTAAATAAGGAAAAAGTGCGAATTCTTTATATTAATTCTCCATCATACTATAGGTATGATGAATATACGTAATCGTAAAAATTTTCGACGTCAGTTTTTGAGTATGCACTCTATAAAACTACAAGTAAAATTGATAAATAAATTAAAAAAAAAAAAAAAATAAATAAAATTTTACAATTGTTATTTCATAAATTTTTGTAACTTATCTTTAGGTTTAAATTTTGATAATTCTAACAAAAATCAACAGTTGTAAAATGATTTTTTAAGCATCTACTATTTTTTCGTGTGTCTGAAACTTTCTTATTATGCTCAAATTGCATCAAAACCGAAAGTGTCTGAAAGCCCTGAAGAGTTTTTTTAACAACTTCAATAAAAACAAGAGGAAAACATAAAATTTATTTTTTCTTTTCGTATTTCCAGCAAATTCATTAAAAATGGGCTCGAAGATATAAAACTAAAATAGACAAATAAAAAAATATATATTATTTCTATAATGTATACTGCTCTTTATTTTATACCTTAAATATACGCAATTCCTTTAAACGCGGAAATATCCGGATCTAATCACTCAAAAGAATTTTAAAAATATATTACTTTTTCTTGTTAATTAGAAAATGTTTTACAAAAGTCTCTCTCTCTCTCTCTCTTTTTTTTTTTTTTTTTAAATTTGTGATAAAGGAAATATTCTGAAGGAAAGATTTAAATTTGTAGCATCTTCAAAAAAAAGTTTATATATATATATATATATATATATATATATATATATATTATATTCTTTACTTTTATGCATTTTTTTTATTCTTAAAATATATGTAAATACATTTTTTAGGAATTATAAGTAAAAATATTATTTCAGAAGTAATCAGTTAAAAAAATTTAATTTTAAGAAACATCTAAATAAATTTATTTTTAGAGCTGATTTTTTTTTTTTTTTTTTTTTTTTTTTTTTTTTTTTTTGGTGATAGCTTGAACAGAAGAAAATGACTTGAAGAAATAGACAGAAGAAAAATAGAAAACCCAATTTCTTTATTCTGTTCGAATAAATATTATTTGACTGAGATGAGATGACTAAAATATAAAAGAAAAAAAAAATCTGATTTTATAGATAAATATATTTATCGTTTTTTATTTTATACTTAAAATAAATTCCACGTTTAAAATGGAAACGCATAAATAAAATTTTTTAACTGTTAATTTTTATTTATTTTATTTTATTTTTATTTATTTTTTAAATTCAATATTATTTTCCAACAATTTGAAAGTAATGTGTTCTGCAAGGTATTTTTTGCATATAAAACAAATGTTCTTTAGTTAAAGAAAAAAATCAAATAGCAACAACGCAGAAACAAAGTATGTTTAAATAATTGTTATTGTGTACGTTCGTTATAAGTGTAACTTAAAAACAAATAATTGCAAGCAATTTAGGTGTTGTGTTTAGAAATTCGTATAAAGTTGTTACACCAAAATTTGAGATGGATAAATTTAAAGGAGTGGTGTGGGTAAAAGTTGTCTGAATAACTTGAAATAGACATTTAAATTTAATAACAGCCTTCAATTCTATATAAATGTAGGTATTATATTCAAATATGGGTGGGGGGGTTGAGCCGGCGACAGCCCCCCTCAAACAAAATTGTCAAATAAAATAATTCCTATACCTAGTTTGAATTTGTTTCAACACAGATTTATGCACAGTATTTGTTATCTTACCCCTTTGTCTGTAATGTGTCTTTATAATATTGAAAGGCAAAATTTCATCGGCATAATTTAATAGTAAAGTTTCTGGAGATGCTTATGTAAAACTCCAAACAAATATTGTGGAATTTCAAAAAAGGTATGAGAGATAGAATGAAAAGATTTTCAATTCCTCTCAAAAGAAAAAAAAAAAGGTGTTAGGGGTTTTTATCACTATTTATTTAGAATTCACGAAAAATGTGCTACATTAGGCATTGACTGAATCAAAATAAAAATGTAAGCACAACCTCTTACAGTTTAACTTTTATTTTTAGAGGAAATGTAATTCTGTTTATTCTATCTCTCATAACTTTTTGAATTTGCTCGATATATCTTTGGAGCTTTAATATAAGTTTTGAATACTTTCTGGCTATTAACTTATGCAATTTAAATGATTTAAAAGCTTGCGCGTGGTAGTTAAAATTTATTTTATAAAAATGCTCATATTTTGTATTATGTTTAATATTTTATCATTTTGATTGCAGTACGGTGTCTAATGTAGTACGCAAAGTATCCTAAAAATGGTTTTGCATTTTTTTAAAGAAACCATTTTATCTCCTTGAATATAAGTGGTATCCTCATAGAAATTTATAAAGATAATTAGAAGAGGTCTCTTAAGCACATGTCATAGCAAAACGCACTTCAAGCATTGTTCTTTACAGGGTGATCCAAAACATTTTGATCTTTTAAATTTTTTACTGGTCCCCTTTTTCACATAAGGAAAAAGCTTTTGATGAACAATATCAGGTATAACATGAAATTTATACTTCAAAGTATCAAGACAATGCCTACAGAATTTTTCCAGATATTTAACAAAACGTTAAAATTCATAATTCTCCAAAAACGTATTGGTAGTTGGTGTATTTTGCAATAATGATTAATTTAAGTAGAGGTCAAAATTAAGACTCACAGAGGCTACAATTATGTGTTTATTTATAGAAATTTTAAAATCGTGCAACATCAGGTAATTTATAAATTTTGCAAGAAAAATCGTTAAAAAAAAAAAAAAAAAAAAAAAAAAAACTAAGGCGTAACTAACTACCAGTTTTAATTTAAAAATATTTTAATAAAAAAAAAAAAAGAAGGAAAAAAAAGAAGGAAAAAAAAAAGAAAAAGAAAAAAAAAATGTTTACAAACCGTTTCAGTCTGAAAAAAATTTAATACAAAAGGATGGAATATTGTTTTTTAATTTATTGTTTTGTTCAGGTCGCGCTATTTCTTTGCGACAGTGATTTTGCCACCACTATCAATTTTTGTCTACCACCTTGAATGATCGTGCGATCAATTTTGTTTCTATCTAAGTATATAAAGCAGAAAGTTTGTCATTGTATCTATCCGGATTATTAGATTTTATCAAAAATTGGTACACTTATTAATTAGGACAATATCTAGCTAAAGCTGTACTCATTAGTTCAGTCGGATAATTGTTTTAAAAAATATTAATAAGAATCCTATTGTAACTTAAAAATTTTTAAAAAGAAAAAAAAATGAGGGCAAAATAATAGAGAAATAAGTATATGTTTCTTTTTATGCTGAAAAAAAAAAAGTTAACGTCGAGATATATAGTATATATATATATTTAAACAATTAAAAGAAAGTGGTCAAAATATGTGCTAAAGAATTGGAATAGCTTTAATATAGAAACTCTTGGAGAAATTTTAATTTTCACGCGGAAGTAGATAGGACGTTTTACGCCACGAACTTTACTTACGCATTTGCGATAGCAATTTTAATTCATAGTCAAAATAACAACACATATATAGATGCCACCGAGGTGCACCTATGATAAAATCTTGAACATCATAATGCCAACTTATTGTTCAATCTTTAGCATTGTTAATAAATGCCTTTCTTCATACCAATTTTCTGTAAGCAGCATTTGTCTTCTTATTACACAACATTGCATGAAAATCAGCACCAATAACATTCCTGCAAATTCTATGTAAAATGACCTCGCCTGAATCTGAATATGATGCCCATTTTGCCCCAATGCCCGCCGTTTATTTGGGACGCAATGTATTTTCATCACTGTTAGGCAATTTTATGGCTAGGAATTAAATTTGGAGGAGGAGGGGGGGGGAGAATTACTTTAACAGTTAAATATCTTTGGAGGGCCTACAAAAGTAAAAAAAATACTAAATATGAACATTTGTAGCAAGGGGAAATTTCAAGGGTGGGGATTCGACAATGGAATTATAAATTACTATTATTATATTATATTGTAATTTATAAATTATATTTTTTGTTTTTAAATGTTTAAATCATCTTTTCAACCCTACAAGTAAAATTCATGGTCATAAAATTATCGAACAATAATAAAAAATGGGGAAGGGGCTGAATCCCGAGAAAACGGTGGGTGATTGCGCAAAATGAAGATCATATTCAGATTCAGGAGATCATCATTTTACATAAGAATCAGCAAAAATGGTATTAGGGCTCGACTGTTTTTTTTTTTTTTTTTTTTTTTTTTTTTCAGTGCGGTGTTATTTGTAAATGCATATTGAAAACAATTATTTTACAAAGAAATTAATGAAAAAAAGCGGCTCTAATAATGTTAAAAAAGGAATTAAAAAGTTGGCAGCTCTAGAACATTCTTTAAAAAATAGTAAGACTTTTTCGATTGCGATTGAATTTCATTCAAATAATCTATTTTTATCCAATGTCATCTTCTAATATTTCCTGTTTTCCACATATTCAAAATTCTGTTATAAAGCTTATTACTTCTGTTTTTTGCTTTCTCTCGTTTTAATTTTTTGTCGTGATTCTAAGTTCCCCCACTTCACCCCGAAGTTGATTCCCTTCGTTGAGTATTTTGTTTGAAATCTAGCAGGCTACGCACGCTTCGCTGGTCACTAAATTTAAATGAATTTCCAAAAGAATTGAATCACTATTTGTATTTTGTATCACATTTTGGGGATTGTAACACAATTAAAAATTCCTTTTAAAGTGAAAAAGTCAAAATAACATATTATAAATAAAATAAAATAAAATATTTCTTCCGTATTGCACTCGTTTTGCAACAATGTTATGTGAATGACTCTCAAGAATGAACGAACAATTGTTTACAAATTTAATGGAGTATGTATGGGAAATAATACGCTGTAATTTAAAAATTGCAGCTTTTAGAACTCCAAAACTGATATTTTTAAAAAAGTTATTCATTATTCTTTTATATTAGACTGTTTTTTGTGTAACATTAGACTCTTATTTTAAGATAAAAGGAATCGAATGATATCGCGTTGTGAAACTTTGCAACGTAATATCTTTAAATCTATTAACTTGATGTATATAGTGTCCGTAAAAAAATGAACAGTTTTTAGAGCTTTTTTTTTTTAAGTATAACATCTATGCAGTATCTTTTAAAAAAATTCATCAGATTTTAACAAAAAAAAAAAAAAAAAAAAAAAAAGCCGACTTTTATCGAAAGCAATTGAATGATATCCCATTGTGAAACTCTGCAACCTTATATCTTTAAATAGATTAACTTGACGTATATAGTGCCACTACAAAAAATGAGAAATTTTTAGAGCTCTTTTAAAAAGTATAACATCTATGCAGTATCTTTAAAAAATTCATCAGTTTTTACTAAAAAAATGTCCGACTTTCATTACCAAAGTAGTTAAATCAAGACCAATCAAAAATATGAGTGGTCCACCCGAATGTGTTCCGCCGACAATCTATTTGCTTTATTAATGTGGATAGTATAATGTATTTTTTCTTCTTTTTTTAAATTTTAAATTTACTATAGTAAACATAAAATTAAATTTTACAAAACTGCTTGGTTTGCACGTATGCGACTTTATTTCTCAATAAAGTTTTATATTTCCTAAATGCAGAAACAATTCTGAATTCATAAATCCTCTTTTCTTCGGAAAAAAAATCATTAAATAAAATATTATTTTTCCAATATAAAAAATGCAGAAGTTTCCGCTTGTTAAATTCCGATTGACATTTAAGATTAGATTAATGTCTTAAGAAGACTAGCGAAATTAAAATTCACATACCTTCGTCGTTTTTTGATTTTGTTATCTAAGACTAATTAATGGGAATCGAAGAATGAAACTATATTCGTTTCTTTTCAGATGAAATGTCTGTAGTAATTGCGTAAAACATCGTTTGATCAATAAACTGAAACACCGTAGAATGTCAGAATTGAGACTCAAAATCTTAAAAGTTATATTATGTGTCATTTTTAATAAAGATTATATCATTTACTTTCGAAAATTTATAGTAGTTTTCTTTTTAACTAATTGGATATAATAAAACGTTTTTTACGTTTTTACTTTCTTCTATATTCAATAGAAAAAAGTATTGGATTTCTAAAAATTTTCGACCTCGGGTTTTTGATGGATTTACACGTTTTGATAGATGTAGAACACGATTTAACCATTTTTAGAAAATGTCTGTCTATCAGTCTGTCTGTGTGCGTGTGTGTGACAAAATTTTGTGGCAACTATATCTCAGGAACTACTGCACAGAATTTCATACAAATTGGTACCTTGACATAAATTAGTGCCTATCAACTTTTGGTAAAAATTGTTTTACAGGTTGCGTTGCCATCCGGCTTTTTCTAAATTTTTAACATGGTGATATTGGACAAAATTTTGTGTAAATGTGCATAAAGAGAATTATTTTTTAGTAATCATTATGAAATTTGCAAGAATTGTTTACAATAGAGATAGTCAACTGGGAATTTTTTTTTGTATGTATAGGAGCCTCGCCACTCCTCGTGGGGGGGTATGTCCCCCCTCGAGGGGAGTAAATTTTCAAGATGGGTATCTTTCGAAAGGTCTCGTCAATACCTTTAGAACGAATGATTGAACTATGAATCTGTGACAATTAAAAACAAAGTTATCGATTTTTTTTTTTTTTTACTTTTAACGAAAAAAAAACTTTTTTTTTTTTACGAAATTTAACCAAACTTGGTATTTAGTTGGCCCCTGACATAAACTGGTGCTGATTAGATTTGGGGATCCATCGCTCAACAGGTGGTGCGGTGATCGTATTTTTTCTAAATTTTTAACATGGCAGTATACGACAAAATTTCGTACAAATGTACATAATGAGAGTTATTCTTAACCTGTGATTGTAAAATTAATATGAATTATTGATAATAATAGTAGTTAATTAGGAAAAAAAATTTCTGCATGTAGGGGCATCGCTTCTCCCCCCTGGGAGGAAGTACCCCCCCGGGGGGGGGGGTAAATTTTCAAGATGAATATCTTTCGAAAGGTCTCGTCAATACCTTTAAAACGAATGGTTGAACTATAAACATGTGATAATTAAAAACAAAGTTATCGATTTTTTTTTTTTTTTTTACTTCTAACAACAAAAAAAATCGTATTTTTTTTTTCTTTTAATATTTTTATTGAGTGAATTTGTATAAGAAAATATAGAAAAAATTCTTGTGGTGGCCACAACATACTAGTTTATTTGTTTACTTTGTTTTTAATTCCTCTGTTTTATTTTCGGACTTAATGTATTTATTTTTATTTATTTATTTATTTATTTATTTATTTTTTGTAACATTTTCTACCTAATTTAACAATCAGAGAAGAGAAGCACATAATTTTGTTTCATGTACTTTGGAAACATCCCCATATGCATGTATATATCAATAGTTTTAAAATTTTGAATACTTATCGTTACAGTGGAATTATTTTCGAGAAAAAGTATGTAACAGTGTGCATAGATCCAACTTCTTACGAGGAATCTTTCACTACTTTTTGGTGGAGAAATTCTTCATTAATTTATTGGGTTATTCAAGGCAGAACGTCCTTGTTAAATATAGTGGTGGAAGACTCCTTACTAAGAGTCCATTTTTAATAAACATTTAATCCGAAATTATTGTGTTTATTTTCAATAATCGCTGTTAACGTTTCATACATACAGGGTGTATCGGTACCACATTTCAGAACTTCTAGGAGAAATAACGTACATACCGACGACTCGAAAATATATAGCAATGCAGGGTTCCAAATGCGTATGTGGTGATGTACTCCACACATAACTCGTCATATCTCAAAATAATAATAATAATAATAAATATGATTTTTTTCTTTAAGACATAGCAAACACAGATGCGCAAAAACTAATTTCTGGAATTTTAGAAATTCGATCCCCACAAGGGGGGGGGGGGGGAGAGAGAGGAAAAACATGATTTCACAGAGGCAAAACGTGATTTCAAAAAAACATTTATACCCTAAAGAAAAAAGTAGATATGCATAAAATGTTTGCTTTAAAATATAACCAAAACGAATAGCTAAAAAACAATTCCTGGAATTTTAGAAATTCGCCCCCATGAGGCGAGAAAGGAAATAAAACACGATTTCACATGAGCAAGATTTGATTTCACATAATTCTTCATATCTCAAAAAAAAAAAAAAAAAAAAAAAAAAAAAAGATGAAGAAGAAAAGAAAAGAAAACAGATGTTTTTAAGGTTTTTGATTTAGAATACAGCAAACACAATTACCTAAAAACATATTTTTGTAATTTTAGAAATTCAGTCCCATTAAAAGATGGAGGGCCGAAACTGGATTTTACAGGGGCACAACGGTATTTCACATAAACCTTCATATCTCAAAAAAAAAAAAAAAAAAGATGAAGAAGAAAAGAAAAGGAAACAGATGTTTTTAAGGTTTTTGATTTAGAATACAGCAAACACAATTACCTAAAAACATATTTCTGTAATTTTAGAAATTCAGTCCCATTAAAAGATGGAGGGCCGAAACTGGATTTTACAGGGGCACAACGGTATTTCACATAAACCTTCATATCTCAAAAAAAAAAAAAAAGAAAAGAAAATAGATATCTATAAAAGGTTTACTTTAAAATGTAACTAACACAAGTATCTAAAAACTTGTTTCTGGAATTTCAGGTGAAGGGGCAAAACATGATTTCACACAAACCTTCAAATCTCAAAGAAAAGAAACAGATATTCATAAGATTTTTGGTTTAAAATATAGTAAACAAAAATATTCAAAAAACAATTTTTGTAATTTTAGCATTTCGGTCCTCAAGAAGGGGGAGGTAAGGGGTAAAACGGGGTTTCGCATACTCCTTCATATCTCAAACAAAAACCAGATATATTTAAGATTTTTGCTTTACAATATAGCAAACATAAACATCTAAAAACAAATTTTTGGAATTTGAGAAATTCAGCCCCCAAAGTGGGTTGGGAGAAGGCGGGGGGGGGGGGGGGAGGGGGGGTGATTTATAAAGTGGTGAATTCGAGGTCCTTCTTTTTGTGATTAAATTTGACCTAGGGAACCCTTGAAAGTTGAAATCTCGATTATTGGTGTGTGGATTGATTATATGCATTAAAAATCAACAGAGACGATATTTTGAAAAAATTCCCATTTATCCTTCTACAGGATAATAATGCTGTTTTAAACGCAAATTTGTTCCAAATTATCTCAGGGCGACAATTAATTTAGTAATTGTGTGTGCTATATATATTCAACACGCATTATAAAGGAATTTCGCGAAATGTTTTCCTTTGCGCCGCTTTGGGGTCAGGGGTCAAAAAACAAGTTTTTCAGTGTAATCCTTTTATAAATTATCTCAGAAAGGCGATATTTTGATGTATGTGTTGGTTATGTGTTTCTAAGATATTCTACAATGGGATTTTGCGAAATATTCCGGTTTTTCTCTTTTAATGAGGGAAAGGGGGGGGGGCAAAAAAACATATATCCAAACATAATTCTGTTCCAAATTATTTCAGGAAAGCGATATTGTAGGCGTGTGCTATGTGTGCCCAACACGCACTATAAAGGGATTTTGCGAAACGAATCATTGAATACATATTTCGTGACTGTCATCTAAAAATTAAATTGTATCTCTTGTAAAAATAGTTCATGTCATCCTTATAAATTCTAGTTCACTTTATTTGCGAGTTTTAAAACTCCTGTTAGAATTTTGCAGCGTTTTACCATATTATCATGGCCAAATAAATTTAAAAATCTCTGTAAATAAATGCGAACACAAGAGGCGAGTCTTAGTAACTATAATTTTGTTTTATAACCCGATTCTAGGAAATAAACGAGAATTTCTCGCTATGTAAAGGAATGGTAATATTGCTTCACCATCTAGAAAATTATAGTCTAGCAATTATCGACCATTTTGTCTATCCAGGTTATTCGTTTACTTTATACGCTTAGCATGCAAATCTATATTTCTAGCTTAGGGATTCAGAAAATGACTACTTATTATTTCTACGCGGAAGCGGTTTTTATCTCAGAGTAAAAATTCTAAACAATTTCATTTTAATAAAGTAAGTTTTTTATCTATCTATCTATTGACATGATAATAAATTTACTTTGAATTTAAATGCATATAATATATTTGAAAATAACAAAAAAATCGTAAATGGATATGATTTATTCAAGAAAGCGTACTTTAATTTAACGACATTGTTTCCTTAAATATATTTAAGATAAGCATAAAAATAAATTTAAACTAAAACATACCTCATCCAAATATTACAAATATTTACCTATCCCAAAAAGTTTGTCAACTAAATAACATTTGAAAAGTCGAAAAGCTTTATGAAACGTTACATTTCTAAAAGTATTATTGAAAGAGAAAAATACTTTCAATCAAGATTCACAAACTTGAAATCGTAAACATAGTTAAATTGAGACAAGAAGAGCTTAAAGGAAATGCCAAATACTTATCTAAAAGTACTCTAAACATAAGACTCTGTATTATTTTTACGATTTGAAAGTTTAATTTTATTCTTATTAAATGCAAAGACTTGCATGATTACTCACGGGGAATTTATTCGCTTCATATTTCTTAGTCAGACTTCTAGTGCTATGAGTTACTTTCTCCGGATTACATAGAAGATAAATATATTTACTTGTAAATGAAGATTTTATTGAAACTATTTGTCATAGATTGACAATTCTCCAGTTCCACATCATATGTTTGTTTTCTCATAAATTTGTTTAATATTCATGTTAAGAATAATGATTTTGGCCGATAGCCTAGAACAGTTGTAGACTGAAATACCTCACCCAGTAAGCTACTCCCAGGGTTCTCACAAAGGGGAATTTGGATAAATAAATAGAGGTCTTCCCAGTATGTTTACATTCTTCCTTGTTAAGCATAGTATAACTTATAATAGAACAGTGTAACTTAAATAAATTATATAGGTTTCAGTTAGAATGCTAAAATCGATAAAGACTTTTCCAGTATCATAATTATCAATTGAAAACTGGTCCAACATCCTTAATCATTCGTTTATGAAATATTATCGACACAGACTATAAAATAACTAACACACAATCTAAGAGAGTGACTAAAGTACAGATCATATAGATTTTCTGATTCCACATATTCAAGACGTGTAAAAATATCAAAAAATTTTATGAATACCTAAGTTTTCCTTATCTTTAGGTTAATGGGAAACTAATATATTTTTAAACTGATTGTTATAAAATAACTTCGTGAACTCACTCTTAATAGATAAATATTATTATTGTTTCATATAATGCAGACAAATGCATAAAGCATTGCTGTTGAATATTAAAGAGTTTTACATAATAACAATAATGCAAAGAACAACAAACAGTTGTTTCGGATCAAAGTAATTGAGTAATGACATTAAAGTTGGCTTTGTTTATTTCTCGCTGTACTCGTCAATGCGCCTAAAGAAGTATTGCGCAAATTTATTTACACTCAAATTTAAATCTTGCATGTTCTTACAGTTAATGGCGTTTACTTTTAAAATTTTTATTCATCATTCAATGTACTGTGGTGTATTTTACTTCAGATATGGAATAGATGTAAGTAACGCTTAATTTTTTATTTTTTTTTTATTTTTTTTTTTTTTTTTAATAAATAGCAAAAGTTACTTCAACCGTTCTTGAGCGCGACTTTACAATGCAGTTTTTTTAAAATGTATGATATAAATAACGTTTGCATCCATATTAAAAAGGTCCCATCAGCGGCTGAGCGGGTCTGTGCTCAAAGCTAGTAGACGTGAGGTGCCGAGTTCGATCCCAGGTCACGCTTGTCGGCCTAACAGTTCGGAGATTTTCGGGATTTTCACCGAAACTTGCGTAATTACTGGATAGGACACTGTAGAAATCATGGAGAGCACTTCCCCTCAGGTCTAGGACCCTGGTGTAGACAATCGGCCATATTGTCTACAACTCAACCCAACCCAACTCATATTAAAAATATTAAAAATATTTCAGTCATTAAAAATATCCAGATAAGAGGATTTCCTTCTAGATAGTGACTAGATGTTTCAGCCTCTATCCCCTTAGCTGTAGCTAAAGGCCATAGCCTCAAATGGATATTTTTGAGAAAACCGATTATTATTAGCGTTTATGCTTCTGTGCGTATTAAAATCAGTTATTTGACAGTTAGATATACACCTGATATAATAAAATTATTTTCAAAAATCAAAAGTTTTATAAAATTTAATAAAAATATATTTTTTCGCATTTTTACAGTGAAAGACCGTTTTTAGCACTCCATCAGATAACAATAATAAAGAACATTTATAGTGTCGCTATTGATATTAATTTTTGAGTGCTTCAGAATTAACTTATTGCATGCGATTTTGACTTCTGTGCAATTCCCCTTAAATGGAAAATATTTTTTAATGTAGCTAGACACTCTAGCCACTAGTCGTAACGAATAAATTTATAAATCTGAAGAAATTCTTTTACTTTCACAGACCCATAGTGTCGATAAAGTATTGTTTTAGGGTCAAATTTTCAAAAGTGAGTTTTTGTTATATTTACTTGTTCTGAGGTCCCCAGAATACGAAAATCATGTTTTTAGCGAATCGTATGTGTGTCTGTCTGTGTGCCTGTCTGTGTGCCTGTCTGTGTGCCTGTCTGTCTGTGTGTCTGTGTGTGTGTTATCAGCATATCGCAAGAACAAATAGTAACAGAAATTCCAAACTCGGTATGCTAAATGTGTATCATATACGGATGCTACACTAAGATTTTCGTTGAGATAAAGCAAATGGTTCGTGTACAGGGACACTCAAAATTATTCAAATACATTACTTCTATGGGGGAAATTGCAGGTAAGTAGAGTTTAACATCTATAGACTGCGCTAAACAAAATGAAACGAATATATATTTTTTGTAGTAGACATAGTCAATTGGGAAAAAAAAATTGTGTATTTAGGAGCCTCGCCTCCCCCCCCTGGGGAGGAAGTCCCCCATCTAGAGGAGTAAATTTTCATAATGGGTATGTTTCAAAAGACTTCGGCAATACCTTTGAAACGAATGGTTGAACCATCGATCTGCGATAATTTAAAATAAAGTTATCGTTTTTTTTCATTTTTTAACAATATATACATATATATATATATATATATATATATATATATATATATATATATATATATATATATATGTGTGTGTAGAATGTAATATTGAGAATAAATTCAACTTTTTTTAGATATTTAGTGTTATACTACTTCTCTAATATGGATATCGTCTACATTATCATGGAAGTTATTTTTTTTTTTTATTAATCTTAATAAATTATTCTTACTGAGTGAATTTATATAGGAAAATATAGAAGAAACTCGTGTGGTGGCCACAACACACTAGTTATTTGTTGTTAGTGGATGTGCTTTACTAATAGTATTTTACAATTTCCAGGAAAGCTGTTCGGGAATTGAAATAAATTCGTCATAGAGATATGGTAAATAATGTATGTTTTAAGCTAAACACCCATTCCTTGTTTTTTGTGCATTTACACGTTTTGAGGCTTCCTGATTACCATTGTCATGTTTTTTAACGTTTGATCTTTGTCTGTTAGAATAACTTAAAAACGAATAATTTTAGGAGATCCAAATGTTATATTTTTAAGTTAATATAAGTTTGTCACTGGAAAAGTTTGATAGACAACTTATCAACAAGATTGATAAGTTTCAATGAATGTTGCGTGTGAAAATTTTTTGTATAATTTTAAGTAAACTTTTAATTTTAATAACAGAATTAAATTCTATATAAATGTAGGTGCATTAATGAAACGGTGGGTTGAGGGGGACGGTAGCCCCCCCCCCCTCACACAGAACTAATTATCATATAAAAGTCTTCGAAGCCTAATTTCAATTGTTTAACATAGGTTTACATAACAGTAATCGTTATCTTACCTCTTAATCTCCAACCTGCATTTATAGTATTAAATTTCAGGGTAAGAGAAAGTCGAGGGGTGACACCAGATTATTTGATATATTTAAATAAAAAACTATCCCAATAAATTAATAGTGATTATACTCTTAAGAGCCAAAAAAAACACAGACCTGTCGCAACATAACGTGGCATGGTCTCGACTGATGTCTCAAGGTGTGCCGGACGTAACTCACACTCTGAATTCTGTACGGCAATCAACAAATCCACAGAATTACGACGTGGGGAGAAGTCGTCTGAACAGTATGATGCAATTCATCACAGATATGTTAAAAATATTTCATGTATGGAGATTTAGGAATCCAATAGGAATCTCTAAAGTCAGTGTTCTATGAGCTATTCGGTAGCAAATCTCGAAGTGGGGTGTCGCATTGTAATGCTGGAATTGTCCTAGTCAACGGGAAAGAAGAAATGGCATGAACAACTGTAAATGATCGGACAGGATGCTTAAGTATCTGTAATTTTTCACAGTCACATCTAAGCGTACCAGGGAGACTATATCATACCAACTACACGTTCCCCACAGTATGGCAGAACTTTCACCAGCTTGAACAGATTGGCATGTATGGTCCATGGATTCACGAGGTTATCTCCATACTCATATGCATCCATCCCACCAGTATAATCAGAAATGAGACTTGTCAGTCCAGGCAACGTGTTTCTAGCCATTAACAGTGTGATGATGGCGTTAGCGGACCCGGGCTATGTGTAAAGCTTTGTGTACAACAACGGTACACCGCTGGACATTCGTCTCCAAAACCCTATATCAATCGTGGGCCGTTGAATAGATCGCACGTTGACGCTTGTTGATGCACCAGAATTCAAATTTGCAGAAATTTGATGAAACGTTGCACGTGTGTAATGTTTAATTGATCTGGTCAGTCTTCAATAATCCCGTTATTTCACGACCTTTTTCTGATCACAGTGGTGTCTGAGATTTGGTGTTTTACTGGATTACAGACATTCATGATACGTTTGTAAAATGGCCGTATACAAAAATCCAAATTTCACCGCTACCTTGGAGATATGCTGTAAACTCTCTTTCTTTACAACCCCCTGTTCAAAGTCGCTTCAATCTTCGTAATCAACCATTGCAGCAATAATCTAACTATCGGCTTTGACAAACACCTGTTATCTTACATACGCACTACTGACCGAATCTCTGGTCGGTTACATACATCTGTTATTTGTACATGCACACTGTACCAGTTTTTTGGCTCTTTCGTGTACACGTTAATATTCTATAATTTATTTCAAAATTTTGAAATAAAATTTTACTCGCATAAAAAAGAAATTTATGACGAACATAAACTGATTTTAATAAAACAAAACAGATTAAACTCTTAAAGAAAAGAAAGAAAAATTAAATGGTATAAAATATAATATGTAACATTTGAAAGCCACAGTCTTATGAAGTTTTTTTATATATCTCCTTCAAATAAAACTCTATTGCATAGAAAAATCTAACGCAAATAAATGTTTCTTAGCAAGTTTTTCTCCACCTACTCCTAAATTTCAAAGAATCTCCCGGAAATAGTTTCTGGCTGATTTTCGTTCTCTATTTCCGGCGTGTTCCAGATTCAAAATACGTTTACGTATTTATAAGGCTTTCGTAAAAGTACCATAACTTATAAGCAAAGATGAAAGGTGTTTAAAGATTAAAATAGTATTTCAGATTCAGAAGAATGAAAAATAATTACCATAATATTTTTCGTGTTTAATAAAATATTACTTTAAAATAAGATTTAAAAATATTTAACCAAGCATTAACTTTAAATCAGTCTAAACATAATTAAAATATTTATACATAATTAAAATTAAATAGAAAAAGTGAAAGATATTTTACGCGTTTGATGTAATAAAGTTATATCTTGTGAAAATTTAAATATATGTTTTACTATTTTTTTAGTTTTAAATGTAAATAATGTTGAGTTTTCTGGAAAAAAAAATTAAAATCTATGAAACATTTTAGTCTCATAGCTTTAAAAATTTTTCATGTTTGATGCAATAACTATTCTTGCTATATATTCGTTTAATTTTTAGTTTTAAATAAATAGTACTACTCTTCCTTAAATATATATATATATATATATATATATATAGTGACTGACATAAATTATGATACATTTAAGACATAAATGAATATTTAGGCTCATTTTTAATACAATTTAATAACTGTGACCTTCTACATGTTTTAGCTACTGTAAAATTTTAATAGAAATTTCTCATACATTACTGTAACAGTTTTTACTGATTTATTACAAAGAAATTTTCTATTAAAATTTTATGGTAGCTGAAAAGTGTAAATGCTGTAAACTTTGGAGCTTAAGCAGAAACAAAAAGGGAAAAAAATAGACAACAATGAATCTCATTAATGTTCAAATGCCATATTTCCTTATAAGAGAATTTTACACAAAACTCTGGGCGACTACCAACTACCCTCGCTTATTTTCACCACATTTAAAACAAGAGAGAAAAATCATGGAGTACGCATTGATTAGTAACACTTTCCAACTGTACGTAATTGTTGTACCCAATAACTTTTAATATTCTTTGCCTACGTTATCACACAACGGACAGAAGGACTGAAAAATATACAGATACACTAACTGATATTAAAATTACTCTTAGGCGTTTTGGAAAGTGTTAAAAAGGCTTAACACAAAAGAAAATGCAACCATTAGATTATAATTACAGCTTTTCATCTCTCAGAATATTTTAGTGTAGCCCTATATATCAGAAAGTTAATCATATCATATTCTATACAAAACATTATTTTAAATTATTAACAATACATTTCAATATTTTTATGATTTTTACAGTAGAAAGATTTTTAATTATAACTTACAAAAAATTCTGGCCTAAAACGTAATGCATTGGATTTTTTTTTTTTTTTTTGTCCCTGTAAACAAACTAGTTATACAGTACCTATTAATATCAATTTAAATTTGGGAACATTCTATAGGAAAATATTTATAAACATAACACTCATAGAACACAATGCTTTCGAATGCTTTTGGGTGTCCCTGTACACAAACCAGAAGAGATATTCACTCCATCTTAAATATGGAACATCCGATAGTGAACTTCAATAAAATATATCAGTTTCGAGAAATTCCATAAATATTTACAGAAGTTAGAGCGCGGGCATACAGACAGGCAGACAGATTGACAGATACACAAACTGAAACCATATTCACACTTAAAAATGTTACAAAGTGTTAAAAACGCTTAATGTAAACGAAAGTACAATTCTAGTAATTTTTATTAATAGCTCTTAATGTAACTGGGTATTTTTCTGCCACCCTGTAAATCTAATGCTAATCATGCTATATTCTGTACAAAGCATTCTTTTGTGAATATAAATAACATATTTCAAAATTCCAAAAACTTCGTGGAAAGTAAAGTTATTAAAATTTGATTTATAGAAATATCTCTCATAGAACGTAATGCTTTGGAATACTTTTGAGTGTCCCTGTACATAAACCGATGGTGGTATTTCCTCCATTTTATACAGGAAACATCCAATAGTGAACTTGAATAACGTATTTCAATTTCATTAAGATATGTCTACAGTAAAGGTATGAAAATATGGTTTTTGAAATACCTCCCATAGAACACAATGCTTTGAAATACTTTCGGGTGTCCCTGTACACAAACCAGTAGAGGTATAAACTCCATTTTCAATAGGGAGCGTCCGATAGTGAACTTGAATAACATATATCAGTTTCAAGAAATTCCATAAATATTTACGGAAGTTAGAGCGCGGACAGTCAGACGGACAAGCAGACAGACGGACAGACAAACCGAAGTCATAAGCAGTTTTCAACCTTGTTGGAAAGTGTTAAAAAAGTACCAATTGCATTCGGACATGAAAACGCCTCATGTTAGCTGAAACCCCAGACATGAATTTGGATTTTTCCTCTAAATGTAATGAAACAGAAAACAAAAGATGTATTTGGAAAACATCTTTCTTTCTTATTCTTTTCTTACTTAATCTTTTTTATTTATTTTTTAGTTTATTTTTATGGGTACTTACTTATTGTCTAAAAGCCAGTGAATAATCGTCAAAGATTGCCACATTTTAATGTTAATATATATAAATGATATATTAAATTTATATTTAATAAATTTTTATAATTTTTTTCAATTTACTGGTACATTATTATAGATACCAATACCACAGTACAATAGAAGTACAGTCGTACTTACATATACCAATAAATTAAATGGTACTTAGCTATGCATGAATCTTAAAACGTACAAAATTCGATTTCGCAGTAATCCATATTACACATGTATGTACGCTTCGCGTACGTAAAACCATAATATTCTTTTGTTAAATGTTGCCAAATTTTATATTTTTTAGATTTTAGTTAAGTATATTTTTAAAACATTCTCTTTTATTTTAAAGATAGAGGAAATATAATAAAAAATAAAAATAAAAAAACTGTGAAACGAATTGCCCATTTTAAATAAGATCCACTTTCTTGATAACAACAAATTTCTGATAGGGTAATTTGTATAATTAGAGCCAGAAACAAATTTTGAGTTCTTCCTATTCAGAGCAAAGTGGTGGTCAGATACAAAGTCACAAGAGAGATAGCAGCGAGGGCAGTTGGACAACACACGGTGCTTTATATAGTTACATTGAATGACGCATGCATGGTCCACTAAATGTCCAACCAGTCACATCATGCAGTGCAAGGTAATTTAAATGTAAGAGGACATGTGTGTTTACAAACAGTCTCTGTCAGTGAAAGTAGGATTGTACGTGCAGTAAGCATTCATGAAGCCATCTGAACATCTTTATACGTCGTAAAAGAATAGGGTAGAGGAAGAGCGTAACGTTATGTATAATGCCTAACAGTTAGGATTTCACAAAATTATTGATTCATGAGACTGGATAGGCTTCTAAACGAAATTGAAAAAAAAAAAAAAAAAAAAAAAAAAAAAAACATATTTGCATGTAATTAACAGGAGAAATTCAACATTAGTTTTAACTTACATGGACATTTAATGCAGTGCACTTGTTTTCACTACATTAAAGGATTTTAAATTTTAACCTCTGTGTTATTTTCAATGTTTATTTTTTACTTTCCGAACACTATAGTGAGGAAAGTATTGTAATCATGTCAAAAATCCGAATTTGAAATTTTGATGTTTCTATACGTTTCGAGGTCCAATGAGTTCGTTTTCACTATTTTTGCGATGATATATGTATGTGTGTGTGTATGTATGTGTGTATGTATGTGTGTATGTGTGTGTGTATGTATGTGTGTATGTATGTGTGTATGTCTGTGAGTGAACACGCTAGCGTCTAAACGCTTTGTTCGAATAACCTGAAAATTGGTACGTGTATTGTAAGTCACCATAGTACGAACCCTATAGATTTTGGTGAATCTAGCACTTATAGTTTTTTTACAGGGACACAAAGAAAAATTCTTTATCATTATGGCCTATGGGAGCAAAATCTTGAAAGTGCGATAGCATCAAAACGCCATATTCAATTGAGCAAAAAAATTATACACATATTATGGGTCACAAATACTCATTCTGTATAGATTTTGGAGAATCTAGCACTTATAGTTTTTTTTACAGGGACACCAGGAAAAATTCTTTATCATTATGCCTATGGGGCCAAATTTTTAAAAGTGTGATAGCATCTAAACGCATTATTAATCTGAGCAAAAAATTTGTACACATGGTATAGGTCACAGTTGCACCAACTGCATAGATTTTGGTGAATCTAGCACTTACAGTTTTTTTATAGGGACACAAAGAAAAATTCTTTATCATTATGACCTATGGGACCAAATTTTTAAAAGTGCGATAGCATCTAAACACCTTATTCAATTGAGCTGAAAATTTATATGAGTATTATAAATCCCTGTTGCACTAACTATAAGCATTTTGGTGAATCTAGCATTTGTAGGTTTTTACAGGGACACAACGAAAAATTCTTTATCATTATGATCTATGGGTTCAAAGTTCAGTAGCGTTAAATAAAACATCGTGTACTATATGGAGAAAAACACTCAAACACTCTATTATGGTTTTCTTTCTTTTGTTTGTTTAACAACTCCTCTTTCTTTACTTTATCTACAAAACTGTTAATTACTCAATGTTCGGAAAGTAGAGTGGAGTCACTCCAGATTTTTTTAATCATCTATTTCGAAAATTATTCTATTTTCATCCTTGCCAAACAGACATTATCGCTCTGTTAAATACTCATTTTTACCATTGGTATTAAACATTTTTTCCATTACATTTTTTAATTATATCATTATTGAACTATTTCTAATAACCTTGAATTTAAAGTTAAACATGATATTTAATAATTACAACTTTAACTGTTTCATTTTTAAAATCTAAAGTGTCCTCTATCTGTTTTCTTTTTCTGTTCTGTTTACAAAAGATTGTTTACAATTTGTGGAATTTATCGAGAGATAAAGATAATAGAATCAAGAAATATTTATGAGCTCAATTTCCTGGTGTAGTCAATCAATTAAAAGCCATGGTATGTCACATAAAGCCTCGATCTCCAAATTCGTCAGAATTTAACCAGTTCTACCGACGTTATTGTGATGAGTTGACGTATAAGGAACTTAAAACAAAAGCTGAACTGGCTAATCTAAATACTGGACTTGGTTATTATAAAATAGACTTATAATAAATTTAGCAGGAAATTTTAGATTTTTTTTTTTCTTTTCCTTTTTTTTTTTTTTTTTTTAACTGCATTACATACTATGTATATTGAAATGTGTATGAGTTGGTAGATATTATTATTATTTTTTTATTGTAAAAACATATTAGCCATGTATAATATTTTTATTCGTGTGTGTGCGTGCGAACGGATATTTAAAACATTTTCTTTATCGACTAGAACAACAAATATCGACGCAGTAATAATATCAGCTGACAAAAGGATCTATTTGTAGGTGGGAAATGACCATCATTCTTTTATTGCATAATGTTTATATCATACAGTACGACAGTTCAAAAATATATTCAGGTTTAAAGATTTGATATTACAGAAATATTATAAACAAATGTGTAAGGAAACATAGAAAAAATCTGCATTTGGGCTATATATATTACATTTTTTAGAATATTTTTATTATTTAATAAATATTTTTATTATGTATTTATGTATTTGAATTAACAACGGTAAAATATCCATTTAATAGTACATATATATATATATATATATATATATATATATATATATATATATATATATAACTCTCAAAATCAGATATCAACTTACTCCGTTGTTAAAGTGAAATCGTAGCCACGCCATCAAACTCCACTCAACTAAATATATATAAATATCCCATTGAAAAGTAAACAATAAACTAAACAGAGAAACTTTATGTTGTAGATACATCGATGACCTAGTATTGATAAGGTTGAATGGTGAAAATACAGATATTGATTTTCAATACTACCCTAAGAATTTAAAACTAGAGCCCTCCTCAGATAATTGTAAAAATATAAAATATTTAGATGTAAATATAAAATTAGAGAATGATAATTTAGTAACTAGAATTTATGACAAAAGAAAAGACTTTAATTTTAAAACAATAAAGCTAATGCATTTTACATCTAACGTACATATTTCAGTTAAAAAGAATGTTTTTAGAAATGGTTAAATACGTATTGCTAGATTAAATTCGGACTTGGAAGAGATGTTTGAAGATATGGTAGAATGGTGTCGTCAGAGCATAGGTCAGGGTTTCCATAGAGATTTGGTGAAAGGTATGATGTACCAATTCGTGAATCAGTATAAAAGAAGTACCGAGCTGAAAATGTTGTTTGAAAGGAAGGATGGGTTAGAAGTGGTTTCATGAGTTTTCTTTGTTTCATTTGGTCTTGACAGGTGAGGGGAACATTGCATGCGTAAAACTGGTTTAACCCTGCAGAGCATGTTGTAAGCCATGCCGCCTGTCTCCATATTAAATTTAATTTTGCTCTGTTTCATATTTAGTTTTGGTTTATGTTAGAGATATTTTTCGTACTCAATTTGGTTTTAGTTTGTTTGCTAATTTCGTTAAGTTTTTGTTGACTTGTTTTAATCTTCAATTTTATGTTTAAATATGAGTTCGGTTTTACTTTTCAATGGGATATTTATATATTTATATATATATATATATATATATATGTAAAGTTATGCTGGGTGCACAGTCGTGAATCTTCAAGGAAACAGACTTGATTTATGGAACTTCACTTTATTTAAATTTTAGAGAGCAGGGACTTGGAAGGCGATGGAGAGTGAGGACAATATATCCAGTCGCAGTACTTTAATGTTGCAGTCTCGGATCGCGACACGGAATTACATTGGGGTTTCATGGTTTGACGTGGTTACCGGGCGTACGGGCCGCGGAGACCGCGGCCGACGAATACTCTTTAAACCTTTCTAGCCGATGATAGTTCAAATATCTCTAAAAACTCTAATTTTTTCGAGTTTCGTGTTTTATACCCGTAATTTTTGGTGTAATTTGGCGTAGTTCTAATTCCATCCCCTTTCCTATAATTGGCTATCCCTTTAATAATGTCAAATCTTATTGGCTGTACTGTTTTTCCCAGACAGTCTGGAGCCTTAACCCGCCAAAATTGCCAATTCGCCAAGTCATTAAAACAATTATTTATTGCTTTATTTTGACATAAGTAATCAACACTTAATTTAGAATCATAAATCTTTTATTCTTTTAAATTGACTCTCTCCGGCGCCCAGATAATTTTCTCTTGCACATTAAATATTATTTATAGGATATTTCCAGATATCAAAATACATAAATGATTACTTTGTTTATTTTCAAATGATGATCGCGATTGTAAATCCCCATTCGTTATTTTTTATGCTTTTAGTCTTGCAGCCTAATATGAAATTTCCTTCATTTTGCAATATTACTTTGAAATATAAACAGAATACCCTGAAAATATGCAAACAATAATTTAAAATAGAAACATTAATTCTTATCTCTTTTTATCTCTTATATTTCATATATATATATATAATGTGTGTGTGTGTGAATGTCCTACAAGATGTCACTTTAAATTTACTTTGTTTTAAAAATTTGAACACTAATAAAATAAACTATATCAATAAAGTACTTATTTTTTTCTTCTTATAATTAAATGGAATTTTCACAAGCTGCATCAAAAAAGATAAAAACAACTTTATGAATTTTCCAATAACCATGCGATAAGTATGTCTAATGAAATTCTGTTGTCATTAAGCATTAGTTTTATTGAAAAATTTTCCAAATTCTTCATGTGAACGCTCTTTGCTCTAAAATGGAAATCATTAAATAGAAACAAAACATGAAGTTTAAAAAAATGATAAAGTAAATAACATTACCATTCGTGTTAACGATACGGAAAAATGTGCGTTTTTTTTTTTTTTTTTTTTTAACCAATAAATAAATAGTAAATACAAATGATGTAAAAACATTCATTTTATAAATATTTGTGTTTTTGTATTTTAATACAGGGATATATTTTTTTGTCATTTATAAATATCCAATATTTTTTGTGCGTTTCTCATATTAAAGGATAACTTTTTTTATTTATGCGCATTTTATAAATATTGGCGAATCGTATACAGTTATACTTAACTTAAGAAAAGTAGAATTTTCATTAATGGTAAATTATTTTCAAATACATTATCATTAATAAATATTATAAACAAATAAAAAATGCATAAATAAAACATTCTTGTTAAACTAGAATTGACAAATTAAATTTGTTTAATACTTTTAGGTGAAAGGTAAAAATAGAAACATGTGTAGGTGTTTAAATGTGGAACAATATAAAATTAGATATTCATCATCAAATATTTATTTAGTTAAAAACATATGTTATATTTAAATAATTGCTATTACAAGGTGGTTACAGATCTGCCTTTTTCCTCTGTTATTTACGCCAATATATATTTATATGATAATATTGTACTTAATTAATCGCGAAATCTTACTATTAAAAATTTCGAAAGTAAAATATTGGCTGAAGAATCAGCAAAAAAGTGTGGCCTTTGACCACCCTGTAATACGAAACTAATGAAAGCAAGCATGTAATTTAAATATACAGTGTTCTTTCATAATGCATTTTTTATTATCTCTTGCATTTCATGAAAATGTATTATTTTTATTAGTTTAGTTTTTAATTGCATATGTATTCATTTTAACCAACTGATGTAAAATATGATAAATTGTTTTTAATTTATCAGTATATAAAACTTAATATTTTATGGAAAATAATATACTATAAAATTTCCACATGTTTCAAGGTATCACATAATTTTTTGACTTGTTCTAACAATTATAACACTAATCAAATAAATTCTATCAATAAAGTATTGATTTCTTCTTCTCGTAATTAAATGAAACTTTCTTTAGCTGCATTAAAAAACAGATAAAAAATAGCTTTATAAATTTTTCGATAAGTAGGTGCAAAGCACGTGGGATGAAATTATATTGTCATAAAGGATTAGTTTATTTGAAAAAATTCACATTACTCCTGTAATGATTTCTGCTCTGTAATAAAAGTCGCTAAAAGGGATTGAAACTTAAAACTCGGATGAAGTAAATTAATTTAGTTTTTTATTTGTGTTATAATACTGGTGAATTAGTTAAAATTAGTTAAAATTAAAATCCTGCTATTAATTTCAAGTAAAGCGATAAGCGAAAATCAAATTTATTATGGGAATTACATTGATTGTGCACTATTAATTAAAACTGTGAACGTACAACCAAATATATTCAGCAGGTGACAGCTTAAGTAGGTTGAGTTGAGTTGGGTTAAGAGGGCTTTTACGTCACACTAGAGCTACGATATGGGCGATTGGCAGCGATGTGTGACTCGTCCTCAAACGTAATCCGAAGACGTACTATCAAAATTTCGAACGCCCATACGAAAGGAATGAATACCTTACATCTTTGACCCTCCAAAGTTGTTATTTTGGTTAGTAATATGGAGGAAATTGCGGTCACGACGGATTTTGTGTGCCTCAGCCATCATTAAAATACATAATTACTTTCAGAAGGTTCGTGTATCAAGCTCGCAATCTCCCGAGTACGAGCGATCGCGGAGATTATTGGGTGGTTTTATGTTCACATACTTACACGATCACTCTTGCGACAATTTGCTATTTCAGCTAAAAAGCTGAGTATCACAAGTTTCACAGTGCTTGAAACCTTTGTTACTAGATCGTAGAATCAGTTTTCTGCAATGTTAAAAAAAGTGAAATCTACAAATACATTTTTAAATGGCGACTCCTTATGAATAAGGCCGCGGTAGCCCAGTCGGTAGAGCGCCGGCCTCGTAATTGGAAGATTGCAGGTTCGGTACTCGAGCCGGCCAAAGACTGTCGTGTGCACTAATGGTGGCTGGTGCACGTAAAATCTGTCGTGGCCGCAATGTCCTCCATGTTCCCATAACATACATATACCTAAAATACATATACCTTTGGGGTCACCAAAACGGGTGAGCCATGCCTTCCGTGGAGGATCAAAATTGCGAATGCATGTCTCCGGACCACCTCTAGGGGTGAGTCCCAGACCGTCGCCAATTGCCCATCTGCACAGCACTAGTGCGACGTAAAACCCAACCAACAAACCAACCTTATGAATAAATTTAAGGGGTTCATTTTTTAGTAGAGAAAGTAGTATGTATCGTATTAGAAAAATGTTTTGCAAAAAAAATAGTTTACGAATGTACGAGTATAGCGTTCGTGTTACAATTTAATTTCTTTATGCACATGAAAAAAAATGTCACACTTGACAAAAGTTTCGACCTCTATTTTGAGATGGGTTTCCACGTTTTGAGATGCCTTGTACACGATTTGACTAGTTTTAGGCGATATCTGCCTGTGTTAATATCTCTGTATGCACAGATATTGACATTGTTATAGCACAAGTGTCTTCGACGCTATACCTTATGAACTAATGGACGAAATTTAACTAAAGCTGATATTTTGTTTGTCCTTGAATTTCGTAAGTGCTGCATGCAAATTTCATGCAAAAATATTACATATCATTTCGGAATTATTTTGTGTAACCCTGTAAATAAATTACCAATTCCATGCCCACACTTCTCCACTGAAAAACATTCGTTTAAAATTCTAAAAAACTTTCATTATATTTAACGAGGTGTAAGCATGTTAAAATACACTTTTAAGAAATACCGACTATAGACCGTAATAGTACGATTTTTTTTTTTTTTTTTTTTTTTTTTTATGAAACCCAGAAATAGAGCCTTAGTAATTATATACACTAAATGAATACAACTATTTAATTAATTATAGCTCATAAATATTTCAACATTATTTGACATATTTCGGATTATTACAGTGCGTCATCGGAATTTTTTTGTGGGGTTCCGTATATAAATTATTTAGTCTATACATATCCTTTTTCTAGAGAAAACATGTTCTTAAGCATCTTTATAATGTATGTTAATTCCACTATGTTGAAACTATGTTCCACTATGACAGATTTATTAATTGACATAGACCGACGTTTTAATTAATATCTACGGGACTAATAACAATTTTTAAATTCTGTTTTCAGGAGCCCCTCGGGAAGGCTTTTGAGCATCCGTATGTCAGTTTGTCTACTTCTGAGTTCAATAGAGGCTGAACGTATAGAAGAACAGACAGGCAGACTGACTGAGAAACATCTCCTTTTATTATTATAGAAGATGGATCAGTAGATGATGTGTTATATTTCAAAATTTTAAAATCCTCCTGCCATCTTAAAAAAAAAAAAAAAAAAAAAAAAAACTTAGTTATTAAAATTTAGATTTAATGTCTTGGTAATATAATGAAAACAACAATTTGCTTGAAAATAAACGTAATTAAAAATTCCTATATATCTAAGAAAAATGTACTATAAACACTAAAGTTTGCATGTCATAACATTCATCAACTGAGTCTTCTATATAATACGAAAAAAAAAAAAAAAAAAAAAAAAACTATTCGCCTTTACGGGAGGGATCACGAATACCATGTGAATTTCATGAAACCTTTTTTAAAGTTTAAAAATGAATTGTAACTTTCAGAAATGTAGCCTTTTACGAAGGAAAATACGTAATGAATAAAAACAAGTCCTTCCGGCTTATTCGGAAGGGTAGGTTGATTTCTTTTTCCTTATCAAGTAGCCGTCATTTTGTTTCAAAATGGCGGCTACAAATTATTAATGCACTTGATAGAAATATTGATGTAGGCTATGCCCATATGGAGTTTTAAGCACATCGGTTCATAAATACCTTTTTATGTGAATTTAAAATTTTCAAGTGACCGGCGCTTGGAAACAAAATGGTGAGTTAAGTTGACAAATGTATGAAATGTATTTGTGAGATAAGTCTAATCGTCTACTGTACACATATAGTTCGAATTAATTTAAAATCTCAAAATTCATCGTGTTGAAAAATTAAGTGGCTGGCACTTTGATCAAAATGGCAGAGAAAGTTGCTCATCTAAGATATCGTTGCAAATTTCAAAATATTTTTTTTTTTAGAAAGTCTTTCAAAGAGGCTTAGTAAGTTGATAAAATGTTAGTTTTCTGCATTTCTAGTTTGTTTTAGCATTAAAATAGCCTAATTTTTCCTTAAAAACGCATTAAAAAGATCCAGTAACGCAGGTAATGGATTTGGCGCCAAATTTGGCGACTTTTCCCCTATGGCGAATTTTTTGGCGACTTTTGGCGAGAAAATACTTATTATTGATATACCAAAGTTGGACGCAATAACGTGATTGGTTCACGAGTTACGTGATATTTCTAGATTTTTGTTGTTTGAATGATAAATCCATTTTTCAACTTTGATTTGTATAGATAAAGTATTTCTAAAGTTACCGTGATAACAAATTTTCAAGTGGCCGCAGTTGGAAACAATACAGCGGAACAAGTTGCCCAGCAAACATATCCAAGATATTTGAAGCAATAGATTCACTGTCCAATTGTGGTTTAAATCAGTGCCGGGTTTCAAAAATTATTTTTATGGCAAATTTTCAAGTGGCAGTCAAAGTGGTTTCAACTTGGAAACAAAATGGCAAAACAACTTGCCCAGCGAAATCATCCAGTATACTTGTATAAGTTCCTTATCCAGATCTAGTTCAAATTAAATCAGTGTTTCTAAAATTATCGTCATAAGAAATTTTCAGGTGGCACCACTTGGAAAAAAAAGCGGAGTGAGATGCCCAGCGAACTTCTCTGAGATATTTGAAGGGTAAATCCACTACCCAAATTTGATGCAAATTGATTCTGTATTACTAAATTTACCATAATGACAAATTTTCAAGTGGCCGCCACTTGGAAATAAAATTGCGGATGAAGTCACCAAGTGAACTTATCCTAGATATTTGAACCATAAGTTCACTATCCAACTTTTATTTGAATCAGTTTAGTATTTTAAAAAGTATCGGGATGGCATATTTTCAAGTGGCAGTGTGATTTCAAGTGGCTGGAACTTAGAAACAAGATGTCGGGACAAGTTGCCCAGCGAAAACATTCTAGATATTATATGATAATATCACTGTCCAAATTTGGTTCGATTTGGAGTATTATTTGAGAAGTTATCGTGATTTTAAATTTTCAAGTGGGATCCTGATTTCAAGTGGTCAGCTTAACTTAAGATATCTGCCACTTTATTAAAAATGGCGGATATGTACTAATAAACTTCACTGAGATCCTTATATGGTCTGTATTTACATCAAAATTCAAACAATTTCGGAATACGTTTTTTACAATTTGAATTTGAAATTTTCAAGTGGTCTCCACTTGAAAACAAAATGGCGAAGCAACTTGGTTAACAAGCTCATCTAAGATATTTATAAGATAAGTTAAAACACTGTTCAAATTTGGATCCATTTGGAGTATTATTCCGGAAGTTATCATGGTTTCAAATGTTCAAGTGGTAACCTGATTTCAAGTGGTTCCGCTTAACTTAAGATATCCGCCACTTTATTAAAAATGACGGATAAATTTCATTAATAAACTTCATTGAGACCCTTATGTGGTCTATATTTACATCAAATTTCAAACAAATTCGGAATACGCTTTTTACAATTTGAATTTGAAATTTTCAAGTGGTCTCCACTTGAAAACAAAATGGCGGAGCAACTTAGTTAATAAACTCATCTAAGATATTTATAAAATAAATTAAGACACTGTCTAAATTTGGTTCGATTTTGAGTATTATTTCGGAAGTTGCAGTGATTTTAAATTTTCAAGTGGTAGCCTGATTTCAAGTGGTCCCGCTCAACTTAAAATATCTGCCACTTTATTAAAAATGGCGGATAAACTTCATTAATAAACTTCATTGAGACCCTTATGTGGCCTGTATTTACAACAAAATTCAAGCAAATCTTGCTTTAAATATGCTTTTTACAATGTCGGTTTGAAATTTTCAAGTGACAGTGTGATTTCAAGTGGCTGGAACTTAGACACAAGATGTCGGGACAAGTTGCCTAGTGAAAACATTCAAGATAATTATATGATAATACACTGTCAAAATTTGGTTCGATTTGAAGTATTATTTCAAAAGTTATCGTGATTTTAAATTTTCAAGTATGAGGCTGATTTCAAGTGACCGCGCTTAACTTAAGATATCTGCCACTTTATTAAAAGTGGCGGATATAGTTTATTAATAAACTTCATTGAGATCCTTATGTGGTCTGTATTTACATCACAATTCAAACAATTTCGGAATACGCTTTTTACAATTTAAATTTGAAATTTTCAACTCGTCTCCATTTGAAAACAAAATGGCGGAGCAACTTGGTTAACGAACTCATCCAAGATATTTATAAGATCAGTTCACTGTCCAAATTTGGTTCCATTTCGAGTATTATTTCGGGAGTTATCGTGATGACAAAATTTTCATTATAGATAGATAGATAGATAGATAGATAGATAGATAGATAAACGAAGTGATTGCAATAGGTCGATTTCTAAAGAAATCATTCTAAAAGAGAGTGAGTCAAAAAAGGAAAAATGTATTCTATTAAAATTATTTCTCACCAAACGTAATATTTTTTCCTCATTGCAATAAATTATTGATAGGAGAAGTATGCATAATAAGTGCTAATTGACATACAGGAAAATATATACTGTATTAATTATGCAGGAAAATATATGCAGTGATGCATTTAAAAAAGTTCTCCGAGAAACAGATAAATATTTTGCATATTTTTAGAATGTATATTTATTGCACATTTATTGAATGTATAATTATTGCTTTAAAAAAAATTGCTTAAAGCAGTTATGTATTAAATGTACGTTTTTTCTCCTAAATTAATATGGATATCTGCAATAATGGAAAATATGGTTTTTTAATATGATTTTTGCTGCAGTTACTCAGTAATTAATTATTATTATTGTTATTATTACAAAAAAATATCTTTATTATTACATTACTTTGTTTACAAATTTTGTTTACTTTATTATTTTACAAATTTTGTTTACTTTATTATTTAAAAAATTTATTTACTTTATTTACAAACGTTTAATTTAGTATTGTGTTATGCCTTGGGAACTGAGGACGTTTAAATTCATGAAATCTGTACTGGTAAGTATAAAGGGTTTAAGTCCAAAAATGTCGATTTTGAGTTAAGTACATAGTCAGACTCAGAAAAAAATTCTCTATCGATTGGTATAAAGAATTTAAATCCATGTCATTTAGTCTTTGAGAAAATCCATTGGTAAAAAAAGACTAATGTCAGAAATTTAGCATTAATCTTTGGTATAAATTATTTAATTCAAATTTTCCCCTTTATTAAATGAAGGTTAACAATCACTAAATGATATAAAGTGTATAAATCAACATAATTCATTTTTCCTAATGGATTCTTCTGATTAGTTTTTAGTTAGTTTAACTTCATTTTTCGTCTCCTGAAAAATGAAGAATATGGACTTAAATCCTTTATACTTATCAATACAGAAATATACGTGCAAATTAAATACAATGTCTTAATAAAACCGTTTATTAGTTAAAATCTTAAAGAACCGGGGGAAAAAAAGTGAATCGGAGAGAGCAAAATATCGTCTATTAAAAAAATTTAACATACAAAAAAAAATTTATTTTCTTGTTTAAATCAATTATTATTAAAATACTTTGCGCATAACAAGTGTTAATTGAATTAAATGAAGGAATGCTGCATTAAAACATAAAGGTGTATAGAAAAAAAAATAGTTCGAGAAACTAATTATGATGTTTTTTCTTTTACGAAATAACTTTCTGAAATTAAATAAGAGGAATATTCTCTTAAAGCTAAATAGCTCTAAGGGAATTCATTCATTATATTATTCATTGCACAGTATTATGCAATGAATAAACAATTTACCTAACAAATTAACTTAATTATCTGCAACCATGCACGATTCACATTTTTTTACTTTCCGAACACTATAGTGAGGAAAGTATTGTAATCATGTTAAAAATCCGAATTGGAGATTTTGACGTTTCTATACGTTTCGAGGTCCAATGAGTTCGTTTTCACTATTTTTGCGATGATATATGTATGTGTGTATGTATGTGTGTATGTATGTGAGTGAACACGCTAGCGTCTGAACGCTTTGTTCGAAAAAGCTGAAAGTTGGTACTTATATTGTAAGTCACCATAGTACGAATCCTATAGATTTTGGTGAATCTAGCACTTATAGTTTTTTTACAGGGACACAAAGAAAAATTCTTTATCATTATGGCCTATGGGACCAAAATATTAAAAGTGCGATAGCATCTAAACGCGTTATTCAATTGGGCAAAAACTTTATACACATATTATAGGTCACAGATACTCAATCTGTATAGATTTTGGAGAATCTATCAATTATAGTTTTTTTTTACTGGGACACAAAGAAAAATTCTTTATCATTACGGCCTATGGGGCCAAATTTTTAAAAGTGTGATAGCGTCTAAACGCCTTATTAATCTGAGCAAAAAAATTTTACACATGTTATAGGTCACACTTGCACCAACTGTATAGATTTTGGTGAATCTAGCACTTACAGTTCTTTTACAGGTACACAAAGAAAAATTCTTTATCATTATGGCCTATGGGTCCAAATTTTTAAATGTGCGATAACATCTAAACGCCTCATTCATGTGAGCTGAAAATTTATATGAATATTATAAATCGCTGTTGCACTAAATATAAGCATTTTGGTGAATCTAGCATTTACATGTTTTTACAGGGACACAGCGTTAAATAAAACATCGTGCAATATATGGAGAAAAGTACTCAAACACTCTATTATGGTTTTCTCTCTTTTGTTTGTTTAACAACTCCTCTTTCTTTACTTTATCTACAAAATTGTTAATTACTCAATGTTCGGAAAGTCGAGTGGAGTCATTCGAGATTTTTTTTTTTTTTTTCATGTGGAGAAACTTACTTGATTTCTCTGTTTTTTTTTTTTTTTTTTTTTTTACAGTAGTCATTTTTTTATTTATAAAACCATTTTCAGAAATAAACTGTTTTATCTGCAAAAGCAGTTATTTAAAAATAAAATTTGTTTAAATACTTTTTTATAATAATACAACCGTTGTAGAGAATAAATGACAGATTATATTTTCTGCTTATCAAATAAGATTTGTGAGATTCAATTAAAATAATTTTATACCTGAAATTATGAGTTAGATTATTTCAATGCTATAAGAAGAGCTCATTATTTGCTAGTTACCTTTATTTACGTATATTTATGCTTTCTTTTTTACTCTTCATTTAAATATAAAATTGTTTCATTTAGTTTCTGAAGATTTTTGTGTAAGTAAATTTGACTATTCATTACTTTGTCTTACCCTATATGGTAGAGAAAGTATTATTTTTAGGTCGAATTTCTCAAATTTAGTTTTTGTTATATTTCCACGTTTTGAGGTCACCTAAATCAGAAAATCATGTTTTTAGCGATTGGTCTGTCCGTTATCAGCATATCTCAAGAAAAAATAATAACAAGCAGTTTAAACTCGGTATTCTATTTGTGTATCATACAGGAATGCTACACTAAAGATTTCGTTGAGATCAAGCAAATGGTTTGCGTACAGGAACATCCAAAATAATTCAAATACATTATGTCTACGGGGACATTTCGGGTAAGTACAGTATAGACACTATAGGCTGACTTAGAACGGAATGATTATATATATATATATATATATATATATATGTGTGTGTGTGTGTGTGTGTATAAAAGCATGTTTTGTGTAGAATGCATTATAAGGGAATCGTTCTTTATTCATTTACAGGTCTACCCAAAATATTTGGGTGTATTGGGCCTATGATATTGCTGTAATTTTAATTCATTTTGTGCTAAATGTTTTTCAAATAATACTAAATTTAAGAATATTTTTTATGGTGCATATTTTTATAAACAATATACAGGGCTACCCCAAAAAGTGCTAAACGTTCTTTTCTATTGAATATAATTGATGCCAGTGCATTGCAGCATTTTACAATGTCAACGAAAACTGCTCAAGAAAAAAAATTAATTTTTTATACCCATACTATAAGAAAGTATTTTTTAAGGTTCAATTTTCAACCCTTTTTTTTTCCTTATAATATCGAGTTTTGAGATGCCCTGATTACGAATGTCCAATTTTTAGCGGTTGATCTGGATATATATAAGTTATCAACATAACAAGTTATCAACATTAAAAAAAAAAAAAAAAAAAAAAAAAAAAAAAAAATGAATTTGGCAGTTTGAAGTTAGTATTAGGTTGCCACTTAAAATTTTTATCAACATTGGTAAGTTTGAAGTCAAGTTAATAACAGACTTTTTTTTTTTTTTTAATAATTGTAGGTAAATTGTAGACCTGGGGGAGTGAGGGGAGTGGTATCCCTCCTCACATATTAGTCAAATAAAAACATTCCTAAACCAATTTTAGATTATTTTAAAAGCATATTAAACATTATCATCTTTCGTTATGGATCTGAAGATATATGCAAAATACCTTTATAGTATTGAAATGCAGAGTAAGTGAAAGTTGTGTGAGTGACACTCCAGATTATTTATAATATTTACATTTGAATAAAGATAACGTAACGAATATTATATATTATTATTCAATTATCAGTTTTGTAGATAGTAATATTTTTTAATTACTTTCAAAAAATTAGCTGCATTCATACTTAAAATTTTGAAAGTAATTAAATTTTAAAACCAGAAACTTTATTTTTGAGTTTTTTAACTATTTAAATAAACTATAATAAATTACAATAATCCGTAATTATAAGACATAAGAAAAAAAATAGTTTTTTTTTTTTCTTTTTTTTTTTTATTATTATTACAGTCGCCAGAAGTATTCTTCGAGCAACTCCACCCCGTCAGAATTGTTCACGTTCGGTTCGAATAATAAATATTTAGAATTTAAATATATTATTTAAATATTTTATTTTAATAATAAAATATTTATTATTTAAATATTTTATTTGTTTATCGAATCGTTAAAAAAAAATATATTATTTGTTTATCGAATAGTTAAAAATATATTATTTGTTTATCGAATCGTTAAAAAAATATATTCAATATTGGTACAGCATTCATTTAAAAAATGCCCTTATTCAATATTGTAAATTTCTATCTCAGATTTAAAGACATTAACCAATCATGCTAAAGTATCTTAATGTTAGGAGCGTTTTAGTAGAAGGTTGATGCTAGAAGAGATTCAGACAGAATGAAGGAATGAAGGTTTGAGTACAGCTATTTATAAAGAATGAATCCGAGTCAATCAACCAATCAACCAACCTTGAAAAAAAAAAAAAAAAAAAAATTTTTTTTTTTTTTTTTTTTTTTTTCAAGGTTGGTTGATTAGTTGATTAACTCTTGCTAACACATATATCATGCTAAAGTATATACACTATCATTGTCCAGCAATACTTATTTGTTTCAGCGTCTATAAATATCTTTACTGCATCCTGTTTCCGTGTTCAGTATCCTGTTTTCAATGCAAATGAGTTATGCAATATCCAGCGATAAATTATTCTATAAAAAGCCTTATCTCATCCTGTTTTCGTAGAAAATGAGTTATGCAATCCTTCAGATTGACTATATAAATATTTTATTCTTTAAATATTTATTATTTAAATATATTATTTGTTTATCGAATCGTTAAAAAATATATTCAATATTGGTACGGCATTCATTTAAAAAAATGTCCTTATTCAATATTGTAAATTTCTATCTCAGAGTCAAAGACATTAGCTATCTCAGATTCAAAGGCATTAGTATCGTTTCAATATTGAAATATTAATATTATCTATCTCAGAGACCCCATTCAAAGTCTCAATTTGTACCCATCCAATATTGGCTTACTACCGTCGCAAAAAAATGGGCCGAACGAAGCGTCAACGACAGAAATCTGCCATGAGACGCTTCGTTCGGCCCATTTTTTTACCCCCTCCAATTTAAATCTCTAAGGCATCAGTTTATACCAGCGAGATCGATTCCCCACGAAGACTTTGATTTTGGACGGAGGGGTGTCTGTCCAAGAAATAGTCTCAAATCTATCTTCGTGTAGGCGAAGGTCATCATCGTGGTCTCCATCATAGAACAGCTTGGTTCTTTCTATGAAATCCTTTAAGAATTCATCTATGAAGACATCAGAATTCCTCACGATCCGAATTCTGACTGCTTTATGGATGCATGCAGTTGGCACTATAGGATCTAAGATGTCAATTTTAGCAGATTTCATCATGGCCTCAAAACCCATGGTCGACAGCGCATCTCCGAAATGAATCTCTTCTATTGGATACACCCAGGTATTAGCTAAAGAGACAGGTATCCTGAACCTTTTGTAAACGAGGTCCCTCACCTTTAGCTTGGTAGTTTTTTTTACGTATGCGCTACCCTTACCCATCAGCTTGGCCACATCAGAGGCCCTGACGAACAAAAGTCCATCCGCAGAGACTACGAATAGGATTTTAGCATCCAGCTGTGGATGTTCAATTGTGAATAGCATGACTTAATAGCAACAGAAGTCAAAATGATGCAGGCTCTTAGAGGCAGCTCGTATATATACCCGATTCGCGACCTAATTTTAGCAAGCTTTCTTAGAACCTTCTGATAAAATTCTTCTAGCTGTTGACAGGATATTATGTAATCCTCAGGACGCGATAAACTTATTTTTAGAATTAATTTGTCGTTTGAGCGGGATCTTGCATAATCTACAGGACGTGCGTAAGAGGATGTGCGTCAGAGGATGTTGATAAGAAATTTAGATAGAAATAGAGATTGCTGCTAGTATAAATACAGGCTGCTAGACGAGACATTTCATTCTGACTGCTTGATATTCTAAAAGCTCCAAAATGATATTTCAAATTTTAGCTGAAGAGTTAAACGTGAAATTTACTTGTTTTTTGACTTTTGACGGTGACATTTTTATCAAAGGTTCAGACGTAGCTCGTACCATGGGCTATCAAAATCCTTCTGGCGTTTTAAACTTATGCCATCTTACAGTGACTGACATCGCTCCCGAGGGCTTGAGCCTGCCTCCGTCTCTAGCCAAGACACGTATTTTTGGATTGGAAGATGCCAACACGCTGTTGGATATGCATCCAGGCGAATTTCAATCCTTATTTCAGGGGCCTATCGAGATTCTGTCGCCGATAGAATGTACTTTCAACATCAGAAGGCCCATACGTATCAAGATAGCATCCATTAGCTCTTCAAATGCTACCATGGAGAGTTTTATATCTGATTTGAAAATATCTATGGACTCTTACCTGCAATCTGTACCGATGGATAGCTATGTCTTCGGAGAGAGGTACGGAGACTTGGAGCTAGGGTATTTCCCCAAAAAAATTAAAGTTTTGGTGGGAAACAAACCCTACTTTTATAAATCCTCGTCTTAAGATCAGGACGAGGTGCAAAAAAATGGGTCGAGCGAAGCCTCTCATGACATAAGTCATTGAGGCTTCGCTCGGCCCATTTTTTTGCGATAGATAGAGTGCCAACATTGGATGCGTACCGATTTGAACTTGTAATTTTCAAGGGATATGGCTTAGCTATAAGATAATTTTGATAAAATATCTATAGACAAATTTAAGGTATCTGAATTTAAAAATTTAATTGTTTCATTTAAAATTTACTGTGTAAAATTTAAAATTTTTAAAGACTAAGTGTGGCGGTCATTATAATCTGATCTCTAATTTTTCAAGGGATATGGCTTAGCTATAAGATAAATATGAAACTTGGTAAAATATACAGACTCGATAGCTAAATTTAAGGGATCTGAATTTAAAAATTTAATTTTTCTCGTTTAAAATTTGTATGTAAAATTTAAAATTTTTAAAGACTAAGTGTAGCCAAGCCAACATTGAATGCGTACCGATTGTAATTTTCAAGGGATATGGCTTAGCTATAAGATAAATATGAATCTTGGTAAAATATATAGATTCAATAGCTAAATTTAAGGGATCTGAGTTTAAAAATTTAATTTTTTCATTTAAAATTTACATTTTTTATGTAAAATTTAAAATTTTTAATGGTTAAGTGTAGCCAAGCCAGTTATTATGATCTGATCTCTATAAAAAGATTTTCGAGAAACTATTGACAGGATGCTTGATAAGCGGCTTCGATTAAAATTACAATCAGATCTCTATAAAAAGATTTTTCGAGAAGTGTTGACAGGATATTATGTAAGCCTTTCCTCAGGATGCAGGAAGCCCGGTTATAATCAGATCGATAAAAATTGTCCGAGAGACAGGATATTATGCAAGCCTTTCCTCTTGATAAGCGGTTCCTAGAAAATTACAATCAGATCTGTTGATAAGACCGGGTATATATACGAGTGTTCAGCGAGAGCTCTTCAATTGCTAGTCGATCTCTCTACTAGCTGCTTAGATACATTAGCTCTCTGTCAGTCATGTTTTTCCATGTAAAAAATTATGCTTATGGCGTTGCCTTTAAATGCCTAATGGCCACTGATGGCACCCTGTTTGTCCGGGCTGAGGACCTGGCTATTTATTCGAGGCACCCTCTAGATCTAAAATTTGCCGAAAAATATGCAGGCCTCACCGTCCGAGACGTGATGGACCCTAAAATCGATTTACCTAAATGGCTCGCTAAGACGAGAATCTTCTCCATTAGCGAAGCCAAACATCATTTGAAAGGGTTCATGGGCGAACAGGAATTTGATGAAATGTTCGATGGTTCGGCCATGGTGAAATACCAGGCTAACATGAAGCTCAGCTTCGTGAAAGCCATTGGTGTTCGATTTGTCGAAAGGTCCCGTACCAAGTTCGAAGACTTCCTTGCCGCATACCAACTACAGGTGAGGAAATTTTTTGAGCTTGAGTATGAGGACTATGACTTATACAAATCTCAAATGACCGGACCGTTGAAGATGACCATCAGGAGGCTATCTAATGAGCAACAAATAGAGAGCTTATGTTGATCTTTCAAATGAGAGTAAAAAAATGGGTCGAACTAGGTGTCTCATGGCAGAATTTGTGTCTTTGACACCTCGTTCGACCCATTTTTTTGCGATAGATATAGTGCCAATATTGGACGGGTTTAATTTGAGACTTTGATATTAAATTTATAAAAAAATCTATTTAAGCTAGTATCGAAGAGATTATCAGGATAGCATGAAGACTATTTAAACATATAAACTATAATAAACCAATATTGTAGAAATTAAATTTAAGACTCTGGAAAACGAGATAAAATGGTATCAATTTAAATGTATAGATAAAAATAACTAAGCCAACAGAGACATGACTGGACAATGACGGTTTGGATACGTAAGCGAGTTTATCTCTCTATATATATATAGATGGGATGAAGCCACACCCACAAGAAATCTTTTTTTTTTTTTTTTTTTTTTTTTTTCGTGTGACCTTGAACACATCTTCAAGGACGGAGCAGAATCTATAACTTAACGGAACTAACCTCATTTATTGAACATTAGTTTTTTTCGTGTGTCCTATATATAGGATGGCTAGCGTACCCACATCTCATTTTGTCTCGACGTCTGCCAACAACAGTATCTGTAAAATATTTTGAATTTGTAATTTTCAAGGGATATGGCTTCTCTATAAGATAATTATGTATCTTGATAAAATATCTATAGATAAATTTAAGAAATCTGAGTCTAAAATTTTCGTTTAAAATTTTAACTTTTTGTGTAAAATTTAAAAATTTTAATGGCTAAGCTAGAGATAGAGTACCAATATCGTAACGATTTGAAGGGATATGGCTTCTCTATAAGATAAATATGAATCTTGGTAAAATATACAGACTCTATAGATAAATTTAAGAGATCTGAGTGTATAAATTTAATTTTTTCGTTTAAAATTTTAATTTTTTGTGTAAAATTTAAATTTTTTAAGGGCTAAGCTAGATATGTAAATATTTCACAGTTGGTTTCTAAAGTTATATTTTTTTATCCAATCAAATTCATTGTAGATGGCGCTGCAGTCTATATATATAGTATATATATAGTATATCTATTAGGGTGGGTGGGAGTGGAATTTATTTCTTCTACTGTAAGGTCATGCATAAACCAGCTCCGTGATGCCCAAACCCGTTTTCTTTAAAATAGGATGGGATAACGTTATTTATACAATATTGGCTTTGAAAACAAGATTTTTATAGACTTTTGTCTGACAAATGACAAGATGTTGCAGGTTTTCATGAAATCAGAATAGATCATGGGTTTTTATAAAATATAATAACATAAAATATTTTTTTATCTGTATTTAAACAAGCAAACATTTCCGCTTCGCGGAAATGTCTGCATGTTTAAATACAGATAAAAAAATATTTTATTTCAAACTCAATGATGTCTCTTATGTAAAATGTCTTTAATAAACCGTACTTTTTCCGACAGCGGTACCATGATTTGTTTCAAGCCAAAAATGTGTGTCTTATCCTCTAGCAGTACGTTCCTCGATTATATCCTGAACGAATCGCTCACGTAGCCTATACCTATATTAGAGCCATCCATTTTTTCGGTAGCGATTCAAGGTACGCCAAAATAAATTTGACTCGCGATACTTAATCATCGTAAAAAGTTTGAATAGATTAGAAAAAGGCTAAGATAGCGTATTGTTAATCTGCCAAACATAAATTAGAAACGTTCCATGGCTAAGCTAGAGATAGCATATCGTTCTAAAGCCGGCAGGATCTAACAATGGATAGATTTACTGGGACAGAAGAAGACTGATTGGAGAAGAATCGGCTATTTATATAGAATGAATTCAACCAACCAACCAACTGTGAAAAAAAAAAAAAAAAAATTTTTTTTTTTTTTTTCACAGTTGGTTGGTTGATAATCTTCTCTATATATAGGATCGCTGACGTGCCACCTCCTCATTCTATCTAGATCTTTGCCAGCAACGGTCATATCTCTCGTCTGTTAAAATTTTCAAATTTTCAACTAGGCATAGTTACTAGACGACCGTTGCTGGCAAATGTCGAGACACAATGAGGAGGTGGCAAGTCAGCGATCCTATATATAGAGGATATAATCAACCAACCAACTATGAAAAAAAAAAAAAAAAAAAAAATTTTTTTTTTTTTTTTTTTTTCAAAGATTTTTTTTTTTTTCACAGTTGGTTGGTTGGTTGATAATCTTCTCTATATATAGGATCGCTGACGTGCCACCTCCTCATTCTATCTAGATCTTTGCCAGCAACGGTCATATCTCTCGTCTGTTAAAATTTTCAAATTTTCAACTAGGCATAGTTACTAGACGACCGTTGCTGGCAAATGTCGAGACACAATGAGGAAGTGGCAAGTCAGTGATCCTATATATAGAGGATATAATCAACCAACCAACTATGAAAAAAAAAAAAAAAAAAAAAAAAAATTTTTTTTTTTTTTTTTTCACAGTTGGTTGATTATCTCCTCTATATATAGGATCGCTGACTTGCCACCTCCTCATTCTATCTCGATCTTTGCCAGCAACGGTCATATCTCTCATCTGTTAAAATTTTTAGAAAATTAGTTTGTCGCTTGAAGCCTTCAAGATGATCCGATAAAATTCTTCTAGAACAAATCTGTTGGCAGGATATTATGTAAACCGTTTCCTCAAAAACAGGACGTGATAAGTTATTTATAGATGCGTCAAGCCTCTCTAATCTATAAAACGTCATCCTGTCGAGCCTTATATAGTATTACTGATGTCGTTTCTCAGAACCGCTTATCAGATCTCACGCATCCGCTTGCCAGAGTATAAATACGAGCCTCTCGCCTCAGCTTATTCATTCTGAGCCTCTGTTTTTCAAAATGGAAATGTTTTCTTTCGACTCTCTGACCGACGAGCGATTTGACTATGACTATGCCGTAAAGCCTGGATGGAATGTCTTGAATACGTCTCGTCTTTCTCTCGAGTTATTATGCAATTATAATCGAGACATGTCCATGCCAACTCCAAAACCAGTTTCCAGACCATCTCCAGTTTTCAAATCTAAACGCGTTCCAGTTCCAGTTCCAGTTCCAGCTTCTAAATCTGTTCCAGTTCCAGTTCCAGTTCCAGCTTCTAAATCTGTTCCAGTTCCAGTTCCAGTTCCAGCTTCTAAATCTGTTCCAGTTCCAGTTCCAGTTCCAGTTCCAGCTTCTAAATCTGTTCCAGTTCCAGTTCCAGTTCCAGCTTCTAAATCTGTTCCAGTTCCAGTTCCAGCTTCTAAATCTGTTCAAGTTCCAGTTCCAGTTCCAGCTTCAAGACCAGTTCCAGCTTCTAAATCTAAACCAGTTCCATTTCAAATTTCAATACCCATGTCAGAGATGATTTATTTTAAAGTACCAAGGCTATTAAGCCCGCTACCAAAATCTCCAGAGTCCAACGTAACAACTTATCGTGCCTGGAAGCCTCCACCGAAGATAGATTTCGTGGTACGACCTAAATTAAAAACTGCTGGCTTTGAAGATCCAAGAATTAGAAAACGGCATGGCATAGTCGTTGTCAAATCGAACGTCAATTTGAGAGATAGAAAATGCTACAGCCTTATAAATACAGAGGCTAGAAAATACTACAGTTGGGTTTAAACCCAAACGATTTATAAAAAAATCGGGCCGAACGAAGTGTCTCATGGCAGATTCCTGTCTTTGACACTTCGTTCGACCCGTTTTTTTTGTAACAATTATATTGCCAATATTGGATGCGTACCGATTTGTACTTTAAGATTTTGAACGGATACTTAAGATTTTGAATGGATACTTTTATAACTGAAGTCCCTGAGATATAAATTTATATATAAACTATTATCAACCAACTTAAAAAAATTTCAAGATTGGCAAAAAAATATTATTTAGAAATCAAAAACTATAAAATCGAAATGATAAATTTTGAAAAATTTTCCAGATTGGTGAAAAATGGCAAAGTCTCAAAAAAATAGTATCTTGAAAAAAATTATAGAAATATAAAATCAACCAAAGACACTTTAGCATGATATATATATAGGTTAGCTAATGTCAATCAACCAATCAACCAACCTTGAAAAAAAAAAAAAAAAAAAAATTTTTTTTTTTTTTTTTTTTTTTTTCCAAGGTTGGTTGATTAGTTGATTGACTCTAGATAACCTATATATATCATGCTAAAGTATCTACACTATCATTGTCCAGCAATGCTTATTTGTTTCAGCGTCTATAAAAATCTTTACCGCATCCTGTTTCCGTGTTCGGCATCCTGTTTCGTAGCAAATGAGTTATGCAATATCCTGTTTTCGCGTTCAGCGACAATAATTCTATAAATAGCCTTATCTTATCCTGTTTTCGTAGAAAATGAGTTATGCAACATCCTGCCTTCAGATCGACTATATAAGCTCTGCCATTCGATCAAATAGTCATTCTCTCTTCGGAGCTTGAACTGCTAACATGTATAAGCATCAATGCTCTGTGAAGAAACTTAAAGCGGCTAACGCTCTTCATAACCTTTTCGGAATGACTGAGCCTTTTCCGAAAATTCTTTCGACTTCTGTCAAGAAGCTGAAGAAATATCCTCATTTCCAAACGATGATGGGAGAAGGCAAAATCCATATGTTCTGCCTACATCTAACACCTGATGATAAAATTTCGTTTAAAAAACGTACTCTGACGGACAAGATCCTGAATACGATTCCAGCACTAGGCAGAGAGGCCAAGACAATCTATCCGCTGAGACCTCAAGACATAAAATGGATCACTGTTATGAACAGATTCAAAAGACCCCCCAGCGAAGCCAGCAGAACCAACGCTGATATGAGAATTGGTTTCAAGTGCCCCCATAACCAATTTCTGGTGAAAGGTCATTTCACGTTTGGACAGAGAACCGTTGGGCAAGGATGCGCCCATATTATCCAGACATTGGACGCACCATTGCTGTTCTATGTGAGACCCCCCAACGAGACACGAGTGAGAGCTGACAGCAGATATTTCTCAGGGGACAAGCTTCACTTCTACGAGAGGTTCATATTGATTGCTCGCTCGAGCTACAAGATACCTGCTGGCACTACCTATATTTTATTTACGACCCAAAAGAATTTCTTCAGTCTACATGTTGTGCGGGAGAGCTTGAAGCTGGGTTTCAAGGTAAAAAATCCGTTGGTAGAAAGAATCACGAAAATAGATGGGATGTATGAGGTATCTGTGCCAACACCTATGATACCTCATATGGATGATGATGACGAGCCACCCTCTGAATATATTCAAACAGCTCCAATCTCAGAGCCAGAATCATCCCAAGAGCCAGAATCATCCCAAGAGCCAGAACCATCCCAAGAGCCAGAACCATCCCAAGAGCCAGAAATCTATTTGCCGACGAACCCCCCTGTTGTATTGGACAAAACAATAACCGTAGTCACTACAAATTATGCAGAACAATATAACTCTCAAATCTGGAAAGTATTGACAGATCCCCTTAAAAACAACTTCGTACGTACCTACGGGCCTGAACTACCTGGAATGGATATGAGAACTGCATCGGTAAAACGTAAGGCCGAAAAGAATCCCAAGCGTTTAAAGAAAGCTAAGCTCACTTTCAAGGACACTGCAACAAATACAGAGCCTGAAACTAGAGAACCAGAGCCTGAAACTAGAGAACCAGAGCCTGCACCTATTGCAAATCCAGAGCCTGCACCTATTGAACATTCAATGCCTTTTGTTGAAAATCCAGGATTTCATAGTGAATGGCCTATTCAAAGCCCAGCGGTACCTGAAGATCTTAATAATATAGTATGCTCTCCCATGCCAGATCAGCTACTACTAGACTCTATGATGAAAGATCTCATGACACCTGGCACTCTAGAATATATAATAGATGAGTCCGAACAGCCAAATTATATATCACTCTAAAAATATTAAAAATTTAAAAAATTTGGGTCAAACGAGGCTTCCTCATGTCAGATTTGTCATTATGACTTATCTTGACGATGGAAGCCTCGTTTGACCCATTTTTTTTAAATCTATCTCCTACCAATATTGGATTTGTAAAAAAAATAACTTATAAATTTTATGAGTAGACAAATGAAAATTGTCTAAGCCGTTCAAAAGAATCGCTTAAAGCGGCTTCAGCTATGCCATCCTATCGATTGGACCTGCAAACGGGACAGCCAACATTATCCATAAAAATTTAACCTCGATAAAATTGAAACGGGACAAATGTAGCTTTTAAATTGAGATGCTGAGCCAGAAAAACTGAACGCGTAGAGATTAGCAGCTCATATTGTAAAAATTTAAACGTAATTATTAAAATAGTATTAACGAGATCCAATGATAGAGATCCAAAAAAACTTTAGTAACCAATCGTTTGGTCATGACAATTGAAAAGCGAATCTTGATGAACGAGGAAAAGATATATATATCAACCAACCAACCAACCTTGAAAAAAAAAAAAAAAAAAAAAAAATTTTTTTTTTTTTTTCAAGGTTGGTTGGTTGGTTGGTTTGACTGGCTATATATAATTATCTATTTGCCTCAACACTCTCATTGCCTCTCAACATTTGTCCGCAACGGTTGTCTAGACTCGTAATGACAAATATAATAAATTTGAACCTGTATCTGAAACAGGATTCCATACAATCGTGTCCAAATGCTAGATCTTCCCATTTTAAATGAAACCTGTTAATTTTGATCGTGGCACAGTCGTCGTGTCGATCTTAAACTTGGTCCATCCAAAAAGCCTTCATGAGTCAAGCTGAGTGCATCCCGAAACAAACTAATCAAAACCTGAAACAATTGTTGCGTAGAGAGAATCCGTAAAATTTAGCAAGAGGTCTCTATAAAATTTAAATTGCTGAGAGTTGTCACGACAAATGTAGCAATGAACGCTGGAAAATTTAAATGTAATTATGAAAATAGTATTAACCATTCGTTGAGTAGCATGACAAATGAAAATTGAAACGTAATTAGGAAATTAGTATCAAGATTAGCTTTTCAATTTAATCCTGACCTTTTTCGAGTTTTGTCCAGATGCTATAAAATTGAAACAGGTGTATCTGAAACATTATTCAATCCAAATGCTAGGGCCTTCTCATTTTAAATGAAACCTGTTAATATTGATCGTCTTAAACGTGGATCACTTGGCCATCCAAGAAACCCTCATGAAAATTGAAACCGGCTGAGTGCTATCCTGAAACAGGTGTCACGACAAATTGATATGTACGTTTGAAATCTGAAAGATATATAACCCGTCAAGGTCACACGAGTCAAGCTTCAAGGTCACACTAAAAAAAAAAAAAAAAAAAAAAATTTTTTTTTTTTTTTTTTTTTTTTTTAATGTGACCTTGTGACCTTGATAGATTGTTAGCGCCTATATAAGCAGCTGACAAATCTGATTTTCTAACATTATTCATTTAACTATAATATAAGGGCATGGATAGCTATTTAGATCTCGTGTCAAAGGTTTTGGCAAAACCGCAATTGTCTGAGGGTATCGACAATATTTTGCACAAAGACTGTTTAAATCTTATATCTAAAGATTGGGTGGCTCGTTTGAAAAATAACGTGACTTTTCAAGATTATGTCACCGACGCCAAACGGTTATGGAATCCATCTTATATGACGCTGAATTATGAATATGAAGAATCCAAGCGCCCAAATTTTAAAGTTGCTGTCGTTGCATACTGTAAATTTATGAAAAGTTATGGGGATAGAGGCCTTGTAAATCCCAAATTGAATTTATATATTATGGCTTCAGAGCCATTACGTTTAATTGCTCGTGCGATGACATCTGATCTCTCAGTTCAAATTTCTGACGATTTTAAATTTTCTTTTCAAGAATGTAGTGGTGTTTTGAATTGTCATGAATGCGGTAAACGTGCAAACGAATTCAAAGCAAAAGGTCATAAAATAAATCTAAGATTTCAACCATGCATACTGGACACCAGCGTATTTACTGGAACTGAAGTCGCGAATCGCTTTTATAGTATGATCGAACCCACGTTCACTGACACGTTTGTAGCCATCTTACAAATAAAAATTAATACGAGATACAGCTATTATACTCAAAATAATCAAAAAATTTTACGTATTAGTGGAAGTATTTTAGATTTCATCGGATTTCAGGAAAGAAAATTAATGGCTTCTAAAACAGCTAATGTAGGATTCATAACAGAAATCGATAATCAACCTTCAACGAAGGCTAAGGAGGCTAAACCTTCAACGAAGACTAAGGAAGTAGAATCGTCAACAAAAACCGATGATGAGTTTGGCGATTATTTGGAAGGGATATTAAACGATTCAAAGATACCTTATGAACCTTTTGATTTGGAAAATACTGAAATTAGTCACGATACCATTGATTTGAATGATGTGGACAATAAGAGAAGTTCTAATGATTTAGACTCGGATTCTAAGAAAAGAAAAATAGATTAGGGTGAAAGTCATATATCACAGTGGCTTTTAAGTGACGATTAATGAATTACGTAAACCACATTTTAGTTTAGTACGACAGTCCCATGAAAAAAAAAAAAAAAAAAAAATTTTTTTTTTTTTTTTTTTTTTTTTATGTGACCTTGAGCGTGGCTCGTCTATTGCTAACGTACCTTTCTTTTTTTTTTCAAAGTTGGCCATTTCAAACTGACTGTGAAATTTTTCAAAGTCCACGCGTTTTGTCTTTCTATTTTCAAAATTACATTTAAAGTTTTATGGCCCAGCTCCTGTTTCAGATAACCCTCAGCCCGTTTCAATTTTATCTCCATTTTAAATTTTTACGTGCTAAGCGATATGTCTTCGTTTTCAAGGTTCTTGCTAAGCGATATGTCTTCGTTTTAACATGGCACCTGACTCAATTTTATCATGGCCTCTTGCATAGCTGATCCACGTTTGAGCGACAAGCTAAATTGAATTCAATGCAAGGGAGTCGAGTTAACAGATACCGTAGCGCTGAGAAACGTTCAAAATCTATTGTGAGTCATCTTAAAAGATACCATAGAGGGTCACGTTAAACGATACCATAGCGTGGCGTAAAATATTATCAGCCAATGGAGGGTTAAAAGATACAATAGAATGGAAGAAATACAAAAGTTAAAAATAAATTGGTAAAACCTTTAGGGTTTCGTTGGAAAGGTTTAGTAATATTTAATTTTAAGCTCAATATTATCTTGAGTCAAAATGTAAGTTCGTTATCTGGCTTCAATGAAATGGAAGAAAGACAAAAGTTATAATAAATTGGGGAAAAGATTTAGGGTTTCGTTGGAAAGGTTTAGTAAATTTTAATGTTAAATTTAATGTTGACATTTTATCGAGGTCAATACCATAGCGTGGCGTAAAATATTATCAGCCAATGGAGGGTTAAAAGATACAATAGAATGGAAGAAATACAAAAGTTAAAAGTAAATTGGTAAAACCTTTAGGGTTTCGTTGGAAAGGTTTAGTAATATTTAATTTTAAATTTTAAGCTCAATATTATCTTGAGTCAAAATGTAAGTTCGTTATCTAGCTTCAATTTTCAAGGAAATGGAATAAAGACAAAAGTTATAATAAACTGGGGAAAAGGTTTAGGGTTTCATTGGAAAGGTTTAGTAAATTTTAATGATAATTTTAATTTTGATATTTTATCTTGGGTCAAATGTAGATGACATGCCTATTCACGGGGGTTTCACTTTTGGAAATTGAATTTTCTAATTGCCAGGAAAACTTTTCAAAAGAGATTTTTCAATTCTGCCTGACCAACTGTAACAAATTGCCAAGTTCAGTCGGGTCCGTAAAATGTTGCTACCAACATTGGTATTGTAAAAAAATAACTTATAAAATTTTATCAGATTTGATAAGCTTATCTTGACGATGGCCCAGTTTTTTAAATGCTACCAATATTGTAAAAAAATAAGTTATAAAATTTATCAGATATAGTATTTATCAGACAGTCTTTCGATTTTGACCGTTCAAAGGTATCGTGTAACATGAATCTGGCTTCAGCTATGCAAGAGGCTATGATAAAATTGAGTCAAGCTGACCTGAATCTGAAACAGGTTTCATTTGTCATGTCAAAATGAAGACATATCGCTTAGCAGGAACCTTGAAACCGGACGGCAGGCGTAAAAATTTAAACTGGCTAATATAAACATTGTTGCGTAGAGAGAAAATTTTAACAAGAGGTCTCTATGAAATTCATATTGCTGAGAGTTGTCACGACAAATGTAGCAATGGACGCTGTCAAATGTAATTATGCAAATAGTATTAACCATTCGTTGAGTAGCATGACCAATGAAACGTAATTAGGAAAATAGTATTAACCAAATGGACTACAGATTAAGGAAGGGACAAATAAATAATTATATACAGACAATCAAGTTTCAAGGTCACATGAAACAAGCTTCAAGGTCACAAAAAAAAAAAAATTTTTTTTTTTTTTTTTTTTTTTCGTGTGACCTTCAAGCTTGTTTCGTGTGACCTTGAAGCTTGTCTATATTTAATATGGCTAACATAACCATAACCTCATTGTGTCTCGACATTTGCCAGCAACGGTCGTCTAGTCACTATGCCTCGTAATGTATTTTAAGCAAGATGTACGTTTTCATGAAATCAGAATGATATCATGGGTTTTATAGAATATAATAAAATAAAGTAAATTAAATATTAGAAATAAAATATATTTTTTATCTGTATTTATACATGCAGACATTTCCGCTTCGCGGAAATGTCTGCATGTTTAAATACAGATAAAAAATATATTTTATTTCATACTCAATTATAGGGTCTCGTAAAGAGTTTCATCTCGCTGATTTCGAGTTTCGGCTTGTCGTATGTCGCAACAGTCTTGCTACAACCTGCACGTTTCCCACGATGCCAAATATCTTATAATTTAGTTCAGTTTGTTTGCCAAGCTCGAAATACGTCGTTCTACCGTTGATCAGATGCACTCAGTGGGCTCTTCACAAGACTTGAAATTTTTGGACACGGGCAGCACCCAATTCAATATTATTTCTGTTAAATGTTTAATTTGGATGCGCCACTAATAAACTCCGTTGGGACCTTGATAAGCCAGCTTAAATATCTCTGATCTAAGAGTTTGGTTCGTCAAAGAGCCAATGTAGCCAATACTAGCTTATAATCGCTCGGCAGCGATATAAAAATGATTCCCACCCGCATCTTTGAAAGAACATTCGGACCGGTCCTAACGACCATGAGATAGAGTACCAATATTGTACCTATTCTAATTTGAAGGGATATGGCTTAGCTATAATATAATTTTGTATCTTGGTAAAATATGTAGACTCGATAGCTAAATTTAAGAGATCTGAGTTTAAAATTTTAATTCTATATCTTTTCTCTTGAGACATTTGAAACTTACCGGGTTTGGTTTTACGCTTCTACCAAATTTGATTATGCCATTGCACAACAAAGCCAGGCATTCATTTTATGTTTATCAGACCTCTGATAGTCTTTAGCTAAAATTAAAACTTGCCTTTGCAAAGTGGACAACAGCCATACAAATACGATATAACTGGAGACCAAAAATTAAACGGCCGTCATGTAGCAATCTAAAAAAATTATGCTGGATTGAAATTATTCAAGCTGCTTATATAAAGTTAATTTAAGCAAGATGACCTTGAAAATATAGCCAGTCAAGTTTCAAGGTCACATTAAAAAAAAAAAAAAAAAAAAAAAAATTTTTTTTTTTTTTTTTTTTTTTCACAGTTGGTTGGTTGGTTGATAATCTTGTCTATATATAATATGGCTAACGTGACTACACCCTCATTGTGTCTCGACATTTGCCAGCAACGGTCGTCTAGTCACTATGTCTCGTAATGGGTTTTCAGCAAGATGTACATTGATGGACACTAGAGAGTTAGATTTTTCTATAAAAGCCTATGATCTATTCTGATTTCATGAAAACCTACAGTATTTTGTCATTTGTCAGACAAAAGTCTTGTTTTCAAAGCCAATAATGTATAAATATCGCTATCCCATCCTGTTTTAAAGGAAATGGGTTTAGACATCAGGAGCTAGTTTATGCATGACCTTACAGTAGAAGAAATAAATTCCACTCCCACCCACCCTAATAGATATACTATATATATACTATATATATAGACTACAGCGCCATCTACAATGAATCTGATTGGATAAAGAAATATAAATTTAGAAGCCAACTGAGAAAAATAGCTTTAGAAGCCAACTGAGAAATATAGCTTTAGAAACCAACTGAGAACTATAGCTTTAGCAGCCAACTGAGAAATATAGCTTTAGCAGCCAACTTCATCAACGAGAATGAAACAGGTTAATTTTGATCATGTCTGTCTTAAATATGGATCGCTTGGCCATTCCAGAAGCCTTCATGAAAATTAAAACCGGCTCCATGACAAAACGTAGCAATTAGATGTTTGAACTGAGTCCATAACATTTTACAATTTCCCTTTAAAATTTGTCTAAGCTATAGTAGTCTGTTCAAAAGAATCGTTTAAACGTGGATCAGCTATGCAAGAGGTCATGATAAAACTGAGTCCTGTATCTGAAACAGGTCAAAACGAAGACCTGGCAATTGAAAACGGGGCATCGCTTAGCAGGAAAAATTTAAAATTTAAACGAGCTGGACCATAAACGTAACCATTGAATTGTAAATGCTGGGCCATGCTTAGCAGTAGCAGCCCACATTGTAAAAATAATATTTACGAGATACAATGACAAAGCGACAAATGAAAAGCTTAAAAAGTCCGTGCCAGTCTATAGCATCATTTTAAATGAAACCATTGAGCCATCCAAGAGGCCTTGATAGAATCGGCTTACTGAACAAATCTATAGGTGAAATCTGAAAGACGTAGAGAGTAGCAGCCCATATTGTAAAAATTTAAAATTATAAAATTCAAAAGTGGATATGTAGGAAGGGTTAAGTTTCAAAGTCTCATGACCAACAAACTAACTAACCAACAAACTTGAAATGAACCAACCAACCAACCTTGAAAAAAAAAAAAAAAAAAAAAAAAAAATTTTTTTTTTTTTTTTTTTTTTTTTTTTTTTTTCAGGTGCCACGCCCACCCTTGAAGCTTGTCTATATATAGTATGGCTAACGTGACTACACCCTCATTGTGTCTCGACATTTGCCAGCAACGGTCGTCTAGTCACTATGTCTCGTAATGTGTTTTCAGCAAGATGTACATTGATGAACACTAGAGTTAGATTTTTCTATAAAAGCCTATGATCTATTCTGATTTCATGAAAACCTACAGTATTTTGTCATTTGTCAGACAAAAGTCTTGTTTTCAAAGCCAATAATGTATAAATATCGATATCCCATCCTGTTTTAAAGGAAATGGGTTTAGACATCAGGAGCTAGTTTATGCATGACCTTACAGCAGAAGAAATAAATTCCACTCCCACCCACCCTAATAGATATACTATATATATACTATATATATAGACTGCAGCGCCATCTACAATGATTGGCTAAAGAAATATAGCTTTAGCAGCCAACTTAGAAATATAACTGTAGCAGCCAACTGAGAAATATAACTTTAGAAATATAACTTTAGAAATATAACTTTAGAAATATAACTGTAGCAGTCAACTGAGAAATATAACTTTAGAAACCAACCAACCAACCTTGAAAAAAAAAAAAAAAAAAAAAAAAAAAAAAAAATTTTTTTTTTTTTTTTTTTTTTTTTTTTTTTTACAGTTGGTTGGTTGGTTGGTTGATATATATTTGTTTCCTCGTTCATCACTTTTCATTTATTAAGATTAGCTTTTCAATTTCATCCTGACCCTTTTTCATGTTTTTATCCAAATGCTAAGTTTCAAAAGTCTCGATAAAATTGAAACAGGTGTGTCTTCTCATTTTAAATGAAACATGTCTATCTTAAATGTGGATCGCTTGGCCATTCAAGAGGCCTTCATGAAAATTAAAACCGGCTGGGTGTATCTATGACAAAACGTAGCAATTAGATGTTTGAACTGAGTCCATTATAACCTTTTACAGTATCCCTTTAAAATTTGTCTAAGCTATAGTAGTATTTCAAAAGTATCGTTTAAACGTGGATCGGCTATACAAGAGGCCATGATAAAATTGAGTCACGCTGAGCGTTGCCTGTATCTGAAACAGGTCAAAACGAAGACATGGCAATTGAAAACGAGGCATTGCTTAGCAGGCAAAATTTAAACGAGCTGGACCAAAAACGTAACCATTGAACTCTGGGCCATGCTTAGCAGTAGCAGCCCATATTGTAAAAATAATATTTACGAGATACAATGGCAAAGCGTAGAAAGACAAATGAAAAGCTTAAAAAGTCCGTGCCAGTCTATAGCATCATTTTAAATGTTAATATTGAGCCATCCAAGAGGCCTTGATAGAACCGGCTGAGTGCTATCTGAAACAGGATAAATCTATAGGTACGCTTGAAATCTGAAAGACGTAGAGAGTAGCAGCCCATATTGTAAAAATTTAAAATTATAAAATTCAAAAGTGGATATGTAGGAAGGGTTAAGTTTCAAAGTCACGTGACCACACCCACTCCTGAAATGAACCAACCAACCTTGAAAAAAAAAAAAAAAAAAAAAAAAAAAAAAAAAAATTTTTTTTCAAGGTTGGTTGGTTGGTTCATTTCAAGAGTGGGTGTGGTCACGTGACTCGGATCAAAAAGTGATATAACCGAGATTAATTTCGGAGCTAAAAAGAAGAACCCAAATTGTCTCTCCCTAAACCAAGTACTATTTTTTAGCTTGAAATCTTAGCTGACCTGAGTTTGGTTATTGGTAAAAAATATTAGCGGAGCCCAAATGAAATTCTTTTAAACCATATCTGGTAGACGATAATAGTATTAAGAATATGAGTTACATAGTATAGGATAGTTTATTTACACCTCTGAGCCGCATTCTTGAGCCGTATTATGTTATAAGAAATTGGACGTTTATTTTTACAAGTCTGTACTAATTTTTTATAAAATTGGCTAGAATTTAGTCTGAAACCACGCTTCTGAAAGATGAGGCTATTGTAAGGGTTTAGTGTATCGACTCACAAAAATGAACGACTCAATTTTAATGTGTCTTTTATCATTGAACGAATCAATCTATAAATTTAGCCTGGCTTACCAATATTGTAAAATAATAAACCAACCTTGAAAAAAAAAAAAAAAAAAAAAAAATTTTTTTTTTTTTTTTTTTTTTTTTTTTTTCAAGGTGGGTGTGGCTTAGCTTAACTCTATATAAGCAGCTTGAAAAATTTCAATCCAGTATATTTTTTTTAGATTGCTGAGTCTCAGGCTATACCGATGGCGGCTAGGCAAAATTTAAAATGTTATCGCAATATGCTTTATCGAGATGCCGTTCCGTTCTATTGTCCGCTCTGCAGGGGCCAAGTATTAATCTTAGCTAAAGACTATCAGAAACATTGTACTGATAAGCATAACATGAATGCCTGGCTTTGTTGCGTTTGGTGCAATGGTAGTATCAAATTTGGTAGAAGCGAGAAGCGCCTTCATGTAGATCATCTCGTCGATTGCTATAGACAATTCAAGATTCGCGTAGCCAAACCCGTTCCTGAAGAAGATGTCTCCTTTTCAGACGGATCGTACATAGAATTCAGTTTCAAACCTATGTGCGATAAACATGATTTTTTCGAGCATGAACAAATATTTCCAGACGGTAGCCGGGCCTACGATCCCGTCTGGCCGATCGAGTTAGAGAGACCACCCGTTTATTTTGAAGACGAAACGCTGAATTTGGCAGCTGCATGCGTTTTGAAGTATCTCAGAGGCGAAGGAGTATGGTTTCATGGAATGGTTAGGGCTATAGCCTTTAACAGCTTTCTCGAATGCATAGACGCAGACGCTGGTAATACTACCACCCTACCTTTTTCTTGCTGGTGCGACGGCGGAACCGAAAGAGATCCAAAGTTCAGGCAGCATAGGCACATGATCGTGGTGGCTCCTTCCAGAAAACATTTTCTGAATAAGGTGTGGCGTAAAATCAGACCCGAAGAGCGACCTTATGTAGGCTTCAAATGTCTCAAGAGAAAAGACATAGAATCCGTATGGCATTTGGTCAATGCCTTGGGATATCTCAGCAGGCGCCGGTCCAAATGCAGTTTTTCTTTCGACGATTACGCTATGGGTGGGAAAATGAACCATTTTTATATCCAAGAGACGCTGCCGAGAGATTACAAGCTAGTATTGGCTACGCTCTTTGACGGAGGCATCACCAAACTCTTAGACCAGAGATATTTCAACTGGGATCCGAAAACGCTCATCAAGGTACCCATGGAGTTTATTAACGGCAAATGGTGCATCAAAATCAAACATTTACCAGAAAACATATTTAATTTGATGTTGCCCGTGTCCAAAGATTTCAAGTCTTGTGAAGAGCCTACTGAGTATTTTTTGCATCTGATCAACGGTAGAAAGATGTATTTCCAGCCCGGTACACAAACTGAAATAGACTATAAGCTGTTTTTTGGCATCGTGCAAGACGAATGGTGGGAGCCTTCTAAATCTCAGCAGGCCATTTTCATGTGCGCGAAACCTTACATGCGGCAATGTAGGGATCTGAAACTCGAAATCGAAGAGATGAAGGCAGACTACGAAATAGAAACGAATAGGTTGGCAGGCAATCTGACATCCAGCGATATGGTAAAAGAAGCGTACAGACGCGAGCTGGAAACCAGCGAAAAGGAAAACGTAGAATTGAAAGCTAGACTGGATGAAAACGTGAAAGCTAGGCTGGACGTACGATTGAAAGATAGACTGGAAACCGTTGAAACTGAAAATGTACGATTGAAAGATAGACTGGAAACCGTTGAAAATGAAAACGTACGACTGAGAGTCAGGCAGGACACCCTCGAAGATGAAATCAAACGCTTGTGGGGAATAATATACAATTTACAAACTAAAGAAATTGACAACTTGAAAACTGAAAATGCTAATTTGAAAACTGAAAATGCTAATTTGAAAGCTGAAAATGCTAATTTGAAAGCTGAAAACGCTAATTTGAAAGCTGAAAACGAAAATTTGAAAGCTGAAAACGCTAATTTGAAAAAGGAAAACGCTAATTTGAAAAAGGAAAATGCAGATTTGAAAACTGAAAACGATAAGCTTAAAGATCGAAAACGTAAGCTGAACAGTAAGCCAGGCTAAATTTATAGATTGATTCGTTCAATGATAAAAGACACATTAAAATTGAGTCGTTCATTTTTCTGAGTCGATACACTAAACCCTTACAATAGCCTCATCTTTCAGAAGCGTGATTTCAGACTAAATTCTAGCCAATTTTATAAAAAATTAGTACAGACTTGTAAAAATAAACGTCCAATTTCTTATAACATAATACGGCTCAAGAATGCGGCTCAGAGGTGTAAATAAACTATCCTATACTATGTAACTCATATTCTTAATACTATTATCGTCTACCAGATATGGTTTAAAAGAATTTCATTTGGGCTCCGCTAATATTTTTTACCAATAACCAAACTCAGGTCAGCTAAGATTTCAAGCTAAAAAATAGTACTTGGTTTAGGGAGAGACAATTTGGGTTCTTCTTTTTAGCTCCGAAATTAATCTCGGTTATATCACTTTTTGATCCGAGTCACGTGACCACACCCACTCTTGAAATGAACCAACCAACCAACCTTGAAAAAAAAAAAAAAAAAAAAATTTTTTTTTTTTTTTTTTTTTTCAAGGTTGGTTGGTTCATTTCAGGAGTGGGTGTGGTCACGTGACTTTGAAACTTAACCCTTCCTACATATCCACTTTTGAATTTTATAATTTTAAATTTTTACAATATGGGCTGCTACTCTCTACGTCTTTCAGATTTCAAGCGTACCTATAGATTTATCCTGTTTCAGATAGCACTCAGCCGGTTCTATCAAGGCCTCTTGGATGGCTCAATATTAACATTTAAAATGATGCTATAGACTGGCACGGACTTTTTAAGCTTTTCATTTGTCTTTCTACGCTTTGCCATTGTATCTCGTAAATATTATTTTTACAATATGGGCTGCTACTGCTAAGCATGGCCCAGAGTTCAATGGTTACGTTTTTGGTCCAGCTCGTTTAAATTTTGCCTGCTAAGCAATGCCTCGTTTTCAATTGCCATGTCTTCGTTTTGACCTGTTTCAGATACAGGCAACGCTCAGCGTGACTCAATTTTATCATGGCCTCTTGTATAGCCGATCCACGTTTAAACGATACTTTTGAAATACTACTATAGCTTAGACAAATTTTAAAGGGATACTGTAAAAGGTTATAATGGACTCAGTTCAAACATCTAATTGCTACGTTTTGTCAAAGATACACCCAGCCGGTTTTAATTTTCATGAAGGCCTCTTGAATGGCCAAGCGATCCACATTTAAGATAGACATGTTTCATTTAAAATGAGAAGACACACCTGTTTCAATTTTATCGAGACTTTTGAAACTTAGCATTTGGATAAAAACATGAAAAAGGGTCAGGATGAAATTGAAAAGCTAATCTTAATAAATGAAAAGTGATGAACGAGGAAACAAATATATATCAACCAACCAACCAACCAACTGTAAAAAAAAAAAAAAAAAAAAAAAAAATTTTTTTTTTTCAAGGTTGGTTGGTTGGTTTCTAAAGTTATATTTCTCAGTTGACTGCTACAGTTATATTTCTAAAGTTATATTTCTAAAGTTATATTTCTAAAGTTATATTTCTCAGTTGGCTGCTACAGTTATATTTCTAAGTTGGCTGCTAAAGCTATATTTCTTTAGCCAATCATTGTAGATGGCGCTGCAGTCTATATATATAGTATATATATAGTATATCTATTAGGGTGGGTGGGAGTGGAATTTATTTCTTCTGCTGTAAGGTCATGCATAAACTAACTCCTGATGTCTAAACCCATTTCCTTTAAAACAGGATGGGATATCGATATTTATACATTATTGGCTTTGAAAACAAGACTTTTGTCTGACAAATGACAAAATACTGTAGGTTTTCATGAAATCAGAATAGATCATAGGCTTTTATAGAAAAATCTAACTCTAGTGTTCATCAATGTACATCTTGCTGAAAACACATTACGAGACATAGTGACTAGACGACCGTTGCTGGCAAATGTCGAGACACAATGAGGGTGTAGTCACGTTAGCCATACTATATATAGACAAGCTTCAAGGGTGGGCGTGGCACCTGAAAAAAAAAAAAAAAAATTTTTTTTTTTTTTTTTTCAAGGTTGGTTGGTTGGTTCATTTCAAGTTTGTTGGTTAGTTAGTTTGTTGGTCATGAGACTTTGAAACTTAACCCTTCCTACATATCCACTTTTGAATTTTATAATTTTAAATTTTTACAATATGGGCTGCTACTCTCTACGTCTTTCAGATTTCACCTATAGATTTGTTCAGTAAGCCGATTCTATCAAGGCCTCTTGGATGGCTCAATGGTTTCATTTAAAATGATGCTATAGACTGGCACGGACTTTTTAAGCTTTTCATTTGTCGCTTTGTCATTGTATCTCGTAAATATTATTTTTACAATGTGGGCTGCTACTGCTAAGCATGGCCCAGCATTTACAATTCAATGGTTACGTTTATGGTCCAGCTCGTTTAAATTTTAAATTTTTCCTGCTAAGCGATGCACCGTTTTCAATTGCCAGGTCTTCGTTTTGACCTGTTTCAGATACAGGACTCAGTTTTATCATGACCTCTTGCATAGCTGATCCACGTTTAAACGATTCTTTTGAACAGACTACTATAGCTTAGACAAATTTTAAAGGGAAATTGTAAAATGTTATGGACTCAGTTCAAACATCTAATTGCTACGTTTTGTCATGGAGCCGGTTTTAATTTTCATGAAGGCTTCTGGAATGGCCAAGCGATCCATATTTAAGACAGACATGATCAAAATTAACCTGTTTCATTCTCGTTGATGAAGTTGGCTGCTAAAGCTATATTTCTCAGTTGGCTGCTAAAGCTATAGTTCTCAGTTGGTTTCTAAAGCTATATTTCTCAGTTGGCTTCTAAAGCTATTTTTCTCAGTTGGCTTCTAAATTTATATTTCTTTATCCAATCAGATTCATTGTAGATGGCGCTGTAGTCTATATATATAGTATATATATAGTATATCTATGAGGGTGGGTGGGAGTAGAATTTATTTCTTCTACTGTAAGGTCATGCATAAACTTGCTCCTGATGTCTAAACCCATTTCCTTTAAAACAGGATGGGATAGCGATATTTATACATTATTGGCTTTGAAAACAAGACTTTTGTCTGACAAATGACAAAATACTGTAGGTTTTCATGAAATCAGAATAGATCATAGGCTTTTATAGAAAAATCTAACTCTCTAGTGTCCATCAATGTACATCTTGCTGAAAACCCATTACGAGACATAGTGACTAGACGACCGTTGCTGGCAAATGTCGAGACACAATGAGGGTGTAGTCACGTTAGCCATATTATATATAGACAAGATTATCAACCAACCAACCAACTGTGAAAAAAAAAAAAAAAAAAAAAATTTTTTTTTTTTTTTTTTTTTTTTTTTTTTTTTTTTTTTAATGTGACCTTGAAACTTGACTGGCTATATTTTCAAGGTCATCTTGCTTAAATTAACTTTATATAAGCAGCTTGAATAATTTCAATCCAGCATAATTTTTTTAGATTGCTACATGACGGCCGTTTAATTTTTGGTCTCCAGTTATATCGTATTTGTATGGCTGTTGTCCACTTTGCAAAGGCAAGTTTTAATTTTAGCTAAAGACTATCAGAGGTCTGATAAACATAAAATGAATGCCTGGCTTTGTTGTGCAATGGCATAATCAAATTTGGTAGAAGCGTAAAACCAAACCCGGTAAGTTTCAAATGTCTCAAGAGAAAAGATATAGAATTAAAATTTTAAACTCAGATCTCTTAAATTTAGCTATCGAGTCTACATATTTTACCAAGATACATATTTATCTTATAGAGAAGCCATATCCCTTAAAAATTAGAATAGGTACAATATTGGTACTCTATCTCTAGCTTAGTCATTAAAATTTTTAAATTTTACAGAAAAAATGTAAATTTTAAACGAAAAAATTAAAATTTTAAACTCAGATCTCTTAAATTTATCTATAGAGTCTGTATATTTTATCAAGATACAAAATTATATTATAGCTAAGCCATATCCCTTCAAATTAGAATAGGTACAATATTGGTACTCTATCTCATGGTCGTTAGGACCGGTCCGAATGTTCTTTCAAAGATGCGGGTGGGAATCATTTTTATATCGCTGCCGAGCGATTATAAGCTAGTATTGGCTACATTGGCTCTTTGACGAACCAAACTCTTAGATCAGAGATATTTAAGCTGGCTTATCAAGGTCCCAACGGAGTTTATTAGTGGCGCATCCAAATTAAACATTTAACAGAAATAATATTGAATTGGGTGCTGCCCGTGTCCAAAAATTTCAAGTCTTGTGAAGAGCCCACTGAGTGCATCTGATCAACGGTAGAACGACGTATTTCGAGCTTGGCAAACAAACTGAACTAAATTATAAGATATTTGGCATCGTGGGAAACGTGCAGGTTGTAGCAAGACTGTTGCGACATACGACAAGCCGAAACTCGAAATCAGCGAGATGAAACTCTTTACGAGACCCTATAATTGAGTATGAAATAAAATATATTTTTTATCTGTATTTAAACATGCAGACATTTCCGCGAAGCGGAAATGTCTGCATGTATAAATACAGATAAAAAATATATTTTATTTCTAATATTTAATTTAATTTATTTTATTATATTCTATAAAACCCATGATATCATTCTGATTTCATGAAAACGTACATCTTGCTTAAAATACATTACGAGGCATAGTGACTAGACGACCGTTGCTGGCAAATGTCGAGACACAATGAGGTTATGGTTATGTTAGCCATATTAAATATAGACAAGCTTGAAGGTCACACGAAACAAGCTTGAAGGTCACACGAAAAAAAAAAAAAAAAAAAATTTTTTTTTTTTTATTTTATTTTATTTTTTTTTTTTTTTTCGTGTGACCTTGAAGCTTGTTTCATGTGACCTTGAAACTTGATTGTCTGTATATAAGTATTTATTTGTCCCTTCCTTAATCTGTAGTCCATTTGGTTAATACTATTTTCCTAATTACGTTCCATTTGTTATATTTCATTGGTCATGCTACTCAACGAATGGTTAATACTATTTGCATAATTACATTTGACAGCGTCCATTGCTACATTTGTCGTGACAACTCTCAGCAATATGAATTTCATAGAGACCTCTTGTTAAAATTTTCTCTCTACGCAACAATGTTTATATTAGCCAGTTTAAATTTTTACGCCTGCCGTCCGGTTTCAAGGTTCCTGCTAAGCGATATGTCTTCATTTTGACATGACAAATGAAACCTGTTTCAGATTCAGGTCAGCTTGACTCAATTTTATCATAGCCTCTTGCATAGCTGAAGCCAGATTCATGTTACACGATACCTTTGAACGGTCAAAATCGAAAGACTGTCTGATAAATACTATATCTGATAAATTTTATAACTTATTTTTTTACAATATTGGTAGCATTTAAAAAACTGGGCCATCGTCAAGATAAGCTTATCAAATCTGATAAAATTTTATAAGTTATTTTTTTACAATACCAATGTTGGTAGCAACATTTTACGGACCCGACTGAACTTGGCAATTTGTTACAGTTGGTCAGGCAGAATTGAAAAATCTCTTTTGAAAAGTTTTCCTGGCAATTAGAAAATTCAATTTCCAAAAGTGAAACCCCCGTGAATAGGCATGTCATCTACATTTGACCCAAGATAAAATATCAAAATTAAAATTATCATTAAAATTTACTAAACCTTTCCAATGAAACCCTAAACCTTTTCCCCAGTTTATTATAACTTTTGTCTTTATTCCATTTCCTTGAAAATTGAAGCTAGATAACGAACTTACATTTTGACTCAAGATAATATTGAGCTTAAAATTTAAAATTAAATATTACTAAACCTTTCCAACGAAACCCTAAAGGTTTTACCAATTTACTTTTAACTTTTGTATTTCTTCCATTCTATTGTATCTTTTAACCCTCCATTGGCTGATAATATTTTACGCCACGCTATGGTATTGACCTCGATAAAATGTCAACATTAAATTTAACATTAAAATTTACTAAACCTTTCCAACGAAACCCTAAATCTTTTCCCCAATTTATTATAACTTTTGTCTTTCTTCCATTTCATTGAAGCCAGATAACGAACTTACATTTTGACTCAAGATAATATTGAGCTTAAAATTAAATATTACTAAACCTTTCCAACGAAACCCTAAAGGTTTTACCAATTTATTTTTAACTTTTGTATTTCTTCCATTCTATTGTATCTTTTAACCCTCCATTGGCTGATAATATTTTACGCCACGCTATGGTATCGTTTAACGTGACCCTCTATGGTATCTTTTAAGATGACTCACAATAGATTTTGAACGTTTCTCAGCGCTACGGTATCTGTTAACTCGACTCCCTTGCATTGAATTCAATTTAGCTTGTCGCTCAAACGTGGATCAGCTATGCAAGAGGCCATGATAAAATTGAGTCAGGTGCCATGTTAAAACGAAGACATATCGCTTAGCAAGAACCTTGAAAACGAAGACATATCGCTTAGCACGTAAAAATTTAAAATGGAGATAAAATTGAAACGGGCTGAGGGTTATCTGAAACAGGAGCTGGGCCATAAAACTTTAAATGTAATTTTGAAAATAGAAAGACAAAACGCGTGGACATTGAAAAATTTCACAGTCAGTTTGAAATGGCCAACTTTGAAAAAAAAAAGAAAGGTACGTTAGCAATAGACGAGCCACGCTCAAGGTCACATAAAAAAAAAAAAAAAAAAAAAAAAAAAAAAAAAAAATTTTTTTTTTTTTTTTTTTTTTTTTTTTTTCATGGGACTGTCGTACTAAACTAAAATGTGGTTTACGTAATTTATTAATCGTCACTTAAAAGCCACTGTGATATATGACTTTCACCCTCATCTATTTTTCTTTTCTTAGAATCCGAGTCTAAATCATTAGAACTTCTCTTATTGTCCACATCATTCAAATCAATGGTATCGTGACTAATTTCAGTATTTTCCAAATCAAAAGGTTCATAAGGTATCTTTGAATCGTTTAATATCCCTTCCAAATAATCGCCAAACTCATCATCGGTTTTTGTTGACGATTCTACTTCCTTAGTCTTCGTTGAAGGTTTAGCCTCCTTTGCCTTCGTTGAAGGTTGATTATCGATTTCTGTTATGAATCCTATATTAGCTGTTTTAGAAGCCATTAATTTTCTTTCCTGAAATCCGATGAAATCTAAAATACTTCCACTAATACGTAAAATTTTTTGATTATTTTGATTATAATAGCTGTATCTCGTATTAATTTTTATTTGTAAAATGGCTACAAACGTGTCAGTGAACGTGGGTTCGATCATACTATAAAAGCGATTCGCGACTTCAGTTCCAGTAAATACGCTGGTGTCCAGTATGCATGGTTGAAATCTTAGATTTATTTTATGACCTTTTGCTTTGAATTCGTTTGCACGTTTACCGCATTCATGACAATTCAAAACACCACTACATTCTTGAAAAGAAAATTTAAAATCGTCAGAAATTTGAACTGAGAGATCAGATGTCATCGCACGAGCAATTAAACGTAATGGCTCTGAAGCCATAATATATAAATTCAATTTGGGATTTACAAGGCCTCTATCCCCATAACTTTTCATAAATTTACAGTATGCAACGACAGCAACTTTAAAATTTGGGCGCTTGGATTCTTCATATTCATAATTCAGCGTCATATAAGATGGATTCCATAACCGTTTGGCGTCGGTGACATAATCTTGAAAAGTCACGTTATTTTTCAAACGAGCCACCCAATCTTTAGATATAAGATTTAAACAGTCTTTGTGCAAAATATTGTCGATACCCTCAGACAATTGCAGTTTTGCCAAAACCTTTGACACGAGATCTAAATAGCTATCCATGCCCTTATATTATAGTTAAATGAATAATGTTAGAAAATGAGATTTGTCAGCTGCTTATGTAGGCGCTAACAATCTATCAAGGTCACAAGGTCACATTAAAAAAAAAAAAAAAAAAAAAAAATTTTTTTTTTTTTTTTTTTTTTTTTTTTTTTAGTGTGACCTTGAAGCTTGACTCGTGTGACCTTGACGGGTTATATATCTTTCAGATTTCAAACGTACATATCAATTTGTCGTGACACCTGTTTCAGGATAGCACTCAGCCGGTTTCAATTTTCATGAGGGTTTCTTGGATGGCCAAGTGATCCACGTTTAAGACGATCAATATTAACAGGTTTCATTTAAAATGAGAAGGCCCTAGCATTTGGATTGAATAATGTTTCAGATACACCTGTTTCAATTTTATAGCATCTGGACAAAACTCGAAAAAGGTCAGGATTAAATTGAAAAGCTAATCTTGATACTAATTTCCTAATTACGTTTCAATTTTCATTTGTCATGCTACTCAACGAATGGTTAATACTATTTTCATAATTACATTTAAATTTTCCAGCGTTCATTGCTACATTTGTCGTGACAACTCTCAGCAATTTAAATTTTATAGAGACCTCTTGCTAAATTTTACGGATTCTCTCTACGCAACAATTGTTTCAGGTTTTGATTAGTTTGTTTCGGGATGCACTCAGCTTGACTCATGAAGGCTTTTTGGATGGACCAAGTTTAAGATCGACACGACGACTGTGCCACGATCAAAATTAACAGGTTTCATTTAAAATGGGAAGATCTAGCATTTGGACACGATTGTATGGAATCCTGTTTCAGATACAGGTTCAAATTTATTATATTTGTCATTACGAGTCTAGACAACCGTTGCGGACAAATGTTGAGAGGCAATGAGAGTGTTGAGGCAAATAGATAATTATATATAGCCAGTCAAACCAACCAACCAACCAACCTTGAAAAAAAAAAAAAAAATTTTTTTTTTTTTTTTTTTTTTTTTTTTTCAAGGTTGGTTGGTTGGTTGATATATATATCTTTTCCTCGTTCATCAAGATTCGCTTTTCAATTGTCATGACCAAACGATTGGTTACTAAAGTTTTTTTGGATCTCTATCATTGGATCTCGTTAATACTATTTTAATAATTACGTTTAAATTTTTACAATATGAGCTGCTAATCTCTACGCGTTCAGTTTTTCTGGCTCAGCATCTCAATTTAAAAGCTAAATTTGTCCCGTTTCAATTTTATCGAGGCTAAATTTTTATGGATAATGTTGGCTGTCCCGTTTGCAGGTCCAATCGATAGGATGGCATAGCTGAAGCCGCTTTAAGCGATTCTTTTGAACGGCTTAGACAATTTTCATTTGTCTACTCATAAAATTTATAAGTTATTTTTTTTACAAATCCAATATTGGTAGGAGATAGATTTAAAAAAAATGGGTCAAACGAGGCTTCCATCGTCAAGATAAGTCATAATGACAAATCTGACATGAGGAAGCCTCGTTTGACCCAAATTTTTTAAATTTTTAATATTTTTAGAGTGATATATAATTTGGCTGTTCGGACTCATCTATTATATATTCTAGAGTGCCAGGTGTCATGAGATCTTTCATCATAGAGTCTAGTAGTAGCTGATCTGGCATGGGAGAGCATACTATATTATTAAGATCTTCAGGTACCGCTGGGCTTTGAATAGGCCATTCACTATGAAATCCTGGATTTTCAACAAAAGGCATTGAATGTTCAATAGGTGCAGGCTCTGGATTTGCAATAGGTGCAGGCTCTGGTTCTCTAGTTTCAGGCTCTGGTTCTCTAGTTTCAGGCTCTGGTTCTCTAGTTTCAGGCTCTGTATTTGTTGCAGTGTCCTTGAAAGTGAGCTTAGCTTTCTTTAAACGCTTGGGATTCTTTTCGGCCTTACGTTTTACCGATGCAGTTCTCATATCCATTCCAGGTAGTTCAGGCCCGTAGGTACGTACGAAGTTGTTTTTAAGGGGATCTGTCAATACTTTCCAGATTTGAGAGTTATATTGTTCTGCATAATTTGTAGTGACTACGGTTATTGTTTTGTCCAATACAACAGGGGGGTTCGTCGGCAAATAGATTTCTGGCTCTTGGGATGGTTCTGGCTCTTGGGATGGTTCTGGCTCTTGGGATGATTCTGGCTCTTGGGATGATTCTGGCTCTTGGGATGGTTCTGGCTCTGAGATTGGAGCTGTTTGAATATATTCAGAGGGTGGCTCGTCATCATCATCCATATGAGGTATCATAGGTGTTGGCACAGATACCTCATACATCCCATCTATTTTCGTGATTCTTTCTACCAACGGATTTTTTACCTTGAAACCCAGCTTCAAGCTCTCCCGCACAACATGTAGACTGAAGAAATTCTTTTGGGTCGTAAATAAAATATAGGTAGTGCCAGCAGGTATCTTGTAGCTCGAGCGAGCAATCAATATGAACCTCTCGTAGAAGTGAAGCTTGTCCCCTGAGAAATATCTGCTGTCAGCTCTCACTCGTGTCTCGTTGGGGGGTCTCACATAGATCAGCAATGGTGCGTCCAATGTCTGGATAATATGGGCGCATCCTTGCCCAACGGTTCTCTGTCCAAACGTGAAATGACCTTTCACCAGAAATTGGTTATGGGGGCACTTGAAACCAATTCTCATATCAGCGTTGGTTCTGTTGTCTTCGCTGGGGGTGGGGGGTCTTTTGAATCTGTTCATAACAGTGATCCATTTTATGTCTTGAGGTCTCAGCGGATAGATTGTCTTGGCCTCTCTGCCTAGTGCTGGAATCGTATTCAGGATCTTGTCCGTCAGAGTACGTTTTTTAAACGAAATTTTATCATCAGGTATTAGATGTAGGCAGAACATATGGATTTTGCCTTCTCCCATCATCGTTTGGAAATGAGGATATTTCTTCAGCTTCTTGACAGAAGTCGAAAGAATTTTCGGAAAAGGCTCAGTCATTCCGAAAAGGTTATGAAGAGCGTTAGCCGCTTTAAGTTTCTTCACAGAGCATTGATGCTTATACATGTTAGCAGTTCAAGCTCCGAAGAGAGAATGACTATTTGATCGAATGGCAGAGCTTATATAGTCGATCTGAAGGCAGGATGTTGCATAACTCATTTTCTACGAAAACAGGATAAGATAAGGCTATTTATAGAATTATTGTCGCTGAACGCGAAAACAGGATATTGCATAACTCATTTGCTACGAAACAGGATGCCGAACACGGAAACAGGATGCGGTAAAGATTTTTATAGACGCTGAAACAAATAAGCATTGCTGGACAATGATAGTGTAGATACTTTAGCATGATATATATAGGTTATCTAGAGTCAATCAACTAATCAACCAACCTTGGAAGAAAAAAAAAAAAAAAAAAAAAAAAAATTTTTTTTTTTTTTTTTTTTTTTTTCAAGGTTGGTTGATTGGTTGATTGACATTAGCTAACCTATATATATATCATGCTAAAGTGTCTTTGGTTGATTTTATATTTCTATAATTTTTTTCAAGATACTATTTTTTTGAGACTTTGCCATTTTTCACCAATCTGGAAAATTTTTCAAAATTTATCATTTCGATTTTATAGTTTTTGATTTCTAAATAATACTTTTTTGCCAATCTTGAAATTTTTTTAAGTTGGTTGATAATAGTTTATATATAAATTTATATCTCAGGGACTTCAGTTATAAAAGTATCCATTCAAAATCTTAAGTATCCGTTCAAAATCTTAAAGTACAAATCGGTACGCATCCAATATTGGCAATATAATTGTTACAAAAAAAAACGGGTCGAACGAAGTGTCAAAGACAGGAATCTGCCATGAGACACTTCGTTCGGCCCGATTTTTTTATAAATCGTTTGGGTTTAAACCCAACTGTAGTATTTTCTAGCCTCTGTATTTATAAGGCTGTAGCATTTTCCATCTCTCAAATTGACGTTCGATTTGACAACGACTATGCCATGCCGTTTTCTAATTCTTGGATCTTCAAAGCCAGCAGTTTTTAATTTAGGTCGTACCACGAAATCTATCTTCGGTGGAGGCTTCCAGGCACGATAAGTTGTTACGTTGGACTCTGGAGATTTTGGTAGCGGGCTTAATAGCCTTGGTACTTTAAAATAAATCATCTCTGACATGGGTATTGAAATTTGAAATGGAACTGGTTTAGATTTAGAAGCTGGAACTGGTCTTGAAGCTGGAACTGGAACTGGAACTTGAACAGATTTAGAAGCTGGAACTGGAACTGGAACAGATTTAGAAGCTGGAACTGGAACTGGAACTGGAACAGATTTAGAAGCTGGAACTGGAACTGGAACTGGAACAGATTTAGAAGCTGGAACTGGAACTGGAACTGGAACAGATTTAGAAGCTGGAACTGGAACTGGAACTGGAACGCGTTTAGATTTGAAAACTGGAGATGGTCTGGAAACTGGTTTTGGAGTTGGCATGGACATGTCTCGATTATAATTGCATAATAACTCGAGAGAAAGACGAGACGTATTCAAGACATTCCATCCAGGCTTTACGGCATAGTCATAGTCAAATCGCTCGTCGGTCAGAGAGTCGAAAGAAAACATTTCCATTTTGAAAAACAGAGGCTCAGAATGAATAAGCTGAGGCGAGAGGCTCGTATTTATACTCTGGCAAGCGGATGCGTGAGATCTGATAAGCGGTTCTGAGAAACGACATCAGTAATACTATATAAGGCTCGACAGGATGACGTTTTATAGATTAGAGAGGCTTGACGCATCTATAAATAACTTATCACGTCCTGTTTTTGAGGAAACGGTTTACATAATATCCTGCCAACAGATTTGCTCTAGAAGAATTTTATCGGATCATCTTGAAGGCTTCAAGCGACAAACTAATTTTCTAAAAATTTTAACAGATGAGAGATATGACCGTTGCTGGCAAAGATCGAGATAGAATGAGGAGGTGGCAAGTCAGCGATCCTATATATAGAGGAGATAATCAACCAACTGTGAAAAAAAAAAAAAAAAAAAAAAAAAAAAAAAAAAAATTTTTTTTTTTTTTTTTTTTTCATAGTTGGTTGGTTGATTATATCCTCTATATATAGGATCACTGACTTGCCACTTCCTCATTGTGTCTCGACATTTGCCAGCAACGGTCGTCTAGTAACTATGCCTAGTTGAAAATTTGAAAATTTTAACAGACGAGAGATATGACCGTTGCTGGCAAAGATCTAGATAGAATGAGGAGGTGGCACGTCAGCGATCCTATATATAGAGAAGATTATCAACCAACCAACCAACTGTGAAAAAAAAAAAAAAAAAAAAAAAAAATCTTTGAAAAAAAAAAAAAAATCTTTGGAAATTTTTTTTTTTTTTTTTTTTTTTCATAGTTGGTTGGTTGATTATATCCTCTATATATAGGATCGCTGACTTGCCACCTCCTCATTGTGTCTCGACATTTGCCAGCAACGGTCGTCTAGTAACTATGCCTAGTTGAAAATTTGAAAATTTTAACAGACGAGAGATATGACCGTTGCTGGCAAAGATCTAGATAGAATGAGGAGGTGGCACGTCAGCGATCCTATATATAGAGAAGATTATCAACCAACCAACTGTGAAAAAAAAAAAAAAAAAAAAAATTTTTTTTTTTTTTTTTTTTTTTTTTTTTCACAGTTGGTTGGTTGGTTGAATTCATTCTATATAAATAGCCGATTCTTCTCCAATCAGTCTTCTTCTGTCCCAGTAAATCTATCCATTGTTAGATCCTGCCGGCTTTAGAACGATATGCTATCTCTAGCTTAGCCATGGAACGTTTCTAATTTATGTTTGGCAGATTAACAATACGCTATCTTAGCCTGTTTCTAATCTATTCAAACTTTTTACGATGATTAAGTATCGCGAGTCAAATTTATTTTGGCGTACCTTGAATCGCTACCGAAAAAATGGATGGCTCTAATATAGGTATAGGCTACGTGAGCGATTCGTTCAGGATATAATCGAGGAACGTACTGCTAGAGGATAAGACACACATTTTTGGCTTGAAACAAATCATGGTACCGCTGTCGGAAAAAGTACGGTTTATTAAAGACATTTTACATAAGAGACATCATTGAGTTTGAAATAAAATATTTTTTTATCTGTATTTAAACATGCAGACATTTCCGCAAAGCGGAAATGTCTGCTTGTTTAAATACAGATAAAAAAATATTTTATGTTATTATATTTTATAAAAACCCATGATCTATTCTGATTTCATGAAAACCTGCAACATCTTGTCATTTGTCAGACAAAAGTCTATAAAAATCTTGTTTTCAAAGCCAATATTGTATAAATAACGTTATCCCATCCTATTTTAAAGAAAACGGGTTTGGGCATCACGGAGCTGGTTTATGCATGACCTTACAGTAGAAGAAATAAATTCCACTCCCACCCACCCTAATAGATATACTATATATATACTATATATATAGACTGCAGCGCCATCTACAATGAATTTGATTGGATAAAAAAATATAACTTTAGAAACCAACTGTGAAATATTTACATATCTAGCTTAGCCCTTAAAAAATTTAAATTTTACACAAAAAATTAAAATTTTAAACGAAAAAATTAAATTTATACACTCAGATCTCTTAAATTTATCTATAGAGTCTGTATATTTTACCAAGATTCATATTTATCTTATAGAGAAGCCATATCCCTTCAAATCGTTACGATATTGGTACTCTATCTCTAGCTTAGCCATTAAAATTTTTAAATTTTACACAAAAAGTTAAAATTTTAAACGAAAATTTTAGACTCAGATTTCTTAAATTTATCTATAGATATTTTATCAAGATACATAATTATCTTATAGAGAAGCCATATCCCTTGAAAATTACAAATTCAAAATATTTTACAGATACTGTTGTTGGCAGACGTCGAGACAAAATGAGATGTGGGTACGCTAGCCATCCTATATATAGGACACACGAAAAAAACTAATGTTCAATAAATGAGGTTAGTTCCGTTAAGTTATAGATTCTGCTCCGTCCTTGAAGATGTGTTCAAGGTCACACGAAAAAAAAAAAAAAAAAGATTTCTTGTGGGTGTGGCTTCATCCCATCTATATATATAGAGAGAGATAAACTCGCTTACGTATCCAAACCGTCATTGTCCAGTCATGTCTCTGTTGGCTTAGTTATTTTTATCTATACATTTAAATTGATACCATATTATCTCGTTTTCCAGAGTCTTAAATTTAATTTCTACAATATTGGCTTATTATAGTTTATATGTTTAAATAGTCTTCATGCTATCCTGATAATCTCTTCGATACTAGCTTAAATAGATTTTTTTATAAATTTAATATCAAAGTCTCAAATTAAACCCGTCCAATATTGGCACTATATCTATCGCAAAAAAATGGGTCGAACGAGGTGTCAAAGACAGAAATTCTGCCATGAGACACCTCGTTCGACCCATTTTTTTACTCTCATTTGAAAGATCAACATAAGCTCTCTATTTGTTGCTCATTAGATAGCCTCCTGATGGTCATCTTCAACGGTCCGGTCATTTGAGATTTGTATAAGTCATAGTCCTCATACTCAAGCTCAAAAAATTTCCTCACCTGTAGTTGGTATGCGGCAAGGAAGTCTTCGAACTTGGTACGGGACCTTTCGACAAATCGAACACCAATGGCTTTCACGAAGCTGAGCTTCATGTTAGCCTGGTATTTCACCATGGCCGAACCATCGAACATTTCATCAAATTCCTGTTCGCCCATGAACCCTTTCAAATGATGTTTGGCTTCGCTAATGGAGAAGATTCTCGTCTTAGCGAGCCATTTAGGTAAATCGATTTTAGGGTCCATCACGTCTCGGACGGTGAGGCCTGCATATTTTTCGGCAAATTTTAGATCTAGAGGGTGCCTCGAATAAATAGCCAGGTCCTCAGCCCGGACAAACAGGGTGCCATCAGTGGCCATTAGGCATTTAAAGGCAACGCCATAAGCATAATTTTTTACATGGAAAAACATGACTGACAGAGAGCTAATGTATCTAAGCAGCTAGTAGAGAGATCGACTAGCAATTGAAGAGCTCTCGCTGAACACTCGTATATATACCCGGTCTTATCAACAGATCTGATTGTAATTTTCTAGGAACCGCTTATCAAGAGGAAAGGCTTGCATAATATCCTGTCTCTCGGACAATTTTTATCGATCTGATTATAACCGGGCTTCCTGCATCCTGAGGAAAGGCTTACATAATATCCTGTCAACACTTCTCGAAAAATCTTTTTATAGAGATCTGATTGTAATTTTAATCGAAGCCGCTTATCAAGCATCCTGTCAATAGTTTCTCGAAAATCTTTTTATAGAGATCAGATCATAATAACTGGCTTGGCTACACTTAACCTTTAAAAATTTTAAATTTTACATAAAAAATGTAAATTTTAAATGAAAAAATTAAATTTTTAAACTCAGATCCCTTAAATTTAGCTATTGAATCTATATATTTTACCAAGATTCATATTTATCTTATAGCTAAGCCATATCCCTTGAAAATTACAATCGGTACGCATTCAATGTTGGCTTGGCTACACTTAGTCTTTAAAAATTTTAAATTTTACATACAAATTTTAAACGAGAAAAATTAAATTTTTAAATTCAGATCCCTTAAATTTAGCTATCGAGTCTGTATATTTTACCAAGTTTCATATTTATCTTATAGCTAAGCCATATCCCTTGAAAAATTAGAGATCAGATTATAATGACCGCCACACTTAGTCTTTAAAAATTTTAAATTTTACACAGTAAATTTTAAATGAAACAATTAAATTTTTAAATTCAGATACCTTAAATTTGTCTATAGATATTTTATCAAAATTATCTTATAGCTAAGCCATATCCCTTGAAAATTACAAGTTCAAATCGGTACGCATCCAATGTTGGCACTCTATCTATCGCAAAAAAATGGGCCGAGCGAAGCCTCAATGACTTATGTCATGAGAGGCTTCGCTCGACCCATTTTTTTGCACCTCGTCCTGATCTTAAGACGAGGATTTATAAAAGTAGGGTTTGTTTCCCACCAAAACTTTAATTTTTTTGGGGAAATACCCTAGCTCCAAGTCTCCGTACCTCTCTCCGAAGACATAGCTATCCATCGGTACAGATTGCAGGTAAGAGTCCATAGATATTTTCAAATCAGATATAAAACTCTCCATGGTAGCATTTGAAGAGCTAATGGATGCTATCTTGATACGTATGGGCCTTCTGATGTTGAAAGTACATTCTATCGGCGACAGAATCTCGATAGGCCCCTGAAATAAGGATTGAAATTCGCCTGGATGCATATCCAACAGCGTGTTGGCATCTTCCAATCCAAAAATACGTGTCTTGGCTAGAGACGGAGGCAGGCTCAAGCCCTCGGGAGCGATGTCAGTCACTGTAAGATGGCATAAGTTTAAAACGCCAGAAGGATTTTGATAGCCCATGGTACGAGCTACGTCTGAACCTTTGATAAAAATGTCACCGTCAAAAGTCAAAAAACAAGTAAATTTCACGTTTAACTCTTCAGCTAAAATTTGAAATATCATTTTGGAGCTTTTAGAATATCAAGCAGTCAGAATGAAATGTCTCGTCCAGCAGCCTGTATTTATACTAGCAGCAATCTCTATTTCTATCTAAATTTCTTATCAACATCCTCTGACGCACATCCTCTTACGCACGTCCTGTAGATTATGCAAGATCCCGCTCAAACGACAAATTAATTCTAAAAATAAGTTTATCGCGTCCTGAGGATTACATAATATCCTGTCAACAGCTAGAAGAATTTTATCAGAAGGTTCTAAGAAAGCTTGCTAAAATTAGGTCGCGAATCGGGTATATATACGAGCTGCCTCTAAGAGCCTGCATCATTTTGACTTCTGTTGCTATTAAGTCATGCTATTCACAATTGAACATCCACAGCTGGATGCTAAAATCCTATTCGTAGTCTCTGCGGATGGACTTTTGTTCGTCAGGGCCTCTGATGTGGCCAAGCTGATGGGTAAGGGTAGCGCATACGTAAAAAAAACTACCAAGCTAAAGGTGAGGGACCTCGTTTACAAAAGGTTCAGGATACCTGTCTCTTTAGCTAATACCTGGGTGTATCCAATAGAAGAGATTCATTTCGGAGATGCGCTGTCGACCATGGGTTTTGAGGCCATGATGAAATCTGCTAAAATTGACATCTTAGATCCTATAGTGCCAACTGCATGCATCCATAAAGCAGTCAGAATTCGGATCGTGAGGAATTCTGATGTCTTCATAGATGAATTCTTAAAGGATTTCATAGAAAGAACCAAGCTGTTCTATGATGGAGACCACGATGATGACCCTCGCCTACACGAAGATAGATTTGAGACTATTTCTTGGACAGACACCCCTCCGTCCAAAATCAAAGTCTTCGTGGGGAATCGATCTCGCTGGTATAAACTGATGCCTTAGAGATTTAAATTGGAGGGGGTAAAAAAATGGGCCGAACGAAGCGTCTCATGGCAGATTTCTGTCGTTGACGCTTCGTTCGGCCCATTTTTTTGCGACGGTAGTAAGCCAATATTGGATGGGTACAAATTGAGACTTTGAATGGGGTCTCTGAGATAGATAATATTAATATTTCAATATTGAAACGATACTAATGCCTTTGAATCTGAGATAGCTAATGTCTTTGACTCTGAGATAGAAATTTACAATATTGAATAAGGACATTTTTTTAAATGAATGCCGTACCAATATTGAATATATTTTTTAACGATTCGATAAACAAATAATATATTTAAATAATAAATATTTAAAGAATAAAATATTTATATAGTCAATCTGAAGGATTGCATAACTCATTTTCTACGAAAACAGGATGAGATAAGGCTTTTTATAGAATAATTTATCGCTGGATATTGCATAACTCATTTGCATTGAAAACAGGATACTGAACACGGAAACAGGATGCAGTAAAGATATTTATAGACGCTGAAACAAATAAGTATTGCTGGACAATGATAGTGTATATACTTTAGCATGATATATGTGCTAGCAAGAGTTAATCAACTAATCAACCAACCTTGAAAAAAAAAAAAAAAAAAAAAAAAATTTTTTTTTTTTTTTTTTTTCAAGGTTGGTTGATTGGTTGATTGACTCGGATTCATTCTTTATAAATAGCTGTACTCAAACCTTCATTCCTTCATTCTGTCTGAATCTCTTCTAGCATCAACCTTCTACTAAAACGCTCCTAACATTAAGATACTTTAGCATGATTGGTTAATGTCTTTAAATCTGAGATAGAAATTTACAATATTGAATAAGGGCATTTTTTAAATGAATGCTGTACCAATATTGAATATATTTTTTTAACGATTCGATAAACAAATAATATATTTTTAACTATTCGATAAACAAATAATATATTTTTTTTTAACGATTCGATAAACAAATAAAATATTTAAATAATAAATATTTTATTATTAAAATAAAATATTTAAATAATAAATATTTTATTATTAAAATAAAATATTTAAATAATATATTTAAATTCTAAATATTTATTATTCGAACCGAACGTGAACAATTCTGACGGGGTGGAGTTGCTCGAAGAATACTTCTGGCGACTGTCTGATAGACCTTTATATGCCGTAAAGAAGTAGGTTCAACCAGCTTTGCGGTACTTGGCATAGGAGCTGTAGTTTGAATAGAATACCCTTGTAACTGTAATCTTTAAATCTTAATTGTAAAAATTTACATGCTTAAATTACTAATGTCTCGTCAGCGTTGCTGAGCTTTGCGGTACTTGGCATAGGAGCTGTAGTTTGAATAGATCGTAACTGTAATCTTTAAATCTTAATTGTAAAAATTTACATGCTTAAAATTTCTAATGTCTCGTCAGCGTTGCTGAGATTTGCGGTACTTTGGTATAAGAGCTGTAGTTTGAATAGATCGTAACTGTAATTTTTAAATCTTAATTGTAAAAATTTACATGACTGCATGCTTTAATTTCTAATGTCTCGTCAGCGTCTATTATTGGACTCGTCTGATTTTGACATGAGATGTCTCGGACAGGGACCATTCCAAGAGGTGCAATCGAAAGCTTAAATTTCATGCGACTATTCTTTTTCGGTCTTGGCTGAGTATGTACGTAATTTGGACAACGACGCATAGGCTGAAATGCTAAATTTAAAACAACAAATGTTTGCTTGCAATCCAAATTGAATGTAGATATTGCACTCTTGAAAAACTAAGATTGGGAATTTTGACGTGAGAAGGCTCAAATTAGAGATGGGCATTCAGCAGATCCAAAATTAAATCCGTTTATCATGTCCGTCTCAAACTAAATGGCTACACAATAGGCTTAATAATTTTTTTTTAAATGGATAAGGTTAGGCGACGACAGTTTTTAAATGAATGCTGTACCAATCTTAACGATTCCATAAACATATAAAATATTTAAATTCTAAAAATTTATTATTTAAATCTGAAAGGGTGAAGTTGCTCGAAAATTATTGCTGGTGACTGTCTGATAGACCTTTAGATGCGTAAAGTAATAGGTTCACCCAGCTTTGCGGTACTTGGCATAGGAGCTATCGTTTGAATTTCTGAAAGGGTGAAATATGCTCGAAAAGTATTGCTGGTGACTGTCTGATAGACCTTTAGATGCGTAAAGAAGTAGGTTCACCCAGCTTTGCGGTACTTGGCATAGGAGCTGTAGTGAAATCAGAATGAGGTCATGAATTTTTATAGATTATCATGAAGCCAGACGGTTGCTGGTCATACGCAATGATGATTTGGATACGTTAGCCATATTATATTGATTCATTAGACATTATGCTGGATGCCGGAATTTTATTTAAAATGTTTTAAAACGGAGACATGATATATATATAGGTCACACCAAAAAACTAATGTTGCATAAATGAATCCGTTAAGTTAAAGATACTGCTCCGTCCTTGAAGATGTGTTCAAGGTCACACGAAAAAAAAAAAAAAAAAAAAAAAAAAAAAAAAATTTTTTTTTTTTTTTTTTTTTTTTTTTTCAGGTGCCACGCCCACCCTTGAAGCTTGTCTATATTTACTACGGCTAACATGACTACACTCTCATTGTGTCTCGACATTTGCCTGCAACGGTCGTCTAGTCACTATGTCTCGTAATGTGTTTTCAGCAAGATGTACATTGATATACACTAGAGAGTTAAATTTTTCTATAAAAACCTATGATCTATTCTGATTTCATGAAAACCTGCAGTATCTTGTCATTTGTCAGACAAAAGTCTATAAAATCTTGTGTTCAAAGCCAATATTGTATAAATAACGCTATCCCCATCCCATTTTAAAGAAAATGGGTTTAGACATGAGGAGCTAGTTTATGCATGACCTTACAGTAGAAGAAATAAATTCCACTCCCACCCACCCTAATAGATATACTATATATATACTATATATATAGACTGCAGCGCCATCTACAATGATTGGCTAAAGAAATATAACTTTAGCAGCCAACTGAGAAATATAGCTTTAGCAGCCAACTGAGAAATATAGCTTTAGCAGCCAACTGAGAAATATAACTTTAGAAATATAACTTTAGAAACCAACTTCATCAACCAACCAACCAACCAACTGTAAAAAAAAAAAAAAAAAAAAATTTTTTTTTTTTTTTTTTTTTTTTTCGTGTGACCTTGTGACCTTGATAGCTTTATAGCGCCTATATAAGCCGCTGACAAATCTCATTTTCTAACATTACTCCTACATATGTGGCGACAACGATGAAAGGGCTTTGAAAATATTAGCTGGTCTGAAGACTCTCTGCAAAGTCCAGGTAACTATGTTATTTTTTTTTAAATGTAGTTTAATATTTTTCGTTTTCGCAGATTACTTTATAAAGGCCTTGTCTCTGAAAATATTGTCTGGATGGCTTCGTCTCTGAATCTATATAATCATTAACAAAATATTTTAAATTCTAAGGCCTAAATTTACAACATTAGTATTAAATCTTATAAATTTATAGGATATTCACGGGTCGATTTTGGTTTTTTCGACAACAAGTTTAGACAAAGGGCTTACCCTTGGAAATATGAACGGATTTTCTGCAAAGTCGACGCAAAGATTTTTTCTTAAATGTGGCTTAACCTACTGATCAGACGTCGATATTAAATTTTTAATCGTGTAAGATTGACTCCGATTAGCCTTGCTGGCTGGATCGGGTTTATGTTCTAAAGAAATCATTGGGCCTATCCAAAATAATTTTCGTAGACCCAAGGCTTAAAGTATTGTTTCCTAAACCAAGAGGATGTCCAAACTCGATACGGACTGAGGGTTTTCAAAATATCAGAATCGATTATGGACACTGAAAATTTATATTTTTAAGAAGATATTTTATAAGGATGAGCTTGTCATGTAGAAGGTTTATTTTTCCCTACAGAAAATCCTTATGTAAATGTATTTTAGGGAAAACGTAGGGATAAACCAAATTTCAGTATATACTAATTTTCTGATTTTTTTCCCTAAATTATCCCTACTAATATCTTTAGAAATTTATTACATATCTTATACTTATATTTATGTTTATATTAATATTATATAAGTATAAGTATAAGTATATAATATAATATAATATAATATAATATAATATAGTATAAATAGTATATATGTATATATGTATATAAATATGTATATAATATAATATAATATAATATAATATAATATAATATTTAGTATATAATATTTAGTATATAATATTTAGTATATAATATTTAAAAAAAAAAAATATCTATCCATTTCTATAGGGTAGCTACGATTCATGCTCCTACCTTCTCCTATTTTGCTCCGACTTGCTTTTTGTGGCAACGAGCTTCAAGGTCACACGAAAAAAAAAAAAAAAAAAAAAATTTTTTTTTTTTTTTTTTTTTTTTTTTTTTTTTTTTAGGTGCCACGCCCACCCTTGAAGCTTGTCTATATATACTATGGCTAACATGACTACACTCTCATTGTGTCTCGACATTTGCCTGCAACGGTCGTCTAGTCACTATGTCTCGTAATGTGTTTTGAGCAAGATGTACATTGATGGACACTAGAGAGTTAAATTTTTCTATAAAAGCCTATGATCTATTCTGATTTCATGAAAATCTGCAATATCATGTCATTTGTCAGACAAAAGTCTATAAAATCTTGTTTTCAAAGCCAATTATGTATAAATAACGCTATCCCCATCCTATTTTAAAGAAAATGGGTTTAGACATCAGGAGCTAGTTTATGCATGACCTTACAGTAGAAGAAATAAATTCCACTCCCACCCACCCTAATAGATATACTATATATATACTATATATATAGACTGCAGCGCCATCTACAATGAATTTGATTGGCTAAAGAAATATAGCATTAGCAGCCAACTGAGAAATATAGCTTTAGCGGCCAACTAAGAAATGTAACTTTAGCAGCCAACTGAGAAATGTAACTTTAGCAGCCAACTGAGAAATATAACTTTAGCAGCCAACTGAGAAATATAACTTTAGCAGCCAACTGAGAAATATAACTTTAGCAGCCAACTGAGAAATATAACTTTAGAAATATAACTTTAGAAATATAACTTTAGAAACCAACTTCATCAACCAACCAACCAACCAACTGAAATTTTTTTTTTTTTTTTTTTTTTTTTTTTTTTTTTTTTTGTGTGTGACCTTGTGACCTTGATAGATTTATAGCGCCTATATAAGCAGCTGACAAATCTCATTTTCTAACATTACTCCTACATATGTGTTGACAACGATGAAAGGGCTTTGAAAATATTAGCTGGTCTGAAGACTCTCTGCAAAGTCTAGGTAACTATGTTATTTTTTTAAAATGTAGTTTAAAATTTTTCGTTTTCGCAGATTACCTTATGAAGGCCTTGTCTCTGAAAATATTGTCTGGATGGCTTTGTCTCTGAATCTATATAATCATTAACAAAATATTTTAAATTCTAAGGCCTAAGTTTACAACATTAGTATTAAATCTTGTAAATTTATAGGATACTCACGGGTATATTTTAGTTTTTTCGACAACAAGTTTGGACAAAGGGCTTACCCTTGGAAAATATGAATGGATTCTCTGCAAAGTCGACGCAAAGAGTTTTTTCTTAAATGTAGCTTAACCTACTGATCAGACGTCGATATTAAATTTTTAATCGTGTAAGATTAACTCTGTATAAACATTAGCCTTGCTGGCTGGATCGGGTTTGTGTTCTAAAGAAATCATTGGGCCTATCCAAAATAATTTTCGTAGCCCAAGGCTTAAAGTATTGTTTCCTAAACTAAGAGGATGTCCAAACTCGATACGGACTGATTAAATTTATTACATATATTATACTTATATTTATATTTAAATTAGTATTATAAGTTTAAGTATAAGTATAATATAATATAAATATAAATATAAATATAAATATAATATAATATAAATATAAATATAATATAATATAATATAAATATAATAATAATATAATATAAATATAAATATAATATAATATAAATATAATATAATATAATATAAATATTTTATATTAAAAAAAAAAAAAAAAAAAAAAAAATCTATTCATTTCTATAGACGCTCGAAGATTTTGCATGCGACATTTTGTTTGGCCTTAGTTATCACACAAACGATACTCGAGCTGGATTTGCGGTACTTAAGGGTCGATGTGAATTAGAGACATCATATATATATTTTTTCAGCTATACTAATAATTGAGTATGAAATAAAATATTTTTTTATCTGTATTTAAACATGCAGACATTTTCCGCGGAGCGGAAAATGTCTGCTTGTTTAAATACAGATAAAAAAAATATTTTATTTCTATTTCTTTTAAAGTCTAATGTATAAATTTACAATATTAGTATATTTTTTTTTTAATTTATAGCATATTCACAGTTTAGTTTTGTTTTTTTCGACAACAAGTTTTGATAGAGGGGTATAGGCTTTGAAAATATTAACTGGTAGAAAATATCTGCATGTTTAAATACAGATTTAAAAAATATATTTTATTTCTATTTATTTTAAATTCTAATGTATAAATTTACAATATTAGCATATTTTTTTTTAATGTATAGCGTAATCACGAGTTAATTTTGGTTTTTTCGACAACAAGTTTTGATAGAGGGTCTTAGGCTTTGAAAATATTAACTGGTCTCTCTGCAAAGTCTAAACAATTAGCTTTGCTGGACAACCTTTGAATTTTTACCGACAAGGTTCTATATAAGCATTAGCTTGCCTGAAAGACAGTTTTTTCTGATAATTGTGTCAATATTAATTTTTGGATCGATGGGTCAAAATGCTCGAATAATATCGCTGGCGACTGTGTCTGAGACCTGTGTTTATCGTAAAAATGAGACTCCAGCTAGATTTGAGGTACTTGAGGGTGGGGTTTAAAAATACATTGGTTCGTAGAAAATAGGCAGACATGTTGTTGGAGTCTACGTAGGCATTTTATTTAAAATGTTTTACCGTACAATGGATGATTTGAATCTCGTCACGATTTTGGATGGATTTCTTTAGACCCGGTAGGCCAGCAAGGCTAAAATTTATATAGAGCCAAGCCAGGCTTTTCCAAACGGATGTCGTTGGCAGACAAAATGAGATGTGGGCACTTTAACGATTCTATATATAGGTCACATGAAAAAAACTAATGTTGAATAAATGAATCCGTCAAGTTAAAGATACTGCTCCGTCCTTGAAGATGTATTCAAGGTCACACGAAAAAAAAAAAAAAAAAAAAAAAAAATTTTTTTTTTTTTTTTTTTTTTTTTTTTAGGTGCTACGCCCACCCTTGAAGCTTGTCTATATATACTATGGCTAACATGACTACACTCTCATTGTGTCTCGACATTTGCCTGCAACGGTCGTCTAGTCACTATGTCTCGTAATGTATTTTGAGCAAGATGTACATTGATGGAGACTAGAGAGTTAAATTTTTCTATAAAAGCCTATGATCTATTCTGATTTCATGAAAACCTGCAATATCATGTCATTTGTCAGACAAAAGTCTATAAAATCTTGTTTTCAAAGCCAATATTGTATAAATAACGCTATCCCCATCCTATTTTAAAGGAAATGGGTTTAGACATCAGGAGCTAGTTTATGCATGACCTTACAGTAGAAGAAATAAATTCCACTCCCACCCACCCTAATAGATATACTATATATATATACTATATATATAGACTGCAGCGCCATCTACAATGATTGGATAAAGAAATATAATTTTAGAGGCCAACTGAGAAAAATAACTTTAGCGGCCAACTGAGAAATATAACTTTAGCGGCCAACTGAGAAATATAACTTTAGCAGCCAGCTGAGAAATATAACCTTAGAAACCAACTTCACCAACCAACCAACCAACTGTGAAAAAAAAAAAAAAAAAAAAAAAAAAAAAATTTTTTTTTTTTTTTTTTTTTTCGGTGGGCGTGGCTTCGCTATAAATTTCTCAGTGCGATCGTGCCTATATAAATGTGGGTTTGTGTTCTAAAAGATTCATTGGCATCATGTCTGTCCAAAATGAGTTTCGTGCTCTACTCCGTGAATGCGTTAGTCTCGCCTATCGTCAAGAAACCTCTGAAGTCTTGTTGAAATCTAATTTTGGCTGCTCTATTTTAAAAATGCTCACAGCGTATTTTCAGAATAACTCTATCCATTCGAAGGCTAAACTCGATACGCCCGAAAAGGCATTTAGAATGTTGAAAGGCCAATTGCAATGCATAGCATATTATGACTACGATAAAATGTCTCCTGATATTAAAAATCTGTTCGCTGAAGATATTGTGCTGCCTGGCCAATGCTGTTATCAAGTTTGGATTCTACAATGCTTAATTGTTACAGCATGCATTGTTGCAGATTGCTGGACAAATTGCAATGTGGATATGTTTGATGTGGCTTTTGAAACGCTGATAGATATGTTGGACACTTATGGCTATATTGCCTGCATTGAACGCGACCTAAATCGCAACTATAATCCGTTTGGTAATCCGAGCGAAATTGTCTTGTTCGCCGGTCTAAAAATAACCAATTAGAAAAAAATATCTTTATATTGACTTAAGCATATATATATATATAGAATTCGCTGCATAATATCCTGTCAACAGTTTTTTTATAAATCTGATTATAATTTTAGCCGCTTCCTACATGCATCCTGTTTTCAAAGACTTATGCAACTCGTATAAATTACTTTATCTCTTCCTGCTTTAAAGGTCAAGGCCTCATCCTGTTTTCTTGGACTTATGTAACTCATATAAATAACTTTATCGCATCCTGTTTTAAAGGATATGCTTCTACTATAAAAGCCGGTGCTCAGCGCTTGTAATTTCAATTGCTCACTAGCTCTCAAGTCATGTGGATGAGATTATTTTTCCCAGGCCATATCGGCTTGAGGTCTGCCCTAGCCTCTGACGGAATGACTTACGTTTCGGCAGTAGATGTGGGTTTGCTGCTGCAGTTTAATGATATTTACGAATTTTCTCAGTATCGTGCCACCAAACATATAGATTCCTTTCCAGTTTTTGAAATAGAAGAAATGTTTAACTACGTGAGCCTGTTTTCCGACGTAGCAGAAATGCAGAGACTCTGGAGATATGGACGGGTCGCGGCTGATTTTCCTATGTCTTCGGAAGCTATATTTGATGTTCATATTAAAACGGAGGGAAATGCCAAATTGCAGGACTGGCTGCAACTATATATAGACCTTTTCCGAAATGATCTGTTAGACGGCCCTTCTGACAATTCTAAAAGATTGGCTACCTGTTGGAGGAGACGGAACGAATGCAAGGTCTGCTTGACAGAAGAGAGCCAGGTGGCATTCTTTGACTGTGGGCATGTGGTATGTTGCATGGCTTGTTCGGACAAACTGGAAAATTGTCCTGTTTGTCGAACAGCTATTGTGGAAAGGCGAAGAGTGTATGTGCAATAGTTATATACATGGAAATTTTAAAAAACTTGGGTCAAACGAGGCTTCCTCATGTCTAGATTTGTCATTATGACTTATCTTGACGATGGAAGCCTCGTTTGACCCATTTTTTTTAAATCGATAGGCTACCAATATTGGATTTGTAAAAAAAATAACTTATAAATTTTATGAGATTCGATTAGAGTTATCCGTAAAATATTTTACCGTACAACGGACGAAAAGATTTACGAAGACATGATAACTAGATGACTGTTGTTGGCGAGACAAAATGAGATGTGGGTACGTTAGCCATTCTATATATAGGTCACACGAAAAAACTAATATCGAATAAATAAACTTTGCTCATTTAAGTTATGGATCCGTCCTTGAAGATATGTTCAAGGTCACACGAAAAAAAAAAAAAAAAAAAAAAAAATTTTTTTTTTTTTTTTTTTTTTTTTTTCAAGGTTGGTTCAAGGTCATTTAATCCACCCCTATATATACGCTGGCTGCCTTCAGGATTTATATCATTTTCTCATTCTACAATTGTTGTTAGACACCTGCCTGACATTTGCAATTTTTCATAATGGATTTCTCTGATCCCATTCAAAGCGTCTTTCATTACCTACTCAGAGACTGCGTTCATCTGGCAAACTGGGAAGCTACCGGCGAATATAGGATGGTCGACATCAGAAATGACTGGGACGATCCAGAATGGAAACCGAAAGAACACAAATTTGCCCTTTCTATTTTGAGAATGTTAGAAGACTATTTTCAGACACCGCCTTTACCTACTGGTATGAAGATCGAACAGATCGAAGAGGCCATTCCCAAGCTGAAAGAAAAATTAGTAGCCATACTCAATTCTGATAGCATATCTCTTAAAGTCCGAGGCCTTTTGCGCAACAAAAGCTTAACGTATCGTCGTTGGCGTGGTGCCGAATCTTATCAACCTTGGGTGCTGGAGTGTTTGATCGTTACTGGATGCTTTCTCGGAGAATGTTTTGCCAAATTTCGATACAACAACGGGGTATTTGATCTGGCATCCGTTGCCTTAATAGATATTATGGAAAAGAGTGGCTTGTTAAGTTGTATCAGAGCCGATTTGTTTAATAATAGGGATCCGTTTGGTAAACCTGGTATTAAGGTTAAATCAGTTTTGGACAAAGATTGGAGTATGTGGACATTTCAATTGGACAAAACACAGGAGAGAATATTGTACAAGAAGTCAGCTAAATGTTAAGTGACGAAAATAACGTAACGTAAAAATAACGTAACGTAAAAAATAACGTAACGTAAAAATAACGTAACGTAAAAAATAACGTAACGTAAAAATAACGTAACGTATAAAAATAACATATTAAAAATAACATATTAAAAATAACGTAACGTAAAAAATAACATATCGAAAAATAACGTAACGTATAAAAATAATATACTTGACGCAAAACTAATATACTTGACACAAAACTAATATTGTATAAATAGCTCCGCCATATCTTATACATTGCTCCGTCAAGGTCACATTCAAGGACACATGAAAAAAAAAAAAAAAAAAATATATATATATATATTTTTTTTTTTTTTTCAGTGGGCGTGGCTTGGATTCATTCTGTATAAATAGCCGTACTCAACTCTTCTCGCATCAATCTGTCCCACTAAGACGCTCATCTATCTAACATTAGATCCTGCCGGTTTTAGAACGATCTCGTCCTGTTTCCGTGACTCGTTCAAATCTCATGTCTTCTACAGTCTGAAATTAAATTGCTACACATTTGGCTTAATAATTGTTTTTAAAATGAATAAGGTTAGGCAACGACCGTTTCTAAATGAATGCTGTACCAATCTTAACGAATCCTGTCCCGCTATGACAACAACGGTTTCATAACCTATTGGTTCACCCATAGCGTACGTTAGTTTTGGCCAAGAGAAAAAATTTAAATTTTCAAGGGATAAGCCAGTCTATTACAATATGACGAGTGGCAGTTTCATGGTAATAAATATTTTTTTCGTGAAATATCGGAAGAACCCGCTTAACGTTCAGATAAAGGCATCCATTATAGGTAATAAACGGCGATATTTGTTTTCATATTTGAGCATACACAAATGTATAACGATTATACTAGGCTATTTGAATAGATAAAATTGCTATAATACTCTTAAAAAATAAAGCTTAGCTTATCAGCCAACTATATTGTAGACTCGATCATAGGTACGATAACTAAAAATTTATATATTTATGAAAAAAATATTTTATTTATCAGTAGTTAAACATACAGATATTAATTTTTTCAACCCTTCTTTTATAAAGTGTTGGGCTTCTCGTATCAATGCATAACGAAAGACTTAAAGGCTATCATGTTGGGGATCTCAATAGCCATTTGACTATTTATGCATGACGCGTGTAAAAATTATCTCGTTTTCAGAGGACTGGATTTCATGCTAGCGGACAGCTCCAAAAATGACAGATGACACGGATTGGAGATAGGCATTTGAATCTATGCGTGACACGCGTAAAAGTTATCTCGGAAACCGTTTTCAGAGGCAGTTTCAAGAGGGGTGATAGACAGCCTGGATTTCATGCAAGCTGACAGTTGTCATTTGGAAATTGAAAAATATATTTCCAGGCTGTATGAGTACCAATAATAGCAATGAAAAGGTTATCTAGTCTAAATGTTAAGTTTCTAATATCTGCGTAGCCTATATTGAATTTCTAATTTCTTCATGACCTAGTTTCTATTGTCTGCATGGTTAAATTACTAATATATACATTCTAATAGCCCGTGTTATATTTCTAATGTCTGTCGTTCATGGCCTCCTCGTTACCAGCAACATTTGTTTTTTTTGCGTAACAAACAGCCTGATCTAGACTGAGGTCGGATTTGTTATAATGGTCTCGTCTAATTTTGACATGTGAAAAAGATGTCTCGGAAACCGTTTCCAGGGGCCATTCCAAGAGGTGCAATCGAAAGCTTAAATTTCATGCGAAACGGAGTTGATAGTCTCGATTCGTTTTCGGAAAAATATCTTGGCTGAGAAAGAATTTTGAAACTGCATACGGGAGCTTTGTTATAAGGCCAGTAAACCGTAGTCGTAAATCTTCTCAATTTTGACATTTTCCCCTCATTTTTCAATATTTTTTACATTTACATTTAAACATTTACGTTCTTCTATACGATATTTGTAGTTTTACACATTTCGTAAATTTTCGACAGCTTTTGGTTGGGGCCTTAAATTTGTGCGTACAAGATTCGGCACAGTAAACTCTTTGACGTGCTCTTCTTAATTTTAACATTTCTTCGTAATTTTCGATAAATTTTACTATTTACGTGTAAATTTTTACGCTTCTCTATACGATATTTGTCGTTTTTCTCATTTCGTTAATTTTCGACAGTTTCGGTCACTTGTGCAAGAGATTGTCAAGTCAATGACTAGAAATACGGACGATTTAAAACTTCGACTTTTTTACAATATTTTTTACATTTTAAACGTTTTATTTTAATTTTGGACGGATTAATTTTGAACTTTGATTTTTACAAGACAAGTCTGCTGTTAAACGGTTAGCTATCTGTAAGCAAGCTGGCATTTTTCAATTCCAAACCCTTCTTTTATAAAGTATTGAATCATTGTGACAAATCGAAACGGGTGGCGCTGAAACGTAAGCTGGATGAGGTCGAAAATGAAATGTACGAGAGATTCCACGATGAGTGTAAAAAGAAGCTGGACGAAATGCAGCGCTTCAGAGAGAAGAGTTGTGGAAGCATCGTTTGAAAGATACAGTGATGGACTGGATGGTGGCCAAAATTAGCGATCTGAAAGCGAAAAATTCGAGGCTGGAGAATGTCAATCTTAAAGGAAATATATAAAACATAGCCTTAAAGAATCTTCAGCTAAGAAGTAAAATGTTGTGGTTGCATTAAAATTAACCAAATGACAATACTTTATAAAATTCCATCTAAGTCAAAGTTACATTCAAACCAACCAACCAACCAACTGTAAAAAAAAAAAAAAAAAAAAAAATTTTTTTTTTTTTTTTTTTTTTTTTTTTTTACAGTTGGTTGGTTGGTTGATAATCTTGTCTATATATAGGATCACTAACGTGCCACGTCCTCATTCTATCTAGATCTTTGCCAGCAACGGTCATATCTCTCATTCTTAATTCTGTAACAGTTTTACAAACAACACGATGGCTAACGGTCCACAGACTCAGGGTCTAAAAAATATACACGATTATTATATGGATTTGAGAAGGAAAGCTTATTCTTTCAAGTGTCCCCATTGCAAGGTTGAAATATTACCAATAAATTTCGAAAAGCATTCTTTAACCCATGGATTGAAAACGAAGACTTCTTGCCCATGGTGTAACGGACACTTCGAGTGGAAATATGGCCAAAAGAAGCACAACACGAATCACTTGATCGCGTGTTTTCGAAAATTTATAGCCGTTAAGAGAATCGATAGAGACTTGGAGACAGATGTGGAAATGGACGAGCCATATCGAATCCCCGACGAGCTCAGACTCATGGACACCCGTCCGTTGTGCGCTGCAGAATCGTTTTTCGATCATCAGGACATTCGTGGATTCTTAACGGAACGCCTTTTCGAAGACCTTTGGCTATTGGATCATGAATCCGAGGTTGATTATTTCGAAGACGAGAATCTAAACGCGGCCGCCTCCTACGTTCGAAAGTACGTCAGGTCGGAAGATGAATGGTTTCACGTCATGGTTAAGGCTGCTGCATTTGAATCCTTTATAAGAGTTTTGGATAAAGAATACGGTAGGATCTCCACTCTGCCTTTTTCTTGTTGGTGCGACGGCGGTAAGGCCGAGGATCCAATTTTCAGACAGCATCGGCACATGATAGTGGTCGCGCCCATGGGTCTCTTCAAGAAAATCTGGTCGAAAGTCAAACCTTACAAAAGACCTTGCAAAAACTACGCTTCGAAAAAATACGAGTTGATAGAATCTGCTATGCATTTGGTCAACACGCTGGGCTACGTTAGCAAGAGGAGGTCGAGGTGTTACTTTACGATAGGTGGCAAGAGACATAAAAAGGCTCCACTGAAAAACAAACATTTTTACATATTTCGGACGCTGCCAAAAGACTTCAGGTTGCCGCTGACATTGCAGTGGGACGGAGGCGCCCAAGGGGTTATGGATCTGGAAATATTTCGAAAGGCCTCGCTGCCTAAATTAGCTTACAGTATACTAGTTGAAGAAAACGGAGTGTATAAACAAAAGATTAAACATTTTCACGCTTTCAGAGGCGGGATGGTGCTGCCTCTCAAAAGAGAGTTCGTTCCGACGGAAAACCAAACGCCTCAGATTCTATATTTGATGGGTGGTAAAAAGCTTTATCTGGATCGAGAAGACGTAGATGGGAACTGGCTGAGGGCTCAGGCTGAGAGAGGCAATTGCTTCTATGAATTGGTCGGGGACGAATTATGGACGCCGCCAAATAAAATCCAGAGTTATTTGAGAGACGCGAGGCCGATCGTGGAGGCGAATTGGAAACTGGAATCCGAGATTAAGATTGTGCAGGGACAAGTTGTCGATTTGCAGAGAGAGATGGCTGACTTAAAAACACAATTTGCAGAAGAGATGGCTTCATTGAAAGCACAATTTGCAGAAGAGACGGCTTCATTGAAAGCACAATTTGTAGAAGAGACGGCTTCATTGAAAGCACAATTTGCAGAAGAGAGGGCTTCATTGAAAAATGAAAACGTGTCTTGGAAAGAGAAATATCTGTCTCTCAAAGCCGAGAATGATAGAAAAATATCGGATTTGCGAAGAGAAGTGTCGTCTCTGAAAGAAGAGAATGCGTGTATCAAAACGAAATATAAACGGTCGGTGATTGAGAACAAAAAATTGCGGGATAAGATAAACGAGCTACAGGACGAAGTCATAATGCAGCTGAAAAATGAGAATGCTGAGCTTAGACGGAGACTGTCCAAATATGAAGACGCATAATTAAAAAATGTGAAATTAGAAAGTGACAATACTTTACAAAAGTCCATCTAAGTCCAGGTCACATGACCAACCAACCAACCTTTGAAAAAAAAAAAAAAAAAAATTTTTTTTTTTTTTTTTTTTTTTTTTTTTTTTTTAAGGTTGGTTGATTGATTGATTTTGCTTGGATTCATTCTTTATAAATAGCTGTACTCATTCCTTCATTCCTTCATTCTGTCTGTCTAGCCTTCTACTAAAAACGCTCCCAACATTAAATCGTATCAGGCCATTTCTGTGACTCTCACATTGGATAGTTTCTAATATTATCCCTTTCATTGAAGCTCAGCATGTACAAAATGTGGGAACCTTTGGACAACGACGCAAAGACCGAAATGCAAAATTTAAAGCAGCAGATGTTTGACTTGCAATCTAAATTGGATGTAGAAATCTCACTCTTGAAAAACCAAGATTGAGAAATTTGACGTACTGTACTCCAAAATAGATTACTTGTATCAGGAAGAAATTTACAGGCTTAAATTAGAGTTGGGCGTGCAGCAGAACAGATCTCTAGTGCAGATTCAGAAGCAGCAGATCCAGATCCAGAAGGGATGGTTCTGCCTCTCAAAAGAGAGTTTGTACCCACGAACCGCGAGACGCCTCAGATTCTATATTTGATGGGTGGTAAAAAGCTTTATCTGGATCGAGAAGACGTAGATGGAAACTGGCTGAGGGTTCAGGCTGAGAGAGGTAATTGTTTCTATGAATTGTTAGGCGACGAATTATGGACGCCGCCAAATAAAATCCAGAGTTATTTGAGAGACGCGAGGCCGATCGTGGAAGCGAATTGGAATCTGGAATCCGAGATTAAGATTTTGCAGAGAGAGATGGCTTCATTGAAAAACGAAAACGCGTCTTGTAAAGAGAAATGCCTGTCTCTCACAGCCGAGAACGATAGAAAAATATCGGATTTGCAAAGAGAAGTGTCGTTTCTGAAAGAAGAAGCTGAAAGCCGAAAATCGAAATATGAGAATTGAAATTGTTGAGCTTAAACAGAGACTGTCCAAATATGAAGACGCTAAAAAAATCGAAACAAAATGAGATGTGGGTACGTTAACCATTCTATATATAGGTCACACGAAAAAAACTAATGTTGTAGAAATGAATCCGTAAAGTTATAGACGCTGCTCCGTCCTTGAAGATGTGTTGAAGGTCACACGAAAAAAAAAAAAAAAAAAAAAAATTTTTTTTTTTTTTTTTTTTTTTTTTTTTTTTTTTTTAGGTGCCACGCCCACCCTTGAAGCTTGTCTATATATACTATGGCTAACATGACTACACTCTCATTGTGTCTCGACATTTGCCTGCAACGGTCATCTAGTCACTATGCCTCGTAATGTGTTTTCAGCAAGATATACATTGATGGACACTAGAGAGATAGATTTTTCTATAAAAGCCTATGATCTATTCTGATTTCATGAAAACCTGCAGTATCTTGTCATTTGTCAGACAAAAGTCTATAAAATCTTGTTTTCAAAGCCAATATTGTATAAATAACGCTATACCCATCCTATTTTAAAGGAAATGGGTTTAGACATCAGGAGCTAGTGTATGTATGACCTTACAGTAGAAGAAATAAGTTCCACTCCCACCCACCCTAATAGATATACTATATATATACTATATATATAGACTGCAGCGCCATCTACAATGATTGGATAAAGAAATATAATTTTAGAGGCCAACTGAAAAATATAACTTTAGCGGCCAACTGAGAAATATAACTTTAGCGGCCAACTGAGAAATATAACTTTAGCGGCCAACTGAGAAATATAACTTTAGAAATATAACTTTAGAAACCAACTTCATCAACCAACCAACCAACTGTAAAAAAAAAAAAAAAAAAAAAATTTTTTTTTTTTTTTTTTTTTTTTTTGAGTGGGCGTGGCTTGTCTTCATACTATATAAATAACGGCTGCCGTACTCAAATCATCATTCTGTTTCTGACCAGTCTTCTCCTGCCTTGTCCTGTTTACCATTGAAACAACATTTGGTATATAAACGCCTATCTTCTAAATTTTATACCATAACGCTTTGACAATGAGCCATCGCATTGAAATCGCTTTCCATTATCTACTTCGAGACTGTGTTCAGTTGGCAAACGATTTGGATACTGAAGATGAGATGTTGGTCGACGACGCGAATTACATGGATTTAAAATTTAGTCTGAGAGAACATAAATTCGGTCTTTCAATTTTGAGAATGCTTGAAGAATATTTTCAGATTCCGCCCCAGCATACTGGTATTACTGTTAAAAAGGTCGGAGACATTATTGTCGAGCTGAAGAAAAAATTAAATGATATTATCGAGTCAAATTCGATATCTCCTAGAGTCAGTAACTTGTTTCGCGATAAAACGTTAACAAATCATAGCTGGCGAGGTCGCGATTGCTATCAGCCTTGGGTAATGGAGTGTTTGATTGTTACCGGACAATTTCTTGGAGAATGTTTTAACAAATTTCCATACAAATGTGATAAGTATTTCAATTTGGCATATGAAGCGTTAATGGATATTTTGATGGATAATAATTTGCTAACTTATATCGCAGTGGATCTGTCTCTTGGGAGGGATCCGTTTGGCAAACCTGGGATTAAAGTAAAATCTATCTTGGACTTAGATGATTGGTGTTTCTTTACATTTCAGTTAAACGAAGAACAGGAGCAAAAATTGTACGAGAAGTGCCCTTAGTTAAAAATTACATTCTTTGAAAAAAAAAATACTTAAAAAAAAAAAAAAAAAAAAAAAAAATATTTTTTTTTTTCTGAGTGGGCGTGGTTTTGTTCAAGGCTATGTTTATAACCTATTTAAAGGGTCCGATATTCTTAACACTCAAACATTTTTACAAAACTCTACATGATGGCTGACAATACAAGGATTATGGATCCAATGATACACATGTACTATAATGATTTGAAAATCAAAAATTATCCTTTCAAATGCATTTGTTGCAAGTTACATTTTTTACCAACTGAATACGAAAAACATTCAAAAATTCATGGAATCAATGCGAAAACTTCTTGCGTATGGTGTAATGGAGACTACAACTGGGAATTCGGGAAAAAATTTCATAGCAATACCGTGAGACATTTATTGACTTGTTTTCGAAAATTTATAGATAATAATGGAATTAGAGATGGGAGTATAGACTTAAAGACAGATGTGGAGATAGACGAGCCGTATCCCGAAGAACTCATGAACGCCCGTCCGTTGTGCGCTGAGAACGATACTTTGCAGGGACAAATTATCCAGTTGCAGAGAGAGATGGTTGAATTAAAATCAAATTACGGAGAACAAATTGACGATTCGTTGATAAACGAAAACGCGTCTTGGAAAGAGAAATACCAGACTCTGAAAGCGGAGAGCGATAGAAACATATCGGATTTGCAAAGAGAAGTGTTGTCTCTGAAAGAACAGCTTGTGTGCGTCAAAATGAAATATAATGCAACGGTGACTAAGATGCTGGATAAAATAAACGAGCTTCAGGACAAAGTGACAACAGCCGAAAATTAAAAAAAAAAAAAAAAAAAAAAAAAAAAATTTTTTTTTTTTTTTTTTTTTTTTTTTTTTTTTTAAATTGGGTGTGTCTTGACTATATATAAAATAGCTTTACTGGTTGGCTCTTATAAACTTGTGGACATGATAGCTAGAAGACTGTTGCTGACGGACCATGTAAGTATTATTTTTTTTACGTTCACGAAATTGAATAATTTTTTTAATGTCTTCGGTGTCTAGCTTGAGTTTCGAATGTCTACGTGACCAATAGCCTAGGTTGTAGTTCTAATATCTGCAGGACCCGTTTCTAATGGCTGATGTTGTATTTCTAACGTAGTCATTCTAAGGGTCTATGTTAAGTTTCTAACAGTCTAAGTAGAATTTCTAATGTCACCTAGTTTGAAGTTATAATGTCTACATGGCTCGTTTCTAATATCTTAAGTTGAATTTCTAATGAATTCTTCTAGTGCCAACATTGGATGCGTACCGATTGCAATTTTCAAGGGATATGGCTTAGCTATAAGATAAATATGTGTCTTGATAAAATATCGATAGCAAAATTTAAGGAATCTGAATTTAAAAATTTAATTTTTTCGTTTAAATTTTGCCGTGTAAAATTTAAAATTTTTAAAGACTGAGTGTGGCAGTCATTACAATCTGATCTCTAATTTTCAAGGGATATGGCTTAGCTATAAGATAAATATGAATCTTGGTAAAATATACCGACTCGATAGCTAAATTTAAGGGATCTGAATTTAAAAATTTAATTTTTTCGTTTGAAATTTGCATTTTTTATGTAAAATTTAAAATTTTTAAAGACTAAGCTATATGTGGCAGTCATTACAATCTGATCTCTATAAAAAGATTTTCGAGAGACAGGATATTATGCCTCAGGATGCCCGGTTAAAATTACAATCAGATCTCTATAAAAAGATTTTTCGAGAGACAGGATATTATGTAAGCCTTTCCTCAGGACCGGTTAAAATTATAATCAGATCTATAAAAAATTGTTCGAGAACTATTGAAAGGATATTATGCCTCTAACGGCCTAAGCTGAATCTCTAATATCACCGTTTTAAAAGTCTATGTACAATTTCTAATGTCTGCCGTCGTAAGACCTAAACATTATCTAGTCTGAGGTCGTGAAGAAATTATCAGTGGATTTCATGAGGGCCAGAATCTAAAGATTTCTCTACGCCCGTTGGCAAGAATCATGTAGGATAGGAGCTCTAAAAGGGTTGGCAGATTTAAAGCTGGTAAATTTAAAAAATACTATATGTCTGTTGGCCGATCTTCGATACACTATAGAAATGCGAGAGCCGATGATTGTGAAAGTGTTCAAGAGAGTGTAAATGCTCGAATATTATCGCTGGCGACTGTCTCTTGTACCTGTGTTTATCGCAAAAACAATACACTAGCTGAATTTGTGGTACTTGAGGGTGGGAGCTAAAAATAGATGGGGAAAAATGTAGACATTTTATAGAGGTCTATGCTAGCCGTAGCATTTAACAAGACTACCGATATCGATACATATTATTTTTTACCAAATACATGTATCCATTTAAAATTCTTACAATAGCCTTTCATCCATTAAACTGGCCAGTCCTACCAATATCGATACATATTATTTTTTTTCCAAATACGTGTATCCATTAAAAATCTTACAATTCTAACCTTTAACAAGACTATCATTAAAAAAAATCTTATGCAAGCCCACTGATACGTTAAATCTTTCCAATACTGCCAAATCTTTAAAATTCCTAAAATTAGATCGAGAGGGTCCTTTCGTGCTTGCATGACTATGTTGGCGATACCAATAGGATGGCTAAACTCGATACGGCCGATTAGAATGTTGAGAAAGGATTTGAGAGAGGAATGTTTATATACTGCCAAGCCAGGCTTTTCCAAACGGACACATGATTAGATGACTGTTGTTGGCAGACAAAATGAGATGTTAGCCATTCTATATATAGGCTACACGAAAAAAACTAATGTTGAATAAATTAAGTTTGCTCCGTCAAGTTATTGATACTGCTCCGTCCTTGAAGATGCGTTCAAGGTCAAACTAAAAAAAAAAAAAAAAAAAAAAAAAAAAAAAAAAAAAATTTTTTTTTTTTTTTTTTCGTGTGACCTTCAACACATCTTCAAGGACGGAGCAGTATCTATAACTTGACGGATTGTTCAAACATTAGTTTTTTCCATGTAACCTATATATAGAATCGCTAACGTACCCACATCTCATTTTGTCTTGACGTCTGCAGATGACAGTCATCTAAATATCCGTTTGGAAAGCCTGGCTTGGCTCTATATAAACATTAGCATTACTGGCCTACCAGATCTAAAGAAATCATTGGGTCCATCCAAAATTATTTTCGTGACTAAATTATAGGGTCTGGCAAGCCATCTGCATAATCATATAAATTTTCAGCCCCTATAATCGAGTATGAAATAAAATATTTTTTTTATCTGTATTTAAACATGCAGACATTTCCGCTTCGCGGAAATGTCTGCATGTTTAAATACAGATAAAAAAAATATTTTATTTCTATTTCTTTTTCCATGTAACCTATATATATAGAATCGCTAACGTACCCACATCTCATTTTGTCTCGACCATTGCAGTAATCTAAATATCCGCTTGGAAAAGCCTGGCTTGGCTCTCTAAACATTAGCATTGCTGGCCTACCGGGTCTAAAGAAGTCATTGGGTCCGTCCATCCATGACCAGTATATCTAATCATGTTATCATGAAACTAGTTTATGAAACGACATGGCCATATCATTAGAATAGCTATCCAAAATTAGAATGGCCATCCAAAATTATTTTCGTGACTATTCGATCTCGTCCTGCGAAGTGTTGGATTTGCAAGCTCAGAATACCTATATCAATATTGGCTGGATCCATAAAAATTTAAAAGAGGCCTCGATAAAATTGAAAGAGGCTGGGAGATAAACATAGCAGATGAATTGCAGACCAGGAAAACCGAACACGTAGAGAGTAGCAACCCATATTCTAAAAATTTAAACGTAATTATGAAAATAGTATTAACGAGATGCCATTCGTTTGCCAATGAAAAGCGTAGCGGTTTTAATTTATGGGATACTCACAGGTTTATTTTTCCGACAACACGTTTTGATAGAGGTACTTAGGCATTGACAATATTAGCTGGTCTCTCTCCAAGCAACAAGTTTATTTTCTTAAATACGACTTAATTTTTTCGTTTTTACAGATTACCTTATGAAGGCTTAGTCTTTGAAAATATTGATTGGTGTCGTAGATCTATATAAGCATTAGCAAAATAATTTAAATTCTAATGCGTAAATTAATTTATTTATTTGGAGATTGGTAATTCCAGATTGCTTTCAAAGCCAATATTGTATAAATAACGCTATCCCATCCTATTTTAAAGGAAATAGGTTTAGACATCAGGAGCTAGTTTATGCATGACCTTACAGTAGAAGAAATAAATTAGAATGGCCATCCAAAATTATTTTCGTGACTATTCGATCTCGTCCTGCGAAGTGTTGGATTTGCCAGCTCAGAATACCTATATCAATATTGGCTGGATCCATAAAAATTTAAAAGAGGCCTCAATAAAATTGAAAGAGGCTGGGAGATAAACATAGCAGATGAATTGCAGACCGCAAAATAATTTAAATTCTAATGCGTAAATTAATTTATTTATTTGGAGATTGGTAATTCCAGATTGCTTTCAAAGCCAATATTGTATAAATAACGCTATCCCATCCTATTTTAAAGGAAATAGGTTTAGACATCAGGAGCTAGTTTATGCATGACCTTACAGTAGAAGAAATAAATTAGAATGGCCATCCAAAATTATTTTCGTGACTATTCGATCTCGTCCTGCGAAGTGTTGGATTTGCCAGCTCAGAATACCTATATCAATATTGGCTGGATCCATAAAAATTTAAAAGAGGCCTCGATAAAATTGAAAGAGGCTGGGAGATAAACATAGCAGATGAATTGCAGACCAGGAAAACCGAAACAATATTAGCTGGTCTCTCTCCAAGCAACAAGTTTATTTTCTTAAATACGACTTAATTTTTTCGTTTTTACAGATTACCTTATGAAGGCTTAGTCTTTGAAAATATTGATTGGTGTCGTAGATCTATATAAGCATTAGCAAAATAATTTAAATTCTAATGCGTAAATTAATTTATTTATTTGGAGATTGGTAATTCCAGATTGCTTTCAAAGCCAATATTGTATAAATAACGCTATCCCATCCTATTTTAAAGGAAATAGGTTTAGACATCAGGAGCTAGTTTATGCATGACCTTACAGTAGAAGAAATAAATTAGAATGGCCATCCAAAATTATTTTCGTGACTATTCGATCTCGTCCTGCGAAGTGTTGGATTTGCCAGCTCAGAATACCTATATCAATATTGGCTGGATCCATAAAAATTTAAAAGAGGCCTCGATAAAATTGAAAGAGGCTGGGAGATAAACATAGCAGATGAATTGCAGACCGCAAAATAATTTAAATTCTAATGCGTAAATTAATTTATTTATTTGGAGATTGGTAATTCCAGATTGCTTTCAAAGCCAATATTGTATAAATAACGCTATCCCATCCTATTTTAAAGGAAATAGGTTTAGACATCAGGAGCTAGTTTATGCATGACCTTACAGTAGAAGAAATAAATTAGAATGGCCATCCAAAATTATTTTCGTGACTATTCGATCTCGTCCTGCGAAGTGTTGGATTTGCCAGCTCAGAATACCTATATCAATATTGGCTGGATCCATAAAAATTTAAAAGAAGCCTCGATAAAATTGAAAGAGGCTGGGAGATAAACATAGCAGATGAATTGCAGACCAGGAAAACCGAACACGTAGAGAGTAGCAACCCATATTCTAAAAATTTAAACGTAATTATGAAAATAGTATTAACGAGATGCCATTCGTTTGCCAATGAAAAGCGTAGCGGTTTTAATTTATGGGATACTCACAGGTTTATTTTTCCGACAACACGTTTTGATAGAGGTACTTAGGCATTGACAATATTAGCTGGTCTCTCTCCAAGCAACAAGTTTATTTTCTTAAATACGACTTAATTTTTTCGTTTTTACAGATTACCTTATGAAGGCTTAGTCTTTGAAAATATTGATTGGTGTCGTAGATCTATATAAGCATTAGCAAAATAATTTAAATTCTAATGCGTAAATTAATTTATTTATTTGGAGATTGGTAATTCCAGATTGCTTTCAAAGCCAATATTGTATAAATAACGCTATCCCATCCTATTTTAAAGGAAATAGGTTTAGACATCAGGAGCTAGTTTATGCATGACCTTACAGTAGAAGAAATAAATTCCACTCCCACCCACCCTAATAGATATACTATATATATACTATATATATAGACTACAGCGCCATCTACAATGAATCTGATTGGATAAAGAAATATAAATTTAGCAACCAACTGAGAAATATAACTTTAGAAACCAATTGAGAAATATAACTTTAGAAACCAACCATCATATCAATCAACCAACCAACCAACTGTGAAAAAAAAAAAAAAAAAAAAATTTTTTTTTTTTTTTTCAGTTGGTTGGTTGATTGATTGATATATTTTTTGTATAAATAGCGGCTCCGTACTCAAGCTACATTCATTCTGTCTTCTAGCATATTTATTGAAAAAGCTTATTGGAACGTCTCTAGTTTATGTCTGGCAGATTGACAATACGCTATCCTATCCTGTTTCTAATCTATTCAAACTTTTTTACGATGATTAAGTATCACGAGCCAAATTTATTCTGGCCTCTGTGGCTTAATGATTCTGTATACATATTTATTATGTCTTCCAAAGTCTCAAATAAGATTTCTACAATACAAGCTTAAAATATTTTACTTATGTCTCCCAGAACCCCATGTTAAATTTCTAACGTCACCACATTGAATTTGTAATGTCTGCATGGCCCGTTTCAAATATCTACCGTTTATGGCCTCCTCTCATGCGATTTTGTATGAATTGAAACGCGAACGCACATAGCCTTTGAAACGTAAAATATATAGTTTATGCTATGTCTGAAATACCTTGAAACGTTAAAAAATTGTCGTTACCCATGATTGTTTTCATCCATAAAAGGTCTTCTTGCGTGTTTGAGAATGCGACATGAAATATTTCAAGAGAGTGTGAATGCTCGAATAATAGCGCTGTCGACTGTCTCTTGTACCTGTGTTTATCGCAATAACTATACACTAGCTAAATTTGCGGTACTTGAGGGTTGGAGCTAAAAATAGATCGGACCGATGTAGAAATTTTATAGGACAGGCTTTTATTTAAAATGTTTTACCGACGACTTGAAGATTATTTGGACTCATGTTGAGTAAATGAATCCGTCAAATTCTAGAAATCATTAGGTCACCAGTATATCTAATCATGTTATCATGAAACTGGTTTATGAAACGACAAGGCCATATTATTAGAATGGATTTGAGAGAGGAATGTTTATATACAGCCAAGCCAGGCTTTTTCAAACGGATTAGATGATTGTTGTTGGCAGACAAAATGAGATGTGGACATTCTATATATAGGCTACACGAAAAAAACTAATGTTGAATAAATTAAGTTTGCTCCGTCAAGTTATCGATACTGCTCCGTCCTTGAAGATGTGTTCAAGGTCAATCTAATAAAAAAAAAAAAAAAAAAAATTATTTTATTTTATTTTTTTTTTTTTTTTCATGTGACCTTCAACGCATCTTCAAGGACGGATCTGTAACTTGACGGATTCATTTATACAACATTTGTTTTTCCATGTAACCTATATATAGAATTGCTAACGTACCCACATCTCATTTTGTCTCGACGTCTGCAGACGACAGTCATCTAAATATCCGTTTGGAAAAGCCTGGCTTGGCTCTCTAAACATTAGCATTGTTGGCCTACCGGGTCTAATGAAATCATTGGGTCCGTCCATCCAAAATCGTGACCGGTATATCTAATCATGTTATCATTAGAGTGATTTATGAAACGACATGGCCATATCATTAGAATAGCTATCCAAAATTAGAATGGCCATCCAAAATTATTTGCGTGACCATTCGATCTCGTCCTGCGAAGTGTTGGATTTGCCAGCTCAGTATATTTTCAGTATACCTATACCAATATTAGCTGGATCCGTAAAAATTTAAAAAGAGGCCTCGATAAAATTTAAAACAGACTGGGAGATAAACGTAGCAATTGAATTGACCAGGATATTGTAAAAATTTAAACGTAATTATGAAAATAGTATTAACGAGATAATGATTAAGTTTTGTATAAATAGCGGCTCCGTACTCAAGCTACATTCATTCTGTCTTAGCATGTTTATTGAAAAAAGCTGATTAGATATCTTCTAGTTTATGTCTGACCAGACAATACGTTATTGGGTCCTGTTTCTAATCTATTCCAATTTTCACGATGACCCTTATCAAATACCAGGAAATTACAAGCCAAATTTATTCGGGCATATCTTTAATCGCTACCGGATGGCTCTAATATTGGTATTGGCCGAATGGCTAACATATCAATGTAAAATGGCTAACGTATCCAAATAATCATTGTGTATGACCAGCAACAGTCTGGCTTCATGATAATATTCTATAAACACCCATGACCTGATTTCATGAAAACGTGCAACATCTTGTCCATACAATAGTCTATAAAATCTTGCTTTCAAAGCCAATATTGTATCAATAACGCTATCCAATCCTATTTTAAAGGAAATGGGTTTAGACCGCAGGAGCTGGTTTATGCATGACCTTACAGTAGAAGAAATAAATTCCACTCCCACCCACCCTAATAGATATACTATATATATACTATATATATAGACTACAGCGCCATCTACAATGAATTTGATTGGCTAAAGAAATATAGCTTTAGCAACCAACTGAGAAATATAACTTTAGAAACTAACTGAGAAATATAACTTTAGAAACAAACTTAATCAACCAACCAACCAACCTTAAAAAAAAAAAAAAAAAAAAAATATTTTTTTTTTTTTTTTTTTTTAATGTGACCTTCAACACATCTTCAAGGACAGAGTGGTATTTTGTAACTTGACGGATTCATTTATACAACATTAGTTTTTCCGTGTAACCTATATATAGAATGGTTAACATGCACATCTCATTTGGTCTCAACGTCTGCCGACAACAGTCATCTAAATATCCGTTTGGAAAGCCTGGCTTGGCTCTATATAAACATTAGCATTGCTGGCCTACCAGGTTTAAAGAAATCCATCCAAAGTTATTTTCGTGACCAGGGTCTGGAACCTCAAGGCTTCCCAAAATTCATTTTAAATGAAACGTGGCACATTCGTCGTGTCGATCTTAAAACGTGAATCGCTTGGCCATCCAAGAGGCCTTAATAAAATTGAGTGCATCCCAAAACAGGTGCCATGACAAATCGATGTGTACGTTTGAAAACTGAATTTGTTACAGCAGATTTTCAGAATACCTATACCAATAGGATGTCTAAACTCGATACGCCGAAATAGCGATTAGAATGTTGGAAGACGAATTGAGGTATATAGTATATTTTATAACAGTTTTACAAGCCATCTGCATAATCATATAAATTTTCAGCACCTATAATTGAGTATGAAATAAAATATTTTTTTTATCTGTATTTAAACATGCAGACATTTCCGCGAAGCGGAAATGTCTGCATGTTTAAATACAGATAAAAAAAATATTTTATTTCTATTTCTTTTAAATTCTAATGTCTAAATTTACAATATTAGGATATTTTTTAAAAATTTATAGAATACTCACAGGTTACATTTTGTTTTTTCGAAAACGATAGAGGGGCTTAAGCTTTGAAAATATTAACTGGACTCTCTCCAAGCAACAATTTTATTTTCTTAAATGTAACTTAATTTTTTCGTTTTTACAGATTACCTTATGAAGGCTCAGTCTTTGAAAATAATGACTGGATCTATATAAGCATTAGCAAAATCATTTAAATACTAATGTCTAAATTTACAATATTAGAATAAAATCTTGTAAATTGACAGGATACTCATGGGTTGGATTTGGTTTTCTCGACAACTTGAAGATTATTTGGAAAAGAACTAATGTTGAATAAATTAAATTAGCTTCGTCAAGTCCGTCCTTGAAGTTGCGTCAAGGTCACACGAAAAAAAAAAAAAAAAAAAAAAAAATTTTTTTTTTTTTTTTTTTTTTCATGTGTCCTTGAGCATATCTTCAAGGACGGACTTGACGACTTCATTTATTCGATATTTGTTTTTTTCGTTTGATCTATATATAGAATGGCTAACGTACCCACATTGTCTCGCCAACAACAGTCTAGTAAAATCTTTTAAATTCTAATGTCTAAATTTACAATATTAGCATAAAGTCTTGTAAATGAAATCTGCTGCGATCTTTCTGTAAAAATATACATTCTGTATGTCGATTCAAGTCATAGCTGCGATCTTCTTCTGTGGCTGATCTTTCAGCATTTGATGTTTCCAACGTCGGCACTAATTTTCAAATACGCAGATCCGTTGTAATATTTAAGTCATTAGTTTTATCGTTTTTCTGGAATCCATTCTTTGCGTTGTCTTCAAGATTTCGTATAGGATATATATTAACGAAACCATTAATGCCATATGAATTCTTTGTAAGCGAGAAACCTTAAATATTTTTTATTGTAGATTTCAGCTTCACTAGCCTCTTTTCTACAATATGGGCAACGCTTCGAAAATTTAAACCAAACCATGATGCATTGCATGTGAAAAGTATGGTTGCATGACAATCTAAGACCTTTTCGTTTAAACAGTCTTATGGTTCTCAGACATATGGAACACTCAAGCTTAGATGCGTCGGACTTGGGTGCAGACATCATAGAAACGCTTAAAAGCACAAATGATTCGATAGCACTGAGCTCTGGACTTTATATACTGATAAACGTTTTCCAGGAAAACATATATGTAGCCAGTCAAGATTCAAGGTCACACGAAAAAAAAAAAAAAAAAAAAAATTTTTTTTTTTTTTTTTTTTTTTTTTTTGTGACCTTGAAACTTGACTAGCTATATATAATTATCTATTTGTCTCCACACTCTTATTGTCTCTCAACATTTGTCAGCAACAGTTGTCTAGTCATTATGTCTCGTAATGTGTTTGAGCAATATGATAAAATTGAGACGGGCTGACCTGTATCTGCATTACATTATATATTTAACCTAAATATGGCTGCAATATCTTCGATCCGCTATAGAAATGCCTATGGCTTGGGTTGGCTATACATAATCATCAGCTTTGCTGGCTATTATAAAATTTTTCAAGTTCAGACACACTTTTTTGACAACACGTTTTACAGACTACCATCTGAGGGCTTAATATAAAAAACGATATATATACTAAATATTTTACTTAAAAACAAAATATAGCCTCTCTATAGATGCTCGAAGATTTTTGTATGAATTTAGACCATGCAAATATTGCTTATATTATATTTCTACATACTTTTTTGCTCTCTACATTCTGCCGCGCTTGCTCGTGGCTTTTTGTTACACATATGCCCTTTGTTTGTTCAATGCTCGAGGCTTTATGTTTTGCTCAACTTTGCCCAACTATTTGTTTGTTCAATGCTCGAGGCTTTTTGTTTTGCTCAACTTTGCCCAACTATTTGTTTGTTTAAAGCTCGAGGTTTTTGTTACATATATCCCCCCTTATTTGTTCAACGCTCTATACATTAAGATATGCTTTAAACATTATGCAGTCAGTGCTCGATTCATTAATTCATGCTTTAACCATTATGCAGTCGCTGCTCGAAGCCTCTTTTGGGCATATACATTTTACGGGAATACAACACCCTAGTTTTGACCACGAAAATTTAAAACCTGTTCCAATACTAAAACGGTATCGTATACGATAACATAAATATTTATGTCTTTTTCAAAAATCATTTTTTCTAATTTGAAAGACAAAACGCCTCATATTTTCTAATCGAGTACCATGTAACTTCAGAGACCAACTCTGGCATTAGAAAAAATGAGGTATTATGTCGCAAAAATTAGAAAAAGTGACCTTAGGGATCAGAGTATCAAATCTATAAAATAGCGACTCTTGTTGGTAAAATATTAATAACAAAATACATTTCGTATAAAACTGTCTATTTAAAAAATGGAAATATCCAAACGATGCAGATATCGACTCATTGTTTCAAATTAACGTCAAATTTATGTAAACTAATATTTTATTTGTAAACTGATTTAACACATCTCAATCCAATATTTGAAGAAACAGTATACCGTTACATTTTTAATGATCCATTTCTTAAGCTTCACATTGTCAATTTCTAACTTTAAAAAAAACAATTTCAAAATTTTTTTTTCTAAGTTTTACAGATTTTCAAATCAGGGTTTAGACTTTGATATTTTCAATTGGACTTTATTTTGTTACGCGTTTCAGAAAATCTACTGTAAGATATCAGATAGTAAATTTTGACAAATTTGAAAGTACAGACGGAGACATGATAACTTGAAAACTGTTGTTGGCAGATGTCGAGAGAGAATGATGTGTGGGCATGTTAGCCATCCTATATATATCAAAGCCACACCCACCTTTAAAAAAAAAAAAAAAAAAAAAAAAAAAAATTTTTTTTTTTTTTTTTTCGTGTGACCTTGACGCAACTTCAAGGACGAACTTGACGAAGCAAACTTCATTTATTCAACATTAGTTCTTTTCCAAATAATCTTCAAGTTGTCGAAATGACCAAATCCAACCCGTGAGTATCCTATAAATTTACAAGATTTTATTCTAATGTTGTAAATTTAGACATTAGAATTTAAATGATTTTCCTAATGCTTATATAAATTCACGACACCAGTCACGGTTAATATATTTGACATTACATATTTGTACAAGGCTTGAAAAAAATAAAATTGGTAGAATTAAAAAAAAAGACATTCACTGTCAGTGCTTAGAAAATGCTCCTTTTAATATGCTAACAATTTTCGTTTAAGCGTTGCAATTTTAAATTTTAAGTCTGCAATTTTGTATTTTATGTTGCCTGTCTCTCTTTCAATGTTGGCAATATCTAATTTTAAGTTGACACTTTCTAATTTTAAGTCTTCAATATCTGTTTTCAAGATGATATTTTCTTCCCTCAAGCTGATAATTTCCTTTTCTGAGGTGTTTTTATCTCCTTTCAAATCATTTATTTCGCCATGTATATTAGAAAGAAATTCATAAAAACATCTATGTTCACTTTGGACACGTACCAGCTTTTCTTTTAATTCTACGTTTTCTTTTTCGACAGATTCCACCTTTAATTTCAACTTTTGCATTGCGCTTTCGTTACGTGCTTGAAAAATGCTAAAACTAGAATTTTTTACATTTTCGTTGTCAGCCATCTTTAATATGACAAGGTGTGGCAATGTCGGCTGACCGAAACAAGTTGCGACAATACGTCGCTTACACGGGTTTATATATAACCAAGTCAGTGCTTAGAAAATGCTCCGCCCACGCGAACATTTAAAAAAAAAAAAAAAAAAAAAAAAAAAAAATTTTTTTTTTTTTTTTTTTTTTTTTTTCGTGTGACCTTGAATCTTGACTGGCTACATATATGTTTTCCTGGAAAACGTTTATCAGTATATAAAGTCCAGAGCTCAGCGCTATCGAATCATTTGTGCTTTTAAGCGTTTCTATGATGTCTGCACCCAAGTCCGACGCATCTAAGCTTGAGTGTTCCATATGTCTGAGAACCATAAGACTGTTTAAACGAAAAGGTCTTAGATTGTCATGCAACCATACTTTTCACATGCAATGCATCATGGTTTGGTTTAAATTTTCGAAGCGTTGCCCATATTGTAGAAAAGAGGCTAGTGAAGCTGAAATCTACAATAAAAAATATTTAAGGTTTCTCGCTTACAAAGAATTCATATGGCATTAATGGTTTCGTTAATATATATCCTATACGAAATCTTGAAGACAACGCAAAGAATGGATTCCAGAAAAACGATAAAACTAATGACTTAAATATTACAACGGATCTGCGTATTTGAAAATTAGTGCCGACGTTGGAAACATCAAATGCTGAAAGATCAGCCACAGAAGAAGATCGCAGCTATGACTTGAATCGACATACAGAATGTATATTTTTACAGAAAGATCGCAGCAGATTTCATTTACAAGACTTTATGCTAATATTGTAAATTTAGACATTAGAATTTAAAAGATTTTACTAGACTGTTGTTGGCGAGACAATGTGGGTACGTTAGCCATTCTATATATAGATCAAACGAAAAAAACAAATATCGAATAAATGAAGTCGTCAAGTCCGTCCTTGAAGATATGCTCAAGGACACATTAAAAAAAAAAAAAAAAAAAAAAAAAAAAAAATTATTTTTTTTTTTTTTTTTTTTTTATTATTTTTTTTTTCGTGTGACCTTGACGCAACTTCAAGGACGGACTTGACGAAGCTAATTTAATTTATTCAACATTAGTTCTTTTCCAAATAATCTTCAAGTTGGCGAGAAAACCAAATCCAACCCATGAGTATCCTGTCAATTTACAAGATTTTATTCTAATATTGTAAATTTAGACATTAGTATTTAAATGATTTTGCTAATGCTTATATAGATCCAGTCATTATTTTCAAAGACTGAGCCTTCATAAGGTAATCTGTAAAAACGAAAAAATTAAGTTACATTTAAGAAAATAAAATTGTTGCTTGGAGAGAGTCCAGTTAAGATTTTCAAAGCTTAAGCCCCTCTATCGTTTTCGAAAAAACAAAATGTAACCTGTGAGTATTCTATAAATTTTTAAAAAATATCCTAATATTGTAAATTTAGACATTAGAATTTAAAAGAAATAGAAATAAAATATTTTTTTTATCTGTATTTAAACATGCAGACATTTCCGCTTCGCGGAAATGTCTGCATGTTTAAATACAGATAAAAAAAATATTTTATTTCATACTCAATTATAGGTGCTGAAAATTTATATGATTATGCAGATGGCTTGTAAAACTGTTATAAAATATACTATGTACCTCAATTCGTCTTCCAACATTCTAATCGCTATTTCGGCGTATCGAGTTTAGACATCCTATTGGTATAGGTATTCTGAAAATCTGCTGTAACAAATTCAGTTTTCAAACGTACACATCGATTTGTCATGGCACCTGTTTTGGGATGCACTCAATTTTATTAAGGCCTCTTGGATGGCCAAGCGATTCACGTTTTAAGATCGACACGACGAATGTGCCACGTTTCATTTAAAATGAATTTTGGGAAGCCTTGAGGTTCCAGACCCTGGTCACGAAAATAACTTTGGATGGATTTCTTTAAACCTGGTAGGCCAGCAATGCTAATGTTTATATAGAGCCAAGCCAGGCTTTCCAAACGGATATTTAGATGACTGTTGTCGGCAGACGTTGGGACCAAATGAGATGTGCATGTTAACCATTCTATATATAGGTTGCACGGAAAAACTAATGTTGTATAAATGAATCCGTCAAGTTACAAAATACCACTCTGTCCTTGAAGATGTGTTGAAGGTCACATTAAAAAAAAAAAAAAAATTTTTTTTTTTTTTTTTTTTTTTTTTTTTTTTTAAGGTTGGTTGGTTGGTTGATTAAGTTTGTTTCTAAAGTTATATTTCTCAGTTAGTTTCTAAAGTTATATTTCTCAGTTGGTTGCTAAAGCTATATTTCTTTAGCCAATCAAATTCATTGTAGATGGCGCTGTAGTCTATATATATAGTATATATATAGTATATCTATTAGGGTGGGTGGGAGTGGAATTTATTTCTTCTACTGTAAGGTCATGCATAAACCAGCTCCTGCGGTCTAAACCCATTTCCTTTAAAATAGGATTGGATAGCGTTATTGATACAATATTGGCTTTGAAAGCAAGATTTTATAGACTATTGTATGGACAAGATGTTGCACGTTTTCATGAAATCAGGTCATGGGTGTTTATAGAATATTATCATGAAGCCAGACTGTTGCTGGTCATACACAATGATTATTTGGATACGTTAGCCATTTTACATTGATATGTTAGCCATTCGGCCAATACCAATATTAGAGCCATCCGGTAGCGATTAAAGATATGCCCGAATAAATTTGGCTTGTAATTTCCTGGTATTTGATAAGGGTCATCGTGAAAATTGGAATAGATTAGAAACAGGACCCAATAACGTATTGTCTGGTCAGACATAAACTAGAAGATATCTAATCAGCTTTTTTCAATAAACATGCTAAGACAGAATGAATGTAGCTTGAGTACGGAGCCGCTATTTATACAAAACTTAATCATTATCTCGTTAATACTATTTTCATAATTACGTTTAAATTTTTACAATATCCTGGTCAATTCAATTGCTACGTTTATCTCCCAGTCTGTTTTAAATTTTATCGAGGCCTCTTTTTAAATTTTTACGGATCCAGCTAATATTGGTATAGGTATACTGAAAATATACTGAGCTGGCAAATCCAACACTTCGCAGGACGAGATCGAATGGTCACGCAAATAATTTTGGATGGCCATTCTAATTTTGGATAGCTATTCTAATGATATGGCCATGTCGTTTCATAAATCACTCTAATGATAACATGATTAGATATACCGGTCACGATTTTGGATGGACGGACCCAATGATTTCTTTAGACCCGGTAGGCCAACAATGCTAATGTTTAGAGAGCCAAGCCAGGCTTTTCCAAACGGATATTTAGATGACTGTCGTCTGCAGACGTCGAGACAAAATGAGATGTGGGTACGTTAGCAATTCTATATATAGGTTACATGGAAAAACAAATGTTGTATAAATGAATCCGTCAAGTTACAGATCCGTCCTTGAAGATGCGTTGAAGGTCACATGAAAAAAAAAAAAAAAAAAAAAAAAAAAATATTTTTTTTTTTTTTTTTTTTTTTTTTTTTTTTTTTTTATTAGTTTGACCTTGAACACATCTTCAAGGACGGAGCAGTATCGATAACTTGACGGAGCAAACTTAATTTATTCAACATTAGTTTTTTTCGTGTAGCCTATATATAGAATGTCCACATCTCATTTTGTCTGCCAACAACAATCATCTAATCCGTTTGGAAAAGCCTGGCTTGGCTGTATATAAACATTCCTCTCTCAAATCCATTCTAATAATATGGCCTTGTCGTTTCATAAACCAGTTTCATGATAACATGATTAGATATACTGGTGACCTAATGATTTCTAGAATTTGACGGATTCATTTACTCAACATGAGTCCAAATAATCTTCAAGTCGTCGGTAAAACATTTTAAATAAAAGCCTGTCCTATAAAATTTCTACATCGGTCCGATCTATTTTTAGCTCCAACCCTCAAGTACCGCAAATTTAGCTAGTGTATAGTTATTGCGATAAACACAGGTACAAGAGACAGTCGACAGCGATATTATTCGAGCATTCACACTCTCTTGAAATATTTCATGTCGCATTCTCAAACACGCAAGAAGACCTTTCATGGATGAAAACAATCATGGGTAACGACAATTTTTTAACGTTTCAAGGTATTTCAGACATAGCATAAACTATATATTTTACGTTTCAAAGGCTATGTGCGTTCGCGTTTCAATTCATACAAAATCGCATGAGAGGAGGCCATAAACGGTAGATATTTGAAACGGGCCATGCAGACATTACAAATTCAATGTGGTGACGTTAGAAATTTAACATGGGGTTCTGGGAGACATAAGTAAAATATTTTAAGCTTGTATTGTAGAAATCTTATTTGAGACTTTGGAAGACATAATAAATATGTATACAGAATCATTAAGCCACAGAGGCCAGAATAAATTTGGCTCGTGATACTTAATCATCGTAAAAAAGTTTGAATAGATTAGAAACAGGATAGGATAGCGTATTGTCAATCTGCCAGACATAAACTAGAGACGTTCCAATAAGCTTTTTCAATAAATATGCTAGAAGACAGAATGAATGTAGCTTGAGTACGGAGCCGCTATTTATACAAAATATATATCAATCAATCAACCAACCAACTGAAAAAAAAAAAAAAAAATTTTTTTTTTTTTTTTTTCACAGTTGGTTGGTTGGTTGATTGATATGATGGTTGGTTTCTAAAGTTATATTTCTCAATTGGTTTCTAAAGTTATATTTCTCAGTTGGTTGCTAAATTTATATTTCTTTATCCAATCAGATTCATTGTAGATGGCGCTGTAGTCTATATATATAGTATATATATAGTATATCTATTAGGGTGGGTGGGAGTGGAATTTATTTCTTCTACTGTAAGGTCATGCATAAACTAGCTCCTGATGTCTAAACCTATTTCCTTTAAAATAGGATGGGATAGCGTTATTTATACAATATTGGCTTTGAAAGCAATCTGGAATTACCAATCTCCAAATAAATAAATTAATTTACGCATTAGAATTTAAATTATTTTGCTAATGCTTATATAGATCTACGACACCAATCAATATTTTCAAAGACTAAGCCTTCATAAGGTAATCTGTAAAAACGAAAAAATTAAGTCGTATTTAAGAAAATAAACTTGTTGCTTGGAGAGAGACCAGCTAATATTGTCAATGCCTAAGTACCTCTATCAAAACGTGTTGTCGGAAAAATAAACCTGTGAGTATCCCATAAATTAAAACCGCTACGCTTTTCATTGGCAAACGAATGGCATCTCGTTAATACTATTTTCATAATTACGTTTAAATTTTAAGAATATGGGTTGCTACTCTCTACGTGTTCGGTTTTCCTGGTCTGCAATTCATCTGCTATGTTTATCTCCCAGCCTCTTTCAATTTTATCGAGGCCTCTTTTAAATTTTTATGGATCCAGCCAATATTGATATAGGTATTCTGAGCTGGCAAATCCAACACTTCGCAGGACGAGATCGAATAGTCACGAAAATAATTTTGGATGGCCATTCTAATTTTGGATAGCTATTCTAATGATATGGCCATGTCGTTTCATAAACTAGTTTCATGATAACATGATTAGATATACTGGTCATGGATGGACGGACCCAATGACTTCTTTAGACCCGGTAGGCCAGCAATGCTAATGTTTAGAGAGCCAAGCCAGGCTTTTCCAAGCGGATATTTAGATTACTGCAATGGTCGAGACAAAATGAGATGTGGGTACGTTAGCGATTCTATATATATAGGTTACATGGAAAAAGAAATAGAAATAAAATATTTTTTTTATCTGTATTTAAACATGCAGACATTTCCGCGAAGCGGAAATGTCTGCATGTTTAAATACAGATAAAAAAAATATTTTATTTCATACTCGATTATAGGGGCTGAAAATTTATATGATTATGCAGATGGCTTGCCAGACCCTATAATTTAGTCACGAAAATAATTTTGGATGGACCCAATGATTTCTTTAGATCTGGTAGGCCAGCAATGCTAATGTTTATATAGAGCCAAGCCAGGCTTTCCAAACGGATATTTAGATGACTGTCATCTGCAGACGTCAAGACAAAATGAGATGTGGGTACGTTAGCGATTCTATATATAGGTTACATGGAAAAAACTAATGTTTGAACAATCCGTCAAGTTATAGATACTGCTCCGTCCTTGAAGATGTGTTGAAAGTCACACGAAAAAAAAAAAAAAAAAAAAAAAAAAAAAATTTTTTTTTTTTTTTTTTTAGTTTGACCTTGAACGCATCTTCAAGGACGGAGCAAACTTAATTTATTCAACATTAGTTTTTTTCGTGTAGCCTATATATAGAATGGCTAACATCTCATTTTGTCTGCCAACAACAGTCATCTAATCATGTGTCCGTTTGGAAAAGCCTGGCTTGGCAGTATATAAACATTCCTCTCTCAAATCCTTTCTCAACATTCTAATCGGCCGTATCGAGTTTAGCCATCCTATTGGTATCGCCAACATAGTCATGCAAGCACGAAAGGACCCTCTCGATCTAATTTTAGGAATTTTAAAGATTTGGCAGTATTGGAAAGATTTAACGTATCAGTGGGCTTGCATAAGATTTTTTTTAATGATAGTCTTGTTAAAGGTTAGAATTGTAAGATTTTTAATGGATACACGTATTTGGAAAAAAAATAATATGTATCGATATTGGTAGGACTGGCCAGTTTAATGGATGAAAGGCTATTGTAAGAATTTTAAATGGATACATGTATTTGGTAAAAAATAATATGTATCGATATCGGTAGTCTTGTTAAATGCTACGGCTAGCATAGACCTCTATAAAATGTCTACATTTTTCCCCATCTATTTTTAGCTCCCACCCTCAAGTACCACAAATTCAGCTAGTGTATTGTTTTTGCGATAAACACAGGTACAAGAGACAGTCGCCAGCGATAATATTCGAGCATTTACACTCTCTTGAACACTTTCACAATCATCGGCTCTCGCATTTCTATAGTGTATCGAAGATCGGCCAACAGACATATAGTATTTTTTAAATTTACCAGCTTTAAATCTGCCAACCCTTTTAGAGCTCCTATCCTACATGATTCTTGCCAACGGGCGTAGAGAAATCTTTAGATTCTGGCCCTCATGAAATCCACTGATAATTTCTTCACGACCTCAGACTAGATAATGTTTAGGTCTTACGACGGCAGACATTAGAAATTGTACATAGACTTTTAAAACGGTGATATTAGAGATTCAGCTTAGGCCGTTAGAGGCATAATATCCTTTCAATAGTTCTCGAACAATTTTTTATAGATCTGATTATAATTTTAACCGGTCCTGAGGAAAGGCTTACATAATATCCTGTCTCTCGAAAAATCTTTTTATAGAGATCTGATTGTAATTTTAACCGGGCATCCTGAGGCATAATATCCTGTCTCTCGAAAATCTTTTTATAGAGATCAGATTGTAATGACTGCCACATATAGCTTAGTCTTTAAAAATTTTAAATTTTACATAAAAAATGCAAATTTCAAACGAAAAAATTAAATTTTTAAATTCAGATCCCTTAAATTTAGCTATCGAGTCGGTATATTTTACCAAGATTCATATTTATCTTATAGCTAAGCCATATCCCTTGAAAATTAGAGATCAGATTGTAATGACTGCCACACTCAGTCTTTAAAAATTTTAAATTTTACACGGCAAAATTTAAACGAAAAAATTAAATTTTTAAATTCAGATTCCTTAAATTTTGCTATCGATATTTTATCAAGACACATATTTATCTTATAGCTAAGCCATATCCCTTGAAAATTGCAATCGGTACGCATCCAATGTTGGCACTAGAAGAATTCATTAGAAATTCAACTTAAGATATTAGAAACGAGCCATGTAGACATTATAACTTCAAACTAGGTGACATTAGAAATTCTACTTAGACTGTTAGAAACTTAACATAGACCCTTAGAATGAAGACGTTAGAAATACAACATCAGCCATTAGAAACGGGTCCTGCAGATATTAGAACTACAACCTAGGCTATTGGTCACGTAGACATTCGAAACTCAAGCTAGACACCGAAGACATTAAAAAAATTATTCAATTTCGTGAACGTAAAAAAAATAATACTTACATGGTCCGTCAGCAACAGTCTTCTAGCTATCATGTCCACAAGTTTATAAGAGCCAACCAGTAAAGCTATTTTATATATAGTCAAGACACACCCAATTTAAAAAAAAAAAAAAAAAAAAAAAAAAAAAAAAAATTTTTTTTTTTTTTTTTTTAATTTTCGGCTGTTGTCACTTTGTCCTGAAGCTCGTTTATTTTATCCAGCATCTTAGTCACCGTTGCATTATATTTCATTTTGACGCACACAAGCTGTTCTTTCAGAGACAACACTTCTCTTTGCAAATCCGATATGTTTCTATCGCTCTCCGCTTTCAGAGTCTGGTATTTCTCTTTCCAAGACGCGTTTTCGTTTATCAACGAATCGTCAATTTGTTCTCCGTAATTTGATTTTAATTCAACCATCTCTCTCTGCAACTGGATAATTTGTCCCTGCAAAGTATCGTTCTCAGCGCACAACGGACGGGCGTTCATGAGTTCTTCGGGATACGGCTCGTCTATCTCCACATCTGTCTTTAAGTCTATACTCCCATCTCTAATTCCATTATTATCTATAAATTTTCGAAAACAAGTCAATAAATGTCTCACGGTATTGCTATGAAATTTTTTCCCGAATTCCCAGTTGTAGTCTCCATTACACCATACGCAAGAAGTTTTCGCATTGATTCCATGAATTTTTGAATGTTTTTCGTATTCAGTTGGTAAAAAATGTAACTTGCAACAAATGCATTTGAAAGGATAATTTTTGATTTTCAAATCATTATAGTACATGTGTATCATTGGATCCATAATCCTTGTATTGTCAGCCATCATGTAGAGTTTTGTAAAAATGTTTGAGTGTTAAGAATATCGGACCCTTTAAATAGGTTATAAACATAGCCTTGAACAAAACCACGCCCACTCAGAAAAAAAAAAAAAAAAAAAAAAAAAAATTTTTTTTTTTTTTTTTTTTTTTTTTTTTAAGTATTTTTTTTTCAAAGAATGTAATTTTTAACTAAGGGCACTTCTCGTACAATTTTTGCTCCTGTTCTTCGTTTAACTGAAATGTAAAGAAACACCAATCATCTAAGTCCAAGATAGATTTTACTTTAATCCCAGGTTTGCCAAACGGATCCCTCCCAAGAGACACATCCACTGCGATATAAGTTAGCAAATTATTATCCATCAAAATATCCATTAACGCTTCATATGCCAAATTGAAATACTTATCACATTTGTATGGAAATTTGTTAAAACATTCTCCAAGAAATTGTCCGGTAACAATCAAACACTCCATTACCCAAGGCTGATAGCAATCGCGACCTCGCCAGCTATGATTTGTTAACGTTTTATCGCGAAACAAGTTACTGACTCTAGGAGATATCGAATTTGACTCGATAATATCATTTAATTTTTTCTTCAGCTCGACAATAATGTCTCCGACCTTTTTAACAGTAATACCAGTATGCTGGGGCGGAATCTGAAAATATTCTTCAAGCATTCTCAAAATTGAAAGACCGAATTTATGTTCTCTCAGACTAAATTTTAAATCCATGTAATTCGCGTCGTCGACCAACATCTCATCTTCAGTATCCAAATCGTTTGCCAACTGAACACAGTCTCGAAGTAGATAATGGAAAGCGATTTCAATGCGATGGCTCATTGTCAAAGCGTTATGGTATAAAATTTAGAAGATAGGCGTTTATATACCAAATGTTGTTTCAATGGTAAACAGGACAAGGCAGGAGAAGACTGGTCAGAAACAGAATGATGATTTGAGTACGGCAGCCGTTATTTATATAGTATGAAGACAAGCCACGCCTACTCAAAAAAAAAAAAAAAAAAAAAAAAAAAAAAAATTTTTTTTTTTTTTTTACAGTTGGTTGGTTGGTTGATGAAGTTGGTTTCTAAAGTTATATTTCTAAAGTTATATTTCTCAGTTGGCCGCTAAAGTTATATTTCTCAGTTGGCCGCTAAAGTTATATTTCTCAGTTGGCCGCTAAAGTTATATTTTTCAGTTGGCCTCTAAAATTATATTTCTTTATCCAATCATTGTAGATGGCGCTGCAGTCTATATATATAGTATATATATAGTATATCTATTAGGGTGGGTGGGAGTGGAACTTATTTCTTCTACTGTAAGGTCATACATACACTAGCTCCTGATGTCTAAACCCATTTCCTTTAAAATAGGATGGGTATAGCGTTATTTATACAATATTGGCTTTGAAAACAAGATTTTATAGACTTTTGTCTGACAAATGACAAGATACTGCAGGTTTTCATGAAATCAGAATAGATCATAGGCTTTTATAGAAAAATCTAACTCTAGTGTCCATCAATGTATATCTTGCTGAAAACACATTACGAGGCATAGTGACTAGATGACCGTTGCAGGCAAATGTCGAGACACAATGAGAGTGTAGTCATGTTAGCCATAGTATATATAGACAAGCTTCAAGGGTGGGCGTGGCACCTAAAAAAAAAAAAAAAAAAAAAAAAAAAAAAAATTTTTTTTTTTTTTTTTTTTTTCGTGTGACCTTCAACACATCTTCAAGGACGGAGCAGCGTCTATAACTTTACGGATTCATTTCTACAACATTAGTTTTTTTCGTGTGACCTATATATAGAATGGTTAACGTACCCACATCTCATTTTGTTTCGATTTTTTTAGCGTCTTCATATTTGGACAGTCTCTGTTTAAGCTCAACAATTTCAATTCTCATACTTCGATTTTCGGCTTTCAGCTTCTTCTTTCAGAAACGACACTTCTCTTTGCAAATTCGATATTTTTCTATCGTTCTCGGCTGTGAGAGACAGGCATTTCTCTTTACAAGACGCGTTTTCGTTTTTCAATGAAGCCATCTCTCTCTGCAAAATCTTAATCTCGGATTCCAGATTCCAATTCGCTTCCACGATCGGCCTCGCGTCTCTGAAATAACTCTGGATTTTATTTGGCGGCGTCCATAATTCGTCGCCTAACAATTCATAGAAACAATTACCTCTCTCAGCCTGAACCCTCAGCCAGTTTCCATCTACGTCTTCTCGATCCAGATAAAGCTTTTTACCACCCATCAAATATAGAATCTGAGGCGTCTCGCGGTTCGTGGGTACAAACTCTCTTTTGAGAGGCAGAACCATCCCTTCTGGATCTGGATCTGCTGCTTCTGAATCTGCACTAGAGATCTGTTCTGCTGCACGCCCAACTCTAATTTAAGCCTGTAAATTTCTTCCTGATACAAGTTATCTATTTTGGAGTACAGTACGTCAAATTTCTCAATCTTGGTTTTTCAAGAGTGAGATTTCTACATCCAATTTAGATTGCAAGTCAAACATCTGCTGCTTTAAATTTTGCATTTCGGTCTTTGCGTCGTTGTCCAAAGGTTCCCACATTTTGTACATGCTGAGCTTCAATGAAAGGGATAATATTAGAAACTATCCAATGTGAGAGTCACAGAAATGGCCTGATACGATTTAATGTTGGGAGCGTTTTTAGTAGAAGGCTAGACAGACAGAATGAAGGAATGAAGGAATGAGTACAGCTATTTATAAAGAATGAATCCAAGCAAAATCAATCAATCAACCAACCTTAAAAAAAAAAAAAAAAAAAAAAAATTTTTTTTTTTTTTTTTTTTTTTTTTTTTTTTCAAAGGTTGGTTGGTTGGTCATGTGACCTGGACTTAGATGGACTTTTGTAAAGTATTGTCACTTTCTAATTTCACATTTTTTAATTATGCGTCTTCATATTTGGACAGTCTCCGTCTAAGCTCAGCATTCTCATTTTTCAGCTGCATTATGACTTCGTCCTGTAGCTCGTTTATCTTATCCCGCAATTTTTTGTTCTCAATCACCGACCGTTTATATTTCGTTTTGATACACGCATTCTCTTCTTTCAGAGACGACACTTCTCTTCGCAAATCCGATATTTTTCTATCATTCTCGGCTTTGAGAGACAGATATTTCTCTTTCCAAGACACGTTTTCATTTTTCAATGAAGCCCTCTCTTCTGCAAATTGTGCTTTCAATGAAGCCGTCTCTTCTACAAATTGTGCTTTCAATGAAGCCGTCTCTTCTGCAAATTGTGCTTTCAATGAAGCCATCTCTTCTGCAAATTGTGTTTTTAAGTCAGCCATCTCTCTCTGCAAATCGACAACTTGTCCCTGCACAATCTTAATCTCGGATTCCAGTTTCCAATTCGCCTCCACGATCGGCCTCGCGTCTCTCAAATAACTCTGGATTTTATTTGGCGGCGTCCATAATTCGTCCCCGACCAATTCATAGAAGCAATTGCCTCTCTCAGCCTGAGCCCTCAGCCAGTTCCCATCTACGTCTTCTCGATCCAGATAAAGCTTTTTACCACCCATCAAATATAGAATCTGAGGCGTTTGGTTTTCCGTCGGAACGAACTCTCTTTTGAGAGGCAGCACCATCCCGCCTCTGAAAGCGTGAAAATGTTTAATCTTTTGTTTATACACTCCGTTTTCTTCAACTAGTATACTGTAAGCTAATTTAGGCAGCGAGGCCTTTCGAAATATTTCCAGATCCATAACCCCTTGGACGCCTCCGTCCCACTGCAATGTCAGCGGCAACCTGAAGTCTTTTGGCAGCGTCCGAAATATGTAAAAATGTTTGTTTTTCAGTGGAGCCTTTTTATGTCTCTTGCCACCTATCGTAAAGTAACACCTCGACCTCCTCTTGCTAACGTAGCCCAGCGTGTTGACCAAATGCATAGCAGATTCTATCAACTCGTATTTTTTCGAAGCGTAGTTTTTGCAAGGTCTTTTGTAAGGTTTGACTTTCGACCAGATTTTTTTGAAGAGACCCATGGGCGCGACCACTATCATGTGCCGATGCTGTCTGAAAATTGGATCCTCGGCCTTACCGCCGTCGCACCAACAAGAAAAAGGCAGCGTGGCGATCCTACCGTGTTCTTTATCCAAAACTCTTATAAACGATTCAAATGCGGCAGCCTTAACCATGACGTGAAACCATTCACCTTCCGACCTGACGTACTTTCGAACGTAGGAGGCGGCCGCGTTTAGATTCTCGTCTTCGAAATAATCAACCTCGGATTCATGATCCAATAGCCAAAGGTCTTCGAAAAGGCGTTCCGTTAAGAATCCACGAATGTCCTGATGATCGAAAAACGATTCTGCAGCGCACAACGGACGGGTGTCCATGAGTCTGAGCTCGTCGGGGATTCGATATGGCTCGTCCATTTCCACATCTGTCTCCAAGTCTCTATCGATTCTCTTAACGGCTATAAATTTTCGAAAACACGCGATCAAGTGATTCGTGTTGTGCTTCTTTTGGCCATATTTCCACTCGAAGTGTCCGTTACACCATGCGCAAGAAGTCTTCGTTTTCAATCCATGGGTTAAAGAATGCTTTTCGAAATTTATTGGTAATATTTCAACCTTGCAATGGGGACACTTGAAAGAATAAGCTTTCCTTCTCAAATCCATATAATAATCGTGTATATTTTTTAGACCCTGAGTCTGTGGACCGTTAGCCATCGTGTTGTTTGTAAAACTGTTACAGCATTAAGAATGAGAGATATGACCGTTGCTGGCAAAGATCTAGATAGAATGAGGACGTGGCACGTTAGTGATCCTATATATAGACAAGATTATCAACCAACCAACCAACTGTAAAAAAAAAAAAAAAAAAAAAAAAAAAAATTTTTTTTTTTTTTTTTTTTTTTTTTTTTTACAGTTGGTTGGTTGGTTGGTTTGAATGTAACTTTGACTTAGATGGAATTTTATAAAGTATTGTCATTTGGTTAATTTTAATGCAACCACAACATTTTACTTCTTAGCTGAAGATTCTTTAAGGCTATGTTTTATATATTTCCTTTAAGATTGACATTCTCCAGCCTCGAATTTTTCGCTTTCAGATCGCTAATTTTGGCCACCATCCAGTCCATCACTGTATCTTTCAAACGATGCTTCCACAACTCTTCTCTCTGAAGCGCTGCATTTCGTCCAGCTTCTTTTTACACTCATCGTGGAATCTCTCGTACATTTCATTTTCGACCTCATCCAGCTTACGTTTCAGCGCCACCCGTTTCGATTTGTCACAATGATTCAATACTTTATAAAAGAAGGGTTTGGAATTGAAAAATGCCAGCTTGCTTACAGATAGCTAACCGTTTAACAGCAGACTTGTCTTGTAAAAATCAAAGTTCAAAATTAATCCGTCCAAAATTAAAATAAAACGTTTAAAATGTAAAAAATATTGTAAAAAAGTCGAAGTTTTAAATCGTCCGTATTTCTAACCATTGACTTGACAATCTCTTGCACAAGTGACCGAAACTGTCGAAAATTAACGAAATGAGAAAAACGACAAATATCGTATAGAGAAGCGTAAAAATTTACACGTAAATAGTAAAATTTATCGAAAATTACGAAGAAATGTTAAAATTAAGAAGAGCACGTCAAAGAGTTTACTGTGCCGAATCTTGTACGCACAAATTTAAGGCCCCAACCAAAAGCTGTCGAAAATTTACGAAATGTGTAAAACTACAAATATCGTATAGAAGAACGTAAATGTTTAAATGTAAATGTAAAAAATATTGAAAAATGAGGGGAAAATGTCAAAATTGAGAAGATTTACGACTACGGTTTACTGGCCTTATAACAAAGCTCCCGTATGCAGTTTCAAAATTCTTTCTCAGCCAAGATATTTTTCCGAAAACGAATCGAGACTATCAACTCCGTTTCGCATGAAATTTAAGCTTTCGATTGCACCTCTTGGAATGGCCCCTGGAAACGGTTTCCGAGACATCTTTTTCACATGTCAAAATTAGACGAGACCATTATAACAAATCCGACCTCAGTCTAGATCAGGCTGTTTGTTACGCAAAAAAAACAAATGTTGCTGGTAACGAGGAGGCCATGAACGACAGACATTAGAAATATAACACGGGCTATTAGAATGTATATATTAGTAATTTAACCATGCAGACAATAGAAACTAGGTCATGAAGAAATTAGAAATTCAATATAGGCTACGCAGATATTAGAAACTTAACATTTAGACTAGATAACCTTTTCATTGCTATTATTGGTACTCATACAGCCTGGAAATATATTTTTCAATTTCCAAATGACAACTGTCAGCTTGCATGAAATCCAGGCTGTCTATCACCCCTCTTGAAACTGCCTCTGAAAACGGTTTCCGAGATAACTTTTACGCGTGTCACGCATAGATTCAAATGCCTATCTCCAATCCGTGTCATCTGTCATTTTTGGAGCTGTCCGCTAGCATGAAATCCAGTCCTCTGAAAACGAGATAATTTTTACACGCGTCATGCATAAATAGTCAAATGGCTATTGAGATCCCCAACATGATAGCCTTTAAGTCTTTCGTTATGCATTGATACGAGAAGCCCAACACTTTATAAAAGAAGGGTTGAAAAAATTAATATCTGTATGTTTAACTACTGATAAATAAAATATTTTTTTCATAAATATATAAATTTTTAGTTATCGTACCTATGATCGAGTCTACAATATAGTTGGCTGATAAGCTAAGCTTTATTTTTTAAGAGTATTATAGCAATTTTATCTATTCAAATAGCCTAGTATAATCGTTATACATTTGTGTATGCTCAAATATGAAAACAAATATCGCCGTTTATTACCTATAATGGATGCCTTTATCTGAACGTTAAGCGGGTTCTTCCGATATTTCACGAAAAAAATATTTATTACCATGAAACTGCCACTCGTCATATTGTAATAGACTGGCTTATCCCTTGAAAATTTAAATTTTTTCTCTTGGCCAAAACTAACGTACGCTATGGGTGAACCAATAGGTTATGAAACCGTTGTTGTCATAGCGGGACAGGATTCGTTAAGATTGGTACAGCATTCATTTAGAAACGGTCGTTGCCTAACCTTATTCATTTTAAAAACAATTATTAAGCCAAATGTGTAGCAATTTAATTTCAGACTGTAGAAGACATGAGATTTGAACGAGTCACGGAAACAGGACGAGATCGTTCTAAAACCGGCAGGATCTAATGTTAGATAGATGAGCGTCTTAGTGGGACAGATTGATGCGAGAAGAGTTGAGTACGGCTATTTATACAGAATGAATCCAAGCCACGCCCACTGAAAAAAAAAAAAATATATATATATATATATATTTTTTTTTTTTTCATGTGTCCTTGAATGTGACCTTGACGGAGCAATGTATAAGATATGGCGGAGCTATTTATACAATATTAGTTTTGTGTCAAGTATATTAGTTTTGTGTCAAGTATATTATTTTTATACGTTACGTTATTTTTCGATATGTTATTTTTTACGTTACGTTATTTTTAATATGTTATTTTTAATATGTTATTTTTATACGTTACGTTATTTTTACGTTACGTTATTTTTTACGTTACGTTATTTTTACGTTACGTTATTTTTTACGTTACGTTATTTTTACGTTACGTTATTTTCGTCACTTAACATTTAGCTGACTTCTTGTACAATATTCTCTCCTGTGTTTTGTCCAATTGAAATGTCCACATACTCCAATCTTTGTCCAAAACTGATTTAACCTTAATACCAGGTTTACCAAACGGATCCCTATTATTAAACAAATCGGCTCTGATACAACTTAACAAGCCACTCTTTTCCATAATATCTATTAAGGCAACGGATGCCAGATCAAATACCCCGTTGTTGTATCGAAATTTGGCAAAACATTCTCCGAGAAAGCATCCAGTAACGATCAAACACTCCAGCACCCAAGGTTGATAAGATTCGGCACCACGCCAACGACGATACGTTAAGCTTTTGTTGCGCAAAAGGCCTCGGACATTAAGAGATATGCTATCAGAATTGAGTATGGCTACTAATTTTTCTTTCAGCTTGGGAATGGCCTCTTCGATCTGTTCGATCTTCATACCAGTAGGTAAAGGCGGTGTCTGAAAATAGTCTTCTAACATTCTCAAAATAGAAAGGGCAAATTTGTGTTCTTTCGGTTTCCATTCTGGATCGTCCCAGTCATTTCTGATGTCGACCATCCTATATTCGCCGGTAGCTTCCCAGTTTGCCAGATGAACGCAGTCTCTGAGTAGGTAATGAAAGACGCTTTGAATGGGATCAGAGAAATCCATTATGAAAAATTGCAAATGTCAGGCAGGTGTCTAACAACAATTGTAGAATGAGAAAATGATATAAATCCTGAAGGCAGCCAGCGTATATATAGGGGTGGATTAAATGACCTTGAACCAACCTTGAAAAAAAAAAAAAAAAAAAAAAAATTTTTTTTTTTTTTTTTTTTTTTTTTTTTTTTTCGTGTGACCTTGAACATATCTTCAAGGACGGATCCATAACTTAAATGAGCAAAGTTTATTTATTCGATATTAGTTTTTTCGTGTGACCTATATATAGAATGGCTAACGTACCTACATCTCATTTTGTCTCGCCAACAACAGTCATCTAGTTATCATGTCTTCGTAAATCTTTTCGTCCGTTGTACGGTAAAATATTTTACGGATAACTCTAATCGAATCTCATAAAATTTATAAGTTATTTTTTTTACAAATCCAATATTGGTAGCCTATCGATTTAAAAAAAATGGGTCAAACGAGGCTTCCATCGTCAAGATAAGTCATAATGACAAATCTAGACATGAGGAAGCCTCGTTTGACCCAAGTTTTTTAAAATTTCCATGTATATAACTATTGCACATACACTCTTCGCCTTTCCACAATAGCTGTTCGACAAACAGGACAATTTTCCAGTTTGTCCGAACAAGCCATGCAACATACCACATGCCCACAGTCAAAGAATGCCACCTGGCTCTCTTCTGTCAAGCAGACCTTGCATTCGTTCCGTCTCCTCCAACAGGTAGCCAATCTTTTAGAATTGTCAGAAGGGCCGTCTAACAGATCATTTTGGAAAAGGTCTATATATAGTTGCAGCCAGTCCTGCAATTTGGCATTTCCCTCCGTTTTAATATGAACATCAAATATAGCTTCCGAAGACATAGGAAAATCAGCCGCGACCCGTCCATATCTCCAGAGTCTCTGCATTTCTGCTACGTCGGAAAACAGGCTCACGTAGTTAAACATTTCTTCTATTTCAAAAACTGGAAAGGAATCTATATGTTTGGTGGCACGATACTGAGAAAATTCGTAAATATCATTAAACTGCAGCAGCAAACCCACATCTACTGCCGAAACGTAAGTCATTCCGTCAGAGGCTAGGGCAGACCTCAAGCCGATATGGCCTGGGAAAAATAATCTCATCCACATGACTTGAGAGCTAGTGAGCAATTGAAATTACAAGCGCTGAGCACCGGCTTTTATAGTAGAAGCATATCCTTTAAAACAGGATGCGATAAAGTTATTTATATGAGTTACATAAGTCCAAGAAAACAGGATGAGGCCTTGACCTTTAAAGCAGGAAGAGATAAAGTTATTTATACGAGTTGCATAAGTCTTTGAAAACAGGATGCATGTAGGAAGCGGCTAAAATTATAATCAGATTTATAAAAAAAACTGTTGACAGGATATTATGCAGCGAATTCTATATATATATATATGCTTAAGTCAATATAAAGATATTTTTTTCTAATTGGTTATTTTTAGACCGGCGAACAAGACAATTTCGCTCGGATTACCAAACGGATTATAGTTGCGATTTAGGTCGCGTTCAATGCAGGCAATATAGCCATAAGTGTCCAACATATCTATCAGCGTTTCAAAAGCCACATCAAACATATCCACATTGCAATTTGTCCAGCAATCTGCAACAATGCATGCTGTAACAATTAAGCATTGTAGAATCCAAACTTGATAACAGCATTGGCCAGGCAGCACAATATCTTCAGCGAACAGATTTTTAATATCAGGAGACATTTTATCGTAGTCATAATATGCTATGCATTGCAATTGGCCTTTCAACATTCTAAATGCCTTTTCGGGCGTATCGAGTTTAGCCTTCGAATGGATAGAGTTATTCTGAAAATACGCTGTGAGCATTTTTAAAATAGAGCAGCCAAAATTAGATTTCAACAAGACTTCAGAGGTTTCTTGACGATAGGCGAGACTAACGCATTCACGGAGTAGAGCACGAAACTCATTTTGGACAGACATGATGCCAATGAATCTTTTAGAACACAAACCCACATTTATATAGGCACGATCGCACTGAGAAATTTATAGCGAAGCCACGCCCACCGAAAAAAAAAAAAAAAAAAAAAAAAAAAATTTTTTTTTTTTTTTTTCACAGTTGGTTGGTTGGTTGGTGAAGTTGGTTTCTAAGGTTATATTTCTCAGCTGGCTGCTAAAGTTATATTTCTCAGTTGGCCGCTAAAGTTATATTTCTCTGTTGGCCGCTAAAGTTATTTTTCTCAGTTGGCCTCTAAAATTATATTTCTTTATCCAATCATTGTAGATGGCGCTGCAGTCTATATATATAGTATATATATATAGTATATCTATTAGGGTGGGTGGGAGTGGAATTTATTTCTTCTACTGTAAGGTCATGCATAAACTAGCTCCTGATGTCTAAACCCATTTTCTTTAAAATAGGATGGGGATAGCGTTATTTATACAATATTGGCTTTGAAAACAAGATTTTATAGACTTTTGTCTGACAAATGACATGATATTGCAGGTTTTCATGAAATCAGAATAGATCATAGGCTTTTATAGAAAAATTTAACTCTCTAGTCTCCATCAATGTACATCTTGCTCAAAATACATTACGAGACATAGTGACTAGACGACCGTTGCAGGCAAATGTCGAGACACAATGAGAGTGTAGTCATGTTAGCCATAGTATATATAGACAAGCTTCAAGGGTGGGCGTAGCACCTAAAAAAAAAAAAAAAAAAAAAAAAAAAAAATATATTTTTTTTTTTTTTTTTTTTTTTCGTGTGACCTTGAATACATCTTCAAGGACGGAGCAGTATCTTTAACTTGACGGATTCATTTATTCAACATTAGTTTTTTTCATGTGACCTATATATAGAATCGTTAAAGTGCCCACATCTCATTTTGTCTGCCAACGACATCCGTTTGGAAAAGCCTGGCTTGGCTCTATATAAATTTTAGCCTTGCTGGCCTACCGGGTCTAAAGAAATCCATCCAAAATCGTGACGAGATTCAAATCATCCATTGTACGGTAAAACATTTTAAATAAAATGCTTACGTAGACTCCAACAACATGTCTGCCTATTTTCTACGAACCAATGTATTTTTAAACCCCACCCTCAAGTACCTCAAATCTAGCTGGAGTCTCATTTTTACGATAAACACAGGTCTCAGACACAGTCGCCAGCGATATTATTCGAGCATTTTGACCCATCGATCCAAAAATTAATATTGACACAATTATCAGAAAAAACTGTCTTTCAGGCAAGCTAATGCTTATATAGAACCTTGTCGGTAAAAATTCAAAGGTTGTCCAGCAAAGCTAATTGTTTAGACTTTGCAGAGAGACCAGTTAATATTTTCAAAGCCTAAGACCCTCTATCAAAACTTGTTGTCGAAAAAACCAAAATTAACTCGTGATTACGCTATACATTAAAAAAAAATATGCTAATATTGTAAATTTATACATTAGAATTTAAAATAAATAGAAATAAAATATATTTTTTAAATCTGTATTTAAACATGCAGATATTTTCTACCAGTTAATATTTTCAAAGCCTATACCCCTCTATCAAAACTTGTTGTCGAAAAAAACAAAACTAAACTGTGAATATGCTATAAATTAAAAAAAAATATACTAATATTGTAAATTTATACATTAGACTTTAAAAGAAATAGAAATGAAATATTTTTTTATCTGTATTTAAACAAGCAGACATTTTCCGCTCCGCGGAAAATGTCTGCATGTTTAAATACAGATAAAAAAATATTTCATTTCATACTCAATTATTAGTATAGCTGAAAAAATATATATATGATGTCTCTAATTTACATCGACCCTTAAGTACCGCAAATCCAGCTCGAGTATCGTTTGTGTGATAACTAAGGCCAAACAAAATGTCGCATGCAAAATCTTCGAGCGTCTATAGAAATGAATAGATTTTTTTTTTTTTTTTTTATAAAATATTTATATTATATTATATTATATTAATATTATATTATATTATATTTATATTATATTATATTATATTTATATTTATATTATATTATTATTATATTTATATTATATTATATTTATATTTATATTATATTATATTTATATTAAATTTATATTTATATTTATATTATATTATACTTATACTTATACTTATAATACTAATTTAAATATAAATATAAGTATAATATATCTAATAAATTTAATCAGTCCGTATCGAGTTTGGACATCCTCTTGGTTTAGGAAACAATACTTTAAGCCTTGGGCTACGAAAATTATTTTGGATAGGCCCAATGATTTCTTTAGAACACAAACCCGATCCAGCCAGCAAGGCTAATGTTTATACAGAGTCAATCTTACACGATTAAAAATTTAATATCGACGTCTGATCAGTAGGTTAAGCTACATTTAAGAAAAAACTCTTTGCGTCGACTTTGCAGAGAATCCATTCATATTTTCCAAGGGTAAGCCCTTTGTCCAAACTTGTTGTCGAAAAAACTAAAATATACTCGTGAGTATCCTATAAATTTACAAGATTTAATACTAATGTTGTAAACTTAGGCCTTAGAATTTAAAATATTTTGTTAATGATTATATAGATTCAGAGACAAAGCCATCCAGACAATATTTTCAGAGACAAGGCCTTCATAAGGTAATCTGCGAAAACGAAAAATTTTAAACTACATTTTAAAAAAATAACATAGTTACCTGGACTTTGCAGAGAGTCTTCAGACCAGCTAATATTTTCAAAGCCCTTTCATCGTTGTCACCACATATGTAGGAGTAATGTTAGAAAATGAGATTTGTCAGCTGCTTATATAGGCGCTATAAATCTATCAAGGTCACAAGGTCACACGAAAAGAAAAAAAAAAAAAAAATTTTTTTTTTTTTTTTTTTTTTTTTTACAGTTGGTTGGTTGGTTGGTTGATGAAGTTGGTTTCTAAAGTTATATTTCTAAAGTTATATTTCTCAGTTGGCTGCTAAAGTTATATTTCTCAGTTGGCTGCTAAAGTTATATTTCTCAGTTGGCTGCTAAAGTTATATTTCTCAGTTGGCTGCTAAAGTTATATTTCTCAGTTGGCTGCTAAAGTTACATTTCTTAGTTGGCCGCTAAAGCTATATTTCTCAGTTGGCTGCTAAAGCTATATTTCTTTAGCCAATCAAATTCATTGTAGATGGCGCTGCAGTCTATATATATAGTATATATATAGTATATCTATTAGGGTGGGTGGGAGTGGAATTTATTTCCTCTACTGTAAGGTCATGCATAAACTAGCTCCTGATGTCTAAACCCATTTTCTTTAAAATAGGATGGGGATAGCGTTATTTATACATAATTGGCTTTGAAAACAAGATTTTATAGACTTTTGTCTGACAAATGACATGATATTGCAGATTTTCATGAAATCAGAATAGATCATAGGCTTTTATAGAAAAATTTAACTCTCTAGTGTCCATCAATGTACATCTTGCTCAAAACACATTACGAGACATAGTGACTAGACGACCGTTGCAGGCAAATGTCGAGACACAATGAGAGTGTAGTCATGTTAGCCATAGTATATATAGACAAGCTTCAAGGGTGGGCGTGGCACCTAAAAAAAAAAAAAAAAAAAAAAAAATTTTTTTTTTTTTCGTGTGACCTTGAAGCTCGTTGCCACAAAAAGCAAGTCGGAGCAAAATAGGAGAAGGTAGGAGCATGAATCGTAGCTACCCTATAGAAATGGATAGATTTTTTTTTTTTTTTAAATATTATATTTTATATTATATATTATATATTATATACTAAATATTATATACTAAATATTATATTATATTATATTATATTATATACATATTTATATACATATATACTATTTATACTATATTATATTATATTATATTATATACTTATACTTATACTTATATAATATTAATATAAACATAAATATAAGTATAAGATATGTAATAAATTTCTAAAGATATTAGTAGGGATAATTTTAAATATAAGTATAAGATATGTAATAAATTTCTAAAGATATTAGTAGGGATAATTTAGGGAAAAAAATCAGAAAATTAGTATATACTGAAATTTGGTTTATCCCTACGTTTTCCCTAAAATACATTTACATAAGGATTTTCTGTAGGGAAAAATAAACCTTCTACATGACAAGCTCATCCTTATAAAATATCTTCTTAAAAATATAAATTTTCAGTGTCCATAATCGATTCTGATATTTTGAAAACCCTCAGTCCGTATCGAGTTTGGACATCCTCTTGGTTTAGGAAACAATACTTTAAGCCTTGGGTCTACGAAAATTATTTGGATAGGCCCAATGATTTCTTTAGAACATAAACCCGATCCAGCCAGCAAGGCTAATCGGAGTCAATCTTACACGATTAAAAATTTAATATCGACGTCTGATCAGTAGGTTAAGCCACATTTAAGAAAAAATCTTTGCGTCGACTTTGCAGAAAATCCGTTCATATTTCCAAGGGTAAGCCCTTTGTCTAAACTTGTTGTCGAAAAAACCAAAATCGACCCGTGAATATCCTATAAATTTACAAGATTTAATACTAATGTTGTAAATTTAGGCCTTAGAATTTAAAATATTTTGTTAATGATTATATAGATTCAGAGACGAAGCCATCCAGACAATATTTTCAGAGACAAGGCCTTTATAAAGTAATCTGCGAAAACGAAAAATATTAAACTACATTTAAAAAAAAATAACATAGTTACCTGGACTTTGCAGAGAGTCTTCAGACCAGCTAATATTTTCAAAGCCCTTTCATCGTTGTCGCCACATATGTAGGAGTAATGTTAGAAAATGAGATTTGTCAGCGGCTTATATAGGCGCTATAAAGCTATCAAGGTCACAAGGTCACACGAAAAAAAAAAAAAAAAAAAAAAAAAAAAAAAAAAAAAAAATTTTTTTACAGTTGGTTGGTTGGTTGGTTGATGAAGTTGGTTTCTAAAGTTATATTTCTAAAGTTATATTTCTCAGTTGGCTGCTAAAGCTATATTTCTCAGTTGGCTGCTAAAGCTATATTTCTCAGTTGGCTGCTAAAGCTATATTTCTTTAGCCAATCAAATTCATTGTAGATGGCGCTGCAGTCTATATATATAGTATATATATAGTATATCTATTAGGGTGGGTGGGAGTGGAATTTATTTCTTCTACTGTAAGGTCATGCATAAACTAGCTCCTGATGTCTAAACCCATTTCCTTTAAAATAGGATGAGATAACGTTATTTATACAATATTGGCTTTGAAAACAAGATTTTATAGACTTTTGTCTGACAAATGACATGATATTGCAGGTTTTCATGAAATCAGAATAGATCATAGGCTTTTATAGAAAAATTTAACTCTCTAGTGTCCATCAATATACATCTTGCTCAAAACACATTACGAGACATAGTGACTAGACAACCGTTGCAGGCAAATGTCGAGACACAATGAGAGTGTAGTCATGTTAGCCGTAGTAAATATAGACAAGCTTCAAGGGTGGGCGTGGCACCTGAAAAAAAAAAAAAAAAAAAAAAAAAATTTTTTTTTTTTTTTTTTTTTCGTGTGACCTTGAACACATCTTCAAGGACGGAGCAGTATCTTTAACTTAACGGATTCATTTATGCAACATTAGTTTTTTGGTGTGGCCTATATATATATCATGTCTCCGTTTTAAAACATTTTAAATAAAATACCGGTATCCAGCATAATGTCTAATGAATCAATATAATATGGCTAACGTATCCAAATCATCATTGCGTATGACCAGCAACCGTCTGGCTTCATGATAATCTATAAAAACCCATGACCTCATTCTGATTTCACTACAGCTCCTATGCCAAGTACCGCAAAGTTGGGTGAACCTACTTCTTTACGCATCTAAAGGTCTATCAGACAGTCACCAGCAATATTTTTCGAGCATATTTCACCCTTTCAGAAATTCAAACGGTAGCTCCTATGCCAAGTACCGCAAAGCTGGGTGAACCTATTTCTTTACGCATCTAAAGGTCTATCAGACAGTCACCAGCAATAATTTTCGAGCAACTTCACCCTTTCAGATTGGAATAATAAATTTTTAGAATTTAAATATTTTATATGTTTATGGAATCGTTAAGATTGGTACAGCATTCATTTAAAAACTGTCGTCGCCTAACCTTATCCATTTAAAAAAAAATTATTAAGCCTATTGTGTAGCCATTTAGTTTGAGACGGACATGATAAACGGATTTAATTTTGGATCTGCTGAATGCCCATCTCTAATTTGAGCCTTCTCACGTCAAAATTCCCAATCTTAGTTTTTCAAGAGTGCAATATCTACATTCAATTTGGATTGCAAGTCAAACATTTGTTGTTTTAAATTTAGCATTTCAGCCTTTGCGTCGTTGTCCAAATTACGTACATACTCAGCCAAGACCGAAAAAGAATAGTCGCATGAAATTTAAGCTTTCGATTGCACCTCTTGGAATGGTCCCTGTCCGAGACATCTCATGTCAAAATCAGACGAGTCCAATAATAGACGCTGACGAGACATTAGAAATTAAAGCATGCAGTCATGTAAATTTTTACAATTAAGATTACAGTTACGATCTATTCAAATTACAGGTCTTATACCAAAGTACTGCAAATCTCAGCAACGCTGACGAGACATTAGAAATTTAAGCATGTACATTTTTACAATTAAGATTTAAAGATTACAGTTACGATCTATTCAAAGTACAGGTCTTATACCAAAGTACCGCAAAGCTCAGCAACGTTGACGAGACATTAGAAATTTAAGCATGTAAATTTTTACAATTAGGATTTAAAGATTACAGTTACGAGGGTATTCTATTCAAACTACAGCTCCTATGCCAAGTACCGCAAAGCTGGGTGAACCTACTTCTTTACGGCATATAAAGGTCTATCAGACAGTCGCCAGAAGTATTCTTCGAGCAACTCCACCCCGTCAGAATTGTTCACGTTCGGTTCGAATAATAAATATTTAGAATTTAAATATATTATTTAAATATTTTATTTTAATAATAAAATATTTATTATTTAAATATTTTATTTTAATAATAAAATATTTATTATTTAAATATTTTATTTGTTTATCGAATCGTTAAAAAATATATATTATTTGTTTATCGAATAGTTAAAAATATATTATTTGTTTATCGAATCGTTAAAAAAATATATTCAATATTGGTACAGCATTCATTTAAAAAATGCCCTTATTCAATATTGTAAATTTCTATCTCAGATTTAAAGACATTAACCAATTAACCAATCATGCTAAAGTATCTTAATGTTAGGAGCGTTTTAGTAGAAGGTTGATGCTAGAAGAGATTCAGACAGAATGAAGGAATGAAGGTTTGAGTACAGCTATTTATAAAGAATGAATCCGAGTCAATCAACCAATCAACCAACCTTGAAAAAAAAAAAAAAATTATTATTATTATTATCATTATTTTTTTTTTTTCAAGGTTGGTTGATTAGTTGATTAACTCTTGCTAACACATATATCATGCTAAAGTATATACACTATCATTGTCCAGCAATACTTATTTGTTTCAGCGTCTATAAATATCTTTACTGCATCCTGTTTCCGTGTTCAGTATCCTGTTTTCAATGCAAATGAGTTATGCAATATCCAGCGATAAATTATTCTATAAAAAGCCTTATCTCATCCTGTTTTCGTAGAAAATGAGTTATGCAATCCTTCAGATTGACTATATAAATATTTTATTCTTTAAATATTTATTATTTAAATATATTATTTGTTTATCGAATCGTTAAAAAATATATTCAATATTGGTACGGCATTCATTTAAAAAAATATCCTTATTCAATATTGTAAATTTCTATCTCAGAGTCAAAGACATTAGCTATCTCAGTTTCAAAGGCATTAGTATCGTTTCAATATTGAAATATTAATATTATCTATCTCAGAGACCCCATTCAAAGTCTGAATTTGCACCCATCCAATATTGGCTTACTACCGTCGCAAAAAAATGGGCCGAACGAAGCGTCAATGACAGAAATCTGCCATGAGACGCTTCGTTCGGCCCATTTTTTTACCCCCTCCAATTTAAATCTCTAAGGCATCAGTTTATACCAGCGAGATCGATTCCCCACGAAGACTTTGATTTTGGACGGAGGGGTGTCTGTCCAAGAAATAGTCTCAAATCTGTCTTCGTGTAGGCGAGGGTCATCATCGTGGTCTCCATCATAGAACAGCTTGGTTCTTTCTATGAAATCCTTTAAGAATTCATCTATGAAGACATCAGAATTCCTCACGATCCGAATTCTGACTGCTTTATGGATGCATGCAGTTGGCACTATAGGATCTAAGATGTCAATCTTAGCAGATTTCATCATGGCCTCAAAACCCATGGTCGACAGCGCATCTCCGAAATGAATCTCTTCTATTGGATACACCCAGGTATTAGCTAAAGAGACAGGTATCCTGAACCTTTTGTAAACGAGGTCCCTCACCTTTAGCTTGGTAGTTTTTTTTACGTATGCACTACCCTTACCCATCAGCTTGGCCACATCAGAGGCCCTGACGAACAAAAGTCCATCCGCAGAGACTACGAATAAGATTTTAGCATCCAGCTGTGGATGTTCAATTGGGAATAGCATGATTTAATGCAACAGAAGTCAAAATGATGCAGGCTCTTAGAGGCAGCTCGTATATATACCCGATTCGCGACCTAATTTTAGCAAGCTTTCTTAGAAAACGTGACCTTCTGATAAAATTCTTCTAGCTGTTGACAGGATATTATGTAATCCTTAGGACGCGATAAACTTATTTTTAGAATTAATTTGTCGTTTGAGCGGGATCTTGCATAATCTACAGGACGTGCGTAAGAGGATGTGCGTCAGAGGATGTCGATAAGAAATTTAGATAGAAATAGAGATTGCTGCTAGTATAAATACAGGCTGCTGGACGAGACATTTCATTCTGACTGCTTGATATTCTAAAAGCTCCAAAATGATATTTCAAATTTTAGCTGAAGAGTTAAACGTGAAATTTACTTGTTTTTTGACTTTTGACGGTGACATTTTTATCAAAGGTTCAGACGTAGCTCGTACCATGGGCTATCAAAATTCTTCTGGCGTTTTAAACTTATGCCATCTTACAGTGACTGACATCGCTCCCGAGGGCTTGAGCCTGCCTCCGTCTCTAGCCAAGACACGTATTTTTGGATTGGAAGATGCCAACACGCTGTTGGATATGCATCCAGGTGAATTTCAATCCTTATTTCAGGGGCCTATCGAGATTCTGTCGCCGATAGAGTGTACGTTCAACATCAGAAGGCCCATACGTATCAAGATAGCATGCATTAGCTCTTCCAATGCTACCATGGAGAGTTTTATAGCTGATTTGAAAATATCCATGGACTCTTACCTGCAATCTGTACCGATGGATAGCTATGTCTTCGGAGAGAGGTACGGAGACTTGGAGCTAGGGTATTTCCCCAAAAAAATAAAAGTTTTGGTGGGAAACAAGCCCTACTTTTATAAATCCTCGTCTTAAGATCAGGACGAGGTGCAAAAAAATGGGTCGAGCGAAGCCTCTCATGACATAAGTCATTGAGGCTTCGCTCGGCCCATTTTTTTGCGATAGATAGAGTGCCAACATTGGATGCGTACCGATTTGAACTTGTAATTTTCAAGGGATATGGCTTAGCTATAAGATAATTTTGTATCTTGGTAAAATATCTATAGACAAATTTAAGGTATCTGAGTTTAAAAATTTAATTGTTTCGTTTAAAATTTACTGTATAAAATTTAAAATTTTTAAAGACTAAGTATGGCGGTCATTATAATTCTAAATTTTCAAGGGATATGGCTTAGCTATAAGATAAATATGAAACTTGGTAAAATATACAGACTCGATAGCTAAATTTAAGGGATCTGAATTTAAAAATTTAATTTTTCTCGTTTAAAATTTACATTTTTTATGTAAAATTTAAAATTTTTAAAGGTTAAGTGTATCAGTCATCATAATCTGATCTCTAATTTTCAAGGCTTAGCTATAAGCTAAATATGAATCTTGGTAAAATATCGATAGCTAAATTTAAGGGATCTGAATTTAAAAATTTAATTTTTTTCGTTTAAAATTTACATTAAAATTTTTAAAGACTAAGTGTAGCCAAGCCAGTCATTATAATCTAATCTCTATAAAAAGATTTTCGAGAGACAGGATATTATGCAAGCCTTTCCTCAGGATGCTTGATAAGCGGCTCCTGGTTAAAATTACAATCAGATCTCTATAAAAAGAGTTTTCGAGAAGTGTTGACAGGATATTATGTAAGCCTTTCCTCAGGATGCCCGGTTATAATCAGATCGATAAAAATTGCTCAAGAGACAGGATATTATGCAAGCCTTTCCTCTTGATAAGCGGTTCGTAGAAAATTACTATCAGATCCTATTGATAAGACCGGGTATATATACGAGTGTCCAGCGAGAGCTCTTCAATTGCTAGTCGATCTCTCTACTAGCTGCTTAGATTCATTAGCTCTCTGTCAGTCATGTTTTTCCATGTAAAAAATTATGCTTATGGCGTTGCCTTTAAATGCTTAATGGCCACTGATGGCACCCTGTTTGTCCGGGCTGAGGACCTGGCTATTTATTCGAGGCACCCTCTAAATCTTCATTTTGCCGAAAAATATGCAGGCCTCACCGTCCGAGACGTAATGGACCCTAAAATCGATTTACCTAAATGGCTCGCTAAGACGAGAATCTTCTCCATTAGCGAAGCCAAACATCATTTGAAAGGGTTCATGGGCGAACAGGAATTTGATGAAATGTTCGATGGTTCGGCCATGGTGAAATACCAGGCTAACATGAAGCTCAGCTTCGAGAAAGCCATTGGCGTTCGATTTGTCGAAAGGTCCCGTACCAAGTTCGAAGACTTCCTTGCCGCATACCAACTACAGGTGAGGAAATTTTTTGAGCTTGAGTATGAGGACTATGACTTATACAAATCTCAAATGACCGGACCGTTGAAGATGACCATCAGTAGGTTATCTAATGAGCAATCCATAGAGAGCTTATGTTGATCTTTCAAATGAGAGTAAAAAAATGGGTCGAACGAGGTGTCTCATGGCAGAATTTCTGTCTTTGACACCTCGTTCGACCCATTTTTTGCAATAGATATAGTGCCAATATTGGACGGGTTTAATTTGAGACTTTGATATTAAATTTATAAAAAAATCTATTTAAGCTAGTATCGAAGAGATTATCAGGATAGCATGAAGACTATTTAAACGTATAAACTATAATAAGCCAATATTGTAGAAATTAAATTTAAGACTCTGGAAAACGAGACAAAATGGTATCAATTTAAATGTATAGATAAAAATAACTAAGCCAACAGAGACATGACTGGACAATGACGGTTTGCATACGTAAGCGAGTTTATCTCTCTATATATATAGATGGTATGAAGCCACGCCCACAAGAAATCCAACGACCTTGAAAAAAAAAAAAAAAAAAAAAAAAAAATTTTTTTTTTTTTTTTTTTTTTTTTTTTTTTTCGTGTGACCTTGAACACATCTTCAAGGACGGAGCAGAATCTATAACTTAACGGAACTAACCTCATTTATTGAACATTAGTTTTTTTCGTGCGTCCTATATATAGAATGGCTAGCGTACCCACATCTCATTTTGTCTCGACGTCTGCCAACAACAGTCATCTGTAAAATATTTTGAATTTGTAATTTTCAAGGGATATGGCTTCTCTATAAGATAATTATGTATCTTGATAAAATATCTGTAGATAAATTTAAGAGATCTGAGTCTAAAATTTTCGTTTAAAATTTTAACTTTTTGTGTAAAATTTAAAAATTTTAATGGCTAAGCTAGAGATAGAGTACCAATATCGTAACGATTTGAAGGGATATGGCTTCTCTATAAGATAAATATGAATCTTGGTAAAATATACAGACTCTATAGATAAATTTAAGAGATCTGAGTTTATAAATTTAATTTTTTCGTTTAAAATTTTAATTTTTTGTGTAAAATTTAAAATTTTTAAGGGCTAAGCTAGAGATATGTAATATTTCACAGTTGGTTTCTAAAGTTATATTTTTTATCCAATCATTGTAGATGGCGCTGCAGTCTATATATATAGTATATATATAGTATATCTATTAGGGTGGGTGGGAGTGGAATTTATTTCTTCTACTGTAAGGTCATGCATAAACTAGCTCCTGATGTCTAAACCCGTTTCCTTTAAAATAGGATGGGATAGCGATATTTATACGATATTGGCTTTGAAAACAAGATTTTTATAGACTTTTGTCTGACAAATGACAAGATCTTGCAGGTTTTCATGAAATCAGAATAGATCATGGGTTTTTATAAAATATAATAACATAAAATATTTTTTTATCTGTATTTAAACAAGCAGACATTTCCGCTTCGCGGAAATGTCTGCATGTTTAAATACAGATAAAAAAATATTTTATTTCAAACTCAATGATGTCTCTTATGTAAAATGCCTTTAATAAACCGTACTTTTTCCGACAGCGGTACCATGATTTGTTTCAAGCCAAAAATGCGTGTCTTATCCTCTAGCAGTACGTTCCTTGATTGTATCCTGAACGAATCGCTCACGTAGCCTATACCTATATTAGAGCCATCCATTTTTTCGGTAGCGATTAAAGGTACGCCAAAATAAATTTGACTCGCGATACTTAATCATCGTAAAAAGTTTGAATAGATTAGAAACAGGCTAAGATAGCGTATTGTTAATCTGCCAGACATAAATTAGAAACGTTCCATGGCTAAGCTAGAGATAGCATATCGTTCTAAAGTCGGCAGGATCTAACAATGGATAGATTTACTGGGACAGAAGAAGACTGATTGGAGAAGAGTCGGCTATTTATATAGAATGAATTCAACCAACCAACCAACTGTGAAAAAAAAAAAAAAAAAAATCTTTAAAAAAAAAAAAAAAAAAAAAAAAAAAAAAATTTTTTTTTTTTTTTTTCACAGTTGGTTGGTTGGTTGATAATCTTCTCTATATATAGGATCGCTGACGTGCCACCTCCTCATTCTATCTAGATCTTTGCCAGCAACGGTCATATCTCTCATCTGTTAAAATTTTCAATTTTTCAACTAGGCATAGTGACTAGACGACCGTTGCTGGCAAATGTCGAGACACAATGAGGAGGTAGCAAGTCAGCGATCCTATATATAGAGGATATAATCAACCAACCAACTATGAAAAAAAAAAAAAAAAAAAAATTTTTTTTTTTTTTTTTTTTCAAAGAATTTTTTTTTTTTTTTTTTTTTTTTTTTTTTTCAAAGAATTTTTTTTTTTTTTCATAGTTGGTTGATTATCTCCTCTATATATAGGATCGCTGACTTGCCACCTCCTCATTCTATCTCGATCTTTGCCAGCAACGGTCATATCTCTCATCTGTTAAAATTTTTAGAAAATTAGTTTGTCGCTTGTAGCCTTCAAGATGATCCGATAAAATTCTTCTAGAACAAATCTGTTGGCAGGATATTATGTAAACCGTTTCCTCAAAAACAGGACGTGATAAGTTTTTTATAGATGCGTCAAGCCTCTCTAATCTATAAAAGGTCATCCTGTCGAGCCTTATATAGTATTACTGATGTCGTTTCTCAGAACCGCTTATCAGATCTCACGCATCCGCTTGCCAGAGTATAAATACGAGCCTCTCGCCTCAGCTTATTCATTCTGAGCCTCTGTTTTTCAAAATGGAAATGTTTTCTTTCGACTCTCTGACCGACGAGCGATTTGACTATGACTATGCCGTAAAGCCTGGATGGAATGTCTTGAATACGTCTCGTCTTTCTCTCGAGTTATTATGCAATTATAATCGAGACATGTCCATGCCAACTCCAAAACCAGTTTCCAGACCATCTCCAGTTTTCAAATCTAAACGCGTTCCAATTCCAGTTCCAGTTCCAGCTTCTAAACGCGTTCCAGTTCCAGTTCCAGCTTCTAAATCTGTTCCAGTTCCAGCTTCTAAATCTGTTCCAGTTCCAGTTCCAGTTCCAGCTTCTAAATCTGTTCCAGTTCCAGTTCCAGTTCCAGCTTCTAAATCTGTTCCAGTTCCAGTTCCAGCTTCTAAATCTGTTCCAGTTCCAGTTCCAGTTCCAGCTTCTAAATCTGTTCCAGTTCCAGTTCCAGCTTCTAAATCTGTTCAAGTTCCAGTTCCAGTTCCAGCTTCAAGACCAGTTCCAGCTTCTAAATCTAAACCAGTTCCAGTTCAAATTTCAATACCCATGTCAGAGATGATTTATTTTAAAGTACCAAGGCTATTAAGCCCGCTACCAAAATCTCCAGAGTCCAACGTAACAACTTATCGTGCCTGGAAGCCTCCACCGAAGATAGATTTCGTGGTACGACCTAAATTAAAAACTGCTGGCTTTGAAGATCCAAGAATTAGAAAACGGCATGGCATAGTCGTTGTCAAATCGAACGTCAATTTGAGAGATGGGAAATGCTACAGCCTTATAAATACAGAGGCTAGAAAATACTACAGTTGGGTTTAAACCCAAACGATTTATAAAAAAATCGGGCCGAACGAAGTGTCTCATGGCAGATTCCTGTCTTTGACACTTCGTTCGACCCGTTTTTTTTGTAACAATTATATTGCCAATATTGGATGCGTACCGATTTGTACTTTAAGATTTTAAATGGATACTTAAGATTTTGAATGGATACTTTTATAACTGAAGTCCCTGAGATATAAATTTATATATAAACTATTATCAACCAACTTAAAAAAATTTCAAGATTGGCAAAAAAATATTATTTAGAAATCAAAAACTATAAAATCGAAATGATAAATTTTGAAAAATTTTCCAGATTGGTGAAAAATGGCAAAGTCCCAAAAAAATATCTTGAAAAAAATTATAGAAATATAAAATCAACCAAAGACACTTTAGCATGATATATATAGGTTATCTAGAGTCAATCAACCAATCAACCAACCTTGAAAAAAAAAAAAAAAAAAAAAAAATTTTTTTTTTTTTTTCAAGGTTGGTTGATTAGTTGATTGACTCTAGATAACCTATATATATCATGCTAAAGTATCTACACTATCATTGTCCAGCAATGCTTATTTGTTTCAGCGTCTATAAAAATCTTTACCGCATCCTGTTTCGTAGCAAATGAGTTATGCAATGTCCTGTTTTCGCGTTCAGCGACAATAATTCTATAAATAGCCTTATCTCATCCTGTTTTCGTAGAAAATGAGTTATGCAACATCCTGCCTTCAGATCGACTATATAAGCTCTGCCATTCGATCGAATAGTCATTCTCTCTTCGGAGCTTGAACTGCTAACATGTATAAGCATCAATGCTCTGTGAAGAAACTTAAAGCGGCTAACGCTCTTCATAACCTTTTCGGAATGACTGAGCCTTTTCCGAATATTCTTTCGACTTCTGTCAAGAAGCTGAAGAAATATCCTCATTTCCAAACAATGATCGGAGAAGGCAAAATCCATATGTTCTGCCTACATCTGACACCTGATCATAATATTTCGTTTAAAAAACGTACTCTGACGGACAAGATCCTGAATACGATTCCAGCACTAGGCAGAGAGGCCCAGACAATCTATCCGCTGAGACCTCAAGACATAAAATGGATCACTGTTATGAACAGATTCAAAAGACCCCCCAGCGAAGCCAACAGAACCAACGCTGATATGAGAATTGGTTTCAAGTGCCCCCATAACCAATTTCTGGTGAAAGGTCATTTCACGTTTGGACAGAGAACCGTTGGGCAAGGATGCGCCCATATTATCCAGACGTTGGACGCACCATTGCTGTTCTATGTGAGACCCCCCAACGAGACACGAGTGAGAGCTGACAGCAGATATTTCTCAGGGGACAAGCTTCACTTCTACGAGAGGTTCATATTGATTGCTCGCTCAAGCTACAAGATACCTGCTGGCACTACCTATATTTTATTTACGACCCAAAAGAATTTCTTCAGTCTACATGTTGTGCGGGAGAGCTTGAAGCTGGGTTTCAAGGTAAAAAATCCGTTGGTAGAAAGAATCACGAAAATAGACGGGATGTATGAGGTATCTGTGCCAACACCTATGATACCTCATATGGATGATGATGATGACGAGCCACCCTCTGAATATATTCAAACAGCTCCAATCTCAGAGCCAGAATCATCCCAAGAGCCAGAACCATCCCAAGAGCCAGAACCAGTAACCGATTTGCCAGAAATCTATTTGCCGACGAACCCTCCTGTTGTGTTGTACAAAACAATAACCGTGGTCACTACAAATTATGCAGAACAATATAACTCTCAAATCTGGAAAGTATTGACAGATCCCCTTAAAAACAACTTCGTACGCACCTATGGGCCTGATCTACCTGGAATGGATATGAGAACTGCATCGGTAAAACGTAAGGCCGAAAAGAATCCCAAGCGTTTAAAGAAACGTAAGCTCACCTTCAAAGACGCTGCAACAAATACAGAGCCTGAAACTAGAGAACCAGAGCCTGCACCTATTGCAAATCCAGAGCCTGAACCTATTGAACATTCAATGCCTTTTGTTGAAAATCCAGGATTTCATAGTGAATGGCCTATTCAAAGCCCAGAGGTACCTGAAGATCTTAATAATATAGTATGCTCTCCCATGCCAGATCAGCTACTACTAGACTCTATGATGAAAGATCTCATGACACCTGGCACTCTAGAATATATAATAGATGAGTCCGAACAGCCAAATTACATATCACTCTAAAAATATTAAAAATTTAAAAAATTTGGGTCAAACGAGGCTTCCTCATGTCAGATTTGTCATTATGACTTATCTTGACGATGGAAGCCTCGTTTGACCCATTTTTTTTAAATCTATCTCCTACCAATATTGGATTTGTAAAAAAAATAACTTATAAATTTTATGAGTAGACAAATGAAAATTGTCTAAGCCGTTCAACGGAATCGCTTAAAGCGGCTTCAGCTATGCCATCCTATCGATTGGACCTGCAAACGGGACAGCCAACATTATCCATAAAAATTTAACCTCGATAAAATTGAAACGGGACAAATGTAGCTTTTAAATTGAGATGCTGAGCCAGAAAAACTGAACGCGTAGAGATTAGCAGCTCATATTGTAAAAATTTAAACGTAATTATGAAAATAGTATTAACGAGATCCAATGACAGAGATCCAAAAAAACTTTAGTAACCAATCGTTTGGTCATGACAATTGAAAAGCGAATCTTGATGAACGAGGAAAAGATATATATATATCAACCAACCAACCAACCTTGAAAAAAAAAAAAAAAAAAAAAAAAAAAAAATTTTTTTTTTTTTTTTTTTTTCACAGTTGGTTGGTTAAAAGCAAACACGTTTTATTTATGAGACAAAAATTTTATGAGTTAAAATACACTTCAAAAACAAAAATTACATATAAAAACAATTAAAATCAGACGTTTCGAAACCCGTCCGGGTTTCCTCATCAGTAATACAACACTATATGCAAACAGGACATGAACACTCAAGGAATTTAAAGGAGTACGGAATATTGAGGAGCCAGTGCGCATGCTTCATTGATAGTGTGGAGATGCTTGGCAGTGTGCCAGCTCTCAAGGAAAATACGCGATTTATAATTATGAACACCAGAATTTAAAATTTTTATATTATCGAAGTCAGGAATGTGATCGGTTTCTATTGAATGGATTACAATTTTAGAATTTTGGTTACAATTTTTAAAAGATCGTCTGTGTTCTTGTAGTCTAATTTTTGCTGTACGGCCAGTTTCACCTATATAAACAGATTTGCAATTTTTACAAGGAATTAAATATATCACACCAGTTAAATCCAGAGAAGGGGTTATGGGTTTAAAGTTGAAAAGGACGTTTTTTAATTGTTTAATTGGCCGGAAAGCAGTATAAATATTATGTTGTTTAAGTAATTTAGAAATAAATTCTGAAGGAAAACCAAAATATGGCATCGAAATATAACTGTTTTTATTAATAACGAATTTTATTTCGAAACGTCTGATTTTAATTGTTTTTATATGTAATTTTTGTTTTTGAAGTGTATTTTAACTCATAAAATTTTTGTCTCATAAATAAAACGTGTTTGCTTTTAATATATATAATTGAGACGGTTTGATGTTTGTATATGTTAAAGTTGGTTGGTTGGTTGATAATCTTATCTATATATAATATGGCTAACGTGACTACACTCTCATTGTGTCTCGACGTTTGCCAGCAACGGTCGTCTAGTCACTATGTCTCGTAATGTGTTTTCAACAAGATGTACATTGATGGACACTAGAGCGTTAGATTTTGCTATAAAAGCCTATGATCTATTCTGATTTCATGAAAACCTGCAGTATCTTGTCATTTGTCAGACAAAAGTCTTGTTTTCAAAGCCAAAAATGTATAAATATCGCTATCCCATCCTGTTTTAAAGGAAATGGGTTTAGACATCAGGAGCTAGTTTATGCATGACCTTACAGTAGAAGAAATAAATTCCACTCCCACCCACCCTAATAGATATACTATATATATACTATATATATAGACTACAGCGCCATCTACAATGATTGGCTAAAGAAATATAGCTTTAGAAGCCAACTGAGAAATATAGCTTTAGAAGCCAACTGAGAAATATAACTTTAGAAATATAACTTTAGAAATATAACTGTAGCAGTCAACTGAGAAATATAACTTTAGAAATATAACTTTAGAAACCAACCAACCAACCTTGAAAAAAAAAAAAAAAAAAAAAAAAAAATTTTTTTTTTTTTTTTTTTTTCAAAGGTTGGTTGGTTGGTTGGTTTGACTGGCTATATATAATTATCTATTTGCCTCCACACTCTCATTGTCTCTCAATATTTGTCAGCAACGGTTGTCTAGTTATTATTGCTCGTAATGACAAATATGATAAATTTGAACCTGTATCTGAAACAGGATTCCATCCAATCGTGTCCAAATGCTAGATCTTCCCATTTTAAATGAAACCTGTTAATTTTGATCGTGGCACAGTCGTCGTGTCGATCTTAAACTTGGTCCATCCAAAAAACCTTCATGAGTCAAGCTGAGTGCATCCCGAAACAAACAAATCAAAACCTGAAACAATTGTTGCGTAGAGAGAATCCGTAAAATTTAGCAAGAGGTCTCTATAAAATTTAAATTGCTGAGAGTTGTCACGACAAATGTAGCAATGAACGCTGGAAAATTTAAATGTAATTATGAAAATAGTATTAACCATTCGTTGAGTAGCATGACAAATGAAAATTGAAACATAATTAGGAAATTAGTATCAAGATTAGCTTTTCAATTTAATCCTGACCTTTTTCGAGTTTTGTCCAGATGCTATAAAATTGAAACAGGTGTATCTGAAACATTATTCAATCCAAATGCTAGGGCCTTCTCATTTTAAATGAAACCTGTTAATATTGATCGTCTTAAACGTGGATCACTTGGCCATCCAAGAAACCCTCATGAAAATTGAAACCGGCTGAGTGCTATCCTGAAACAGGTGTCACGACAAATTGATATGTACGCTTGAAATCTGAAAGATATATAACCCGTCAAGGTCACACGAGTCAAGCTTCAAGGTCACACAAAAAAAAAAAAAAAAAAAAAAAAAAAATTTTTTTTTTTTTTTTTTTTTTTTTTTTAATGTGACCTTGATAGATTGTTAGCGCCTATATAAGCAGCTGACAAATCTCATTTTCTAACATTATTCATTTAACTATAATATAAGGGCATGGATAGCTATTTAGATCTCGTGTCAAAGGTTTTGGCAAAACCGCAATTGTCTGAGGGTATCGACAATATTTTGCACAAAGACTGTTTGAATCTTATATCTAAAGATTGGGTGGCTCGTTTGAAAAATAACGTGACTTTTCAAGATTATGTCACCGACGCCAAACGGTTATGGAAACCATCTTATATGACGCTGAATTATGAATATGAAGAATCCAAGCGCCCAAATTTTAAAGTTGCTGTCGTTGCATACTGTAAATTTATGAAAAGTTATGGGGATAGAGGCCTTGTAAATCCCAAATTGAATTTATATATTATGGCTTCAGAGCCATTACGTTTAATTGCTCGTGCGATGACATCTGATCTCTCAGTTCAAATTTCTGACGATTTTAAATTTTCTTTTCAAGAATGTAGTGGTGTTTTGAATTGTCATGAATGCGGTAAACGTGCAAACGAATTCAAAGCAAAAGGTCATAAAATAAATCTAAGATTTCAACCATGCATACTGGACACCAGCGTATTTACTGGAACTGAAGTCGCGAATCGCTTTTATAGTATGATCGAACCCACGTTCACTGACACGTTTGTAGCCATCTTACAAATAAAAATTAATACGAGATACAGCTATTATACTCAAAATAATCAAAAAATTTTACGTATTAGTGGAAGTATTTTAGATTTCATCGGATTTCAGGAAAGAAAATTAATGGCTTCTAAAACAGCTAATATAGGATTCATAACAGAAATCGATAATCAACCTTCAACGAAGGCTAAGGAGGCTAAACCTTCAACAAAGACTAAGGAGGTAGAATCGTCAACAAAAACCGATGATGAGTTTGGCGATTATTTGGAAGGGATGTTAAACGATTCAAAGATGCCTTATGAACCTTTTGATTTGGAAAATACTATTGAGTTGGAAAATACTGAAATTAGTCACGATACCATTGATTTGAATGATGTGGACAATAAGAGAAGCTCTAATGATTTAGACTCGGATTCTAAGAAAAGAAAAATAGATGAGGGTGAAAGTTATATATCACAGTGGCTTTTAAGTGACGATTAATAAATTACGTAACCCACATTTTAGTTTAGTACGACAGTCTCATGAAAAAAAAAAAAAAAAAATTTTTTTTTTTTTTTTTTTTTTTTTTTTTTTTTTAATGTGACCTTGAGCGTGGCTCGTCTATTGCTAACGTACCTTTCTTTTTTTTTCAAAGTTGGCCATTTCAAACTGACTGTGAAATTTTTCAAAGTCCACGCGTTTTGTCTTTCTATTTTCAAAATTACATTTAAAGTTTTATGGCCCAGCTCCTGTTTCAGATAACCCTCAGCCCGTTTCAATTTTATCTCCATTTTTACGTGCTAAGCGATATGTCTTCGTTTTCAAGGTTCTTGCTAAGCGATATGTCTTCGTTTTAACATGGCACCTGACTCAATTTTATCATGGCCTCTTGCATAGCTGATCCACGTTTGAGCGACAAGCTAAATTGAATTCAATGCAAGGGAGTCGAGTTAACAGATACCGTAGCGCTGAGAAACGTTCAAAATCTATTGTGAGTCATCTTAAAAGATACCATAGAGTGTCACGTTAAACGATACCATAGCGTGGCGTAAAATATTATCAGCCAATGGAGGGTTAAAAGATACAATAGAATGGAAGAAATACAAAAGTTAAAAATAAATTGGTAAAACCTTTAGGGTTTCGTTGGAAAGGTTTAGTAATATTTAATTTTAAATTTTAAGCTCAATATTATCTTGAGTCAAAATGTAAGTTCGTTATCTCGCTTCAATAGAATGGAAGAAATACAAAAGTTATAATAAATTGGGGAAAAGATTTAGGGTTTCGTTGGAAAGGTTTAGTAAATTTTAATGTTAAATTTAATGTTGACATTTTATCGAGGTCAATACCATAGCGTGGCGTAAAATATTATCAGCCAATGGAGGGTTAAAAGATACAATAGAATGGAAGAAATACAAAAGTTAAAAGTAAATTGGTAAAACCTTTAGGGTTTCGTTGGAAAGGTTTAGTAATATTTAATTTTAAATTTTAAGCTCAATATTATCTTGAGTCAAAATGTAAGTTCGTTATCTAGCTTCAATTTTCAAGGAAATGGAATAAAGACAAAAGTTATAATAAATTGGGGAAAAGATTTAGGGTTTCGTTGGAAAGGTTTAGTAAATTTTAATGATAATTTTAATTTTGATATTTTATCTTGGGTCAAATGCAGATGACATGCCTATTCACGGGGGTTTCACTTTTGGAAATTGAATTTTCTAATTGCCAGGAAAACTTTTCAAAAGAGATTTTTCAATTCTGCCTGACCAACTGTAACAAATTGCCAAGTTCAGTCGGGTCCGTAAAATGTTGCTACCAACATTGGTATTGTAAAAAAATAACTTATAAAATTTTATCAGATTTGATAAGCTTATCTTGACGATGGCCCAGTTTTTTAAATGCTACCAATATTGTAAAAAAATAAGTTATAAAATTTATCAGATATAGTATTTATCAGGCAGTCTTTCGATTTTGACCGTTCAAAGGTATCGTGTAACATGAATCTGGCTTCAGCTATGCAAGAGGCTATGATAAAATTGAGTCAAGTGAATCTGAAACAGGTTTTATTTGTCATGTCAAAATGAAGACATATCGCTTAGCAGGAACCTTGAAACCGGACGGCAGGCGTAAAAATTTAAACTGGCTAATATAAACATTGTTGCGTAGAGAGAAAATTTTAACAAGAGGTCTCTATGAAATTCATATTGCTGAGAGTTGTCACGACAAATGTAGCAATGGACGCTGTCAAATGTAATTATGCAAATAGTATTAACCATTCGTTGAGTAGCATGACCAATGAAACGTAATTAGGAAAATAGTATTAACCAAATGGACTACAGATTAAGGAAGGGACAAATAAATAATTATATACAGACAATCAAGTTTCAAGGTCACATGAAACAAGCTTCAAGGTCACAAAAAAAAAAAAAAAATTTTTTTTTTTTTTTTTTTTTTTCGTGTGACCTTCAAGCTTGTTTCGTGTGACCTTGAAGCTTGTCTATATTTAATATGGCTAACATAACCATAACCTCATTGTGTCTCGACATTTGCCAGCAACGGTCGTCTAGTCACTATGCCTCGTAATGTATTTTAAGCAAGATGTACGTTTTCATGAAATCAGAATGATATCATGGGTTTTATAGAATATAATAAAATAAATTAAATTAAATATTAGAAATAAAATATATTTTTTATCTGTATTTATACATGCAGACATTTCCGCTTCGCGGAAATGTCTGCATGTTTAAATACAGATAAAAAATATATTTTATTTCATACTCAATTATAGGGTCTCGTAAAGAGTTTCATCTCGCTGATTTCGAGTTTCGGCTTGTCGTATGTCGCAACAGTCTTGCTACAACCTGCACGTTTCCCACGATGCCAAATATCTTATAATTTAGTTCAGTTTGTTTGCCAAGCTCGAAATACGTCGTTCTACCGTTGATCAGATGCACTCAGTGGGCTCTTCACAAGACTTGAAATTTTTGGACACGGGCAGCACCCAATTCAATATTATTTCTGTTAAATGTTTAATTTGGATGCGCCACTAATAAACTCCGTTGGGACCTTGATAAGCCAGCTTAAATATCTCTGATCTAAGAGTTTGGTTCGTCAAAGAGCCAATGTAGCCAATACTAGCTTATAATCGCTCGGCAGCGATATAAAAATGATTCCCACCCGCATCTTTGAAAGAACATTCGGACCGGTCCTAACGACCATGAGATAGAGTACCAATATTGTACCTATTCTAATTTGAAGGGATATGGCTTAGCTATAATATAATTTTGTATCTTGATAAAATATACAGACTCTATAGATAAATTTAAGAGATCTGAGTTTAAAATTTTAATTTTTTCGTTTAAAATTTACATTTTTTCTGTAAAATTTAAAAATTTTAATGACTAAGCTAGAGATAGAGTACCAATATTGTACCTATTCTAATTTTTAAGGGATATGGCTTCTCTATAAGATAAATATGTATCTTGGTAAAATATGTAGACTCGATAGCTAAATTTAAGAGATCTGAGTTTAAAATTTTAATTCTATATCTTTTCTCTTGAGACATTTGAAACTTACCGGGTTTGGTTTTACGCTTCTACCAAATTTGATTATGCCATTGCACAACAAAGCCAGGCATTCATTTTATGTTTATCAGACCTCTGATAGTCTTTAGCTAAAATTAAAACTTGCCTTTGCAAAGTGGACAACAGCCATACAAATACGATATAACTGGAGACCAAAAATTAAACGGCCGTCATGTAGCAATCTAAAAAAATTATGCTGGATTGAAATTATTCAAGCTGCTTATATAAAGTTAATTTAAGCAAGATGACCTTGAAAATATAGCCAGTCAAGTTTCAAGGTCACATTTAAAAAAAAAAAAAAAAAAAAAATTTTTTTTTTTTTTTTTTTCACAGTTGGTTGGTTGGTTGATAATCTTGTCTATATATAATATGGCTAACGTGACTACACCCTCATTGTGTCTCGACATTTGCCAGCAACGGTCGTCTAGTCACTATGTCTCGTAATGGGTTTTCAGCAAGATGTACATTGATGGACACTAGAGAGTTAGATTTTTCTATAAAAGCCTATGATCTATTCTGATTTCATGAAAACCTACAGTATTTTGTCATTTGTCAGACAAAAGTCTTGTTTTCAAAGCCAATAATGTATAAATATCGCTATCCCATCCTGTTTTAAAGGAAATGGGTTTAGACATCAGGAGCTAGTTTATGCATGACCTTACAGTAGAAGAAATAAATTCCACTCCCACCCACCCTAATAGATATACTATATATATACTATATATATAGACTACAGCGCCATCTACAATGAATCTGATTGGATAAAGAAATATAAATTTAGAAGCCAACTGAGAAAAATAGCTTTAGAAGCCAACTGAGAAATATAGCTTTAGAAACCAACTGAGAACTATAGCTTTAGCAGCCAACTGAGAAATATAGCTTTAGCAGCCAACTTCATCAACGAGAATGAAACAGGTTAATTTTGATCATGTCTGTCTTAAATATGGATCGCTTGGCCATTCCTGAAGCCTTCATGAAAATTAAAACCGGCTCCATGACAAAACGTAGCAATTAGATGTTTGAACTGAGTCCATAACATTTTACAATTTCCCTTTAAAATTTGTCTAAGCTATAGTAGTCTGTTCAAAAGAATCGTTTAAACGTGGATCAGCTATGCAAGAGGTCATGATAAAACTGAGTCCTGTATCTGAAACAGGTCAAAACGAAGACCTGGCAATTGAAAACGGGGCATCGCTTAGCAGGAAAAATTTAAAATTTAAACGAGCTGGACCATAAACGTAACCATTGAATTGTAAATGCTGCGCCATGCTTAGCAGTAGCAGCCCACATTGTAAAAATAATATTTACGAGATACAATGACAAAGCGACAAATGAAAAGCTTAAAAAGTCCGTGCCAGTCTATAGCATCATTTTAAATGAAACCATTGAGCCATCCAAGAGGCCTTGATAGAATCGGCTTACTGAACAAATCTATAGGTGAAATCTGAAAGACGTAGAGAGTAGCAGCCCATATTGTAAAAATTTAAAATTATAAAATTCAAAAGTGGATATGTAGGAAGGGTTAAGTTTCAAAGTCTCATGACCAACAAACTAACTAACCAACAAACTTGAAATGAACCAACCAACCAACCTTGAAAAAAAAAAAAAAAAAAAAAAAAAAAAAAATTTTTTTTTTTTTTTTTTTCAGGTGCCACGCCCACCCTTGAAGCTTGTCTATATATAGTATGGCTAACGTGACTACACCCTCATTGTGTCTCGACATTTGCCAGCAACGGTCGTCTAGTCACTATGTCTCGTAATGTGTTTTCAGCAAGATGTACATTGATGAACACTAGAGTTAGATTTTTCTATAAAAGCCTATGATCTATTCTGATTTCATGAAAACCTACAGTATTTTGTCATTTGTCAGACAAAAGTCTTGTTTTCAAAGCCAATAATGTATAAATATCGATATCCCATCCTGTTTTAAAGGAAATGGGTTTAGACATCAGGAGCTAGTTTATGCATGACCTTACAGCAGAAGAAATAAATTCCACTCCCACCCACCCTAATAGATATACTATATATATACTATATATATAGACTGCAGCGCCATCTACAACGATTGGCTAAAGAAATATAGCTTTAGCAGCCAACTTAGAAATATAACTGTAGCAGCCAACTGAGAAATATAACTTTAGAAATATAACTTTAGAAATATAACTGTAGCAGTCAACTGAGAAATATAACTTTAGAAACCAACCAACCAACCTTGAAAAAAAAAAAAAAAAAAAAAAAAAAAAAAAAAAATTTTTTTTTTTTTTTTTTTTTTTTTTTTTTTACAGTTGGTTGGTTGGTTGGTTGATATATATTTGTTTCCTCGTTCATCACTTTTCATTTATTAAGATTAGCTTTTCAATTTCATCCTGACCCTTTTTCATGTTTTTATCCAAATGCTAAGTTTCAAAAGTCTCGATAAAATTGAAACAGGTGTGTCTTCTCATTTTAAATGAAACATGTCTATCTTAAATGTGGATCGCTTGGCCATTCAAGAGGCCTTCATGAAAATTAAAACCGGCTCCATGACAAAACGTAGCAATTAGATGTTTGAACTGAGTCCATAACATTTTACAATTTCCCTTTAAAATTTGTCTAAGCTATAGTAGTCTGTTCAAAAGAATCGTTTAAACGTGGATCAGCTATGCAAGAGGTCATGATAAAACTGAGTCCTGTATCTGAAACAGGTCAAAACGAAGACCTGGCAATTGAAAACGGGGCATCGCTTAGCAGGAAAAATTTAAAATTTAAACGAGCTGGACCATAAACGTAACCATTGAATTGTAAATGCTGCGCCATGCTTAGCAGTAGCAGCCCACATTGTAAAAATAATATTTACGAGATACAATGACAAAGCGACAAATGAAAAGCTTAAAAAGTCCGTGCCAGTCTATAGCATCATTTTAAATGAAACCATTGAGCCATCCAAGAGGCCTTGATAGAATCGGCTTACTGAACAAATCTATAGGTGAAATCTGAAAGACGTAGAGAGTAGCAGCCCATATTGTAAAAATTTAAAATTATAAAATTCAAAAGTGGATATGTAGGAAGGGTTAAGTTTCAAAGTCTCATGACCAACAAACTAACTAACCAACAAACTTGAAATGAACCAACCAACCAACCTTGAAAAAAAAAAAAAAAAAAAAAAAAAAAAAAAATTTTTTTTTTTTTTTTTTTCAGGTGCCACGCCCACCCTTGAAGCTTGTCTATATATAGTATGGCTAACGTGACTACACCCTCATTGTGTCTCGACATTTGCCAGCAACGGTCGTCTAGTCACTATGTCTCGTAATGTGTTTTCAGCAAGATGTACATTGATGAACACTAGAGTTAGATTTTTCTATAAAAGCCTATGATCTATTCTGATTTCATGAAAACCTACAGTATTTTGTCATTTGTCAGACAAAAGTCTTGTTTTCAAAGCCAATAATGTATAAATATCGATATCCCATCCTGTTTTAAAGGAAATGGGTTTAGACATCAGGAGCTAGTTTATGCATGACCTTACAGCAGAAGAAATAAATTCCACTCCCACCCACCCTAATAGATATACTATATATATACTATATATATAGACTGCAGCGCCATCTACAACGATTGGCTAAAGAAATATAGCTTTAGCAGCCAACTTAGAAATATAACTGTAGCAGCCAACTGAGAAATATAACTTTAGAAATATAACTTTAGAAATATAACTGTAGCAGTCAACTGAGAAATATAACTTTAGAAACCAACCAACCAACCTTGAAAAAAAAAAAAAAAAAAAAAAAAAAAAAAAAAATTTTTTTTTTTTTTTTTTTTTTTTTTTTTTTTACAGTTGGTTGGTTGGTTGGTTGATATATATTTGTTTCCTCGTTCATCACTTTTCATTTATTAAGATTAGCTTTTCAATTTCATCCTGACCCTTTTTCATGTTTTTATCCAAATGCTAAGTTTCAAAAGTCTCGATAAAATTGAAACAGGTGTGTCTTCTCATTTTAAATGAAACATGTCTATCTTAAATGTGGATCGCTTGGCCATTCAAGAGGCCTTCATGAAAATTAAAACCGGCTGGGTGTATCTATGACAAAACGTAGCAATTAGATGTTTGAACTGAGTCCATTATAACCTTTTACAGTATCCCTTTAAAATTTGTCTAAGCTATAGTAGTATTTCAAAAGTATCGTTTAAACGTGGATCGGCTATACAAGAGGCCATGATAAAATTGAGTCACGCTGAGCGTTGCCTGTATCTGAAACAGGTCAAAACGAAGACATGGCAATTGAAAACGAGGCATTGCTTAGCAGGCAAAATTTAAACGAGCTGGACCAAAAACGTAACCATTGAACTCTGGGCCATGCTTAGCAGTAGCAGCCCATATTGTAAAAATAATATTTACGAGATACAATGGCAAAGCGTAGAAAGACAAATGAAAAGCTTAAAAAGTCCGTGCCAGTCTATAGCATCATTTTAAATGTTAATATTGAGCCATCCAAGAGGCCTTGATAGAACCGGCTGAGTGCTATCTGAAACAGGATAAATCTATAGGTACGCTTGAAATCTGAAAGACGTAGAGAGTAGCAGCCCATATTGTAAAAATTTAAAATTATAAAATTCAAAAGTGGATATGTAGGAAGGGTTAAGTTTCAAAGTCACGTGACCACACCCACTCCTGAAATGAACCAACCAACCTTGAAAAAAAAAAAAAAAAAAAAAATTTTTTTTTTTTTTTTTTTTTTTTTTTTTTTTTTTTTCAAGGTTGGTTGGTTGGTTCATTTCAAGAGTGGGTGTGGTCACGTGACTCGGATCAAAAAGTGATATAACCGAGATTAATTTCGGAGCTAAAAAGAAGAACCCAAATTGTCTCTCCCTAAACCAAGTACTATTTTTTAGCTTGAAATCTTAGCTGACCTGAGTTTGGTTATTGGTAAAAAATATTAGCGGAGCCCAAATGAAATTCTTTTAAACCATATCTGGTAGACGATAATAGTATTAAGAATATGAGTTACATAGTATAGGATAGTTTATTTACACTTCTGAGCCGCATTCTTGAGCCGTATTATGTTATAAGAAATTGGACGTTTATTTTTACAAGTCTGTACTAATTTTTTATAAAATTGGCTAGAATTTAGTCTGAAACCACGCTTCTGAAAGATGAGGCTATTGTAAGGGTTTAGTGTATCGACTCACAAAAATGAACGACTCAATTTTAATGTGTCTTTTATCATTGAACGAATCAATCTATAAATTTAGCCTGGCTTACTGTTCAGCTTACGTTTTCGATCTTTAAGCTTATCGTTTTCAGTTTTCAAATCTGCATTTTCCTTTTTCAAATTAGCGTTTTCCTTTTTCAAATTAGCGTTTTCAGCTTTCAAATTTTCGTTTTCAGCTTTCAAATTAGCATTTTCAGCTTTCAAATTAGCATTTTCAGTTTTCAAATTAGCATTTTCAGTTTTCAAGTTGTCAATTTCTTTAGTTTGTAAATTGTATATTATTCCCCACAAGCGTTTGATTTCATCTTCGAGGGTGTCCAGCCTGACTCTCAGTCGTACGTTTTCATTTTCAACGGTTTCCAGTCTATCTTTCAATCGTACGTTTTCAGTTTCAACGGTTTCCAGTCTATCTTTCAATCGTACGTTTTCATCCAGCCTAGCTTTCAATTCTACGTTTTCCTTTTCGCTGGTTTCCAGCTCGCGTCTGTACGCTTCTTTTACCATATCGCTGGATGTCAGATTGCCTGCCAACCTATTCGTTTCTATTTCGTAGTCTGCCTTCATCTCTTCGATTTCGAGTTTCAGATCCCTACATTGCCGCATGTAAGGTTTCGCGCACATGAAAATGGCCTGCTGAGATTTAGAAGGCTCCCACCATTCGTCTTGCACGATGCCAAAAAACAGCTTATAGTCTATTTCAGTTTGTGTACCGGGCTGGAAATACATCTTTCTACCGTTGATCAGATGCAAAAAATACTCAGTAGGCTCTTCACAAGACTTGAAATCTTTGGACACGGGCAACATCAAATTAAATATGTTTTCTGGTAAATGTTTGATTTTGATGCACCATTTGCCGTTAATAAACTCCATGGGTACCTTGATGAGCGTTTTCGGATCCCAGTTGAAATATCTCTGGTCTAAGAGTTTGGTGATGCCTCCGTCAAAGAGCGTAGCCAATACTAGCTTGTAATCTCTCGGCAGCGTCTCTTGGATATAAAAATGGTTCATTTTCCCACCCATAGCGTAATCGTCGAAAGAAAAACTGCATTTGGACCGGCGCCTGCTGAGATATCCCAAGGCATTGACCAAATGCCATACGGATTCTATGTCTTTTCTCTTGAGACATTTGAAGCCTACATAAGGTCGCTCTTCGGGTCTGATTTTACGCCACACCTTATTCAGAAAATGTTTTCTGGAAGGAGCCACCACGATCATGTGCCTATGCTGCCTGAACTTTGGATCTCTTTCGGTTCCGCCGTCGCACCAACATGAAAAAGGTAAGGTTGTAGTATTACCGGCGTCTGCGTCTATGCATTCGAGAAAGCTGTTAAAGGCTATAGCCCTAACCATTCCATGAAACCATACTCCTTCGCCTCTGAGATACTTCAAAACGCATGCAGCTGCCAAATTCAGCGTTTCGTCTTCAAAATAAACGGGTGGTCTCTCTAACTCGATCGGCCAGACGGGATCGTAGGCCCGGCTACCGTCTGGAAATATTTGTTCATGCTCGAAAAAATCATGTTTATCGCACATAGGTTTGAAACTGAATTCTATGTACGATCCGTCTGAAAAGGAGACATCTTCTTCAGGAACGGGTTTGGCTACGCGAATCTTGAATTGTCTATAGCAATCGACGAGATGATCTACATGAAGGCGCTTCTCGCTTCTACCAAATTTGATACTACCATTGCACCAAACGCAACAAAGCCAGGCATTCATGTTATGCTTATCAGTACAATGTTTCTGATAGTCTTTAGCTAAGATTAATACTTGGCCCCTGCAGAGCGGACAATAGAACGGAACGGCATCTCGATAAAGCATATTGCGATAACATTTTAAATTTTGCCTAGCCGCCATCGGTATAGCCTGAGACTCAGCAATCTAAAAAAAATATACTGGATTGAAATTTTTCAAGCTGCTTATATAGAGTTAAGCTAAGCCACACCCACCTTGAAAAAAAAAAAAAAAAAAAAAAAAAAAAAAAAAATTTTTTTTTTTTTTCAAGGTTGGTTTATTATTTTACAATATTGGTAAGCCAGGCTAAATTTATAGATTGATTCGTTCAATGATAAAAGACACATTAAAATTGAGTCGTTCATTTTTGTGAGTCGATACACTAAACCCTTACAATAGCCTCATCTTTCAGAAGCGTGGTTTCAGACTAAATTCTAGCCAATTTTATAAAAAATTAGTACAGACTTGTAAAAATAAACGTCCAATTTCTTATAACATAATACGGCTCAAGAATGCGGCTCAGAGGTGTAAATAAACTATCCTATACTATGTAACTCATATTCTTAATACTATTATCGTCTACCAGATATGGTTTAAAAGAATTTCATTTGGGCTCCGCTAATATTTTTTACCAATAACCAAACTCAGGTCAGCTAAGATTTCAAGCTAAAAAATAGTACTTGGTTTAGGGAGAGACAATTTGGGTTCTTCTTTTTAGCTCCGAAATTAATCTCGGTTATATCACTTTTTGATCCGAGTCACGTGACCACACCCACTCTTGAAATGAACCAACCAACCAACCTTGAAAAAAAAAAAAAATTTTTTTTTTTTTTTTTTTTTTTTTTTTTCAAGGTTGGTTGGTTCATTTCAGGAGTGGGTGTGGTCACGTGACTTTGAAACTTAACCCTTCCTACATATCCACTTTTGAATTTTATAATTTTAAATTTTTACAATATGGGCTGCTACTCTCTACGTCTTTCAGATTTCAAGCGTACCTATAGATTTATCCTGTTTCAGATAGCACTCAGCCGGTTCTATCAAGGCCTCTTGGATGGCTCAATATTAACATTTAAAATGATGCTATAGACTGGCACGGACTTTTTAAGCTTTTCATTTGTCTTTCTACGCTTTGCCATTGTATCTCGTAAATATTATTTTTACAATATGGGCTGCTACTGCTAAGCATGGCCCAGAGTTCAATGGTTACGTTTTTGGTCCAGCTCGTTTAAATTTTGCCTGCTAAGCAATGCCTCGTTTTCAATTGCCATGTCTTCGTTTTGACCTGTTTCAGATACAGGCAACGCTCAGCGTGACTCAATTTTATCATGGCCTCTTGTATAGCCGATCCACGTTTAAACGATACTTTTGAAATACTACTATAGCTTAGACAAATTTTAAAGGGATACTGTAAAAGGTTATAATGGACTCAGTTCAAACATCTAATTGCTACGTTTTGTCATAGATACACCCAGCCGGTTTTAATTTTCATGAAGGCCTCTTGAATGGCCAAGCGATCCACATTTAAGATAGACATGTTTCATTTAAAATGAGAAGACACACCTGTTTCAATTTTATCGAGACTTTTGAAACTTAGCATTTGGATAAAAACATGAAAAAGGGTCAGGATGAAATTGAAAAGCTAATCTTAATAAATGAAAAGTGATGAACGAGGAAACAAATATATATCAACCAACCAACCAACCAACTGTAAAAAAAAAAAAAAAAAAAAAAAAAAAAAAAATTTTTTTTTTTTTTTTTTTTTTTTTTTTTTTTTCAAGGTTGGTTGGTTGGTTTCTAAAGTTATATTTCTCAGTTGACTGCTACAGTTATATTTCTAAAGTTATATTTCTAAAGTTATATTTCTCAGTTGGCTGCTACAGTTATATTTCTAAGTTGGCTGCTAAAGCTATATTTCTTTAGCCAATCATTGTAGATGGCGCTGCAGTCTATATATATAGTATATATATAGTATATCTATTAGGGTGGGTGGGAGTGGAATTTATTTCTTCTGCTGTAAGGTCATGCATAAACTAGCTCCTGATGTCTAAACCCATTTCCTTTAAAACAGGATGGGATATCGATATTTATACATTATTGGCTTTGAAAACAAGACTTTTGTCTGACAAATGACAAAATACTGTAGGTTTTCATGAAATCAGAATAGATCATAGGCTTTTATAGAAAAATCTAACTCTAGTGTTCATCAATGTACATCTTGCTGAAAACACATTACGAGACATAGTGACTAGACGACCGTTGCTGGCAAATGTCGAGACACAATGAGGGAGTAGTCACGTTAGCCATACTATATATAGACAAGCTTCAAGGGTGGGCGTGGCACCTGAAAAAAAAAAAAAAATTTTTTTTTTTTTTTTTTTTTTTTCAAGGTTGGTTGGTTGGTTCATTTCAAGTTTGTTGGTTAGTTAGTTTGTTGGTCATGAGACTTTGAAACTTAACCCTTCCTACATATCCACTTTTGAATTTTATAATTTTAAATTTTTACAATATGGGCTGCTACTCTCTACGTCTTTCAGATTTCACCTATAGATTTGTTCAGTAAGCCGATTCTATCAAGGCCTCTTGGATGGCTCAATGGTTTCATTTAAAATGATGCTATAGACTGGCACGGACTTTTTAAGCTTTTCATTTGTCGCTTTGTCATTGTATCTCGTAAATATTATTTTTACAATGTGGGCTGCTACTGCTAAGCATGGCCCAGCATTTACAATTCAATGGTTACGTTTATGGTCCAGCTCGTTTAAATTTTAAATTTTTCCTGCTAAGCGATGCCCCGTTTTCAATTGCCAGGTCTTCGTTTTGACCTGTTTCAGATACAGGACTCAGTTTTATCATGACCTCTTGCATAGCTGATCCACGTTTAAACGATTCTTTTGAACAGACTACTATAGCTTAGACAAATTTTAAAGGGAAATTGTAAAATGTTATGGACTCAGTTCAAACATCTAATTGCTACGTTTTGTCATGGAGCCGGTTTTAATTTTCATGAAGGCTTCTGGAATGGCCAAGCGATCCATATTTAAGACAGACATGATCAAAATTAACCTGTTTCATTCTCGTTGATGAAGTTGGCTGCTAAAGCTATATTTCTCAGTTGGCTGCTAAAGCTATAGTTCTCAGTTGGTTTCTAAAGCTATATTTCTCAGTTGGCTTCTAAAGCTATTTTTCTCAGTTGGCTTCTAAATTTATATTTCTTTATCCAATCAGATTCATTGTAGATGGCGCTGTAGTCTATATATATAGTATATATATAGTATATCTATTAGGGTGGGTGGGAGTGGAATTTATTTCTTCTACTGTAAGGTCATGCATAAACTAGCTCCTGATGTCTAAACCCATTTCCTTTAAAACAGGATGGGATAGCGATATTTATACATTATTGGCTTTGAAAACAAGACTTTTGTCTGACAAATGACAAAATACTGTAGGTTTTCATGAAATCAGAATAGATCATAGGCTTTTATAGAAAAATCTAACTCTCTAGTGTCCATCAATGTACATCTTGCTGAAAACCCATTACGAGACATAGTGACTAGACGACCGTTGCTGGCAAATGTCGAGACACAATGAGGGTGTAGTCACGTTAGCCATATTATATATAGACAAGATTATCAACCAACCAACCAACTGTGAAAAAAAAAAAAAAAAAATTTTTTTTTTTTTTTTTTTTTTTTTTAATGTGACCTTGAAACTTGACTGGCAATATTTTCAAGGTCATCTTGCTTAAATTAACTTTATATAAGCAGCTTGAATAATTTCAATCCAGCATAATTTTTTTAGATTGCTACATGACGGCCGTTTAATTTTTGGTCTCCAGTTATATCGTATTTGTATGGCTGTTGTCCACTTTGCAAAGGCAAGTTTTAATTTTAGCTAAAGACTATCAGAGGTCTGATAAACATAAAATGAATGCCTGGCTTTGTTGTGCAATGGCATAATCAAATTTGGTAGAAGCGTAAAACCAAACCCGGTAAGTTTCAAATGTCTCAAGAGAAAAGATATAGAATTAAAATTTTAAACTCAGATCTCTTAAATTTAGCTATCGAGTCTACATATTTTACCAAGATACATATTTATCTTATAGAGAAGCCATATCCCTTAAAAATTAGAATAGGTACAATATTGGTACTCTATCTCTAGCTTAGCCATTAAAATTTTTAAATTTTACAGAAAAAATGTAAATTTTAAACGAAAAAATTAAAATTTTAAACTCAGATCTCTTAAATTTATCTATAGAGTCTGTATATTTTATCAAGATACAAAATTATATTATAGCTAAGCCATATCCCTTCAAATTAGAATAGGTACAATATTGGTACTCTATCTCATGGTCGTTAGGACCGGTCCGAATGTTCTTTCAAAGATGCGGGTGGGAATCATTTTTATATCGCTGCCGAGCGATTATAAGCTAGTACTGGCTACATTGGCTCTTTGACGAACCAAACTCTTAGATCAGAGATATTTAAGCTGGCTTATCAAGGTCCCAACGGAGTTTATTAGTGGCGCATCCAAATTAAACATTTAACAGAAATAATATTGAATTGGGTGCTGCCCGTGTCCAAAAATTTCAAGTCTTGTGAAGAGCCCACTGAGTGCATCTGATCAACGGTAGAACGACGTATTTCGAGCTTGGCAAACAAACTGAACTAAATTATAAGATATTTGGCATCGTGGGAAACGTGCAGGTTGTAGCAAGACTGTTGCGACATACGACAAGCCGAAACTCGAAATCAGCGAGATGAAACTCTTTACGAGACCCTATAATTGAGTATGAAATAAAATATATTTTTTATCTGCATTTAAACATGCAGACATTTCCGCGAAGCGGAAATGTCTGCATGTATAAATACAGATAAAAAATATATTTTATTTCTAATATTTAATTTAATTTATTTTATTATATTCTATAAAACCCATGATATCATTCTGATTTCATGAAAACGTACATCTTGCTTAAAATACATTACGAGGCATAGTGACTAGACGACCGTTGCTGGCAAATGTCGAGACACAATGAGGTTATGGTTATGTTAGCCATATTAAATATAGACAAGCTTCAAGGTCACACGAAACAAGCTTGAAGGTCACACGAAAAAAAAAAAAAAAAAAAAAAAAAAAATTTTTTTTTTTTTTTGTGACCTTGAAGCTTGTTTCATGTGACCTTGAAACTTGATTGTCTGTATATAATTATTTATTTGTCCCTTTCTTAATCTGTAGTCCATTTGGTTAATACTATTTTCCTAATTACGTTTCATTGGTCATGCTACTCAACGAATGGTTAATACTATTTGCATAATTACATTTGACAGCGTCCATTGCTACATTTGTCGTGACAACTCTCAGCAATATGAATTTCATAGAGACCTCTTGTTAAAATTTTCTCTCTACGCAACAATGTTTATATTAGCCAGTTTAAATTTTTACGCCTGCCGTCCGGTTTCAAGGTTCCTGCTAAGCGATATGTCTTCATTTTGACATGACAAATAAAACCTGTTTCAGATTCACTTGACTCAATTTTATCATAGCCTCTTGCATAGCTGAAGCCAGATTCATGTTACACGATACCTTTGAACGGTCAAAATCGAAAGACTGCCTGATAAATACTATATCTGATAAATTTTATAACTTATTTTTTTACAATATTGGTAGCATTTAAAAAACTGGGCCATCGTCAAGATAAGCTTATCAAATCTGATAAAATTTTATAAGTTATTTTTTTACAATACCAATGTTGGTAGCAACATTTTACGGACCCGACTGAACTTGGCAATTTGTTACAGTTGGTCAGGCAGAATTGAAAAATCTCTTTTGAAAAGTTTTCCTGGCAATTAGAAAATTCAATTTCCAAAAGTGAAACCCCCGTGAATAGGCATGTCATCTGCATTTGACCCAAGATAAAATATCAAAATTAAAATTATCATTAAAATTTACTAAACCTTTCCAACGAAACCCTAAATCTTTTCCCCAATTTATTATAACTTTTGTCTTTATTCCATTTCCTTGAAAATTGAAGCTAGATAACGAACTTACATTTTGACTCAAGATAATATTGAGCTTAAAATTTAAAATTAAATATTACTAAACCTTTCCAACGAAACCCTAAAGGTTTTACCAATTTACTTTTAACTTTTGTATTTCTTCCATTCTATTGTATCTTTTAACCCTCCATTGGCTGATAATATTTTACGCGGCGCCGTGCTCGAAGCTCACAGTAGTCAAATCGTGTTTGAAGCTCACATTCACCAATATCTCGTGTTCCAAGCGCACAAATATATTCACCCCTTTCCCCAACGCATCAACTTGACAGGTGGGATTCGATTAGACCGTGGCCGTAGCGCACGTAACTCGTATCTCAAATAGAGCAGGCGCACGTGACGTCACTGCGATAAACATTGACAGATGATTCCGCACGTGCTTTAGAATGTAGTCAAAAGTGGGATAAATAGATAAATATATATGGAGGCTTTTAATTGAAAAATCTGTATTGAAATGCTTTTAATACACAGGAAAGAGATTTTTCAGATTTTCTGCTGATTTGAGCTTTTTTGTACATTTAGCTTTTCAGCTTTTTTTTTTTTTTTTTTTTTTTCAGCATTTTTTATATTTCTGGTGTGTATTTGTTCTTTCTTTATACATTGAAGATTAAAATAAATATTTATTACTCTAATATAATGGATTTTGTCATTGAAATTCTAGTTGTCTTGCCTTTGCGTACAGTTTCAGTTATTTTATATTTCTGCAAATCTCATCCCTGAATATAAAAATATTTTTTTCTATGGGAGATTATAGAGAAAAAATAATTAAAGAGTTATTTAATATAAAAATATAATTAAAATTGATTGCTTTTATTAAAAATCAAAATGTTTAATAATAAAAATAATTTGTTCAATAGAACTATTTGAGCTTTTAATTAAAAAATCTATTTCTAAATATTTTCATTAAAGATTTAAAAAAAAAAAAAAAAAATAAAGAAAAAAGAAAAAATAAATAAATAAAAAATCTAGAAACCTAATTTAACTAATATATATATTTAATAACTAAATTAAATTAATTGAGATTGTTTAGTATTATTGTTTCGGCTTTTAATAGAAAAATCTTTACTAAAAATTTTTTTATATTATTAAATATTTATTTTCTATGAACGATAATAATAATAATAATAATAAAAGCTAGTTAAAAAATCATCCAATAAAATATTCTAATTAAAAAATAACAATTTATTTTACAATTAATTGAAATTACTTAATACTATTTTTTGGACTTTTAATTAAAAGGCCTATTTCAGTAGCCGAGCGGTTCTGCTCTCCAAGCTGATAGATTAGTGTTAGTGTTGATGTCTGGGAATAGGGCCGATTGTCTACCCTAGGGTCCTAGGCCCGAGGGGGAGTGCCTTCCATGGCGGACTTTCTAAGGGTTCCTAGCCCATATTTACGCAAGTTTATGAGAAAACCGCGTAAAACCCCGAACGACTAAGCCGACGAGCACGGACCTGGGATCGAACCTGGGTATCTATTCTCCGATCCGACTGCCATAGCGTCCGTCTTTAAACAACGACAGTCGTCAAATCAAAAGTCCGAATGTGACGTCACGTGATCACAATAACGACTGCCACAGTCGGAATTGAGGTAGAGTCTGGTCGGAGAATAGATGCCCTGGCATCTCAGGGTCATCATATTAGCTTTGAGCACAGAACCGCTTGGCCGCTCGTGGGCCTTGAAAAAGTGGAATTGCCGGGTTCCCGCTTGTCAACCTAGAAATTCGGAATTTTCCATGGTTTTCTCTGAAAAACGCGTGTATACAGGACAGGGCTTCTTAGAAAGAACTCTCATGAAAGGCATTTCAGCCAGGCTTAGGACCTGCATGTTGTCAGTGTGTTTTAATGCTTAAACCACAACCACCAAAATATTTTTAACTCAAAAATACTTTTTTTTTTTAAAGCATATAAATGATTATATACAAAAAATAATATTAATTAAAAAATCGTTTAAGATTACATTCTAATTAAACATAATTTAATTATTAATGATATAAATTTGAAATAATTAAATTAATTGAGATTGCTTAATACTGTTGTTTGGGCTTTAAAAGGAAAAACCTAATTCAAAATGCTAAACATAAAAATATTTTTTTCTATAATTGATCATAGAAAGTAAGTAAGTAACTAAAATTATTTTACTTAAAAAAAACTTTAAAAGAAAGAGTAAATTAATTATCTAATAGCTAAATGAATTATCAAAAATATAAATTTTAATAATTATATTAGCTATGATTCCTTAGTACAATTTTTTCTGCTTTCAAAAGAAAAATTATCTAAAAACACTTTTAATATTAAAATATTTTATTTTCTGTGAATAAATATGGAAAAAAAAAAAAAAAAAAAAAAAAAAAGATAGTTAAGGATCTAATTAAAATTATTTTATTTAAAATATTCTAATAGAAAGAGTAAATTCATTAATTAATTATCTAAAAACTAAACGTATTATAAATAATAATAGTAATCAAATTAGCTTAGATTGCTTGATACAATTTTTTCTGCTTTCAATAGAAAAAATTATTTTAAAATACTTTTAATATTAAAATATTATAATTAAGTTAGTTGTAATCGCTGAATAAAATTATTTGAACTTTTAATTAATAAGCCGAGAAGTTCTGTTTTCCAAACTGGTAGACAGGAAGTGCCGGGTTCAATTCGAGGTCATGGTTGTCGACCCTCATGTTCTCAGTCGGCTTTAACACCTAAACTACCATCACGAAATTATTATTAATATAAAAAGTTATTTTAATCAATGATTATATATATAAAAAAATTATTAATGTATCATAACTAAAAACTAATTTAATTATCAAAAATATTTTTTTAATAATTGATTTAGATTACTCAATATCATTTTTTGGGCTTTTAATAGAAAAGCTATTTCAATATACTTTGTAATATAAAAATATATCTTTTGTCATGATTACAGAACAAAGAAATAATTAAAATTATATTATTTAAATAATCTAAAATGAAATTTTACATTAAAATATACACAATTTTACTAATTGGTGTGCCACTCACACTATTTTAGACTAAAATTTGATAACAATGTATGTTTTCATTAACATTGACTGCCAAATTTATACTCCAATCATAACTTTTGAATTATAACTTACTAATATTTTACCAGAAATCGATTTATCAATATGTTGATAATTTAGGTGGGGGTGTTATTATTATTATTTTACTTTATTTATTTATTTATTTTTTGCAGACTGTACCTTCGTTTTGTAAGTTCCGATTTCTAGTTAAAAAATACTTACAACAATTAACTTTGATAACAAAGACATTCCACAAATTATGTGTAGTCTTATGTATAATCTGTGAATTTTATATAAAACATATATAGTACTTAAGATTGACTTATTAAATAAAACTGCGTTAAATAAATACACGAACAATCATTTCGGGCCATTATTCCTGTTATATATTTTTTATCCACCCCGAAAATATTTATGTAAATAAGCAGAAAATAATTTTATTTAATAATTTAATTCCTAGTTCCTGCCTTAGTTCAAAAAATAACTCATAAACTGAATTGCGCTTCAAAAACCATCTTCCTAGACCTCCCCCCCCCTTCCCCCCTCTGCTCTTCGGAAAAAGGGATTAGTCTCTTCCCACCTGTCAAGTTGATGCGTTGGGGAAAGGGGTGAATATATTTGTGCGCTTGGAACACGAGATATTGGTATATGTGAGCTTCAAACACGATTTTCCTACTGTGAGCTTGGAGCACGTGCGCTTGGAGCACGACACCATTTTACGCCACGCTATGGTATTGACCTCGATAAAATGTCAACATTAAATTTCTTCTACTGTAAGGTCATGCATAAACTAGCTCCTGATGTCTAAACCCATTTCCTTTAAAACAGGATGGGATAGCGATATTTATACATTATTGGCTTTGAAAACAAGACTTTTGTCTGACAAATGACAAAATACTGTAGGTTTTCATGAAATCAGAATAGATCATAGGCTTTTATAGAAAAATCTAACTCTCTAGTGTCCATCAATGTACATCTTGCTGAAAACCCATTACGAGACATAGTGACTAGACGACCGTTGCTGGCAAATGTCGAGACACAATGAGGGTGTAGTCACGTTAGCCATATTATATATAGACAAGATTATCAACCAACCAACCAACTGTGAAAAAAAAAAAAAAAATTTTTTTTTTTTTTTTTTTTTTTTTTTAATGTGACCTTGAAACTTGACTGGCAATATTTTCAAGGTCATCTTGCTTAAATTAACTTTATATAAGCAGCTTGAATAATTTCAATCCAGCATAATTTTTTTAGATTGCTACATGACGGCCGTTTAATTTTTGGTCTCCAGTTATATCGTATTTGTATGGCTGTTGTCCACTTTGCAAAGGCAAGTTTTAATTTTAGCTAAAGACTATCAGAGGTCTGATAAACATAAAATGAATGCCTGGCTTTGTTGTGCAATGGCATAATCAAATTTGGTAGAAGCGTAAAACCAAACCCGGTAAGTTTCAAATGTCTCAAGAGAAAAGATATAGAATTAAAATTTTAAACTCAGATCTCTTAAATTTAGCTATCGAGTCTACATATTTTACCAAGATACATATTTATCTTATAGAGAAGCCATATCCCTTAAAAATTAGAATATGTACAATATTGGTACTCTATCTCTAGCTTAGCCATTAAAATTTTTAAATTTTACAGAAAAAATGTAAATTTTAAACGAAAAAATTAAAATTTTAAACTCAGATCTCTTAAATTTATCTATAGAGTCTGTATATTTTATCAAGATACAAAATTATATTATAGCTAAGCCATATCCCTTCAAATTAGAATAGGTACAATATTGGTACTCTATCTCATGGTCGTTAGGACCGGTCCGAATGTTCTTTCAAAGATGCGGGTGGGAATCATTTTTATATCGCTGCCGAGCGATTATAAGCTAGTACTGGCTACATTGGCTCTTTGACGAACCAAACTCTTAGATCAGAGATATTTAAGCTGGCTTATCAAGGTCCCAACGGAGTTTATTAGTGGCGCATCCAAATTAAACATTTAACAGAAATAATATTGAATTGGGTGCTGCCCGTGTCCAAAAATTTCAAGTCTTGTGAAGAGCCCACTGAGTGCATCTGATCAACGGTAGAACGACGTATTTCGAGCTTGGCAAACAAACTGAACTAAATTATAAGATATTTGGCATCGTGGGAAACGTGCAGGTTGTAGCAAGACTGTTGCGACATACGACAAGCCGAAACTCGAAATCAGCGAGATGAAACTCTTTACGAGACCCTATAATTGAGTATGAAATAAAATATATTTTTTATCTGTATTTAAACATGCAGACATTTCCGCGAAGCGGAAATGTCTGCATGTATAAATACAGATAAAAAATATATTTTATTTCTAATATTTAATTTAATTTATTTTATTATATTCTATAAAACCCATGATATCATTCTGATTTCATGAAAACGTACATCTTGCTTAAAATACATTACGAGGCATAGTGACTAGACGACCGTTGCTGGCAAATGTCGAGACACAATGAGGTTATGGTTATGTTAGCCATATTAAATATAGACAAGCTTCAAGGTCACACGAAACAAGCTTGAAGGTCACACGAAAAAAAAAAAAAAAAAAAAAAAAAAAAATTTTTTTTTTTGTGACCTTGAAGCTTGTTTCATGTGACCTTGAAACTTGATTGTCTGTATATAATTATTTATTTGTCCCTTTCTTAATCTGTAGTCCATTTGGTTAATACTATTTTCCTAATTACGTTTCATTGGTCATGCTACTCAACGAATGGTTAATACTATTTGCATAATTACATTTGACAGCGTCCATTGCTACATTTGTCGTGACAACTCTCAGCAATATGAATTTCATAGAGACCTCTTGTTAAAATTTTCTCTCTACGCAACAATGTTTATATTAGCCAGTTTAAATTTTTACGCCTGCCGTCCGGTTTCAAGGTTCCTGCTAAGCGATATGTCTTCATTTTGACATGACAAATAAAACCTGTTTCAGATTCACTTGACTCAATTTTATCATAGCCTCTTGCATAGCTGAAGCCAGATTCATGTTACACGATACCTTTGAACGGTCAAAATCGAAAGACTGCCTGATAAATACTATATCTGATAAATTTTATAACTTATTTTTTTACAATATTGGTAGCATTTAAAAAACTGGGCCATCGTCAAGATAAGCTTATCAAATCTGATAAAATTTTATAAGTTATTTTTTTACAATACCAATGTTGGTAGCAACATTTTACGGACCCGACTGAACTTGGCAATTTGTTACAGTTGGTCAGGCAGAATTGAAAAATCTCTTTTGAAAAGTTTTCCTGGCAATTAGAAAATTCAATTTCCAAAAGTGAAACCCCCGTGAATAGGCATGTCATCTGCATTTGACCCAAGATAAAATATCAAAATTAAAATTATCATTAAAATTTACTAAACCTTTCCAACGAAACCCTAAATCTTTTCCCCAATTTATTATAACTTTTGTCTTTATTCCATTTCCTTGAAAATTGAAGCTAGATAACGAACTTACATTTTGACTCAAGATAATATTGAGCTTAAAATTTAAAATTAAATATTACTAAACCTTTCCAACGAAACCCTAAAGGTTTTACCAATTTACTTTTAACTTTTGTATTTCTTCCATTCTATTGTATCTTTTAACCCTCCATTGGCTGATAATATTTTACGCCACGCTATGGTATTGACCTCGATAAAATGTCAACATTAAATTTAACATTAAAATTTACTAAACCTTTCCAACGAAACCCTAAATCTTTTCCCCAATTTATTATAACTTTTGTATTTCTTCCATTCTATTGAAGCGAGATAACGAACTTACATTTTGACTCAAGATAATATTGAGCTTAAAATTTAAAATTAAATATTACTAAACCTTTCCAACGAAACCCTAAAGGTTTTACCAATTTATTTTTAACTTTTGTATTTCTTCCATTCTATTGTATTTTTTAACCCTCCATTGGCTGATAATATTTTACGCCACGCTATGGTATCGTTTAACGTGACCCTCTATGGTATCTTTTAAGATGACTCACAATAGATTTTGAACGTTTCTCAGCGCTACGGTATCTGTTAACTCGACTCCCTTGCATTGAATTCAATTTAGCTTGTCGCTCAAACGTGGATCAGCTATGCAAGAGGCCATGATAAAATTGAGTCAGGTGCCATGTTAAAACGAAGACATATCGCTTAGCAAGAACCTTGAAAACGAAGACATATCGCTTAGCACGTAAAAATGGAGATAAAATTGAAACGGGCTGAGGGTTATCTGAAACAGGAGCTGGGCCATAAAACTTTAAATGTAATTTTGAAAATAGAAAGACAAAACGCGTGGACTTTGAAAAATTTCACAGTCAGTTTGAAATGGCCAACTTTGAAAAAAAAAGAAAGGTACGTTAGCAATAGACGAGCCACGCTCAAGGTCACATTAAAAAAAAAAAAAAAAAAAAAAAAAAAAAAAAAAAAAAAATTTTTTCATGAGACTGTCGTACTAAACTAAAATGTGGGTTACGTAATTTATTAATCGTCACTTAAAAGCCACTGTGATATATAACTTTCACCCTCATCTATTTTTCTTTTCTTAGAATCCGAGTCTAAATCATTAGAGCTTCTCTTATTGTCCACATCATTCAAATCAATGGTATCGTGACTAATTTCAGTATTTTCCAACTCAATAGTATTTTCCAAATCAAAAGGTTCATAAGGCATCTTTGAATCGTTTAACATCCCTTCCAAATAATCGCCAAACTCATCATCGGTTTTTGTTGACGATTCTACCTCCTTAGTCTTTGTTGAAGGTTTAGCCTCCTTAGCCTTCGTTGAAGGTTGATTATCGATTTCTGTTATGAATCCTATATTAGCTGTTTTAGAAGCCATTAATTTTCTTTCCTGAAATCCGATGAAATCTAAAATACTTCCACTAATACGTAAAATTTTTTGATTATTTTGAGTATAATAGCTGTATCTCGTATTAATTTTTATTTGTAAGATGGCTACAAACGTGTCAGTGAACGTGGGTTCGATCATACTATAAAAGCGATTCGCGACTTCAGTTCCAGTAAATACGCTGGTGTCCAGTATGCATGGTTGAAATCTTAGATTTATTTTATGACCTTTTGCTTTGAATTCGTTTGCACGTTTACCGCATTCATGACAATTCAAAACACCACTACATTCTTGAAAAGAAAATTTAAAATCGTCAGAAATTTGAACTGAGAGATCAGATGTCATCGCACGAGCAATTAAACGTAATGGCTCTGAAGCCATAATATATAAATTCAATTTGGGATTTACAAGGCCTCTATCCCCATAACTTTTCATAAATTTACAGTATGCAACGACAGCAACTTTAAAATTTGGGCGCTTGGATTCTTCATATTCATAATTCAGCGTCATATAAGATGGTTTCCATAACCGTTTGGCGTCGGTGACATAATCTTGAAAAGTCACGTTATTTTTCAAACGAGCCACCCAATCTTTAGATATAAGATTCAAACAGTCTTTGTGCAAAATATTGTCGATACCCTCAGACAATTGCGGTTTTGCCAAAACCTTTGACACGAGATCTAAATAGCTATCCATGCCCTTATATTATAGTTAAATGAATAATGTTAGAAAATGAGATTTGTCAGCTGCTTATATAGGCGCTAACAATCTATCAAGGTCACATTAAAAAAAAAAAAAAAAAAAAAAAAATTTTTTTTTTTTTTTTTTTTTTTTTTTTTAGTGTGACCTTGAAGCTTGACTCGTGTGACCTTGACGGGTTATATATCTTTCAGATTTCAAGCGTACATATCAATTTGTCGTGACACCTGTTTCAGGATAGCACTCAGCCGGTTTCAATTTTCATGAGGGTTTCTTGGATGGCCAAGTGATCCACGTTTAAGACGATCAATATTAACAGGTTTCATTTAAAATGAGAAGGCCCTAGCATTTGGATTGAATAATGTTTCAGATACACCTGTTTCAATTTTATAGCATCTGGACAAAACTCGAAAAAGGTCAGGATTAAATTGAAAAGCTAATCTTGATACTAATTTCCTAATTATGTTTCAATTTTCATTTGTCATGCTACTCAACGAATGGTTAATACTATTTTCATAATTACATTTAAATTTTCCAGCGTTCATTGCTACATTTGTCGTGACAACTCTCAGCAATTTAAATTTTATAGAGACCTCTTGCTAAATTTTACGGATTCTCTCTACGCAACAATTGTTTCAGGTTTTGATTTGTTTGTTTCGGGATGCACTCAGCTTGACTCATGAAGGTTTTTTGGATGGACCAAGTTTAAGATCGACACGACGACTGTGCCACGATCAAAATTAACAGGTTTCATTTAAAATGGGAAGATCTAGCATTTGGACACGATTGGATGGAATCCTGTTTCAGATACAGGTTCAAATTTATCATATTTGTCATTACGAGCAATAATAACTAGACAACCGTTGCTGACAAATGTTGAGAGACAATGAGAGTGTGGAGGCAAATAGATAATTATATATAGCCAGTCAAACCAACCAACCAACCAACCTTTGAAAAAAAAAAAAAAAAAAAATTTTTTTTTTTTTTTTTTTTTTTTTTCAAGGTTGGTTGGTTGGTTTCTAAAGTTATATTTCTAAAGTTATATTTCTCAGTTGACTGCTACAGTTATATTTCTAAAGTTATATTTCTAAAGTTATATTTCTCAGTTGGCTTCTAAAGCTATATTTCTTTAGCCAATCATTGTAGATGGCGCTGTAGTCTATATATATAGTATATATATAGTATATCTATTAGGGTGGGTGGGAGTGGAATTTATTTCTTCTACTGTAAGGTCATGCATAAACTAGCTCCTGATGTCTAAACCCATTTCCTTTAAAACAGGATGGGATAGCGATATTTATACATTTTTGGCTTTGAAAACAAGACTTTTGTCTGACAAATGACAAGATACTGCAGGTTTTCATGAAATCAGAATAGATCATAGGCTTTTATAGAAAAATCTAACGCTCTAGTGTCCATCAATGTACATCTTGTTGAAAACACATTACGAGACATAGTGACTAGACGACCGTTGCTGGCAAACGTCGAGACACAATGAGAGTGTAGTCACGTTAGCCATATTATATATAGATAAGATTATCAACCAACCAACCAACTGTGAAAAAAAAAAAAAAAAATTTTTTTTTTTTTTTTTTTTTTTTTTCAAGGTTGGTTGGTTGGTTGATATATATATATCTTTTCCTCGTTCATCAAGATTCGCTTTTCAATTGTCATGACCAAACGATTGGTTACTAAAGTTTTTTTGGATCTCTGTCATTGGATCTCGTAAATACTATTTTCATAATTACGTTTAAATTTTTACAATATGAGCTGCTAATCTCTACGCGTTCAGTTTTTCTGGCTCAGCATCTCAATTTAAAAGCTACATTTGTCCCGTTTCAATTTTATCGAGGTTAAATTTTTATGGATAATGTTGGCTGTCCCGTTTGCAGGTCCAATCGATAGGATGGCATAGCTGAAGCCGCTTTAAGCGATTCCGTTGAACGGCTTAGACAATTTTCATTTGTCTACTCATAAAATTTATAAGTTATTTGTTTTACAAATCCAATATTGGTAGGAGATAGATTTAAAAAAAATGGGTCAAACGAGGCTTCCATCGTCAAGATAAGTCATAATGACAAATCTGACATGAGGAAGCCTCGTTTGACCCAAATTTTTTAAATTTTTAATATTTTTAGAGTGATATGTAATTTGGCTGTTCGGACTCATCTATTATATATTCTAGAGTGCCAGGTGTCATGAGATCTTTCATCATAGAGTCTAGTAGTAGCTGATCTGGCATGGGAGAGCATACTATATTATTAAGATCTTCAGGTACCGCTGGGCTTTGAATAGGCCATTCACTATGAAATCCTGGATTTTCAACAAAAGGCATTGAATGTTCAATAGGTTCAGGCTCTGGATTTGCAATAGGTGCAGGCTCTGGTTCTCTAGTTTCAGGCTCTGTATTTGTTGCAGCGTCTTTGAAGGTGAGCTTACGTTTCTTTAAACGCTTGGGATTCTTTTCGGCCTTACGTTTTACCGATGCAGTTCTCATATCCATTCCAGGTAGATCAGGCCCATAGGTGCGTACGAAGTTGTTTTTAAGGGGATCTGTCAATACTTTCCAGATTTGAGAGTTATATTGTTCTGCATAATTTGTAGTGACCACGGTTATTGTTTTGTCCAACACAACAGGAGGGTTCGTCGGCAAATAGATTTCTGGCAAATCGGTTACTGGTTCTGGCTCTTGGGATGGTTCTGGCTCTTGGGATGATTCTGGCTCTGAGATTGGAGCTGTTTGAATATATTCAGAGGGTGGCTCGTCATCATCATCATCCATATGAGGTATCATAGGTGTTGGCACAGATACCTCATACATCCCGTCTATTTTCGTGATTCTTTCTACCAACGGATTTTTTACCTTGAAACCCAGCTTCAAGCTCTCCCGCACAACATGTAGACTGAAGAAATTCTTTTGGGTCGTAAATAAAATATAGGTAGTGCCAGCAGGTATCTTGTAGCTTGAGCGAGCAATCAATATGAACCTCTCGTAGAAGTGAAGCTTGTCCCCTGAGAAATATCTGCTGTCAGCTCTCACTTGTGTCTCGTTGGGGGGTCTCACATAGAACAGCAATGGTGCGTCCAACGTCTGGATAATATGGGCGCATCCTTGCCCAACGGTTCTCTGTCCAAACGTGAAATGACCTTTCACCAGAAATTGGTTATGGGGGCACTTGAAACCAATTCTCATATCAGCGTTGGTTCTGTTGGCTTCGCTGGGGGGTCTTTTGAATCTGTTCATAACAGTGATCCATTTTATGTCTTGAGGTCTCAGCGGATAGATTGTCTGGGCCTCTCTGCCTAGTGCTGGAATCGTATTCAGGATCTTGTCCGTCAGAGTACGTTTTTTAAACGAAATATTATGATCAGGTGTCAGATGTAGGCAGAACATATGGATTTTGCCTTCTCCGATCATTGTTTGGAAATGAGGATATTTCTTCAGCTTCTTGACAGAAGTCGAAAGAATATTCGGAAAAGGCTCAGTCATTCCGAAAAGGTTATGAAGAGCGTTAGCCGCTTTAAGTTTCTTCACAGAGCATTGATGCTTATACATGTTAGCAGTTCAAGCTCCGAAGAGAGAATGACTATTCGATCGAATGGCAGAGCTTATATAGTCGATCTGAAGGCAGGATGTTGCATAACTCATTTTCTACGAAAACAGGATGAGATAAGGCTATTTATAGAATTATTGTCGCTGAACGCGAAAACAGGATATTGCATAACTCATTTGCTACGAAACAGGATGCGGTAAAGATTTTTATAGACGCTGAAACAAATAAGCATTGCTGGACAATGATAGTGTAGATACTTTAGCATGATATATATAGGTTATCTAGAGTCAATCAACTAATCAACCAACCTTGAAAAAAAAAAAAAAAAAAAAAAAATTTTTTTTTTTTTTTTTTTTTTTTTTTTCAAGGTTGGTTGATTGGTTGATTGACTCTAGATAACCTATATATATTATGCTAAAGTGTCTTTGGTTGATTTTATATTTCTATAATTTTTTTCAAGATATTTTTTTGGGACTTTGCCATTTTTCACCAATCTGGAAAATTTTTCAAAATTTATCATTTCGATTTTATAGTTTTTGATTTCTAAATAATATTTTTTTGCCAATCTTGAAATTTTTTTAAGTTGGTTGATAATAGTTTATATATAAATTTATATCTCAGGGACTTCAGTTATAAAAGTATCCATTCAAAATCTTAAGTATCCATTTAAAATCTTAAAGTACAAATCGGTACGCATCCAATATTGGCAATATAATTGTTACAAAAAAAACGGGTCGAACGAAGTGTCAAAGACAGGAATCTGCCATGAGACACTTCGTTCGGCCCGATTTTTTTATAAATCGTTTGGGTTTAAACCCAACTGTAGTATTTTCTAGCCTCTGTATTTATAAGGCTGTAGCATTTCCCATCTCTCAAATTGACGTTCGATTTGACAACGACTATGCCATGCCGTTTTCTAATTCTTGGATTTTCAAAGCCAGCAGTTTTTAATTTAGGTCGTACCACGAAATCTATCTTCGGTGGAGGCTTCCAGGCACGATAAGTTGTTACGTTGGACTCTGGAGATTTTGGTAGCGGGCTTAATAGCCTTGGTACTTTAAAATAAATCATCTCTGACATGGGTATTGAAATTTGAACTGGAACTGGTTTAGATTTAGAAGCTGGAACTGGTCTTGAAGCTGGAACTGGAACTGGAACTTGAACAGATTTAGAAGCTGGAACTGGAACTGGAACAGATTTAGAAGCTGGAACTGGAACTGGAACTGGAACAGATTTAGAAGCTGGAACTGGAACTGGAACAGATTTAGAAGCTGGAACTGGAACTGGAACTGGAACAGATTTAGAAGCTGGAACTGGAACTGGAACTGGAACAGATTTAGAAGCTGGAACTGGAACAGATTTAGAAGCTGGAACTGGAACTGGAACGCGTTTAGAAGCTGGAACTGGAACTGGAATTGGAACGCGTTTAGATTTGAAAACTGGAGATGGTCTGGAAACTGGTTTTGGAGTTGGCATGGACATGTCTCGATTATAATTGCATAATAACTCGAGAGAAAGACGAGACGTATTCAAGACATTCCATCCAGGCTTTACGGCATAGTCATAGTCAAATCGCTCGTCGGTCAGAGAGTCGAAAGAAAACATTTCCATTTTGAAAAACAGAGGCTCAGAATGAATAAGCTGAGGCGAGAGGCTCGTATTTATACTCTGGCAAGCGGATGCGTGAGATCTGATAAGCGGTTCTGAGAAACGACATCAGTAATACTATATAAGGCTCGACAGGATGACCTTTTATAGATTAGAGAGGCTTGACGCATCTATAAAAAACTTATCACGTCCTGTTTTTGAGGAAACGGTTTACATAATATCCTGCCAACAGATTTGTTCTAGAAGAATTTTATCGGATCATCTTGAAGGCTACAAGCGACAAACTAATTTTCTAAAAATTTTAACAGATGAGAGATATGACCGTTGCTGGCAAAGATCGAGATAGAATGAGGAGGTGGCAAGTCAGCGATCCTATATATAGAGGAGATAATCAACCAACTATGAAAAAAAAAAAAAATTCTTTGAAAAAAAAAAAAAAAAAAAAAAAAAAAAATTCTTTGAAAAAAAAAAAAAAAAAAAATTTTTTTTTTTTTTTTTTTTTCATAGTTGGTTGGTTGATTATATCCTCTATATATAGGATCGCTGACTTGCTACCTCCTCATTGTGTCTCGACATTTGCCAGCAACGGTCGTCTAGTCACTATGCCTAGTTGAAAAATTGAAAATTTTAACAGATGAGAGATATGACCGTTGCTGGCAAAGATCTAGATAGAATGAGGAGGTGGCACGTCAGCGATCCTATATATAGAGAAGATTATCAACCAACCAACCAACTGTGAAAAAAAAAAAAAAAATTTTTTTTTTTTTTTTTTTTTTTTTTTTTTTTTAAAGATTTTTTTTTTTTTTTTTTTCACAGTTGGTTGGTTGGTTGAATTCATTCTATATAAATAGCCGACTCTTCTCCAATCAGTCTTCTTCTGTCCCAGTAAATCTATCCATTGTTAGATCCTGCCGACTTTAGAACGATATGCTATCTCTAGCTTAGCCATGGAACGTTTCTAATTTATGTCTGGCAGATTAACAATACGCTATCTTAGCCTGTTTCTAATCTATTCAAACTTTTTACGATGATTAAGTATCGCGAGTCAAATTTATTTTGGCGTACCTTTAATCGCTACCGAAAAAATGGATGGCTCTAATATAGGTATAGGCTACGTGAGCGATTCGTTCAGGATACAATCAAGGAACGTACTGCTAGAGGATAAGACACGCATTTTTGGCTTGAAACAAATCATGGTACTGCTGTCGGAAAAAGTACGGTTTATTAAAGGCATTTTACATAAGAGACATCATTGAGTTTGAAATAAAATATTTTTTTATCTGTATTTAAACATGCAGACATTTCCGCGAAGCGGAAATGTCTGCTTGTTTAAATACAGATAAAAAAATATTTTATGTTATTATATTTTATAAAAACCCATGATCTATTCTGATTTCATGAAAACCTGCAAGATCTTGTCATTTGTCAGACAAAAGTCTATAAAAATCTTGTTTTCAAAGCCAATATCGTATAAATATCGCTATCCCATCCTATTTTAAAGGAAACGGGTTTAGACATCAGGAGCTAGTTTATGCATGACCTTACAGTAGAAGAAATAAATTCCACTCCCACCCACCCTAATAGATATACTATATATATACTATATATATAGACTGCAGCGCCATCTACAATGATTGGATAAAAAATATAACTTTAGAAACCAACTGTGAAATATTACATATCTCTAGCTTAGCCCTTAAAAATTTTAAATTTTACACAAAAAATTAAAATTTTAAACGAAAAAATTAAATTTATAAACTCAGATCTCTTAAATTTATCTATAGAGTCTGTATATTTTACCAAGATTCATATTTATCTTATAGAGAAGCCATATCCCTTCAAATCGTTACGATATTGGTACTCTATCTCTAGCTTAGCCATTAAAATTTTTAAATTTTACACAAAAAGTTAAAATTTTAAACGAAAATTTTAGACTCAGATCTCTTAAATTTATCTACAGATATTTTATCAAGATACATAATTATCTTATAGAGAAGCCATATCCCTTGAAAATTACAAATTCAAAATATTTTACAGATGACTGTTGTTGGCAGACGTCGAGACAAAATGAGATGTGGGTACGCTAGCCATTCTATATATAGGACGCACGAAAAAAACTAATGTTCAATAAATGAGGTTAGTTCCGTTAAGTTATAGATTCTGCTCCGTCCTTGAAGATGTGTTCAAGGTCACACGAAAAAAAAAAAAAAAAATTTTTTTTTTTTTTTTTTTTTTTTTTCAAGGTCGTTGGATTTCTTGTGGGCGTGGCTTCATACCATCTATATATATAGAGAGATAAACTCGCTTACGTATGCAAACCGTCATTGTCCAGTCATGTCTCTGTTGGCTTAGTTATTTTTATCTATACATTTAAATTGATACCATTTTGTCTCGTTTTCCAGAGTCTTAAATTTAATTTCTACAATATTGGCTTATTATAGTTTATACGTTTAAATAGTCTTCATGCTATCCTGATAATCTCTTCGATACTAGCTTAAATAGATTTTTTTATAAATTTAATATCAAAGTCTCAAATTAAACCCGTCCAATATTGGCACTATATCTATTGCAAAAAATGGGTCGAACGAGGTGTCAAAGACAGAAATTCTGCCATGAGACACCTCGTTCGACCCATTTTTTTACTCTCATTTGAAAGATCAACATAAGCTCTCTATGGATTGCTCATTAGATAACCTACTGATGGTCATCTTCAACGGTCCGGTCATTTGAGATTTGTATAAGTCATAGTCCTCATACTCAAGCTCAAAAAATTTCCTCACCTGTAGTTGGTATGCGGCAAGGAAGTCTTCGAACTTGGTACGGGACCTTTCGACAAATCGAACGCCAATGGCTTTCTCGAAGCTGAGCTTCATGTTAGCCTGGTATTTCACCATGGCCGAACCATCGAACATTTCATCAAATTCCTGTTCGCCCATGAACCCTTTCAAATGATGTTTGGCTTCGCTAATGGAGAAGATTCTCGTCTTAGCGAGCCATTTAGGTAAATCGATTTTAGGGTCCATTACGTCTCGGACGGTGAGGCCTGCATATTTTTCGGCAAAATGAAGATTTAGAGGGTGCCTCGAATAAATAGCCAGGTCCTCAGCCCGGACAAACAGGGTGCCATCAGTGGCCATTAAGCATTTAAAGGCAACGCCATAAGCATAATTTTTTACATGGAAAAACATGACTGACAGAGAGCTAATGAATCTAAGCAGCTAGTAGAGAGATCGACTAGCAATTGAAGAGCTCTCGCTGGACACTCGTATATATACCCGGTCTTATCAATAGGATCTGATAGTAATTTTCTACGAACCGCTTATCAAGAGGAAAGGCTTGCATAATATCCTGTCTCTTGAGCAATTTTTATCGATCTGATTATAACCGGGCATCCTGAGGAAAGGCTTACATAATATCCTGTCAACACTTCTCGAAAACTCTTTTTATAGAGATCTGATTGTAATTTTAACCAGGAGCCGCTTATCAAGCATCCTGAGGAAAGGCTTGCATAATATCCTGTCTCTCGAAAATCTTTTTATAGAGATTAGATTATAATGACTGGCTTGGCTACACTTAGTCTTTAAAAATTTTAATGTAAATTTTAAACGAAAAAAATTAAATTTTTAAATTCAGATCCCTTAAATTTAGCTATCGATATTTTACCAAGATTCATATTTAGCTTATAGCTAAGCCTTGAAAATTAGAGATCAGATTATGATGACTGATACACTTAACCTTTAAAAATTTTAAATTTTACATAAAAAATGTAAATTTTAAACGAGAAAAATTAAATTTTTAAATTCAGATCCCTTAAATTTAGCTATCGAGTCTGTATATTTTACCAAGTTTCATATTTATCTTATAGCTAAGCCATATCCCTTGAAAATTTAGAATTATAATGACCGCCATACTTAGTCTTTAAAAATTTTAAATTTTATACAGTAAATTTTAAACGAAACAATTAAATTTTTAAACTCAGATACCTTAAATTTGTCTATAGATATTTTACCAAGATACAAAATTATCTTATAGCTAAGCCATATCCCTTGAAAATTACAAGTTCAAATCGGTACGCATCCAATGTTGGCACTCTATCTATCGCAAAAAAATGGGCCGAGCGAAGCCTCAATGACTTATGTCATGAGAGGCTTCGCTCGACCCATTTTTTTGCACCTCGTCCTGATCTTAAGACGAGGATTTATAAAAGTAGGGCTTGTTTCCCACCAAAACTTTTATTTTTTTGGGGAAATACCCTAGCTCCAAGTCTCCGTACCTCTCTCCGAAGACATAGCTATCCATCGGTACAGATTGCAGGTAAGAGTCCATGGATATTTTCAAATCAGCTATAAAACTCTCCATGGTAGCATTGGAAGAGCTAATGCATGCTATCTTGATACGTATGGGCCTTCTGATGTTGAACGTACACTCTATCGGCGACAGAATCTCGATAGGCCCCTGAAATAAGGATTGAAATTCACCTGGATGCATATCCAACAGCGTGTTGGCATCTTCCAATCCAAAAATACGTGTCTTGGCTAGAGACGGAGGCAGGCTCAAGCCCTCGGGAGCGATGTCAGTCACTGTAAGATGGCATAAGTTTAAAACGCCAGAAGAATTTTGATAGCCCATGGTACGAGCTACGTCTGAACCTTTGATAAAAATGTCACCGTCAAAAGTCAAAAAACAAGTAAATTTCACGTTTAACTCTTCAGCTAAAATTTGAAATATCATTTTGGAGCTTTTAGAATATCAAGCAGTCAGAATGAAATGTCTCGTCCAGCAGCCTGTATTTATACTAGCAGCAATCTCTATTTCTATCTAAATTTCTTATCGACATCCTCTGACGCACATCCTCTTACGCACGTCCTGTAGATTATGCAAGATCCCGCTCAAACGACAAATTAATTCTAAAAATAAGTTTATCGCGTCCTAAGGATTACATAATATCCTGTCAACAGCTAGAAGAATTTTATCAGAAGGTCACGTTTTCTAAGAAAGCTTGCTAAAATTAGGTCGCGAATCGGGTATATATACGAGCTGCCTCTAAGAGCCTGCATCATTTTGACTTCTGTTGCATTAAATCATGCTATTCCCAATTGAACATCCACAGCTGGATGCTAAAATCTTATTCGTAGTCTCTGCGGATGGACTTTTGTTCGTCAGGGCCTCTGATGTGGCCAAGCTGATGGGTAAGGGTAGTGCATACGTAAAAAAAACTACCAAGCTAAAGGTGAGGGACCTCGTTTACAAAAGGTTCAGGATACCTGTCTCTTTAGCTAATACCTGGGTGTATCCAATAGAAGAGATTCATTTCGGAGATGCGCTGTCGACCATGGGTTTTGAGGCCATGATGAAATCTGCTAAGATTGACATCTTAGATCCTATAGTGCCAACTGCATGCATCCATAAAGCAGTCAGAATTCGGATCGTGAGGAATTCTGATGTCTTCATAGATGAATTCTTAAAGGATTTCATAGAAAGAACCAAGCTGTTCTATGATGGAGACCACGATGATGACCCTCGCCTACACGAAGACAGATTTGAGACTATTTCTTGGACAGACACCCCTCCGTCCAAAATCAAAGTCTTCGTGGGGAATCGATCTCGCTGGTATAAACTGATGCCTTAGAGATTTAAATTGGAGGGGGTAAAAAAATGGGCCGAACGAAGCGTCTCATGGCAGATTTCTGTCATTGACGCTTCGTTCGGCCCATTTTTTTGCGACGGTAGTAAGCCAATATTGGATGGGTGCAAATTCAGACTTTGAATGGGGTCTCTGAGATAGATAATATTAATATTTCAATATTGAAACGATACTAATGCCTTTGAAACTGAGATAGCTAATGTCTTTGACTCTGAGATAGAAATTTACAATATTGAATAAGGATATTTTTTTAAATGAATGCCGTACCAATATTGAATATATTTTTTAACGATTCGATAAACAAATAATATATTTAAATAATAAATATTTAAAGAATAAAATATTTATATAGTCAATCTGAAGGATTGCATAACTCATTTTCTACGAAAACAGGATGAGATAAGGCTTTTTATAGAATAATTTATCGCTGGATATTGCATAACTCATTTGCATTGAAAACAGGATACTGAACACGGAAACAGGATGCAGTAAAGATATTTATAGACGCTGAAACAAATAAGTATTGCTGGACAATGATAGTGTATATACTTTAGCATGATATATGTGTTAGCAAGAGTTAATCAACTAATCAACCAACCTTGAAAAAAAAAAAAAAAAAAATATTTTTTTTTTTTTTTTTTTTTTTCAAGGTTGGTTGATTGGTTGATTGACTCGGATTCATTCTTTATAAATAGCTGTACTCAAACCTTCATTCCTTCATTCTGTCTGAATCTCTTCTAGCATCAACCTTCTACTAAAACGCTCCTAACATTAAGATACTTTAGCATGATTGGTTGATTGGTTAATGTCTTTAAATCTGAGATAGAAATTTACAATATTGAATAAGGGCATTTTTTAAATGAATGCTGTACCAATATTGAATATATTTTTTTAACGATTCGATAAACAAATAATATATTTTTAACTATTCGATAAACAAATAATATATATTTTTTAACGATTCGATAAACAAATAAAATATTTAAATAATAAATATTTTATTATTAAAATAAAATATTTAAATAATAAATATTTTATTATTAAAATAAAATATTTAAATAATATATTTAAATTCTAAATATTTATTATTCGAACCGAACGTGAACAATTCTGACGGGGTGGAGTTGCTCGAAGAATACTTCTGGCGACTGTAATTTATGTTTTCAATACTTCACATAAAATTTAGAAGAAAAGCAATCATTTACGTTATTTTTTTTTAAGTTAAGAGCGAACATTACCTAATCTCGTCTACAGCAGCGGCCCGTGTTACACCATAGCCTCCTTAACTAGATGCCTGTCGCGTTTCTCATATTTGGCAACAGTAGAAGCGGTAGACAGAGCCACCTGGTACAGATTGCGTGACTTTTTTATTCAACTGTCACCAATAATTTAAGAAGTGATTTATGACACATATAATCGACGTATCTTCGACTCTATTCGCCTTTTATGTATATAATATTCCGCTTTTAAAATTTTTTGGTAGCTGTAGAATAAAAAGTTCCGCATCTGTACCAGGTGGCGCTGTCTACTGCTTCAACTATTGCCAAGCTTCCGAGCCACACGACAGGCCAAGTGTAACACGACAGGCATAAGTGTAACCATAGACTCCATAGTTCAGGAGGCTATGGTTACACTATGGGAAAATTTGTTTCCATAAATACTCATTACCTAATGAATATTTTTCAATTCTGTTTTCACATACAGAAAATTCAGAAAAACGTTAAATTAGTACTTATTTTCCAAAAATTCATTTTTTAAATTTATAGAATTTCATTTTGCTACACTGAGAAAAATATATATATATATATATATATATATATATACCTAAAAAATTATTCCTCTAGAATGAATAAATAGCCATTTTCTGAATCCCTTAACTAGAAATATAGATTTCCGAGCTATGCGCATAAAACACGCTAATAAACTGAATAGTCAAAAAGGTCGAGAATTTGTAGTTTACACATTTCTAGATGGTGAAACAAAATTCTGAATATTCCGAATATTCTGAATTTTTTGTATTGTGAGAAATTCTCGTTTGATTTTCTACAATTGGATAATAAACCAAGATTATAGTTGCTGAGACCCGCCTCTTGTAGTCTCATTTATTTGCAGAAATTTTTAAATAACTTTGCCCTCGACAATATAGGCAAACGCTCTAGAATTCTAATAGGGCTTCTAGAACTCGTTTTCCAAGGGGACTAGAACTTATTACGATGGCATGGAACTATTTTTTCTAGAGTCACAATTTAGATTCTAGATGTCAGTTACAGAATTTTTTCTCAGTGTACTGAAAAATGAGTAAAATGCATTTTGTTAACACTCGCATTTTTGACCTCAAAATTATAATGTAGAAATAAAATAAATAAAATAAAATATAATAATAATAATAATAATAATAATAATAATAATAATTTCGAACATAAGTAGGAATTTATAAGTTATGAAATTTTTGAGTGTAAAATGGAATAAATAATAATAATAATAATAATACATTTGGTAATGAGGAATTGTAGGAACAAATTTTACCACAGAATAGCATTAGCAACGGCTGTCTGTGGGATTAGGTATTGCCCCTTTTAAACTTTAAAATGTTTTACAAAAATTATTTCTTACTAGTGTGACATAGTCAAGGTTGTGTCCATTGTACTCGCCAGACTGCGTAAGGTCCATGGTGCCAGATTGTCTGCAGTCTCGAGAAACCGGGCATACCAGGCGGCTTTTTCATCCTCGTGGTTTCAAAGTAACCGCAATAGGAATTTATAAGTTATGAAATTTCTGAGTGTAAAATGGAATAAATAATAATAATAATAATAATACATTTGGTAATGAGGAATTGTAGGAACAAATTTTACCACAGAATAGCATTAGCAACGGCTGTCTGTGGGATTAGGTATTGCCCCCTATTGAGGATGAAACCGGGCATACCAGGCGGCTTTTTCATCCTCATGGTTTCAAAGTAACCGCAATAGGAATTTATAAGTTATGAAATTTCTGAGTGTAAAATGGAATAAATAATAATAATAATAATAATAATACATTTGGTAATGAGGAATTGTAGGAACAAATTTTACCACAGAATAGCATTAGCAACGGCTGTCTGTGGGATTAGGTATTGCCCCCTATTAAACTTTAAAATGTTTTACAAAAATTATTTCTTACTAGTGTGACATAGTCAAGGTTGTGTCCATTGTACTCGCCAGACTGCGTAAGGTCCATGGTGCCAGATTCTCTGCAGTCTCGAGAAACCGGGCATACCAGGCGTCTTTTTCATCCTCATGGTTTCAAAGTAACCGCGATTTCACAGATGACTTTGATGTGCCGCCTGTGCACCCCACGCTAGGGTGGTACCCCGCCTTTTTGACGCCACTTGAAACTCCAATGAACTCATGAACGGGGTGTAAACCTGGATAGCCCTTATGACCAAAGACTGTCTGATTGGTGGTTGTTGTGTGGGGAAATGGTTTCCCCCCTTTTTCAGATCATCAAGATTTTTGGAAGGACTAAAAAAAGGGCAGATATTAACTCTGGAGACTTGGATGATGAGGGCAAAGAAAAGTCGTTCTCCAAAATGTTTTTTTGTAAATTTTTGACATGCTAGAGTTTACAGATTTTTGTGATGCATGTTGTATTTCTCTTACCTGTAAAGCAGGATGTTAAAAGTAGTTTTATTAAAGTTTCGTTAAGTTTAACACAAAAGTATTTGTGTTTTTTAGTTTTACTAGAATAATAATTTTGAAGTATAACAATGGTGATAATGTCATCGGCTCGTACTACCGTCTATATCACAGCTGAGAATTTAAAGTGGTGGCAGCTATCAGTATGTGTGTCTAGAGTGAATTAGGCGCAGCCCAAGCCTTTGATGATCAGAGACTCCGTAACAAGAGGATTACCAGCCCAACTGTAGATGTCTCGGAACTACGAGTGGTGAGTCCCTTTCGTTTTCTTTTTAAGTATCAGGGAGGTCTTAGTTGTAGGGGATTAGCTGTATTTGGGGTAACATTCTTACAGGTGTTAACTGGTCATAGGAAAGATTTTTTCTTTTAGATTTTCAATGGTTCTTTTGTAGTTAAAAAAAAAATCTTTAACGAAAGTCTTGGGAATCAAAAGTAAATGGGATTTTTGTTTCTATTTGTTTTGAATTTTGAAATTGCTTAACTCAATATTAATCCAAGTTAAGTGAAAAAAAAAAAAAAAAGTTAATTAATAATTTTTTTTTCTGTGCAAAATAAAAGGCATTTAAAATCGGGTTGCTTTTAATGTCATATTTTATTTTGGGGTATTTAATTGTTTTTACTTCATTTTGTCAATTGAATTTCAAAATTCACTCAGTTGTGGTTGCGATAGGAACTGAAGTTCAGTAACAGTGAAGTGTTTTATTGTAGTCATTAATTTGTTTATGTATTTTTTATTATTCTTGTGATAAAAGAAAAAAAAAATATTTAGTATCAATTTTTTTTCCCTTTCTCTTTTTTCTTTATTATTATTATTATCTTTTTCTTTTTTTCTCTCTCTCGAGTGCTTGATTGTTTTTTTTTTTAAATGGCTTATTTAAGAAAATTGAATAAAAGTACTTTGCTATTATTAGCAACTGAATTTGAGACTGACGTATCGGAGGATACGAGAAATAAAGATATTATTCATGCAATTTTAAACGCTTCTGATTACGATGAGGAAGAAGCAAGGGATTACTTAGTGAGAATTTTAAATGATTTAGAAAGAGTTGAAAGAGAGACAGAGTTAGAAAGGAAGGAAAGAGAGAAAGAGTTAGAAAGGAAGGAAAGAGACAACATTAGGCAGTTTGAGCTAGAAAAATTGAGGCTTCAAAATGAGGCAGAAGTCAATAGCACAGCGTCAACGGTAACATCAGTAGAACCGGGTAGAAAACGGGTTCAATTAAGAGAATTGATGCCTAAATTTGACCCAAAGCAAATTGACATTTCTTTATTTCTTATGATTTTTGAGCGCCAAGTGGTAAAAGAAAAAGTCGAAGAAGATTGTTGGGTATCCCAATTAATCCCGTTATTACCGACGGATATAGCGGAATTAGTTGTAAAGGAGCCTGCGGATAAATTTGAAAATTACCAGCACATCAAAAAACTATTATTTAAGCGTTTCAAGTTGAGTGCGTTGGCGTTTAAAAATAAATTCGAAGAACATAATAAAAAATCAGCAGCTTTATGGGTAGATTTGGTGTACGAATTAAAAGGTTATTTAGACAATTGGCTGGAAGCCGTAGATGTTAAAGATTTTGAATCTCTATAAGAATTGATACTCACTGAGCAAATTAAAAAAAGGGTTCCGTTTGAAATCCGAGAACATTATTTAGATAATTGGGAAGAGATAAATAATGCTACGAATCTCGCCAAAATGGGATAAATTTGAAGCAGTCAGACGTGATCACAAAAAATTCGAACGGAAAAATTCCTTCAAGAAAGAAAAAACAAATTTCGGGTATTCTAAAAATAGTTATGACGCGAAAGGAAAAAATGATAAACAAGGGGGAAAAGAGCGGAGTGAGGAAAATTTTGAAAAACCGAGGAAAATAGTTTGTTACTAATGTGATCCAACGCATATAAAACCGCGGTGTCCTTTGAACGATAAATCGGAGGCAATTGTAAATCATGTACTTACAGCGCATTATTTGAGTCCATCTTTCAGGCCATATATTAAAAATGCTGTTATAAACGGGGTTTATCGTAATTATTTATTAGACTCAGGTCCGGAGATAGATATTTGTGACCGTTCATGGGTTAATGATCGAGATTGGTTGGGAGAGACGGTGAAAATACGGCAGCCATTAGATTCCGAATGTATTTCCTTACCTGTGGCTAGGATTACGATTGAGGGAGACTTTGGTATTATTGTGACTAAAGCAGCCGTGAAACCAATCGATTTGATTCAGGAATATTATTTAATGGGGAATAAAACCGCTAGATTGATTGAAGCGCAGAGGAGACGCTCATTAGTTAAGAGTGAGAAAATCTCTAGTAAATAAAAACCCCAAAACGAATCTCATGTACAAAATATCCATAAAAATAACTCTCGTTCGCCCATACAAACCCGATTTTCTAACGCGAAAGAAAAAAAGAAAAATGAATCCAGTTCAAACTTTTGGAAAAACCCGGCTCCACGTTTTAGGAATTGGAGAATGAAAGCCACGAAAGTTTGTTTCACATGTCATTCACCAGAGCATTTGCATCGAAACTGTGACAAAGTGAAGGGATATTTAAAGGGTTTTCAGGAGCCGAAAGCAAAATTTAAAAGGACTGATCCTTTTGGGAAAGATAAGCGCATAGCTCAGGAGACACGACTCTCAAATCCTTTACCTGTTAGACGTGTAACAAAAGATTATCCGAGAGACAAACTGAACAATGCAGTGGACGAACGCGAAACTGAATAGCAGGTGTTTGCTACTGGGAAGGAGGGAAGTTTCTTACAAGTTTTGTTTATTTATTTATTTTTCCTTCCTCTCTCAGAATTGTCAAGAGGGAAATGTTTTTTTTTATTTTTATTTTATGCAATTTTCTGTGTAGAAGTGTTTGGAATATTATGCAAAAAATTGAGTTAATCGTTTCTATGTTTTAATTTGTTTAAATTTTCATATATAAATTTTGGTTAAAATGTGCTTTTAGTTAGAAGGTATTATGTAGAGAAGTGTTAACTGCAACGTAACAAAATTGTTTAGATGAAAAGAAAGGAAATCTGTGTGAGGAATTGTTTAGGGAAAAGCTGTAAAGAAAAAATAGTTTTCTTTTTTGATTGATAACATGTCATTCCTAGTTACAGATATTGAATGAGCCGTGTTAACTAAGATGATGCATATTGTAGGTTTGCTTTTTTCCATTGCATAATTTTCCTTTTAAAATTTATTGAGATTTCTTACTTTTACTTATTTTTATTTGGGTATTTTATTTATCCTTACTGGGTGGTTGCATATTTTTTCCTTCTCTGGGAGATAATTGCCTAACTGATTAACTGAATGTCATGCCTATTAATTTTTTTTTTTGTATATAGCATTGTGTAGGAATGTATGAAATTGTAATTCTTAAAACGTATTAATTTTTAGCATTTTACTTTTCAAATTTATTTTATTTATTTCTTTTTAACTTGAGTGATTTATTTATAATTTTTTTTTTGTGTGGACTATGATTTATTTAACATTTTAAAATTTTTTCTGTGGTCCTTTTGAAAGAAAAAATATATGTGGAAAGTTTTAAAAATATTTGAAATCTTTCAGAAATACAATTTTTATTTATTATTTATTTAGCATTTCAATTTTACGGTGGAGTTAACAATGTTACGTAAAGAAATTTTGAATTTTTTTTTTTGTGTTTATTAAGTGAATTAAGCATAATTCGGATGATAGGAAAACTCCAACTTAGTGGATTGTTTTCAATTGTTTTTTTTTATTACTATTATTCATTTTATTTAAAGTTAACTCACTTTTAAGGGGTAAAATTGGAAATGTGTTTTAAGTTTATCTGGGGAAAGACCTCCCTGAGCCTTAATTGAAAAATGGGGGTCGCCTACTGGAGTGCTGTTGGTCGCCTACTGGAGTGCTATCGGTCCTACCGGTCGCCTACTACTTGTCGCCAACTTGTGTCGCCAACTTGTGTTATGGTATTAGTGTCAAGAGCTGGATTTTGCTCTCCATAGTCGTGCAAAATCTTTTTATGGGGAGAGGAGCTGTGACATAGTCAAGGTTGTGTCCATTGTACTCGCCAGACTGCGTGAGGTCCATGGTGCCAGATTGTCTGCAGTCTCGAGAAACCGGGCATTCCAGGCGGCTTTTTCATCCTCATGGTTTCAAAGTAACCGCGATTTCACAGATGACTTTGATGTGCCGCCTGTGCACCCCACGCTAGGGTGGTACCCCGCCTTTTTGACGCCACTTGAAACTCCAATGAACTGATGAACGGGGTGTAAACCTGGATACCCCTTATGACCAAAGACTGTCTGATTGGTGGTTGTTGTGTGGGGAAATGGTTTCCCCCCTTTTTCAGATCATCAAGATTTTTGGAAGGACTAAAAAAAGGGCAGATATTAACTCTGGAGACTTGGATGATGAGGGCAAAGAAAAGTCGTTCTCCAAAATGTTTTTTTGTAAATTTTTGACATGCTAGAGCTCACAGATTTTTGTGATGCATGTTGTATTTCTCTTACCTGTAAAGCAGGATGTTAAAAGTAGTTTTATTAAAGTTTCGTTAAGTTTAACACAAAAGTATTAGTGTTTTTTAGTTTTACTAGAATAATAATTTTGAAGTATAACAACGGTGATAATGTCATCGGCTCGTACTGCCGTCTATATCACACTAGCAAAGTCCCGGTTTGGGAACGAACCGAATTCCGAATGCGGGAAAAATTTCAAAATCAAACTCGAGATGTACAAAACTCGGCCTGATGCGGACTGCTTGCCAATAGATCAAAGTTTGTTAATGAAACCATTTTTAATTCACGAAATCAATGAAGGTAGTGAATCAACGAAGGCTTTTCTCGCTTCGCTGGCCACTATATTTAAAAGAAACTCTTTTCTATATCGCATCTACAAACAAGAATAAAATTTAAAGAAATCACGAAATTGATTTAAGCCCACTTTGGTTTTCCGTTGCCTTCGGCTGCGACCCACTCATTCGCAGACTCTCGGGTGTCTGTCCCTATGGCCTGTGACAATAGCTTACCAGTGGCTTCCATTTGGATGCTTCTCAGATGACAGTTTTGAAACTGACAGTATCGAAAAAATTGAAGGAGCCATTTTATATTTGAATCCCAGTTACATATGAACAACACTATTCGTTGTGTAGATAATATTTTCTTTCACGTTATTTTCTATGTTTATTTGATTTATTCGATCAACCATAAAATGACAACAATTTCACACCAAATGTAATATTACAATGTGCCATGATCGGCTACGTCTATCGCATGAGGCCATTAATTTGTGTGGTTATAATAGTAGTTGAGTTAGTTAATAGTAGTTTATATATAGAAAATTAAATAATGAAATATGTAAAACTGATCATGGTACAACCTTAATGTAGCTCCCCTTGGCGACTTTTGAATTTTTATCGTCACTTTAGACAAAAATACATAATTTATGTTATTATTATTATATTTTTGTTGTTGTTGTTGTTCTTTATTTCTTTCCTTTTCGTTTTCCTTTCCCTTCCTTTACTTTCTTTTCTGTTTTTCAATATTTTATAATTTATTTATATTTTTTATGCGCTATTTGGCTTAAAGTAGCTTTTACGAAAGTGGAGTCCTTCGCAAAAAATATCAGGTCTATTTCAGCATCAAAATTTTAAGAATGACCCAGGATTATTAATAAATAAAGCTCTTCAATGTAATGCTCAATTAGCTTTCATGCCAAGCGCGATTTATCCGTGCGCCGATTTATCCGCATATATATATATATATTTTTTTTTTCATTTTTTTTTTTCGCGTGAAGACATATTTTTTTTTTTTATGTTGGAAAAAAAAAAAAAGTGTTTTTTTTTTTTTTTTTTTTTTTTAACAATTAAAAATTTAAATGTCCATTTTTAAAACTTTTACCAGGTTATTATTTTCACATTTTAATTAATTTAAAAAAATCTATTCAAAATTTCGTTACAAATAAGGTACCAAATGAAAGGGGCATTTTGTCTGAATCCGTCGGATTAATTAACTTATCGATCAGGCAATTAGACTTTTTAAATTAACTAAAGTATGAAAAGCTGTTGGCAGCTTGCCAGAAAATATCTCTTAGCCAATCAACTTGCGTCAACACACAGACAAACCGGAAGAAAACTCTCTTAGCCATTTATATAGAGAGCCATATTTTAGAGATAACAATAAGTATTTACACGCTCATCTAAAAAGAAACTGCAGAAAAAGATTTAAAAAAAATTGCACAAAACTGCAGATAACCTTCAGTATTTAGATCAATAAAATGTTTAAGGAGAAAAAAGTTACTTGCTTCCAAACTGCATTTTTTTTTCCTTTTAAACTGCATTTATTCTGCAGATTTTTCGATTTTTCGTTCCAAACACCTTAAGATTATATGTAGATTTTTCTGCAGATTTGTTTTAGCTGGGTATATACTTTTTTACTTAAAAGTATGATAATTCTTTTTCTGATTGAAGTCAAAATTCGTTATATATTATATTTAAATAATAAATAAATTATTATTATTATTTATTATTATTATTATTTTGCTCAAATATAAATTCTCATTGGAAGAAGTTCGTGCAATAAAAAATTTTAAAAAGTACAAAAATAAAATCCCCAGTATAATTAAAAAAAAAAAAAAAAAGTTATATTCCAACATTTAATCTTAAATAAAATTCTATCACTATATAAATTCGTAAAAGAAAAATCTGTATTAATAGAAATTTTTGACAAACTTTTTAAGATAACTATTTTTTTAAGTACAAGAAATATCATTTTCTCTTTTTCTTTTATTTCAAAAACTCCTTTTAACTCATTTCCTAAAGTATCTATAATTCAGGTTTCTCCCAAATGTTTATCTTTTCAAGTTCTTTATACTGTATAAACATTCTATATAGGACTATATAATTTTAACTTTAAAGTGTTGTTTCTGAAATCACACAGATAAAATACTTAAAAAAATAGATAAATCACAATGAGGTTTATTATTCTTTAATAAAAATAATCTGGTTTGGTAATCACACGGTATTTTCTTACTCGGTATTTCAACTCTATAAAGTCAAAATTGCAGATTTAGGGGTGAGATAATAAGTATAGTATATAAGTCTGCGTTTAAAGTTATTAGAACTAGGTTTAGGAAAAATTTTATATCACAAATATTTTTATTCGAGAGGAAATACTATCAGTGGAATACAAGATTGTTATTTAATTTAAAAGTTCATTTCAAATGATTCAAAACACTTTCACCAGCTCCAGTCTTTGAAACTTATGAAACTTGATTAAACCTTTCAACATTCTTTCAAAATAATCTATTGAAATAAATTTGTATATCCCTGTAAACGAACAACATAATTGAATTAATAAGAAACCTACTTTAATGAGCCTGAATTACAGACATTTATTCTAAGTCACTATAAAAATATTTATTGAATATACAATTGCAAAGTAGTAGGGGGTTTCATCACCAATAAATGACACATACAAAATTTTTTGCTACAAATTTTCATAACTGAATAAGGTAGAAAATCTACACTGAGAAAACATTCTGTAACAGATATCTAGAATCTAAATTGTGGCTCTAGAAAAAATAGTTCCATTTCATCCTCACTGTAAAAAAAATTGTGTAACTTTACTCAGCAATGCTGAGGCAACTTTCTTGTCTCAACCATGTTGAGAAGCGTTACCAACTGTATTTGTGTAACATTTGATGTCCGTGAAGAAAACGTGATATTACACAAATTTGTCGTGTAATGTATGCAAAGCAAAAGCGTTGCCGCTTTGGTTTCAGTACTCGTGCATGTTTTGTTCGTCTGACAAAGAGTCGTCTGTTTTTCCGATATGAAACAACTGTTGCAAGATTATTGCATTTTATGGTATTTATTCAAAGTCTTGTACTGATAATGAATTATGTTGCTAATTTATTGGTAAGTGAATTCATTTTTTAAAAAATAATTACAGTTTTGTTTCAATACAGAAATTTCATAAAAATTTTAATATTTAAACAAGATATTTAAAAACTTATCTATTAGTCGACAAATTAATACCCAAATTTCTTTAGAACAAGCTGTTTAACTGTAATAACATAAAATCAGAGGGGAAAATATTAAACTAGTTTTCATACAGCATTCTAAAGTTTTTGAGTTATTTGTATCTTTTTTTTTTTTTTTTTTTTTTTTTTGCCTTTGATAGTTGCATATGAATATTTAATTTTATGATTATGAAAACCAATGTATATATGCATATATAAAAGAAATATAATATCAGTCATCCCATTACACATAAAGATATCGCCGAATAAATCGATATTTTCATAGTCATTTTAAAAATTGATCATATTATAATCATCATAATGTTAATCATCATAATATGATGTATGATGTTAATCATCATAATATTAAATCATCATATCATAATATCAGTCATCCCATTGCACATATAGATATCGCCGAATATATCGATATTTTCATAGTCATTTTATAAATTGTATAATAAATGGTAAAATATCTGAAGTTTTTCAATTTTTTATGCATTAAATAAACGATCTTACATTATAATTAAATCATCTGCCGGCATGGTGACAAAGCGATACATGTTACCCAGTTAGTAACAAATGTTACCAAATCACTCATATGAACGACAAATTTGTTTTCTAAAATAGTTTTCTAAATGTATGTCGATATTCATAATCTTCTAACAGTAATGTCGATACTTATTTGGCAAACATCATTAAATTTTTATGATCGATTTAAAGATTTTTTCTGTATTCAATTTTTTTTTTACCAAATGTGATAGATTGCAGCTAAATTAAATGATTGCGATACTGTTTAATTATATGTTCATTGTACCACAATGTTTATTTATTTCCTATAATTTGATTATTATTATTATTATTATTATTATTATTATTTTACATGTCAAGTAGCGCTGTTATATAGAATGATATAGAAGAAAGTTTTGTGATAGCCACAGCATAGATTTTCGCATTTATAATCGTAGATTCTTTGAGATCTATGTTATTTCATTCTGTTCTCGGTTGAAATAAAGAAAACGCAACATTAAAATGGAAAATGTAATCAATATTAATATGAAACGTTCATTTAATTGATAAATTGCAGTTAATAAAATTTTCTCCTAGAAAAAGTACGTAAAGCATAATTGCCAACTTTTCTAATTTTTAAAACAGATTCCAATCACTATTTTTTAAAAGGAATCCTTCATATTTATTTTTTAACAAGGAGACGGCAAGGGTGTGGGGTCCTCAAATCGAACGGAGGTTCCGCGTGTAGTTAGCACTTAGTGAGTGTATTTATATACTCAAACCCTAGAGCGCACTACTTAGCCATCACCGAGAAAAAAATTCCTGAAGTTTGAAAAAAAAAAATAATTTGCATTAAAACTTAATAAATCGTTATAAACAATTTCTTTTCAACTTTTATACATTGTTAAATCGCGAATTTAATTATTTCTAACTTTTTAACATTAAACATATGGAAATTTATTATTCGCATGTAGTTGGAATTAAATAAAATTCAATATATCAAAAATAATATGAAGAATTTACAAATTACAAATTCATCTGTTCGTAAGGCCCGCTATACACTGACGAGACATGAGACAAAGTTTGAAGCGACGTGCGACACGCACATGCTCTAAATACAACTTCATCTCCTAAAAACTGTTTAGAGCATGCGTGTGTCGCATGTCGCTTCAAACTTTGTCTCGTGTCTCTTCAGTGTGTAGTGGGACTAACGCTCCATTCGACGTACATTCGTTTGACCTGACCGTTGCACTATACATATTTATTCTACCTACAGTTCTAAGTATTAATCTTTAAAAAGTTAGAAATCATTAAATTCGCGATTCAACAATGTATAAAAGTTGAAAAGAAATTGTTTATAACGATTCATTAAATTTTAATACAAATTAAAAAATGTTTTTTTTCAAACTTCAGGAATTTTTTTCTCGGCGATGGCTAAGTAGTGCGCTCTAAGGTTTGAGTATATGAATACACTCACTGAGTGCTAATAGTACAGTCAAATTACGAAAAATAATAGAAAAAATTTATAAAGTTTTGAAACTTTGGGATTATATTTATGAAGGGTCTAATAATTCAAAACAAAAAAGTTCCCCACTCTGGGGGGGGGGGAGCTTCCCCCCTGCCCCCCCCCCCCCAAAAAAAAAAAACCGTATAATTCGTTGAAAAGAAGAAAAAATAGGGAATGAATTTATCGAGTATCAGAATTATGGCAAAACATTCCTGAGGAGTCTAATAATGCAAATCAAAAAAGTTCCCACTATGGGGTGGGAACTTACCCCCTCCTCCCCCCTCCAAAAAAAAAAAAAAAAAAAAAACTGTATAATTCGTTTAAATAAAGAAAAGAAAACAAATAGAAAATTAATTTATAGAGTATTGAAATTTTGGTACAACATTTCTGAGTAATTTAATAATTGAAAACAAAAAATTTCCCACCCTGGGGTAAGAGCTTCCTTCTGCCCCTCCCCTCCCCCCCTAAAAAAATTACATAACTTATTGAAAATAAGAAAAATGATTAAATAGAGTTTTGAAATTTTGGTATAACATATTCTTAAGGTGCTTAATAATGGGATACAAAATTTTTAAAAATTCCACCATGCAGTGGGAATTCTCCTCCTTCACCTCCCCCCCTCTTCCCCAACCACCACCAATAAAAAAATAGTTCAATTTTGCTGAAATTAAGAAAAATACGAAAATAAGTTATATAAGATTTTTTAGTTTTGGGGAAAGTTCTCTTGAAGGGTCTAATAATATAAAACACAAAAGTTCCCTTCTCTGGGTTTCCCTGCCCCCCCCCCCCAAAAAAAAAAAAAAAAAAAATCGCATAATTTGTTGAAATTAAAACAAATGGGGAAATAATTTGTAAAATTTTATAGTTTCTGGACAAAATTGTTGAGTGGTCTCTAATAATAATAATAATTCACCCTCTTCTGGAGCAAGAGCTTCTCCCTCTGTCCCTTCGCCCCATAATTGTATAATCCATTGAAAGTAAGACAACAGAAAATATTTATATAATTTTGAAATTTTTTAGATAGTGTACTTGAAAAGGTTTCAATGAAAACAAAAAGCCTTACCTAGGAAGGATGACCCCCCTCCCCCCCTCAAAAATACTGCAGATCCTTCAATTAAAAAAAAAATAGTCAGAAAGAAGCATATAGATTTAAAACTTTGGGACATTAATCATATGGGGTATCTCAATGGGAAACAGAAAAGTCCCCTCCTTGAGAGGGGCTTCCAACTCCCCATCTCCCCCATAAAAACTACCCCCAAAAATTTCCGTGAGTTTTCCTTTTTTTTTTTTTTTTTTTTTTTTTTTTATTATTAACTCAAATTTATTTGGTTTTCAAAGACAGCTACTATAATAATAATAATATGCCTTGAAAAATTCTACACAAAATGTCCTCTTCCTTATGCATAAACAAAAAATTATTTTTCCTTCAAGTTTTTAAAAGCTATTAAATTGTAAAAAATAAAATAAATTGAAATAATAATGAAATTCAGGTAATAACTAGGTAAAATAAATATAGCAATAATTAAGTAAAATGCAGATAAAATAATTTTAATGTAAGTCAATAATTTATTATTTACAAAATCATCTGAACATCGAATAAAAAGTAATCAAGTTCATCATGAAAGTCATCTTCAAACTCCTCTGTCATGTCAATGGGTTCTTTATCGATGCAGGTTTGCTCGTTACAATTTTTATACATTCGTGTACACAATAAATTTAATTTTACACATTTGCACTTCCTCCCACAACCTTGCATGCAGCGACATGAAATCAAATTTAGTATTTTTTCTGAAGCAGACGCTTGTCTTAGATATACAGGAGACAAGTATGAATTAGATACTTTCTAACCTCATGTCTTTGGATCCAAGCGATTCCCAACCCACATCTGTCCTTGCAGGTAAACTCGATGAAAATGCAGCATTAGTGGTAGGTGGCAAGCACGATAGGATGACAGCATTGCTTGCTTCTCCTACTAATTCATTAAAACATTGAATTCTGAGATCGTTCGATTTTTTCATTTCAGAAGTTATAGATGCGTGTTTTTTTTTTTTTTTTTTTCCTTTACTGTAGTACATCTCACTATTAAATTTTCCACTAGCTTTTTCAAATGAGTCACGAGTGGATCTTGGATCGTTGATCACTTTGGGTACATCATGGAGATGGTGAGATTGGTTAAATGATTGAACTTCTTGCACTTTCCCTTTTCCAAACATGGCCGAACTGGTGTCGCAACCACTCATTGCGTGAAGAAATAGAATAGAATCCTCGACATTTTTAATAACAGATGAACTTTGTAAATCCTCGGAACTATAAAATCTTGCTTTGACATTCCTCTTTCCTTCTTTCATGAATAGAATGACCTTATCCTCTAGGGAAAGTGCTATCAGTAAATCTGTAAGGTCCACATCTTGTTCAACAATAAATCAGATGCATAAATTGCTTTCCTAACTATCAAAGCATCTGCGTCATCTTTTGCTATGCTTGCTTCGATACCAGAAATTTCTAAGCGTTGAGCAAATTCAAAATATTTAAAACCCGTTCTTTGTATCTGACCAAGTAGAAAGAAGAGCGTACATTATTCTCATCTGTAAAAAAATGTATAAAACATACAAAAATCAGGAGCTCAATTTTTTTTCTCCGTTTCCAATTACCCCCCCCCCCCTTCCCCCAAGTAGGGAGACCTATTCTATTTTCCATAGCTATTCAATTCATAAGTGCTATCCTAAAATTTTAAAACATTGTAAATTATTTTCTCGCTTTTTCTTTTTTTGAAAAAGTTGTAGAAATTCGGGAGGAAAACAGGTATCCTCCGCCCACGGATGACGAGGGGTGTGGAATTTTCGTTTTTCCATTGCTAGAGCTCTCGAGAGCACTATTTCAAAATTTCAGAACATTATAAATATACACCACTGTAATAAATTCCTTTAATCCTTTAGAGTCTCCTATTTTTGATAATTTAAAGGAACTGTAGATTTTGGGGAGAAAGGGGAGGGGGGTGCTTATTCAGGGAAATTGAAAGAGCTAAACAATTTTGGGGGGAAAGGGGGGGGGGTATAGTATACTCACAGGATTATTTTTTTTTCTTGTCCATTACTAGACTTGAATGTTAGCCTAAAATTTCAAGCGTTTATAAATTGCTATATCTGTTTTTCCTAATATGAAAGAGCTATATGGTCTAGAGGGGAAAAGGGGGCGGAGATGGGGGGGGAAGCTGCACCCTAGGAAGGGGGAACTTTTTAGTTTTGCAGTACTAGAGTCCCCAGGAATTTTATTCCAAAGTTTCAAAACTTTATAAATTTTTTCCCTTATTTGGTGTTTTTTGGACTAATTTGACTGTACTATAATTACTCGCGGAACCTCCGTTCGATTTGAGGACCCCACACCCGTGCCGTATCCTTGTAAGATTAAATAAACTGAAAACAATTATAAATAATTTTTTGTATAAACTCTCCTTTACAAATTAGAAGACTTGACATTTATGCTTAAAGTTTAAATGTCATACTAATAAAAATTGAAATATTTTTTTAGAATTAAATAATATTTAACTTTTTATTTATATATAAAAATGAAATCCTTTGAAAAAAAATAAAATCGTTTTGTATTCAGAAATCAATTCATTTCTCTTTTTCTGAACTATATCTTACCCCCTTAGGCAGGTAATATCATGAAAGCGAGATTATTTGGAGATCATACGTTTAAAGAAGAATATAAATATTGATAATAAAGATTATAAAATATCGAAAACGACTTTATGAAATCGCCTTCAAATGTTATTTTATATTGTTATTTTAATTTTTGAAATGTGACTTTCATATTCCACAGGTAGCAGTACATTACAAATGAAAAAACGTATACGTACGCACGGGGCAGTTAAGAGGTTAAATCATTACTGATTCTAATTTGTTTAAATTGCACTTCGATTTCCTGTATGAAACATTCACATAGAATTTATTTTTAAAAATTAAATTAAAAACTGAATGAATTAAATTGTTCAAATTTTCAAATACACGTTTGTATATCTGAATGAGTGAACTTTAATGTCATATAAAATATTTTTTTTGTGCAAACCAGCTTCTTTACGAAATAGATGGACTTAAAATTTTACGATCCATTTTACGAATTCAAAAATCGCTCTATCTTTCTATAGAATAATGTGGGATTAACATTAAGATTTATAGGGAAAAGCAAAAATATTCAGATACATTAAGGGCTGTAATTTCAAATAACTGGGATCGCATTTTCGTTTTTATGAAACTTTTTTAAAAATTTCTAAAATTGCTTAAGAGGGATTATTATTTGCAGTAGTCTATATGCGTGTCTTTCTGTTTATTCGACTCTGCATCCATTTATCTGCCTGTCTGTTCACGCTGCAGCACCCGTAACTGTTTTCAGAACTTCTTCATGATGATATAATGTTATTCAAGTTCACTTTAGCATGTCTGCTATTTAAAATAGTATAACTGTACCACTGATTTTGTACAAGGACATCCAAAGATATGTCAATGATTTTCTTTCCATGAGGGACATTTTTATAAATCATATTTAAATAAGTTATAACTGCGTAATTCCCAACGTATACATATGAAAAAAAATGAAAAATGTTTTCTTTAAAATATGGTAAGTCGAGCCTTAAGATTTACGGGGCACACTGAAATATTTAGATACATTAATTACAATTGGAAATTAATCGAATATTATTTCCGCTAAGAATTTTCAACACTTTCCAGTTATGCTTATAACTGTTTATGGATTTATTTACACTATCTATTATTTATTTTATGTTATTTTTTGTCCGTCTCTCTCTATTGTGTAATTAAGTAAGGGAAAAGTATATTGAAGGTTAAAGAATGCAACGAGCACGTACAGTTGGAAAGTGTTGATAATCTATGTGAACTGTATGGTTATTCGTTTTTGTACATATTGCACATGATATGACGTCATATTTTTTCTTCACATTTTTCTCGAAAACCATTTGTCGTAGAGGTATAGTTGTCTGGACATTTTTTATGTTCTCCAAGCGACGAGGGTTGGGTTTGGGTTTTTTTTTTACGTCGCAGTAGTGCTGTGCAGATGGGCAATTGGCGACGGTCTGGGACACACCCCTAGAGGTGGTCCGGAGACATTCCATCACAATTTTGATCCTCTACGGAAGGGATGGCTCTCCCGCTTCGTTGACCCCCAGAGGTATAATTTTTTGATGGGAGCATGGAAGACATTGCGGCCACGACAGATTTTACGTGCACCAGCCACCATTAGTGTACACGACGGTCTTTGGCCGGCTCGAGTACCGAACCCGCAATCTTTCAGTTACGAGGCCGGCGCTCTACCGACTGGGCTACCGCGGCCCCTCCAAGCGACGAATCTTGCTGTGCAGAGCTTGTGCAGTTTTGTTCAGTTACCCCCTAGTTCTCTAATTTCATTACTAATGTAAAGCATATTTATATTATTTATGAATGAAACAATATTTCTGTGTTTGTAGTTTTTATGGTTAAGAAATTTTCAGCTGTATTAAAATATTATTATTATAAAAAACCTTAATTTTTTAGACGTTTAAGGATCGATGATCATATGATATAACACGAATACAAATGAAATTTGAAGTATGATACACCTATTAAAAACTTGTGTTCATCAACATTTATTGAATAACATGTAGAAAAATTTAAACAGCATAACTCCTCACAATAAAGATTTTATATATTAACAATTGGTGCATTTTTACGAAAAAAAGTCATTTAAAAACTATTGAAAAATTTTAGAAAATGTCATTGAAAATTTTTAGAAAATACATAGATTTTAAATGTTATACCTCTAAAATCTGTAATAAGTTTTTTGAATGAAATATTCGTAAATTTATTACTTGAACGAGGAACATGAATACTATAAAAACAATAAAAACTTTTTATATCCAGAAATCAAAAATTTACTTTTCCTTGAAGTTTATTTTACCCCACAGAAAGATACTGCCATAAAAGTGAGATAATCTGAAACATAAAGATTTGAAAAAGAATATATATAGTGGTAATAGATATCATAAAATATCGATAATGACTTTGTGAAATCGTCTTAAAATGTTACGTAAGATTTTATTACCAGTTTGGAAAAATGTCTTTCATCTTCAAATGATAACTATTTGTGATGAATTTTAGAAGAGTTTCATTTTATAAAATCTTTACGGCTACATTACATAAAATGTTTGACTTTATTTTCTTTTCCGACATCTTTTCTGTTCTTTTCTTTTCTTTTTAATTCTTTTCTCTTTTTATAAGTGCATTAAAGAAAAAGTAAATTTTAAAATAGTATATTAAATTATATTATTTCAGACGTTGACATTTTCTTCAGTAAGTGTAAAATATTCTTTTCATGTTGTCATGACAGGTGTAAGAAGATTCTACTTAAATCAAATTATTATTATAAGAATACTCTAATGTAAAACGGAAAATATATTAAACGCATTCTGATGCCATATTGCTTTTCATGTTAATATAATTTGGCATCAAAAATAACAAAAAATGCTTATGCCCATGCTAATTTTGTTCATACATCATGTAATGCTATTTACAATATGTCTTTATTTTATTTTATTTTATTTTTATTATTATTTATCAGTCGTACTGTATATCTACAATTATATTAATAATATAAATTATTCTCGTTTTAATTATGATCAAAACAAAATAAAAACTTTGTGTTTTTATATATAAAACTTTAATAATTAAGTAATTGTCAGCAGTATTAAAATACTATTTTTGTAAAAAGGTTTTGAATTCAAATGTATTTTTTAAGATCAATGTTTACATATTATACACGAATACAAACGAAACCAATTTTTTCCTTAGTGGCCATTACAAAACATTCTTCTATATTGTTTTATATATCAGTGAAGTCCACAGTTTAACATTCAGAAAAAATAAATCAATCTAGCTTCTAACAGTAAACATTTTCCATATGGACTATAATACATTTCTAACAAATGCATGTTGAGACATGATAATATAAAAGTTTCAGAAAACGCAACAAGAGCACAACCTCTCATATAATATACGCGTAAAAAAACATCATAAATTTTCAATCTTTATCTTTTGAAATAACTAATGTAAAAATAGATGTGAAGAAGATTATACTAAGTGCACTTAATATATCTAGTATTCTAAAAACCAAAACTCCTATTTTTTGTTTAATATGAAACAAAATTAATAAAAATTAATGCAAAATATTTTTTTCTTCACGTTTTTAGATGCTCATAATTATAGGGACAATGCAGATTTTTTCGTTTTATTTAACTTACTAGCGGATAAATTACAGTTTACATGTGAATTTGTTAACTTCTGGGCTAGATTAATTCATATATAAGCCTTCAATTTTTCTTGGACGGACATTACTGATAATTCCTCGAAATAAAGAACGTTTATGTAGTGAAGTATGATAAATGCGTTTTTTAAGTGGAAAGATAATTTCAATCCACCGATTTTCTAATTAAATTCGAAGATCTAAAATTTCTGAAGTAAATGTGGTCAAACGTTGAACTGCTGGTTCGATAGGAGAGAGATCTGATGCAAAATCAGATTTGTTTTACAGAGATCGCAGACTCATAATTCCTCTTTCTGTCCTACTCATAATGACTGCTGCTGAATTTGCTCGTAATTTTTAACGAAAGGTTGGTGTCCGCATTTATGCATGTTTAAAATAATTAATAATATGTTAAAATGAATAAAAAACCTGTAATAATCAATAAGCATGTAATGGGGAAAAGAACGTCTGTGTTAAAGTTGAATAAAGACAATATTAAATGGTAAAATGTTGCATTTTCGGATGAAAAACATTTTATTCTTGATTATCCAAATGGTTTTAACAGTTACTCGCACGATCAGAAGATAGCGAAAGACAGAGCAGATTTCTTAAAGACAGATATGAATCGGGCCTTTTAAAGGTGGATCTATGGTGCTCTGGGGAGCTGTTTCTACTAAAGACAGAATGAATTTAGTAATTTTTTCTTTTATTATGAACATCAAGAGAATATTCGCAAATTTTAAACGTGAAATTCTCAGATTTTTGTTAGATTTTGAGAGGGTAATAATATTTTTTTCAACAAGACTTACATTTTTGCTCTACTTCAAGAGCAATAGGAAATAGTTGGAAGAAAGAATCTTCTGAATTATTGCCTTTCCCGTGGCCTAAAAGTTGAAAAAAACCTTAACTTATTATAATAGGAAAGTTCATGCAAGTGGAAAGCAATTTTGAATAGTTTAAATGTATTCAAAATACCATCTATGCTGTATGAAATGGTATTGAAACTGAATATAAATATATATATATATATATACCAGAGAGAATGTCTAACTGTTTCACCCTAAAAAGAGACCCCATAAAATATTAATTTAAAGAGTAACTGAAAAAAAATTACAAAGATTCGAACTGTCCTTATAATTGTGAACACCTGAAAAATCATCTTTTGGCCGTGTTTAAAGTTTTTTAAGATAGAAAAACGATAAAACTTTTTCAATATAGTCTATTAATGAAATTCAAATTAATAAAAAATATATTTGTTTAAATAGTAGTGTTCAGTGTTTAGTTAATATAGAAAAACGGGTGTCCCTATAATTATGAGAACCAGTGTATTATAAAATAGAGGGAGGGAAGTAACTAAATTAAGTTATAACTGTAGAATTAACTGTATTTCTTTTTGCTTCTAAAGTGTATGTATCTATTTTTTTTTTAACTAAAAACATATTTTAAAATATTTCGTTTATATTTTGACAATAAAAAAAATAAATATATAAATATAAATATAAATATAAATAAATAAATAATAATAATAATAATAATAATAATAATTTATGTTTAAATTCAAACTCAAGTATAATGTAGAAAAAAATGTGTACCGATAGCAACATTGACATTTATTTTTATTTATTTTTATTTTTTTACACCCTTAATTAATAATATTTTAATTTCCCTGTTGAAAATGACGTAATAATAGAAATTATTTGCAAAATGGCAAATAGAGTAAATTTAGTAACCCAATGTTTTTCATTAATAGCTTCATTAATTAAAAGGATAGAAATATTTAGCTACCTGAAATGTCCTCCTTCGTATTCGGCAACCATTGATACCTCTCAGGTTGCGGAGGACTTTCTCCTCTGCAAAAACATGTGGTCGCGAATATAAAAACTTGACACCAGCAACAAATGAATGAATTAGCTTTGAATTTCATAAGTGCAATGGGTATTCTTAAATTAACACTTTCAGTCATGTGTGTAATTAAGTGGCAAACCACAAACTGAAAAAGAAAACCTTGGATTATCTTATGTCATAAAAAGCTACAACAATTTAAGTTTAATAAATTATTTTACTTACTTTTTACAATATATGTTTATTTTTTCGCAAAATTTTAAAAATGATTGTAGAAAGAATTATAAATATATAAAAAAAGGTTTTTAAAAATAAACTAGTACTTCTTACACATCTTAAACTGATATATTATATTTCCTAAACTGTTTATATATTTTAAAACCTAATTTTAGTAGTTCTAAAGGAATTCAATGTAGCAAAATGTATAATTATGAAACAAAAGATAAGAAACGAATGCGTAAGATTATCATAAATTTTCTATATTTTGCTATACTACAGAATTTCATCATTAAAACTGTTTTGCATTATAAAAGCAGATATCATTCATCTCAGGTATATTTAACAAAATTTCCAAGGAAAGTCAATTATATGCTTCACATGCAATATCTTAGTTGATTTTTTTTTTTTTTTTTTTTTTTTTTTTTTTTTTACTGAAAAAAAAAAAAGAACGAAGGAAAGAAAAATTATAATAAATATAATAAATTATAATTATAATAAATTATAATAAATTATAATAAAAATTATAATAAAAATCATAAATTTCACACATGTATGATTTACAGATGTGTTTGACTATCCATTTTAAGGCTATTGTTGAGTTCTTAGGGGAAAGAAAAAAAGAAAAGAAACTCATATTGAAAATGTACTCCCAAGTGGAATACTTCCCTTTAGGGAGGGGGGGGGGTGGCGATGTTATTAATGTACTTTTTTTTCCTAGTTGGCTCTTACTATAACGAATAATTCTTTTTCATTACATAATGATTCTATGAAAAAAAAAAAAAAAAACTGATTTTGCACATTTTAACGAAATTTTGCCCTATACGTTCCTTTAAAAAAATAAGAAATGTGGCATGATGAAGTCATCTGTCGGGCAAATTTTACAGGGGTAATTGTGTTCAGGTAATTGAAGTTGTGTTCAGGATTTAAAGCGCTAGCTTCTGGCTGATTCCTGTCCGGGAATCGCTCCCTGTACATCCTTCGACAGCTAATTAATTTTCTTGTGCAGCCCCATACATGAAATGCATGATGGCCAGCTTCGCATTGGTGAAACGAGAAAATTTCAAATATTTTTTCATGAATTAAAATCACCCCTGATTTTACCAAAGCTAGTCGTGATTACTTTATCTAAAGGTGCAGCTACAGATATTTTTATATGAATTTCTGTACAGTAGTACCTGAGATACAGTTGCTAAACATTTCTGTCACATACTATTAGATATACATCTAAAAATGGACAAGTCGTGTTCTGGACCTCTCAAATTGATTAAATCCATCAAAAACCGGAATCTGAAAATTTTCACGAAACTAATACTTCCTTCTATTGAATATAAAAGAAAGTAACATTGTATTTATTCTATATTAAAAAAAATATTATAGTTTTAAAAAATTAAAGAACACGCTTTTATAGAAATGTGAACTAAAAAAGCACAAAATATCTATCTTTGTATTAAAATGCAGGGTAAGAGAAAATCATGTGAGTGACACACCATAATATTTACATACATTTAAATCTTTAATTAAAATAACTTAGAATTAAACAAAAACCTCCCCTGACTGGGATCGAACGCTGGACCTTTAGGTTCGTAGCGCGGCGCCTTACCTCAAAGCCACATCGTTTATGTAGAGAAAGTATTTTTTTACAATATAAATTTTTTGTTTGCTCCCAGAGCAGTTTCAAACATACAAGTGAAGCTAATAAAAGCGTGTTAATAATTATATATGTATATTTTTTTAGAATTAAAAAGTAAATAAACGAATAAATAAATAAATTCTGTATGTAACGTGTGTGTTCATGTGTAAATTAATATTTTCGTTATTGTCTGTTCCTAATTCTTCAGAAAATTCTTAAATAAATATAGAAAAAATATAATAGTGTAAAAAATATCTCTGATAAGCTTTAAAAAAAAGAAAAAAAAAAAGAGAGACTTGTAGATAAGGAAATATATTTTATGAGCGGATTATGAAAAGAAAAAAATGTATCTTATCTTTTGAATTAAAGTTAGAAGAACATAAAGAGAACTTTGCTTCATGTCAGATGATCTTTTTTTCTCTTCTTGAGACGTTTTAATTCTAGGACTTGTTATGTTTGAGATACTTGACATAGAGAAAAATTTAATGTAAGACAATAAGTTTTAATAATATAAAGACTCAATATCTTTTTATAGGACAGAGAAAATTCCGTATTCTTTTATTATTATTTGTTTTTATTGTTATTTTTTTTCAGAGATTTGTAAAATCCGCAGTTTGCTACTTTTCATAAGTTAAAGATAAGATCATAAGTAATATCTTTAAAAATAAATAGGAGAAATAAAAATCAATTATATATTCTATTTTTTCAAAAAAAAAAAAAAAAAAAACTAAATACAAACGTAGATAATTTTTTATAGCAATGTTGCTGTGTATTCTTTGATATATATTCTTTCAAAATGAGTGAGCGTATTTGCCTGCTCAAAAATGTACTCAGTATTTTTAGTCATAATTTTTGTTTAATCTTGATATAAGTCATCTTTGAGTAAAATCAGACACTTTTCCACTTTCAATCAAAATGAATGTTCGATACTCGACCGAATTATGAATGAATTTGGATTCTTTTTCTTTTACAAGGTATTTTTAAATTTCAAATAAATTAGTGCTTAAATAGTGCGAAATCTTCTGAATAAGAAGTATACAATTTCTCATTATGGATACTTTTCCGTAGTTCATTACTACAATTTTTCCTTAAGTTAAGTGCAGAAATTTATATTAATATAGTGTGTATAAACTGTATTGAGGTCCCTAAATGAATTGAACTTTGTAATGTAAGTTGGTGCTTATCATGTTTGTTAAAAAACACTCATGTTCATGCATAGTAGTTTAAAGATATAACTGGGAGGGTCCATAGATGATGAAACTTTGATTTGTTATTCATTTCTTAGTAATTATGCTCACTCAACTCGATTATTTGCCTGCCCACGTTTGTCTTCCACGATCTCATTAAATGTCTGGAAACTAATGCATGTTTATCAGGATCACTGTAGCTGGATACCTATGGAAAGCGTTGTAAATATCAAAAATATGTTAAGCAATATGGACTAACAAATGAATTCGTATTGTTCAGATATAAAAATGTATTTTTCTAACAAATAGTTATTTAATTATTTTCAGTTATTAGTTTACAGGGCTACGCAAAAGCCTTAAAAGAATAGAGACATAAGTAAATTTTTTCTCAAAATGAATGATTTGCTGTACTAAATTTTTAGCGGGATAATTTCATTTTATGCAAATTTCAACAAATATAGAGGACGACATAAAATCAAATTTTTTATGAATTAGTTTTAATAGTAAAATTTAAAACATATTTTTTTACTTTCTTCTATATTCCATAGAAGAAAGTATTGGATTCGTAAAAATTTTCAACCTCGGATTTTTGATGGATTTACACGTTTAGAGAGCTATACAACAAGATTTGACCATTTTTAGAAAATGCCTGTCTGTGTGTGTGTGTGTGTGTGTGTGACAAAGTTTTGTGGCGACTTTATCTCAGGTACTACTGCACAGAATTTCATACAGATTGGTATGTACTTACACATTGACATAAATTAGTGTCTATCAACTTTTGGTAAAAATTGTTCAACAGCTTGCGTTGCCATCCCGCTTTTTCTAAATTATTAATGTGGGGGTATATGACAAAATTTTGTATAAATGTGCATAAAGAGAAATACTTTTTAATAGTCATTATGAAATTTAAAAGAATTATTTGTAATAGAGATAGTCAACTGGAAAAAAAAGTGTATGTAAGAGCCTTGCGTCCCCCTGGGAGGGGGAGCCTCCCTCGAGGGCAGTAAATTTTCATGATGGGTATCTTTCAAAAGAGCTCGCCAATACCTTTAAAACGAATGGTTGAACCATCTATCTACGATACTTTAAATTAATGTTACAGATTTTTTTTAGTTTTGACATTTTTTTAGTGTAATATTGAGAATAAACTCGGCATTTTTTTGGATATTTAGTGTTATACTACTTCTTTAATATGGAAATCGTCTGCATTATCATGGAAGATAGTTTTTTTTAAATAATAATTTTAATAAATAAATTTTACTGAGTGAATTTGTATAGGAAAATATAGAAGAAAGTCGTGTGGTGGCCACAACATACTAGATTTTTTTTTTTTTTTTTTCCCGGCTGTAATAAATATTAAAACATATTTTAAAGTGTCTCTACGGAGGTTAAATACATTTAACGCTGGTAAATGCAGTTGAAAAATATCTTATAACATATTAGAACAACACTCTTTTTCTTTCTTGTTATGTAGAAAAAATTACATTTTTTTGCAATATTATAAATCCTCTGTTACAGTAAACGAAATTATTCTTTATTGATTCGTCTTATTTTTATTTTATTTTATTTTATTTTTCTATAAATATCTCAGGAAAAAAAAAAAAAAAAAAAAAAAAAAAAAACAGTAAAAGTAATATTTAAAATGTAAAAATTCGAAGTCATTACGCATTTCCGTGCAGATGATTTATCAGCTGAGTAGCTCTTTATCAACAAACAAGTCAGTAAGTCTAGAAATTTCTTCGCACCCAGTAGCTTTGAGCATTCGTTTGGCGAGAAGCGTAATTGATTGCATTTCGTGTGTTCCATTGAATAAATTTGCATTTCATCTGAAACTTACTGCTCTTATAATTGAATGAAGTTAGCATATAAATTAAATAGCACATTGTTTGTACTTTAAACGATAAGTTTAAAACGGTTTCTTTTCATGCTTATGAGAAGTTTATTTAAATTGATATTTTCATTTGATTAAATTAAATTTCAATAGCATGAGCACCTGTTGTTAATTTTATCTATTTTAATTTGTTAAAGTTTTTTGCTTTGCAGTGATTCAAAAAGTAACAATAATAACTGAAGCCAGTTGTTTTTTGTAAATTCTGTTCAATTACAAAGCCTATATTTTTTGTAATAAATTTTCCGCAATGGGTAAAATGAAGATTTTGGCAGTTAATTGTTTTTAAAAATAAAAAGAATTAATTTAGCAATGATGGAAAGAAAGAAAAAATACTCTTCCTTGTGAAAATGTATTTGAAATACGTAGTAACTCACAAAAAGTGTAAAAACTTTATCAACTCATAGAACAGACAGATTTATGCATTTTTTTATTAAATTTTGCAAAATAAATCTAAAATCCCTAAATTAAATCAAATGCACCAGTACGTTTCGATCCAATCGCACTGCAGCCGTTAGAATGCCGTTCTTCTTGAGATTTATCAAAGGAAATAAAAGTATCATGCATGCAAATTTAAATTGGGGAAAAAGAACTGTAAAAGAAATTGCAACAGGGTGAATAAAAGACGTTACACTGAAAAAAAAAATCTTGGGCCATATTACACAACAATATTGTGGCAAATTATTTGCCATAGAGAAATGTTACGAGTTGTAACTGTGTAACATGCTACGGTTACACAGTTACAGTTGGTAATATTTCTTTACATAGCTGTGGCAGGGAAGCTGCCTCGATATTGTTATCTAATATGGCACATATATACATTAGAACTTGGGTAATTCGAAGTTGAAGGGACCAGAGAAAAATTCGAAATATCCAGAAATTCGAATTACATATACTATTTTGTAAAAAAAAAAAAAAAAAAAAAAAAAAAAAAAATAGATAAATTAAAAAATAAAACTCTACGATCAAAGTTTTAACGCATAAACTTTATATCTAGGTATATTGCTCCCCCCCCCCCCCCATTAAATCAATATTTTTTACGAGCTTAATTATTCAACACTTTTTAAAAAATAGTCAGATATTTTTTATTTCTTCTTTAAGTACAATCTTAGTGCCCCAGCATATGACTTGATACAAAAATAGAATCTTCTACATTACACATGACTTTCAATTAAAAAAAATCTCGAAGTCCATGTATATTCACCAGCTATTCTGATGCACTAGCTAGGGGTTTCTCTTGTATTTCCTTATCCTTTTTTTGAAAGACTGGTAAAATATATAATGCATTTTAGCTGAGAAAAATCTTGGGAACAAATTTTACTGTAATATTTTAAAGGTAATCGTATGAAAAATTCGAATTATCCAAAACAGAATTCGAATTATCCACGATTTTTTAACATTACTTTAATATAAAATTCAAGGGACCCGAGTAAAAAATTCGGATTATTCAGAATTTCGAATTAAACAAGTTCGAATTATTCAAGTTTCACTGTATATATATATTACAGTGAAATGTCCAGCGCTGTGAAATCATTCTACCGTGCATCCATTCTAGTAGCCTATGGGATATTCGCGCACTTTAGTAATACCAAAAGAGCATGAATGCCCATTTAAAGACATGATAACAGAAATACACGAATAACACATTAGGAGTAATTCATTAGTACTATATTTTAATATATGTTATAAATTTACAAATAAAGAAATGCTCTTTCGAAGAAAGTATCATGCGACCCTAACTAATAAAGTCTCAAAATGACTAGCAAATATTTGGTAACTTCTTTTTCTTTTCTTTTCTTTTTTAAATAAACAACTGAAAAATATTTCGGGTCAAATACACTTAAACAGAAAAGCTATGTTAATATTTATTTTACAAAAATTTACTTTCTTCTATATTATCCTACACAATTTCAGTCAGTAAAAATTATTCGCAAAAATTATTATTAATTAAAACTAACTTCTATTATGAATGCAGATGATTTTCATTCTAGAGAAGTAGTATAACATAAAATATCCAAATAAAATCAATTTTCTTCTCTATATAACATAAAAAAATCGATAACTTCTTTTCAAAAATACTCATAATGAAAATTTGTCCCCCTCGGGGGGGGGGGGGGTGATTATCTCCAAGGCGGAATGGGGACGGATGCTCCTACATATACATTTTTTCCCCCAGTTGACTATCCCTATCATAAATAATTCTTTTTAATTTTATAATGATTATTTCAAAAATATTTTTTTATGTATATTTATACGAAATTTTGTCCTATACCGCCATATTAAAAATTTAGAAAAAGCAGGATGAGAATGCCACCTGTTGTAAGATTTTAACGATAGGCACTAATTTATGTCAAGGTGCAAACACTATTACATTTTATGAAATTCTGTGCAATATTTTCTGAGATATATTTTATACAAAATTTTGTTTTACAAACACCACACACAGGGACAGACAAGCAGACGGACAGACAGACATTTTCTTAAAATAGCCAAATTGCGTTAATAAATCAAAAATACGAGGTCGAAATATTTTACGTATCACTTTCTTTTTTTTGAATATAAAAGAAAGTAAAAAAAAAAAATATATATATATATATATATATATATATATATATATATATATATATAAATAAAATAAAAAATGGAAAAGTTTAATAAAATATAAAAGTTTCATAAAATATATGAAATCACCTTAAAAAAAAAAAAAAAAAAAAAAAAAATCAGAAAACAGAAAACAGAAAGAAAAAAAAAAGAAAAACTACTAATGTAATTTTCGAAACTTGATACCCTTTCAGTAATATATTTTTCTTTATGTTTTAATAGCAAAAGCTTTTAAAGTAATAAATTTATGCACATTTTTCTCTGAGTTATATTTTTATTTTAAAAACGATTTTCTTTTCCTTTCTTTTTTTTCTTTTCACCTTAAATTCGGCGACTTTTTCGAAATAAAATGTTGAACCTTAAGTGTAGCATTCGAAATTCAAGTACTAAAATGACCTCCTAAATTTCTATTAGAAGAATTGGTTTGAAAGCTTAAAAGAAAGAATGTTTTTTTATTTCTGTCATGGGTTCTATGTTTAAACTAACACTTAACTTATAGATAAAAGTAAGAAATTTAAATTTAATGTATATCCGTTTTTTTTTTTCTTTTTCTTTTTTATCATTAAATTAGTTCAAGGCTTTTAGCGTCCTCTTAAATAAAAACCGACTCTTTTTTTTTTCTTTTTTAACAATCAGCATATTAATCAGACAAATAAAAAAACGGCAAACAATTACTGGAGTTTTTATTTTCCTGTTCAATACATTTAACACATATTTTTAATCTTGGACTAATATTTGTTGTTAAGTGATTAAAAATCACTTAAATGCGTACTTTTAGTTTATTTTATCTTCTTAATATATATATATATTTTATATACATTTCAGAGCGCGATGCATTAGGTATTAATAACAAAAGAAATTTTTTTCGACCAATAGATAAATCCAAAAGAAATCTTCATAATAATTTTAATTCATTTCTTGTACCTATATTTTTAGAAAAGTTGAATAAAATTATTTTATTTAACAACATGAATGTTATGACAAGTTACGAAAAAATACAAAATGGGTCAGTGACACGCAAGGACTTCTAATAAAGTTTTTTTTTTTTTTTTCTTTAATACTATTTGCATTTTAAAGCTCGACGCATTAGGTATTAATAACAAAAGAAATTTTTTTTTTTTTTTGACCAATAGATAAATCTAAAAGAAATCTTCATAATAATTTTAATTCATTTCTTGTACCTATATTTTTAGAAAAGTTGAATAAAATTATTTTATTTATCAACATGAATGTTATGACAAGTTACGAAAAAATACAAAATGGGTCAGTGACACGCAAGGACTTCAAATAAAGTTTTTTTTTTTTTTTTATACTATTTATATTTCAAAGCTCGATGCATTAGGTATTAATAACAAGAGAAATTTTTTTCGACCAATGGATATATCGAAAAGAAATCTTCATAATAATTTTAATTCTTTTCTTGTACCTATATTTTTAGAAAAGTTGAATAAAATTATTTTATTTATCAACATGAATGTTATGACAAGGTACGAAAAAATACAAAATGGGTCAGTGACACGCAAGGACTTCTAATAAAGTTTTTTTTTTTTTATTATTTATTTTTTTTTTGTACTATTTACATTTCAAAGCTCGATGCATTAGGTATTAATAACAAAAGAAATTTTTTTCGACCAATGGATATATCGAAAAGAAATCTTCATAATAATTTTAATTCATTTCTTGTACCTATATTTTTAGAAAAGTTGAATAAAATTATTTTATTTAACAACATGAATGTTATGACAAGGTACGAAAAAATACAAAATGGGTCAGTGACACGCATAGACTTCTAATAAAGTTTTTTTTTTTTTTTTTTTTTTTTTTTTTTTTTTACTATTTGCATTTTAAAGCTCGACGCATTAGGTATTAATAACAAAAGAAATTTTTTTTGACCAATAGATAAATCTAAAAGAAATCTTCATAATTATTTTAATTCATTTCTTGTACCTAGATTTTTAGAAAAGTTGAATAAAATTATTTTATTTATCAACATGAATGTTATGACAAGGTACGAAAAAATACAAAATGGGTCAGTGACACGCAAGGACTTCCAATAAAGTTTTTTTTTTTTTTTTTTAATACTATTTGCATTTTAAAGCTCGACGCATTAGGTATTAATAACAACAAAAAAAAATTTTCTGACCAATAGATAAATCTAAAAGAAATCTTCGTAATAATTTTAATTCATTTCTTGTACCTATATTTTTAGAAAAGTTGAATAAAATTATTTTATTTATCAACATGAATGTTATGACAAGTTACGAAAAAATACAAAATGGGTCAGTGACACGCAAGGACTTCAAATAAAGTTTTTTTTTTTTTTTTTTTTTTTTTTTATTTATTTTATACTATTTACATATCAAAGCTCGATGCATTAGGTATTAATAAAAAAAGAAATTTTTTTCGACCAATGGATATATCGAAAAGAAATCTTCATAATAATTTTAATTCATTTCTTGTACCTATATTTTTAGAAAAGTTGAATAAAATTATTTTATTTAACAACATGAATGTTATGACAAGTTACGAAAAAGTACAAAATGGGTCAGTGACACGCAAGGACTTCTAATAAAGTTTTTTTTTTTTTTTTTTTTTTTTTTTAAATACTATTTGCATTTTAAAGCTCGACGCATTAGGTATTAATAACAAAGGACATTTTTTTTTTTTTGACCAATAGATAAATCTAAAAGAAATCTTCATAATAGTTTTAATTCATTTCTTGTAGCTATATTTTTAGAAAAGTTGAATAAAATTATTTTATTTATCAACATGAATGTTATGACAAGGTACGAAAAAGTACAAAATGGGTCAGTGACACGCAAGGACTTCTAATAAAGTTTTTTTTTTTTTTTATTTATTTTATACTATTTACATTTCAAAGCTCGATACATTAGGTATTAATAACAAAAGAAATTTTTTACGACCAATAAATAAATCGAAAATAAATCTTCATAATAATTTTAATTCATTTCTTGTACCTAGATTTTTAGAAAAGTTGAGTAAAATTATTTTATTTATCAACATGATTGTTATGACAAGGTACGAAAGAATACAAAGGGCACGCAAGGGCTTCTAATAAAGTTGTTAAAATTAAATCTTTGACTAGCATGATCTAAATAATATTGAATTTCAAGGATATGAGCAGATTTTTCCTAAGAAGCGTGGGTAGTTTTACGTGAAAAATGTGACGCAGTATATAGGTTTCTCAGTTGATAATGAGAAATATTGTCTGAAATTTAAAAAAGGGAAAGCATCACATATAGGCAATTGAGTATTATCACAGGTGAATAGCTCTAAAAAATTAATACCTCCACAAGTTTTATTCACAAACCAGGTGAATCGCATTATATTTTTAACCCTCTTGACGTCTTTGTAAAACTAAAAATCTTTAATGTTGTTTTCATTGCACTGTTTTTGTAATGTACTAAAATAAGGTGTATTTCAACATGAGATTCAAAATGTGTTTGTGCACACGATAATATACTTTATAACTACAAATTAAGACCTTTAAACTCACAAAAAAAAGAATGAAAATCTAAAAGTTTACAATTATATAATTTAAGATTATAAGAGTATTGTGGAAAAGAGAACAGCTCAGTGACCATGTTTATACATTAACGGCGTTTAGATGGTTTTAAAGAAAAATGGAAAATTTTAGGTGAAGTATACTGGCAATGAGATCAGATCCTCTGCTGAAATTAATGTCTGAAAAGTTTAATAAAAGTAGAGTTAATAAAAAATCATTTAAGCGTTTTAACAAAACATTCGTTTGCTTCCCTCGAAAGCTGTAATAGCTTTTCGAAATTTAGCCCAGAGAGTCGAAATTGGATTTTAAATAAAAAGCAATAATTCATTTATGTATTTTCAATAGACTAATTCATTAATCTATTTATTATATATATATATATATATATTCAGGAATCATTACTTCCGTTATTCAGTCGATGCATCAATGCATGTACACACATACGTACAGGCATATTTAGAATATGCATAGTTACAGACATTTTTCTATGCCTGTGCATTTTCTATATACTTTTTTCACAATATGTTAAATTAAAAAACACACATAATTACATCCGCACCTAATAATATATATATACATAACCAGGTTGGTTGGTTGGGTGAGTTTCACGTCGCACTAGTGGTGCGCAATGGGCAATTGGCAACGGTCTGGGACTCGCCCTTAGATGTGGTTCGGAGACATTTTGATCCTACACAGAGAGGATAGCTCCCCCGCTTCGGTAACCCCCAGAGGTATAATTTTGATGGGAACATGGATGATACTGCAGCCTCGACAGATTTTATGTGCACCAGCCACCATTAGTGTACACGACAGTATTTGGCCGGCTCGAATACTGAACCCGCAATCTTCTAATTACGAGCCTGGCGTTCTACCGACTGGACTACCACGGCCCTATACATAACCAGGAAATACCTGCACTGTAAAACAATTTAACGTTTTTGCTGGTCAGTGACCAGTAATAGTGTTTCTTTTCTAGAAATGCCCGTAAATCTCTCATGACTTTTTCTCAAATAATTGCATTTACTTTAATAAACGATCAGCATTATGAGTTTTAAAGCACTTTGTTTAAAACACCTGTATACAGAAAAAAAATCATACTGCATTGCGGTCAGTGTCCGGAAAAATTTGTTCCACTCTTTAACTGAAAAAATAATGTCCTGTCCTTAAACTATAATGTTTTTTTTTTCTCAAATACGAGAAGTGGCTTTTTATAAATGGTCCACACTCTTTTTCTTTTTTGAAACCTAAACCTTGAATAATCTCTGATATAACTGTGTTATAAGTGTACTGTATTTTTTTCTCAAAGAAGAGAGCTGCAGGAGTATATTTTAACACTCAACTTTCGAAATTTCACTAAAATTCCTTTCAGCGTATAATGAAAGTGAATTAGAACTTTTCTCTATTATATTTTTGATCATTATTTAAAATTTATTACTTTTGAGACATTTAGAAAAAAAAAATTTGTATATATATATATATATATATATATATATATATTAAAATTCCATTTTTCAATTCATGAATACTCTTTTTTTCCCCTTTTATCGGATATCTTTGTTAATTTTATCCATTTCTCTTTTCTATAAAATATTGACTGTTTACCTTAATTTAATGGTTTTTGCAAGCTATTATCTCATCGTTAGGCTTATGTGTTGTGTTTGTGTCATTTCACTTCTGCGTAAGTACTTTAACAATACTTTTATTCGAAATAAATCTCATTTAAAATTTAATTATATGTTGGTATATTCATCTATCTTTTGTTTGCTGAGTGTTACAAAGGCATTAAATTATTTAAATTATATGTATATATATATATTAGTTTACATACGAGATGAAATTTAGTTCAACCCATCATTATTTCAATAACTAATATGACGTAAGGGAACTCAGCTCATTTATATGTCAAACCAATAATTTATTGAAAATCGAAATGAAATACTCACTGATACGCCTCTTTTCACTTACTACATTGATAATTAACACAACACAAAGGATAAAATTAATTTAAATTCTAGGAAGTATTTGTAAAAAATTCTAATTAATTAGTATCATATCTAAATTAATATATTTGCTTTGTATCTATTGTATTTAATTATAATTTTCAACTTTTGAGCACATACGTTAAAGGATATAAATTTCTATTGAAATTTGAAAACTTTTCAGATTTATGAGTAAATTTAACTAAGTATGTATATAATTAAATTATTTGCATTCATATATTAATGCATAATGTAACAATGGTTTTACAAGAATTATAATTTATATTTACGTATATATTTACTAAATTTTTCATTAAAAATATATTATTTAAGTAGTTGATCATTTTATATTCTTAACAAAATAATTCATTATGATGAGCATTAAAAATCATCATCCGTAAAAAAAAAAAAAAAAAAAAAAAAAAAACTAACAAAATTTTTGTGCATTATTTAATAATAAAGTTTTTCCTTTTAAGTACCTGTATTTTTAGTTCCCCTTCATAATATAGGTATGGGGAACTTAGCTAATCGTGAAAATTTTCGACCTCGTTTTTTTTTTTACTTTTATACGCGGTTTTCTGGTTTAACGAATCCAAAAATATCAAAATGAGTATAGTATCCGTCTGTAGGTTGTCTGTTAGTTTGTTAATTTGTTAGTGTGTTAGCGTGTTACTATGTTAGTTTGTAAGTCTGTGCAAACGATATCTCACGAACAAATGATCGCAGAGAGGTCGAATCAGTTTTAAAATATTATTTATGACACTGGCAAGAACTGTGTTTATTTGTAATATTCTAATTAAAAAACTTCAGAAGTTATTCGAAATTTACGTTTTTCTTACCATGGAAGAATAGGACAAAAATTCACTTAAACGTGCATAAAAAGAAGTATTTTTATCGTAAAGATGTATGAACAAGTTTTAAATATCAGTTTTAATGCTGGAATGAACATCATTAACTATAAACATGCTACCTTAAAAATTTTGTAAGTTATTGGAAATTTACGAATTTCTTAACATTGCAGAATAGTGCAAAATTTTATCTGTATCCAAGTCTAATAATAAAACTTCTATGATATTCTTTGTGAGATATAACTGTGAGTGAAAAAAGATATTACTACTTACAGAATTACAGGTACTCATGATGATGGATAGCTAATTTTAACAATTTGATTCAAACTGACGTACCACAGACACCGTACAGCAAGGTGCATTATCATCTTGAAATACTGTTTGAAGAAAAGTCAGAAATACTTCCAAAATAGTCGGTCAGGCGCCACTTTTATAATCACCGTGTTTTATTTTGAGTTAATTGATCTTTTGAGCATGAAAATTTGCCCGATTCCTTGAAAAACCGTGCACCGCCGTACCATAATGTACGAAGAAAATTACACTGTTTTAAGAGTGCGATTTTTATTAAGCCAGTCACATTTTCGTTCTCATTCTAGCTTTTTTCAACGGCTCGAAATAAAGTAAACTTGATTCATCAGAGAAAACCAGTTCAGCCTAATAATTAACTGGTAATGTTTTTAAATTTTTAGTCAACTAAAGTATTGTTTTTTCTAATTCTTTTCCTTAATACAGGCTTTTTTCGCAGATCTTCTGTTCTTTAACCTGCTTTGTTTAATTGTTCCCGCAATGTTTTTTAAGAAAGTAACTTACTATACTCTTTTTAAAAATCTTTTTTAAGTTCTGAACATGATACAAATCAATTTTTAAAACATTTGCTTTTTAATTTGCTGTGATCTTGTTTAGATGAGCAACGTGGCCGCCTATAGCCAAATTTCTAGTTTAAACGGCCAAAATATTTATATTTTGCTAAAAACCATTTTACCAGTATTTCGTTAACATTTAATTATTTTGTCATCTCACGTATGAAAATATTTTTTTTTTTCATTCAAAAATTAATACTTTTGTGATATCGTTAACTGCCTTATTCTTTCCATTTTTTAAATAATTTCTAAAATTAGTTTTTCTGACAATTGTATTTTGCTTTTTAAAGCTGGACTCAATACTAAAGTGTATGTGGAGGACAGCATAATAAAATCTATTCGAAAATTTGCTTTTTAAACGATAAAACTGGCGGTTGTAGAAAATAAAAATAAAAATATCCAAATGCAGCTTTTTTTTTTTTTTGTCGCTTAGTATATATGTATTAGATGAACTATAATAGGGTATATTCCCATCATCGTATTTGTTCCATATACCTACTGTTTCGAATAATCTCAATGATTAATGTGAGTATCCTATCGTGATTAATTTGCATGTTTGCTGATACAAATGTATAGAGGAAGTTCATTTATCAAGTTTATCTTCGCTGATAAATGCTTTAATAGATTATATCAACAAATAACAAATCGGGTTTCATTAATCATCCTTATTATTAAATTAGTTAATCTTTATATAATATATTTCTAACTTCATTTACTTGTAAATTGCTTGAACAATTTTATTAAAAGTTTATATTTAAGGGTTTTTTGATAAAACAATTTGATTCAAATAACACTCATTTTGATTACAATAAGAATTTTCTGGAATCCTGTGCTTCGCATGGTGCAAAAATAGGGGGGGGGGGGGGGAAACATGAGTTTTTCTTTAAAAAAAGTTCAAGCGATTTTTAAAAGAAATTTAGACTTAGGAATTTCCATATGATATTTCGACAATCTTTTTGAATATTAGCATTCACAATTATGGATTTACATGTAGCTGATGGCCTTAATGTTTTTTTTTTTTTTTTTTTTTTTTTGGGTTAATTATTATTTTCTGCTGGTTTCATTTATAAGTTTTCTGCCTGCATTCATTTTCAAAATTTTAATGCTGTAATCATGTTTGTGCATCTTTTAACTATGCTGCAATCTTCTGTGTATTGAGCATATGAATTTGTTGTCCTAGTCTTACTTATTTTACAAATTTTCGGTTTTTTAACTTTAAAGTTATTTTCCATTGTGATTGTACATATATATATATATATTGAAATACACATATTTAAAGAAACCTAAATTTATTAATTAACAACTTGCAAAGCAAACTTGTTATTATACACTGAACAAAAAAAAAAAAAAAAAAAAAAAGTAAAATCAAGGTATTTGACCGTATAATTTTAGGGGAAATGACCGTTTTGTTACCTAAACAGTCATAATCCGTAAATTAATGTTTTGAAAACATACTTTAGGAATTGACCGTTTAATTTTACGAGAAATGACCGTTTTGCTAACTAAACGGTCGTAAACCGTAAATTGATGTTTTGAAAGTATAATTTTTTGAATTTTTACGAAAAAAAGCCGTTAATCTAAGCAAATTGCTCTTATCTTCCACCAAACCATTTTCTTACGGGAAAATCCCTTCAAATGAAAACCTGTTTGTATGAGAAATAATTAGGCTCTAGTTGTTTGTGCTTTGCACCCACTACAGAAACCGTAAATGTCGAAAACCATTAAAAAATCGTATTAACTGGAGATACAAATTCTCTGTGTCCATGTAAAAGATTAATTATTATTATTCAAAGTTTATTTGGGGTCTCGATTAATTTTCAGAGATCTCACATAGTCTTCAAAAGTTTCTTTTTGTTTTTGAAGAAGGGTGAGAAATTCTCACCCATTATTTTTCTCTAATGAGAATATTGAAATAAGACTACTTTTAGTACTAGTGTTTACGAATAAAAATGATTTCGAAAAATATATTGAATTTTCTTTCTCAAAAATCAGTCTCGTAGTCTTTATAGAAAAAAAGAAGGCTTTTGATTTCCCAATATGAGAATTGACTGACTTCTTAATTTTGTCAAAAATAGAAAATTTAGATTTTAAAAAATATTTAGATTTTAAAAAATAGTCTTAAAGGAAAATAATTTTTATGCTTAATTTGAACGTTAACAATATTCAATCACTGTAAAACAATTCTGTAAAACTAAAGAACTTTTTTAACATAAACATAGGTTGCTGTATAATTTTACAACTAGTTCTGTAAAAATAATTGAAGATCGGTTACTTCACATTGTGCTGTAAATCGGTATCAAAATTTTCCAGAAGTCTTTTGGTGCATATGACATAATATATCAACCAATAAGTGCTTATGTTGACCTTATCTGTTACTAAAAAATAGTCATTGTGAGACCAATGGCGCGATTAGCAAAGTGCTGGCCTCTAGAACAGGAGATTGTGAGTTCGAATCCCGGGCTATCCAAGACGGCTTATGTCGCATAAAAAAATATAAAAAGTAAATCATATGTGTAAAAGACAAATAAGTTGTGAATTTCTCTCTGCATGCATGTGTAATAATTGCAGGAAATATTATTAAAGTATTCGAGAAACTCAAATTTTAACTTTTAATTTTACGGTCAATACTACTTTTTTTACAGTTTGGTTGTATGTTTCTTCACAAAGCAAAGTTACTGGCGATACATCATTCATCGTCTAAATGTTTTTTTTTTTTTTTTTTTTTTTTTTTTTTTACAGGCTTTGTTCCGTAATTTTACTGCAGCTTTTTGTACAGTGTATAAATCATGAAAGCATATATATGCTTTCATGATTTATATAATAACAAGTTATATATGGTTTTATCAACATTAATTCATGTCAGATTTATATAATACTTCTTTTCCAATATATTTCTCTGTAAAATTTCTATTTCTCTCATATCTGGTTCATTGGAAACTGCAGTAAAAATGGAAAACGACTGGAGAAAAGTTTCATTTAGTAGTCAATGTTTTTTTTTTTTTTTTTTTTTTTTTTTTTTTTATCACTAATATTATCATAGTAAAGATACACACACACACACACACACATATATATACATAATTGTAATTAAAAATTGAATTATTAATAGGAAAGCAAACAAAATCTCAAACCAGATGAAACAACAAGGCTTAAAAAATATTGAATACATCAATACTTCAAACATCATATTGCTTCTAACCTGCTTTGAGAAGCTCCACTACTGATTGCCTCTTTGTTTTTTACACCTTGCTTGTTTAATTTGCTTTAATATTTTTCTTGCTTTCCTCTTATTTATTTTATCGTTATTTTACTTTGCCAAACGTTTGAGGGCGCTGTATTTTATGAAAAGCTGAATGGAATTTTGATAACACTATATTTGTTTAGTCTTTGAAAGAAATCGATGTTTGTTAGAAATTTGAATGCACACTGTTAAAATTTTTGTATTAGTTTTAACCAAAACTTACTACTGAAGTAGCTGCAACCAACCGATGATTTAAACTTTTACCATGATTTGGTAATTTTCTATTAAACCAAATGCTGGTGAGTTGGATGTTTTAAGGTCACCTGTCGGATCCAGCATATGAGTGGTTTTCGGTGTCAATGTCGAGTTGAGCATAGAAGCGTTGCATTGGAAGTGTCAAAGTCAAAAGTTGATTTCAGTGTTAGGTGGCGATGGTTTCCGTGAAAGTGTCAGGTTGAACAAATATTAGTTTTTTGTTGTCTTCAATTCACTCTGTTACGCACTTCTTATTTAAGATGGGAGATAATTCACAATTAGGTTGTAAACCAGCCTCCACAAGTCATCTTGCGATTATAGGAGCTCTAAGCCGAAGACTCAGTTGGGAAATGTGACGTTATTAGTCTGGCTCTGGTAGGCACATCACAGATGTTTTTTTCTTTTCTTCTAGGGGCCGCGGTAGCCCAGTCGATAGAGCGCCGGCCTCGTAATTGGAAGATTGCGGGTTCGGTACTCGAGCCGGCCAAAGACCGTCGTGAATACTAATGGTGGCTGGTGCACGTAAAAACTGTCGTGGCCGCAATGTCCTCCATGTTACCATAAAAAATTATACCTCTGGGGGTCACCGAAGCGGGAGAGTCATCCCTTCCGTGTAGGATCAAAATTGTGATGGCATGTATCCGGACCACCTCTAGGGGTGTGTCCCAGACCTTCGCCAATTGCCCCTCTGCGCAGCACTAGTGCGACGTAAAACCCAACCATCCATCCTCTTTTCTTCTAGCGCAGGCAATTTTCGTGCTACAGGTACCGTTTCAACGTTATTTATGGTTTTTTGGTATGGAGATCCCATTTCTATAAAAAAATGTAGGTGTTGCCATTTGAAATTTTCGAATTTTTGTCACTGTAACCGTAACTGTTAGAGTTTAACTGTTATTTTTTATATGATACTTGAGCGCAAACCTCAAAATACCTTCCACCAAAATTTTATTCAGTTATTGTGAACGGTATGATAGCTATGGTCTCATTTATAGGGGCAGTTTTTTTATGATGACCCTGTATATATATAATGCCAATATATACTGCATTTTAGTTTTCATTTATTAAAATTTTTGGAAACAACTTTCTAAAAGAAAATAGCTTGTTACTTTATTAAAAAAAAAAAAAAAAAAAAAAAAAGTGCTTAAAATACATAATAAAAGTATCGTTAAGCTTTTGAAAAGGCAGTATAGTGCAAACGTTCTGTAAAAAAAAACATTTCTCTCTTATTCTTTTTTTTTTTTTTTTTTTTTCTTTTAACTTCTTGTACATTATAGAAAGTTTTTAAAAGGATAAAATGTTTTAAATGAAAATCTTCTAGAAATCTATTTCTTTTATTATATATATATATATATATATATATATATATATTGTGTATGCATAATTTTTATAACAATTTTTATAACTGTAAAGATCTAAATCTGGAAACACATAGCACTGCATTAAGAAAAAATATTTTTTCTTCCTAAATACAAAGATATTTAACTGTCTTGACATTTTACTAAAGAGCTCGCAAATACTTTTTTAAGTGCTTATAATGTTTAAATTATGAACAGAATGTGTTTTTAAGGAAATGATGTCAGAAATTTTTGTCATATATTTTTACAAAATTACAAAATAATACTTAAGATAAAATATTTAAAATACGCACACACACGCACATATATATATATAGTGGGTGACCAAATTGTTATTATTATTACTATAATTAATATTGATAATTTTTAGATTATCTAAAAAAAATATTAGATGAAATGGCCTGGAAATTCATACAAGCAAAAAACTTTTAAAAAATCATATTTTCCACTAACGATTTCGTCCATAGTGCTATTAGGGGATCAACCACAAATTGAAGAAGAGTGAAAATACTTTGGATCACTCTATATCATAAAAAAATGCAAATGACTTGTAAATTTTTACATTGTTGTACAATATTTGTATATTTTGATGCTTAAATGGCGCAATTATTTAGACAGATATATATACACTGATAGAAAAAAATCCCAACACCAGGAAGGAGCTGTTCTAGATAAACAAAATTTGGTAGGCGTGTTTATACATCTGAAAGATGACGTCGATTCAAATTTCGAGCTACGCGCATAAGTGTGGCGCTTGTAGCGACACTATGAACATGCAAATGAGGTTTGCTTTAAATAAGCGCTGTAAGGTTCGTGATCGTTATTTACAGTTGAGATTTGACGTAGTGGGTTAATGTTAGTCAAGGATGCCTCTAAGAAGACGAAGAAGTCATTATCAACAGCTCACTGAGTTTGAACGAGGTCGTGTAGTAGGGCTACGAGAAGGTGGGTTTTCTTTCCGCAATATTGCAGAAAGACTTGCCAGGAATGTATCCACTTTGCATGAGTGTTGGCAGCAGTGGTCAAGGGAAGGTACTGCCTCAAGAAGACCGGGTTCCGGGCGGCCACGAGGCACTACTGAGAGGGAAGACCGCCGTGTTCGGCGTATGGCTGTGGCTAATCGTACTGCGTCTGCTGCAGCTGAAATTCGAGCTGCAGTTGGCACCACAGTGACATAACGAACTGTTACAAATCGGTTACTTCAAAGACAGCTCCGAGCCAGATGCCCTGTAGCGTGCATTCCACTGACTCCAAACCACTGCCGTTTGCGACGTGAGTGGTGTCAAGCTAGAGATCATTGGAGGATGGAGTGCAGATCTGTTGTGTTTTCTGATGAAAGCCGGCTCTGCCTTGGTCGCAGTGATAGCCGTGTGTTGGTCAGAAGGAGGCCAGGTGAACGCCTGCTAGCGACCTGTCTGCGGCCTAGACACACAGGGCCTGTTCCTGGAGTTATGGTTTGGGGAGCAATTTCGTATGACAGCAGGAGCACTCTCGCGGTTATCCCACGCACCCTGACTGCAAATTTGTACGTCAGTCTAGTGATACAACCTGTTGTGCTGCCATTCATGAACAGCCTTCAAGGGGGTGTTTTCCAACAGGATAACGCTCGCCCTCATACCGCTGTTGTAACCCAACATGCTCTACAGAGTGTCGATATGTTGCCTTGGTCTGCTAGATCACCAGATCTTTCTCCAATCGAGCACGTATGGCACATCATTGGACGACAACTCCAGCGTCATCCACCAACCACCATTAACCGTCCCTGCATTGACCGCCCAAGTGCAACAGGCATGGAACGCCATCCCACAAACTGATATCCTACACCTGTACGACACAATGCATGCACGTTTGCATGCTTGCATTCAAAATTCTGGCGGTTACACCGGTTACTAATGTACCAACATTTCACATTTGATATGGCTCTTCTCGCCAATGGCTCTACCTGTGATCTTGAAACTTTAATCAATTAAATATATCACCTAGACAAATGTATTCCTGAAATTTCATTACTCTACAATAATTTTTTCTTCGTGTTGGGATTTTTTTTCCATCAGTGTATATTAAATTTTTAATTTTTTTGACAAGTTTTTTGTTTATAACTAGAACGAATTTCTATTGAATTCTACATAACTTAGTGAAAATTTGAAAAAAAATTAGAGAAACATTATTCTGAAACATATAATTACTACGTGTTATATTCGTTGAGATATCAGCAATTTTAGGAAATATTATTTTACTGCACATGTGTGAAAGATAGAAATAGTTTTATTGCATAGGTTGAAAAATGAGCATATTGACCAACCTTTGTCAAAAATTCATTTCAATAGAGTGAAAATTAAGCAAATAGTCGGTAAAAGAACGACCTTGATTTTAGGTAGTTTCCAGAGTTGAAATTTCGTAAGGGATTTTACACATGCCACGTGTTTAATTTGAAGAACCACTTGTTTCATTTACGTTGGAAGAGTTATTTTTTGTTAAAAACCCCTTATGAACTAGGAAAACTTAGTAAATAAAAAATCGCCAACTTTTGTAGATCAACTATTTACTTTTCTCTCTAATTTTTATTATTATTCACGTGAAATTAAAAATATTTCATTTTATTTCTGGAAAATAAAAAAATATAAAATATAATTGAAAAAGGGGACCCAAGTAACACAGACTGTTGGCCCAACTGCGATTTATTGTTAGTTCGTTGGGGAATTGTTATCGTTGGGGAAAGGGCTCAAAATAACAGTGGGCCAACAGTAAATAGTATTGTTGGCCCAACAGTCCTCAAATACTGTTTTCCCAACAGCAAAATATAACAGTTGGCCCTACAGTGTCATTCTGTTGTTGGGCCATCTGCAAAACAAGGTGGATGGGCCAACAGTATTCAACTGCAGTTGGGCGAACTGCAAAATATCATTGTTGGGCCTGCAGCATTCACCGACGGTTGGGCCAAACGCAAACCAGAGACCATAAGCCAACCGTGTTAAGCTGACCGTTGGGCCAAAAGCGAAAAACAAACATTCTGCCAACCAACCAGCTAAACCACAACAACAACAACACTTTCGTTTCGTTTCGTCTCCGCCATCTTTGATTATTAGCTGCAAGAGTTAACACGCCGTACATTAAGGTATGTTTATCATTTTAATAATGATATTTTTTGCAATTATCGAGTATATTTCACTAATAATTGGTTATTTAATGATAACAAAACCAAAATAATTTATTTATCTAATTTAGATCCTGCTATAAAGGGGAGGAAAGCTTTATTGTCAATGTATTTTTTTACATGTTCTTGAACAATTTATTTTCACATATTCTCCATATTTACTTATGGACAGTATAATTTCTTGTATAAATTTCTTCTTTTATTGCAAAAAATAAATTTTTATTTATTTTTTAGTATTATTACTGATTGTATAAATGATGGTGCCTGTTTACAGCTTGAACTATTAAATTTGAAAGGAAATTTTCACGAGTAAATATTAAATAATCTATACATGTCTAGAAAGGCAGAAAACATTTATATTTTCCTTGTCTCACGTTAATTATGAGAATTTAAGAAGCAATCTAGGGCTGTTTAACATTCAGAATTATTGCTTTTTTAAAAAAAAAAACTGCTCGCAATTGAACTTATTGAAATTACTTTCTTAATAATCAATAATGTAAAAATATCACTTTTTTTCTTTTTAAAGGCGTATGAAAATTAATGCTTCATACTGAAATTTTAAAAGCCTAAAGTTTTGTTTTCATATTAATCAAAGTGTTACAGGGTTCATACTCCTCAGGGAATTTAGAATTTGTTAAAAAAAGTCAGGGAAAATAAAAATTTTCATTAAAAATCAGGGAAAATCAATTATAAAACCTGGAAAAACAATTTTTTTTTCTTTCAAGTTATGTTTTTCCTGTTTAGCTTCGTATCAAAATTTAAATGATTAAGTATTGTGAAAATACACATGTAAATAATGATTTCTACCTGAATTGCTATCATGATCGGCAGTAATATGACATTATACAGTGAAAGTAGCTGTATTTTGTCTTGTCTAGAGGAGCTTTTCTTGTAATATGTCGCTGATATTTTCTTGAAAATTGTCTAGGAACTCGGGGAAAACTCAGGGAATTTTTTTCTCGTATTTGAGTATGAACCCTGTGTTATGATGATGTTTCTGCTAAACCTTTAAAACATATTTATAAGTAACTTATTAAAAACAACTAAATTTTTAAATTATCACATAAGTTTATCGTATACTTTAAGCATAATTATAAATTTCGTTGTAATATATAAAAGTATAACAGTGTATTTTGAATGAACATAACAATAATTCATAATGAAATTTTAAAAGTCTAAAGTTTTGATTCTTATGTTAATCAAAATGTTATAACAATGTGTTTTTCAAAGAACTTAATCTGTTTACTTTTCAGAATATCTTTATAAATCATATTTTGTTAAACTAAATATTTATATGACATGATGTCTCACCTCGTATAATATAAAGATGTATCAATAGATAGATTAAAAAAATACATACATGTTTATTCATCGTAGGCATCCTATGTTGGACCACAGGTGACCTCGGTTTTTTTCCTGCCCCTGCTGTTTACTTAAAGTAAGGCTGTTTTATAATTCTTTTAAAGTTTTCATTATTTTTAGTTTTTTACTTTCTGTGATTTTTTGCATTGTTATATCTCTGTTACTTTTGATTAAAATTACATCATCATCTTTATTGTGATATAGAGCTGTACCGAGTACTCGGTATATACTCGGTACTCGGCCAAATTTGGACTAAGTATTCGGCCAATACCGAGTAGTTGTAAGAATTTCATTATTTTTATGTATTATTAGAAGAAATGTATTCATAAGAGTTGTTTATTAATAACTAAACTAAAAAAATATGAAAATATAGAGTCATTAAACTTTTGCTGCAAAAGCTTTCTGCAGTTAAAACGGGCGAGTAGATTACCACCAAACTTGGTATAGAGACAATTCATGATATGAGCTTATCCCTTTTAGTTACAAGAATTTAAGTTTAACCATCTTGTATGTGTGTAATATGCGAATTTTTACTTTCTTCTATATTCAATAGAAAGAAGAATTGAATTCGTAAAAATTTTCAACCTTGGGTTTTTGATGGATTTACACGTTTTGAGAGTTGTAGAACACGATTTGACCATTTTTAGAAAATGTCTGTCTGTATGTCTCTCTCTCTCTGTGTGTGTGTGGGGGGGGGGGCAAAATTTTGTGGCAACTGTATCTCAGGAACTACTGCACAGAATGTAATACAAATTGGTATGTAGTTAAACCTTGATATTAATTAGTGCCTATCAACGTTTGGTAAAAAATTTCTTGCAGGTTTCGTTGCCATCCTGCTTTTCTTAAATTTTTAACATGGTGGTATAGAACAAAATTTTGTATAAATGTGCATAAAGAGAATTATTGTTTAATAATCATTATGAAATTTACAAGAATTATTTATAATAGAGATAGTCAACTATGAAAATTTTTTGTATATGTAGGGGGGGGGGGAGTCTTCCCTCGAGGGGAATAAATTTTCATAATGGGTGTCTTTCAAAACAGCTCGCTAATACCTTTAAAACGAATGGTTATCTGAGATAATTTAAAATAAAATTATCAATTTTTTTAAAAATGTAATATCGAGAATAAAATGAACTTTTTTTTTTTACATTTAGTGTTATATTACAGTCGGTAACAAAAGTGTCCGAACACTAGCAAAAATTCCTATGTAAAAAAAGTACAATTCATATGGTTTTGTTAAATAAATCCTTATCAAATTGTGTTCTTACACTGACTAAGAACAGGATTCAACAAGGATTTATTTAACAAAGCCGTATGAAGTGTACTTTTCTTACATAGGGATTTTTGCTAGTGTTCGGGCACTTTTGTTACCGACTGTACTTCTCTAATATGGAAATCGTACTGCATTATCATGGAAGATAATTTTATTAAATAATGATTGTAATAAATTATTTTTACTGAGTGAATTTGCAAAGGAAAAAAATAGAAGAAAGTCATTTGGTAGCCACAACATTCTAGTTTTATGACAACTTAGTACATAAAATTGTATCTATAAAAGATAAAACAGACAAAAATAAAATATTTTAGATATAAGAACCCTTATATAATGCTGATATAGTATAGATAAAACTTTAAAATCCTGTTTTTATATTTTTTAAATTTATTTCTTACCATTTTCTGCAAACTAATTTAAATATACATTCCAGGTAAATTTACCTTAATCAGGGGTCAATCCATATTTTAATTTTTGGGTTCCTTTTTTATGAAATTTTTGTTTAGAATAAAATATTTTTGTGAGAAAATAAAATAGTGTGTAAAATCTTTCATTTTTACAATCGTTGTATATAATGTTTAATATCAAGTTTAATAGAGTTTCTTTGAGCTAATTTAAGGCATTTATTTAAAAATAATACTGAAAACATGAAAATACTTTATAAAAGTATTTTTATAAAACAAAGTCTTGTGAAAAGCTCCTTTTATAAGTTTAAATTTTATGTGTTCCTTTTCACGGATTTGAATTTTGTGAAGGGTCCATTTTCACGGATTTGAATTTTGTGTAGGATCTCTTTTCACGGATTTGAATTTTGTAAAGGGGCCGCAAAAGGGATCCAAATTTTGTTTGGATCAACCCCTGCCTTACGTTAATGTAATACACAGTAAAATGTAAATCTGAAGGGCTGCGATGTGCATGCCGAAATATATTCGTTTTATCAAAAGGATGAAAATAAGTATTTGAATTTAAATTGAGGTAAATTTGAAGTTTAATTTGATTTTTTTTTCTTTTTTTTTTTTTTTTTAATCTATGCTATAAAATAAATGGAAATTTAAGTTGTAATGATTAAGACATGATATCACATTTTAATAATTAAAACTGATCGATGTGTTTAATTTTTTTGGTTTTAATGAATTTGAGTTAATATAATTTGATTACAACTTTTTCATATTTGAAACCCAAATAAACTACTACGTCAGAAATGCCAAAGAAAAATATTGGAAATGCATACAGCTGTTTCGGCAGCCTTAAGCGCAAAAGGCACTGAAGACGGCACGCTTAAGGCTGCCGAAACAGCTGTATGCATTCCCAATATTTTTCCTTGGCGTTTCTGACGTAGTAGTTTATTCGGGTTTTAATATTCCAACGCCAAGTCTCCTGTTATTATTTTTCACATTTGGTATAGAAAACATGAAGTTTAGCAATTTCTTATAGCTTTTGTGTTGCGATTCAGCGGCTAAAAATTTACCAGTGAATTAAGTAAATATAATGTAAACTGTACTTTTCCAAGCCAATTGGTTAAATTAATTCTGTTGATTTCAAATCATATCAATAAAACAAAATTAAGTGATTAAATCTATAAACTACTTAACACTTGTTGCTCTCAGAGAAGTTTTTATTAGAAGTATAATTTTTCAAGATGTATTTTCATGTGTTGCACTTAATTTTTTTATTATTATTATGTAAAATGGAATCAAAATAACTAAGTATTTTTATTTTAGGTTTGTATATTGCACTTTCTTGAAAGTCTTTCAGACTGTTGATGAAGAGGAAAGTCATATACTTGAAAATATTTTATCTGGACATACCAAAATAAATAAATAAAATAAATTGTATGATAATTAGTATACTCTAAACATTGTAATATGTAACATTTAATTAAGTTTTACTGTTTTCAATAAAAAGTATTTGCTATTTTTGAAATGTACCTTAATTTTTTGCATCTTTTTTTAGACTAATGCATTTTACCAGGGTTGCAGAATTTTTTTTTATTTCCAACATTTCCCCCAATCTATATAAAAGTTTCTCCAAAATGGGGAAACTATTTTAACTATGTTTTTTGTAATTCATTGTTGAAACTGATATCATTTGTATATTTTTCTGTAAATCTCTCCCCCCCCCCCCCGATCCTAGATCACTGGATTGGACATATTTTGCACCCCTGCATTTTACTTTTGTATCCAGATTTAGGTGTCTTCAAAAAATAAGGGAATCATTTTTTAATCGTATTCTGTAGGTAAGAATTATATTACTCCATTGGCAAATTAGCTGAAATTGTATAATTATGTCTATTGTCTTTACAAAATATAAAATTAATTTATTCACAATATAAGATTTAATAATAGTTTTCAATTTTACATTGATTAATGGAGAAAAGCTCCAAGACATTCTCGGAAAAGTATACATGTTTATTGAAATTTTTTATTTTTCCGACTGAGTGAAAATAATGCCTGGACCGGGAGTCGAACCCCGGACCTTTGACTTACAAGGTCAAGGCTCGACCAATTGAGCTATCCAGGCCGACAACCGGTCGGCATTACTCACTCAGACAACCTTTAGGCTTTTTTTCTGCCTAAAGGTTGTCTGAGTGAGTAATGCCGACCGGTTGTCGGCCTGGATAGCTCAATTGGTAGAGCCTTGACCTTGTAAGTCAAAGGTCTGGGGTTCGACTCCCGGTCCAGGCATTATTTTCACTCAGTCGGAAAAATAAAAAATTTCAATAAATATGATTTTCTTCCCAATCAGTTAATTGTGTGATTTTAATAATAATAAAAAAAAGTATACATGTATTTAAAAAAAAAAAAAAAAAACTTTTGTAAAAGAAAATCAGTTTGAAACTAAGAAGTTAGCATGATACAAATATATCCTTAAGGAGGTTTTTTTTTTTTTTTTTTTTTTTTTCTTTTAATCCATTTTATTTTTTATTTATTTATTTTTGAGAAATAAAATTTTTTATTATTAGTTTTAAATGGGATATTACCTCCCTATTTTTGAAAGGGGTTATTAGTACAATTAACTCTGATAAAATTCAAATTCTATTCATTTTTAGAATAGAGAGAGGAGTTCATGACTTGCTTATAAACAGGGTTTTTTTTTTTTTTTTTTAGGAACAGTGGTAACGATTTCAAAATATTTATCAGCCAAAGATTTCTTTTTTTTTTTTTTTTTTACAGTACTACAATATATGATACATAATCTGCAATAGCGTATCGTGAATGAACTTTGGGTATGCTCCATACAGGTGGCTAGAAACAGCACATTATGAAAAGCTCCTCTTCTGTTTGACTGTTAAAATGTCGCCATATCTGTGTTGCTTCTTGAAATAAGCAAGTTAACCAAAAAGATGATTAAATATCCATTTTAATGTATTATTTCTAATTACCCAAGTGGAACATACTGAAAGTGTCATTCATGAGGTGTCACCGATAGTCCGTATAGGATAATAACAGCTTAAAAAGATAATAAAATTTAAGTAGTTGCCTATCCAAATACTAATGAAGGTTTTTTTTGACAGTTTTACACTGTTCATAAAAAAAAAAATCACTCGTCATGTCTAAAGAATAACTTGCAACTGCGGAGTAAACAAACATTTCCCCAGCCCTTCATATAAACATTTTATCATTGCATATTACTTCATCATCTCATTTTTTCCCCTCTCTCTTTCATTGAAATAATGTGGTAAAAATTTACTCTCTATTTCTCGTGTGTATTTAACGAGGTTCAGCTGTATTTTTAAAAATCTAAAGATTGGGTAAACGGATCAGTGAAAATGTGTATATATCAGTAAAATCTTAAAATCTCTGGTCCTGCACTTAATTTTCTTAATTTTTACCTTTGTTAGGTCTATTTCATTATAAATCAATAGTTTGAATTACATTCTCACATAATTTTTAATTTGATTACATTATAATCCAGCAACAGTGATGTAGATATTTTTAGTTCTGAAATTTAACTTTCTTTAAATTTAAAGCATCAAAAATAAAAAACAATCTTATATGTTATCAGACTTGATATGAGAATTTGAATTTTCTATTCTATATAGTATAAAAATTTTGCTGATATATTTATTAAAGTGAGATAAAATAAAACAACAGATTGATTTATATTCCTTTCAATCTATTACTAGTAAAATAAGAATTTAAATGAACTCATTCGCTAAAAATAGTCAGTTTAAAAAAGGAGAGTTAAATAAATAAATAATTTTAATTTTCACTTTTAAGGTATATATTTAAAAACAAGATTTAAATATGAGACATGTGGTATAAATTACTAGTGCTCTACCACTGAATTATTTAGTCGATATCAGACAATCTAACCTGTAGTAATCACTTATGTTAGAGCTTACAGATCACATTAAAAATTTTTTCTGTTTCATATGAGTAATTCCTTCAAGTCAGATATTGGCTAGGTTTTTCAGTAAGTACAAAACTGACACAGTCAGAGGTTCTAAGTTTGAATCTTAGCCAAGTCACTTTTCCATTTTGCTAAAGATAATTCACTTTTAGAAATGTGTATACATCATGTTAAGAATTTGTAGTCAGATAATTTATCCGCAAACAATCAAATATTTATTACAATGTGCTATAAGGAGTAAGGGCATACCAACATCAACAAATAAAAATGCTGTTTTTATATATTACATTGATTTTCGCATATTTCTTTTATGTACATTGAGATTTATTTTTCAGACTTCATAATTTTTTTTATGTAATTACAATTTAGAGTAAATAAGATATTCTTTCTTCTTTTGGAAATTTATATAATATTATAACATTTAAAGAAAAAATTATCTTTAAGTTTGTTAATTTGTTTCAGAAATATATTTATTCATTTTGAAAGTAATAAGATATTGAGAATATAGCACTTTTAAACAAGTAATTTCATGATAATTTATAAATTCTTTTGATTAAAATTTAAACTTTTTAAAAAAAATATATATATATAATAAAGATGATCTATTAAGCATAGTAGAAGCCATGCAACAGATAGAAGATCACTGAAACACCAATGACCAAAAAGATAAAAAAAAAAAAAAATCATCAGTGGATGAAATATACTAATGTAAAGAAACCAGATCTATTAATTAACAGCCTGCAAAACAAACGAATCAATAAAGTAAAACAACAAATCTTAACTTAAAACCATAAACTTATCAAAATTAATGAAAAAACAACTTAAGAAACACAAGGTAGGAAGAAGGAGGCAGGCGGTAAGACTTGTGACTTGCTTATATATGGGTCATTTCTCAAGAATTCTCTGTCATTTAGGTTAAACTCAAGGAGTTAGGAACAAAGCACCAAATAAAAAAATTATATTTGTTAGGCTATTTGGTTTTATTTTTACTCAAATAAAATATATCTTTTAGGGTGAATAAACACATTCTAAATTGAAAAAAAATTAATTAATATGTTGCAATTATAATTAATTTATTAGGGAATAAACTAATTATAATTGCAATATATTATTTCTTTTTTCAATTTAGAATGTGTTTATTCCTCCTAAAAGATATATTTTATTTGAGTAAAAATAAAACCAAATAGCCTAAAAAATATAATTTTTTTATTTGGTGCTTTTATTCCTAACTCCTTTAGTTTAACCTAAATGACAGAGAATTCTTGAGAAATGGTACCCTATATACATTCTCACACTTCGTTGGCCAACGGTTGGTTTTGGCCGCTGGCCCTCGGTTGAGCCAACCGTTGGGTGACAGTTGGGCCAACAGTAACGGTTAGAAAAACTGGCCTAACCGTAGCCCAACAGTCTGCCAACCGTGGCCCAATGGTCTTCCAACCGTGGCCCAACGGTCATCCAACCGTGGGCCAACAGTTCACCAACCGTTTGTCAACCATGGCCCAACCGTTCGCCAACCATGGCCCAACCGTTTGCAAACCATGACCCAACCGTTTGCCAACCATGACCCAACTGTTTGCCAACCATGACCCAACTGCTCCATCGTTGGGCCAACCGTCACCCAACGGTTAGCTCAACCGAGGGCCAGCGGCCAAAACCAACGGTTGGCCAACGATTAGGGAAACTGTAGGGCCAACCGTTTCCCAACCATTCCGTGTTACTTGGGGACTAATGTGCAAGTTGTACCTGACGGGACTAAAGTGAAAGTTGTACCACAAGGGACTAATGTGAAAGTTGTACCTCACGGGACTAATGTGCAAGTTGCACCGAACGAATAAACTATTTTTTTCAACGAAAATGCCTACTAACCCTGGACGATAGGTCCAATATATCGTATCATATTATGTATCGTATTTATCCTAATATAACTCAATACTTATTTCGCTTCCTTCTTCGACTCGTTTTAATACGCATTTTTTATATGCATGAGCAGCCCCCGAAAAACAAAAACGTTAAATCATTAAATTAATTTTTTTACTTATTTTTATTTCATATTATTTCACGCACACTTTTTATTTCCTAATTCAAAATTATTAAAAAAAAAAAAAAAAACTTTTTCGATATCGCTTATAACGATACTGATTATTATTAATTTTCTTTTCTTTTTCTTTCAATAATAATAATAATAATAATAAAAGATTTTGATGAAATTCTGGCAAAAGCAGAATTTAGTTTAGGACGGCGGACTATTAGTTTTTTTTTTTTTTTTTTTTTTTTTCAAATTATAACATCGCTTTCAAATTTTTCAATTATATTTTCGATAAATTTTAGATTTCGACAAATGTCCAACTATCGAAAACGAAAACGCAAAAATTCCAGATTGAGACTAATAGGCCCTCAGTCCTAATAAAAAATACGTTAAAGTTACAAGACTATAAGGTGGATTTAAAAAAAAAAAAAAAAAAAAAAAAAAAACTTTTGCAATGTGGTTGAAATAATTGCATCTTCAAATTAAATACGCAGCCTGTGAAAAACACCCTATAAAGTTTCAACTCTGCAAAATACCTAAACTATAGCTCGTTCTTTTGCCGACAATTTGCTGAAACTCTATTCAAATGTGCTTTGGACAAAATTTGCTCAGTAAAAAATTGCGCAGTAAAATAATATTTACTAAAAATGCTCGTATCGCAACGAATATTACACGTGTGAATTTTATATTTGAGAATAATGTTTCTCTAATGTTTTTCCAATTTTTCGGTAAGTTTTGTAAAATTTTATGGAAATCCGTTATAGTTTTAAGCAAAAAAACTTAGCAAAAAACCTAATAATTTTTGAATATATATATATATATATATATATATATATATATATTCACCTATATAATTACGCAATACAGTCGGTAACAAAAGTGTCCGAGCACTAGCGAAAATTCCCATGTAAAAAAAAAGTACACTTCATACGGTTTTGTTAAATAAATACTTGTCGAATCCTGTTCTTTTTCAGTCTATGAACATGATTCGATAAGAATTTATTTAACAAAACTGTATGAAGTTTACTTTTTTTACAAAGGAATTTTTGCTAGTATTCGGACACTTTTGTTACCGACTGTACCCGCACCAAAACATACAAATATTGTATTAGGTCGTTGCAAAAGTTCGCGCGGAAGCGGATCAGTTTATTGCCTCCAAAGATGAGAGCCTCTATCGCCGTGGTATACATTTGTTACCCAAAAAATGGGCAAAGGTTGTAGAAAGTAATGGAGAGTATTTTGATTAAAAATTGTCATTTGATTTGATGTATTTTTAGGAAATAAAGCAATAAAAAACCGCACGAACTTTTGCAACGGCCTAATACATAGTATGTTCAATAATGTATTAAAGTTACAAATAATTTGTAGCTTTTTTATGATACAGAGTTATCCAAAGTATTTTCGCTATTTTCCAATTTGTGTTTGGTTCCCTAATTGCAATCTGGACCAAATCGATAGTGGAAACAATGAGTTTTTAAATGCTGTTTGCATATGTGAAGGTACAGGCCATTTCGTCCAGTATTTGTTTAGAAAATCGATAAAACATAATAATAATAATAATAATAAATCGAATAATTTGATGACCTACTGTATATATATTAAAATACCGAAAATCCTTTTAAGCTTTACATTAAAATTATATATTTAAGAATATCTTACCATACATTTTCTAAAAATCTAAAATAAAATATCAGCTGATTTCTTTTTTAAATCAACACTTTAATTCTTAATTACGAGTAATTAATCATAACTGTGGTTGAAAAACTAAGTTTGGCACATAGAATAATAATAAAGGAAGAAGGAGCACGCCATTACTCTAATTTTTACAAACCCCTTCTAGTGAAATGCCAGCGAAAGCTACTTTAGCTCCTCTCAACGTTGAAGTAGGGCACCCATCCTCAGCGCATTTATCGCTGTTTGTTGTGGGTGCTGCCTCGCAGACTGATTGACAGAGAGACAAGACGATTCAAAAATCTCGCCAACAAGTCGCCAACCAATCAGATGGAAACACTGTTACAACCCTATACCTGGCATTCCTGGATTTTACAAACCGAAACCAAAACACTTACGCTCCTTCTTCCTTTATTATTATTCTATGGTTTGGCACATCTATTCGTAAAACAACTCGATTTAAGTTAAAAGTTACATTAATAGAGAAATTTCCTCCCACAAATTTTTCACTCTGGCCTGAGTTTTAAATGTATAGTAATGAAATTTAAATAAGCGTTTATCTGGTATTTTTGAGCTATATAGTATGTTTAATAAGAATTATAATGTATTTTAAATTTTCTCACATAAAATAAATAAGTAAATGATCTTTTTTTTTTTATGTATTTATTAAAATCACATAATCTTTATATCACTGCATATTTAATTTAATTTGTTTAGTAATTCTTCCAGTTAAATTTATAAAATAAATAATACGATTTTCGTATAAAATGAGTAAGCGGGAAAGTAATTTTTGAAAATATTTTTTGAACGTAACAAAATAAAAATGAAAAGCTCCATATGTGATGTCGATTATCAATTATTCTGAAAAATATATTATCATTAAAAAAATAAATAAATAAACAAATAAAAATAAATAAATAAGTGAAACATTTTAAAGTAACGAACACATTTTTATGAACTCTAAATTGTAACTTAAATTCACATATAGTGTGTGCTTTAAATTTTTATATTCTCCCTCTTCCCACATATGTATTTTTTTGTTAATTGCAACGCTATTGAAACCTTTGAACCTGTATTATTCTTTCTTTAACGTAATGCAGATCTACAATACCATGTTATGACTTTTTCTAATTCTGTTTCTTTTCATCTTGCAAATAAATGCAGTTTGTTGCCATGTGTACATTCTTGTCTCACAATATGGTACATCAATTTTGCTTAAAAACTTCCGCCTTCCCATGGCGAGGGTTGGCTCTTATTGAGGACCGTTTGAATTATAATTATCTGGTGACCTTTTCAAGAAATTGTATGTGTTTATACGTAACACAATTAAAATTGTTAATTGGCTTACATTGGCACAATTAATTGGCTTCGATTAGATCTCTGTCGAAATTAATGAAGAAATCGGAACCTCACTTCATCATCAACAACTAAGCGCTGAACTGAACTTTTTGGACTCCCACTTCTATGTTATTAAATTCCTTTCAATTATAATTATCCAATAATGATATTTTTTTTAATGGTCGAGAGTAATATATCATTTAAAATGCTTAATAAAATTGTTCGTGTTTATCTACAAAAATGTCTGTCACTGTGTTACTGATGGCACATTTCGCAAGATTTCTGAAACTATATTATTTTTTTTTTCAAGTATACTCCAATAACGACCATCTACATTCTTCCTCACACGATGTTGTTTCAATATCAACTTATATAATTCATCTGCTTGCTTTTCATTATACAATACCAAGTTAAATTGATTAATGTAAGCATAAATATACTCTTTTGATTGTATTTTATTATATTCAAGTGTTAATATTATGTAAAATTTCAATTTAATAACTTCTAATTTGAATATTTTGAAGTGGATATCAAATTCCCTGCAACAAAATTTCTCTAAATATTTGACTTCTTCAAGTTATTTATCAGAGTTTATGTAACAAGGCACTCTTATTTTTTATTGATTGAAATGTTTCCAATATCGGTTTTCTGTAAATTTGCTTCAGACATTTCTACAAATAATTCATTTCACGAATATATTTAATTTCCCATCATACTGTGTACATGAAAACGTAGATAATCGTGAAAATTTTCGACTTTTTTTATTTTTTTATTTTTATTTTTATTTTATTATTTTACATGCTTTGAAATGTAAGAGATTTAAAAGTTACAAAATTAGTATAGTGTTCTTTTATACGAGAGTGAGATTTGTAGTGTGTTATTCAACCTATTATTTAATTCGTCAGTTAGTTTGTTAAACTTTGCAGATAATATCTAAATAGTGAATCATCGTAGATTTCTCGGAACGTTTTTAAAAATATTGCGCATGATAATTTTACGTACCTAAATCATTTGTAATATTTTTATTTCTAAACATCATACGTTATTCGGAATTTATAATTTTATTAACATGGGAGAATTAGCAATATTCCTTGTAAAAATATAATATGAGGATTGTTTTCATCGTAAAATTGTTCGAAATGTTTAAACATCATTTATGGTACTAGTAAGAACTTCATTAACAATGAACATTCTGCTTTAAATCTCGTAAGTCAGTTTAAATTGAATATTTTCTTAACTCGGAATATTAGACCAAACTTTTGCATAAACTTGCATTATGACTATTATGATTATTAGAACCATTAGGACTATTGCATTATAAATAATATCGAGCACTAAAATATGTAACTAACCCTAGTCGAATAAATAAGCAGATTAGAATAAGTTAAAAGGATCAACTCGGAGGTAGGGTAGAATAGTGTTTAGGGCATTTTATTTTGTTCCATGCGGTGTGATATGCCAAATTTATCTCTTTTAATATGATAATAGGTAATCTATACTAATGCTAAGAGGCTATAGCTAATTTCCGGAACGTCAGTGGAGACCTCCCTGTTCAGAATCAAAAAGGTTTTGAATTGTGGGCGTCTCTTTCTCTCGCTCTCTCTTTCTGTGTGTGTGTGTACCGCGATAGCTTTCACAAAATTCTTCCCACTTACAAATTGAGGCGCGTGTTTATTATAGCTAAAAATATATAGTTATATAACTGTTGGTGTGTATATTGTTCATGGTTAATGTACAGGAATACACCAAAGTATTTCTTATCTTTACGGTCCATGAACAGAATTTCATCTAAAAACATTTTTATGTAGTTATATTGTATTCTGTATAACTAAACCAACATACATTATTAATATGCTTTAAAGTGTCTTTTCTCTAGAAAAAGATACCTATAGTCTAAATAATTATCTACAGGACTACGCAAATCAATTCCGATAACGTTATACAATCATCAAAATGAAATTAAATTTGTATAGTTTTTATAAGTTACATGGAATTAATTGCATAGTTTTTATTTGTGTATCTAATATTTGTAGCGCGTGTAGGGACACACAGACAGTTTTACTACCATTACAGTCTACAGACGGATTTTCATTTAAATGCATTTTAGCATGTATACACTCTATTCTGAGCAATGAAATTAACATTTTTTATTAAAATGTTTAGCAGCATGTTTTCTGTTGAAACAGAAGTAATAATTATTTTGGAAAAAAACACACAAAAGCATTTTGATACATTATGTAATTATCTGGCATCAAATTTGTTATAAGTCAGAGTTACATGAAATTAACACAAGGAATGAATTAGGATTTAATAATTAGGATTTGAATGAAATTTTATGAATTAGGATTTAATACATACATATTTTAAAGAACAAAAAAAAAAAAAAGCCTCTCTTGGAAATTTTGCTTTTCTTTTTCTGACACCCCCAGTTTTATTATTAATAAAGCAAATTTTTGAACACCTGTTTATTACGTCGTTCTCCACGTAAGATTAAGGATTGATCCAAATGTTCAAAACAAAAGCTGTTGTTAAGAAAGTTGTAATTTTGAAACGTATTTCAAAAAGAGCAGATATATAAGACAATTAACGACAACACAAAAAGTGTTAATTTTAGAATAACTAGAAATAAAAGTTTTAATGCGTGAGGTGGCAAAATAATTGAATGGTAACGAATCATTGTCTGGTGGATTTTAGCAAGATATAAAGTTTTTTGGCTCCTTAAACTAGAAATTTGGCTAAAGGTGGCCACGTAACTCATCCAAGCGAGATGACTGCAACTTAAAAAGAGTATGATTAAAAATTCGATTTGCATTATCCTGTTCAATGGAATCTAGCTGGTTGAAATGGATAATTTTATTTAATGTGAGGTTTTTTCTTTTTTAGTACGACAGAACTTTCAGACAGTAATTTTGCTTTATCGCCATTTACTGTATTATACCTTGGATTTATGTGAAAAACATTTTTGTTTTCATTCAAAATATATAAAGCTGACAGTTTGCCATTGAATTTGTCCCGATTATCAGTTTTATAAAAATTAGTGCACGTATTATTCAGGAAAAAGTTTAGATAACGCTGTATCTTTTAGTTCAATCGGATATTTGATTCAAAAAATATTAAATAAAAGCCCCATTTTAATTTAAACTTATTTAGAAAGGGTGGAAAAAAAGATACCAAAAAAATGAATAAATAAGTGATTTTTTTTTATGCCAAAAAATAAATAAATAAATAAATAAAATAAAATAAAATAAAATAAAGCTTTTTTTTTTTTTAGATAATTGACTTAAAATTGAGGAAACTCGTGCCAAATAAACAGAAAAGTTTCAGTATAGAACCTCTTTTAGAATTCTGAAATTTGGCACCAAATTAGCTCGGATGTTTTTCGCCAAGTTCTTTAATTACGCGATTGCGATATCCGATTTAATTCATCGCCGAAATGACAATAAAAATTAAAAACCGCCAATGGGTTCATAAGCTGTGAGGAATATGTGGTTTCCATTCCTCAATCTTAAATTAACTAGCTTAAGTAGTAAATGAAAAATGCACAAGACTCAAAGTTAAATACAAATACAGTTTATAAGAGATCAACTTCAAGGCGAGTGTTGGGCTAACTCAGAAATAACTCTTAAATAACTTTAGGGGATAACTTCAGTAAATCATTAAATAAACGTAACTTATTCTCACCAATACGGATAATCTCGACGATTGCTCTCTGCCGATCCACAATGCTCCGCCGGCGACAGGATTCCCTCAATTAGCCTAACTTTACACTATCGATTAGCACCTTCCAAAACGACTATGACATCCACCAAACTAAGAACTTAATTACAAAAGATCACTTAAGCAAACTCTTTCTTCATCGACTCTGCAACACTCTCCTACTCCCTTTCACACACTACTTTCCAACACACATCCATATTTATATCTAAGCTTCATCCATTCCTCTCACTTCATTTAATTTTAAGACTTCTCCTTATTCACTCGCGCTTCGCAACTTGTGAACTTAGCTGCAGCGCCATGCTGACATGAACTCTACTACACACCGACCTTACAAAGCTAAAACTATGTCAACATAATTTTAAGAAATGAATAAAGTAACCAATACTAGGGAATGAAATACAGCTGCATGCCTTTATATGGAAGACTGCATGCCTTTACTGCATGCCTTTATATGGAAGAATAGATTAAAATAAATTCTTTTGTACTAAATTAAATTATGTTTACAAGTAATGTAAACAAAATTTATTTATTATTATTATTATTTATTTATTTTTTACAATGTACTCTAGGAAATAATCTGTTGTGTACACATGTTTTCTGTATTGTTCAATTATGGTATTTTTTTATCAACGTATATTTTCCAGAGTTTTCGAATACTTTTTGGCAACTTTAACAATAATAATAAAGGCACATTCCATTACAGTGGACTAGAATAACTTGTAATGTATGTATTCTAAAATACCAACAATGCTTTTTATTAGAATAAAAATAAAAGTTTATTATATTTTACATTAAAATGTTGTACTAAGCTTAAGAAACACATCTTATATATTTCTTTGCTAAATTCTGAAGACCGTTTTGTTTAATGATTAAATATACCAATAGTAATTTTCTACTTTATACATTGATTTTAAGTTTATATATTTTTATTTATTTAATAGTAAATTGTAACAAAACATATTAAACATAATAAAGATTCATGAATAACGATTATTTTTTTATAAATTTTTAAAAGAAAACAAGATATAAATGTTAAGATGTCCAAATGTCCTTTTAAATACTAAATAAGTCTTTTTTTTTTTTTTTTTTTTTTTTTTTTTGATCAATAAATAAATAAATAAAACAATATTTCGTTTTTTTTCCTTTAAAAATCAAAGGAAATAAAAACATTCTTTCATGTTATGCAGAAGCACGAAAGAATTCTTTAAAAGTCATTATAAATATTTCTAACACTTTAAATTCTATTTCTGTAAAATGCAGTGAAAATATATAGTATGCAAAATTTAGAACTTCTTCGATATTTTACCTAACAATTTTTTAAAACTTACACTTTTCAAAGTTTTTCACGGTGTTTCGCTTTTACACAAAATTTTAAATTTGTTTCATAAATTTTAATCATTTTATCTATATTCTAAGAAAGTGAAAATGAAGTTATCAAAATTGTAAAATTACAAAATATGTACCTCTTACTTAGCATATATTTATTCTGCGCTTGTACTTCATATTTAATTTAATTTTTTATACATTTTTTTTTTATATTCTTTAATTTTTCTTCCTGTAAAAAAAAAAAAAAAAAAAAAAAAGATATATGTATTAAATAAAAATTACAGCAGTAAAAACAATCCACTTACCTAATAAGAATTTTTTTTTTCTTTTTTTACCTTTAAAAAATATACTTTATTATAATCCAATGTTATTTTTAATTACTTACAATACCTCTAGGAGAAGTAATTGAATATTACAATTCTAGCATTAAGGAAAAAATGATGGGTTTTTTCATTGTCTTATAATTTAGACAACGAATATTTATTTAATGAATGATAATTTAAAATCCATAAAAGAAAAAAAATAATTTTTTAATAGAATTTTTTGCACTGTCTTTAAAATGAATTTTTTCATATATCTTGGTTCATTTTTCAAATAATTGTAGCAAATTGAAGAAACAAGCAATTTAATTTACTATAGATTGGAAAACAATCTGTCACGAAATGGTTTATTTTTTAGGGCCTTCAATTAAAATTTGTAATATGAAGGCGAACTTTAATAAAAATATTTTTCATTTTTTATATTACAAATCGTAGGCTTAAATAATTTATCAATAAAGGGTATTATTTTTTATGTGTCTTTTAAATTTGAATAATACTAGCACATTAATTAATGATAAAACTAAAGAAACTAAGCACATAAAAAAAAAAAAAAAAAAATCTTATCAAGATTATCTTAACATCTTTATCGATTACTAGATGGTGTAGAAGCATACGATTTTATAGGTGTAACGTTTCCTGGTACATATGGTCAATTTTGGCTTTCCACCTTGCCCGATCGGTCACAATTTGTTTGAGGATTTGTCTGTCAGTTTGTTAACCTTCTGCCACGCCCAGCTCAGTTATCTGAACTCGTTCCTATTTAGCATTTATTAGACAAATCCGAGAGGTTACGTTAAAGCATGGAAACACATCCTTCCAATCTGACCCAGTTTACAGCTGAAATTATGCCAGCATGGGCTAACAAACTTTAGCAATAATATATAAAATTTGTTGAATCCATTCCAAGAAGAATATGGACTGTGATCAGAGTTAAATGTAGACCAACTCGTTATTAGAATACATCTCTAACTTTTTGGCTATTCAGTGTATGTAATGCATACATATTTGGCATAGTGTCTTATACATCATCATCTTTTATTTATTATTATTATTATTACTAGCAGGCTTTGCCCGCTTCGCTGAGCACTACACTTAAATGAGTTGTCAAAATTCCATTACATTATTAATAATCTAAGTTAAAGTTACCTCTGTATTCCGCAGAGGTTTTTCCCGCTAGCAACGTGAGGATTCCGGGTCCACACTGTCTTCTGCAGCAAATTACACGCTTCTTACTTCCCCTTCCCCAGAGGCTAAGTTAGAAGTTTTGCGAAATCTCACGAAAGTACATAATGCGTACACATAATCAACATCCACACACCAAAACGCATCATTCTTAGATAATGTAAAGCGAATTCAAACAGAATAACGTGTTTTTACGCCTGTTTATTGCCCCCCCCCCCCCCGACAACAAGAGGTAAGTGGGTGAATTTCATAAAATCTCGTTCGTTACAATAGGTGTCCGATACATATAAGCAATTTGCGCACCAAATTTCGTGACCGCAGATCTCATAGCTTTCCCAAGACAAATTTAGCGCTAAAGGGTGGATGGGGGGTTTTGAATTTGCAACCCCCACTCAAAAAAAAAAAAAAAAAAAAAAAATCGAAAGTCACAAAAAACAATAATGTGTTTTTGAAAATATTCTAAAGAAGACACGTGGCTATTTTCAATACCTTTGTAATATCTTTAGTAGCGCTCTACTAAAAAATCCGGAATTTATTAAATTTCCCCCTCGAAAAACGATTTCCCCCCCTACTTTATATGAAGAATCAAAAATTCTAAAATCGTACATAACGTTTTAATTAAACTCAAGTCTAGTCTCATCATGTGAAATTCCTTCACCTTGATGTAATTTGGGGCCGAGTTATGCTTACAAAAGTTTTTTGCTTCCTATCCCGCTGGGGGGAAGGGGGTATTTCGATAAATCCCGTTTCTTTAGGTGCCGGTTGCATATAAAAAATTCAAGCACCAAACTTCGTGACCGCAGCTCTCATAAATTTTCCCGGACAAATTTAGCTCTAAAAAGGGTGCCTCGAATTTGCCCTTTGTAACACAACCCCCCCACCAAAGAAAAAAAAATGACAGATCACAAAAAATCAAAAATGAGTTTTAGGAAATATACCAAGAAAGTCGCATAGCCTGTTTTCAACATTTTTATTCCATTTTTGGTAGAGATCGACTCAAATCAGGAATTTTCAAAATTTCCCGCCAAAAATCGATTTTCTCCCTTCCTTCCTTTAAAAATCGAAAATTTCTAAATCGCAAATATTGTTTTATTTGTACTCATGTCTAGTCTCCCCATGTGGAATTTCTTTATTGTGAAGTCATTAGGAGCTGAGTTGTGCTTACAAACGTGTTTTTGTCTTTTTCTCTTGCAGGGGAGAACGGGAGGGGAAGGATTTCGGAAAAGTTGATAGATATAATTTTAAGTTGAGTAAAGACCTAAATTCTTTTCAAGCGCCGTTGAATTCCGTCCAGCCGTTCTCAAGTGATACCCGCACAAACGTGTTTTTGTGTTTTGCCTCCCAGGGGTGAACGGGGGTGAATTTCTGAAAAGTTGATAGATATAATTTTAAGTTGGATTAATGTCTAAGTTTCTGCCAAGCGCTGTTGGATTCAGTCCAGCCGTTTTCAAGTGATGCCCGGACAAACGTGTTTTTGTCTTTTGCCCCCCAGGGGGGAACGGGGGGGGAATTTCTGAAAAGTTGATAGATATAATTTTAAGTTGGATAGAGATCTAAGTTTCTGCCAAGCGCTGTTGAATTCAGTCCAGCCATTCTCAAGTGATGTCCAGACAAACGTGTTTTTGTCTTTTGCCCCCCAGGGAGAAACGGGGGGTAATTTCTGAAACATTGATAGATATAATTTTAAGTTGGGTAAAGTTCTAAGTTTCTGCCAAGCGCCGTTGAATTCCGTCCAGCCGTTCTCAAGTGACGCCCGGACAAAAAAAGCGACATACAGACACGATGACACACACACACACGCACACACAGGCAAAATTTTCTGAACTCATTTTTGGCTTTCATGGAGTGTGAAACGTGAAGATATCGCAAAATTTTTTGATTCCGACAAATTTACAGACAAAACTCTGATTTTATTAATATAGATTATTATTGTGTTTACAATTTGCGTAAGATTGCAAATTGTGTTAAGAATATGTGTTACATTGCAAATTGTGTTGACAATTTGTGTTGTGTCGTTATTTCAACGCTTAAAGTTTTATTAAAAATATTTTAAAAACACGTAAAATTAATTTTTATTTAAAAAAAAAAAAAAAAAATATTATCCTAAGCATTTCGCTTTGAATTTCCAAAGTATCATCAGGGATTTTTATTACTGAACTAATTTTACGTGTTTTTAAAATGTTAAAAAAAAAAAAAAAAAAAGATACGTGTTTGATTAACTCTTTTTTAGAATGCAACATTTATACTTTTAAATTTTCACAACAATGTTAAACAAGCATTTTTTTTTTTTTTTTTTTTTTTTTTTTTTTTTTTTTTACTATTTTAACATTAAAATCAAATACTATATATATATATATATATATATATATATATATATATATATATATATATATATTGTGCGTGTTTAGACAAACACACACGATGTCTATTTTAATGTATTACTAGCATGGCCTCGACTATCTTGTCAGGCGGTCTCTTTTAAGAACTTCACCAGTGGTTGATAGATTTATTTCTGGAAACTGGAATACGAGAAGTGTCGGGTTCGATGCTAGGTCGGGTCCGTCGGCCTAGACATTCGAAGTGTTTCCTAGCTTTCCCCGAATCTCACGTAAATTCGGCCTAGAACCCCTTAGAAAGTCCTCCATCCATTCCAAGCATTCATGTGCAGCCAGATGGCCGTAACTTTAAAGCCTACACCAATATATATATATATATATATATATATATATATATATATTAAGGAAAAAATGAAAAAGAATCATAAAGTATGGAAAAATATTTATTTTTTGTTAGACCCGTCCATCTTAATTGTAAACTGGTTTTACTTGCTTATTTTTTTTATTTTTAACTGCACCTTTACCGAATGGGCAGCAATAGCTCATTTGATAGAGCGTAACTCATAATCGGAGAGTTGCGAGTTCCACGCTGGAACCGGCAAAATACTTTGAGTACATTAAAAGTAGTCTATGCTCATAAAATCTATTGTAGCTGCAATGTCCGTCATCTTCCGTAAAATATACCTTTGGGTGTAATCGGAACGCTGGAATAACCGCATTCTCTGATGATAAAATCCGTATCCGGAATCAAGCATATCTCCTGCCTACCATAATGAACAGAGTTATAAGTCTAACAAAATTTTATGTGTTAAATTTGCAAAAAATGACTCATTTTGAACCAATGCGTAATTTCAAAGCGAATAGATAATTTTATTACACGCATTAAAATATCGTCGAGAATGTAGACGATTAGCAAGAAAGTATAAAAATAGCAAATAATAAATACCAAAATGTTTTGCCAGATTAAAGTACTGAATATGTGCCAACAGTTTACCAACGACTGGGACATAAATCTCGACAACAGACATTTATAACCGTTGGCCAACAAAAACTCATCTTTGTTTAATTGTTGGTCTATGTAAATTTTGATTGTGTGTTTGCTATTTAGATAGAACAAATATCATCATGATAGGGAACAAATATTAATCATTGAGGACCGAACGTTTCCTTGATAATAATCAATTCAGACAAATAAATGTATTAAACAAAAATTTGAGATTTAAATTTAAAACTTCTCTTTAATAAATGTAACACGACTCTGAACATTAAGTATAAGATAACTCTTCATTTATTTCGATAAAATCGTCTGATAAATATTTCAAACGATTTGAAGCAAAAAAGATTGAAGAAACGTTATACAATTTTTTAGGCAATGCTTTTAACTAAAGTTCTGTTTTCTTTTTACGAATATTTAATGAAAGTTTTATTTATTTATTTATTTTATTTTCATTTTTTGCACTCTAAGATATCCCCCATGAATAAAAATCCAATGTGTTGTAATCGAAACTATCTAAAATAAAATAAAAATGAATTTATGTTTTACTAAAGAAATTTTTTTTCCCTACATTAAAAATGTTTGTATTTTTGATTAAGTTTATTAATTTAACATTTTGTTTTTGTATTTTTACTTTTTTTTTAGCTGAACTGAAAATAAAATTTTGCTTTCTTCTCCATGTAAAAATAAGATGTGCTGGATTTGTAAAAAAAAAAAAAAAAAAAAAAAAAAAAAAATCATTTTTTAAATTTTAGTAAAACGGAATTTTTTGATATGTGCTGATTACGATTTAACCAATTTTTGAAAAGGTTTCGATGTTCCGTTTGATAAAATTTTAGATATCTGTCCTGAACACTATTTGACTATTTTTTGGAAAATGTCTGCCGGCTAATGTTTGTATGGCATGTATTCTGTGACTGCTATAGATGGGAAATTATTGCATGAGAATTTATAAACATTTATGTTTATTTGAAGCTTTAAATAAATGAGTGTCTGTCAACATTTGGTGCATATAGTCCAATAAGTTCGCTATTAGTTTTCGATTACTCCATTTATGGGAAGGCTATATCTGATTCTATGGCACATAATTTCAAAAACTTTATAAAGGGCATCGATAGCCGAAAATTTTTCCCTGATTCTTCCACCAGTATATTTATATATTAATATTTTACTTCCTTAACCCGTTAGTAGTCGCTAGTTGGTCGATTTTGCGCCCATCTTTTAGTGTTCAAAGATTTTTTTATTCAATAGCCACCAAAAATTTTTAGAAGTGACATTTGATATACATAAAACGCGAATAAAATCAAAGAAACGACAGTCACATCACTTCTTAAAATTATTGGTGACAGTTAAATAAAAAGTGCGCAATTTTTAGTAGGTGGCGCTGCCTATAGCGACTACTAACGGGTTAATAGTGCAAACTTGTGAGGTTTGCGTTGATGCAAACTCCATTTTAATTAATTACTTAGATTCTTAAATGGATAAGTAAAGAGAGCACGAGACTTGAATATTCTATAAATAAGATTTTTATTTGAACAGATTAATGGGAGGGCGGTCTGGCAATCAAGATAGCTCAGTCAGCGTATTTAATTACTTTATCGAAATATATGTATCATGAATTAAATTAGATAATTTTAAATATCTCACCCCATCAAACAGTTGAAGGTGTAGAGACGGATGCACTCTTTAACTCCGCTACTGTGACTTCACTGTGGATCAGAGGATTCCCGTCTGATCCAACTTTACCTTTACGAATGCTAGTAGATACGCGCACCAACACTCATCACTACTTAATCTTCACACAACTAAATCTACACTACTCCACACCTCAATACTCGCCAAAATAAGAATCTTCACAATCTACACCATAATCTCCTATAATATACACCACAATCTCCTCCTTATACTACTTTCTAAAAACTTCCTTTCTCTTCATTTCAATCAAACTTAAAATCGCTTCCCATTCATCCAACTCTCAGAACCTAATTCTTTCATTGAAGCACCATGCCGACCCAAAACTAATCCGACCAAGACTTTCGCCGAGTCACTGGCTTCGAAGCGATTCAACCATCCCAACTTTATACTTTGCTGGAATTGGCTTAATTTCAAACATACTGTGGCGACGTTCTATAGTCTCGACCTCACAAACTTACTAAAAGTTTCTAAAGAAAAATACTGGTGGAAGACACAGAAAAAAGAAATTTCGACCGTCGACATATGTGAAATGGTCAGTACTAAATGTATGTTGGTTTAATTTGGTTGCAAATCGTCTAACGTTTTAGAAGTAAAATGTAATCAGTCATTGAATGGATTCTTATTGAAATCCGATGAGCTGATGAACGGTCGATAATCGGAATCTGATTGAGAAGTAAGAACCCCATCGCGAATACATCCGAAATGTTTTATTGGTGATAGTTGAATTCGATGACCAAAATCAAAGGAATTTTAAAAACTGTTCTAATGATAAAACTTGATTTTCACCGAGTTTTAAAGGGATTCGTTATAGGTTCGATACATATTTTCGGTGAAAATGTTTCATTCAAAATCGGTCTTAGATACTGCTGAAAATAATATTTCCATCTTGATACTCGAACAAATTTCAAAAAGATGATAAAAGACGGAGGAAAATACAATCAATGAATGCTACTATGGCAGCCAGTACTGTTAGGCTGCAAATTTTCTTGTAAATGAGAAGGCTATATATCAGCTTGTGTAATGTATAAATATACCAAACTTGATTTATAATATAGCAATGATAAAAAATATAAGTAAATGAAGCAAATGCTGACTTAAATTAAGTGTATGTCAGCTAATAATGATATTCCGTTGGACTATATCTCAGCTTTCAGTGGCTGAAATTGATTCAAAATGCATATGTAAATTCTTTAGCATTAGAAACAAAATGAAATTTCTGTGCGTGTTAATTGGTGGTGGTGTTATATGTTAAGATATAGTAAAAAAGTTTTTGTGATGACCATAACATAATATTCAAGTTTAAAAATTTCTTCACAAACCATAAAAATAATGAAAACACCACTAGTTTCGAAAGGACGTGGCCTTTCTTCTTTAGGTGCAACCAGGTGCTGTTGGTTTGGAGACAAAATCAAGTGTTTTCATTAGTTTTATGGCGTGTAAAGAAGTTTTTTAGCTTGAATATTGATTGTACACCAGTTCTTTTATTTAGTATCATACCCATACCATAATAGTTTTAGATTTGCCGTTTTATGAGTAAATGGAGTATAACTCATTTAATAACAAGCTGTTAAACAAACATGTATACATGTTATATAAAACAGAATCTCTAAAAGCTTTCTAACGTAAGTTAAAATTTCAACATTATTAAATTTCGAAACTATAAGGATGCGTAGTAATTTTTAAATGTAAATAGATATATATTTTTAATTTCTACTTATAATTATTACCAGTTAAAAAGTTAAAAAAAGAAAACGTCTTACAAGCTCCATTAAAAAACTGTTTTTAGATAAATTAATATATAGCAAAATTATCTAAAAGAATATATAAAAAAAGAACACAGTATTTTTGTTTGAAACAAGTTCCTTGGAAAGAAATATTCTTTAAGATCTGCACATCCGTTGAGATTGGATTCAGTCAAAATAATCCCTACGACAGAAAATAAATATTAATCATTCATGATTGTACTATTCTTTTTATACATATATACTTATTCTCTGTTTATTCTCACTTTAGACACAGTCATTTATATTTATTTAAAAGGAATTAAAGAGTGAATTACGAAATTTTAGATTGATTGATTAAGTTATAACTACTCTGAAAATCAAAGATAACATACATTTTTTTTTTTTTTTTTTTTTTTTTTTTTTTTTAATCTCTATAAAATCACGTAATAAATATTTTCTAATTATGTGAAACATTTCATATTGAGCAAAGCTTATTTCTTCTTATAACATGCAGAGCTTTTAAATAATTACTAATTAAAAACAAAAACATTTATATTACGAGACAATACAATTTCAATTAAAACATACATTTAAAAACAATTAAAAACAATTAAAATATAGACGTCTCGAAACTCGTCCGAATTTCTCCATCAGTATTAAAAACAATTGCAACAATTACATACATATTCAAAGAATTTATAGCAGTATAGAATATTAAGGTGCCAGTGCGCATGCTATATCCATTCCATAGAAACTGATTATAATCCTGATTTTGATAATATAAAAGTTTTAAACTCTGGATATAATAATTACAAGTCTTGTATTTTAGTTGAAGGTTTATATAACGCCATCCATCTCCACACCATGAATGGGGCATGTGCACTGGCATATCTCAATATTCTATACTACTATAAATTATTTGAGTAGGTATGTAATGTTGGAAAAATATGTTGTTTTTAATACTGATAAAAAAAACTAGGACGTGTTTTGAAACGTCTATATTTAAATTGAATTTCTTTGTATATTTTAGTTGAAATTTTATTGTTTGGTAATAAAGATGTTTTTGTTTTTCATGTATATAATTGAGACGGTATGATGTTTGTGTAAATTACTAATTAGCTGTTATCATATTTCGACGTATTTTTGAAATTTTTAATCTAGTCATCCAGAAGAATTTTAACTGAGAAACAGTTTACAATTATCCTTCAACTATAAGCATTGAAAAAATTTATAATGTTTTAAAACTACATTAAGCTTTCTAATTTTTATTTATTTATTTATTTATATTTATTTTTCCTTTCTTGGAGATATTTGGCAAATTTTTCTTTGGCAAGAGTTTTAAGCGACAAAATTCCAACAATACCTGAATGAATGAGGTTATTTCTTATAGTTTTAATAATTTAGAAAATTCATTATTCTTGACATGCAATTTAAAGTTTAATAGAATGTAATAATAATAAAATTAATGTCTACAATCCATAACAAAGTACAGCTTTTTATACACATATGGGGATCTGAGCACATATAGATTTCTCATCCGGAATTCCAAGTCTTAATCTTCGATTCTAGCTAAGAATTCCAGCGAGCTTGTAAAGCTCATATCTCCTTTGTGTTAAAAACACAGGTAAGTTTAAGAGCAATATTGATTGATTAATAAATCATTTGATAAACTACAAAAGTCCTCTGGGAAATTTTTGCTGCTTATTTAAAGCATAATATCACTAAACCAGTTTTGAACTCTTTATGCAAAACTAGATGTAAAAATTTACAATAACCGATGCTACATCTATGTTAAGTACATGCAAGAAATTTACAGATTTATCTTACAGTGCAACTTTAAATCTACGAGATAAATATAAGAAAAAACTATGCCAATTTAATTTGGGTTTATATCGGATGACAGATTGTGATGCTATGATTAAATATTTTTCGATTATTGGAGTAAGTGAGTGAGCAGGTTTTATATCCGGTTATTGCTACGTTACAGGCAATCTCGTTTACTGGTGGGATGTATCTCATCTTTTTTTTTTTTTTATATATAAATGCACAGATGTGAGATAGATATTGGATAAAATTAGAATGATTCAACTTTAATATATATCGTACAACAATTCGCGCTGCTGTCACTCAGTTTGCGATTTTTCTGATGGTTGTATCATAAAATCTATTGGTGTGAATTGCATCAAACTAAATACGTAAAATATTAAATTTTAGTGCGTGTTAATAGGTAAGTGGTGCTATTATGCATTGCAATACAGAAGAAAGATTTGACAATGTTACAACATACTGGTTTTCTCTTTCATACATTTCCCTGAATAATCTACTTAAATTAAAGTAAAAAAAAAAAAAAAAAAAAAAGTAGAAACTGAAATTATTAAAATATAATGTACATTTTTATATTTTGAAAGACGATAAAAGTAATTAATAAAATACACGCTAAAACATTTTTTTTGAAAGTAAGAAATTAATATTATCCCAGAAAACACGTAAGTAGCAGAAACATTACGATCTGGTATCTGATGTATCCGACTTGTCAGATATGTGAGTTTTCGGGCAACATTTAAATGTATTTTTCATGAATAATAAAGTTGTAGCCCATACGCAGTGTTTGTACGGCACAAAAAATATGATATATTCACAGACGTATGAAAAGATTTGTTATCAGACAGAATTCCGAAACATATAGTTTTAAGAGGCGCCACTAATGCATCGAATGCTAGCTGTAATTCTGAAATGAGAGATATGATAAATTTTAACATCAGTTTTAAAGAAATGAAATGTTAACGATAGTGTATCATTATTTTCGCTTAGTGTTAATCACTACCATCACTAAATATCTAGTTAAACTCGCTTGAATGCTAAAAAGTTACTAAGTTACTATTATACAAAAGCATATTAATTTGTCTGCGGTCTGTTCTAGAGGCGTCGTAATTAGCAACGGGGCCCAGCATTTTCGACGTCCGTAAAAATGTTAGTAGACACCACAGTTTCGATAAATACATAGTTGCCAACATTTTAATTTATTCCGGAGTATATTTAGCCCCGCTTTTATTTACGCACCACTTTATTTATAGAAAAATGTTCTCCAATATATAACTTCGATAAAATAAAAAAAAAAAATTCCTTAAAAAATAAGTAGTATGAGAAAAAAAGGGGCTAAAAATACTCCGGAATAAATTAAAATGTTGGCATTTATGTAATTATCATACATGCATCGAAAATAATATTCAAAGTTAAAACTGTCAGACACCACTAAAAACAAATTACTGTCTTATTTATAAAGTTTTCGTGCCAGAGGCATTAGAATTTATCGGTATTTAACGAATATGTGTGAGATATATTTATGAGATTCATTCCTGTGTTGGATTTGAGCTACCATAACAACAACCATTTCGCGTATCGCTAAAGGTACCTATTTTTTTCCCCCCGGATATTTTTATTTACAGAAACGTTACTAATTATTTGCATTGAAGTGATGCCTCTGCTGTCCGACGAAAAGCATCTTTTTTATATCAATACGATTGTTGTGTGTTTGCTGGCATTTTCTTTTCTAAGAAACTCTTTGGCATTTACTTATTTAACATGCATTACCAGACATATTTTTATTTAGGGCAAAATAAAGTTTTTTTTTTTTTTGCAGATAATTTTGTGGATGTGTGTAACATTTACATAATAAACGTAATCATTTGTTCAGTAATTCAAGTATTTTCCCGAAGTACAAATGTATGTAATTTTAAAACTTTTCACTTCAATTTCGAGTAATAACAACTTTCAAGACGTAACCAGATAGAATTTGCTAAACTGAATAAATACGTATGTTAAAAACTAAAAATATCTTTAAAACAATTCAAATTACTGATGTTTTATTATTCTTATAAATTGTTAGAGAATTTGTTTTTATAATTTTGTCAAAATTTTAAAAATAAATAAATAAATAAACAATTTAAAAAATACCCTTTTATTCTAAAATGTATTAAAAGCTCAAATTCTGGTTTTTTGAAAGTGGATAAAAAAGTAATCTGATGATCTGACACACAGACAGATTTTTATCCTTAGAACTTGCTCCTGATAAGGACAGTTGAATAGTTGTTTTTTACGTCGCACTAGTGCTGAGCAAGATGGGCAATTGGCGATGGTCTGGGACACACCCCTAGAGGTGGTCCGCAGACATGCCATCACAGTTTTAATCCTCCACGGAAGGGATGGCTGTCCTGCTTCGGTGACTCCCAGAGGTATATTTTTTGATGGGAACATGGAGGACATTGCTGCCACGAGAGATTTTACGTGCACCAGCCACGTGTAAACGACGGTCTTTGGCCGGCTCGAGCACCGAACCCGAATTTTTCCAATTACGAGGACGGCGCTCTACCGTCTGGGCTTCCTCGGACCTGCTCCTAATGAGGAAAAACTCTTTAAAAAAAATTATTGTATTGCCATCAGCTATAGATAAAATTTTATCATGAACTCGTGTATAAAATTTGAGCAAAATCGAATCGGTAGAAGGTCATTCAAACTGAATCGCAAGATTTGACACAAGCGGATGGTTTTTCCCCCTAAAATCTTCCTTTCATGTGTTAACAATGATTCGTAATAAATTTAAATGCTGTCATATCTGTCAGACAGACAAAAAATGAAATGTAAATAAGTGTAACAATGAAATATAGCTCTCTATAACACTAAATTACATTTTACTTTCATTATTTTAAAATTCAATTAAGACAAATATATTTTAGTAATGAAATGTAAGAATTATAATTATTTTTCTAATTATATTTCTAAGGGAAAAACACCGACGTATTATTAAAATATAATTACAAACACTGACACACAAAAGAAAGAAAAAAAAAGAACACAATAAATTTTCTGAATAAACAACTCAGTCCAACATATAAATAAATACACAAATATTCATCATTTTAGCGTTATTTGTTGAACAGTTTAAAAACATTTTGTAATTATCTCACGAGTTCTAAAAATATTATCCAATATTCCGTTTCTTTTCAGTTACGTCTAGAATTTGAATACCAATTCAATTAAAAGAGAGTTCAGTTTTATTTACTTACGTTTTTCGATCTAAATTAAATTATTACGATACATGAATACAAATGCTATAAAATAAATGCATAAAAAATTGTAATAATTAAATTAAGCATTTCATACAAAAGATACTGAAATAAATTAGATAAAATTTTGCATTCATTAAGCAGAAAATAATGCAAATAAATAAATCAAATTACATGTTTAAAAAGTTAAACTAAATAATTAAATGAAAGAAAATAAAAATGTTGTACATAAAATCAATTTAAAAGTAATGAATTAAAAAAATAATCTCGATACATAGTCAAATGTTTATTTGTTGCACTTGATAAATAAATTATTTAATTTTGGTATGAATTGCATGCGGTAAAAATTCGAAATGCATTAGACAGTGTTTCTTAGGATGTTATTCACGTTTAAATTTTAAAAATATTTTAGATTCGAAATAATTTATTTGTAAAAAAAAAAAAAATATATAAAATAAATGCTGCTATTCAATAAAATGAAGAATTTAATAACGAATCGTGAAATATAAATACAGAATGCTCAAATAATCAAAATAAATATTTTATAGAGAAAAAAAATGAATAAATATATTGCTTTAGAAGTACAAAATGCAATCGAAGCGACATGAAACACGTGTACTCTCTCACAAAGGATAAAAAAACACATGTTCTCTAACTTTTAGTATAATAAATGATATTTTTAATTAAAAATTTTAAACATATAAACGAGCAATATTTGGGCAGTATTCAATAAAATTTTCAAAAAAACTTTTGCAAAATTCATCCGATGGGTCTTACATTCCGGATACCCTACAGCAAAGCAGTGGACACAATTTTTTAAAAACTAATGCACAAATATTATTGAAATTTCACGCACTCTTTCGAAATGTAATTGGCTAGCGCTTGAATTAAAAATAATCTAGTGTGTCACTCACACGACTTTCTCTTACCCTGAAATTTAATACTATAAATACAGGTTGGAGATTAAGAGGTAAGATATCAAGTCTGTTACGTAAACCTATGTTAAAAAATTCAAATTAGGCTTCGTGAGAATTTTATATGATAATTAGTTCTGTGTGAGGGGGGGGGGGGCTACCCCCTCTCAACCCCCAGTTTCCTTAATGCACCTACATTTCTTGAAGCCTTCCAGTTTTGTCTCATTAGATTTTTTATGTAAAGTTTTGTGGAATTGAAGGAGTTATACGTATTTGGCTGCTGAATTATTTGGGTGCCCTTCTTATCCAGCATGACGGCCTGTTCGTTGCCGAAACTATCACAATATCCCGGAATCCATTGGAGTGTTATTTTTCGCCCCTCTATTCTCAGAGTCTCCAAGTGAGCTCGACAATCTAGGATATTCTTAGAGGTGAGTATTTCCCTAGATCTGATAGCCTGAATGGCAATCTTAGAATCGGACAGATTGGTAATTATCTTGACATGATTTACAGGGTTAGGAAATATGAGAAACCCTGGGCAATTTTATAATCGAGTTCCAGTTCTGCTCGTAATTCTAGAACTCTCTGCAAAAAGCCACCCGAGTCTTTAGATGTCTTGGTACATTTTCGTAACAGTCCCAAAAAGGTACATTAATTAATTAGCTTTTCATATAGAATAAGTGCTCTCTCCTCAATAAGTGACTGTAGAATTTAACCAAACAAATTAAATTTTAAGAACATACCTGAAATAGTTCTCACTTTCAACTATTATTTCAGATTTTTATATTAAACATTATTTTATGCTTTTAAATTGTACTATTGTATCTCATTTGTGTATATTTGTATGTGACAATGATTATGTACTCATGCAGATGAAACTTTGGTAAGTTTTCTAATAATTTTCACTTTTATTTTATAAATTATTTCTTTAGATATGATTTATTAAAATATTTTATAATAACAATTTCTAATGTTTCTGTATAGGAACATAAAAATAAATAAATGATTTTATTTAATTATTATTTTATAAATCGAAATTTAATTTATGATTTTTATGCTACTGAATTGAACCTTTGTATTGTTTAAGGATATTTGTATACGCATATGTGTGCATGGGCATATGTCTGCTAAATTATTTTGTTTACAAACAATTATATATATACATATGTACGTGTATGTGTGTATGTTCAAGTTTTAATTAACAACGATTGTCACTGTATGGTAAAATACACTGTTATATTTCATAATACATTTTTCAATTTGTTATTCATATGAGTCTATGTATACGTTTATGTAATATTTGCTGTATAACTGCGTTTTATTACAATAAATAAATAAATAAATAAATAATTATCTTGCATTTACTGTTCACTAAGCATTTCACCAAACTTGAATTCGTTATTATCCTCCTCAACTACGAATATAGTCTTAGCAAAAATGTTGTTTCTAATTTCACTAGAAATGGAACGTCATTAATTTATTGCCGGAATTTACGAAATATTTTAAATGAAAGGGAAGTTTAATGTCTATTACATAGGTTTCAACTTTTGCCGAATATAATTTATTAAATCTAAAGTTAAGCGAGAATTTAATCTTGCTTTAATTAAACTATTCTCAAATTTAATTATTATTGTGGAAGTAGTTATTTATTTACATCGTGATATTGAATTGAATGGAATTAAAGTAATGACACAAAACTAATATATTACATTTAACATAAAATGACTTTTCAAATTAATTTATATGCGTTTAATTTCCTTTCAACTTATACACACACGCACACACATATATATACATATATATAGGTTTTTACTAGGTGAAACCGAAAAATATAGCAAAACTAGTATGTTGTGGCCACCGCGTGACTTTCTTCTATATCTTATATACAAATTCACTCAGTAAAAATAAATTATTAAAATTATTATTTAAAAAAATATTTTCCATGATAATACAGACGATTTCAATATTAGAGAACTAGTATAACACTAAATGTACAAAAATAAATAAATAAATAAATAAATAAATTATAAAAAAAAAAAAAATATATCAATAGTAATTTTTTTTTTTTTTTTTTTTTTTGATGAAAAAAATTGATAATTTTATTTTAAATTATCGCAGGTCAATGGTTCAACAATTCGTTTTAAAGGTATTGACGAGCTCTTTTGAAAGATACCCATCATGAAAATTTAATCCATTCGAAGGGGGACTTCAACATTAGGAATGTAGGCGAGGCACCTACATGCAATTTTCTTTTTCCGAGTTTACTATCACTATTACAAATATTTCTTTTAAATTTCATAATGATTATTTAAAAAAAAGTTCTCTTTATGCACATTTATACAAAATTTTGTCCTATACCACTATGCTAAACATTTAGAAAAGGCGGGATGGTAACGAAAGCTCGTGAACAATTGTTACCAAAAGTTGGTAGACACTCATTTATGTAAATGTGTAACTGCATACCAATTTGTATGAAATTCTGCGCAGTAGTACCTGAGATACAGTTGCCACAAAATTTTGTCTCTCTCTCTCTCTCTCTCTCACACACACACACACAAACAAAGGCAAAATTTGCAAGTCATTTTTGGCTTTCATAGTGTGTGAAACGTGAAGACATCGCAATTTTTTTTTTTATTCTGACAAATTTACAGACAAAAGTCTGATTTTATTTATATAGATATACAGTAGATTTGTAGTTTTAATTGGTAGCGTTTTCTAATGGAATTTAACCGAGTAAAAACTAAGTTAGTAACACAATGCCTTCTTTTGTAAAGAAAAGTTATTTTTTTTTTTTCCTAATTTTGTTAGGGCCCACCAGCGGCCGAGCGGTTCTGCGCTCAAAGCTGGTAAACGTGATGTGCCGAATGCGATACAAGGTCGATTTCAGGTTGTGCTCGTCGGCCTAGCAATTTCGAGTTTTACGTGGTTTTCTCGAAACTTCCGTAACTGTGGGCTAGGACCCTATAGAAAGACCCTCACGCAGGGTACTCCCCCTAAGGCCTAGGACACTAGTGTAGTCAATCGGCCTTACTCCCAAAACACACGCATATCTAATTTTGTTATTTTGAGTTTTCATTTAAAAATATTTGTTAAAACCGCTTATTTTTCTTTAATATATATATATATATGTATTTGCTTGAGGTTTTTTGTCTTTTTTTTAACAAGAGTAATTGTGTACTCTTGAGCCTAGCATAACTACTTATGTAATCGAAAAAGAAGTTGTCTTTTCTTAAAATAACCTTTTTCATTTTTCTTTATTCCAAAATTAGTATTTTTAAGCTATTGCATAGCTTTTATCGCGGGCTTTGAGCGCGGCGACCGAATGAAGAAATTCCGTAACGGAAAAAAACCTAACACAGTTCGGCAGACTTCGGCAGACTTCGGCACTTCAAAACGTAATTTCACAAAATCCTTCATTTCTCAAACAAAAAAACAGATATCCGTAAAATTTTTGCTTTAAAATATAGCTAATAGAAATGTCTAAAAATCGGTTTCTGGAATTTTTGAAATTCGGTCCCCAAGGGGGGCAAAATATGATTTCACATGCGTAAAACGTGATTTCGCATAATCCTATATATCTCAAACAAAAAAAATAGGTAAACGTGAAATTTTTGCTTTAAAATATAGCTAATGCAACTATCTAAAAACCAATTTCTGGAATTTTAGAAATTCAGCCCCCAGGTGGGACAGCAAGGGGTGGCTATGGAGCAAAAACAAATAGAAACACAGCTAGGCTGTTCGAAATTGGTACAGATAGGTTTTAAAGGCCTGCAAGTCGAATGGGGATATTTTCGATTGTGTAAAGTTATTAGGAGGGCGAGAAGAGGAGGAGGGCAAAAAAAAAAAAAAAAAAAAAAAAAAAAATAGTGTCAGATCGTTCAAAATTGGTACATAGAGGATTTCGATACTTACAAATCGATTGCGGATGATTTTGAATTTGTAAAATTATTAGGTGGGGCGGTAAGGTGGGCTATGGGGCAAAAACAAATTGAAATACAGTTAGGCCGTTCAAAATTGGTACAGATAGGTTTAAGAGGCTTGCAAATCGAATGGGGATATTTTCGATTGTGTAAAGTTATTAGGAGGGACGAGAAGGGGAGGAGGGGAGGGGGGGGGAATAAAATAAAAATAGTGTCAGATCGTTCAAAATTGGTACATAGAGATTTTCGATACTTACAAATCGATTGCGGATGATTTTGAATCTGTAAAATTAAATGGAGTGGCGGGTAGGTGGGTGGGGCGATAAAGGGGGGCTATGGAGCAAAAACAAATAGAAATACAGTTAGGCCGTTCAAAATTGGTACAGACAGGTTTAAAAGCCCTGCAAGTCGAATGGGGATATTTTCGATTGTGTAAAGTTATTAGGAGAGGCGAGAAGGGGAGGAGGGGAGGGGGAGCAAAAAAATAAAAATAGTGTCAGATCGTTCAAAATTGGTACATAGAGATTTTCGATACTTACAAATCGATTGCGGATGATTTTGAATTTGCAAAAATTTAGGAGGGGCGGGTAGGGGGGTAGGGTGGTAAGGGGGGCTATGGGGATAAAAACAAATAGAAATAGAGTTAGGCCGTTCAAAATTGGTACAGATAGGTTTAAGAGGCCTGCAAGTCGAATGGGGATATTTTCGATTGTGGAAAGTTATTAGGAGGGGCGAGAAGGAGAGGAGGGGAGGGGGAGCAAAAAAATAAAAATAGTGTCAGATCGTTCAAAATTGGTACATAGAGATTTTCGATACTTACAAATCGATTGCGGATGATTTTGAATTTGTAAAATTATTAGAAGGGGCGGGTAGGGGGGTAGGGCGGTAAGGGGGAGCTATGGGCAAAAACAAATAGAAATACAGTTAGGCCGTTCAAAATTGGTACAGATAGGTTTTAGAGGCCTGCAAGTCGAATGGGGATATTTTCGAAAGAGTAAAGTTATTAGGAGGGGCGAGAAGGGGGGAGGGGAGAGGGGGCAAAAAATAAAAATAGTGTCAGATCGTTCAAAATTGGTACATAAAGGTTTTCGATACTTACAAATCGATTGCGGATGATTTTGAATTTGTAAAATTATTAGAGGGGCAGGTATGGGGGTGGGGCGGTAAGGTGGGCTATGGGGCAAAAACAAATAGAAATACAGTTAGGCCGTTCCAAATTGGTACAGATAGGTTTAAGAGGCCTGCAAGTCCAATGGGGATATTTTCGAAAGTGTAAAGTTATTAGGAAGGGCGAGAAGGGGGAGGGGAGAGGGGGGCAAAAAATAAAAATACAGTTAGATCGTTCAAAATTGGTATATAGAGGTTTTCGATACTTACAAATCGATTTGCGATATTTTCGAATTTGTAAAATTATTAGGAGTGGCGGTAAGGGGGGGCTATGGGCAAAAACAAATAGAAATACAGTTAGGCCATTGAAAATTGGTACAGATAAGTTTTAGAGGCCTGCAAATCGAATGGGGATATTTTTGAAAGTGTAAAGTTATTAGAAGTTCCGGGGAGGGGGGGGACAGAGGAAATAGAGTTAGATCATTCAAATTTGGTACATCGAGGTTTTCGATACCTACAAATCGATTGCGGATATTTTTGAATTTTTAAAATTATTGGGAGGGGCGGGAAAGGGGGAGGGAGCGGAAGGGTAAAAAATAAAATAAATATATAATTATAATTGCATAATTTGATAAAAAATGCTATGCAGTAGCTTTACCGCGGCAGACCCCGAGTGCCACACGTATTTTTCTTTTTTTTTCTAAATAATTTGTCCATTTATAAAAATTACTTTTGATCCTCGCGTATTTTATTAAGAACATCCCTATCGCATCGTTTTGACAAAATTTAATCGTAACTGGACCATGTTAGAGAAATATTATATAGAATTTACATAGAATATAAATCCAAATGAAGAAAAGGACAAAGGTGTTCGTTATTATATATGACCTACCATCATAGATTTCAACAGCAGTTATTGAGAGAGCCCATAACGATATAAATATTGTCGCCATTTTTTCGTATAGAAAATAGTTTGCAAAAACATGAGCCGCTTGTAGTCGAATGTACTTTATTTAATAAATATTCTGAAAACAGACAAAACTGTCTTTTAAGCAACAAAAATTAATAGTCTACGAATACTCTCGTAACAATCCAAGAAAAGTCCTTCTTACCACAAAAATCAAGTAAACAGCGTCAAGCACACTACAAAGCAGGGATTTTGCCTATTCAGAAAAAATGATCAACCACTCATTTCGAAGCCTGAATAACATTTGAATTCATCGAAAGTCTTGTCAGCAGTTTATAGAACTTTCAGTGTAGTTCTGCACTAAAATCCAATGAATCATTCCAGAAAATTCCGAAACTCTGTACCTATTGAAGTTAGATTTCAAACTTAAAGCCGCTATCAAACGAAGAACCATACGATATTCTTTAGCACAAAATACCTCATAAACAGGTTTTTCATGCGGGAACGATCCAAATATGCCGTTTGATACAAGTTGCCGAACGTATGTTCTTCAATCACGCATTTTCGACTGTTTAAAGCACATACAATAGTCTTTTGAACGAAATCCTCCAATCAGAGGATCGCGATTACAGAACACCCTCTATTCTTTTCCCTTTTAAACATCCTTGGGGGAGAATAATAGCCAAATGTTGGGTCCGTTGTTTACATTTCTGGGTTTCGTTCTTCCGATTTTGCTTGAAAACAACCCCACTGAAGTCGTTTGGTCGCTTTTGAGCGGCAATAGCTTATATTTTAGAATATATCGTCATCCGTCTGATAGTACCTTTAGAAGTCCTACACTTTAGGCCAAATTTTAGTGTCAAATTGCTTAATTTGAAGTGAAGTCGCACAGTCTGCCCAACATTTGGGAATTTGGAAAAACTTCAATCTATTTCCACATTCACTGTAATTCCGTGTAGAAAGAAATACGTAAAAAAAATACGCAGATTTTATTCTACAATCATCAGTAATGACTTTTGTTTTTTTTTTCTTATTTTCTTGTTAGTGATTTATGGAACTTTTGAAGAAGTTACTTCTGCCCTAAAAACCAATGAATCATTCTAAAAATTCTAGAGCTCGGCTCATATTGCAGTTAGTTTCTAAACTTTGGCAATCCTAAATTACAAATTTTCACTAAATTTGGTCTTTAAATCGCCAAATTCAATAGAAAGACCAAAGTATGCGTTGGCGATGAACTTGGCAAGTTCGCGACATCAGACATTAAATTTGAGAGAAAATAATTACCAGAATGTATACAACCCTTCTCAACTTTAACGAAGCAATTTTTTTTTGGTATAATTTGTTTTTTGCTACTATTGTTTTCCAAGGAGTACAGAAATGGATATCTATACCCGAGTGAAATTCATTGAAATTTAAGCCGTGCATTTTCCAACGAGAGACTATTCCAACGAGAAATACTATTCCTGGTCAAATGATAATCGTTTTATCATTGCGGCTTTTGTGATTGAAGTAATAGTTGGCTTGGTACGTTTTCGTTGATTCTCATGAAATTGTACCTGCCTTTTGTTTATGACCTAGTTACCACATGCAAAAATACCAATATTTTCGTAACATGTATATTTCAATAGATGTATAGAGAAGTCTTATCCATATAAGATTTTTTAAATTTGTATTTTTAGTACACTATAACGTGCGTGTGCAGTTTTTAAGTAATGTGTACAGAGAAAGCAGTCGATGTAGTTTTTGTGATATTTTCTCATTCATAGTTAAAATCAAAATTTAAAGAATGTATTTAATATATTAAATACATTAAAGTTTAATTGATGTAAAGTTTTAGTATGGTGGAAAAGTAAACTAAAAAATAACCTGGTATGTCACTCACACGACTTTCTCTTACCCTGCGTTTCAATGGAATAAAAAGTTAGATTGCATATTAAGTTTTAAAAGAATAGCGTATGATAATAATAAAAACTAATGTACTTATAAAATAATCTAAAATATATTTAGAAACGGTTTTATTTGACATGCAATTCTGCGTGAGGGAGGAGGGGGGGCTACCGCCCTCCTCAACCCCCCCGTTCAATTAAAATGCATACAAAAATAAAAAATTAAATAAATAAATAAATTTATTATATATATATACTAGCAGACCCGCCACGCGTTGCTGTGACTAAGTTATACGTTGAATTATACGGCTGTAAACTATTTAGTACAGTCAAATTATTATTTACGAACAAAGACGAAAACGTTGTAGCCGATGCAAAAACCCACAGAGTTGAGATTTGAAACTTAGGTCAAAATTTGGAAGCGATTGATAAAAATTTTCGTAGTGTTGATATTAAGCACAAATTAATTTTATTGTAGGGTCCTATAAATTTTAATGGAGAAGTGATATTTATTATTTCTAATGCTACTTTGGATAAAATTGCTAAAATGACTAATATATAAATTAAATTCTATTAAAATTCTATTAAAATAAAAGTATAAAAGAAACAGACGATTTTAAAATCAATTTTTATGGAGGAGTGAAATATAATATATGCTATAATGGATAATTTTACTTTAAAATGACCTCATCATTTTAAATATTTTAAAGAGGGCAACAGCTGTAGTTATAAAAAGGAAAACAATAAGGCTAAACCAGAAAAATAAGTAAAATATTTTAAAACTTTAAAATTGGAAGTCTTATGAAATATTGGACATTTAAAGTAAATACATGTATCATTTTAAATAGAAAAAGATTTTGGAAAAGTTTAGTGTATTTTAACGAAGTGATGAGAAGTTTTTGTGTATGTTAAAATTTTAATAGTAAATTCAAGTTAATAAAGATGGGAAACATTGAGGATTAAGATAAGAATAATTATAAGATTAAAAAAAAAAAAAAAAAAAAAAAAAAACTTTTTATATACCATGCTTTAAATTTTAATATACTAATAATATACTAATTAAAAGGAAAATGATAAATATTCTATCATAGTTTTAAGTCAAATTTGTTTTCAAATGTCTAAATAAAATATCTGATGTAAGATACTAATATTTTGCAGCGGAATAGATTTCATTTCTGTCATCCTTGGCGAAAAAAAAAAGAATATTGCTAAATTATCTGGCGAAAATATTTAATTCCTTTCAAAAATCATGGTTATTTTAACAACTTATATTAAAAGAGTAATGAATAATATGAAACAATATTTCGTACAATACATATTACATGTCATACATACGTACAATGAATAACACATATTACATTTCGTACAACGCATACATCTGGCATGTATATTTTCATGTTACGCTTTTGATCGCCAAATAATAATAATAATAATAATAAAAGCCAAGGGCGACAGAGTTTTGAAATTTAAAATTTAAATTTTGTCAATTTGACAGCAAAATAACTCAATCTAACACCCGCGATAACTAATACATATCTATACCCAAATATAAGGATTAAAATCGGGAAATAAATTTCCTCGATTTTTAATAATTTCTTACAAAAAATCCAGTGGGCAATTAACATAGGAAATCTTTTTCTTGGCTGCACAGACGGTCAGTGAGTCACACTTCGCTTGCGTATAGAACTCATAGATATAGTATAGCATATATAGAATAGAGGGGAGAAAAAAGTTATTCCTTTTCATTTGGGAAAAGACGACGTTTTTACCAAAATATGGCCGTCTTTCCCCGAGTGAATACACACGGGAATACATACTAATATTTTAGCAAATAAAATTTATGAATAATTTATTTGCTAAAGGGGAATGGAAGACTCTAGATACAGTTTCAAATTCATATTTCTTTCTTTCTTTTCTTTCTTTTTTTTTTTTTTTTTTTTTTTTCCCAATACCACTTAATGGCTGTTTCTAAAGCTTTTATTTATTTTTTTTTTTTTTTTCGGCATCAAAAATCTTTGTACGATAACATGGGGATGAGAGATCTATATATATTACTATATCTATGATAGAACTACATTAGCACTTTATCAATGTGTATAAAATCTTTAAATTGATTATGACGTCAATTTTCGTGAGATGCATAATTTAACTTTTTATAATTTTTTAACGTTCACGTTTGATTAAATGTATTTATTTTTATGTCGAAAGAAAATTAACTCGTATTTTTATTTTTTATTATTTTATTTTTTTTTTTTTTTGGCAACAATTAAATTAATGGAACTCACAGATATTTTGGAGCAACTTTAATAAAGGTCTATAATTAACAAATAATTGCAATAAAACAATATTGTGACAATAAATTGAGATAAAAACTATCCTATCTCTCAAGTTGGACCAAACTGCACACAGTGTGCTAAATTTTATTAAAATCGGTTCCTTAGTTTAGGAGTTTACCCCGGACAAACACCATGACACGTAATTTATATATATATACAGATATATCAAGTAAAATAATTTTAATAAATAATAAAATAAATAATACACATATTGAAAAATATACATAAATAACATACATAATAAATAATATACAAAAATTTGTATAGGAAAATATACAAGAAGGTTTTATGGCGGCAAAAACAAACTACATTTATTTTATTAAATTTATTTTATTTTTATTTTCTTACTTATTTGTTTCACTTTTATTTATTTATTTATTTATTTATATAAGTGGTACATTAAATCAGTTGACATTTTAGATGTTCAAAATCGGCACTTAATAGCTCAAAATAATAAATTTTTAATGTATTTATAAAACGTTTTTAGAATAAGTTATATGAATTCTTGTGTTTCAAATAAATTAGAAACTCGGTAAAAAAAAAAAAAAAAAAAAAAAAAAATTGTCAAGTCAATGAGAGTTAACTTTATTTATTGTTAAGTCTTATACGCTATCTACCAATAAGTATTTGGACACTTTTGAATTTAGACGCTTCGTAAAATATCTAGAATTTTTTTTTAGGAATTATCTTGGAACTTTGGAAGTTCAAAGAACATGTCAGCCAAAAAAGGCAAAAAAAAAAAAAAAAAGGGAAAAGGGGACCTGTAAAATTAAACAATCAAAATATTTTGGGTCATCCTGTAGAAAGTAATGCTTGTAGTGCATTTTGGCTGTAGCATGTGATTATGAAGATTTTTCTTATTATCTGTAATTATCAGGCTACCACATATACTCATCGAGATATGACGATTTCTTTAAAAAGTTGCAAATAAAATTGCCCCTTTTTTATTTATAACACATAAGGTATTAGACCCAGTGCTAAGCCATTTTTAAGAAACTTGGCATATGCTACATTAGAAACACCATATTGCAATCAAAATGAAAAAATGTTGAATATCTTATGAAATATGAGCATTTTTACGAAATAAATATTAACTACGCATGCGCAAGATTTAAAAACTTTTCACTTGCATAATTTAATAGCCAAAGGTATTGAATTATTTATATATTAATATATATATATCGTATAAATTTAAAACGTTATGATAGAAAAGGAACAGAGTTTCAGTTCCTCTTAAAAACAAGTTCGAAAACTTATGCGGTACGCATTGATTAATAACATTTTTCAAATGTATGTATTTGTTGTATCATATAAATTTCTATGTTCCTTACCTACGTTATCGCACAACAGACCAACGCAAAGACTGCAAGGCATACAAATAGGCTGATTGTTTTCATAATCACAGTTAAAAGTTGTTAAAAATGTTTAACGCAAAAGAAAATGCAGAACTTAAATTATAATTACAGCCCTTAATGTACACTGAATATTTTAGTTCTATATAAAACATATCATGTTCTTTACAAAACATTATTTTAGCATATTAACAATAAATGTCAATTTCTTTATGTTTTTTGCAGTAAAAAGTTATATATATGTGATACAAAAATGGCTTTCGTAAAACGTAATTCAATGGAATTTCTTTGGTATCTCTGTACACAAACCGTTTTAAATAGGAAACGTTTTATAGCGAACTTCAATAACAAATATCAATATTTAAAAATTCTGAATATATTAAATCAGCTGAGGGCGGACGGGCAGACACATAGAAAAATGGGCAGTCGTACAGACAGATACACAAATTGAAATCATATTCACAATTAAAACTTGTTAGAGAGTGTTAAAAACGTTCAATATACAAGAAAAATGCAACTCCAGCGAATTTCCAATAGTCTCCAATTTATCTGAATATTTTTGTGTGGCCACTTAAATCCGATGCTAATCATACTATATTTTACAGAAAGCATTATTTTGTCCATTTGAATATTATATTTTAATTTTATTAGGATTTGTGCGAAGTAAAGTTAATGTACTGCTTGTAGAAATACCTCTCGTAGAACGCAATGTTTTGGAATACTTCAGTGTGTCTCTGTACACAAACCAGTATAGCTATACCCTCCGTCTTCAATAGGAAACACCCAATCGTGAGCTTGAATAACATATATAAATTTCAAGAATTTCTATGAGTATTTACGGGAGTTAGAGCGTGGACAGGCAGACAAACCGGCGGGCAGACAGACAGTCGGACAGACAGACAAACCGAAGTCATTAACATTTTTCAACCTTGTTGGAAAAAGTTAATAAAAAGGAAGATGAAAAGTGGTTTCATTAATATTTATTTACAATAAGCGAATATTGTACTATCACTGATTGAATCAAAATATAAAGAACGAAAAATCATGTGGTACGCATTAATTATTATCACTTTCCAACTGTATATACTCGTTGCATTCTTCAAACATCAATGTTCTTTGCATACGCTATCACACAACGGACAGGCCGAAGAACACAAAGGCAGGCAGACAGACTAAATAAACTCATAATCAATCTTAAACATTGTGAGTCAGTTTAAATACGCACCAGGCTATCGGATCACCGAATCTTAAGCATTGTTTGAAAGTGTTGAAAATGTTTAACACGAACAAAAATGCAATTCTGGCGATTTCTAATACAGTTCCGACTTAATGCATTTGAACGCTAAAATATCACATTCTATGCAAAAGATTATTTTAGAATATTAACAATAAATGTCAATTTCATTATGAGTTTTGCAGCAGAAAGTTATTTAAATGTGATTTATAGAAATGTCTCTCTTAAAACACAATTCATTGAATTTTTTTGTGTGTCCCTAGTCTCTGTACACAAACCATTTGAACAGAGCTTATTAATGCCATTTTTAATAGCGAACGTACTATAGGGAATTCGAATAACATACGTCATTTTTAAGAAATTTGGAAAATATTTACGAACACTGCAGGCGGGTAAATGGACAGAAGACAGCCAGACAGACTTTTGAGTTAATTCAAGTAATATTCATTCTTAAAATTTGTTAGAAAGCGTTAAAACTCTTAATGTAAACGAAAACATGACTCCAGCAATTTTAGAATAACAGATTTTGAGGTAACTGTATATTTTCATGTGGAACTGTAAATCTGAATTATAATCATACTATATTTTATAGTCATCATTCTTTATTTCTTTAAAATTACATATAGTAATTGCATTTGAATTGTCCAAAGTAAAATGATTAAAGTATGGTTTATAGAAATTCTGCACATTGAAAACAATGCTTTGGACTACTTTTGGATATCCCTGTACACAAACGAATGTTGGTATTTACTTTGTTTTTAATAGAAAATATCCAATAGTGTACTTGACTAATATATTTAAATTTCATTATCATTTGTACAAAGCAAAGTCACTGAAATATTTAAGAAATACCTCTCATAGAATGCAATGCTTTAAAATTTTTTTCGGTGTCCTCGTAAAAAAACAGATTTGGTGTTTACTGTATTTTCAATAGAGAACATCCGATAGCGAACTTGAATGGCATACATCAGTTTCAAGAAATTCCATTTCAATCAATTCAAAAAACGGATGGACAGATAGATAAATCGAAGTCATAAAACCTTTTAAAATTCGTTGTAAAATGTTAAAAAATTAATAATAAAAGATTGCTTTAATCCATTGAAAACGCATTGGCATATAGGATTATCAAATTTTGTAAAGTTTTTTATAAATCCAATTAATTGAGCTTTTGATGTATTCATATGGGAAAATAATGCTGTTGTGGAAGAAATTTTAAGAGAAAAATTTCGATTTATTGGTGCCCTATCGATTTCGGGATGGTGAATTTGTTCTTCAGTTATTGTATTAATTATATTTTGAATAAGGGCATCAGTGTTTTTAAAAACAATATTGAATGACGAATTACATGCAGAAAAAGGTGGGTAATTAGATTTAAGACCTGGTTTATCATTGCTCTCCAAAACAATCCGAGTATCATTCGTAGAATGATACTCGGAAAGTTTAAAAATAAGCCAACTTAGAAACTTTTGTATAAAGCAACCCAATAAGAAAGCACATAATAACACAAGAAGCGCCATTCTTAGATGATAGTAATTAGAATGTATAAAATAGTTAAAAAGTAAAGCATTTCATTGTTATAAAATATATATTTATATCTATATATAAATCCATTGTTCATATTATTAACTATTGTTGCATTTGTTCTTCCAATTGTTGAATTGCGATAATGGGTACATTGTTTCAACAATACAATATTTGGTAAAAAATTAAAACGAATGTAAGAAATTATATATCGTGTAAACATTCTGATCAATAAAACAAATGACTTATGAGTCAACGGGCAGTGATACTGACAAGCAAAGTCTCCTGAAAGCGCATACTCAGAATATTCTGGAAAAAAAAAATTCCACTAATGCTGTTACATGCATACGAAAAGATCAGGAAAATTTATCGGCGAATTCTGAATAAATAATCCGTATTCTTTTTCTTACCTTTTAATCTCCAATCTGTATTTATAGTATTAAATTTCAGGGTAAGAGATAGTCGTGTGCGTGACACACCATAAACTTTATAATTGAAATAGAAGTGACTTAAAATAAATATGTGATTTTTCTCTCTAAATTTAATTTAAATAAAATTATATGCATTCAAAAGTCAAAATACAAATAAAAGATTTTTCTATTACTTAACGGTTAAATTATAGTCGAGTCAACAAAAATAACGAATAATGTATTTATAATATTTTAAATCCATTTATGTAGTTTAATAAGAGCGGAAAAGAACCAGTTGTAGTTTAATTTATATTTGCATTAGTTTAAGAAAATGTTAAAGCGTTAATGTTTTTATAGAAAGCACGTTTATCTAAATAGGTTATTTTTAAATACGTATTATATCTCAGTGCTACCACAGGTAACACTTTTTTTTTGTACCACTATTTCCGTAACATGATATTTATAATAAAATTACGCAAGCAATAAAATTAAGCAAGCAGATTTTCCTGCGTAAATACTAGATTATAAACTTCGTTTTTTTTTAAATAGTGGTACGAAAATAATAATAAAGAAATTGCCAGTAGCTGCCCTCATATTATAAACTAATCATATCATATTTAGAGATTTTTATTTAAAAAATATTATCAAAATTTGAATATATATATATATATATATTAGAAATTTATCAATTATGTGAAGAATAACGGGTTTTAGAAATTTAGCGCAGAAGCTCACCAAATTGATTTTAGAAAAACTTAATTTGACACGCAGTATGTGACATTATTTAAATAATATTTCTTGGTATCTATTGGGTTGTTCGGAAAGTCATTTCGTTTTTCTCAGCAGAGGACTTAATTGTATTTTTTCACACCTTCTTCACATTTAAGTTGCATTGCCATTACATATTGTGACAGCTGATATAGCAAGGCTTGCTTGTGAAAAAGGTCGTTTTATTCTGCTCAATAGTTTTTGTTTGGTGCCCTATCAAATAAAGAAAATCAGAAGCGACATTTTCGGCATATTTTGTTTTTGCTATCAAAAATGTGAAAATTCTATTCATTTAAGTTGGTAAAATTTTTACATATCTGTTGATATTTTATGTTTAAAACCAAATATCAATTAAAAGTTTATTTTCAGTTAATTTTTTTGAGAAATCATTCATTGAAGAGAAAGTGTTTTTGGTGTGGTGTATAAAAGAAAAAAGCCGACTGCATACCTGTCAACATCTTGATTATGAACCGGAATATTTTTATAATACGCTCGTCTTTCCACACCACTTTATTTTTCGAGTAATTTTCTCCAAATGTAGTTACGATTACATAAGTATAAAATCAATCTGGAAAAAAAAAAAAAAAAAAAAAAAAAGGTGAGAAAGAAAGGGCGGGTATTAAAATTCTTCCGTTTATTAATAAGATGGTTCGCAGGTATGCGATTGTCTAATGCCTGAGAGAAATGCTCTATATGGTATTATCTTCAGAATATTATTTCGGATTTAAGCGAGTTTCAATGTAAAACTTTTAGCAGAGAAACCAACGATCGTAACCTACGTTCAAATAAAACTGTAATTATTGGTAAGCTATTTTTTAAATGTATTTTGTTATTAAGAAAATAACTTTTTTAACTGTAGATATTATATGATTAGTTTTATAAAATATTCCTTTAATAATTAATAACACTTATAAAATTGCAGAATTTTCACCTTTTAAAAATCACAAATACATATATTTATAAATGTTTATTGAAAATCGGCATACTGGAATAAAACGTAACCATTTAATTATTTCAAAATTAAATTCCAATATCAGAATTAAAATTATAAATTACCTATTTTTCGGAAAAGATTTTGGAGTAAATTCTTATTTTATATTGAAGTGCTTACTCTAGCAAAACGAAGAGATATATTTACAGAGATAATTTTCAATGTAAAATATTTCACATGTTTCTGTACTGCTTCAGTACTAGTTGTTTGATCATATAGATTTCCAATATTTGTATAACTGATAAAAACTCTCAACATATTCAAGATCTTAATAAGCATTCCATTGTTTAGTTTCTATTCTTCAAATTTTCATAAAGGAAGTTTACATATAGGGGGGAGGGGGAATATAGAATAGTCGGGAAAAATGGAATACCGTTATATCTCACCTGCACGGTGCTGCATCTATCGGAAGCACGTTAAACGTCTTCACTGTTCTCAAACATGAACAGAAACATTTAGACATTTTTGGAAATAAGTATTACCAATTCTGTAATTTACAAAGAAGTAAAATGAATGAAAACCTCGTGTCATTACTGGTAGAGAAGTTGAGTTAATTATTCTCCAAAAGTGCGATTCGGTTAATATGGAATATTAACTATTCCATATTATTTGCAGTTTTTGTAAAACTTGAATGTTGAAATATTTTCGATACTGTTTAGTTTCAATAATAATTAAAAACATAAAATGTTTATATTGCAGTTATTCACGTTTTTCTTTAAAAATGCTACCTTATTTTTTATCATCCTTCAAGGAAACGGGTATAGCATATTTCTGTTTATAGATTTTCCATATTACCCCCTTAGTTCATGTACCCCAAATAACTTTTCTTTTCTTAAATAAAAATTTTACATTAAAACTCTATTTCTTGTAACATTGAATCATCAAAACATATTAACATAACGTGAGTTTGCAATAGTCCGATCCACAATGATCGAAATGGAAATGGTATTCCATATTCACCTATTTTCCACTACTTTCCTTATTTTGTAAGTGAATAAAGAAGAAAATGTTAACGATGAATTTAAAAATAGCTCTTGCCTAATGTTTTAAAAATATTTATATTATTGCCATTAATGTCAATATATCATTTATAAAAGTAAATCAATCTAATATTTTTAATTATTATTGTTATTTAAATACATAAAAGAGATTATTATTTCAACTTGAACTCTACAAAACAATTTAAAAGAGCAAAATATAAAGACGTTTCAGCCAACTTTATGGACCTTTCATGTGTGTTATAACATCATATAGAAAAAGAATGACAAACGCAAATTAAAAAAAAAAAAAAATTAGCATATTTGAGACGTAATATATTTGTATACTTCAAATTAATAAAAACACAAATAATACATCGCAAATTTTAAAATATTACGAGCATAATATTTCATTATAAATGAATTAAAAGGTTCACTTTGAATTATATAACTTTTACAAATTACACTCTTTAATATTATATTTTTATATTAAAGAAACATTTCTTTATAATAAATATATAAAAGAGCCTACCAAAACTAGTCTGTAATATAAAAAAGTGAAATAAAAACTTTACGAATGATATTAACAAAATACATGTAGTAAAACAGAAAACCGGATGTATAGTCATAGTCATTGAGAGACCTGTAGATTTAGAGAATGTGCAGTGTCAAGCCTCATCAGTACTTTGGCTGATCACACATAGATTTTTCGTAAGTAACTAGCAGACTTTACTCGCTTCACTGGTCATATATTTAATCGAACTTAAAAAATAAAAGAAATAATTACTTTTTTTGTGTGTATGTATGTGTTATTTTAAAAGTGAAAACAACAGTAAATTAGATTACATGAAATCGCTCAAAACCTCGTTCCGAACAATTGCATATATTTTTGGAATTTAAAGTTTTTCAAACCTATTCTGCTGTCACTTGCTATATTTTACAACCAACCTTTTCAGGCATTTGACACTGCTGTAGGTGAATATTTTTTAGCATTATGCAGAAAATTGGTGCCGAACTCATACTGTTTTTTGAAAAAACAAAATTTTCTTTTTCTTAAACAAACGATTGTATAAGTAACGAAACTTTTTAAACAAATACCGATATGGATTCTGCACCAAATTTCCACAGCTACAGTACGTTGGGTCCAGAGCTTTAAGTGTCCGCTCTTTTTTTCAGGACACTTTCAGAAATGAAAAAATTATGGCTTGCTTGCCACCACTGTATTTAAAGAGAAATGTTTACTGTGCTTTGATGTTAAAGTGTCGTAATTAAGTAGGTTGGAGATTATTGCATTAAAATTGTGGTAACAAAAATGTCTGAAATTTCTCATCAATAAGGGAGGAGACTTCAAGCAATGGTTGCGTCCCTTATCTTGAAAAAGATTTTTTTTTTTTTTGATAAATTTTTGACTAAATTGTTATATCACATCATTTTGTGAATTTAGCATCTTTATACGTTCAGTGGTTCGTGAGGAAATAACTAGTTATATCCCATGCAATTGGATTGTTAATGGTATGATGCGTTGTCACATTTCACTAATGAATCCAATGTTGACAATGAACATACCATCCTGCGAACATGTGAACATACTGCGAACATGCTATCCTGCAAATAGAGATGTTAAAGATTGTTCGGGAGAAGATGCGGTTTATCTATTTTTTAAATCTTATTTATGTTCGTTCTAAGCGTTGTCCTTCAGACTGCATCATGTCACTTGAATCTCTATGAAATTTCATATTTTAGTGTTTTTGAAGGGCATAAAATTGACTTTATATTATATAAACATTTAGTATTGTATGTATTTCTCTGAGATAAACAATATCTGCTTTCATCCTGGAAAGTAATTTTAATAAACAACGATTTTTGTAAGCAATTTACACTACTTGAATTCGTATAAGAATATACGGAAAATTTTTTTGATGTTCACAACATACTAGTATTTGATGCTGATGTATGTCAATCCGAAACGATTTATGTTTTTTGTTGCAAACTTACGAAATTTGTTAGACAACATATAAAATAACTTTCAAATAAATTTAATAAATGCCGCTTTCAATTAATAAAAAAGTAAAATATTTTTAACGTGATTTGCTAGAATAGCGAAAGGAATACACATTTATTCAGTTTATAACAACAATGCTAATAAGAATATACCCATGATTATATTTCAATAAAAAATGAAATTATTTTAACAAATATTAAAATGAAATTTATTTATTTATTTATTTTAGAAAGAATATATATATTCAAAATATTCTCTGTACTTGTATAGAAACTAGCTTTAACTTTTAAAAACGTGTAACTAATTATGTCAATAATGCACACACACATATATATAAATATTAACTCTTTTGTTTTTTAAAGGACATGCAAAAATAGATCTTTGTGTAAAAAATAAAGAACAAATTTAGTCAATAATGTACAAAAAACTTTCCTAATGATAAAAGCAATTTTCTTAATGGAAATTTCATAAAAATGTTTCTATTAAAGGTAATTGAACATCAAGGATTATACTAAACATCAAAGTGGTAATTACGAGTTAATGAATCTCTTTTTCAAGACATAGTTAAAAAAAATAGGTAAATAAACACTTAAAACCTGTTTTTGAAAAGTACTTTACAACACAGCTAAAATCTTGGTTTACAGTTTACTTTTTTTTCTCACAATATATTCTAGACTATAGACTATTCAGAAGTAATTAAATTATTTCTTTTTTTTTTCTTTTTTTTTTTTTTTTTTCGTTTAGTGAAATAAAAGATTGGTGCATTTATTGAATTAAAATGCTGATGTAATTATTGAATAAAAAATTGATACATCTCTGAATGTAACAAAAAAGGATTTCTTTCTCTCTGTGTGTGTGTATTCTCTACACAAATTTGCATGGATGTCCGTATTGACCGTTTTTAATGCCCTGGAAGCATTCTTTCTTAAACTTTAGTTTTATTATTATTATTATTATTATTATTATTTATGAAAGTCTATAAATTCTAAAATGGTCGGCTCCAGAGATACAAATGTAAAGGTGAATAGACTTTCTTTGCCCCGTTAGCTCAGTAGACCATCAATAACGCAAAGTACGTGGGTTTGATCCTTCAAGAACCACTGTGTTACATTTCGCAGAAAATTAACAGAAAATGTGTCAATTGAAAAAAGAAAATTTTTCATCGCCTTCATATAATCCTAACACATGAGGAACACAAGAAAGTGAAAAAGTTAAACGTAAATTTATATTGGTCGCGTTTTACGTAAACGGCTGACCACTGAGCTACAAAATTCTGCATGGAGGCCCATCATATACATCTCCTGATGCACCTCGAAACCCGATTTCCAAAACTTTCATTAGATTTTTTTATGTAATTAAAATCTATAAATTGTTGAGAGGATAGGCTCTAGAGATACAAATGCAAATATGGAAAGATTTTCTGTGTCTTAGTGGCTTAGATGATAAAAGTGTCATGCTAATAACGGGAAGAGCGTGGCATTGTCCTTCGAAGACGAATATGTTTTGTGCAGATGATTATAAGAAAAGATGGAAGTTGATAAAATAAATTATTTCAGTGTCTTCACTGTAGCCTAAACCTTAAGAAAGACGAGAAAATTAAAAGAAACAAAGTTAACTATATAGAGGCGTGTTTTCGCTTTTTAAGCAAACCACTCGTCGCAGCGGTACAATTTTTTTTGCATTTTTGGAACATTTTATGTTTTAGAAAGGGCAAATTCATAATATGCGTATTAACAAATGGACACTCCATACGAGTAAGCTAAAACTAATAATTTATGAAATTTATCACTTAAATGCTTTTCAATATTAACTATATATCATTTTTAAAAGCCCTATTGTAAATTTCACCTTTCAAATCCAGACGAAATAATATCTAGCTTAAGGACTTTTTGAAAGCGTAAATTTAAAATGAAATAGAGATTAATCCATTTAAATTTTCTAAACAGAATGAAGCGATTTGTTAAGCAGTTTGCTTTTCAACTAAATGTATGCAATGCCTTAAACTGTCACGGCAATCTTTTATGAAATAGTGAGCAGTTAGGTTATTTTATTGGGAAGGTTCAAATTTTATCTAATTTACAAAGTAGTAAAATTTAGCATATATGATTTTATAAAATTCGTCTGTTTACATTGATCTAACATGAAAAAGGAAAAGAAAAATAGAGAAACATATTATAAGTGTATAATGAAATTTTTCAAAAGCATTTACGCAAATATAAATAATAAAATGAATTTAAAACCGCATCCCTAACAGTAAAAAAATAATAATAATTTTACTGATCAGCTAAATTTTCAAGTTTTATAATGATGCTTTTTTATTTAGGAGTTTAATACAATAAAAATTTCTCAAATAATGTGAATTTTACCTTAATATATATATATATATATATATATATATATATATATATGTGTGTGTGTGTGTGTGTGTGTGTGTTACATGAAAATCATAAAGACTTGTTTTTTGAATGGAATACATCCCTAAAATATTAAAATGTTCTTTAGGAATTCCTATTTATACGCATATTTACAATGAAACGTTATTTAAAGGTAAATTTTACTCGATGAATATGAATTATTAACCGAATATGGAAATTTCTTAGAGGGAAAAAAGAGATAAATATAATGAGAGGAAATAAACTTCCATATTGATGCTTAATTTAAACGTATTCTTTTATTTCATTTATATACAAGTTGAATAACACAGAAAATCTTAAATAGTTTATTAAAATTACCTAATTATCTTTCTCTGTTTATATTCGTCACTTCTAAGTACAATTACGTACATTTAAACTTTTGAAAAGGCATTACTGTCAGCATTTTTAAGTACCATTACCATAAATTAAATAAATACCAGTTTTTAATGCTTTCTGAGATATTCAAACAACGCGATGTTCATCGCAAGTAATAGGTCAATTATAGGTCAATTTATAGGTCAATTATAATAGGTCAATTCGATTCTCTTCAGAAAATTAAACAATTGCAATGCTAAAAAAATTACAAAAGGATTTATAACCGAGATGATTATTTTTCATCAACAGTTTTGTATTACAAGTGCTTTAAGTTTCTTTTTTAAAGCTTTATTGTTATTATTATTACTATTATTATTATTATTATTATTATTATATTTTCATTTGTTTTCGTTATTATGATTAATATATTTTTATTTTCTGACTTAGAAGTTTAATTTTTGAGCTTGAGTAAACTGTATTATAAGTATTTTTTTTTCTAAATTTTGCGAGGTTTTTTTTAGAAAAAATATATGTATATATCGTAAATAATTAAAATATTAATTTTACAAAATATTATTTTCATTTAAATTTTTTTATCTGAAGTATATATATATATGTATAAATGTATATTGTGACACAGAAATTCAGTAGTTTTCGCTCCTGAAGTTAATCACGGTAGTTTTCGGATTAAAATCTCGGACGTTGTCTCTATTAGCAGTACCGACGGCCGCCCATTAGGTGCTCCATCATAGATGGCCATCAATTTGGCGATTTCCGGCCAAACAATTATCATGAAATTGGCAATTATTATTAATTTGCTAAAATAATGTTTTGTACGGAATACAATATGCTTATTGTTCAGATTTTAAGGCTACACAAAAATGCTCAGATGCATTAATAGCTACAATTGCAAATTACTGGAATTGCATTTCCATTTGGGTTAAACATATTTAACACTTTCCAACAATGTTTAAAGGAAATTATGAATTTAATCACTCTATCTGTCTACCTTTCACTCCTTCTTTCTATCCGTTGTATTATACCGTATTATATTACATTTTTTTTTTATATATATATAAAAGTGTACGCTTATTTTTTAAAGAATTTTGAAGAAGTAATACATGTCTTGTAATTATATACATCTTTGGTAATAAAAATTCTTGAAATCCCTTTCATGATCAAAATTAAAATATTTCATCTTCGTGTACTCATTTAAAAATTATAACATAACCTCAACTGGCAAATTCAGGAAGTGTATAATCCCAGTATAATGATTAATTATTTTAATAGAAAATACAATTAAGATTTAGCTTCCTGATTTACGTGGTGAATTATAGCCTAGCAGGGTGAATTATAGTCTATATGCACCGAAAATGAACCAGCATATTGTTTTATAAATACCCTATTACGTATCGAGTTTTATGCAATTACGTGCAAGATAATCTGGGATAAACTCTAACAGTTCACGAGACAATTTTTGCACACCATCGCCACCTACCTGCTGATATGCACCCAAATTGAATCAATGTAATATTTCATACTAGCACTCTCACATTATAAGTTTTGTTCAATTATACACAATACAAGCTGAGATAAAAACTTGCAATAAATAGCACTACCAGTTGGATTATTTGTGCTAAAATTTAATAAATAAAAATGTTTGTCAAGTTGCAATTATATAAATAATTTTATGAAAATCTGCATATTAGTGCTTAAACTAGAGATGCTGAAATATATATATATATATATATATATATATATATATATATATTATTTCTCGGATATATATTTTTTTAAATAATCATATTCTGTAAATCTATCGAAAATTGGAAACTAAATTTTTTTCGAATCTAATTCTTTCTTCATTTGAATATAGAAGAAGGTAAAAATTAACGGAAAGATAATTGTTTTAATCAAATATGAATTGCTCTTTTTAAAAATACACGACAAAAATGTGCAAAAATAAAGCAAAGTAAATAACTATTTAAGAAAAAATACAATTTTAGTAAACATAAATTTAAAATTTAAATTTAATCCTTCATTTTAATGTAGTAACCAGTGAATGTTCTGATATTTGTACTTCTAATAAGTCAATTTTAAACAGGTTAGAAAAGTTTGCAAATTTCAAATCTATTCGCCCATTCTGTTATGCATTGTTTAGTTAGGAATACTAAAAATATGCTTGGTTTAATATCTCATCTGTTTTGTCTAGTTGGCATTCAACTACAAATTGTTGAACAATAATCTGACATAACTCATTGTCGACTCGTCAAACTTTGAATAAATTTTCAAGTTAAATTTAGATCTGTGCAGTATTTCGTTTACGAAATTCCATGAAATGAATGCTTTGAGATTTGCTGTGAAATGCATAATGGAAATAAATCAGGACACAAGTTAAAATATGACATTAATTAGTGTATATTAATTTATTAAATACAGTTCAATATGTATATAATTAATTAAAAGAATGATTCATTAATTTAAAAAATGAATTTTATTGATTTACATTCATTTTAACTTTTTTTGGAAGGGGGGGGGGAGGAGACAAATCTAGAAAAGTTTGTGAATTAACTAAACACTTTTTTTAAAACATATAAAAAAATATATGTAATAAATAATTATACACACATATTTACAAACGTTTGGTGATCAAATTATTAGAAATGCTTTAACCTTCTTTTTTTTTTTTTTCTTTCTTTTTTTATTGGAAAAAAAGTTTTTGAACTGGTAAAGAACAGGCATTAATAAACTAATACTTTCTAGTATTGACTTAGTTACGAGTACAGAATCAGGACTAACCACAAATTGGAGAGCAGCACAAATAATTTTGATTATCCTGTATGATATATTACAACTACGTTGTAACTCTATATAACTTGTTATATTTTATATAAATTTACACCCTATAATATACACTTTGAACATGTATATTTGTATAAATATTTACTCAGAAATTATTATGCCCGCAATATTCCAGTCAATATATTTTGAAAAAAAAAAAAAAAAAAAAATATATATATATATATATATATATATATATATATGCATATGTATACATATTAATCTTGCAAAAATTTCTATGTTATTCCGTCAGAAAATTGATGCTTTTTTTTTTTTTTTTTTTTTTTTTTTTTATGAAAAGACAAAAAAAAAAAAAGATTATTTACATATAAGTTTATGAACTTCGCTGAAGTTGAAGAAGAATGATAAATGGATTTCTTCAACAATTTTTCAAAGAGAAGTGCATGAAAATATTGTGAATTATTTTCTGCCTCGAGTTTAATAGAAATATTTTATTTAAAAAAAGCGATAACACATTTCTTATCCTAAGATTTATTGTACTTTTTTTTGTAAGAATATAATGTTTATTTTCGTTTCGGACAATAAACTATGACAATTTATAATAACTTTATGTCAATTTATAATGCATATTACATTTATATTTTATAATACTACACGCTGTAAAAAAAATTACTTTCACGTTAAAACCTTCACAAATCTGATTTGTCCTTTTGTGAAAGACAAATTTTGTAAAACTATCCTGTTCAAATGTAATGCTTACAAATTGTGCCAAGCTCTTAGTTTGCTGAACATAGCGAAGATGAATAAACAAAACTAGTCATAGCATTTAGATTCATTCAATTCATACAGATAGTTTAGTTTTTATTTAAATGAATATATTAATATTTTAAAATGAATTTGTCTTCATATTTTACACCAAATAATTAGGTTTTTATTTTATTATATATATATATATATATTTCACACTTTTGCTATATGTAAAGATAATTATTATATTAAATTATATTAAAGTTTAAAAAAAAAATCTTAAACTGCATTAAATTTGTTGCAATTTCTTATTTTTTCCAAGTATTATCTTTTACAGGAATTTGTAAACTTTTATATTATGTACCATTTCTCAACATGAAAAACAGAAAAATGGTCTTTCACAAATGGTGACGATACAAACCTTCTGGTCTAAAAATAACAGGGCACAGGTCCTAAAAATATCAAATAATGAGTGTATCTAACAATTACAATATCAATATTACACAAAGATTAAAAACACTTTCTTGTTATCTAAAAATTTATAAATATATACAGGGTGATTATAAAAAACTATCCCGATTATGAGACCGTAGCTATTATAACATTTACAGAAACCTAATAAAAGTTTGGTACAAGGTATTTTGAGCTATATTCTCAAGAATCATAAAAAGAACAACAGTTAAATTCAATTAGTTACGCTTACAGAGACAAAATTTCAAAATTTTCAAATGACAACACCTATTTTTATTATTATTATTAGAATGTGATCTTTATAGCAAAATTGCAAAAATAGCGCTGGAATGATACTTGTAGCACAAAAACTGCCATAATTAAACAAATTAAGAAGAAAGGAGATAGCTACCAATAACAACACAAAAACAATAGAAATCACACAAAGACACAATGCCTCTGAGGCATTCAGTCCGTTCGAGTAACAAATCTTTACAATTTCCCCACGTTGTTCCCCTGAAAGAGGCATGTTGTTCACAGAGCGAGAAAGCAAAATACACATCACGTATTTACCAGTGCCTTAATTTTCACATAGTGCGATGACGTCAGTCATGACGCAGTCTTAAGACCAACCACGATCCACGAAATTGCAGCCCGCACTCAGGAACTTACACGAAATTAAGCATATTTGGTTTCTTCTTCACGTTCCGAAGCAGAATCAGAAGATTTTAGTCAGAGCCGAAGACTCACTCAGTATGAAATCTGACGCCATTAAAAATGAAAGTCGAGCTCTGGTAGGCGCATTATATTTGTTTTTTTTCTTTCTTCTTAGTCTTTCTAGCGTTGGTAATTTTCGTGTTAAAGGTACCATTCCAACGCTGTATATGGTTTTTTGCTATGGAAATCACTTTCCAATAAAAACTAGTATGTTGTGGTCATCACAAGGCTTTCTTCAATATTTTCCTATACAAATTCACTAAGCGCAAATTATAATTAAAAATATATTTTATTAAAAATATTTAACATGATGAATGCAAATAATTTTCATCTTAGAGAAAACTAACACTAAACATCCAAAGAAAGACAGTTTTACTGTCTAAAACTAACATCTTAAAATTGCATTTTTATAATGGTTATCTCATATATCAAGATTCGTAAAGTTGTATGCCATAGAAGTTGAGGTATTGCCATCCACTCACCGAGGAAATTTGCAGTATAGCAACGCCACCTATTGGTCGATAAGCATCCAAATTGAATCAGCATAATACCTCATAATGGCCTTCTCACATATCATGTTTTGCTTGAAGAACCTGACAGTAGAACCTGAGATATAGCCTTCCCTAAAATTGTGGAATTTGCTGTGTAGCAGCGCCACCTGTTGAGCAGTTGACACTAATAGCTGGCAGGCACTAACTAAGGTCAAGGTGCAAATACATATAAATTTACATGCAATTCTGTGCAATAGTTCCTGAGATATAGCCTTCCCTAAAATTGCAAAAATCATTGTACAGCAGCGCCACCTGTTGGCGATATGCATCCAAATTGAATCAGCACAATGTCTCATAATGGCCTTCTCACATATCAAATTTGTTTGATGATGCACAATAGAAAGTGTAATAATTAAATGTGCACAATAAAACGCGTTAAGGATTTTGCAATAACGCGTTAAGGACTCTCCTCACAACCCTGAAGCTGTACGGAAACTGCTGGCGAATAGGGACCAGCTTTTGAGAAACTATGCCCAAAGGGCAGATGATGAAACTAGAATTCAAATTAACAAAATAAACGCAGATATAAAACGTTCATATAATGATATCAAGAGAAGCCGCTCAGAACTTTGTTTAAGCTGGATTACAAAACACATAATTCTAGACTGTGGAATGTGGCAAGAGAATTAGATGGGTTGCAACCTCAAGAGGAAAATTCGAACTCCATCACTAAGTCAAATGGTTCCCCCACTATAGATGACCAAGAGGCTGCTTTTCAGTTGGGAAAACTCCATTCGAAAGAGAGCAGGCTGACTATCGACAGAGAGGATAATAAAGTTGGTAAATTGGCCAGAAATCTTGTTAAGACCTGTCATCAAGTTTCTACTTCCAATCAATTGTTTTCTGATCCTATTACTACCTCAGAGTTAATATACGCCACACAATAAATTGATAATAAAAAACCTCCTGGACCTGATGACATTCAAGGTCAATTTCGGAAAACATTAGACCATATGGTAGAGAGCGCCTTTTGTACATTTTCAATTTGTCATGAAAGACGGGCGTACTTCCAAAACAGTGGAAAATTGCAATAGTTATCTCAGTCTGCAAACCAAATAAAGAAACCAGTTCTGTGGGAAGTTATAGGCCTATTGCTCTCAGGTGTATTCCTTGCAAGCTGATGGAGTCGATTATTTTGAGAAGAATCACACACCATCTTATGGAACTAAATTTGATTCTAGAAGAACAGTATGGCTTCCGTAGAGGACACAGTACTATAGATCAAATCCTTTATTTCGCACAGAATGCGAGGGAAGCCTACTGAGTATACCATTTCTGTGTTCCTAGACCTTACCAAAGCCTTTGATAAGGTTTCTATAAATAAGCTCTTGGTAAAATGCCATAATGAGTTTAACATCAGAGGTAGAACCCTCTCATGGATTTCAAACCTCCTGAACAACAGAACTTTTTGAGTCAAGTATTAGAGTGGTATCTCCAACATTTACAGATCCTACCAGGGTATACCACAGGTCTCTGTTCTGAGTCCTACTTTGTTCTTATTATTTGTGGCTGGGATGGAAAAAAATGTTACTTCATGTAATATTGGCCCATTTACTGATGGTGTGATTTGGAAAAATGTTGAAGACACGATATAGATTGAGAATTCTTTAAATGAGAACTTGACTGCTATTCAGAGTTTTGCAGAAGAGCATAAGCTAAATATTAACTCTGGAAAGCCTTTCACTTGCATTTTTACTACGAACAGACATATGTTCAACTTGCAACAAAAAATTTATCTAAAAGGGAACCTACTTGAAATAACAAAAACTTCAACATATTTTGGCTTCACTTTGGACACAGAGATTAATTGTGGCAAGCATATTGCCAAACTTGTGGAAAAGGGAAGGAAGCGTCTTCAACTATTAAAGTTCATTTCTGCCAGAGATTGAGGTGCCAATTTTAGAACTCTTAGAATGGCTTACATTATGCTTATTCGGCCTGTTCTGGAGTATGGCTATCAAATCTATCAAGTGGCCTCTCAAACGAATCTTAACAAATTGGAAAGAGTACAACTTAGTGCAGCTCAAATAATTACGGGTCTCCGTAGCTGCTGTCTCAAAGCTATTGTACTGTTTGAGGCCGACCTACAGCCTTTGTCATTGAGAAGCCTAACTAATTCTACTAAATATATTGCCAAACTAAAAAGTCTTGAGTCATTTAATAGAACTTCGAAATTTATTTTGCAATAGAAAAGCAACCAGAGACTGAAAAGGACAGACCAGTTGTTGTTATGTGGAAGCCAGGTTTTTTGGATTTTGACATTGACGCATACTACTTCTTTGAGTAATGTTATTTTTAATGATCATTTATGTGCCCCATTTATGTTTGCCTCTAAGCACACTCAACACCCAGAAATGATGAGACAATTAGAACTGGAAGTAATCATCAACATCCCTTCCCCTGTCCTGGTACTCTATACTGATGGGAGTAAATCGGACTCTGGCAGGACTGGCAGTGGTGTCTATGCTAAGGCTGAGGATGGTTTGGTTTTTTCGTTGCAAATTTCGCAACCCATATAGCTGTTCGGTTTTCCGTTTGGAACTTCTTGCAATCAGAGAGGCATCAAATTTCACCTCCGTTTTGAAAATAACGACATTTAGATTTTGACGGACAACAAAAATTTAATCCAGTACTTAAGAAATTGCACGAAAATTCTAGAAAAAAAAAACAGTGAAGAGGTTATTTTTCAAAACGCTACATTTTCACAGAAAAGTAGAGTTTGCATCTAATGTATTCCATCCCAAAGTTGGAGTTTTTGTCAATGAGGTGGCGGACTTGCTTGCGAAAGAGGGAAGTGATCTTCCTTCTGCTTCCTCTAGTGAACTTTTCGCTGTCTAGTGAACTTTTTGCTGTCTCTTCAGTTCGGAGGTACAGGATCTGCACAGACTGCATTGGCTAGACTGCGTAGTGGCCACAACAAGAGCTTGAAATTCGTCGTTAAAGTAAAAACTTTATTCTTCTTGCCCTTGTTCCTGTCCTGCTTCTCCTGCTCATGTCATTGACTGTATTGGCGCCTCTGCGAAGCAGCTGTAGAGTGAGGAGGGTAATGGACTTGTGGTTCTGTTTGAGTGACATGGTATCATGGACCTGATCTAGGATTTTTGGTCCAGGGGAACATGAAACAACAACACAATAGAACTTGAGATATAGCATTTCCTTAAATTGTGGAAGTCGCTGTGTAGTGACGCAAACTGTTCAGTGGTTAACACTAAAAATTGATAGGCACTAATTTATGATATTTCTATAATTAAAAAAAAGCTATATCTCAGGAACTACTGCGCAAAAATGCATGTAAATTCAAGAATAGATGCAAGTTGATATAACTTAATGTCTATCAATTTTTGGTGTCCTCCGCTCAAGTGGTAGCGCTGCCATGCAGCGATTTCCGCAATTTAAGAAAAGGCTATATGTTAAAAAATACTGCGTAAAAATGCATATAAGTTAATATGTATAAACATCTTGATATATATTAGTGCCTATTAATTTTGGTGTCAACCACTCAAAGAATGTTGCTGCTATGCAGCAATTTTTACAATCTAAGAGAGGGCTGTATCTCAGAAAACTCTGGGCGAAATTGCATAAAAAATTATAAGTAAATGCAACTTGAAATATATTAGTTTGAATCAAATTTTGGTGCTAATTGCTGAGTAGGTGGGACTGCTATAAATCGATTTCCTCGGTTTAAGGAAAGACTATATCTCAGGTTCTATTGCGTGTAATGAAACAAAACTTGATATGTAACAAGGTCATTATGAGATATTATGCTAATTCAATTTATATGTTTCTCGGTAAATAGGTGGCGATGCTAATTTACTTGATAATGGGAAGACTATATCTCATCTTCTATTGCATATAGCTGTACGAAACTTGATATGTGAGATAACCATTATGAAAAAACCTTTTTTACGATGTTAGTTAAACTGTCTTTCTGTGGATATTCAGTGTTAGTTTTTTATAAGGTGAAAATCGTCTGCTTTCGTCATGGTAGATATTTTTAATAATAATTATTTTTGGTAAATTTTTTGAACTAAGTTAATTTGTAAGAAAAATGTAGAAGAAAGTCTTGTGGTGACCACAGCATACTAGACCATTGTATGTATTGAATCTATGTATGATGCAGGTGCATCTACATACAAATTTATATGCAAGTTTGTGCAGTAGTTCCTGAGACATAGCCTTTCCTTAAATTGCAGAAATCGATTTGTACAGCAGCGGCACCTGTTGGCCATTTATCATTCAAATTGAATCAGCAAAGTGACGCATAATAATATTCTTACATATGAAGTTCTGTTTGGTTATACGCAATAGAATCTGAGACACAGCCTCCCGTGAAATTCCGAAAATTGTTGTATAGCAGCGCTATCTGTTGAACGGTTGACAGCAAAAGTTGATAGGCGCTAATTTAGGTCAAGCTTCATCTACATGTAAATTTATATATAATTCTGTGCAGTAGTTTCGGAGATACATTTCCACAATTTTTTCGTCACATACACACACAGACACACATTTTCTAAATATTGTCAAATCGTGTTCTACATCTGTAGAAACGTGTAAATCCGTCGAAAACTGGAATTCGAAAATTGTTACGAATCCAATATTTCCTGCTATTGAATATAAAAGGAAGTAAGAAATAGTTGTCATTTATTTTTTTTTCGTTTTTTATTTTTATTTTGTCATTGTATCCGTAACTGTTACAGTTTAACGGCTCATATTTTATTTAATTCTTCAGCGCATACCCCAAAATACCTTGCACAAAACATTTGTTCAGATTCTGAGAGCAGTATAATAGCTACGGTTTCATATATCGATATATTTTTACTTTCTCTTCTTACCTATAAGGTAGATAAAATATTATTTTTAGATCAAATTTTCGAAAGTGAGGTTTTGTTATATTTACATGTCTTGAGGTCTCTGAATCCGAAAATTATGTTTTTAGTGACTGGTCTGTTTGTGTGTCTGTTTGCCTGTCTCTTATCAGCATATCTCAAGAAGAAATAGTAGCAGAAAGTTAAAACTTGATATTCTAAATGTGTATGACATAGGGATGCAACACTAAGCTTTTTCTTGGGATGATGCAAATGGTTTCTGTACAGGGATACCATAGAGAATTCAAATACATCACGTTTATGTGGGAAATTCCAGGTAAGTAGATTTTAACATATGTAGACTACACGAAACCAAATGAAATTAATATATACATTTTATGTGTGTATAAAAACATGTCTCATGTAGAATATGGTAGGGAAATCATTCACTGTTCATTTACATTACTACACGAACGAACTATATTATAGTGCGACAATAGCTGAAAATTGATGGAAGTGTATTTAACGTTGTGTCGTGTATTATTGCTATAGGATTATATTTAGGTGCACAATGTGGTCTGTACATAAGTTTCAAAGATATACAGGGCTGCAAACATTTAAGCGATTACATTCTTTTATATAATTAGTGGGAGTGGCTTACTATAATATTTCACCATGTCCAATAAACCTGTTTAGGAATTGAAATGAAGTTCTCGTAGACATATGGTAAATAACGTATGTTTTTAAGTTAAGTATTCATCGCTTGTTTTTTCTATATTTACACGTTTTGAGGCTTCATGATTACCTAAGTCAAGGTTTTTAACGTTTGATCTTTGTGTCTTTTAGAGTAACTTCAAAATGAATAATTTCATGGTATCCGAAAGTTGTATTTTCGAGCTAATGTAAGTTTGTTCCTGGAAATTTTGATCGAGACTGATATGTTTGAAGGAATGTTGCGTGTGAATGTTGTCTGAATAATTTTAAGTGAACTCTTAATTTTTAAATTCTATATAAATGTAGGTGCAGTAATGAAACGGGGGTTGAGGGGGCGGTAGCCCCCCCCCCCATACAAAACTACTCATAAATAAAACTCTTCCAAAGTCTAATTTGTATTATTTTAGCATAGGTTTACATAACAGTACACGTTATCTTACCTCTTAATCTCCAGCTTTGGCTTATAGTACCCAGCAAACACAGAACTATCATATTGACGCCGAAATGATATCTTACGCCAAACACGCAAGGTATCATTACGATACCAGCGATTCGTAACTTTTCTGTGTCGAAACTGTCCGCAAAATCGATACCCGTAGCGATACGGGAATAGGTATCGGTCCGGCATCGTGTATCTGATACAAATGCGAACGCCACCAATAGCTCCGATACGGATATGTTAAAAAAATGACACTTTAACGATATCTTTATGTTGCCATTTCGATCCTTATTTTTGACGCATATATGATACATATCGGACGTGTGCCAAACTGCCGACAGTTATTCAAATGCCGGCGTTTCCTGTCAATTTAATATGCATAACTTTAATATTTTCGATATATAAACATAAAAATGATTATTTTTACTGGTATCGATTTTTTTTAAAATTTATTTAACTGTATTTTAACGGTACAGTCAAATGGGGGCAACTCTGACAAAAATAAATTAATATTAATAATAATAATAAAAGAAAAAATCGGCAGTTTTACTTAAAAGTTTCAAAAATTTATTAGTTAATTTTTCGTAATTGACTATTAAATAAAACCATAATTTAAATTAAATATATATGTATGTATGTATCCGGTTATGGAATGTAATTCTTTTTTTTTTTTTTTTTTTCTTTTAAGTAATCTCATTCGATTTATTATATAAAAACTAAGAATTATTAAAAGTAAATCCATTTTAAAAATTATCTTATGGACAATCTTTATTGTAATTAAAAAGCAACTAATTAAAGCTTTGAGTTTATCAATAAAAATATATATATATAAAATGATTTATCAAAGCACTTGTTTTCTTTAAAAAGAAAAAAAAAAGATTTGATAAATTATTTAGATATTGGTAAATTAATTAGATATAATAAAAATAATAAAAGCTTTTATAAGTTTTAATTTATTTTTATTAATTATTATTCTTTAATTTTGAACAGTCCATAAAAATGTTTCATAAAAGGCATAAATAAATGTATTTGCATGCAGTGTTTCCAATATTCCAGAGCCTTTCATTATCCACAAGAAAGTCACTTTCAACTTATTTAAATCACAATTTAGTATTATATAGAGATTTCTTGTGAATAATACTGGGGAATGTTTGCAATTATGTATGTACATAAATTCATCCCATCTACTGCAGAACAGTTTTATTTGTCCTCTAAATATATAAATGCTATGAATTTATGTCCTTATTAGCAGCTAATTTGTTACACACTACAGTCTTCACTACTTAAAGGGAGGAATATTACATCAGAGGACAAACCATTATCCCCCCTATCCCAGTGTCACTTCTGATTTTAAATCAAAAATTATTGTTGGTCAGAGCAATATAAAATACATTCACAAAAATATGAATTGGTGAAATTACTATTCAAATCAAACAAAACTTAAATTAAAGAGCATGGTCAAAAACATAGGGTACAGTGTAAATTTGCACCCCCCCCTTTTTTTTTGAGTTAACGTGTCAAGATTAGATATGACCCTACAAGTTTTAGCTGTCGCTATGAGAAAAAATTAAACATACACCGTACAAGAAAGTGTGGTGTAGTATTAGTGTTTGATTTATGTGTGAGAGGTATTGAGATGAGTCCCGGCAAGGTTTTCTTTAATTTGAACTAAAAATTACATTTTTAATTAAATTATTAATTTAAAAAATATATTTAATGCATTATAGATTTTTTCAGCAGACTTTTTTTTTTTTTTTTTTTAAGTTTTTAACAAGAAATAATGTGTTAATTTATTAAGGTAAAATAAATGAATAATTTAAGGGAATATACTTTTATATCACATTTAAATAAAATTTCATTACTGATTTGTTTTAATGTTTTATGTAATTTTTTTATTGAATCGCAAATAGCAAGTTTTAATTGTCTACTGTTAATTGTATCCTTATTCATGCTACTTGTACATAAAATTTCTGAATCAACAAAGCTGTTTGATGTCACCTTTAACGTCTATTTCAATTATTTTATAATTGTCAAATTTTGTGGTTTTGGGAGAACTAACCATATAATTGTGTGCACAAGGGTGAAGCACAAGTTTTCTCAAGACGATTTCACTTATTTATAATTATTTTACATTGCAAAAATTTTCAAAATATCAGTAAATATGAATTTTATAAATCCAGCAAGTAAACTCAACAAAAAGCCAAACATTTAACAAAAGGTTTATGAACAATATTTGATTGTGAATAAGATTGTAATGAATTTAGTTTAATCAATTCTCTGAGAAATATAGCTTGTGCTCACTGTGAAATATTTTTATATACTCAGACCTCGTTAACGTAAATTACTTTTAACATGAACTGTTTCTACAATCCCCGTCAAAATGAAGATTAGTTTATTATATGAAGATTAGTTACTGATAGCATGAACTACTGATAATATAAACAAATTTTTTACCATCCTTGAGATTCATGTTAAAGAAGTTTGAATGTGTATCAATTTTACTTCTAATCTTAATCAAATTTTCCCTTTCTATGTTTTTAACCATAAACAATCTATTTTATGCACCTACTCAGTGGATTTTTTTTTTTTTTAAGTTTTAATTGCATTATTCACAATAAATTTTTTTTAATTTTCCTTGAAGTTTTGCTTCACACATGGCAAAGAGGTTCTGCACTTGAAGTTAGTAGATGGGAAATACTGGATTTGATCCCAGTCTTTGTTTTAAAGACTTTGCTGTAAGTTTTCCGTGTTTTTTTCTGAAATTTGATTAAATACAGGATAAGATTACTTAGAAAGACCCTCACTCTTCCAAGTCCTATAACCTTTGTGTAGTCAATTAGCTTTAATACTTTATTACATTGTTTGCCTAAACTATTGTATGAAACACAGCACTATTGAAGCCGTAAGTTACCATGAGATGTAGATGCCAAAACAAGTCACTGCATGCCACTCACATCTATGCCTAGCACGCTTGCCAAACAGTTTGCTATAAGAGAGATACTTACCATGGTTTCCTTTGTATTCTGGTTTTCCTGTCACTCACAGAAGAAACATTGAATTTTTCTTCGGCAGGAGTTTCCAAAAACAAATTGAAGTTAGCAATTAAAATTTTTTAGTAATTTTCTTCCTTTAATATTTGTACAAAGCGTCAGGGTTTAACCTGGCAAAAAAATTACTTTAGCATTTTAGCGAAAATAGGCAAGCACTATTTTAGCTTTTTCGAAAGTTAATTAATTCTTTGGATACCATTGATTTATTTTACTTAGCTTTGTTATCCTCAGTTTTGTTTTCTACTCCTTTTGTTCATTGATGATTTTAACCAAGCATCTATATTTGTGACTTAAAAAGTATGAATCAGGGAAACTATGTTTTGGTTTTATCAATAGAAAAAGAGGTATTCATATCATATGTGTAAAATGAAAAAGCAATTTAAAAATCAAGTAAAGTGTAGTGGTAAATACTAGTGCTAAAAATGATTCAATGAAGCAAATTCTGAATTCTAACAAACTTATAAATATTTTTGCATTTTAATTCAATCATTGAAAATTAAAAATAAATCTAAATTACTATATAAATAAGGATTCCCAAAAATTTCAGTCCTTTCGTACAGTGGTGGAAAAAATTATAAAGCCACTTGAAAATATGATATAATTAAAAAACAAAAGATCAAACATTTACAAAATTTCATACATATATATTATATGCTACAAGGAACAAAAGGAAAAAATAAATTTATTAATAACTACAATAACAAAAGGTTAGTAGACGTAAGAAAAATTTATGTACAAAGAAAGCTGGAAAAAATTATAAAGTCGATACATGTATTTCATCATTAATCGATGTGAGATCCTTTTTTTTTCGATAACTGTGACTAGTCTCTTGTTCATTGAATCTATCAGACCACACAAAGTACTTGCATCAATATTATTCCAGCAGTTTTTAATAGAATTCATCAAATCTAATTTTGAATTGAATTGTCGTCCATTTTTGTAACCATTTCGGGCTAAAATTCCCCAAAGATTTTCTATTACATTCAGATCGGGGCTAACAGCTGACCATTGAAGGCATTTCACCTGGTTAGCTTCCAGCCAAGATTTAGTTGACTTCGAAACATGAACGGAAGCGTTGTCCTGCTGAAATGTCCAGTCTCCTGAAGTTATAAGATGAGCAATAGGTAATAAATTATCTCCTAACGTATCTTGATAGATAATTGAATTCATTTTGTTATGGATGAAAACAATTGGAGTGGTTCCACTGGCAGCACATGCAGCCCAAACCATTACTGAGCCACCTCCAAATTGACGCTTTGAAAAAAATATGAGGTTCCTGTCGTAAATCATGCCAAAAATATTTATAGCCATCGGGTCCATCTAAATTAAATTTCTTTTCATTGGAAAAGACAATATCTCTCTAATTTGTGCCTTCGGTTAAATGTTTTCGGGCAAAGTCTAAGCGAGCATATTTGTGGTGCTTTGAAAGAGGGGGTTTTCCTTTAAATTTTTTTAACTGAACAATGGAATTGCTACTTAAAACATTTCTTACCGTTCGGCTTGTACATGGTAATTGTAAATGTTCTTGAATTTGGGCAAACGACATTTTTTGTCCGCAAGCTAGCTTCCAGATTTGTCTTGATTGCCTTACAGTTAAGGATTTCGGTCTTCCTGTACGCTTCTTACTGCCGTAATCTTCGGGATTTCTGAGAAAACTGTTTACTGCAGCCTTGGACCTTCCTATTTTTCTTGCAATATTAGAACCAGACATTCCAACTTCATTTAAAGTTAATATTTTAATTTGTTCACCATCGGAACGTCACTAATTCGCATGTTGTGGCCCCTAATTTGCAACACCAGATACATTGATTGAACAAAGAACTATTTAACAATTTTTTGTTCCAAATTCTTGCATTATGAAATAAAAAAAAAAAAAAAAAAGTTGTAGGATAAAATAAATATGCTACAAATTTATAAGAAACTTCAAGCAATAGCTTTATTTTTTCTTCCTCTCTTTACTTTGTGTGGAGATTGGGGGAGGGGGTTGTTTATTTGTGAAAAAGCAAATTAGGATCTAGTGAAGTGTATTTTTATTGCATGTAGAAATGACAATATTTATTTTAGTAAATTTATGAATACTTCTTATGAAAATTAATTTGTCAGTCATATTTTGTTACTGGTGCAACCAATACTTTTTTTTTTTTTTTTTTTTTTTTTTTTTAAGGATTAAATGCTATAAATGAACACACACACACACAAAAAAAAAAAATAATGACATATATTTATATATAAATGAATGCTTTTTTTTTTTTTATCGGCACCCTAAAAAGTAATAAATAAGGCAAAATTTTCTGTACTCAAACCAATTAAAAGGTAAAAATCATTCATTGTTGACAAAGTGTGTTATTATATAGTATGATGTAGTCATCAATGATTGCTTTTTATCTTTTAATTGGTTTGAGTACAGAAAATTTTGCCTTATTTACTATTTTTTAGGACGCATATAAAAAAGCATTCTTTTTAAATAGCAATAAACAACTTAGAATTAAACAAAAAACATTTTTAAACACTTGCCCCCGAATGGGTTCAAACTCACGACCCACTCGAGCCTTAGATTCATAGCCCAGCACCTCACAGCCACAGTATTAACAGATGAAACCCCTTTCGTTACGTTTCTGCTTCGTAGGCTTAATATATAACAGAATAGTAGCTCAACCAGGCTGAATAAAAAAGCTTTAAAGAATTCTACAAAATTTTATCATGATAAAAAATCAGTTAAAGGACACAGAATTAAAAAAAATTATTTGCTGTAGTATTTAATTTTTATTTTTTAAATCTCACAAAATAAGTACATTGACATAATTTTATTAATGAATAAAAATATTTTTCTATTTCTTTCTAGAAAATGCTGCTTCTTTCTGTCATATTCTCTGTAAATAGCACTTTGTCCATATTTGTAGGTGAAGAAGAAACCCTAGAGAAATATTAAGAAAAATATAAACAATTAGTACATTTAATATAAAATAGGAACAAAAAAGTTCAGCTTTCACTTTTCAGAAGGAAAAAAAATATATGCCATATGCCAGTTTTTACAGTAAATATATAAACAGTACTCATCGCTTAGTAAAATCACGTTTGTTTTCAGCCAAAGTAATTTTATTTTAAGCGGCTGATTCTTATATCTGACAAATATTCCCAAACTGTGGAAAAAAGTATTTCTTCCACTAATTCGGAAATAAATTTCAAAATGTAACAATAAATGGAACTAGTAAACATGATATAAATATCAAAAGATATTTGACTAATTATTAATTGAAAATTAATAAATTAATCTGTATAAAATTAAGAAACACATACTACACATAGAATTAATTAATATTTCTTACATTAATTAAAAATTAGGCTTCTAAAAAATGATCATTAGTGATTTTTTTTTTTTTTTTTTTTTTTTTTTGGACAGAGAATTAAGTGTTTAAATCTTTAAAAATTGTAGCATTGAAGGCCTGATCCCAAACTTTCCTTATCCATCTGAGTTTATGAACAAGTTCATAAGATCTATATTTTTTGCTTGAATCTTCCACCACTAATTTTAAATAAGAATTTTTGCCATACTAAGTCTACAAATTAAAAATGCTAATTGCTTGTAAATAGTAATGGAAGAGTTAAGGGCAAATTGCAGCCCCTGTGAAACCTGTACGAAGAGCTTTGCAATGTGGTGTATCCGTCATCACATCTAAATTAGAATTTTCATCTTTACTCGGTATTCTAATGCAACTCTTGAAGGTGAGAACTAATCCAAGATTTCAGTGGACGATAATTCAGTTGAACTTAGGAAGTTTTCATCAATCTTACTTAACACAATGAAGGAAGTCCTTGTCAAACTGTTCATGAACTTCAAGGATGCAGCATTTTTTCTTGAGAATCTTATTCAGACTTACTGCTAAGAAGCATTTTGTGACCGTGTAATTGTACTCTCCCGAAACATTTTTATGTATAGTGTAACCATGTTTTCTACATATAGCAGTGAGGATGATTCTAAAGGCATGGTAGGCTGGCAAATTGACTGACAGTTTAGGATTTGCTAAACACCCAAACATTTGGTGTTCCCTATCGTTTATTTTCTGTAAACGACAAGGTTTATCTCCCCCCCCCACCACCTATTTTAACACTAGACTCGTCGACTCTGCCTTTGTACAGAGGTCTCCATATTCACAAAAAATGCAATGAAAGAATAATGCATTGAATAGAAGAAACTGACAGATTTTGCTGCAGTGTTTACACTTTACAGAAAATGATGCACATTAATCACAGACATCAATTTCTGATAGATTTTTTGGCTAATTCTTTTCTACTAATAACATTTAAAGCTCTGATTCTCTATTAAGTGGTTGAATTAGGCAGAAAAAAAAAAGTTTTATGTGTTGCATTGCAACATTAAATGTGCAACCTATTATGCAGCACAACTGTTCTAAACCAGAATAATCTTTTCAATTAGCATTTTGTTTCATTCCATGAAAAAATCAGAGGACTGCAGCTATCACCCATGTTTCCTTATTATTATGTTATCCACAAGCAAATTCACTCCTTTAAAGCACCAATGTTTCTTGCTTCCTCTAATAACTAAAGGTATTTTATTAACAGTTCTCTCATATTACATGTCAGAAGATCAGTCTAATTTTCTCGCACCCAACAATGTTTTCGGCATTGAATTCATCAGCATGTTTTGTTAAAATCAAATAAAATAGTGCAAGTTTACCAACGCATAAGATCTGAGCCGCATCATTCTTTCAACAAATCTGGCTGAACATTTGTTTCGTCGGAGTAGCATTAAAACCCACATCTTGCTTTGCTCCATGAAGTTTGCACTAAACAATAATTTTTTTATACTTTGATTTCAAATGCTTTGTGATGGATGTAGCTGTGATAGAGAGTCACGCATCTTCCACTTTATCAAACAGCCATCCATAGTAATAAAATCTATAGTTGTAAAGTTCTTGACATTCATCATTCATATGAACTTTTTAGTTTCTATGCACAAAACAGTTTTTGGCACAAAAAATGGGCGCCAAAAAATTAAAACTTGGATTAACTCCTGACACCTAGTAAGTGTAAAATGCAGGCAATGATAACTTTGTTCTGAATTCCTTTATTAAATAAGTTTTCAAATATGAATTAAATATGGCAGCATCAATATTAACAAAAATTAAAAAATTTTTTGCATATATATATATATATATATTTTTTTTACTTTAACCATATAAAAATGCACAATTATTTCTAATACAAAAATAGTACATGGAAGGGTTAAAATATTTTTCTTTTGTTACTAATTTTAGTTTTACACAAAATAACTTAATAACAAAAAATTAAATTCAAAATTGTGATAAAATACTGAATAGAATGAAATAAGAATTCATTTTAGAGTTTAGACCAAACCAAATATTAAGAATATGACAGTCATTTAATTTTTAATTAATTATAACTAGCTGGAACCTGTCGAATTCGACGGTCACTTTATTGACAGTAATGTTTCAAAAATCGTCGCATCATTATTTAAGTGTACTTCCAATTAAAACATCTAATATAATTTATGCCATTTCACTTAAAAAAAAGAAATTTCGAAAAATGCTTATAAATAGAAATACTATATTTGACATCACTTTCTAAAAAGTACTGTCAGTATGACGTCAAATTCACTGCAGATAAACAGTTGTGTTGCTTGTTTTATCTTCTATTTTCTTTAATACCAAGACTACATGTTAGCTGGCCCCCCCGGCATTGCCCGGGCTCATGATAATTACCTTAAATAAACCTTAAATTTGTATGATTTTATATCTTTAACTCAATTTTATTAGAATTTCTATTTAAAAAAAAAAAAAGAATCATGAAAAATATAATCAGCTGTAACAAAAAAATTACATCGAACCAAACGAAACTCTGCTTTGTGACCCTGGTGCCTGTGACAGAACATACACTGGCCACTAATAACATAAAAAAATTCCCAAAAATTAACCTGGAACCAAACGAACCCGCCTGGTATTGCCCGCGAATATGATAATTTGTATGATTTTATATTTTTAACTCGATTTTGTTTGAATTTCTATTTTTAAATGAAAGCATCGAGAAAAAAAATAGCCATCTAAAACAAAAAAATTACCTCAAACCAAACAGAACTCGGTCTTGTGACCCCAATGACTGCAGCAGTGTATATGCAGGCTGCTAATTACATGAAAAAACTCGCAAAAATTAACCTTGAACCAAACGAACCTCTGATTTGTGTTTCCGCTGCCTTTCAGTGGCGGATTTAAGGGGGGGGGGGGCCCTAAAACACTGACATTCAAAATTGAATATTGCAGTTGTAAATTTTTTATTGGTCTAGAATAACACTTTGAAAAATCTTAGCCCCCCCAAAAGTTAAGTTCTGGATCCGCCACTGCTGCCTTTGGCTGTCGCACTGTATAGTAGGCATGCTACACACATGCTGCAAAATCCACTTTCTTCCACCAGGGGCGCAGTATTTGTATATGAACATCACTAATCGCCTTTAATTTCCAAAACCATTCAAATAAAGTATCACATAGTGGTGTCAACTGTAAAATCCTTTAGTTGCACAATGTGTTCTGTACGAACATTACTAATGGTCAGGAAATACCAAGACCTTTAAAATAAGGTGCAACACGATAGGGTCTACTACAAAATCACCTAGTTCCATTTTTCACCACCAGGGGGCACACAATACTGTATACAAACATCTTCAATTAACATGAAATTTTAAGACCTTTATCACCAATCGCTGTGGATTTCCAAGACTTTTCAAATAAGGTGTTACACGGTGGTATCCCAGTGACAGAAAATTTTGTAGCTGTCTGCGACAGGTTTTTAAAATTTCATGATCTGTTATAAAAAAACTAAACCATGAAGTAAACATCTAAATTTAAAACATTTTAAATATACAACCTTTTTAATTCTTCATGTCACTTGCCGATTAGTTTCACATGGGACGGTCCGGCGATACGGTGTTCGAAGTTCGACGAAACTGACGTTTCACTCCCTCTTCTTCTCTTTTAAAGACTCGGCGCCACTGCCGCTCGAGTAGTGCCCCATCGTTGCCATTGCAATTAATAAAATTTGACAATATTTCTACATAAGATGGAGTGAAACATTAGCTTCGCCAAACTTTGAACACCGTATCATCGGAGAACAAGCTGGGGCGTCCCATACGAAACTAGTCGGCAAGTGACATGAAGAATGAAAGAGGTTGTATATTTAAAATGTTTTAAATTTAGATGTTTACTTCATGGTTTAGTTTTTTATAAAGTATTACAAGTCGGAACCTGAACTTTGTGTTTTTCATGGCAAAGAAATGTGTTAAATTGGAAAAACTAAAATAAAAATAAAAACGCGCATTAAAGAACACTGTCACGATATCGCTACCGGAAAAATAACTACTGATTTAACGCAAATAAATAGTGACGATAATATTAAATTCGAGCAGGTGAGAAAAAAAAAAGCCGGTTATCAAAACCACAATTATGCCGCAGTTAGGGAATCTGTAGAAATATATTTCGAATTTTAATAATTGCAATGGCAACGATGGGGCACTACTCGACTGGCAGTGGCGGCGAGTCTTTAAAAGAGAAGAAGAGGGAGTGAAACGTCAGTTTCGTCGAACTTCGAACACTGTATCGCCGGAGAACAAGCTGGGGCGCCCCATGTGAAACTAGTCGGCAAGTGACATGAAGAATTAAAAAGGTTGTATATTTAAAATGTTTTAAATTTCATAATCTGTCTGCGAAATTTGCATGTAATCAGGGGTGAAAACAGCTTACACTCAAAAAGCCTGAAAGCTGATAGCGGCAATCTGGAGGAGAGGGGCTTAACAACAGTGGTGATCTCGTGCAACAATAGACAATGCAATTTTACTGTACAGAACAATATAGTATAAACAATTATAAAATATTTAACTCATTCAATTAAATATTTTATACCAATGTTTGACACAACACAATAAAAATAATTATAAATAATAATAGTATTAATTTTAGTTTTGATACAGAAATTTTTATAATGTAACTTTTAATATGTAACTAAAGTTTTATCTACTATATTAGTGTTTTATAAGTGTTCTTCTTTCTAAAATATTCTATTTTTGTCTGTTTTATAGAAAAAATTTTATCTTATATCTTTTTTATAAAAAAAAAAATAATAAAAATAAATAAATGCCTATTACGCACATACAAGATGGTTATACTCAGGGGTGCAGAAAATGTTAAGACCTCGGACATTTCCCCCAAACACAGTATAAATTTCCCTCAATAATGCAAAAATCTACTTCGCTATACAAAGTCATTTGTTCCATATAATAAATCTTTAAGAGAATAAGTATACAGTGTAACATAAAAATATCGCTGTTAGTGTATATTATAAGACTTTCAAAGCAGCAAATTTTTATTTTCTCTTAAAAAAATATTCAGAATTTCCCCAGTTACTTTAAATTTCCCCCGAACCTCGTTCGGGCGTTCGAACATATTCTGCACCCCTGGTTATACTTACTTCTTGTAACTAAAATGGATAAGCTCATATCACGAATTGTCTCTATACCGAGTTTGGTGGCAATCTACTCGCCCATTTTAATTGCAGAAAGCTGTTTGCAGCAAAAATTTAATGAATCTATATTTATATTTTCATAAATTTTTAGTTTAGTTATTAATAAACAACTTTTATGAATACATTTCTTTCAATAATACAGACAAATAATGAATTTCTTACAACTACTCGGTATTGGCCGAATACTTAGTCCAAATTTGGCCGAGTACCGAGTATATATCGAGTACTCGGTACAGCTCTAGAAAATTTCGCTTTGAAATGAATGAATTAAATAAGTAAAAAATAAATGGTGCAATGGTCATTGCTAAGATATGCAGACGATTGAAAGGAAAGAACATTTTTTTTAAAAACAAAGCTACTACGATGTTTTTAACTATAACTGTAGAGTTTAAAACTTTGAATTTTCAAATTATTTCAGTTTCAAGAATTTTTTTTAACAGAAATATTTTTTCTAAAGCTTGCTATTTTTAATTTTGTTCCACAGTTTTTTTGGTAGATTTGTATTAGCGGCTATTCTATATGTAATATAGAGAAAGTATTGTATTCGCGAAAATTTTCGACCTCCGTTTTTTGACGGATCTACACGTTTTGGGGGTGTCCTGAACACGAATTGATAGTTTTTAAAAAATGTCTGTACAGCCACACTCTCTAAATTCAGTTAGAGAGGGGGATTATAATTGCAAATTATTAAAAATTCATTATTATTAAAGAAAAGTTAATTTATAATTCATTTGTAACATGAAAAAAAAAAAGGAAAAAGAAACTTGCAAAATAAAAAAGTATTATTAAAAAAATATTTTTTTTTATTTACATATACTAATATATTTTCATGAATCAAAGATTTTTTTTTTTTTTTTTTTCTTTGAAAAAGTAGAAAATCGACACCATTCAGGATAGTGAAGGGGCAATATAATCAGAATTTTTCTGTTATAAAATAATATAACCAAAAGAGCATTTTAAACATATGAATTTTGTATTGAATAGTATTTTCTTACATTCATAGTATAAATTATGTAAATCTATTCCTATTTCATTTATTAAAATTTATCAGAAATGTATTATTGTGAACGAGTTTCAAAAAGTTGACTACCTTAATTATTTTCTTAATGATTTGTCGAGACTGAACATTGAAAAAATTAAAGAAAAGAAAATTTTATTTTACTTTTACTTTTATCAGCGGGTGGTCAGTGGCCACTAACTTTTTAAAAGTGGCCATTAAAAAAATGAAGGCTAGTGGCCAGTGGCCACCAACCAAATTTCTTAATTTCCACCTTTAGATTAAGGGGTTAAATTCAATCATTAAAAATTAAAAATAAATCCAAATTACTATATAAATAATGATTCCCAAAAATTTTAGTTCTTTCGTAGTTTTTGCCTGCAAATATTACAAAAAAAAAGAAAATCTGAGTTATTATATAGAGATATTTTATATAGTTATCCAGTTTTAGCTTTTTAGCGAAATTCTGACCAACATGTTTTAGCAAAATATACCTTTTAGCAAAATGCTAAAAAAACTAATGGCAGTTTAAACCCTGGGGAGAGGACTGGGTCCAATAACCGGTATGCTAGATCATATATATATATAATTTATTTTTCTTTTTAAAAATTTGAGTAAAAATTCTGTGCTTATCGGTAAAAATTACTTAAAAAGACCAAATATATATTTAATAATTACAAATGTAAAATCTTTCTTACCAATCTCTTAAAAATGGTATTGTTGCTTAAGTCATCAGGCAGGTATGAGCGAAAGTCTTGCAAAATTTCACTTTAGTCAGCTTTCTGTTTCATCTAAAATGAAAAGTGAGTATACTAGCCTAAAATTCTAAATTTATTAGAATTATCTACTTGTCAATTAAAGAAAATAAAACAGTAACTTAAAAATTAAAACACCCTGACTTGTCCTTTTTTGTTTTCTCTCTTTTTTTTTATATTTGTGTGTGTATATGAGAGAGAGAGAGAGGCAGGATTATAAACACAAGTGCTATTGAACACGTGAAAATTTCATGTTATGGTAAGTTAACGTAAATAAGCCAGTAGTGGAGAAATTATCCTGCATTTCAGAAACTGTCAAAAATACAGCATATTTTGGAAATTACACATTAAACTCAAATGTTTATTTCCTTTTCTAGTGAATGTCACATATTTTGGAAATGGACTTTTCAAATTTTGCTTATTAGCAGTGAAATATTAATTAATTTCTGTAACTGCTGACAGAAAAAATACATAATTACACACAATCTATGTACAAGTCAACTCCCTCTAATCTGCAAAAGTTTTGTTCAAAAGTTGTGCAGATTAGATTATAGGATAAGTCACTGTCTTTGTTTACATTTTTCTTTTGCAGATACAAAATCAATCATTATTAATTCATAAACAGACATCAAAATCAAAACATAATTTTTTATAAATTTTAGAGTAAAATATTTCTTCAATAATAATAAAACCAATCAAACATATTTATACGTGAAGATAAATAATTTAAGCATACTCAAATAATACAAAGCAATTTAAAATACAAACATGCATATTTATAAAAATTAAATAAATAAATAAAAAGTATAGAAATAAATATATCTGCCATTAATTATTTTTAATTTTGTTAAACATTCAGGTAATAGTGGTTTGTTTTAAAATTTTATATACTTTCCAGATGTTCTTTGGCTTGACTTGGAAGTAGTCCATAAGAATTGTGGGATAACAAATATCAAAATCTCACTATTTTTTACCCAATTGCGTTTGTAATAAGTAAGGATTATATCTAAATATTTTAATAAAAAAATGGGCACAAAAAAGGGCGGGGGGGGGGGGGGGGGGGTGGAGATGTGGCTGATTTACTTTTTTTTAATACCAGGTTATCAATTTCTTTGTTTACATAAAAAATAAATAAATAACTGCAGATTATAGGTCTGCAGTTTAAAAGGAACTGACTGTATATCAGAAATTAGTTCCGATTAAACATAAATTATATATTGAACATAAATCAGCGACAAAATAGTTTCAAAATTTGGTAAATTTCATCAATTGAATATTAAAATTAATATTTAATTAATTAACAGTGAAAAAAAAAAGGATGATAATACATTTCTGGATCTAAAATAAATAAATAAATAAAACGGTTAATGTACACATTTATAAAACAAAATTTTTAATTAATAAATACACTTTATATATCCTATATATATATCAAACATAAAGCCTGAGTTCTTATCTTTCAAAATACAGGTTTTAAAGAAATTAAAAAAATAAATAAATACGATTTAAAAGTATTCTACAGATAGGTTAAATGATTATACATACGACCAGAGGTGGATGAAATAACAAACTTTCTGTAAACACTAAATTAAAAAAAAAAAAAAAAAAAAATGCATAAAGTAAAAAAGATAAATAAAACTATAAAATAATAAATATAAGGTAAATAAAGCATAAAATAACTTAAAATAAAGCGTAAAATAGATTAAAATTAAGGCTGAAAGAGCTTAAAATAAAGCATTTAATTCATATCATAAAAGGAAAGGAGAAATTTCTGGTCATGAGTTTGCCAGCATATTTAGATCCTGTTCAGTCCCTTAAATTGTTACTTCTACGCACAAAATGCCAGTCTTTCTGTGAGCCAAAATAACAGCTTATTGCTTCAGATATAATTGAGCCACAATTTGTCGGAAGAGGACCATTAACTGATATCATCTCATGTCTCCTCAGTGATTTGTCATCGCCTGCTGATATGATATTCATATGTTGGCATTAGGGATTCACAAACAGATTCTACTGAAGATATCATCGATGCTATGCATATTAAATGCATTATAAGTTCTATGCTTCTGCAATAGCTGCCGATGCGAAAGTTTCCGCATATTAGTTGTCAATGCTGAAGTTTCTGCATCAGCTGCCGAGATTTGCGTAAAACATACACTATTTTCTGAAACAGTAGCCAAGATTTCTGTAATAGTACAGTGGTGGCAAAAAAAATCTTTACACTTGAGCAGCAAGAAAAAAAACTGTACATGTACAATTGCCGTTCCCGCCATCAAAATGTGTCGAACCCCAGTGATGAGAGTGTTAATAGAATCAGAAGTCGTCTGTGATCGACAACACAACGTCTCATCACTGGGGTTCGACATATTTTTATTGCAGGAATGGCAATTGACATGTTAAGTTTTATTGCCGCTCAAGTGCAAAGATTTTTTTTTGTTAGCACTGTAGCCAAGTTTTCTGTATCTGTAACAGCTGCCGAGATTTTCGTATAGTTAAATATCGATTTTTGACCAATGGACTATTTGTTTGTCTTATTTTCATTTAGATGTTTCCGCTGCAGATGAATTTTGATAATTTTTTTTGTGAAGCTCTTCACAACAAAATCAATACTCTACTTTCCGCTTTAAACTTGGGTAAACTAATATTTTAAATGAAATGTAACACATATATTAAAAAAAAGGGGGAGGGGGAGAGGGTGAATTGTTTAAAATAAGCAGACAACGGCATGTAAATGCCACACTTTTCTACAGCAAACAGCAACATGATACGCCATGAGTTTTCCACATGAGAACAAACTCCATATGTTTTCAAACGAGAAAATTAAACTATAGTGCAAAACTAAATGCCACGCCCCAGCACAAGCTACATCAAAGTATGAGTTATGTAGTTACTTCATAACCAATTAGCATCGGCTCCAACATCGCCCAAAAGACACACAGCTGCGATAATGATAGTTACCTCTAGAGCTGAATGTCGCTCACAAATTCCAACATATCACATGCAATTTAGAGTTACGTTTTCGATTTGAGTGACAACAGTTTAAAGATTTTCCGTGAACGGCATTCCCACGTTCATGTACATTATCCACTTTTGCATATGACACTATTGTTGGTTTAAATACATAATAAATGCACTCAATCAATGAGAACAAGCAACTACAAAAATACATTTAGAAGAAAAAAAAAAAAGCCTAAATTAACAAAAAAATCTTTTTCTTTTTTTTTCATTTCATTTTAAAAAACGTGAAAATAAATGCATATTATCATGCACGCTTTAAGCAGAAGTGAGGAATCCATGGAAAATTTTACAAGCTAGAAATACAAAGCTGTAAATTTATAATACAATAACAGTTACACGATAGGCCCAGTAGTTAAATAATTCATTGTACCAACATAGAAAATTGAAACTATTTGCTCTTAAAAATGTTATACCAGATTTACTATTGTAATAAGTGACAGCAACTAATGAAATAACAAGAATTTAGTTTTTATAATCAGAAATGAAAGAGAGAAAAAATACATTTTTTTATTCCTAGTATATACATAAGACTTTTTCTTTAAGTTGTTAAATTAGTAATAGAAATGGTCAAAAGTTATAGCCTGCAGCAGTTACTATTATGCTCAAAAATTCACAGTGGAAAAATTCTTCAAATCAATTTTATGCCTTGTTTATAAAAGAAACTTCATGTTTACCTCACTGCGTCTATGATTTAAGAGAAACAAGAAATGCGATAGCACTTAAAATTTTACTTACAACATAAAAAAATCCACTTACTAGTGGCAAGTGGATTGCTGTAATTTAAAGTTTTATAGTAGGTACGTAATAGTCACAATAAATATTTTCAAACTTATCCCTGGGTAGATTATTTTGCAACTACCCAAAATTTTATGTATGTAGTACTAAACATGTTAAGTTGAAAACACACTACATATAATCTAGTACATTTTTAACAAATTCTTTCATTATTATATTAACATCTCCTATATATCATGATTACTTAGGTCTTATTTACCTTTTATTTTTCCACTCTTAGGTCTTATTTACCTTTGTAACAGAAAGCGGATTATTTTGATTATTCTTTTCTTATTTCAGAATTTAATTGAATATAATGTAATGTTCATTGCAAAATATTCAATGCAGAAATGCATGATCTGCAACCTTTATAATATATAACGATGTATATTGCAATTACACTAAGTACTGCTTGCTGCAAACGAGTTAAAATCATATAAATGACTAACAATATTTTCCCAAGATTTTGGAGCTTTTACCATTACTTTTTTATGAGATGGGTAAATAGTTTCTCACTAAACTTAACATGCAACGTGGAATAGCCTAATTAAGCCTATTACTATAAATGTTTTACTCTCTATATTGCATAAAATTAGGACCATAATGTCGATTAATTTTTAAAACTTCCAGAATACGTAATAAAGAACAAAATTTCTTACCTGAATCAATTATGAAGACCCGAAATATTCATAATCAGAAGAACGAAGGAAAAACCACAATCCACATGCTCCAAACCACCACAAATAGACAATATAAACAACGCCATGACAACACGAAGGCAGCGTTCAGTTCAGTTATGCGGCGGTTGCGGTTATGACAAAAATATGATGCTATTTCGATAACATTTCGATACTTTAAAAAAGGATGTCAAAAAATTAACATGTTTCTGATATCAGATTAGTATCACATTTAAGACAGGTTAGTGTTATGTCGTAAATAAGTCGAAGTTTAGATATCGTTTTGATAACAAATATTTGCACTGAAATTGCATATCATAAAGTCGGTATCCTTTTGGATACTTTAAAGGCATCAAGTAGAAGACATAACTTTATTTTATCTTGAAAAGGTACCTAAACGTTACAAGAAAATCGACATATCTGACAAGTCTGACACATCTGACATCATTTTGACACGTTTTTGACACTTCTGTGTTTGCTGGGTATTAAATTTCACGGTAAGAGAAAGTTGTGTGAGTGACACGCCAGATTGTTTTTACACTTATCCCGTATACGATATGAAGTAATTCTGACACATACATTTTTTTTACAATTCTAGTCCGTTATGAAGGGGCTGTTTAGATTTTAAGGTTGATTTCTTTAGAAATCGACCTATTGCAATCACTTCGTTTATCTATCTATCTATCTATCTATAACGAAAATATTGTCATCACGATAACTCCCGAAATAATACTCGAAATCGAACCAAATTTGGACAGTGAACTGATCTTATAAATACCTTGGATGAGTTCGTTAACCAAGTTGATCCGACTTTTTGTTTTCAAGTGGCAGCCACTTGAAAATTTCAAACCCACAATGTAAAAAGCAGATTTAAAGCAAGATTTGCTTGAATTTTGATGTATATACAGGCCACATACAGTTCTCAATGAAGTTTATTAATGAAGTTTATCGGCCATTTTACATAAAGTGGCAGATATTTTAAGTTAAGTGGGGCCACTTGAAATCAGGCTACCACTTGAAAATTTAAAATCACTATAACTTCCGAAATAATACTCCAAATCGATCCAAATTTGAACAGTGTCTTAACTTATCTTAGATGAGTTTGTTAACCAAGATGCTCCGCCATTTTGTTTTCAAGTGGAGACAACTTGAAATTTCAAATTCAAATTGTAAAAAGCGTACTCCGATTTTTTTTTTTAAATTTTGATGTATACATAGTTTAGACAAGTGTCTCAAAGAACTTTTTAATGAACTTTATCCACCATTTTTAATAAAGTGGCGGATATCTTAAGTTAAGCGGGACCACTTGAAATCAGGCTACCACTTGAAAATTTAAAATCATGATAACTTCCGAAATAATACTCCAAATAGAAGCAAATTTGAACAGTGTCTTAACTTATATTATAAATATCGTAGATGAGTTTGTTAACCAAGTTGCTTCGCCATTTTGATTTCAAGTGAACACCACTTGAAAATTTAAATGGTAAATAGCGTATTCCGAATTTGTTTGAATTTTGATATGAATACAGATCACATGAAGATCTCCATGAAGTTTATTAATGAACTATATCCGCCATTTTTAATAAAGGGGCAGATATCTTAAGTTAAGAGGTGCCACTTGAAATCAGGCTATCACTTGAAAATTTAAAATCATAATAACTTCTGAAATAATAATCCAAATCGAACCAAATTTGGACAGTACCCTAACTTATCTTATAAATATCTTAGATGAGTTTTTTAACCAAGTTGCTTCGCCATTTTGATTTCAAGTGGACACCACTTAAAAATTTCAAATTCACATTGTAAAATTCGTATTCCGAATTTATTTTAATTTTGATGTATACATAGACCATATAAGGGTTTCAACCAAGTTGATTAATGAACTTTAACCGCCATTTTTTGGAAAGTACCGGATATCTTATACTAAGCGGGCCACTTGAAATCAGGCTACCACTTGAAAATTTAAAATCACGATAACTTTTGAAATACTTAATCAATTAAAATAAAAGTTGAAAAATAGATTTATCATTCAAACAACAAAAATCTAGACATTGCACGTAACTCGTGAACCAATCACGTTATTGCGTCTATCTTTGGTAAATCGATAATAAGTATTTTCTCGCCAAAAGTCGTCAAAAAAGTCGTCATGGGGAAAAATCGCCAAATTTGGCGCCAAATCCATTATCTGCCTTATTGGATATTTCTAATGTGTTTTTAAGGGAAAATTAGGCTATTTTAATGCTAAAACAAACTAGAAATGCAGAAAACTAGCATTTTATCAACTTACTAAGCGTCTTTGGAAAAATTTCTACAAATATATATATATATATATATATAAATTTCAAATTTGCAACGATGTCTTAGATGAGCAACTTTGTCACTGCCATTTTGATCCAAGTGGCAGACACTTAATTTTTCAACACGATGACTTTTGAGATTTTGAATTTATTCGAAGTATATGTGTACAGTAGACTTATCTCACAAATGCATTTGATATATTTGTCAACTTAACCCACCATTGTGTTTCCAAGAGCCGGCCACTTGAAAATTTTAAATTCAAATAAAAAGGTATTTATGAACCGATTTCCTTAAAACTCCATATGTGCATAACCTACATCAATATTTCTACCAAGTCCATTAATAATTTGTAGGCGCCATTTTGAAACAAAATGACGGCTACTTAATAAGGAAAAGAAATCAACCAACCTTCCGAATAAGCCGGAAGGACTTGTTTTATTTATTTTTTTATATTATTTTACTTTATTTTAATTATTTTTTATTTTGTAGACTGTATCACCATTAACGCACAATTACTTTTCTAAACGTGCCTTATGAGGATTATTTATTTATTTATTTATTTATTTTTCAGAAGATACGGAGGTAAGAACGGTAAAAAAAAAAAAAAAAAAAAAAAAAAAAAAATCAATTTTGAAATTTTGGAGTACTTATACTTTTTGAGGTCTCCTAAATTCTTTTCTGCTATTTTTACTGTGATATATGCATGTGTGTAGATATGTAAGTGAACGCGATACATCTAAACGCTTCGATCGATTGAGCCTAAAGTTGGTACGTAAATTATAAGTCAACATTGCACGAACCTTATTAATTTCGGTGAATCTAGCATTTGTAGTTCTTTTTACAGGGACAGAAAAAAAATCTTTATAATTATGGCCTATGGCGCTGAAATTATTTATAGTGCGATAGCGTTTAAATTCCTTATTCGAATAGGCTGAAAGCTTCTATGCATATTATAAGTCACCGTAGCACAAACTATATAGGTTTAGGCGAATCTGGCACATATAGTTTAGTTACAGGACACAAAGAAAGAATCTTTATTATTATGGCCTATGAACGGACATTATTTAATATATAAGAGCATCTAAATGCCCTATTCAATTGAGTTTTTAATTTATATACTTATTATATGTCATAGTAGTACAAACTGTATAGATTTTCGAAAAACTGTCACTTACAGTTATTATTATTATTTTTTTACAGGGATACAAAGAATATATATAGATATATATATATTATAGCCTATGAATAGAAGTTATTTAAAATTCGATAGCGTTCAAAAGCCTTAAAAGAGAGAGAGTTAGCGTTTAAAAGACAGAGAGTTAGGCACACACTCATACCAACCGCTAAAAGTGTCATTTTTGGATTCAGGTCACCTCAAAACGTATAAATATAACAGAAACTAAATTTTAAAAATTTGATCCAAAAAAAAATAAATAAATAAAATAAACTTTCTCTACCATATATATGGTAAAACAATTGAGTAAAAATACATAATATTAAAATGAAATAATAAATAGAATTTCTTTTCTTTTATTAAAAATAAAAGTAAACATTGATTTTATTTATTTATTTATTTATTTATTTTTTATTTTTTTTTTTTTTTTTTTTGTCTGAAGACAGGTTTGCGTAAATTTGCATAATTGTGCAACATTTTGTCTTGTGTATAATAAATTTTGATCTTTTTTTTTTTTTTTTTTTTTTTTTTTTTAAAGAAAATATCGTGAAAATGTTTTACGTAAGGAAAAAAAAAAAAAAGAACAAATAAATAAAACAAGAAGATAAATCATGAAAAAATAAACAAAAGAAAAACATAAATCTTTTCAAAATAGTTAACATAAGAACTAATAATTTTTTTCCCTCCATTCTACTCATTTATTTTCAAGAAGTGGGAAAAAAAGTAAATAAATTTTCAAGTTATGTAACACAAATTCGCTTTGAGGGATTTTGTTCAATGATAAAGAATTTTTTAATGTATATCTAAAATAATAATAATAAATAAATAAAATTAACATATTTTATTAGGAAGTAGTCATTTACGGAAGAAGTAATATATTATTAATCAATAATACACATAAAAATCTAATTTATTTTTTGGGAGTTTATAGCGATAATTATATGTCAGTATAAACTATACTGGTATCCGTATAATCTACATATGGATTGGGATTTAATACTATTATTATTTATATTACTGATAATCTGTTGAAAAATTTCTCAAATATTTCGTTACGATACTTTTGTTATACAGGTGTCCCCAAAATGTAGAAACTCACTTAAAAAAACGAAAAAAAAACGTTAAAATTTTTATACGACGTATGTAGACGAATGTAATCAGTTAGAAATTTTTATGTTTAATGCAGCAACATCTTTACAAAAAAAAAAAAAAAAAAATCTGGTGTGAAACAGCCACACGACTTCCACTACCCACTATTACACATATTATGAGCATTTTTTGGAGATAATGTGTTCGGAAGGTATAAAAGTGACCTAAAGAAGCAGAAATCTAACATTTTTCTGGTGAAATAAACTTTATACACATGTAAAGACATATAAAACGAAGCTTACATATAGCGAAATAAGAAATAAGAAAAAAAAAATTTAGAGTTATTTTTTTAAACCCCAATTTTCGAGATCTACCTAAACTTCTGACCTACCTAAACAGCTGTTAATTTTCCTCTAATAACTACGTGATACATAAGAAAGAAATGGATTTATATAACAATTTTCAAGAAAATCGTTAAAGCCGTTTTTGAGATACCAACGTTTACCAAAACTCAATTATTGACAGGAAAGCAACAATTAAAGTGAGTTAATATGGCGAGAAAAATCTGTACAGCCGTTTTTAAAGGAACGCCCTTGCGAGACCTGAAATTGGGCTATTTATACAGTGCGCCTATCAATTTTCCTGAACTAACGAACTATACCATTCGAAAGGACATCTAAAGCCAGTATCAGACTAGGCGATTTTTCGAACAGACAACTTTTGGGTCAATATTTGCCCCGACTTTTTGGATGAAAGGAGAAAAGAGGGCTGTAATTATTGTAACAAAAATTGCTTGAACAACTGGTTTATGATTTACTACTTATCGCACTTTTCTTGGCGCAAATAAATCGCTCGTTGGAATGTTGATTTTTTTCTTGCAAAGCTCAAGTTCTGCTTCATTTTATTTAATAATAATAAAAATATTTTTATTACTTATGAAATTAAATAAATGAAAATATCTTTTTCATGTTTTATGTTTACTTGATTACCTGGAAATTAATAATATTGGGAATATATTTAAAATAACATCAATATTTTGTTCAACAATTTCATTTCATAATGGATAAAAATTATTTTCAAGAAAACCAATTAATAATTAAGTATAATTAATATTTACTCATAATTAATATCAGCTACAAAAAATTGGATCTAAATAAATATTTTTAAAAGAATACTTCTTTCTTACAGCATTAAAAGGAATCCAATGGGTAGGACTTTGAGACAATGCAAAAACCAATGGGTAGGACTTTAAATTCCATTACCCCACCCATTTCTACGCCCTAGTCATTCAATTACTATATTACTTATATAATATTAATTGGAAGACAAAGAATGTGTTATATAGATATTAATATAGAGGAGTTTATTTTCTGATAATATTTATACTTGCATATTTTTCACAAACAAAATTAAAATATAAATTCTTTTCAAAATTTTAATACTTTATTTTTATTTAATTTTTGCAAAAATAAAATTCAAGAAAATGTTGTCAAACCTTAAATAGGCCTGATTCAAAAGAATATTTTTCAGAAATTATTAAGTATTTATAGCTTTTTTTTTTTTTTTTAAACTACCAACGATAATTATTTAAAAATAACTATAAAAGGCACTTTTTCTTAGTAATCCATAAAACATTTTAATAAGTATTTTTACTGATTTTGTTTTAATAAAGTATGAAGCTTTAAATAACATATAGAAATCTATTCGAGGTCACATACTTATATATAAAAGATGGATACGAATAAACACTGAAAATTTAAAATTTACTTAAATTGTCGCATCAATAAAGAAAATACACTGAAAGCAAGTATTTAACTATTTTAAGCATCCCACAGAGCCTACAATTTTTAATGCACTCAATTAAAACATTTCTTTACTAAAAGTTCCATTTTAACAGAGAAATACTCTCTTTCGTATTGTCCGCCATCTTGAAGAATGACGTTACACAGCCATACCTCTGATTGGTTGAAAGCTGGAAGAAAATTGTTCGTAAGCCCAATTTTTTAAGGCATGCAGAAAAAAGTTGTTCGAATTTCAGAATCGCTATCACACTGGGTGTTGAAGCAATTTCTCCCAGAAAATCGGCGCAAATTAAGCGTTGGGTCAAAAATTACCCGAAAAGTTGGTGAATCTGATACGGCCTTAATAGAGTTTTTATATAGCAAATTTGAAGAAAATCATTAGAGCCGTTTTTGAGATACGGACTTACGGTCCCACTTCCTCTTTTTCAATTTTCACCAAAATTTAGTAAATTCATCTGTACACCAGACTTGTTTCAATTCTAAGTTTCGTAGTTCTATCTTTATTAGTTTCCGAGATATAACAGCCATGATATCCCCCCTCCCCCCCACACACACATACACACTGATCAATTGCCAAAAACCACTTTTTTGGACTCAGGGTACCTTAAAACATGTAAATGAGGTGAAATATCGATATCGAATTTTCAGACCGAATACAATACTTCTATCAGCTACGATACTCGGGTAATGGAAGTAAAAATATATATCCTACCTACTCTTTAAAAATATATTTAATTTTAGTTAATTGAAAATTGAATACTGTGCGTAAGGTCCATATACTAACATTTTAATGTACATTCTGAAATATTATGAAACGTTAAAATATATAATCAAATTTGCATTAAATTATTTTTTTATATGGAGGATTGATTAGATATCATGCGATAAATTTTTCTTTAATATTAAGTGTGCATATTTTTATTTGATAAAATTGAAATAAAAAATAAGTACGTACAAGTATATAATTTATTTTCAAATTTATATGAACTTTCAAATTTATATGATTTTATTATTTATTTTCAAATTTCATATGACAACAAAGCTCTAAAAAATTAAATTGCAGGCAATTTTGAAGGTTTCATTTATTTTATGAAATTTGCATCTAAATTTCATTATGAAACAAAATTGCTAAATTAAAAAGTTTCAAAATCTCTTTTGCGCAAGATTCTGAATTTGGAAAATTCAGAAATATAAATGTATGATCCGCATAATTATTCTTACAAACTTTTCTAACCATATTTTAAAAGTAATCGCCAGTTTTCTTATAAAATATAGGTTTGAAAATATCTGTTTATCTGTATGCAGATTTATTTAGTTAAAATTATTATTATAATTTTTTGTCGGAACAAACAACCATTTGTCCCAACTTTGAGATCGCATAAAAATAAATCAAACACCGTATACGTCCTGAGGCTCGCATAGGCAGACATCTAACTATCTCTGTCTATTAAAATTCTGTTTCTGACCAATTGTTCAAATAGTTTCACATGCATTATTGCATTTTTTATCTGAAAATATCCATTATCAGTTTGCATACGCTCTTTTATTTAACCATGAAAACATCATTAGGGTTACGGAAAATGGCATAAGTCACTTTTTATTTCTGTATTATAACTCAGTTGGTTTTAGAGTTACATTTATGGGAATTTTGCTGGTGATCTTCTTGAATGAAAATTGTATATATATATATTAGCCAGATTTCCATATGAGTCGTATAAAATTTAAATAAAAATTAACTTTACAAGATAATCTAACGAATTTCATTTTTTTTTAAACTTATGAATAATTCCTACTTTATTTTGATTTTTTTTTTTTTTTCAGTTTATTTTGTCCATTTGTTTCTGTTAGATATACAGCCGGCAGCAAAATTATTCAAACGCTAGCAATAATTCCTATGCAAAAAAAGTATACTTAATACTGTTTTGTTAAATAAATCCTTTTCGAATTATGTTCGTAGACTCACTAAAAACAAGACTCGACAAGTATTTATTTTACAAAGCACTAATAAGAGCACCTTTTTGTGGGAATTATTTCTAGCGCTCGAATAATTTCGCTGTCGACTGTACAAATAAATCACATTTCAATCTCTTTAGAACACTCTGTGCATACACTACATTCCAATAAATGACCGGACACTTTCAATTTCTAATATTTTTTTTTTTTTTTCAAATATCTCAAAACGTACTAAAGAAATCATCGTAAAACTTCAGAAGTGTAAAGAATATGTTATACCTCATACATTTCAGTTAAAGTTTTGTGCCGAAAATAAAATGAGGACCAATAAAAAATTAACGAAAAATGAAACTGTTTGGTATCACCTTGTAAAAAGTATTGCTTGAAATACAATCTGGCCGTAGCTTGTGATTATACGGCTCTTTCTTATTATTTGTATAAATTTCATGTCTCTACTGCATGTAATCAAGCAGATATAAAGATTTCTTGAAAAAATTGCAAGAACAATTTTCCCGTTTTTTGCTATAATACGCGAGGTATTAAACCCAGAGCAAAACTATTTTCAGGAAACTCGACATACAATATTATACACAGCATACTGTAATTAAAATTAAAACAAATATTAAATATCTGATGAAATATCAGCATTTTTGCTAAATAATTTTTAACTACGCATGCGTAAGATTTAACGAAATTTCATTTGCATAATTTAATAGCCAAATGTATTGAGCTGCTTATATAAAAAACCCAGACAAGTTTTGTGAAAACTCAAAAAGTTCTACACCATAGACTGAACTTCTATTCAGTTTCTCACGAAAAAAGCTAAACTATAAGGGGTTTTGCTCACATTTTTATTTTGATTGAATGAATGTTAATACAGTTTTCATTGAATGTAAATAAATATTGTGAAAACCCCCTTACCAATTCTTTATATTTGAGAAGATCTGAAATTCAGTTCATTCAATGGCGCAGACTTTTTTAATTTTATACAATACTTGTTTGGGATTTTTATATAAGTAGTTCAATACATTTGGCTATTAAAATACAGAAATGAAATTTCGTTAAATCTTATACACTGGCAAAGCCCCGGTTTGGGAACGAACCGAATTTCGAATGCGGGAAAAATTTCAAAATCAAACTCGAAATGTGCAAAACTCGGCCTTATGCTGCCTCCGTGCCATTAGATCAAAGTTTGTTAAAGAAACCATTTTTTAATTCATGAAATCAATGAAGGTAGTGAATCAACGAAGGCTTTTCTCGCTTCGCTGATCACTATATTTAAAGGGAACTCTTTTCTATATCGCTTCACAAACAAAAATGAAATTTAAAGAAAACATGAAATTGCTTTAAAGCCCCCTTTGGTTTCCCGCTGCATTCAGCAGCGACCCACTCATTCACAGGTTCTCGGGTGTCTGTCCCTATTGCCTGTGATAATAGCTTAGCAGTGGGCTTCCATTTGGGTGCTTATCAGATGACAGTTTCGAAACGGACAGTATCGAAAAAAATGAAGTAGCCACTTTATATTTGAATCCCAGTTACATATGAACAGCACTATACGTGGTGTACATAATATTTTCTTTCACGTTATTTTCTATATTTATTTGATTTATTCGATCAACCGTAAAATGACAACAATTTCACACCAAATATAATATTTCAATGTGCTATGATCGGCTACGTCTATCGCATGAGACAATTTTTGTGGTAATAATAGTAGTTGAGTTAGTTAATAGTAGTTGGTATATAGAAAAATAAATAATGAAATAATGAAATATGTAAACCGGATAATGGTACAGCCTTAATGTAGCTTCCCTTGGTGACATTTAAATTTTTATCGTCACTTTAGACAAAAATACAGAATTTATGTTATTATTTTTCGTTTGTTTATTTCTTTTCGTTTCGTTTCGTTTCCTTTCTTTTCTGTTTTTCAATATTTTATAATTTATTGATATTTTTTATGCGTTACTTGGATTAAAGTGGCTTTTACGGAAGTGGAGTCCTTGGCGAAAAATGTCCGATCCATTTCAGCATCAAAATTAAAAAAAATATCCAGAATTATCAATAAGTAATTTTTTTTTCGCGTGAAAGCATATTTTATTTTATGTTGAAAATTGTTTGAAAATTAAATGTTGAAAATTATCGTTTTTTTTTTTTTTTTTTTTTTTTTTTTTTTTTTTTTTTTTTATGTCCAATTTTAAAGCTTTTACCAGGTTATTATTTTCACATTTTAAGTAATAAAAAAAAAAAAAAAAAAAAAAAAAAAACTAATCAAAGTTTCATTACAAATAAGGTACCAAATGAAAGGGGCATTTTTTTTAAATCCGTCGGTTTAATTAACTTATCGATCGGACAATTAGAGATTTTTTAAATTAACTAAAGTATGAAAAGCTGGTGCCAATTTTTTTAATTAATTAAGTATGAAAAGCTGATGGCAACGCGTCAGACAAACAGAAAAAAATCTCTCTTAGCCAATCAACTTGTGTCAACACACAGACAAAAAGGAAAATAAACTATCTTAGCCATTTATATAGAGAGAGGATGTGCAGTTAAAAATTTTTTAGTAAAAACGCTCATATTTCCTTAGATTTTTGATATTTGTTTTTCAATTTGATTGCAGTATGCTCTGTCTAATATTGTGCATCGCGTTTCCTGAAAATAGTTTTGCGCTGGGTTTAATGCCTAGCATATTAAAGCTAAAAAAGATTTTTTTTTTTTTTTTGGCAGTTTTTTAAAGAAACCTTTATATCTGCCTGATTACATGCGGTAGAGATATAAATATTTATCAAGCTAATAAAGAAGAGCCCCGTAATCACATGCTATAGCCAGATTGTATTTCAAGCATTACTTTTTACAGGGTAATGACAAACACTTTCATTTTTCTTTAATTTTTTACTCGCCCCTGTTTTTTTCATTTTCGGCACAAAAATTAAACTGAAATGTGTATGAGGTATAGCATGTTCTTTACACTCCTGAAGTTTCAAGAGGATTTGTTTAATACTTTTTGAGATATTTTAAAAAACATCTGAAATGGAAAGAGTCCAGTCATTAATGGAAAGGTAGTGTATTAAATTTAAAACATATATATTTGAAAATATTAATTGTTTTAACTATAAATTTTGTTCGAAATTCAGGCCTTGGATAGGTTAATCATAACGCGATATAGAGAAAATCGTAAAATTTTGTAATTAATGAAATATCTAGCAAAAAAAAAAAAAAAAAAAAAAAAAGTTAAACGAATGACCTATGCCCTCAAAGCTAGTAAATGAGAAATACTGGATTCGAAAACAGGTCACTCTTGTCAGCCTTGCTCTTCAGATATTCCCGTGGTTTATTTCAAATCTTGCGTGGATAAGAGCTAATATATCGTAGAAAGTCTCCAAAGACATCCCACCAGACATCCAAAATCCTTAACTCAACACCATAACCGTATAGATTTAGGGAAAGTAAAGAGACGACAAATTTACAACAAAAGCTAAATCTTAAAATTAATAAAATTATAATCAGGTGCATTGTTTTATGGTTCGAGCAAGTCCTCTGTCGATTTTGTAGCTCTGCATTAACTGGACTCAGCTCCATAATTCGCAAAGACAGATGTGTACATAGATACTACTTATATGTTATTAGTGGCATAATTATATTTTTAATCTGTCTTTATGTTAATTTTAATACACGATCCGTAGAACATTATATAGTTAGTTTACGACACTATTTCAACTACTTTTTTAACCGTAGTATTACATTAAAATACATTATAATTTATAATATTACCACAGAAAATAAAATTAGAAATATAAAATAAATTATTCATCATTGCTTAAGTTTCATTTTCATGTATTCTTTTGCAAATTTAACACGATATACAAAATGTTTTTGTGCTCATTTTTCTCCTGTAAAAATATATTGTTTCTTAACTATGAAGTCATTTTATACATAATTCACAAAAAATTGTGAAATTGGAAAACATACCATGAAATATATATATATATATATATATACATATGTATATGGAATCTGAAATTGTGTTTCAAACTCGATCATAGTTTGTAAAGATACTCTTATGCACAAAATGTGATAGATTTTGGTCATCCCTTCATATTCGAATTCGTGGTGACACTTACATATAGGTAATTAATTTTATTGTTAGTATGTAAAAATAGGAAACTAATATAATTTATAACGCAATAAATAGTAAAATTAGCATTTTTTATTTTTTTAAAAATATATAAATATTTTCTTAAAATATCAGAAAGATACAAGGTATTTAGCAGTAAATAAATCGTACTGTTAAATTTAACAATACTGTAAAACATAGTAGATGAACTTCAGGTTTGAAGTTCTTGCTTAAAAGTTTTCTAAAATATTTCCTAACTAATATTTAACATACTATTTTCATATTTATTTATAGACTGTCACAATAGGCATGATTTATTTTTTACATGATTTATTACATGAACTTCAGGTTTGAACGTTTTGTTTAAAAGTTTTATAAAAATTTCTTCTAAGTACTTTTTAACATACTGTTTTAATATTTATTTATAAACTGTCACATGATTTTCTTAGTCATATTTTATCTCATAAAGAAACAGTTTCCTGTAACACTGCCAAAGGCAGGTATTAAATTGAAACTAACAAAGATGTTCTAGTAACTTTGTCAATGCGGGCAAAACTTACAATGACAGATCTTAATCAAATGTGCATCTTTCATTACTCAAAGCTATTTCCCGATTCAAGACTGAAGACACTAACTATAAATAATGATGTTAAGTTCCATCACTTATTTTTGCTTCAAGTAGTAGATATTCTATTGTTTTCTTAGACGAATTCTTCTAAATAATTCATACATGGAAGAATACTGAATGTGTAATTTAAAAATAAATAAAATTTGACAAGCTATTAATTATATTTAATATAATAGTTTTTAAAAGTTAATCAACCTACATTTTTCCTAAAAATTTTAATATAATCTTAAATTTATTTTTACTTATTTAATATTAAAGGACACAGGTCTACATCTAAAACTTGGATTTGATAATTTTGCTAGATCTTTATAAATTTTTTTGTGCTAAAATCAAAACTAAAGTCAGAGTCAATTTCTTCCGTTTTCCTTCCACCAATATAATAAAAATTTAACTTTTATAGTATGTTGATGTATACTTCAATGGTATGTTCGTAACTTTTATAGTAGTTGGTAGCTTTTATAGTATGTTGGTAATTGAGTACACGAAAAAAATTTATGTACAAGTTAAAATTATGAAATAAAATTTTGAAGCGTTATTTTCTTAGACCTGCGCAATTAATTGAACTTTATATGACTTTGAAATCGAAAGTAATTTTTCATGTTATTTTAACTTGAATTTGAATTTTCTGATTTTTTTTTTTTTTTTTTTAAGGAAAAATGTAAACGATTGTAGAAAAAAATCCACTAAGATGCATTACAGACGCTAAAATCTTCTGCCCGGAACAGTAGTAACCTTCAAAAATAGCTTTAAAAAAAGTTATTTTCGTTTTTTACTTTTTCTTATTCTTTTGGGTCAAATTTTCGAAAATGATATTTTATTACATTTATGCATTTTGAGGTCTCCTGAATACGAAATACAGGCTTTTAATGGTTGGTCTTTCTGTGTGTCTGTGTGTCAATTATCAGCATATATCACGAACAAATAGTAGAAAAAAGTAAAAACTCGGTGTTCTAAATTTATATCATGTAGTGATGCTACACTAAAATTTTCGTTGAGATAAAGCAAATGGTTCGTGTATAGGGACACCCAAGGGAATTCAAATGCATTACCTCTACGAGGAAATTTTATAGTAAGTATAGTGTAACTTCTAGAGGTTGTCCGAAACAAAATGGAATGAATATATATTTGTTATATGCAGAAAACTATATTTTTGTAGATTGTGTTATGGGAATCATTCATCATTCGTTTACAAGGCTACCCAATGTATTTGGATATATTGGGGCTGTACTCGTGGAAATTGCTGAAAACTAAATTAATGTACACAACGTGATGTACATTTTATACATTATATACATGATGAACAGTTTATAGATAGTATACAGGGTTACCCAAAATGAAGCTAAACATTCTTTTCTATTAAGTGTAATTAATGAAAATGGTTTGCTACATTTTACAATGTCAACAAACACTGCTCTGGAAAGACAATAGATTTTTTATATTTATATTATAAATATATATATATATATATATCTAATGTTCTAACTCTTTTCTTTTCCTTTTTTTGTATTATATAACGTTTTGGAGATGCCCTGAATTTGACAGTCCAGTTTTTCGCTGTTCATCTGTATATCTGTTATCATTCTGTAAATTTATTGATCTGCATATCCGTTACCAGAATAATTTTAACACAAAAAACTGCAGGAAATTAAAATTTGTTTTTTTGAAATTTTTATTAGGTTGTCTCTTGAGAAATTTGATCAAAATTTGCAAGTTTGAAGGTACATTTATAACAGCCTTGATTCTCTTTTATTCGTTTTTTCATCTTTGAAATAAATGTAGGCACTAAAAGCGAACGGGGGTTAGAGGGAGACGGTATCCAACTCCTCACACAGACTACTATGTCAACTAAAACTGTTCTTAAAACTATTTTACATACATATATATGTATATATATATATATATATATATATATATATATATATATATATATATATATATATATATATATATATATATGTGTGTGTGTGTGTGTGTGTGTGTGTGTGTGTGTGTAAAAATAAAATTAATATCTCACTAATCTGGGTAAATTCATTTAATTTAATCAATATTATTTATTAAGAATTTATAATTTTAACTGTATATTCCATTCGGGTTTAGATATTGCATAAGCCTTGCCACGTGTCGAAAAAGATGATTGCGTAAGATCCCCCAATCCTTTGTTCATCTGTCATTACCATTTAAGGTTATTTAAGTAAATCAAAACTAAAATGTAGATGTACATGTACTATCATCTAGACGTAATATATAGCTACTAGCTTGTATATTCTGCATCTGCCTCTTTGGAGTCAAGACATTGAAAATAATGACCTGTAGCTCCTCAAATTTTTAAATTATATTTATTTAATTTAATTAGTTTTAAGTAACATGCGAAAATAGAATGTTACACATATATATGTATATATTAAGTAGATTGAACTTTATTATATCACGATATTGATATTATGACTTAATTTGCATCTATCTTTATAATATTGAAATGTGGGGTAAGAGAAAGTCGTGTGAGTGACATATCAGATTATTCTTTAAGGTTAATATTTGTTGTATAATTGTACAAGTTAAGGGCCCTCTTCACTCACCGCCGCCAGAAGCCGAAACTAATGCTATTCTATGGGAAATTTTTCTTTACAAATAACTTATTAACTAATACATATTTTTAAATTCTGTTTTCACATTCAGAAAATTCCCAACTGTCAAATTGACGGACCTTTTCTAAAAATGTATTTTTTTAATTTTTAATATTTTATTTCGAAATTGCAAAATGAAAAAAATTCACATATTGAAAATTCGTATTTTGCAGCTTCAAAATAAAATATAAAAATATAAAAAAATAATTTTTTAGAAAAGGTGCGTCAATTTTACAGCCGGGAACTTTCAGAATGTGAAAACAGAATTTAAAAATATGTATTAGTTAATAAGTTATTTGTCAAGAAAAATTTCCCATAGAATAGCATTAGTTTCGGCTTCCGGCGGCGGTAAGTGCAGAGGGCCCTTAAGTGAAAATGGTACTATGTGTGTAAAAAGAATTTTAAGAAGTAGAATTGGAAAGAATATATTTGTTAATACTTTAAGGATACGATTAATAGTTTGTATTGTTTCATTTACATTATATATAGATACAAAAACAAATCACATTATAATTATATTTTTAATGGCGTGTAAACTTAATGTAAAACATACTTACTTTTCAAACGATATTTCAGTAATCTACAGAGTACAAACATATTTATCACTCTAACTTTTGACACAATGGTAATTAAAAATGCAATGACAAATTTCCACATAACAGTTAGGGAGCAAATGTCTCCTATTTATTTAGCAGCTTATTTCTAAAAAGTTAACAAGCAAATTAAAAAAAAAAAAAAAAAAAAAAAAAAAAAACTTTTATTTTAGAAAACAGTTACATTTTGAAAAAAAATCCTTGTTGGAAATATTTTTGTAATTAAAGATAATAAATTTAGTTTTAACATATTTATTTTTAGAAAAGTAGTTTTGAAACTCTAACAAGAATTAATTTTATAACAAACATTTATCATTGCACTTTCTTAGAAGAGCTCTAATTAAAATTTCTTAGGAAATACTTAGCAAACTTTTCGAAACTAAGATTTGTCCCTCTTTTTAATCGTTTACAAGTTAATGGTTTGAAAGTTAAAATAGGAAAGAAAAAAAGGAATAACTGAAAAGATGGAAAATACAAGATTTCTGTAAAAAGAAATAGTTTGGTAATTTGAAAAAAATATTTGTGATACTTTGAAATAAATGTTTGTTGGATTTATTTTTAACGAAATGTAACATACATGACATTCACACATTACAGTCATACCTGTACACGATAATCTTGAATTTTACTTTGTTGTGCCAAGTTTAGTTCAAATCGGCTCGTGGTTTGAGAGGAGATGCACACTCACATAGATACATACATACATAACAATGACTTTTAATTATATTAAGATGTATTTATTTATTTATTTTTCGTTTCCTGTGAAATTATGTTTAAATTCAATTCGTAATTTAAAGGATACAGTGCGGCAACATATCCTAGAACTAGCAGTGAGGACGAGTCCAAAATGTTGGAGGGATCCCAACTTGAAATTTGGAAAACATCCAGAAATTCCGCACTCTGTTATTGCTCATTTTCTCTGAGTTAGATGACTGTCACCCCTATTTTAGCATTGGACTCGGTAAGTTAGCAAATGCGTAGATGCTTCCATGGTTTCATGAAATGTGTTCGAAGAATATCTAATTCTTGAGCTGAAAATATGAATAAAATTTATTACTTTTTATAATTATCTGGTTTTTTGAGCTTCTTGCATGTTTCTTTGTTTTACAGTGATCGTCACTTCCGAATTCAGACAGGTCTGAACACAGGTCTGGAAACACAGATGGATTTTCCAAATTTTGATGAAAAAAAAAAAAAAAAGAAGTGGGATTTCGGAAACCGGAAGTGGAACCGTAAGTACGTATCTCAAAAACGATTTTTTCAAAGTTGCTATATAAACACTCTATTAGATGTCCTTTCGAATGATATAGTTGGTTAGTTCAGGAAAATTGATAGACATCCTGTATAAATAGCTCAATTTAAGGTCTCGCAACAGCATTCCTTTAAAAACGGCGGTATGGATTTTTTTCAAACTCGCCATATTAACTCTCTTTTAAACATCCTTTTGTATGTACTTATTGTTTTGTGGTGAATAATTGAGCATGCCATGTTTTGGTAAAAATTGGTACTTCAAAAACGGTTCTAACGATTTTCTTGAAAATTGGTACATAAATGCATTTTATATATCCTTTTATCATGTATTACGTGGTTATTGGAGAAAAATTAATATTCACCCTGCTTAGGTAGGTCAGTTTTAGATCTCGGAAATTGGTGTTTAAAAAAATTGCTTAACCATTTTTTTTCTCATTTTTTAACTCGCTATGTAAGCTTTGTTTTATATGTCTTTACATTTGTATCAAGTTCTTTTACTGGAAAAGTTTTAGGTTTCTACTTCGTTAGTTCAATTTTATGTCTTCTGATCACATTATCTTTCAACGTTCCATATAATACGTGTAATAGTGGGTAACGGATGTCGTCTGGATGTTTCATCCCAGATTTTTTTATTCTTTTCTTTCTTTCTTTTCGAATTTAGTTAATATTTCAATAAGATTAAACAAGTTGTTTTACGAATTCATTTTGCCTATAGAAAAATCAAGTATTTCTTAATACTATGGTTTTCAAATCGCAAAAAAACGTGTTTTCTAAATTTTGCTTCTAAATTGTTTCATATAATTTGGACAAACTTTGAAATAATATTTTCAATATTGCTTCATGCGAATTGAATGAATTCAAAATTTATTAACTGAGTGAATCAAAATGCATTTTAAATTTATTTTTAGTTCATAAAAATTCGTTAAAAATTGTTTATTTTATGTATATTTAATTAAATCTACGAAACTCCTTAACAGATACAAAACAATGTGGTGTCTAATAAACACACGACTTCACGAATTCTATTACCCACTACTACACGTCCCATCAGTGGACGAGAGGTCTGCGCACCATGCTGATAGATGGGAAGTGATGGGTTCGATCCGAGGTCGCGCTCATTGACCTAGTCTTTGGGATTTTTCAGTAGTTTTCTCTGAAACTCTCGTAAATAAGAGCTAGAACTTTTTAGAAAGACCGAGAATAGAATCTCAGGTTTAGGACCTCCGTACAATCAATCGGCATTAACCGCAAGCTCCGTACTCCCACTATTACACATATATTATGTACTTTTATGAAATAGAGAGGACAGTTATAAAATTGAATTAGCAAATAAGATTAGTGTGTTTAAAAAAATCGTTAGAGCCGTTTTTTTTTGAAACACCCATTTTGATTTATAAATAACCTACATAATCAGGACGCCTTTCAACTTTCCTGCTGTACCCAAGTAATAATGCGAAAGGAAAACTTTAGAGCAGTTTTTGAGATACTGACTTTCAATCCCACTGCGAATTTTCATCAATTCTTGGTAAACGAAACTTTTCACCGGAAACTAACATTTCAACTTTGAAGAAAATCATCCGAACCTTTATGAATTACGTACCTACATCCCACTTCCGGTTCTCAATGCCCAATTTCCAATTTTCAAATTTTCACAAAAAGTTGGGAAAATTCTCTGTTCACTAAACCTGTCTTAATTCCGAAGTTTTCTCTTTCTATCCTTATTAGTTTTAGAGATATAATAGTCATTATTAAGGATTAATTATTTTTCAACATTTTCTACATTAACTCGTTTTCTATTTTAATCTTTTTGTTTGTGTTCTTTCATTAATTCGTTTATATCAGATTGTTTTCTTAAGAAATTAATCTATTGTAGTCAATCCTTTTATCTATCTACCAGTCTATCTATATATAATGTAAATTTTGTCATTATGATAACTTCCTAAATAATACTACAAATACAACCAAATTTGGACAGCAAACTTATCTTATAAATATCTTAAATGAGTTTGTTAACCATATTGTCACTCCCCCCCCCCCTTTTTTTTTTCAAGTGGTGGATACTTGAAAATTTGAAACCCACATTTAAAAACGTATATAAGAACGAGTTTTCTTAATTTTGATGTATACATAGACTATGTAAGGGTCTCAATCAAGTTTATCAATGGACATTATCCATGATTTTTAAGAAAACAGCAGATATTTTAAATTAAGCAGGGCTACTTGAAAGCAGGCTACGCTTGAAAATTTATCATCATGATAACTTCCGACGTATTACTCAAAATCGAATGAACTTTGAACAGCGAACTTATAAATACCTTGGATGTGTTCGTTATTTCAGTTCCTCCGCCAATTTGTTTTCAACTGGAGGTTACTTGAAAATTACACATCTACATCTAGAAAGCATATTTATGACGGAATTTGCTTGATTTTGATGTATACATAGACCGTATAAGGGTCTCAAGCTTATGAAGGAACTTTATCTACCATTTTTAACAATGTGGTGGGCATCTTAAATTAAACGGAGCCACTTGAAATCAAGGTACTTCTTGAAAGTGTATCTTCATAATAACTTTTGTAATACTGAATAATTCAAACCAAAGGTGTACAGTGAACTTATCATACAAATATCTTGGATGAGTTCAATGGGCAACTTATTCGGATATTTTTGTTTCCAAGTTGCGGGCCTTTGTAATCAGGCTGCCACTTGAAAATGTGCTGTCACGATAATAAATCACAATATTATCACGATAATAATAAATAATAAACTGATTCAAAGCAAAATTGGATAGTGAACATACGGTTCAAATATCTTGTATAAGTATCTAGGCAACTTGCCCCGCGTTTTATTTCCAAGTATTGGCTACGTGAAAATTTGTCATTGTGATAACGAATTAATTCGGAATAAATTTGCGCAGTGAATTTACCCTTCAAATATCTTAGGTACAGTCGACTGCAAAATTATTCGAGCACTAGCAATAAACCTTGCCAAAAAAAAGTACACTTAATACAGCTTTGTTAAATAAATCCTTGTCAAGTCATGTTCTTAATCAGTCTGAGAACATGATTCGACAAGGATTTACTTAGCAAAACAGTCTTAAGTGTACTTTTTAAATATAGGAATTATTGGCTAGTGCTCGAATAATTTTGCAGCCGACTGTAAGTTTGGTGAGCACTCTCTCAACACCTCCTGTAATAATGCCTCCGAGCTGAGCTCTACGTCATGGAAGATCGGCCGATTTTATCCAATCAACACTTCCTATGATACATGTTGGATAGTGGGGATTGGATGAAATCGGCCGATCTTCCGTGACGTAGAACTCAGCTCGGAGGTATTATTACAGGTGGTGTTGACTCTCTCTGATCTTTTGTTTTCAAGTAGTGACCATTTGAATTCATGGTGCCACTTGAAAATTTTTTATCACGAAACTTTTGATATGCTGAAATAGATCGAACCAAAGTTGGACACTGAATTCTGTACTGAGAAGTATAAAGGATTTAAGTCCAAAAATGTCGATTTTGAGTTAAGTACATAGTCAGACTCAGAAACAAATTCTCTATCGATTGGTATAAGAGATTCAAGTCCATGTCATTTAGTCTTTAAGAAAATCTATTGGGAAAAAGATTCAAGTCAGAAATTTAGCATTCATGTTTGTATATATTATATACGTATAATATATTATACACATAAATCTGTTAAAAATAAACAAACTTCAAAATTAAATGTATGTAGTTTATTCACAAAATTGTATATTATGATAATATCCTGGCTAAAACTGTATCGAAGAGAAGTTTTTACACAGAATTTTTTGAACTTTATTTTTCGTCTCCTGAAATCAAGAATATGGACTTAAATCCTTTATACTTATCAGTACACAATTAATCTTATGAATATCTTGGAAGATATCATTGGATAAGTTGCTCCGCTAATTTGTTTCGAAATTGCAGTCACCTAAAATCATTCTGTCACTTGGAAATTTCTTATTATTATCATTTTTTACATACTAAATAAATTAATTCAAAATTGGACAGGGAATTTATCATATAAATACCTTGGAGGATATCGCTGGAAATGTTGCTCCGCCATTTTGTATCCACGTTTTAATAATAACTTTTGAAATACTGAAATAATTCCGACCAAAGTTTGACATTGAACTTATGGTTAAAATATCTTGGATGAGTTCGCTGGGAAATTTGCTCCGCCATATTGTTTCTAAGTGGCATCCACTTGAAAAATTGTTATCACGATAACTTTTGAAATACATAACCAATTCCAACCGAAGTTGGACAATGGACTTATCGTTCAAATATCTTAAATGATTTCGGTGGACAAGTTGCTCCGCAATTTTCTTTCCATGTTGCGGTCACCTGAACGCTGCCACTTGAGAATTTGTTATCACAATATACTTTGAAATACTATATTTATTCAAACCAAAGTTGGACAGTGGATCTACCTTACAAATATCTTGAATTAGTTCACTGAGCAACTTACTCCTCCATTTTGAGCCAAGTGGTGGCTTCTTAATTAGTCAACACAATGACTTTTGAAATACAGAATTAATTCGAGCTAAATTTGTAGAGTAGATTTATCTCACAAGTGCATTTTGTATGTTTGTTTGCCAAATTGGTCCGCAATTTTGTTTCCACCTGTGCAGGCCACTTGAAAATTTTAAATTCACATAAAATTGGTACTTATGAACCAAGACGTGAAATGAAGATTTTTTTTTCCTTCAGAGAAAAGATAAGTGTCGTAAATATTTTGCAGTAGACAAATTTGAATAAAGCGACTATAATATACAGTTATAAAAGACAGATCACTTTTCCAAAATTAAAATTTATTTAGGTGTTTTTTTTTTTTTTTTTTTTTATTCCTTGAATGATTTTATTGGTTTAATGATATTTACGCAGACAAACGATTTTTAAAATAAAATTGTCTATTAATATTTTAAGGTTGGTTGGTTGGGTTTTACTGCACTGGTGCTGCGCAATGGGCAATTGGCGACAGTCTGGATTCACCCCCTAGAGGAGGTCCGGAGACATGCCATCACAATTTTGATCCTCCGCGAAACGGATAATACTTTTAGGTAACAATTTTCTATTTTTCAAAGCGATCTAGATTTATGTTAAATATATATATTAATTTTATTGCTCACTCGATTAAAATTTTGTATAATTAAAATTGCAGTATTATTCTCTTAAAGGAATGAAACTATTTATTTAAAGAATACATTTTAACACTACAAACGAAACATTAAAATTTTATTGTAATCCGCTGGGTATACTTTAAATTCTTTCCTTTTACATCTTGTTACACGAAACACAATAAAAGGTTTATTTAAGGGAAAATGGCATTTTTACTTTCTTGTCTTGCAATGAAGGTGGATTTCTTTTGTCCGTTTTCATTAGTGTTCTGAAAAATAACTTAGTTTTACAAATTATTATTATTTTTTAATTATATATCACTTAAGAAATTTTAATTATATATCACTTAAGAATGTCCATGTATCATAAATTAAAGAAACGATATGGATTGTTTTGAAGCTCTTTAAATACATTTTGTAACTTAAATTTTTTATTCTTAAACAGAATTAAATAATTTAAAATACAGTCGGCAACAAAAGTGTCCGAACACTAGCAAAAATTCTTATGTAAAAAAAGTACACTTCATACGGTTTTGTTAAATAAATCCTTGTAGAATCCCATTCTTAAACAGTCTAAGAACATGATTTGATAAGGATTTATTTAACAAAACCGTATGAAGTGTACTTTTTTTACATAGAAATTTTTGCTTGTGTTCGGACACTTTTGTTACCGACTGTACCCAGAATTAAGAACAATTTTTATCACTCGCATTAGAGCACTTTTAAATCCTTTCTCTTCATATTTTGTTTTATGTTATTTTTTATACTAATTACGATAAATGTTTATTCAGGCAATATGTTCTTTTACTATTTTATTTTGCAAAGGGTCGACATTATATTCTGACTTCTCATTAGTGTTTTGAAAAATATTTAAATTTTTAAAATATTTTCTTAAAAAATTATACTTTGTTAAGAAAGAAAATTTGAATCTTATCTATGGGTACTATTTTACCCTCTTTTTATTCATGTATATTTTTATTTTGTTATATAATAATAATTATATAATAAAATAGTAATATAATATAATTATTATTATATATATTATATAATAATTATATTATATAATATTAATAATTTTATTATATTATATATATTTTATTCTTTAATAACACCAGGTCTACATCTAAACTTTTGATTTTATAATTTTTACTGATATTTACGCTCTTTTGTGTGCCAAAACCGAATATGAATCTAGTTTTGCTCTATCACGTATAAACGTTTGTTAATACAACTTTTGTTATAACTATTGTTAGAAACTGTGTCTATCGACATAAGTTCTCCCGTGAATCTCTCCCCCAATAAAATTAAAATGTATCTTTTATAGAATGTTTCTAAGATGAATTACAACTAATCACGGAAACATACTAGAAACAACCGAAATTGAAGAAATTGTGTCGATAGACACTATGTATTAGTAAAATATCTCTACCTGATAGAGAAAAACAGGTTTCATTTTCAGGTTCAGCTCACTAAACAGCATATGTGTCAGTTAAAAATATCAAATACAATTTTGCCAACATTATTTTTTAGACCTATGTAAACTGTCTTGTTATACGCTTTTGCTTTTTACTGTTTTGTATAATGACAGTGTCATATGCACATTTATGTACAGTCGGTAACAAAAGTGTCCGAACACTAGCAAATTCCTATTTAAAACTAGTTGGCATAGGTGGACTCTGCTTAGTTCCCCATCATATTTATGTTCTCCCAAATTTCAAGTGTAAGACATATTATAATCATGTTAAAAGAAATGAATTTGACCAAAGCTTGATACAGTGACAGAATGAAATCCCAGCCTAATAGGCTATACACCGTTCACTTCGATATATTTATCTTATCCTAATCTATTAATTTATTTTATCAGGGTCAACTCCGTTGTTTAGTTTTCATGCTACTATTTCCAATGCAATAACCTCAAAATTTAGATTTACATGAAAAATTTACAATTTCGCTATGTTGATAAAATCGTAAATTACGAATAATTTATGAAATTTTCCTATTAGAATATTTGTATTCAATCATGTTCAAACCAATATCATAAATGTAATTTTGAAGTTGTCTAATGCATTTAGGATCCTCAAAATGGAAGCTTATACTCAATTTTGCCTTATTTTGACATGTTAAGTAAATCGTATATTCCAAATAACTTACCAAATTTTTATATTGGAAAATTCATTGTCATTAATGTTCATGCCAGTGTCCTAAATAATACTATTTCAAAAGTAGTCTGACATCTTTACGTCTGACATCTTACCTGATATTTTAAAACTGGTCTGACATTTTTACAGTAAAGAATTTCCATTTAATGCACGTTTGAGTGAATTTTTGTCTTATTCCCCCATGTTAAGAAAATCGTTAATTTATAGTAACTTACGAAGTTTTTGAATTCGAACGTTGCAAATGAATAGGGTTCTTGCCAGTATCGAAAGTAATATTTTAAAACTAATCTGACCTCTCTGCGATCATTTGTTCGTGAGATTTCATGTAAACAGACTAACAAACTAACGGACTAATACACTAACAGACAGACACCTTACAGACAGACATCATACAAATTTTGTCATTTTCGGATCCCTCACACTTGAAAACGTATAAAAAAGTCAAAAAACCGAGGTCGAAATTTTCAAGATTACCTAAGTTCCCCATACCTATAGTATGAAGGGGAACTAAAAAGTACACTTCATACGGTTTTGTTAAATAAATCCTTATCGAATCATGTTCTTACACTGACTAAGAACAGGATTCGACAAGGAATTATTTAACAAAACCATATAAAGTGTACTTTTTTTACATAGGAATTTTTGCTAGTGTTCGGACACTTTTGTTATCGACTGTATATATGAGTAAACCTGCATTGCTTTTAACTTATTTTAAGTATCCCACAATTCATTCTCTACATTGTTATTAAGTATTTGACGGTTTTTAATTCAAGCTTCCCTCTTTATATAGATCTCGTTCTTGTAGACGTTTCTCGTTAAAACTTGTTATATTCGTTATATGGACCATTGGGAAAAGAAACATTTATAGAAATTAATAGTTCAAATTTCAACAGACAGATGACGCTTTCTATTCTAAGGATTCTAAGACGGAAGGTGGCCGCTCACCACTATGCAGCGGTTTTGAGCGATTTCAACCTTTAGAGAGGGGCTCCGATGGCACTGTGGTGATTCAAAAGAGCCCGTGTCTAAAGGTTAAACCTCCTCCGTTGTTTATTGCATAAACAGAAAAAAAAAAAAAGAAAAGGTTACAGAGGTCGCCAAAGCGGAGCTTTCACACGACAGAGGGCGACAAGGAACAAGAATATGAAAAGAAGAACGGAGCCTTGATCCCTCGCATGGAAAAGCTTGTGAAGAAAAATTGTATGGTCCTCCATGAGAAAAGTTGGTAACTGCCTTGGAAGATTGAAACATTAGTCGGTCAAATTGGAAAGATGCATTAAGAAGTTATAGATTCTGGTTAGTTTCTGACGTAGGGGAAGCCGGGTAACGATATTAAAAAGCCAGTCGTTAGGTTTATTAGGTGGGTTAAGGATACGCCAATCAAGAGTTAGTGGGCATGTGAAAAAGTAATGATTTGCATTACCCTCAGCGCCGCACTCACATTGTGGAGTGCGCGAGCAATGAAACTTGAAGAGATGTGATTTGAACGGGCCATGGCCCGTTAAGAAGGCTGTTATGGCTGGGGAAAGGTCAAAGTTATAATTTGACACTTTTGGGAGGAGGTTAAACGTAAATCTACCTTTAGGAGATGTATCCCAGTATAGCTGCCATTCTTTCTTTAGTCGTGCTTTAAGACATCTTTTGATATAAGAGGGGGGTAGGGCCAGAACGAAATCCACTGCTTCCTTTTTAGTGGCAGTTTTTGCTAAGAGATCTGCCATTTCATTGCCCGCGACACCCCTGTGAGCGGAGACATGAGCTAAAGAGAAAGTCTCGGGCTTAGACAGGAGATCTAATTTGATTTTCTGAATAATAGGATGGTTACTCCTGTGGCGAGCCAGAGCCTGAAGACCTGAGAGACTGTCACTGTAGATAGAAATTTTCGAATTGGTAAAATAAGAAATTGACCAAGAAATTGCTTGGCTGACAGAAAAAATCTCAGCCTGGAAAACAGTGTTACAGTCCCCAAGCCTACAGGACCACTGATGAACCAAGACCCCGTCAACAAAGGCGCAAAATGCGGCACCCACACCATGGTCTGTCTTAGATCCATCTGTATATATCGCCACAGGGGCTGTAGGAGAGAAGGAGTTAACATTAGTATTAATTAATGCATGCGTAAAGTCCTCTGCTGGGTGTATGAACCAGCTGCCCATTTTGAGTTGAATTTCTTCATTTGGAAATAGGATTTTCTGTAGGTCTTTGTTTCTTAGTTGTAGTACGTTTATTCTGTTGTATTCGTAATTCAGAGTGAGGTGTAAAGGAGGAACACCGGTGATGACGTGAAGGGCATCAGTGGAGATGGTTTTATAACCCCGTGACAGTTGCAAGAGGAACATTCTTTGCAATGAATTTAATTTTCCTATAGCTGTTTTTGAAAGATTACCTCCCCAGATTCCCGCCCCATAAGTAACGATTTTTTCCACTATTGTTAGATACCATGTTTTTAACATTTTGGTGCTTATACCCCATTGTTTACCCATTAATTTGCACGAGTTATGATAATGTATAAGAAGTTTAATTTTAAGTGAGTTTAAATGTTCAATCCAGTTAAGGTTTTTGTCTATTGTTAGTCCTAAAATTTTCAAGTGATCGACATGTTTTACTAAATGTATAAAAGACGTCATACGAATTTCAAGCATTTTAAATTGGGGCATTCAGTCTCAATTTCATTCTTCACCATACGTGACTGGCCTTCAATTTTCTACTGCACTACAAAATAATCGACGCTTGAAAGATATGAAAAAAGTCATTGCAAGATAGAGTTTTAGAAATACGGTTATTAAATTTGAAAAGACTGGAAAGGTCTGTTTGTTGCGATAAAGATAACAAACAACTACTTTCAAATGAAACTGTAATCTGACGTAATTCATACAATTCGGTAGACCCCAAAAAATATTTGATTTTTCTTGCCATTTCTTGGTAATAAAAGCCACTCATAATGCATCCCGATGTTCTTTCGACTACAATAATATCACTTATTTTATTTTTTATTTTTTTCTTGAAAAGTGTTTTTATCATTTTTCTCTCAGTATACCCATTTTTCCAGTATCTTCAAGGTTAATAGTCAACTTTTTCAAGCTAGCTTCGAAGGACGCCTTTTTTGTCAGTCTTTTAGTCAGTGAAATGTTCATACCTCATTTGTAAAATTACTACAGTTTTGATAAAACAAATTGATCAATAAGAATCTATCTCTACTAAAGACAGGGTAAGAATAATTTATGACATTAACTTTTGTTTTTTGTTTTTTGTTGTTGTTTCTTTAAAACGTTACCAATTTTCATAACATCTGTTCTACGTTTTATGAAAAGTGCCATCTACCGATCGAAATTTAAACATTTAATTTTTAATGCAGGATTCTTTTCCCCTTAATCTATATAACATACATTCCACATTTGATTAAGAAACGTCTATTAGAAGGGGATCTACGTAGGTTGAAATAGGATAACTTTAATTATAACCATCCGGTGAATCGCAGATACTAGGGACGTTCAAAAATTAAGTTACACTTGATTAAACGCGATCAAAAAACACTTTGTTCAGAAATGTGTTACAATACAATATGGCACTCATAGAGCACGCATTTCTCTACACTGTCTATGTTTATAGCTGCAGGTGTTTGTTAGAATATTGCACTAATTGTTAGATACTCTGACGATAGAATCTCGCTCCTTGGTTCTGAAACAAACTTAGAACGGGACAGGTGTCGGACAACTGGAACAATAACTTCGAGCTATTGTGAAATATGTGAGACGCTCAGTTTGTTATCTCTGAGAAAAATGTCTTTCATATAATTGTTTATTTTAATAAAAAATATAAACTAATAAATACAAATGTTAATAATAAATATGAACTATAAATATAAATGTTTGTTAGTCGTAGTTTTTAGTTCTTATACTGTATATTTATACTTCATCATTACTGACTTTAAAGTAATAAAAGACAAAATAATTTATCAGAAAGTGTTAAGAATTTACTGTACAGAAAAAATGACGAGAAAAATGACGGCAATTCAGCGATTTCTAAAGCTTCATTGTTTGAACATTTAATACAGATGACAGTACGATCTTTTTTATAATTTATTATCTCTATTTTAAAAAGCAGCTTTTGTTGACATGATATTATCATTTAAACAGAAAATGATTTGTGGTATAAACTTCATAAATGCTTTTAACTAATTATATATTTTATATTAGGTAATATATTTATATTAAACAAGATATTTTATAATAATTATTACAGTAATTAAATGCATAATTAACTTTAACAGAGAAAAATATGTTTTAACGGATACGATTTTTTTTTTTTTAATACGACAGGTCGTACTATTTTTTCATGCAGCATTTTTTCATTATCGCCATTTATTTTATTACACCTTGAATGAACGTTAATTTTTGCGTTTATCTAAATGAACAAAGCTAAAGGTACTTCCCACCAGGGGGGCGGGAAGCGATGCCTCCAAATACACAATTTTTTTTCCCTAATTAACTACTACTATTATTAATAATTCGTATTAATTTTACAATCACAGGTTAAGAATAACTCTCATTATGTACATTTATACGAAATTTTGTCCTATACTGCCATGTTAAAAATTTAGAAAAAATACGATCACAGCGCCTGCTGTTGTGCGATTAATCCCCAAATCTAATCAGCACCAGTTTATGGCAGGGGCCAACTAAATACCAAGTTTGGTTAAATTATTATTATTTTTTTTTAATTACGATTTTTTTTTTCGTAAAAAGTAAAAAAAATCGATAACTTTGTTTTAAATTATCACAGATTTATAGTTCAACCATTCGTTTTAAAGTTATTGACGAGACCTTTCGAAAGATACCCATCTTGAAAATTTACTCCCCTCGAGGGGGGACTCCCTTCCCCAGGGGGATTGACGAGGCTCCTACACATACAAAAAAATTTTCCCAGTTGACTATCACTATTATAAATTATTCTTGTAAATTTCATAATGATTACTAAAAAATAATTCCCTTTATGCACATTTATACAAAATTTTGTCCTATATTACCATGTTAAAAATTTAGAAAAAGTGGGATGGCAGCGCAACATTTAAGACAATTTTTACCAAAAGTTGATAGGCACTTATTTATGTCAAGGAGCAACTACATACCAATTTGTATGAAATTCTGTGCAGTAGTTCCTGAGATACAGTTGTCACAAAATTTTGTCACACACACACACACGCACAGACAGACAGACATAGAGACATTTTCTAAAAATGGTCAAATCGTGTTCTACAGCTCTCAAAAAGTAAAAATATTACGTAAAGAACCCATTTTACCTTTGAAATTTCTAAGGTAGATGTACAAGCGGAGGTTGAGACGAAAGGATGTCGCCACAGGCAAGCGGTATGGAAAGAAAGATGTAGCGTCGAGTTAGGATAAAAGGATGTAGCTAGTTGTGAAAGTAAAATGTTGATCGGAGATTGAAAACGCGAAGCTGGACCAAGCATAATTGATGACGCAATAGACTGAAGTGGGATGATTTTACATCGGCGTGGAGTAACTAAAAGGAAAGTAAATTTACGCACGCTGAGTAGTATGGATGGATACGATTAGTTAGTGGAGGTAGAGAATTGAAGTTATAAAAGTTTGCTGTTTCAAGGTGTTTGAATATCGGAAGATGGGAATAGAGGTTGGTATTGTGTTGGTGGCGTAGCTAGACGGCGAGAGTGTTATTCTTGAGCGGATTCAATGATCATTGAAGTGTTATAATTGGAGTGTGTAATGAGTAGTTTAAAGGTAGAATTGTCTCTTCATTTGACGGGGCGTTGAGTTCTAAAGTATTTCTTGAGAGTTAAATAGTCAAGCTGTAGACAGGGTACGTCAATTACAAGTGGTGAGATTTCTTTTTAATATTACTTAAATTCATTTGTTTAATTTGATTTCCGAGTTTCTCTCCTCATTGAACTTCCCCGTATTTTAAGTTGAAATAAACATTTTAGTTGTTTTAATCTAAAGAATCTCGTTCTTTTATTTTCTAAATTAAGTATTCGTTTAGAATGGGGTCTGAAGCAGCAGATGCAAACGCTCAGACCTTACAAATTAATTAAAAAAGAAAAAAACACAGATTGATACAATAAATAAATGAATAAGTGAATATCTATCTATTTATGTAAAAAAATAGAAAAAGAAAAAGAAAGAAAGAAAAGAAATAAATAAAAAATAAATAAAAGTGCAATTTTTTTTTTTTTTTTTTTTAACAATTCAAATAAAACTCAGAAAAATCGTGCTGAAGAAATAGAACAGTTTCAGTTTAGAACCCTTTTGCGAAATTTGAATTTTGGTGCCAAATTAGCTCAGGCTATAGATCTCCATGGCTCAGATGTTTCTCTTCAAGATCTTTACTTACGGAATTTCGACACCTATTTTAATTTATCGCCAAAATGACAATAAAAATATAAAACTGCCAATGGGCTCCTATAATGAAGCTATACCAAAGTAATTTAAGAACTGAATACAGTAATCTATGTTAGGGAATGAAATACAGTAATGACATGCCTTTATATGGAAGAATAAACTTAAGTCTTTTCATAGTAAATTAAATTCTTTTTACAAAGAATTTAAATAGTTTTTATTGTTATTATTATTATTATTCCCTCTATCTTTTTAAGAATTTTTAATCCTTTTTAATGTAAGAATTTGACCTCTATAACAGTATCTCTAAACTTTCAAAGAAAAATAAAACGTTTTCTACGACTGACAGATATATATATATATATATATATATATATATATATATATATATATATATATATATATATATATATATATTCAAAAAAACGTGTGCATTTTGAAGATACAAACATTGTTAAAGAAGAACAAGCTTTTAAATTTTAAATAAAGAATTATTTCTGACATAAATACTGAGATTTACTATAAACATTTGCTGCTTTTTTCCCCTTCTATTTAACATTTAGTTAAAAAAAAAAAAAAAAAAAAAAAAACTAATAATTAACTTTATTAAATTTAAGAATAATAAATTCCACTTTGCAAGAAATCTAAACTGTCTTTTTCATTTATTATACTCAGTTTTAGAAAAAGTAGAAAATGTGTAAAAATATGAGAGAGAAGTCATTTAAAATATTTATAAGGTTTCAAATCTTTATTAAAATTGTTAAGCAACTTCAATAACATCTGTTACAACAACTACATAATACATTTGTTCTTTTCACTAAGAATGGGGAAATAAATGACAAATGAAAAGGAATTTTCTGCTGAATGGTGTAATTAATATTATTCTGTTTTTAATAATTTAAACACACATTTTAATTCACAATTAATATAATTAATTGAAACAAAAATATAACTTAATTTGAACACTCTGTCAGTGTAATTGTTTTCCAATTTCTTAATTAAAAATGCTATAGATATTTGACATTTAAGAATAATATGAGATATGTATTTTTATGTATATATACAGGGTGTTTCAGTGAACCGTTTCAGAAATTCTAAGAGGTGTAGGGTACATCCTGATGAACCAAAATCATATACCAATAGGCAGTCAGAAATGCTTTCCTGAAACGGTAGATGGCGTTGTGCGTTGTCCATAATGTTCGGATGTCCATGCGTCGGAGATGTGAGGCGTGCATTGTAGCCCGTGGAAGAAACTTCGAACACTTACTTTAATCCATGTACATTTTGCTTCTTTTCGTGTATTATTAAAATGATTTCTCACTTACGGTATCTTTTCTTTATGGTGCTCAAGCGGTGTACAACACCGCTTCAGGAAAGCATTTCCGACCCCACATTGCTATATGATTTCGAGTTGTCAGGATGTACCCTACCCCTCTTAGAAGTTCTGAAACGGTTCACTGAAACATCTTGTATATATATATATATATTAATCCACATTAATCGATTTAAAAGTAAACTAAGCTTGGTATATTATATCTTATTTAATTAGTAAACACTTAAGAATGTTTACTTTTAAAACATACACATTTTATAATATATATTTGTAAATAATTTGAATTATGAGATTTATGAATGTATATACGCAGGGTTCGTAGTATTCATTATTTTGAATACATTTTTATCAACAGTAATATTTATTAATCGCTGTAGTATATATCTTAGAAATAATAATGCAAGGACTGCTTTGTATAAAAAAGTGGTCTTAAAAATAATGACTGCTGAGATTCCTGATATACGTTTTGCGATAACCTCAATTCATGTTTGGTTTGCGATAATCTCAATTCATATTTCGCTTTTGTTTATTTATTGAGTTACTTACGAGTTGAGATCATTAAAAAACCAGGCAACTACTAAATGTTCAAAATGATTAGTGAAGGCACTTTAGACATTTTAAATTTTAGCAAGTTTTCTCGATTACGTAATTCACAATTCATTTAAATTCATCAGATAATAGTGATGGAAGAGTGTGAATACGAATTTTATCTTAAAAACCGGAGTAAACTACTACGTCAAAAACGCCAAAAGAAAAATATTTGCGATGCATACAGCTGTTTCGTTAGCATTAAGCGTACCCTCTTCAGTGCAAAAAGAAGCACATTCAGCGCACATTCTTTTTGCCCAGAAGACGGTGCGCTTAAGGCTACCTAAACAGCTGTATGCATCGCAAATATTTTTCTTTTGGCGTTTCTGACGTAGTAGTTTATTCGGGTTTTAATATTCCAACGCCAAGTCTCCTGTTATTATATGAATTTTATCTGTTTAAGATAAAAGTAAAGATGCAAATATTTTCGAGAACTACACAAGTTTTACAACATAAAAATCCTTGATCTATATTTCCTGTGCCTGTATTATTTTAGAAAAACTTAATACATTTTAGATTGTCTTGATTCAGGTTTAGATATAAAATGTAATTCAACTTAAAATAAATAAACTACCTAATTATATTATATATTTCAATGATATTTAAATAAAAATATTAATATATTGTGATCTCGAAGTTGAAGTTATGTTTAGTTCAGCAGTGCTAATCTATTTTAAAATCACATATTTTATATTTTATAAGCTTTAATATTTTAAAACTATTAATATCATTAAAATTTAGATGAAAGGCAATAGACAAAAAACTGCTGAATTATAAGAATAATAATCATTATTAGGACCTTATCAATGAATTGCTTTAATACTTTAAAATCGCCAAAATTAATAAAATTGAGTTTAACTTTAATAGCCAAAAGATCATTTTGAAACTTTAGTAGTAATCAGATAATTTATTATCATACTAGTTAGATGTAGGGCGACTAAGGCGCCCGTTGAAAAATGATCATTTCATTTTATTTATTTCTCACTTTAAATAATTCATTTCTTAGCAAGACCGTGCGAAATTTTCGCCCTTTATTGATCTCCGAGTTACCTTTAAAATTTAAAATTATTATTATTATTTTACAAACGTCATTTTTTCATATGCGTGAGCAAATTTATTATTTTATTTATTTATTTTTTATTTTTCACGTGAAAGCATGTTTCATTTTATGCTGAGGAAAAAAAAATGGCAACAATTAAAAATTTAAATGTCTATTTTAAAGCTATGTCTATTTCCATATTTTAATTAATTAAAAAAAATATAATTAAAATTTCGTTACAAATAAGGTACCAAGTGGAAAGTGCGAATTTTCTGAATCTGTCGGATCAATCGGACAATTAGATTTTTTTTAATTAACTAGAGTATGAAAATTAGGTGGCAACTTGCGTTAACACACAGACAGAATCCAAGGAAATTTCTTTGTCTTTTTAAGCTTGACAGAGTCAGTCAGTGATGAGCGTAGCTATATATGCTGATATCATTGTTTTGGTGTAATTTTAAATAACTAATAAGATTACTAAAGTATATTTTAAGTATATTTTATGTAAAGTTTTACAAAATTTGTTTTCAATCGCAATATTGTATTTTTATCATGAAAAGAGAGCTAGCAAACAAACAGGAACTAATATAGAAATAATCTTAATTAATAATTATAAATAATAAATAATAAATTATTTAAAAAAACATGATTTTTTACAAAAACACATAACTAATTTTTGGATCGAAATTATACCATGTTTTCGCTAGGTGAACGAATCAAGCAGGATTGAATTCAACAACGCATAAATATGATAAACAAAATTTTATGCTTAAAATCATAAATGAACAATATTTTAATGCTTCGTTCAACCCAGTTTTCTCGCCCTGTGAAAGTTGTGCTTATTTTACTTTAACCGAAAATAATTGTTGCATAATTTTGTTCTTCACGGTTTTCCTAAAGGTTTTATTAGTACACATAAAATGAGGCCTAATATTTAGCAATATACATAAAGTTGTACACTTACAATTATATTATTTTCCTAAGGTTTTAAATGCTTTTTAGTGAGCATTTATAAGATATTAAAAAATATATGCTTTCCTGCCCCGATATTAATTAAATATTTAATAAATTCCTTATAAAACTAGTATCTTGTGGCCACCACGAGACTTTCTTCTATATTTTACTATACAAATTCACTCAGTAACAATATTAAAAAAATAAAATAAAATAAAATACAATACAATTTTTTTCCAAGTTTTTTTTTTTTTCGTTAAAAGTAAAAACTAGTATGTTGTGGCCACCACAAGACTTTCTTCTATATTTTTCTATACAAATTCATTCAGTAATAATACTTAAAAAAAAAAAAAAAAAAAAAAAAAAAACGATTTTTTTTCTTAAAAGTAAAAAAAAAAAAAAAATCGATAACTTTCTTTTAAATTATCACAGATTTATAGTTCAACCTTTCGTTTTAAAGGTATTGACGAGACCTTTCGAAAGCTACCCATCTTGAAAATTTACTCACCTCGAGGGGGGACATCCCACCGAGGGGGGTGGCGAGGCTCCTACACATACAAAAAAAATTTCACTATTATAAATAATTGACTTTCACTATTATAAATAATTCTTGTAAATTTCATAATGATTACTAAAAAATAATTATCTTTATGCACATTTATACAAAATTTTGTCCTATATCACCATGTTAACAATTTAGAAAAAGCGGGATGGCAACGCAACCTGTCGGACAATTTTTACCAAAAGTTGATAGGCACTAATTTATGTGAATGTGCAACTACATACGAATTTGTATGAAATTCTGTGCAGTAGTTCCTGAGATACAGTTGCCACAAAATTTTGTCACACACACACATACACAGAGAGACATAAAGACAGACGGACAGACAGACAGAAAAACAGACATTTTCCATAAATGGTCAAATTGTATTCTACAGCTCTCAGAACGTGTAAATCCATCAAAAACCCGATGTCGAAAATTTTTACGAATCCAATACTTTCTTCTATTGAATATAGAAGAAAGTAAAAATATAATCATTTCAATATCTAAATTACCTTCAGGCAGTTTATTTTATAAGAGAGATAAAACTAAGACCGTGAATAGGAAAATCCATTTAAACTGATAAACAGATGCGTGTAACTAAAATCATGAGCAAACAATGATTAATTAAATTAATGATCACGTTTACTAAATACTGCGTGAAATTTCCTGTGCAACCAAATGAAACTAAATATTTAAAGTACTTGAAATTGTACGCTTTGATTAGTTCGTGATTATTTAATTTCACTTTTAAATGGCAAAAGGCTAAATATATTAGTATCATAAATTGAATGCGTAGATATTAATATTTCATGCCGAGAAAATAAATTTTAAGTAAGCTGCATTGCATAATAGTGTTCAAATATAAATTCTCTGTGATTTTACCTGTTTAATTGCTATTACCTGTTTAAAGACGATATTAGTGTAAGCACAAATGTTAAAAAAAGACATTTCAAAATAAGTCAATTATAGCAAACTTTCATGATCCACGTAATATGAATATTAAGTTCGGGGGCGGGTGGGGGAGAAACAAATAGAAATAATATTATAGTTTAAAAAAAAATTAAAGAACACGCTTTTATAGAAATTTGAACTAAAAAGCACAAAATATCTATCTTAGTATTAAAATGCAGGGTAAGAGAAAATCGTGTGAGTGACGCACCATAATATTTACATACATTTAAATCTTTAATTGAAATAATTTAGAATTAAACAAAAACCATTTTTAAAAAATCTCCCCTGACTGGGCTCGAACGCTAGACCTTTAGGTTCGTAGCACGGAGCTATACCTCAACGCCACAGCGTTCACGTAGGGAAAGTCTTTTTTTACTATATAGATTTTTTGTTTGTTCCCTGAGCGGTTACAAACATACATGCAAACAAACATGCATACAGGTGAAGCTAATGAAAGCGTGTTAAAAAGTATTAGAACCAATACACGATATTGCCAAAAGAAATTAGTAATATGATATTATAAAATTTTCTTATACCGATTAAAATTATACAAATTTTCGTATGTTGTTTAAGGCTGTTTCGAGTTTTCAAAATGTGAAAAATTTATACTCAGATAATTTCAATACACATACATAAAATTATTATTGTAGGAAACTTTTTTAGTCTCACTACACAATTCATAAGATAACTTAAATTAGAATTTTTATCTTAACATTTTACTTGCTTCACATTATCCCCAGAACTACATTCTAAAAAGGAATTATTTATATAGAAGATAAAGTATGTAAAAATTGAGCGCAAATATGAAAAATGCAAAAACGTATAAAAGTTTTAATTCATTTAGTATTACCTGTAATTAAAATATTTAATTATCTTAAAGTAACATAGTTTTAGAAGATAGTTTTTCTGTAACACAGTTTTAGAAGATTTTAATGCAAAATAAACGATGATATGTAAATTTTAAAATTAAGTTGTCCAACTCATAGTGAAATAACACTGAAAGTTTTAGCTACATTAGTAATTTTCTGTTCTTTTTACTCTATTTAATTAAAAGCAGTATTTATATGATAACTCAAAATATGAAACAAGCCTTATCCATTGTATCCGAGACAATTTAATTTTAAATCAAAATCTTGTGATGAGTTGAATGAGACTCATTTTTCACGCACACTCTAACATTTTAAAGGATTAAACTTTCCTCCTTAAACCATAACCTGTTAATATATATATATATATATATATATATATATATATATATATTTAAATCACTGAAACTTCCGAAGTGTTTAGACTAATATACAATTAAATATATGTGACTAATATTTTACTAAACGTTCGCAGAAAATAGATTTTAAGTGAAAAAATTTCATTAAAATTAAGTTTTGTGAAACTATATGAGAAACATTATTTATCGACAGTGAGAGCCAAACCGCGTGTTATTATAATGAAGAAACTTGTAACCAGATTTACACAATGAATGGTGAAAGTTTTTCATTGTTTTTATTTTCATTTCATTTTTATTTATTTATTTATTTATTTATTTATTTTCAATTCTATTTTTACTTTCAGAAAATTCACTACCGGCTAATCGGGACTTGTTTTCAAAACATTAAGTAAAAAAAAAAAAACTCCAGCTTTTTATTTTATTTTTTTAACGTACAAAAATATTAATTTGGGGCATATTTTTTACGATTTATAAATTTAAAACAAAATATTGCAACTTATTTTTAGTAATTCCAAATTTATATTTAGATGTTGTGAATGCAAAAACGAAATTATAAAAAGTATATAGGTAATGAATAATTCTAATTAGGAATTTTCCCATAGAATTCAATAAATCTGGCTGTTGTAATGTTCCCTTGAGGACTCAAAACATTTTTAATAGAAAACTCTTTCACCCAGGATATATTAGTATATCTTGAATTAACACAGTTTGTTGACTGAGTATATTCACCGATTAATACCTGTGTTAAGATACACGTTTTAATTGATACACATTCATTATAATGTAATAAAATATACTGTACTTATGATAATTGAATCACTGATATGTACAGAACCAAAATTGTGTGCGTATACATTAAAATATATGTAAAGTATGAAGTAATGCTCTAAATTTCTGATTTTATACATTGATATTGATACATATTTTTTCTGCGGAAATTCGTTTCAATTTTTCGTATATTGATTCTTAAACATGATATTATGATGTTTTAATTTATATTTTAGTTACTTTTTTAATCCTGATTAATTTATATTCTTACTAAAAAATTATATAAATAAAAGGCATATAAACAAATAGTTATTTCTGGTAAACATTTCTCATTCTTCACAAAAATAATTTAAATTTTTTTTTACAAAGTAATTACAAACTTAAAATTATAATTTTAAAATATTGAAAAGGAAACAAAAGCACGTCAAGAAAAACACATAATTTCAATTTTAATTAATTTTTATAATTACTATTTCCGGATTTAAAATAACAATAGAGAAGAACTGATTCTATAATTTACATTAAAATTGCATTTTTTGGATGTTCCAAAAGTAATCAACATAAATAAATTTAACGGAATATTTTTAATCCTGCATAAAGCTTACATCATTTTTTTTTTATTATTCATTTGGGAAATGAAATTTTTAAAACCTAATCAAAATTTGAATAGCTTCTCAACAAATATTATAAGAAAATATAATTATCTTTATTTGGAAAATGTGATGCAAATTGCAATTTTATGAATATGAAAACAGGCAAGTTTTTAAAAAGTCCATTTTCTCTATTCAAAGATGGATCTTTTCTTTCTTTCTTTCATTTTCTTTTTCTTTTTTTTTAGAATTATTAATTCTGATATTGTTGCATCAACGCATAATAAATTATTTTTATAATTAAAATTTTTAATGAAATAATAAAAATGTTACACAAATAAGAATGCAGTATTTCATATGAACTCATAAACTGAATATTTTACATTCTCTCACAAAACGTACTTTCTAAAAATATTTTTTTCAAAACACTGAATTTAAAATATGTTAATCATAACTCATACATATTTATTGATAGTACAAAGGGCATTCCATAAAAACTGAGAGTAAAATTATAAAAAAATCAAGAAATATAATTACAGCAAAAAATACATCATTCTCTTTCAAAATACCTTCCGTCAGATGTAATGCAGCGGTCCCATCGTTCAACCCACTTTTCAAAACAAGTAGAGAAGAAGCTGCTTCAAAGAACCCTCCACTGCTGAGATAACTTTAGAATCTGTATTAAATTTTCTGCCACGGAGCTTCTCCTTCAACGTCGGAAACAGACAGAAATCGCATGGTGCGAGATCTGGACTGTAAGGGGGATGTGGGATGATTTTAATATTGCATTTACTAAGATATTGCTTAACAGAAGTAGTGACATGCGGACGAGCATTATCGTGATGTAATGTCCAATTCCCTACCAGTTCATGACGCTTTCTCGATATGTGTTGTCGCAAAAATTTCAAAACTGAAACATAATATTCACCATTCACAGTAGCTTTTGGAGGCACAGCCTGCTGATAGATTACACCTTTCTGATCAAAGAAAATAATTATCATGACCTTTCCATTAGATTTGGTTTGTCGGATTTTTTTCGGAAGCGGAGAATCAGTATGTTTCCATACACTTGTTGCGGACTTGGTAAGGGGATCATAATGATGCACCCAAGTTTCATCACCTGTTATTACAGTCTTTAGCAGATTTGGATCATTTTGAAGCATCTGTTTCCATTCACAACATTGGTGAATCCTTGTTTTCATTTGTTCTTTACTAAGGTGATGAGGGACCCATCTGGAACAAACATAGCGAAGCTGTAAATTGTTGCATAGAATGCGAAATATCGACGTTTTCGAAATGTTGATGCCGCTATCTCCTCACATGTCATTCGCCGATTTTCTTGAAGGATTACCCACACAGTGTTAACATTTCGATTATTCACAACTATTTTTGGTCGCCCAGGCCTAGGAGCCAGTTTTGCAGACAAACGGCCTTTCTTGAAATCACCATGCCATCTAAAAATCGTAGACTCATCAAAACATTTGTCTTTGTAAGATTCTTTCATTAACTTAACTGTTTCTGGAGCTGTTTTGCCCAAACGTAGCATAATTTTATGGCACAACGCGTTTCGTTTTTTAACTCTGAATCACTCATCTCCATTTCTGTAGGGCAAATAAAACAGTTCTTTAAACAAGCATGGAAATAGGAAAATAAAATTGTCTGCTTCGTTTAGAATTTTGTATAAACGTACAGTTAACACTTTGAAAAAATCGCCTGCACTTCTATTTTTTAGTTTCGCGGTGTTGCCACTACGTAAAAAAATAACTCTCAGTTTTTATTGAATGACCTTTGTACATTTGATTGTTTAGTAATAGACTTTAAGATATTTCAATGATGCTATATATATATTTTTTAAATTACTTTTACCTTTAAATCTAATTGTTTAATTTAAAGTAAATATTCCAATAGTACTGAACATTTATTCTGTATTTACAACGGAAACAAGTTTAACTCTTTATTCCTTTACGCATTTAATTTCTTAAATGTCATCGGTTTATAGATAAGTCTGTGGTAAAAACGCATTTACTGTTAAGGACCAATTTCAAATAAATTAAACACAAATGAGCACGATCTTTGCATTAAAAAATGTAAAATTTAAATAAACATGAACACGCGTGTTTCATTGTTCAAAAGTGGGTGAAATTCGGATGTGAAAGCATCAAGACGGCCGACATGTGTTCACAGAATGGAGAAATTGAAAGCAACAGAAATACATTACACAATTATACGCAAATCATTAAGAACATGCATTACATATTCCAAAATGTAACGTGATTTCTACTGTTTTAATATGGCTGTCTAACTTCTGAATATATCTTTCACTACAGTTTTAAACAACATCATATCTGTCTCAAAAGAGACAGCAACAAAAGGAAGGAATTTGTTGTCACATAAACACGAACTATCGACTGTTATTACACCGCTAAATGTTTTAATATGAGGTGTCATCAATTTTAATGGTTAAAATTTAAGCAGACTTTTACATGGGGAAGATTCTGGGAGGAGCTATTGTCTGAAATAAGCGCTGTGTTATCAAAAAATAAAATACTTTCTTATGACAAGCCACTTCGCAAGATTCGTCCATCAACCGCAAGCATTTATTAATTAATCCTGATGTGAGCAATAACATCAAATTATAACATAAACACCCATTTAAGTATAAATATATTTATTATAAAAATATATTATGTAAGAGTATTATTATGCACACACTCAAATAAATTATTCTAAACTTCTTATTTATATACATACAGACATGCTTTAAACGAATTCATACTTTTTTTTTTCTGCAAGTATTCAGTATCAATAATTCAATATTTTTGAGTTTAGTTCATTATTCCTTTACTTATCCATTTTATTTATTAATTAATTTATTTATTTTGTGGCCTGATCGACTTAAACGTGAACAATCGAAATGCTAATTAATGCAAAGTAAAGAGATTTTTCCCCTTTTATATTTCATTTTTCTATAAATTTTTGGGTATTTCTGTACCGCTTTTATTCTGTTTTAATTTACAATAACTATTTTTAATTGAGATTTCTTATATGTTTAGTTCTACACGGTTAAAATTTTCAAAAGAAAATATGCTGAAAAAATATTTATAAAAATCCTTTAAGAGTATTTTAAATGCCATAGTACATGCGAAAAAAGAGCCTGTTTAATTAATCACTTGATTCATTGCAAACGCAAACGCACGCGCACAAAAATAACACATTTAAGAACACATTTTGTCCTCAAACTAACAACACTTTTTAGTGTTCTAAGCGAGAACACTTCATAAGAAACATAATTGCAACAGACATAATTGCATAAGAAACATAATTTAGTGTTATGCTTATTTGAAATAAAAATCGCTTGCACTCATCATAGAAAAATAATTGTAATAATTGATAATTAAAAAAATATAATTATTCGAATAAAAAATTTTCTCTGCATGAATTTTAATAGTAAAATATAGAAGAAAATTTTGTGATGGCAACAACATACTAGTTTCGTTTTCTCACCTTTAGTAGCCTTCTGAATCTGATCCCCATAATACACACTGCTGAGCAAATTATTAAGAAAACGTCTGCATATTTTTTCACGGGATAAGCTATTCTGTTTAATAAGCGTTTCTAAAGTGTTTCAACGTTAAAGATGAATGTGTTTTAGAAATGTTCTAAAAAGCGTTTAGAATTTGTGGGGGATCTTAAATTTTGATCGAAACACTATCTGAACACATTTCTTGTCCTTGTAATTGTCAACAACACTTCCGCAACACTTTTTTTTTTCTCGCGCGCAACACAATCGCAACACATTCCTAATACAATCACATCACTTTTAGTTAGAAGTGTTTACTATTACGTTCTAACAGCGTTGCAAAAGTGTTTCACGCATTTGCAGTGTTCTTAGTTTTAAAATAAAACAAAAAATTGCATGATCTTTAAAGTATTAAAATAATACTTTTAATTAAACTTAATGAAAAATGGGGCACATTATTCATGTAGCAAATTTTTTCAGTGTTGTTTCACGATCGATAAGTTAATTTGTTTAATAATTTGCACCTTAACATATAACTTGTATTAAATTCGTTATAGATTTTTTGAGATAATTAAAAATTTTCATTATTTTTAATTATAAACTAACAGAATAGATTTGGAAAAGAAACCGTACTTTTTGCTTAAAACTACCGTAAAATCCCCTGTGGATTATATTTGTAATTACAGTCGGTAGCAAAAGTATCCTAGCACTGGCCAATAATTCCGATGTCAAAGAAATCCACTTAATACTGTTTTGTTAAATAAATTATTATCTAATCATGTTATTAGACTGACTAAGAACATGACTGGACAAGGATTTATTTAACAAAGCAGTATTAAGTGCATTTTTTTTAGACAGGGATTATTGCTAGTGCTCGGATACTTTTGCTGCCTACTGTAATTGATCTATTTCAAAAATTAATACTTTTGAGTACATATTAAAAATATACCTTACTTCAAAAGCATTATGGAAACTTTTAAATAAAACTTTCCCTTAATGTTTTCGTTTCTGTATCTTACCCCAATCTTATTGTAAGATGGCCGTTTGTATAGCTTTTCTTCGTCAGCAGAAAACCTACAATAAAGCGTAAGTCCACTTATAAACTTACAAAAGGAGAACCTGACCTTCTTTCTAGGTTTGTCAGAAAGACTTGACTCTGTGCTTTTAAAAAATATCCAAATTATGTTTTTCCTTTTAAAACTACTCTTTACATAAAAAATTAGACAAGAAAAAAGTCATTTTTTTAAACACTTACCAGATGAAGACGGGTGGATTATCGATACAAACTAATCTAAGATATTTCTAAAAAATTAAAAATAATAATAATAATAACATACGTCTCTTTACTGATGAAAGGCTCATGCGAATTGTCGGCAACCCTCATAGTTCATGCGCTTAAGAGGGCAACGTTACACGTCTTCTTGTTCAAAACAGCATCCTACACCAACTTCCCCCTCCCCCTCCCACACACACACACTTTTTTTTTTAATAACAAGCATTCCTGGACAATCAATTCATTCTACGAAATGCAGTTTAGAAAAAAAAATATTTATTAATATGTAAATTTACGATTTGGTGTGGTTTGGTTGGGTTTAAGGTCGGACTAGTTCTGCGCAATGGGAATTGTCGACGGTCTGGGTTTCATTCCTAAACATGGTCCGGAGACATGCCATCACATTTTTTATCCTCCACGGAGGGGATAGCTCCCCGTCTTCAGTTACAAGCAGAGTTTCGATTTGGTAGGAACATGCAGGACATTTCATCCACGACAGATTTTACGTGCACCAGCCACCGTTAGTGTACATGATCAGTCATTATCAGGACACCAGTCATTGGCCGGCTTAGTTACCGAAAACGCAAATTTGGATTCGTTGTACCGATCGGGCTACGGCGGACCAAGTTATTAAATGGATTGTGGAAAAACTTAAAAATGTGTTACATTTATATTTTGGCTGTATTAATTACGATTAATAATTTTATAAGTTTTTAAAAGCAGAACGAAGAAAATTTCAATTACTACGAAAAACAAATGTAATAAATAATAATAATATTGACAAAAAAAAAAAAGGGGCTATAAATTGATAAATTGATACAGACATATTTTTTAACTACAGTATTCTAAAAATGATAAAAGCATTTAAAACTTATAAAAAATTACAATGAAATGTAGCACGATATGTCAAAGATCCTTCTTATATTTACATTTTTATGGCTTGAATTATTGATGCCAGTAATTCTGTAAATTTTAATATTTTTTCAATCGTAGGAAGATAGAATTACAAAAATTCATTTTCAATCTTTATTGCTAGGAAAAAGTAATATTGAGAATCTCGATTATTTTCAACTAAAAACTATTGTAAATTTGTAGAAATTCTGCATAAACATTTTCAAAAAATTATCAGTTTTTTTTTTTTTTTTTTTTTTTTTTTAATCGTGCAGTATTTCTATTTATTTCTACTTTGAATTATAAATTATTCTTGATTGCAAACACACACGTGTGTATTCATGCACAAACAGTCACAAATATGAATATATATTTCCAATGCTAAATTCTATTATAATGGTCTCATTTTAATTGTCTGTGAAAATACATTATTCCTTTTCAAAATTGATGATTTTGATAATGAAACTTTTTCATGCGGATACGTATTCCAATTTTCATTTAATGTAATCAGATAAAATAACCATTATCATCCTTCATATGTCTTAAAAAAAATAATAATAAAATAAAATAAAGAGTAAGAAACGAATCTTAAAAATGGCTTCAGATCTCAAATAACATGTGCAACCAAAAGATAAGATTTACTTAAAAAATTATGGAATTATTTATTAAAAGTTTATCTGACATATTTTCGATTTAAAAAAAAAAAAAGTTTAATTAATTTTTCGATAAATAAAATTATTTTAACTCATATCTAAATTTTATTATGTTACTGTAAATTATTTTTTATTTTACTATTATTATTATTTTAAAAGTCTTAATCACAAGCATTAGAAAGTTTTCAGAAACATTCGATATTTTTTTATAAAATAAAATAAAATAAAATAAAATAAAATAAAAATCCAGTGTCAATGATTTATAAAACATTTTTTTTCTATATTTTAAGAGTAAAATTACCCAGTTTAATTTATTACATGCAAGCTTTATTATTATTATTATTATTATTGTTATTGTCATTATATGATAATCATGCTAATTTCTTCCAAAAAAGTCTTCGTAATTGTCACTTAAAGGTTTTGGAAATTTTTGAAATGCGTAACGTATTTATTTGTCACGTAGTACATTTAATTTAAAAAAAATAACAAACGATTAATTTTATAACTACACTTTACGCAGAGATCCCCCTAAAGAAATCTGGAGACTTAGCTATTTGCAAAGTAAAGATAACTAAACAATACACAAAAATTAGAGATAGCCTATGTTGTTAAATCCTTTTGCGAAGTCGAGTAAAAATTATTATTTTGATGTGCATATATGTATTTGTATGTAGTGTTACAAAATTGTAAATAATTGTGTTTATATTTGTATAAATTCTTTCAAAGAGGCTTAGTAAGTTGATAAAGCGCTAATTTTGTACATTTCTAGTCGTTTTAGCGTTGAAATAGCCTTAATTTCCCTTAAAAACGCATTAAAAAGCCCCAATAAGGCAGGTAATGGATTTGGCGCCAAATTTGGCGACGTTTTCCCACCTTGGCGATTTTTTTGAAGACCTTGGCGAGAAAATCCTTATATGGGATATACCAAATATGGAAGCTGTAAGTTGATTGGTTGACAACTTTCTAGAGTTTTCTCTAAAAATCTGGGTTCCATGGAACAGTATATAAGGAGCGCTCTCTCGCCAAGGCAGTCAGTTCAGTTCAGTTCTCAGCCAGCTTCGCTAATGCTTGCATTGTGTCTTGAGCCTCTTTGAAAGAGACTTGCTTTATGTGTTATTGCTATACAGTTTATACTGTGGATTTGTTATTGACAGCTGTTGTTTAAGCTGTGTTTACTGGCTGTATTGAAGCTGATACTTGGTTTATAGACCTGCATTTTTCTGGAACTTTCCGTGAATAAATTATTGAATTTTTGTAAGTTTCGCATTTCATTCTCGGACAAATCACGAACCCCCAAGTACGCAACATTTCTGGTGTCAGGAGCGGGATTTTTCTGTAAATGGTGATAACTAGAGCTATGGAACAAGAGATGAAAAAACTTCTAGAAAGCTTAGCTTCCCAGATGAATGAAATGAAAGCCGGACAGGAAAAGATGGAAACCGGATTGATAGAGAAAATGGAAACAGGACTGGAGAAGATAGAAACCGGATTGATAGAGAAAATAGAAACAGGACAAAAGGAAATGAAAGCAGTTCAGGAAAAGATGGAAGCCAGTTTGACCGAAGAAATTAAATCTAATCAAGATGAGATGAAGGGAGAGCTTTCAACGGTGAAAGAATCAATCGAGGGTAAATTAACAGTGATGGAAAAAGGAATGGATGGAATAGAAGAGAAAGTTATAAAGATAGAAGAAAATTTTGAAGAGAAAGTTATAAAGATAGAAGAAAATTTTGGAGAGAAAGTTTTGAAAACTGAAGAAAATTTTGAGGAGAAAGTTTTGAAAATTGAAAAAATTTTTGAAGAGAAAGCTATGAAGATAGAAGAAAATGTTATGAAGGTTGAAGAGAGTGTTACGAGGATAGAACGGAGTGTCGAGGAGAAAGTTAAAGAAAATTTTGATCAGGAACTGAAAGGAAGGTTTTCAGAAATACAAGGTAAACTGAAGAGAATAGAAGACGATCTGGAGAGAAAAGTGGATGAAAAGTTAGAATCCATGCCCCAGGAAACTGAAAAGAAAGAGAGAAGAATCCAGAATCAGGAATTTATTAAGCTATCTACCTAAGATGGCAGTTCCTCCTGGCATGTATATAAGACGCAGTTTTCCATCGGAGCTGAAGCAAACGGCTGGGACTCTGTTGCAAAGACAGCTCATCTGGTAGGGTCGTTGCGGGGCGACGCCGCAGATATTCTGGAGACCCTTTCGAAGGAACAGCGATATGACTTCGAAGCTGTAACCAGAGCACTAGAGCTACGTTTTGGAGCGAAATGGTCCAAAGAATATAGTCGACTCCAGCTAAGGTCCCGTCGTCAGAGACCAGGGGAAAGCTTACAAGAACTGGCATCAAACATCCAGAGGCTTTCACATTTGGCTTTCTCAGACTGTCATCTTGAAACACGCAATGATCTGGCCCTAGAATATTTCATTGATGCTGTTGCAGATCCGGATATTCAAAAAGCCCTCAGACTCTCCGGCGTGAAGTATGTGGAGTCAGCCTTAGTGTATGCCCTAAAGATCGAGACAGCCCAACAAGCCTCCCGTAAACATCTCCAGAACGACACAGCATACGAAATGAACGGCTCTCAAGATGATTTTAAAGAGATTCAGAAAATGATTGCAGAAATTAATAGAAGACTACGCATTCTTGAGAGTAAAAGAAAAGGGAAAACTCCAACAACTAAATGCTGGGGCTGTGGAAAAGACGGGCATATCAAACGAAGCTGCCCAGTAAGAACACCTAGAGAAGCAACCGGGAATGTCTCTGAAGTATGCCACCCAGAAGGAGCTCCTCGGGAAAATTCAGGTGCATTCTTACGGAAGCCTCCATCTGAAGATCATAAATACATCTCTAAAGTCGAGGATAAACACCAAAGAATAAAACCAGTTGTTCGCCAAGTTACTGTCGCCACACCATCAGAACAAGATCCCGACCCATGGAGTGACGAAGAATTTAGAAAAGCCCAGATGGAAGATCCTGACGTAAAGCCTATATTACAACTGAAGGAGACGACCAGCAACAGACCTACCTGGCAGGACCTTTCCAGATTTAGTCCCATGACGAAAAGTTATTGGGCACTTTGGGACTCCCTTCATATCAGAAACGGCGTCTTATACAGAAAGTGGGAATCTGATGATGGTAAAAGCTTCAGATGGCAGATTTTATTACCAAGATCAAAAATTCCAGCTGTTTTAGAACAACTGCGTAGTAGCTCTACCGGAGGCCATTTTGGGGGTAATGAAGACTCTGCAGAAAGTTCGGGAACGCTTTTACTGGTCCAAAGCAAAGGAGAATGTGGAGAAATGGTGTAAATCCTGTGATGCTTCTGCGGCACGTAAAGGCCCGCTGAAACGAAGTCGAGGAAGACTGCAACGGTATAACGTGGGAGCACCATTTGAACGGATTGCAATCGACATCTTGGGTCCTTTACCACGGACCTCCAGTGGAAATAAATACATCCTCGTCGTGATGGACTATTTCACCAAGTGGCCTGAGGCATATCCCATTCCCAATCAAGAGGCATGCACAGTCGCAGAGGTCCTGGTGCAGCAATGGGTGTCAAGGTACGGCACGCCCCTACAACTTCATACCGACCAAGGTAGGAACTTTACCTCTGATGTTTCCAAAGAACTATGTGAACTACTCGGCATAGACAAAACCCGGACAGCACCCTTACATCCCCAGTCGGACAGCATGGTCGAGAGGTTCAATCGTACCATCCTGAATAACCTCTCCCTTCTAGTATCAAGGAACCAGCAAGATTGGGACTTGAAGTTGCCATTGTTCCTGCTGGCTTATCGAAGTGCTGTCCATGAAACCACCGGCTATACTCCAGCCCAGATGCTGTTCGGACGTGAACTTCGTCTCCCTTGTGATCTCCTGCTTGGTTGTCCACCCGATGCGCCTTCATCGCACGAGGAGTACATCCAAGGTCTCCAGGCACGATTTGAGGACGTACACAATTTTGCTCGGGAGCGGATTCATATTGCAACGGAGAAAATGAAGACAAGGTACGATCTAAAGGCTACACAACATGATTTCCAGGAAGGAGAGAAGGTCTGGTTGTGGAATCCTGTTCGACGCAAAGGACTCTCTCCCAAGTTACAGTGCCACTGGGACGGACCATACACAGTCTTAAAAAGGCTGAATGATGTAGTGGTGCGGATCACAAAAACACCTTCATCAAAACCGAAGGTGGTGCACTATAATAGGCTAGCCAAGTACCACAAGTAACGGTAATATTAAAATTAAAAATGTAAATACTGTTAAAATTTGCGCATGCGTAATGTAAATATTTGTATATAGATACTTGTACATATTTATGAATTGTGTAAATATTTCTCACTTGATTTTTGTTTCTATTTTGTCGTTATATGCAACTTAGTTTTGTACTTGAGATTGTGTAAATTTGGTTAGTTTCGCCTCTTAACCAAGGGTTGCACTGCCCGGGACGTGCAGTCCTTGGGAGGGGGGCAGTGTTACAAAATTGTAAATAAATGTGTTTATATTTGTATAAAATTTTTCAAAGAGGCTTAGTAAGTTGATAAAGTGCTAATTTTGTACATTTCTAGTCGTTTTAGCGTTGAAATAGCCTTAATTTCCCTTAAAAACGCATTAAAATGCTCCAATAAGGCAGGTAATGGATTTTGCGCCAAATTTGGCGGCTTTTTCCCACCTTGGCGATTTTTTTGGCGACCTTGGCGAGAAAATCCTTAATGGGATATACCAAATATGGAAGCTGTAAGTTGATTGGTTGACCACTTTCTAGAGTTTTCTCTAAAAATCTGGGTTCCATGGAACAGTATATAAGGAGCGCTCTCTCGCCAAGGCAGTCAGTTCAGTTCAGTTCTCAGCCAGCTTCGCTAATGCTTGCATTGTGTCTTGGGCCTCTTTGAAAGAGACTTACTTTATGTGTTATTGCTATACAGTTTATAATGTGGATTTGTTATTGACAGCTGTTGTTTAAGCTGTGTTTACTGGCTGTATTGAAGCTGATACTTGGTTTATAGACCTGTATTTTTCTGGAACTTTCCGTGAATAAATTATTGAATTTTTGTAAGTTTCGCCTTCATTCTCGGACAAATCACGAACCCCCGAGTACGCAACAATATGTATGTGTGATTAGCTCGTTACAGAAAAAGATACATTTCTAAGAGGGACTCCATTCTACCTCTTTTTTCTGTATCTGTATAAATGTGTAGATGTGTGTCCCTAAATGATTAATATAAAACTAAAATATTCGCAACTAGTATGCTCAATGTATATTTCCTGAGAAATATTTTATGGAGCCCTGAAAACGATTAAATTAAATCCATACACAATATTTTCTGCAAAAACAATGCTTGAAAACATTTTTAGAGCGTTTGGTGATTTCATTACGTTGAATGGAGTTAAGATGCAATTTAAAGCAATTCCGTTTAAAGACTGTATGTGATTCTTTTGTGCGTCTCTGAATAGGAATCACGTTCACTACAGAGAGTGAAAAATCTATTCATCTGATTCCACATAACACCTCAGTACTTATAATAAATTTAGGTCAGTTGAATGATTGCGTCGCATAGCGGAATTCCTTTGCTTAGACTTGTAAACCAATTACTTATTCAATACCAACTGTAATGCGGAATTAAGATATAGGTAAAATTCTGCATTCCATAACAGGTATTATTTTTTTTTTCTTTTATTAAATAAATAAAGAAATTTAATAATAATGGAAATATATCAACTATTTCTAATTCACTAAATTAAATCTAATCCACTTCCTGTCATCAAAAATAAAATTATCCTTTACTCAGTAAAAAAAAAAAAAAAAAAAAATATTTATTTCATTTAGATTTTTATTTTTTCTTTCCAACGGTCTTCGTAGATGATGCAATTAAAGAACAAAATTTTATCATTTGCTTCTAGCAAATTCTTTTAAGACAACCCTGAACATTATTTTAAGTAGTCTCGCCAACCTTCAATAAAAATATGTACAATTTTAATTACAACATTATTTTCAAGTCGCCAATAGGGGCGATTTTCCGATTTTTGTGCAACCTTGGCACGGGGATGATTTCATAACGGTTTTTTACTTCGCATTATTAATTTGTATGCAGAAAAAGTTTCAGTTATGCTTTTTCTTTTGCTTAAGATCATCGTCTCCTAGTATGTATTGGTATTGAAAACTAAAAATGTTGAACTCTTTACGAATTTCATAATTTTGTATAAACATTTTTGAAGAATATGCCTGCAATTTTAATTTATCTTCATATAAATTATTATCGCAGTAATGAACTTAAATTACTGTATCTGTTTGCTCATCTTCAGAAAGATTCGTAATATTTAGCTAAATGTCATGTGTATGCATTTGAAAGTATTAAAAACTTGTCTTCATTAAATTTTGAAAAGTATCGAGATGTCATAATGCTGAAGGAAAAAGAAAGGAACAGAAATTTCTGATTCAACAGTATCGCCTCATGATTCTTGTTATTTAAAAAATGTGTTGTTTCTTTACGCAAGCTTTTATGAAATATTTTGGGGCCTATTTGTGTCCCGACGATTTGTTGATAATCATCCTACTCAACGAAAGAACACGTCGTCATACCAACTATTACTGCAGAAATCATGAATTTAAAAATTTTAAAAATTTTGATTGTTTTGCTATGTTGATTGAAAAGAAACCACATTAGAATGATCTTAAATGAAAATCTTTACATTAGCTGTAATAATATGAAATGCTTTTGGGCATCCCTGTAAACGAGATACAAATGTTATATACAATAAAAACAATATAACTAATTTTATGCAGTTCATAAATTTTCTGATTCATGTGGATGATTAGATAACTTTATTGGAACAGTTTTATGTGGTTTAATGAATGATTATTAAATATATATGCACTTTCGCTATAGAAAACATGATTTTAAGCATCTTAAAAATGTATATGAATTTAATAGTGTTGGTTGCAATATAACTACATTAAAATGTGTTTAAAATAAATTCTATTCATATACTAAAATGATAAGAAGTATTTTGGTGTGCCCGTGTACAATAACCATAAAAATATACACCCAGAAATATACGTGTAATTATGTATGGCGCATAGGCATGCGTATTAATTCTCAAGTCAATTAGGTTATTTTTGTAGCCGCTATCGTCTACAAATGTTCTGTCTATAGACCTTAAGACTCCAAGTGTTGTTTTAACACTGTTATCTCTCTGAAATTTTAATTTTACTTACTTTTCTTCCGTGACTTTTATCATTTTTTAAATGTCTATTTATTCCGAAAATTCTAATTTATTTGCTTATTTTGTTAATTAGTTATAAGCAAATACCCCTAGAACGCCCGTCGGAGTCGAATCGACTCCAGAGAAAGCAAAATAATATTTTCACGATTCATGACCTAGGGATCCGTATTCTTTGTCTCTGTTATAGGAAAAGAGTGTTTTTCATGCCCTTTCCTTCTTTCCAACCATTTGTTGGGTAAAAATGTTTAGTTCTGTTCACCTGCTGGAAAGATCGCCTGCTTCTTGCGAAATGCATTCATTTAGTTATTTGATCTGCGTTTCGTTTGAAATCATGTCAGTTTGTTTTTCGTTTTGCTGAGAAAATACGTTCTTTATAATAAAAAGAAAATATCACAATATGTCCGTAAAAAAGGTATTACACCAGAAGAAATAACTGCGCTTTTGCGAGAGCTTTCAGTAAATGAATCTGAAGGCGACGATTTATCCGAAAATGATGATGAAAGGGAAAAAGTTGTATATGAAAATAATATTTCGTCGGTCTCTGATATAAATAAAGAAGGTTGCGCACCAAATGATGAATCTAATAAAGGGGAATTTCATATTGCTCCTGATGGTACTCAGTGGAAAATAATGCGTGCAAATACGAATCCTCCTGGGAGATGTTCGAAGCAAAATGTAATGATTCATGTCCCTGGTCCAACTATTGATGCCAAAAAATTCGCAAAAGCTAAAAGTGTTTTGAGCACTTGGTCATTATTTATAGACAGAAAAAAATTGCAACAAATAAAAGAATGCACTGAAACAGAGGCAAAACGTGTTTTTCAATCTGATAATTCGACAGTTACAATTGATGAAATTCAAGCATTCATTGGAATTTTATATGTTCGAGGTGTTAGTGGTGTAAAAGGTATTGATATACATTCCTTATGGTCTAATTCATAGGGCTTGAATTTTTGCATCGAAAATATGGGTAGAAATAGGTTTTCGTCAATTCTACGATTTCTTAAATTTGATACGAAAACTACCAGATCTACTGGACTGAAAAAATATAAATTTTGAATGATATCCGAAATTCGGAACGAATTTGTTGAAAACTGTATTGCCTGCTTCAATCCTGGGGAAAATATAACAATAAATGAACAGTTATTTCAAAGCAAAACTCCTTGTCCTTTTACGCAATTTATACCTTCCAAACCAGATAAATATGGACAGAAATTGTGGCTAGCTGTAGATCTTAAAATAAAATATTTGCTGAATTGCAAAAGGGAAGAACGGCCTTCGGACCAAAGTTTATCAGAATATATAGTGATGCGATTGGTGCAACCCTTTCTAAACAGAGGAATAAATGTGACAGTTGATAATATTTTTACTTCTCTAGATTTGGCTAAAATACTGCAGAAAAAAAGAACAAGCTTAGAAGGGACTGTAAGCAGAGCTAGGAGAGGAATTCCAAAATCAATGAAAAATTTACAGGATAAGTTATATAGAACAAAAATTTTAAAACATGAAGAAACGGGTACTACTCTTACAGTGTACCAAGGCAAGAGAAAGAAAAACGTTATTATTTTGAGCACTCTTCACCGTTGACGTTGAAAAGTACGAAAAGAAGACACCTGAAATCATTAGATATGACAGTGAAACAAAATATGGTGGCGACATTATTGATCAGATGGCCAGGAAATACTTTGTAAAAGCTTCCAAGAGAAGATGGCCTGTGCATACCTTTTATAATATCTTAGATTTAGCAGCAATAAATGCCTGGATCATTTACAAACAGATTACTGGAGAAACAAAGCTAAGCAGGCAAGCGTTTATTCAAGTAATAGCAGACAAGTTGCGAAAAATTACATATCTTCTAAAAACGCAAAAAAAAAAAAAAAAGAAAGAAAGAAAGGAAAAGAAAAGAAAAGAAAAATAAAAAGAATGCCATCTGTGACGCAGCCGCTAGAAGCAGGAACCCTCTAGAGACGGAATTGTAAAATGAAACTTTGTTAAAGTATTTGATTTTATTGGATAATATTACAAATCGAAATTCTTAAAATTGCACATTTAAATACTTTTTCTCTTATTTGTAAAAATGAAAATGATGTTAAATATATACTGAGATACTCTAGTTTAATTATTTACTTATATCTGTGCGTTTGTATATTATTAATCCTTCTAAAATTGGCAGGAGTCGAAACGATTCCGGCTGGCGTCCTAGGTGGAAAAATGTAGCGGGCGTTCTAGTGTTAATGATAAAAATGTCTTTGGTGTGACCCTGTATATAATCCACAAAAAATTATATACCCAAAAATATACAATTAATTTCGTGTTTCTCCTAAATATGTGTACCAACTTGCAAGTCAATTCAGTGATATTTTCGGTCTCTTATGGTACAGAAGCACATAGAACCGAAATTTTTTTTGAATTTCAACAGGGAAGCCTCCACTGATGTTTTGGCAACAATATAACAACTTCTTAATGCATATTGGGGCATAGATTTGATATCTGTCGTCCTAGGCGACTTTTGTATTTAGCGATCAAAAATGTAATACAGGGCGGCGATAAGCATTTCTTTTAATTCGTTTCGTACCACTATTTCCAAAAATAAATAAATAGATAAATAAATAAATAAATGAAAGTAATAATAATAATAATAATAATAATAATAATAATATATTTACGCAAATAAATATGCAGTTTATCTGCATAAATTTATTATAAATTTTATGTTATGTAAATACTGACACGAAAATAATAATAATAATAAAATGCCTGTATCAACCCTGGTAATAAGAAAATATACCTCTGAGATGTACACTTTCGTTATATATATAGTACAAAAGTCTGTTTTATATTAAATTAACCAAACGTGTCCGCCAGATAACTTAGCGATTATTATTATTATTTTTTTTTTTTTTAACGCCAAGGGCGACAGATATCAAAGCTGCTTCCATGGTAATAGAATCCGAATTGTTTCCTATATTTTAACTTTAGATATGCAGAACAATAACTATTTTTCATTTCTTAAATAATTAAATTTTCAATGTCTGTCAGAATAAAAACAGATACAAAAAGTTTTTCTTTCTTTATTATTATTATTATTATTGTTATTTCTTTAAAGATGTAAATAGTGATTGTCTGAGAAATTTTGAATTGTGTTGTTTTCAAAAGATTAAAAAAGTTAAATTCTAAATAAAACAGAAAAATAATTAATTCATTAATTAATAGGAGGTGATGATTTAGAAAATATAAATAAATAAACATGAAAATATGTTTACTAAAAGTAAATTAAACTAAATACATGCTTAATATCGGTGATACATTAAATATTAATTAATTTAACATGAGTTGGTTTAAATATTTATCTTCATAATTATTGGACACTCAATGATTGAAATGAAATAAACAAGTATTTTTAATTAGTTATTTAATTATTGCCCCGATTTCAATAGTTGTAACATTACATTAATTAAATTTTAAACATATTCGATATGATAAGTTTTAGATTATTTTTTCAGTAATATTACATGATCACAAGTAATATTTTGATTAAACGTGCTTTTTTACTAAACCCGCTTATAAATTTTCTTAATTAGCATTGATATACTACAGTTTTTAAATTCTTAAACATATACGCATTATTGAAAATAATATTTAATCTGCATATTTATTAGATTGAAATTAAATTACATTAATAATAATCATTGCAGCTCTTTTTTATTGCACATGACTGGAAAGATTAATTCCATAAATATATTTTTTCAAAACAGGTTTACTTTTTAAAAATATATAATTAGGATGCTTTCATCATTATATTAAAAATTCAATACATATTTACAAGTTTTTCTACTACAGGCAATTTTAATTTCTACAATTTAACTCCAAGTATTTTATATTCATATGTTAGACTTAATTTATTGTTCTTCGTTAACTGTTATTCCTTGCTTATAAGACAGTAAAATTATAGAAGCACCACATCCACACTTTTCATATACATATATATGAAATATTAGTTTGATCGCAAATATATATCATCAACTTACTTTTCTATAAAAAGTATAAGACTACAATCATGACTCGACAAATATTTATTTTACAAAACAGTATTAGGTGTCCATCTTTCAAGTAGGAATTATTACTAGCGCTGTGAGGTTTGCGCTGACGCAGACCCCATCTTACTCAATGATTAACTTTGTTAATTTAACTAAAGTATTATATAATGAAATTAGCACAGAGACTCATATATAAAAATAAAACCAAGAGTTTATTTAACCAGATTAATGGGAGGGCGATTTGGAAATTGCGATAGCTCAATCAGCGTGTTTAAATTATTTATCAAATATATGTATAAGAATTAAATTAGATAATTTCAAATATCTCACCCAGGAAACAGTAGAAGGTGTAGAGACGGGTGCACTCTTTTACTCCACTACTGTGACTTCACTGTAAATCAGCGGATTCCCGGCTGATCCAATTTTACATTCACGAATGCTAGAAGTAACACACACCAACACCCATCAAACTACTTAACCTTAACACAGCTAAATCTCCACTAACGAAATATAACTTCCTCCGAGCGCTGAGTCTGAAATTTTAGCGTAGACAGACCTCGGAGAAAACTCCACTACGCCACACCTTTTACGAAAACCATCTCCATCTTATACTACTTTCTACCAACTTCCTTTCTCTTCATTTCAATCAAGCCTTCCAAATCGCTTCCAATTCATCTACCTCTCACAGTCTAATTCTTCGTTGCAGCACCATGCGGACACAAAACTAATCCGACCTAAACTTTCGCCAAGTCACTGGCGTCAAAGCGATTTAACCATCCCAACATAATACTTTACTGGATCCAGCTTAATTTTAAACAAACTGTGGTGACCTTCTACAGACTCAACCTCACAGCGCTTCATAATTTTTTCTGCTGCCTGTACATGTCAAGTGAAGTAGTGGTAAGTGTAATACATATAAAAAAACATATGTTCATTTCATTTTGTTTAGTGCAGCCTATAGATGTTAAACTGCACCTACCAAAATTTTCGCCCATAGACGTAATGCATTTGAATTTTCTGGGATGTCCTAGAACACGTATCATTTTCTTAATCTCAACGAAGTTTAGTATACCATCTCTATATGATACAGAGTTTGGATTTTCTGCAGCTAATTATTATTGAGATATGCTGATAACAGACACATACACAGAACAACCGCTTAAAATATGTTTTTCGAATTCGGGGGAACTCAAAATGTGCATTTGACCTAAAACAATATACTTTCTCTACCATACATAAGGATAAGAGAAAGTATAAATATAATTTGCTAGTATTTAATGGATATTTCTAATGATTAAACCATTAGATACCCATTAATATCAGGTAACATGTGTTTTTCTCTACTTTAAATAATAAGAAATAGTAATATAAATTTGAATAAATGAAATATTTCGTGATTAATTATAATGATTCTCAATTCACATTTATCGTTTTGAATAATTTAGTTCATCAGAAGATAATTACTTATTTTTTCTTTTTTAGAAAACATTGATAATTAATGTCATTCATTATTAGCACTAACATTTGTTTGCTTCCACGAATGGAATTTATCAATTCATATTATGCACAGCAATTAACAGTTAACAATAATTTAGATCAGTAAAGAAATAAAGTATAAGCAATTAAAAGAGATTAATTTTGTATGCTTAAACATACTCCGTATAATGTATCTAAATCCTCGAAGTATTGTCTACAATAGATTTTTCTTTATTCAAGACAATACGGAATGTTCATGAAAATTCCTAAATAAATGTAATATATTGAATTAAACTTAATGCCTTAACTTTTACAATTACTATTCAAAATTTATTTACTTCTTTATAAAACAATTATTTAAGATTAACTAGCATCCATTTTTAGAAGACAATCCTTAATTGGTTTCTTTCATTATTAACACAAGCATTTGTTTGCTTCAGCGAATTGAATTTGTCACAATAAACCACAATGGCTAGTTAGCAGTAACATAAAGCATTTAAGAAATAAATTATCTGTATTTAAACAAGATTGATATGCGTTTCACTGCATTAAATGCCAGTAATAAAGCTTTTAATAAATTAAATTCTGTGTTACGATAGTATTTTGAGTTATTAAGAGCATTTATATTATTCTTAAAATATATTATTTAACATTTTCAAACGTTAAAATTTAAGCTGAAGTTTTAAAATTTTTATCTTTTTATAAAACTTGAAAATTACAAAAAAAAAAAAAAAAAAAAAATCGATTATGTAAAATTAAAAGATTCTTTTTATTCTACAAACTTTATTGGTGTAATATAAATATTATTCTAATATACACATTATTATCATAATTCGTAATTTTCATATCTTTTATTAATGCTGAACTGTCTTTGTTGTAATTAATTCTAGAAACATATTGGAAAAGATTATTATGAAAAAATTTTTGTACAGTCACTTAATAAGCTTAATCATATATTTTAACATCTTTAATGATACTTAGAAACTGTTTAAAAAAAAGGTTTGACTGTCTAGTCGTCTCTTGGTATGGTTTTTACTTCAGTACCTAAATAATTTTAGAATGTCTTCGAAGAAGTATTGTCAGAGTCAAAGGTATGCCTACATGAGAATAAAAGTAAGAACTTGCAGAATTTGACGTGATTTAACCCTACAGCGTATATATTAATAGAGTGCTCATTCAGTACTGAAGTTCCTAACCAAACTTGTAACGAAAATTGAGGATGATTTTTGCCAGTCACGTGACGAGTTCGGTATGCCATATTTGGCGCATTTTTAATTTTTATTTTCCACACTCGCGCTTATTATCGCTCCTGTAAGACAGACTCCCTCCCTCTTATTTTATTAACTTGTAATATTTAAGAAAAACACAAAGTGGATTGTATAATGTGAAAAATTAAGGGTAATTTATTAATAATTGCAATTTAAAATATGTTTTAAATATATGCAATTTAAAATATGTTTTAAATATATGCAATTTAAAATATGTTTTAAATATTGTTTATCGCATTCTCAAGGAAAGAAACTTTCATTTTGTCCTTAAATACGTCATCAAATAATATATTAAAATTCTAGTAAAATTTAAAAGTATATACTTATGAAATGATAAGAATCCTACTTTCACATTTTTTTCATCCAAATGCATAGCAATACTTCGTCGTTTTCCTTGGTGCGCCTCGATGACACGGCGAAAATCTTTGTCCTCTTTCTGTCAGAGGAGGAGTGTGATTCAGAGATATTTAAAAGTCCAAACTGAAAAGCACTTATCATGCAATTTCGATGTTGGTTACTTGCTTCGATGAGGTATGCTCACACTAATAAGATATACGCTCTAAGGATTAAACATCATAAAAAAATAAAACACTGTATACTTTTGTAAGTGTAATGGGGACAGTGTTGAAAACGAAAACATAACTGAAAGTAGTTTATGAGCAATACTTTAAGAATAGTTAATGAAATAAAAAACTAATATGTATCTAAAGCTGTAAAAAATATCGAAAGAAGTTCGAAGGTTAACAATAAAATTAAGAGATAAAAGAAATGTAAATAATTATTTTTAATCCCATTTTTACACTTTTTCCCAGCCCCCATGGGGGCCGAAAAAAAATTATGCCAGAAACCTTCGTGGAAGTGTACTCAACAACTTCCCAAAGTTTCATGGCGATCATGCGAATGTTGTAGTAATGCATAAAATGGAGGGAAATATATAAAAAAAAATTTTTTTGCCTCCCTCCACCCCTTGGAGGCGAAATTGGTTTTTAGATATTCATGTTTGTGATATCTTAAAGTTCGAACTTGTTGAATATTTATTTTTTTCATTGAGAAATAAGGAGGGGGGGAGGTCGATATTCAAAAAACTTTTATGCCAGACACCTTCGCGGAAGTGTACTCAACAATTTTCAAAAGTTTCATAGCCATCGGATGAATGGTGTAGTAATGCATAAAGGACAAAAGACAGACATGCGTTCTTTTTTATATATATATAGATAACTCTAATTGTAGCATTATTATGATTACTAAAGCCGAAAGAATATTTAACATTACATCAAATCGTACACAACTGTTTAATAAAAATTACTAAAATAATTTTTCTGAGGTAATATTCAGACTGAGTGCATCTGTTTAGATATATTGTATTACTAGCCTTAGTTTATCTAATTTGGAACATACAGTTAATTTAAATGAGATTTTCTCAATTAATGCTGGTAGGTGTAAATATTCTCGAGATGTTCCTTTTAAATGTGTAAAAGTAAGTTATAATTTTTAGTGTGACTTTTAACAAAAACGTAAGTTATAATATTAGGTTTCTTTGAAGCATCAAATTAAGCTCAAGTAAGTTTAAGTGTTATTGCGTGAGTTAAAATTTTGATTAAAAAAAATTTAATGTTTTTCGATAATGCTGAATCTAAATTTAAAGAGCCTATTGATTCAGTAACGTTTCTTGTTATTGAATATACTTATCTATCAACTGCTATACGGGTTCTTTTAATCGCATTTTTTTACTTCTCACAATATTTTCCTTCTTTTTCACACGGATTTTTCCATTTTTTTTTCATTGTAAGTTTAATCGATTTCAATTCTCATAATCTTTCGAATATTGAATTTTTTCATTCATTTATTTTCAGCGAATTTGCGAACGTTCTCGACGGTTATGCCCCAAAACGGAAATCGATTGGTCTCTCTACATTTGAAGCACAAAAGAAAAAGGCATTACGAGCTTCAGAAGCAGACGAACAACAAGAAGCAATATTAGAAGCTGTTCGAATATAAACTGCTCAAGCCCGTTCTTCTCAAACGAACGACAACGAGAATCAAGATTGGAAACCAATAGATTACGCACTACTCAAGCAAGCTTGAATGAAACAAGAGAGCAACTAGAATAAAGATTGGAAGCCGATCGAGTACGCATTGCTCAAGCCCGTTCGAATGAAATAGTTGATCAACGGAGAGCAAGACTGGGAACCAATCGAGAACACAATGTGCAATCCAGACGGACACTGCACAGTGATTCCTTTAAAATGTTGCTTAGGATTACAACCCACATCGAGGTGTTGTTATTGGAAAAATGGAAAAGTTATGCGAATTTTGCCGTGCATTGAAATTCAAGAATGGAACTCCAGGAATGTGCTGCGCAGGTGAAAAAGTGAAACTGCCAGAATTACATTTACCACCCGATCCATTATCAACTTTGATATAAGATGACACAAGCCATTCGAAATATTGCTTAGCAAACATACGTAAGTACAATTCATGTTTCCAAATGCCATCGTTCGGTGCAACAGAAATAATATGTGACAATTACATGTCAACATTCAAAGTCGAAGGGCAAATTTATCATCGTGTTGGATTACTTCTACCACAGCCAGATTCAGATCACAAATTTCTACAAATTTATTCTTAATGGAAAATGCACGAAACGCTATCTAAGAAATTTACACGCCGAAACTATCACTGGAAATGATGGATATCCACGATATCGTCGACGGTAAACTGAAGATGGAAGAAAATCCATCACTCTAAAAGTGCGCAACAATGGCATTCAAGTCGATATTCGTAGGGTTGTGCCGTATTCATCATTACTCTCAAAGACGTTCAAAGCACACATCAAAGTGAAGTATTGCAATTCAGTGAAATCGATCAAATACATCTGCAAATATGTCAATAAAGAAATCGATATGCACCATCGATGAACTCGAAGGATATCAATTGGGACGCTACACTAGTAGCAATGAAGCTGTTTGACGTATTTTCTCATTTCCAATTCATGAACGTCATCCAAAAGTTGTTCATGTGAATTTTACAAAGGAAAATGTACATGCAGGAGCATTTTCGCTACCGCAACGAACGTTAACTACGTTCTTCTCATTGTGCACGGATAATTTGTTCACAAGAACACTACTTTACTTAGAAGTGCGAAAATACTACACATGGAATGCATCAGAAAAATGTTTCAACGTCGTAAACAGGGCAAACCAGTTGAAGGATATCCGAATTTGCATTCGTCCAATGCGTTAGGCCGTATGTATACAGTTCATCCAAACAATCAAGTTTTTTTTGTGCGTGTGTGTGTTTACTGTTAGTTAACGTACATGTACCGAAATCCTTCCAAGAACTGAGAACAGCAAATGGTGAAATATGTGTGATCTATCCAGAAGCTTGTCAAGAATCAAATCTTCTTAAAAATGATGCCCATGGGGACAAAGCACTCGCTGACATGGGGACGAAGCACTCGCAACAAATACTGCTCAACCACGGCAAATACACAAGTTATTTGCAATAATATTGGTAACATGTTTCCCATTCAATACAAAAGTTCTCTGGGAAAAATACAAAGATTGCATGAGTGAAGACATCCTATGCCGTTTGCGAGCAATGAATCCGGACATGGAATTCACATCAAACGTGTATAGTGAGGCGCTGGTTTTGGTCGAGGATATATGTTTTGCAATCGCTAACAAAAGATCAGTGCAGTTGGGAATGTATTCCACGAATCGATCTGCAAATGACACTTATGATCGTGGTCTGCAACGTTTCGGTGTCAAGGATTTTGGTACATTTATTGAAAGAAATTTCCCTAAATTGTTTCCAGAACAACCATTGTATATGACGCAATCATGCAAGCAATTACAAATCAAAGCAACGGATTGTATTTCATAGATACGCCTGGAGGAACAGGAAAAACATTTCTCATTTCAATCATTTTGGCAACCATACGATCACGGAATAAAATTGCATCATCTGCAATTATGACATCTTTTGGATGATGGTTTAACAGTGCATTCAGCACTGAAAGTTTCGTTGAATTCCCAAACCACAGAGACGCCATCATGCAATATCACAAAAAATTCCGGAATGGGCAAATTTTCCAAACATGTGAACTTATCATATGAAACGAAGGCACAATGGCTCACAAAAATAATGGAAGATCTTGTACGTACACTGCAAGATTTGAGGGGAAATGGACAGCCCTTTGGTGGAGTACTCATTTTATTGTCTGGTGATTTTCGACAAATTCTACCAGTTATGTTCAACACCCGCTGATGAACTTCATGCATGTTTCAAATCTTCAGTTCTATGGCGACATGTAAAGAAATTTACTTCGAAAATCAATATGCGTGTTCAGCTACAAAATCATGCATCTGCCGAACGTTTCGCAAAACAGTTGCTGAATATTCTGAATGGGAAGAAGACAATCGAAAGATCTACACTATGTATCACATTGCCAACAAAGTTTTGTAAGATTACATCAACCAAAGACGAATTGATTGAAAAGGTTTTCCCAAATATCGTGTGGAATTACAAAAATCATCAATGACTCAGTGCACGCGCTATGTTAGCAGCTACGAACACCAGTGTCAATGCCATCAATTTCAGCATTCGAAACTGAATACCAGGCGAAGCGAAAACGTATAAGTCCATCGATACTCTGATGAATCAAGACGAAGTTGTCAATTACCAAACTGAATGCTTGAATTCACTGGATTTGCCAGGTATGCGACCGCACATTTTAACATTGGAAACTGGCGTGTCTATCATTCTTCTCCGAACCATCGATCCATTATGACTTTGCAACGGTACAAGACTTTCGGTGAAAAATATGATGAACAATGTCATCGAAGTTACAATTTTGAATGGGAAATTCAAGGGGAAAGATGTACTGTTGTCACGTATTCTAATGATATTAACAAATATGCCATTTGAATTCAAACGTTTACAGTTTCCGGTGCGACTCGTTTGTGCAATGACTATCAACAAAGCACAAGGACAATCGCTGTAAGTGTGTGGGCTAGACTTGGAGAATCCGTGCTTCTCGTATGGACAACTTTACGCGGCCAGATCACGCGTCGGAAAACCTTCTGATTTATTCGTGTACGCACCAGACGTAAAACAAAAAATATCGTGTATTCACAAGCACTCGAATAAATAAATGGAATTAAAGCGACACTTTGAAATGTTTTCCATATGAAAATGAATAAAGTTTCAATAAAATTGACACAAGGCAAATTGTATGTTATCATAACAAGTTTCTTTTAATTTCCTTTCTTCTGAGATCGCAGCAACGCGAGACAAGTAAGTTAGTTTTATGTAAGTTACTTTGAAAATTTCAAAGATTTTAATCTAAATTCCTTTATTTTTAGCAATAACGCATTCAAAGAATTACGATGTTCTGAAAAAATTTTTCCTACGTAATTTTAACTAAAGACATATTTCTAAATATATATAAAATATATATACAATTTCTGCAAATCATCATTATGTTATTAATCAACTATAATATCATGAATTTAATATTAACATAAAAACTTGTGAATTAAGATAATATAGTTATTTGAAATTTGTAGTTTTTTTTTTTTTTTTTTTTTTTTTTTTTTTTTTTTTTGTCTTTTACCTACACCGTTCTTATCATTTTAGCATTAAAAATAAAAAAGAGTTTTGTTATAAATGATAGGCTAATATTACATGAGAAAACTTCATTTTAGATTATACATTTACATAAATATATATTGTATCTTTTGATACATCTATGACGTTTATGTATTAGAATCTTGAACAATCTATTTTAAAGTCGTTTTCATTTAAGATAAATCTTCTAACATTTCAAATTTAGAACCTTTTTTATGTATTTTGTAATAAAACTTGCTATAATAATAATGAAAACTATACTAGCAATTTAAAAATATTCCTAATTTAGAACTACAGTGATCTGCATATGCATAGTATGCATGGTATTTGAAATGTAGATCTAATTTATAGTAAATTATATATTCAGACATTGCATGAAGTTCTCAGACTAGAATGTAAATTAATCCTTTAGAACACGCAGAAATGTGTCAGATGCATAACTTAGGATTATGAGAAACTTCATAAACTATTCTTTCAGTCTATAAATAAAATAATTGTTCTTTCAGTAATTTCAATCCTAAATAAATGTACTATATTACTCGTGCTATTTATATCTTTTACTTTAATATTGTTAGGTATAAATTTATGAGTAATTTTACGAAATATTTATACTTTCTTACAATGTCAAATATTTATGAATTTAGTAGTCTAATTTCCTTCTATATGTCCATTATTTTGTCAATGCTGTCACATCCTTTAATATTTAAAAAGTGTAATGAAGCGAATATATGTACTCAAGTTTTACTTTAGGATAGTTTATGTTATAAATGATATAATAAGTATGACTTGCTTGTATACATTTTGTAGTGGATAATCTATCAGTATATACAAATTTGGGATTGGTAAATGACAGTTCCACTAAAATTTTATTACATTTATTTATTTTGACTACTATTTAAAATACTTTAATAACCTATTCAAACAGTAAGAAAATTGAATGATTAATATTTTTGCGTTTCCCTTTTATTTATTTTTTTTTTTTCTTCTTTAAAAAAATGCTATTAAATGTTTCAATTTTTCATGACGTAAAATGAATCACATTATAAAATTTCAAACTAAAATAAACCATTTAAATATTCAACAAAATTTTCCTATTGTGTAATTTTTTTTTTTACTTAAAGCATATACATAAGGTAATTTACTTCCACTTTACTACTTTCACTTTCTTTTAAAATTTCTAGAATTCTTTCACCATTTGATTTTAAAGTCATTTACAAACCCATTAACAAAATTAAATTATCTCCTCTTAAAAATCCCAATCCTACTAAATACCGTTCTGGCATTTATTTTATCCCATGTTCATCGTGCAATTTAGGTTACATTGGTTAAACTAAGAAAAATAGAATAAGTGAGCACCGCCGTAATGTTCGTAATGAAGGTATTTCCAAGTCTTCCATTGCTTCATTTAAACCATTCCATTATTTCATTGCTTCCATTAATGATATTTCTTCCACTCCGTTCTTATCTGATGCTTGGAAATTACTCACATGAGTTCGTTTTTCGTTTAATTTTGTTATTTTTTATTTTTTAATTTTGTTACATGTTTTAATGTTATTTATTTATTTATTTTCTTCTTTTATTTGATAATTTTGCTCACATCAGCATTTGTCTTCACAATCATCTTTATATATATTTGCTCTTCCATTAAAACAGTTTTGTGTGTTGCCGCTTTGACAGCAGCACTCGTACCTACTTTGTTCGCCTGACGAAAGGTCGTGCGTTCTTTTGACCCGAAACAATTGCGGCGAGATTTATTGCATTTTATGGTGTTTATCCAAAGTAGTTTTTAGAGTTCTAGTAACATGTAACACGGAAAATGTTACTCTTTAATATCTCAAAAACTGATTCATCAACATACGAACAAAACGAAACTCAAAAAGAAAAAAACAATTCATAGAATGGAATTTTAAGACATCTTCTAAATAATAAATGCCCAAATTCACCAAAACTAACGCTTCAAACTGAAGTCATTACTACAAAAATATATTAAAATAAAGGAATATATTTTTAGTTTGAAAGAATGAATCAAAAAATAGAAAAGGATAATTTAGCAGAAAAATTATGTCAAAACAATGTATTGAGAAAAAATTAATTGTACCGAAATTTCAAATTAGTAAAATAAAAAATTACGTTTAAAAGAATAGATAAAATGCTATGTTTGTACCGCCACTTGACGTTTTGGTGGTATTCTTTCTCGGTCCGCAATGATAACCGTAAAATTATAGTCAAAATAATAGGCTAAATTAGAGAAAATAAAAACTAAAAAATAGTTTAAATGATTATAATAAACAATAAAAAAATTAACAATATTTACAAATATTGATCGCTACGCGGATAAGGTTAATTGGTAGTATTTTATTGGAAGAAAAGAATATGTAGTAATAAGGTATTGTAAAATATATACATATATATACATTTTTTTTTTGTAGGAACAGAGTCACTAGATTTACGAATTTTTGTTCAAGTTCTCTAAAAGTTTCTTTTCTCTAACAAAATCTTCGTAAATATACGGTGTGGTCTCGAATGATTGCCCTCATTTTTCAACATTCTTACTATTTTGTCTCTGCACTTATTTGGATTTCTTTTGAAGATACGTTGTTCACAAAGTTTTACTAGAAGTCAGAAATATGAAGAGGCACCTCCATAACTTCAAAAAATTTAAATTAACGTACATGTGATATGTATATGTGTATATATATATATATATATATATATATATGTGTGTGTGTGTGTGTGTGTGTGTGTGTGTGTGTGTGTGTGTGTATGCGTGTGTGTAGGTGTGTAGGTGTTAAACGAATGTGTCAATACGCATTTTTATGTTATTAAAGCAAATGAAATACATAATGAAAGAAATTTTTAATCATTTATTTTTCAACACTGTAAAATTTTAAAATAATCTTTTTTTTTTTTAATTTATAAAGTATAGGATATTAAACTTGGATATATTGGTTTTCCTATAGGATAAGTGCACCAGTGATTGACACTTTTAAAGCAATCTCTGATTTTTTTTTAATGTTCTAGTCATCAGAAAATATTTTTAGAAATCTTAAGTTAGTGCATATGGTATGAAAGACATTCAGAACCACCTATATGTTAAAATATACGCATTTGATAACAATTATTATTATTTTTTTTTATGAATTTTTATTTGGCACCCACTCAATGTTCCAGTAATTGACACTGCCAGTTTTTCATTTTATCAGTAACTGACACCGTATTTTCCAGTGTTTGACACTGCTGGTTATTCATTTCACCAGTTATTAGCACCCAGTGTTTGACATAAAATGTTAAAATTCTTGTATGTAAAATATATGATTTTATTATTTTTCTTATTTATTAATTATTTTGGGATAGATGTCAATTACTGGAGCATGCCAATCACTGCAGCACCTAACCTATATTGATTTAAAATCTGATATTTTCCAGAAGTTTAATCTCGTCGTAACAAATTTTCAATTAATAAGTATATGATATTTATCAGATATAAAGTTCTTATTCTTATTAGAAACTATCTGATCTCATTAGAAAACTTACACGCAAAGTTTGTTGGTAATTAACCGCACGAAATTAATCAGATTCTTCTTTTTCTAAAATTTTCACTTTCCATGGCATGGCTCATATCTCGAGGGAAATTAACATATTTTCCCTTTTATATTTAATGCTTCATCGCTTATTAACTAATAATATGTAATTAAAATATTCTATTTTTAATCTTCTACAGTCACAGTACATAATGCAATCATTAAACGATTTTACAAGAAAAGTAATTTATTAATAAATGTTATATAAAAGTTATTTTCAAGAAAAATATACTGCAACACAAAAATGAAAATGACTATTTTTAAAGTAATCTATTCGTTATAAAAATAGTAGCGGTATTACCATATTCATTATTTATATATTAAGCTTAAAATTTTAAAAATGTGATATCTGTAATTTTTTTTTTCAATGACAAGACGGTACATAAGAAAAAAAAAATATGGTGTGGAACAACTACACGACTTCCATTACCCACTATTACACGCATTATATGAAGTTTTTGAAGATAATGTAATTAGAAGACATTACTAACGAAGAGAGACTAACGAAGTAGACACCAAAAATTTTTCCGGTCAGAGGAACTTGATACACGTATAAAGACATATACAATAGAGTTTACGTAGCGAGTTAAAAAAAGGGAGAAAAAAAATTGTAGAGTTATTTTTTGAAACACCAACTTCCGAAATCTAAAACTAAACTACCTAATCAGGATGGCTGTTAATTTTCCTGCAATAATCCCGCAATACACGAGAAAGGATACCTAAAATGGGTTTATGCAACAATTTTCAAGAAAATCGTTAGAGCAGTTTTTGAGATACCAACTTTTACCAAAACTTGGCATACTCAATTATTCACCGAAAAACAATAATTACATACAAAAGTATGTTTAAAAGGGAGTTCATATGGAGAGGAGTTTGAAAAAAAAAAACCGTACAGCTGTTTTTAAAAGGAATGTACTTGCAAGACCTGAAATTGAGCTATTCATACAGGACGCCAATAAATTTTCCTGAACTAACCAACTACATCATTCTAAAGGACATCCAATAGAATCTTTATATAGCAACTTTGAAGAAAATCATTAGAGCCGTTTTTACGACACGGGCTTACGGTCCGACTTCCAGTTTCCGATGTTCCACTTTTGGTTTCCAATTTTTATCAAAAGTTGGAAAATTCATCTAACCGGAGCCACTTGAAATCTGGTTACCACTTGAAAATTTAAAATCACGATAACTTCTGAAGTAGTTCTCTACATCGAAGCAAATTTGGACAATGAACTTATCTTATTAATATCTTGATGAGTTTGTTAACCAAATTGCTCCGCCCTTTTGTTTTCAGTCGGAGACCATTTGAAAATTTCAAATTCACACTGTGAAAAGCGTATTTAAGACCGAATTTGCTTGAATTTTGATGTATACACAGACTATATAAGGGTCACAACTAGGGTTTATTAATGAACTTCATCCGTTATTTTTAACAAAGTGCGGATGTTATAGACTAAGCGAGACAACTTGATATTAACCTACCACTTGAAAATTTATAAACATTACTTTTAAATTCTGATTCGATTCAAACCTTCGATTCTCATTCGATTTTTGATTCGAAGTTGGACAGTGATCTTATTCTACCATTATCTTTGATGAGTTCACTGGGCAGCTTGTTCCGATATTTTGTTTCCAAGTTGCGGCCACTTGAAATTACGCTGCCACTGGAAAACATGCCATCACGATAACTTTTAAAATACTAAACATATTCAAACAAAAGTTGGATAATGAACTTACGGTTCAAATATCTTGTGTAAGTTCGCTTGGTAAGTTGATCCGCAATTTTGTTTTCAAGTAAGTGCAACTTCGTTTCTCACTTCGCTCACTTCGCTTTTTTTTCCCAAGTGGTGGCCACTTGAAAATTTTAAATCCCGATAACCTTTAAAATACTGAATTAATTTTAATAAGTCTGATAGTGAACTTATCATACAAATATCTTGGATAATTTCGCTATTCCAGTTACTGCACAATTTTGTTTCCGAGTTGAGCCACTTAGACTTCCACTTGCAAATTTGTCATAACAATAACTTTTGAAACAGTGTAATGATTCAAACCAAAGTTGGACAGTGAACTTAGGTTTAATATCGTGGATGAGTTTCCTGGGCAACTTGCTACGCTATTTTACTTTCATTTGGCGGCCGCTTGAAAATTTGTTAGCACGATAACTTTTGAAATACTTTAATCAATTTAAACAAAAGTTGAAAAATGGATTTATCATTCAAATATATATGATTTTAGTTGGCATTTTTTTTCCGCAATTTTGTTTCCAAGTTGCGTCCCATTGAATGCTTGAACGTGACACATTATTATCACGATAACTTTTGAAATACTGAATTTATTCGCACCAAATTTGGACAGTGGACTTATCTTACAAATATCTTGGATTAATTCACTTAGCAACCTACTCTACCATTTTGATCCAAGTGGCGTCCAATTAATTTTTCAACACGGTGACTTTTGTGTTTCTGAATTCATTGGAACTAAATTTGTACAGCAGACATACCTCAAAAGTGGGTTTGATATATTTGTTTGCCAACTTGGCCTGTCATTTTTTTTTTTTTTTTTTCAAAGTGTCGGCATATTCAAAATTTTAAATTCACATAAAAAGGTTTTTATGAACCGATTTGATTGAAACTGTAGCTTAGATCAATATTTCTATCAAGTCCATCATTAATTTGTAGCCGGCTGCTTAAGGCTACTTGTCAATCAGTATTTTTTTTTTGAAGTTCTACGATTCAGCTTTCGCTTCTTTGGTATACCTTTTACATTTTCAACCCCTTCACTAACAGTCTTAAGTCATTAGTCCAATTTCCGTTAAAGTCCATTCTTTGTTAAAGCTGTCAACATTCGGAATTTATTGTCGAGGAGGCGTTACTGGAGGACAAGAAGGTAGGGGGGGGGGGTTCCTTCTACTGTCAGTTTTTGTAGAATAAGGAAATTTCTTATTTTATGTTTATTGCTCGGAGTAAAGAATCTATCCTTTCTCCCAGGTTTATTGTTAATATTTTTTAATCATTACTAACATTTTAGATGTATCTATCTACAACTGAAATTATATCATATTAATACATGTTCATATGTTCATAATAAATAGCTTTTTCCGAAGAGATTTAAATCCTATATTCACTTTATGTCTACAGTGTAGCGTTGTTTTATTTGCTCTTCTGTGTATCTTTATAAATATGTTTTATTATATATTCTTGAGCAATTTTTGAGATAAATTGTAAGAAATAAAATGGAATAAAAAAGAATATGTTGTTTAAAAGTATATTTAGGTGTATATATGTTTAGAACGGTATAACTGCTTCTGTCCCTTTTCTACTGACATGGGTAAGCATTCACTTCAGGGCATTTTCACACTTTCAACTAATAAGAATGAAAACTAATGACCTGTCATCTTTAATGCGCTTTCTACCTCCCACCAGTGATAAATTACAAGCAGGAAGGACGGGAAGGGGGAAAATCCAGTTTTTGCAGCTAAAAATTGCATTTATCCCCAAAATTATTAATACGTTTTTAAAATTTAAATATTATGAAAATTAATAATAATAAGTTACATCATTAAAAAAGGTCTAGTATTAATTATATTATTGATAAAACAACTTGTTAATTATTTGAGGGCGATAAAGGAAATCAAGTAAAATTTCGACTTTTACAGCTTAAAAACAAATTTAAAAAATTTAAAAAAGCAATTTTTGAAACATGGGGGAACTCTTAATGGCCATGAATTTTCCGAATGCGAAAACAGAATTTAAAAATATGCATTACGTAATGAGTAATAATGGGGATTATTTTACAATAGATTAATACGGGATTTGGATGACCTTGAAGCTCACTGACAGAGAGTCTTAATAAGAAAAAATAAATCAACTTACTCTTCCGAATGATCCGGAAAGACTTGTTTTATTTTGAAACGTAAACTCCGCCCTTTGGTGTTCGTCACGATAATATGCTCTTGAAATTCGTAATCTATGGCAAATATGCCAGCATGCAAGATAATTTCCTGAAAAAAGCAATACATATTTTGTTGTATGCCACAATTCTTCTAATCTGAGGTTACAAGATGCATAGAAATTGATATTATTTATCATGTAATATAATTATCAAGTTATTGCATTACTATATTATTTAATTAGAACATAAACTATCTAGAGTGGTAATCTCACTATATTTTTTTCTTATGCAACGTTAATATATATATATATATATATATTATTATTATTATTATTACTGTTTAAGATAAGAGATCTGTATTTGATAATTTACAATACATTTTAAATTACAGTTAATTTATTTTTTTTAACTCTATCTTTTAAAATATATATCAGTGTGTGTAGTGCTACCCTCTTTAACCTCCGTTTGAATATAGTTGGTACATTCATAAAACACTTAATGATGCCATTAATTTCAAAATAATATTTCAAACTATTTTAAGAACTGACGACCACACAACTGATTGTAACTTTTATGACTATTTTGTTTTCCTTCCTATATCATATCTGTAAATCATATACACAACAAACAGTATAATTAAATTTATCACATATAAAAATTCATGACATAATTAGAAATGAACTTCAAACATCAAAGCATAGCAAAAGCATAAAATAAACCATTTTTGTTGTCTTTCAAATGAAGGACGAATACTTTTTATACCATAATATATACGAAAAAGGTCTTTGTGCATATAAAAATTGTATGTCAATTTCGTTTTGTTTATTGCACGAAACACTAGTCTGATCTCAATGTGAAATTTCAAGTTGCGTGATATAGATTTAAAATACCATGTTTGCGCTCTCCACTAAAGTTTATCCTTAAGTTATGCTGATAACTGTCTCTGAAACACACATGCATGTAGAACAAGGGCTTAAAATCTAATTTTGGAGGCGGAGAGAACTCTTCGAGACTATGACCCCCAAAACAATACTTTCTCTAACACAGTTGGGTAAGAGAAAGTAAAAATGATTACAAGATAAAAAGAACTTTTTATACACCATGTTTTTAAATTTTCTGTTGAATCATATAAACGCTGCCGAAGGCAGCGGGAACCCGGAGTAATTGGATAAAGGTATTAAAAATATTCATCTCTATCGTGTTTTGAGTTATTATAAAGTTTCAAATGACTATCTAGCTGGGAAGTTAGTTAAAAACTGATTGCAAGCTTCGTACTGGTAACGCTGCCGAAGGCAGCAGGGTCCCAAAGAAATTAGTTTAAAAAAATTTTTAAATGCATTTTCACCGTATTTTGAACTATTCTGAAAGTTTCAAATGTCTAGCTAGTCCGGAAGTTAGTTAAATAAATTTTCTGTTGAATCATATAAACGCAGCCGAATGCAGTAGGAGCCTGAAACAGTTGACTAAAAGTAAAAAAAAAAATATATTGTCACCGTGTTCTGGGCTATCCTGAAAGTTTCAAATGTCTAGCTAGTCAGGAAGTTAGTGAAAAATCGATTGCACGCTTTGTACTGGTAACGCTGCCAAAGGCAGCAGGAACCCGAAACAGTTGGCTAAAAGTATTTTAAAAAATGCATTTTCACTGTGTTCTGAACTATTCTGAAAGTTTCAAATGTCTAGCTAGTCAGGAAGTTAGTTAACCCGCTAGTAGTTGCTATAGACAGCGCCACCTATTACAGATTGCGCACTTTCTATTTAACTGTCATCAATAATTTTAAGAAGTGATGTGATCAACGTTTCTTTGATTTTATTCGCGTTTTATGTATATCAAATGCTCCTTCTAAAAATTTTTGGTGGCTATTGAATAAAAAAATCTGGCAACACTGAGGGATGGGCGGTAAATCGACGAACTAACGACTACTAGCGGGTTAAATAAATTTTCTGTTGAATCATATAAACGCTGCCGAAAGCAGTAGGGACCGGAAACAGTTGACTAAAAGTATTTAAAAAAAGTATTGTCACCGTGTTCTGAGCTATCCTAAAATTTTTAATGTCTAGCTAGTCGATAAGTTAGTGAAAATCGATTGCAAGATTTGTACTGGTAACGCTGTCGAAGGCAGCAGGAACCCGAAGCAAGTGGTTAAAAATATTTTTAAAATGCACTTTCCCCGTGTTTTGAACTTTTCTGAAAGTTTCAAATGTCTAGCTAGTCGGGTAGTTAGTTAAATAAATTTTCTGTTGAATCATATAAACGCTGCCGAAGGCAGTAGGGACCTGAAACAGTTGACTAAAAGTATTAAAAAAATGTATTGTCATCGTGTTTTGAGCTTTCCTGAAAGTTTCAAATGTCTAGCTAGTCGGAAAGTCGGAAAGTTAGTGAAAAATCGATTGCAAGTTTTATACTGATAATGCTGCCGAAGGCAGCAGGAATCCGAAACATTTGGCTAAAGGTATTAAAAAAATGCAATTTCACCTTGCTCTGAACTAATCTGAAAGTTTCAAATGTCTAGCTAGTCGGGAAGTTAGTTATATAAATCTTCTGTCGAATCATATAAACGCTGCCGAAGACAGCGAGACCTGAAACAGCTAACTAAAAGTATTAAAAAAATGTGTTGTCACCGTGTTCTGAGCTGTCCTAAATGTTTCAAATATTTCAATTGCTAGTTGGGTAGTTAGTTAAAAATCAATTGCAGGATTTGTACTTTACAAAGAAACAAACAAGCAAGCAAACAAACAAACATACATACATACAAACAAACAAACGAACAAACAAACATACAGACAAACAAACAAACAAACAAGAATCGAAGCTAATAAAAACATGGTAATATATCAGGCGTCAACAGATATTACTTAAATAGAAAATTTACAAAAAATTATTCAATGCATTTTTAGTACGACAGGTCTACTATTTTCAAACAGACATTTTACTTTGTGATAATTTGCTGTGTTTCACATTAAATATGTCAGAATGTCCTCAAATATTTTGTTTAATCGTTTTAATTGCAAAATTTTTACATTTCTTAAAAACAACCGTTAATTATTGAATTTACAAGAAGTAAGATAATTAAAGTAAATAAAATATTTTCCTTCTCTGAGAAAAAATTTCGAACCGTTCAAAAATTGGATTAAAAAAATTAAATTATAAAATGTTTAAATTTGGCATTTTTTTACATGCGTCTTATTTCAAAGAAAAATTTTCTTTAACTGCAGCTTTTAATTGACAAGCTGACTCAAAATCACAAAGTAAATTATTTCGACATGTTTTAACAGTCAAATAAATAAATACAATACAGTTTGACATATATAAAATAGTCCTGTCGTAACAAATTAAATTCTGTCTCAGAATTTTTAATTTAATTAGGTTAAAATATAGGGATATAAATACTGGTGAAATTTTAATAGTTTTCGTTAAAATGTTTGACTCCTTTCTGACATTTTCTCAACATTTTTAATCATCTTTTTTAAAATTTTATTTTATTTTAACTAAAGCACGTTAAAAATAATCTTTCATTTTTCTCTTTAGACTGAGATAAAATTAACCATTTTTCTAATGAAAATTGCGTTAGATATGTTGCACATATATTTTTAGTTTAAATAAAAAGAAAGAGAGAAAATAGAATTATTTTTTGTGCTTTTTTTAAACTGAGAATTATAATGAATTAATGTAACGTAGACATATTTGAATAGTCGATTTACGCATGATACAGGAAATCTAATAAAACCCATACAAGACATCTCCATTAATCAATAGTCCTAATAGAGGTCACGCAGCAATTTAGTTGATTTAATAGTATGGCGGTTCATTTAATACAAGTCTGCTGATTGTAGAATATTTCTCGATATTCTACTTCAAATAATCTTCTGCTAATGGCATAAACTTAATAGAATAAAATACTGTGACCACCACAAAACTTTTTATTTTTTATTTTTTTTATACAAAATCGAAAAATAAAAAGTTCTGATTAAATTTAACAAATTTATAAAAATTTTTATCTATGAGAAATTCAGACTAGTTATTCAGAGAGAACACTAAATATAAATTGAAATTCAGTTTTGTGCCCTATAGGTAAAAATTTTAAAAAATACATTTTTCAGGGTTTTTTTTTTTTTTTTTTTGTTTATTTGTTTACTTTAGATTACTACTGAACTATAATTCAACCATTGTTTTTAAAGGTATAGACGAGATATGTTGAAAAAGTATTTTCACGAGGAGAGGTGGGGGGGGGGGAGTAGCGGGGCAAAAATGGAGGTCACAGCTTAATTGAAAACATAAAATTTATATATATATATATATATAAAGTTGATATATATTATATAAAGTATAATATATATATATATAAAGTTGATATATATTATAAGTTGATATATATTATCATCAGAATTCATCAGAATTCATACTAAATTTGTGTTTATAATAGATAATAATTAGTGCTGCTATGAGATTTTTCATATGGCTGGATCCCATGTATTTCTTTATTGTAAATTGCAAAAATTAAGTATTTCTTTATACTAACTGGCAGGTGGAATTGTTACAAGAAATGATGTGGAAAAAAGGTATTTAATGGCCACAACATAATACTTTTTAACACATCTTATCAAGTTTAATAAGTATCAATGAATTCGGCTCGTCTGTCTGTCCGAACTTTTATTACTTTCTTCTATATTCAATAAAAGAAAGTATGGATTCATAAAAAAATTCGATTTCGGTTTTTTAATGGACTTACATGCTTTGAGAAGTCTAGAATACGATATGATCATTTTTAGAAAACATCTGTCTGGTTGTCTGTCTGTTTCTGTGTGTGTGTGTACGTGACGAAACATTTTGGCAACTGCATCTCAGTAAGTATTGCAAAGAATTTCATAAAATCTGACATGTAGTTGCATTTTGTCATAATTTTGTGCCCCTCAACTTTTGGTGAAGATTATACAACAGCTGGCATTGCCATCTCACCAAATTTTTAACATGGTATAGGGCAAAATTTCGTATAAATGTACATAAAACGAGTTATTTTTAAATAATCGTTACGAAAAAAAAAAAAAAATGTAAATGTAGAAAATTGTTTCTGCCCCTGGAAGAGAGGTTCGACCCTGAGCGGAAGGGGGGGGGGGGGCAAATTTTCATAATATTTTCTTTCTATAAAGTTATCGATTTTTTTTTTTTTTTTTTTTTTTTTTTTTTTTTTTTTACAAAAGATAAAGAAAGAAAGAAAGAAAACTGCAAATTTTAAAGGTGTCATATAGAGAGTAACATTGACTTTCTTTAGATGTTCTGGGGTTATGCTACTACTCTAGTATGGAAATCGTCTGCATCCATCATGGAAGATAGTTTTAATACTTAATAATTTTAACAAATTATTTTTACTCGGTAAATTTGTACAGGAAAATATAGAAGAAAATTATGTGGTCACAGCATACTGGTTTTTGTTGCTAAATTGAAAGTTTTATTTTACAGCACGATTTGCTTTAGAATTGTAATGAAACCAACTTTTTTGGTAATGAAGGATTTCCAAAAAGTTTCTTTTATTATCCTTAATGTTAAAAGTTTCATTGCAAATCTGAAGCGAGATATCTGATAATTTTCAGATGTTTTGATAGTAAAATACTGTATCCAAAGTTTGTTTGTTTTTCGAAGGGGTGGTGGGTTGGGGGGGGGGCTATAAATAGTAAAGATGCTTTGTGTATAGATACTCACAAAATATTTTAGATACGTTATAGACTAAATTTTACTAACTTTACACTGTACAAACCGTAAAGAAAATAACTTTCATCATTTAGATACCCAAAATCATATTTCCTGTAGAACATGTTATGATAAAATATTAATTTTTGATTAGCAAACCATACATATTTAAGCACATACGTTATAAGATATAAGGTAAAAATGTTTATAAATACTTTGCTTAATAATGTAATACATTTTTAATACTTCTTAGCAAAAGTGGAAAGTTTGGGGTTAAACGATTTAGGGAATAAAGGCAGATGAAATCTCCAAAACCGCATAATTTTTCTTTATTTCATTCTTACTAAAAAAGTGTCTCAACAATTAAATAATGAAAATATATCGATAATTTCATTAAGTCACAAATTAAATAATTTTTCAATTTTTTCAAACAATTATTCACTTTAAAATCTAGAATATGATATGATTAATTCAATAAAATTCTTATTGAGCTATAATACGATGACTTTTTTTTTTTTTTTTTTTTTTTTTTTTTTAAGTTTTTTAGATAAATGCGGCTACAGATTACAGACAGAGTCATTGGATTTAGAATTGTTGTGAATTGTAACAAAATAAAGTAAAATCTGACAATTACCGAATCATTTTGGGAAGGAACGTCTTAACTTACAGCACGATTCGTTTCAGATTTTCAACGAAATCAACTTTTTTTTAAATGAAGGATTGCCAAAAAGTTTCTTTTATTACCATTAACGTTAAAGGTTTCGTTGCAGATCTAAAACGAATTGTGTTGTAAATAAAAAATTTTCTTCCGAAAAAGGATAGATCCGTTTTTTTTTTTTTTCTATTACAACATGTAAATAGTACATTTAATTCAGAATTGTAATTATTAGATTTTTTTTTGTAGTAGTAGTAGTAGATAATTTATTTTTATCGCATTAACTTACTTGAAATAACCTTTATAACACTTGCCTTTATTAGAAAGTTTTATACGTGTAGTTAACTTCATAAATATTAGTTTTAAGAATTTGTTTTAATAAATGTAAATAGTATTACATGAGATATAATAAATCTAATAAAATACATACGAGTTATTTACGTCAATCAATACACCCTAATAGGCGGTATAAAGTAGTTACGATTATTGGAAAGTACTACGGTCTATTAACACGTTAGCGCCCAGTGTCCTCATTTGAGAACATATGATAAAATGGCACGTATATTTTTTGTTGTTTCTTGGAATGATTTCTGCTTTTTAGTGACAGTTAATAATGTCACTGTAAATGATCCCTGAAAGTTTTATGTGCCTACTATTAATTATTATTTCACAATTTGGATAGTCATTTTAGGATTTTTCATTCGTCGCACATATATTTGCTTTTTGTGCAGGTATACTATTTTAAATCAAGTTGAATAAAAATATATATTATAATACTTTACCTTTAAGACCTTTGTCAACATATAATAAAAAATTAATCTGTTATCTCAAAGTTTTTCTATGTCGAAGTTTTCTCGCTAAAACGCTAAAAGTCAATAAATGAGGATAGGCTTTAAATTTAAAACTATCAGAAGAATTATTTAAGTTAATATATGCATTGTCAGTTGTCTATATTAATTTAGAAGTGAAATAATCAGCTAATAATATTTTCAAAATTAATTCGGGCGTCAACGGGCTAATGCAGAACTGCTGACTGCACAATATTTGCTGAAATGTTTCTCTTATTATTTAGATACGTTTAAAACTAATATGAATTAAAATAATAATAATAATAATAATATTTTTTTATCTAAAAATATATAACATTAATTATTTTTAATACTTTCTACAAATTTCATTAGATTTATCGATTTAGCTCGCAGTTTATTTTCGCATTTCCGTACAGCTTTAAATCCTTAATACATTAATTACAATAAAAGATTATAACATGAAAAGATTATTTCGGGACGAGCTGGCGCATAGTTATAGTATATTATGTGGCGAAAAACATATTAAAGCAGTAACGCGTAATAGGACATTTTGTGGAAAATATCCTTAAAGTTTTAGTAATTGTTTAAATGTAAGTTATTTCATTAGAAAGCCAACGCTTTTGTGCGTACTTGGTAGTGTGTGCTGCTACTGTCTGGAGGTTCCCGATTCGGAACTACCTATGTGTAACTTTTTTTTAATTTCATTATTTATTCATATATCAATTCATTTTTATTTTTAAACGTATTTTATAATTCAGACAAACCTAAAATTTATTTTTAAATGAGCAGAAACTTTAAAATATTATAAATTGAATATATATATATATATATATATATATATATATATATATATGTATATATGGTAAAGGTACTATAATATGTGCATATTTAAAGTGAACGTCATAAAAAATCCAAATAATAAATTTTTTGCTGAACTATTGGTGCATAATTTTGAATTGGTTCTTCTTCTATGCATTTCCATTATTATTTTATTATTCTCTTACAATTTAAAACAACAACTGTAATAAAACCAAGAGAGCTATTTTCCACAATCCCACTGTATAGGGTAGGCGTGATTGTGCTTAATTTTAATTACAATTACATTGTTAATAATTATAATAGTTGCACTTAAATGACATTATTGTTGTAAAGTATTTGCAAACAAATATTTTTTTGTATTGGGAGTGGATATTTAAATTCAGTAATTAAAAAATCAGAAAAACAAAATAAATTTTAAAAGAATTACAAAAGTGCATTTAAGGAAAAAAATATTAAAGAAACAGAAAAAAGAACAACGATTTCAAAATGCATGATAATAATAATTTCAAGAATAATGATTTCCAGATAATGATTTCAAAATAACATTGAGTTACTAAATAACACGTTTCTCAAAGGCTAACATGGTGGGAGAGATTGTGCTGTCTTTTATTAAATAATTATTTGGTTTTAGAGAAAATTGTGTTGCTTGTAGCTTTAGTCTAGGTTCGTAGCTTATGAGATATTGCTTAAGGTGGCGCTCCACTGACCGCCGCCGTAACCCCCAGCCAATGTTATTCTATAGAGAATTTTGTTCATTTATAACTCATTAACTAATTCATATTTTTAAATTAAGTTTTCACATTCAGAAGATTCCCAATTGTTAAATTGACTGTCGTTTTCTAAAAACGGATTTTTTAAATTTTAAATGTTTTATTTTGTAGTAGTAAAATACGAATTTTTAATATGTGAAATTTTGTGTTTTACAGCTTCAGAATAAAATATTAAAAATTAAAAAATATCAGTTTTCAAAAAACGACAGTCAATTTAACAATTGTGAATTTTCTGGATATTAAATCAAAATTTAAAATTATGAATTTTTTAATGAGTTATAATTTAACAAAATTTACCATAGGAAAACATTGGCTTGAGCTTTCGGCGACGGTCCGTGAAGCGGCCCCTTAAATAAAAAATATTTTATACTACTACCATTGTATTGAAATTCCTAGGAAGGTTCGCTAAAATTCAAGCAATTGTTTTTGAAAACGATACAAATCAACCACGTTTTATTGCAGACTCTTGAATCAATCAACAACACATTAAGGTCGGTACTTAACTATTGATATTGTACAACCACCTGAAATCGCAAGTCGCCCACTCTAATCTTTCCCGCTGATCCCCTATAAGCACAATCTCTTCCACCGCACGTTCTCCCTATTATTTTATCATATATATAATGCATACATATTTTTTAATCAAAAAAATAATTCTTTTTTTATTAAATTTCCAAATTTTGGATTTGATTCTTTAAAAGGTTAAATTTTACAATCATCCATCCTTACAATCGTTCGTCCATAGATTTAATAGCAATAAATAAACAAATAAAAACGAATAAAACACAAATATAGAGATAAGGAAAAATAGACAAGAAAATTAAATTAAGTAAGTTAAAGCAGAATTCCCTCACAATTTAACAGAATAACATAAAAATATCCAAATATTAATTTTTTGCTCCTTCTCATTGGAAAAAAGAAATTATATATGGATCATTTAATAATAGAGAATATGTAAATTAAAGTTTAAATTAAATTTACATAAACGTTTCTTCTTAAAATTATTTCTCTATTTTTTTTTTTTTTTTTTTTTTTTTTACGATATCTTTATTTCTAATATTTTCATACGTATCAAGTACATTTATATTACCAACATGTTCTTCACTTGTTTGCAGCAATAATACTTTATACGAATATTCTAAGTGGAAATTTTTGAGGTAATCTTATAAATTATTTACGAGTAATCTTCTTGACGTAACGGATTATTTAGTCTAAGCAATATAAAAGAAAAATTTTACATCGACGTTGTTCCTAAATATTAAAATGTATTTATACAAATCTAATTTCTACAATTACATCTTCCCCAAAGGGATTAGTCTGAACGAATTTGCTAAAAACATAAGTTTACTAAAAACTTTTGACAAGTGAATTAAATCAGTTGCTACGTTTAATTAGTGACAGTACAAATTCGATAGATAATAATAATAATAATAATAATACAAATTGTACTAATAAAAATATCATACGTGCATTTATATAATGTTAACTATTATAAAAGCGACTTTTTTTTTTTTCTTGAACGTTATAGTCTAATTGTAATAAACTATAGGCTGATTTCAAGATCAGAATATAACATTTAATGAAATCGAAATTTCTGCGACAGTTCAATGCTTTCTAATAGGTACACGCAGACGCAGTAAACAATCATGTAAAATCATAGGTATCTGTACAAGGGGAGCTCGTGCCAAGACCGAAGTTGGAGGTTTACAACGTAATGACATTAGACTACACGTCATTAGCACTTTGTAACTATTCGTTTTTGTGCTATAGTTTAAAAGATCTAGATAATATATCCATTACCAAATATCCTAGCTAACTAAATAAAATATCCATTTCACAAATCAGGATTGTAGTACTTAGTTATACTCTAAATAAGGAAGTAAAAATATGCAAATTTAATATATTTATTTATTTATTTTTATACCATTTTTACAGGCAAAATAATGTCAGGAAGGTATTTACGCTCTTATCAAAATTACATAATGCATGTTTTTTTTTTTTTTTTTTTTTTTTTTTTTTTTTTCATTCGCTTTCTCTCTCTCTCTCTCTCTTTTTCTTTAAGATGATTATGTTTTGGATAAGAATTTTTATTCGCAGTGAACACTTTATACTCTCTTTTTTGTACTCATGTTTATCTATATAGAATTATACATTATGTATAATATTCCAAATCTGCAATCTCATAGCAGGAAAATAATACTAACATGTTCTTAATATTTTAACTTGTATTTAAATTTGTATTTCAAAATAAATGCTTAGTGAAGTGAATCACATCTCTATTTGAAAATATTAATGAATATTGTACAGTAAATAGTTTAAAGTTATCATCTAATCTTAGACTCTATTGCACTTACATTCCTTTAAATGTGTTGTTTATTCAAATTAAGAAGCTTAATCTGCTATAGTCTTTATTTTTAATTTTTGTTTAATTTAATTTAATTTAATTTAATATTTATTTATTTCTTTATTTTTATTTTTATTTTGAAAGAAAAAAAAGAAAGAAAGAAAGAAAAAAGAGAAAGAAAAAATGTGTGCAGTCTCTATATATGATCAATGAAAGGAAATGTATCAAAGAGCATTTCATGTGTTTTTTACATTATTTTAATACGTTCAACACTCATAGTTATTTCTAAAGCTTCAACTCTATAAGAACTATTAAAACATGTTTTATTTGGTAAAATGTCTTTTTATCGAAATAATTTGTCTTTATATAAAAATGAAATAAATTATTGGGTTTAAGTTATGAAATATTTCCAAAATTGAGAAGTTATTAGCTACAGAATAATTGCCAGTATTAGTTATACAAATTACCTATTTAAGTAAATAAATTTTTTCAATCAATTTCAGCATATTAAATTAACCTGAACTAGCTAAAATGTTTGAGCAGATTTACGAAAATTACATCTCAACTAAGTTGACAAATCTTAAGTAGAATAAAATTTTATAAAAATAAATATGACAGAATACCTAAAAATATATTAATGAATAACTAGAAAAAAAATATTTTTTATATCTATTATTTGAAACCGAAATATATATTAATTTTATAATATTATGATAATTTTGAAAGTTAATGGAAACCGAACATCTCAAGAATTTTTACATTCCGAACACTATAGTGAGGAAAGTATTGTAATCATGTCAAAAATCCGAATTTGAGATTTTGATGTTTCTATACGTTTCGAGATACCCTGAGTCCGTTTTCACTATTTTTACGATGATATATGTGTGTGTGTGTGTGTGTATGTATGTGTGTAAGTATGTGTGCATGTATGTGTGTGTATGTCTGTGAGTGAACACGCTAGCGTCTAAAAATTTTGTTCGAATAAGCTGAAAGTTAGTACGTGTATTGCAAGTCACCATAGTACGAACCCTATTGATTTTGGTGAATCTAGCACTTATAGTTTTTTACAGGAACAACAGGAAAAACTCTTTATCATTATGGCCTATGGGGCCAAATTTTTAAAAGTGCGATAGCGTCTAAACGCTTTATTAATCTGAGCAACAAATGTTTACACATATTATAGGCCATAGTTGCACGAACTGTGTAGATTTTGGTAAATTTAGCACTTATAGTTTTTTTACAGGGGCAGAAAGCAAAATTCTTTATCATTATGGCCTATGGGGCCAAATTTTTAAAAGTGTGATAGCATCTAAACGCCTTATTAATCTGAGCAAAAAATTTTTACACATGTTATAGGTCACAGTTGCACCGACTGTATAGATTTTGGTGAATTTAGAACTTACAGTGTTTTTACTGGGACACAAAGAAAAAATCTTTATTATTATGGCCTATGGGACTAAATTTTTTAAAGTGCGATAGCATCTAAACGCCTTTTTCAATTGAGTTGAAAATTTATATGAATATTATAAATCACTGTTGCCTTAATGATAAGCATTTTGGTGAATCTAGCATTTATAGGTTTTTAGAGGGACACAATGAAATATTCTTTATCATTTCGATCTATGAGCTCAAAGTTCAGTAGTGTTAAATAAAACATCGTTTAATATATGGAGAAAAATACTCAAACACTCTATTATGGTTTCCTCTCTTTTGTTTGTTTAACAACTCCTCTTTCTTTACTTTATCTACAAAACTGTTAATTACTCAATGTTCGGAAAGTCGAGTGGAGCCACTCCAGATTTTTTTGTCGGTAAAATTTAAAATTTATTGGGTTATTTAATCGAACTAAAGTGAAAAATAGATAATTATTAACAGGAGAGATTCATTTTATACTATGATTGCAGTAATTTAGCCTTTTTGAGATGATATATAATACGAATAGGAGATTATTATTGCATATTATGTTCTGAAATAACATCTAAGGAAGCCGTGGAACTCCTGTGATGAAGGAATTTATTAAAATATTTTTTTTTTTTTGTTGTTGTTGTTATGTTTTTCATTTTTTACTTTCTTTGACATATAAAAACTGATGACACATAAAAACTTTGACATATAAAAACATACTGATTTCATGGAATTTTTCATTATTTTGTTTCGATTTACTTAAATATTGTGAGATATCTTGAAAACTATTTGGCAAATTTTTGAAAAATTCTGTTTCTGTGTGTGTTAACAATATTTTTGGGCACTGAATCTCACGACACGGTAAACGGAATTTCACAAAACTTTCTTATTTGTTTGGATCTTAATAAAATTTCGTGTTGATTAGACGTTGGCATGTTTCGTCTAGCATGTGCCGTTACTACCTTTCAATTACCCCCTATATGGGGAGGCACATGACTCAGATTTAATAGCATATATTTCAGAAAACTAGATATATGAAATAGCTATTATGAAAAATAATCCTGATTTATATTAGGTGCATATAGAATACCAACTGGCACTGTTATGCTGAAATTTTTCCTGATAATGTAAGGCTATATCACAACTTTTCTCTAAATACGGGCTAGGACCACTTAGAAAGACTCACATGGAGGACATTCTCCATATAGGCCTGGGACCATAGATTAGTCAATCGGCCTTAAACCAACCACAACTTTTATTGCGTATAATGTCACCAAAGTTAATATTTAATATGACCCTTATAATAAAATCTATGCTTATTTAATTTCTGTGCATGAAGAGTGGCACTCTTTTTGCCTACAGTCGGTAACAAAAGTACCCAAACACTAGCAAAAATTCCTATATAAAAAAAGTAGAGTTAATACTGTTTTGTTAAATAAATCCTTGTCGAATCATGTTCTTAGTCTGTCTAAGAACATGATTCGACAAGGATTTATTTAACAAAACAGTATTAACTCTCCTTTTTTTATATAGAAATTTTTGCTAGTGTTCGTGTACTTTTGTTACCGACTGTACTTTCTATGAATTTCCTGGTCGCTATATCTTAGCGTTCATTGTACAAGATTCTCAAAGTGTATAGGTAAAATCTTTATTATATGAAGCTAAGCTGATTAACATTTCTCTATGTTACCCGACAGATGGCGCTGCTTTATAGAATGAAATGGAAGAAAGTTTTTGATTGTCACAGCACACTAGATATTTTTTTATAATAAAAAAGGTATTTTTATAAGTAAAATTATATTGCTCTGAAAATCTTAGCAGAAAATTTATGTCTTATTTCTTCAGTTAACATTCATCATCCTAAAGGTACGATAATTCTCCTTTTTCACATAATAAATGTTTGCTATTTCCATTTCCAGTGAATTCTAAACAAACAATAAATCTGGCAATCCAAAGGAAATTTTCCAAGGGATATTAATACTTTTATTTTTGCTGTGTGCGCATATATTCGAAATGAATCACAGAAGTCATTTGAATGAAATAGGCCCTTCACTACATAATATGAATTTTTTATTATTTCTTCTATTCAAATAAGCATTGTTATATACTACTTATAGAGGAAAAATGTATTATGTAACGAGCAGTTTATATTTAGGATGCTAAAAAATAAATAAATAAATAAGTCAGTGACATAATTTTTTAAAAATAATTTTGGTTAATCAAATGTGGAAAATTAATTGTTTTAAACAGAAATTTATTTTCTATTATTATTTCTATTATCTAATTATTTGAAAATTAACAGTAAATTTATCAATTATCACTAATTTGGTTCTTTATCTGATAATTTATGTAAAATAATAAAATGTTTGTTATGTAATGTGTAATCACTCTACGACTTCCATTCCCCATTACTACTCATATTTAAAATTCTTTGTTGAGACAGGAATCAGAAAACTGATCAAATCAATCAGGCACCTAGCAATTTTCACGTAATAACAAACTACTATACACGTCGTAGAGACATGTGAAAAGGTTTATACAGCGAGTTTAAAGAAAATTTTTAGAACCATTTTTCAGTCACTTATCTCCAAAATCTGCAAAAGAACTATTTAATCAGAACAACTTTAAAATTTCCTTTAATAACGAAGTAATATATTCCGAAGAACACACAAAAGAGGATTTATATGGCACCTCTATAAATCCTTTGAGCTGTTGAATCCTTTGAAGAAAATACTTTGAGCTGTTTTTTAGGTTTTGGCTTTCGATCCTAAATACAATTATCACTAAAACATGGTAAACTCCTCTGATTCTCAGAAACCTACAATTACATGCGCTCTGAAAAGGACCTAAAATGAAAAGTTTGTAGAAATCCTTCGAGCCCTTTTCTAAAAAACCCATTTGCGAAACATAAAATTGTCGCTCTTATTCAGGACACCTGTCAGCTTTCTTAAAGTAACTACTTAATGCATATAAAAAGACATCTAAAAGGGGATTCAAATAAAAAAGTTCAAGAAAACCGTTAGAGCTGTTTTTTAGATAACGGATTTTGGATCCAGTTATATTCTTTCTGCCCTGCTTGTGATTTTTTTTTATTTTTACTTTCCGAACATACGTATGTAAGGAAAGTATTGTAATCATGACAAAAATCCGAATTCGAGATTTTGGTGTTTCTGTACGTTTTGTGGTCCCCTGAGTCCATATTCACTATTTTTACGATGATGTATGTATATGTGTGTGTATGTATGTGTGTGTGTGTATATGTGTGAGTGTGAACACGGTAGCGTCTAAACACTTTGTTCAAATGAGCTGAAAGTTGGTACGCATGTTGCAAGTCACCATAGCACGAACCCTATTGATTTTGGTGAATCTGGCACTTATAATTTTATTTTACAGGGGAGCAAAGAAAAATTCTTTATCATTATAGTCTATGGGACCAAAATCTTAAAAGTGCGATAGCATCTAAACGCCTTATTCAATTATTCAAAAAATTTATACACATATTATAGATCACAGTTACTCAATCTGTATTGATTTTGGAGAATCTGGCTCTTATAGTTTTTTTTACAGGGACACAAAGAAAAATTCTTTATAATTATGGCCTATGGGATCAAATTTTAAAAGTGCGATAGCGTCAAAACGTCTTATTAAACTGAGAAAATAATTTATACACATATTATAGGTAATAGTTGCATGAACTGCATAGAGTTTGGTGATCTAGCACTTATAGTTTTTTACAGGGACACAAAGAAAAATTCTTTATCATCACGGCCTATGGGACCAAATTTTAAAAGTGCGATAGCGTTTAAACGCTTTATTCAATCGAACAAAAAATTATACAATTATACACATATTATAGGTCACAGTTTCACGATCTATATAGGTTTTGTTGAATCTAGCACTTCTAGTTTTTTTACAGGGACACAACAAATAATTCTGTATCATTATGGCCAATGGGGTGAAATTAATTAAAGTGCGATAGCCTCATCCGTTTGAGTGTAAATTTATATACGAGTTATAGGTCACCAACGTACAAACTGTATGGATTTTGGTGATTGTAGCACTTAACGAGTTTTACAGGGACACAATTAAAAATTGTTCATCATTAAGACCTATAGGCTTAAATTACTTAAAGTGCGGCAGCGACTAAACTCTTTATTCAAATTAACTGAAAATTTATATGCATATTATACGCCACCGTCACACGAACTTTATGAACTTTAGAGAATCTAGCACTTATGGTTCTTTTTACAGGGACAAAATGCTAATTTCTTTATAATTGTGGCATATGGGCTCAAACTTTAAAGGGCGATAGCGTCTAAATGCCTTATTCGATGGAGCTGAAAATTTATATAAATATTATAAGTTACTGTTGCACTAACTATAAGCATTTTGCTGAATCTAGCATTTGTAGGTTTTTACAGGCACACAATGAATTATTCTTTAACATTATGATCTCTGTGTTTGGTACAATAGCCTTAAATTAAACATCGTGTACTATATAAAGAAAAATACCCAAACACCCTATTATAATTTTCTCTTTTCTTTATTTAACAACTCCTCTTACTTTACTTTATCTACAAAACCGTTAATTACTCAGTGCTCGCAAAGTCGAGTGGAATCACTCCAGATTTTCTATCAAAAGTTGTCAAAATCTCACATCTTTAAACACACACATCTGACATCTTTAAACTACGAAGTTTAGACCAACACTTTTACGTTTGGGAAATATTATAGTACAGTAAGTGTCTGTGATGTATAATACAGTAAGTGTATAGTACAGTTGTCCTCTGTGAATGGGTTGCTGTTATTCTGTTTTTTTTTTTTTTTTTTTTCTTTCATACTGACAGATCTTTGACGAGGGACCAGTTGACTTGGCATCCAAGGCCGGTTGCATGGGTCAGAGATGGTCCATGTATGAAGAAAGAACTCCTAAGACGCTCCTAAGACGCTCCGTGCCCTCCTAAGTCGCTCCGTGCTTTACCGACAACTCTCCCCTTCCCACAGCCGTGCTGACGAGAAGCAGGCGGAACGCAACTCAACACAAGACAGAGAATAAGAGATAAGCACCTGGCAACAGCGAGAGAAGCGGGAGATGTGTGTTTGTGACGATTGACGAAAGACGTATGCTGCATCTCTCTGTGTCAATAAAAACTCTAGATGAAAACTGAAATTTATGTGATGATGTTACTAAAATGCAATGATTGATACTTTAATTATTGGTTTTTAGTTACTGATCCAGCTTTATCTTCATCTAATTTAATAATTTAATTAAAACTAGTTAGCATGTTAATAGCTTATGTGACACAGTTTTTATTAATATATATTTTCCCACATTATTAAATTTATTATTTTATCTAACCATCTATATGTAAATAACTCGCCTTATTTTCATATAATTTAACAATTTAATTAAAACTAGTTAGCAAATTAATAGCTTATGTGAAAGTCTTTCAGTTTTTATTAATATATATATTCCCACATTATTAAATTTCATATATATATATATATAAACTTTCTATTTTCCTCCATAATATGTATTTATGTTTAATGTTCCATTTATTTTTATAGAACTTATTCACTTATAAAAAATATTTATTAAATAATGTGCAGTAATAAAGCGAATTGTTATTCATTTATGTATATTTTCTGCTTTGTGTCATTTTCATTCAAGTTATGATAAAAATATGTCTCGTCTATTACCGAACGGAAAAGGAAATTTTAAAAAACTACCTTAATTCCCTTCAGTGTTCATACATTATCATAACCGTATGAAACATATTCCAAATAATGTTTTTATGTCACTATTACTCTATCCAAAATGGAAATACATGCAAATTTGTTGCCTCTGTAAGAAGTAATATATGAAAATGGATATATGTTTAGATGAAAAATTGTTGGTTTACGCTTAGGCATTGATATCAAAATAAAAATTACTGATTTGTTACGAAAATGAAAATACGAACGTTTCTTAACTATTTCATGAAATATATTATTTGTATTAATGTATACAAAGTGCAATTTCTAAAATAAATCTATTATAGATTTAAAAATAAAAATTTTTAATTTCTAAAGAAAAAAAATTATTTTCTTGCCATTAACAAACAAATTTTAGGCTTTCACATACTTCATAGTATTGTGTGTGCAGAGGATGTTAGGTCTGCTTTTAAAAGTTTTATATTTTATCTCCCCAATAATAATAATAATAATAATAACTATATAGCGTAATAGTTTTCCATAGGACTACTGATAAGTTTTCCACCATCCAAGATTCCTTTCAAAAATTTGTGTGTTTGTCTTTTTTATTACTTTGTAACAGAATCTTTTAAAGTGGACCAAGGTGACCAAGTCAGGAGTACGATGGTTCAGTTATGGGGTGGGTTCGATCAGAGAGTTGTACGTTAGTTCACCTTATGGGGAACATTGAATCAGTTGAACGTTGGTTCACCGTACGAGGAACGTTTAATCAGTTGTACGTAGGTTCATCACATAGGAAACTTTGGATCAGTTGTACGTTGCTAAACATTCCAGTTAAAATAATGTGTAACATTTTAAAGAGATATTGTAATTAAATACTTTTTTTTTTTTATTAAAAATTTCAAACATAACATTTTTTGATTAGTATATCTTACAAAATTAATCGTAATCGAAACTAGCCATTAAGGTGGATACTATGAGGATACTTCTTCTCGTAAATTTCTACTACAGTTCATGCTGTATGTATAATAAGAGCAGTTAATTTGACCTCCGATATAGTCGTAGCTTTAAATGTTCCATTCACTAGGCTACCCTCGCTCTGTATCGAAACACTTTCTTTATAGTAATTTGTTATGTAACGATTCTGTTGTCAGTTATTTCAGTTTTTATTCTATTCTAAGATATTACCTAGGCAGTAATTTCAATATGTTATATTTTTGCGAAATATTGCATTATTCTGCCAAATTTGATTGATTTCAAATATTGAAAGTCGTAGAAAATTTTAAAAGTCGTATGCTGATTTTCAACAGAGTTATTTGAAGAAGAATAAATGATACTTAAAACCTGGTTTGACATCTTTAGGATTATTAATCTTTAAAGTAATAAATACAAAGTCTAATAAAATTACAAATTAGTTGAACATTTGAATACCTCACACACGGACACAATATTGAATTAGTAATTTTCGGATTCACCATACATATAAAAGTGAACAATAAAGTAAGAAAAAAGAAAGAAAAAAGAAAAGAAAGAAAAAGAATATCTAAACCTTCACGAAAGCCAAAATTTTACCTGCTAAAAACTTTAACCTAAAGTCTTTAAGTTGACTTTTAGGAAAATTCGGGTGCTATATGGGATATACCTTCATTTTTTATCTTCAAAGTTTAATTATTATCAATTTAGTCTATTTGTAATTTGAAATTACTAACTGTACACAAATATACATAATAATATAAAATAATTTAAGTAAAGTTTTAATTATTTTACATTAAAATATTAAAGACTTTGTTTTTAATTACTTGGAAATGATTAGACTGGTTCAACCTACCACAAAAAATATCGAAAAAGTGCCCTATGTTCCTAAGTTTTAAAATTGTACTATTTTTTTAATATCTTTAACTAAACAAACTACAAATAGTTATTAAATTAAATAACTCACTTTTTAACGAAATTCAATTCACTGCTTTAGTTACAATGAAAGCAGTTTAAAATATAAAATAACAGAGTTCTAAAAATTATTCTGTAGTACTAAAATATAACTTACATAAATATGCAGAGTTCATTACTGCTGTACAACGTTCTTTCATTGTCGATTTTGTAGGACTACTAGTACTATCTGATGAATGTAAAATAATGTATAAAATAAAACTTGTGTCAAAGTGCAACGTACCATTAGGTCCAACTAGAGCCCCTAAATAAAATAATAGGCCTGCGCTTCACCGCCATTTTTTTGCCTCCGAAGAGGACAGCATTCCCGCTTGGCGCCCTTATCGCTTCCCTAATGATTTTAAGAAATCTTGATCTGAAGCTAATCCAGTCAAGATAAGAGCAATAAGCAACAATAATATTTCTAAAAACACATTTTTTTCACAGTACATTCTCAGGATGTCATTTTATTCTGAGGATATCCTATGGATGTACTGGGGTAAGATGTGCTGTTACGGCGGTTTCTGTTTCTTTCACAAAATGTCGCCAAAACTCAAATACATAGTAATAGAAGGTCTCTGAGCACTTTATATTCACTTCTTGAATGATTATAGCAGTTTATCGCTAAACAAACTTCCATATCATAGTTTACTTAGCTAAAATTATGAAATATAATAAAACAAGTTACTCTAAAGTAACGTAAGACGATAAAAAAAAATGTTTGTCGTTTGTTTATCAGAGAAACGCGCTGGGTACATGTGGCAACCCTAAGGCAACAAAATGCCTGATGCCCAAGCTCGTATATATAGGAGCCTTAGGTCCAACGTACCTCATCTCCCTCTTTTCTACTATTAATTCAAATTTTAACAAAAAGTGGATAGATAGATATATTTTTTTATTTGGCATGATAATGCGTTTTTGCCGAATAACTCAGTCAATTTGATTTACTTTTCTCATTTTGTGATAGGATGATAATACGTAATGCATGAGTATTTCAAGTAATGACTGTACATATATACTTTGCAAATCAGGTGCTGGTTTTCTATTACAAAATTACTTTTGTATTATTAATAAAAATGTTATTTATACATACATATTTATATATTCTTCAATATTGAAAATTTATTTTCCCTGTTGCATATCTGTTTAGTTTTGTTACTGCTTTAATGTATAATAATTGCCAATAAGTCATTATTGGTGTGTAACAACCATACGACATCCAGTACCCAGTACTACAAATAAACTCATTTTCAAGAGAGTGTGGTCAGAAGGTATAAAAGTTTCTTAATCAGGCGTCTAAAAATTTTCTCTAAGTAGACATTTAATACATACATCTTAAAGGTATCTATGAAGAAAGTTTAGGAAGAGTAAAAAAAAAAAAAAAAAAAAAAAAAAAAAAAAAGATAGATCCATATTTTGCGACACCCATTACCAATATCTAAAACTAATCTTACAAATCAGGAAGTATTCTTCGACCACATTTCCTGAAACCATGGAAGCATCTGCGCAAGTGCTAATTTAACGAGTCCAGTGCTAAAATAAGAGTGACAGTCATCTGACTCAGAGAAAATGAGCAACAACACAGAGCGCGGAATTACTGGATGTTTTCCAAATTTCAAACTGTTGGTCAAGCTGGCCTCCCTCCAACATTTTGGACGCGTCCTCACTGCTAGTTTTAAGATATATGGCTGCACTGAATACCAATTTTTCTAAACTCACCAACCAATACGAAAGGATAGAAACAGTTTATCACACTTTAGAAATACACTTACTGAAGGCATTTTTTAGACCTAGGACAACAGCACAGCTGATTGGGCTTTACTTTAACCCCATCACAGCATACAAAGAACATCTAAAAGGGGTTTTTATGCAGCAAATTTCAAGAACATCGTCAGAGCCGTTTTCTAAATACGAACTTACTGTCCTACAACTTGACTTAAATATAAAGTTTTGTTTATTTATCTATTTTCGTTTTAAAAATATTATTGTCGTGTAATTCTCACCTCAAACACTTGCACAAGACCTGCATAATTTCCATAAATCAGATTTATAGCTCGGGAGGCCTTAAAACGTGTAAATCATAAAAAATCTTTAAAAAATCTTAATTTTTCTTTTTTTTTTACAAATGCAATCCTTACCTACGGTACCGTCAATTCCATACCTACGGTATTTGCTCAGTGGAAATAATAATTATACAATAACAAATAATATCTCTGTATTTTCATGTACATTATTTTATGCATATTCTCTGTTTTATATCACTTTCATAAGAATTATGATAAAACTATATCCCGTGTATACCGAACGAAAAAAGAAATTTTGAAAAAGCTATATCAATTCTCAGAAGTATTCATACATCTTCATAAGTATATGAAAAATTTTCAAATAATTTTTTTATGCAGATATTTTTCGCATCCAAAATGGAAATGCATGTATTTATTTTTTTTTCTTTTATGAACACATGTATGACAATGGATATATGTTTAAATAAAACATATTTGCTTCCACTTACGCATGATATAAATCTAAAACTACTTTCGAAAATGAAAACACATACATTTTAACTTTCTTTTATATTCAATAGTAGAAAGTAATAGATTCGTAAAAATTTTCGACTTCCAGTTTTCGATGTATTTACACGTTTTGAGAGCTCCAGAACACGATTTGACTACTTAAAAAATATATATTTGTCTCTGTGTGTGTAACAAAAGTCTTGTAGCGACTGTATCTCAGGAACTACTGCACATAATTCCATATAAATTTATTTATAAATGCATTTAAATATATAATGGCACGTATAAAATTTTGGTGTTAAAAGCGCAAAAGGTGGTGCTGCTGTAAATGGACTTCTCCATTTAAATGGAAGGCTATTTCTCAGGTTCTATTGTGTATAATCGAATAAAACTTGATATGTGAAAAGGCGTGATAAGTGAGAAGGCCATTATTTTGTTTCAATTTGGGTGCATAGCGATCTATAGGTGGCGTCTGTATCCTGCATATTTCCCCGAGAACGAAAAGGTTATTTCCCAAGATTTTAATGCATGTAAATGCAAAAAACTTGCTATATGAGCGAATTATTATGAAACATTATGCTGGTTCAGTTTGGACATATATATCGTGCAACACGTGGTGCTGCTGCGATGTAGTTTATCCCGTGAATAAGAACGCTAAATCTCAACTTCTGGGGCATATAACGGCACGAAACTTCATATGTGAGATAACCATTACGAAAACGAATATTAACTTAATTTATGTGTATATAGGACAATATGTGAAGCAGCTATTGTATTTTTGCACATGGCTACTTCTCAGCCTCTGTTGATTAAAACTGCACGAAACCCCATATGCAAAACTTTTATTGCGAGAAGCTGTGATTAAAATTTTGTATATGTTAAACAGTATGTTGCGCTGTTATATAGAATGATACAGAAGAAAATTTTATGATGACCAAAACATACTAATTTAAACATTGCATTATCATTCAAACAATTCTGCAGGTTTTGTGTAAATGTTCAATTATTTTTTTAAGCATACTAACTTGCGTTGAATTTAATTCTAATGTACTTTCGAAATTCTGATTGTCACAGTGATTCACATTCTTGTGATTCTCTCGAATTTAAAATGATTTTATTTAATTAATTTTAATAAGATTCTTTGAAATTTTATAACATTATTTTGTATATAAATAAAGAAAAATTGGTAAATAATAAAATTAATCCCGTTGTAAAAGTATTTAAAACGTAAAACTATCAGTCTATAGACATATAACTATTTTCATTAACCGACTTCAAAAAAGAAGGAAGGTTCTCAATTCAAACCGTATGTCTTTTTTTTTATGTTTGTTAGCTCATAACTTCTGAACGGATGCTCTGATTTTGATACTTTTTGTTTTGTTGAAAAGGTCTTGGTCTGAAATAGGTCCCATTGTAATATTTTTACGATCTAAAGAAAATACAGGGTGCCCCAAAAAATCAGTCCCAACTCTTTTAACTGCTAAACGGCTGCAGCTATAGTGATAAAAACGGTATGTAAGTATAGCAAAGTGACCATGCAGTACAAGGTTAACCTCTCGCAGCGCCACCTGGTGGAAAATATAGGAGTTAGTGTTTCTATCTCGAAAACGGTTCTAGAGAAAAAAGTGAATTGCAAAGTTGAAGAGTATCATCGATTTAGTACAAAAAGATTGTTTAGACATTCATGCTAGCGTTCCTATCTCGGAAATGGTTCAAGACAAGGGGAAAAAGTGAATTATAAAATTGCAGAGCATCATCGATTTAGTACGAAAAGATAGTTTAGACATTGATGCTAAAAATACAATGCTGAAAACGTGCATTTGTTTGTTCACAATTACTTACACTATACACACTTGAACTACATTGCACACGTTGTAGCGTAGCTGGTGAAACATACAGTCGGTAACAGAAGTGTCCGAACACTACCAAAAATTCCGATGTAAAAAAAGTACGCTTCATGAGGTTTTGTGAAATAAATCCTTGTCGAATCCTGTTCTTAGTCAGTGTAAAAACATGATTCGATAAGGATTTAGTTAACAAAACCGTATGAAGTGTACTTTTTTATAGGAACTTATTCTAGTGTTCGGACACTTTTGTTATCGACTGTACGCTATATAGTTCAAAATACGGTTACTTGATAATTTTTGTTTTGTTGTAAAAATCTTGGTCTGAAGTAGGTCCCATTGTAATATCTTTACAATCTAAAGAAAATAAAGCGTTAACTGTGGCATTAGTGCTCCTATCTCAAAAACGGTTCAAGATGGGAGAAAAGTTAATTACGAAGTTATAGAGCATCATCAATTTAGTACGAAAAGACAGTTTTTAGATATTATTGCTAAAAATAGAACGCTTAAAACGTGCAGTTGTTTGTTCGCAATTTCCTACACTGTGCACACTTGAACTACGTGTCACACTTTGCAGCGTAGCGGATGACACCTATTGTAAAGCAACGGAATAAGCACCGCAAATTCCTAGCTTTTCTCTTACTAAATTAAACTGTATGAAAGCGGACGCCTATACTACTTATTTACACTTTAAAGTTATTAAAGTAGCATCTTTTATGCTCGTATAATAATTCCCTATAACGTTAAACATAGTAAAATTATTCCTACGGTAAAAAGTAGTTCACTAAAATTAAAAACTCAAACTATATGAAAAAATGCAACTAACATCGTTGCTAACTTTATTCTATTCTATTTCTTGAATTAAAAAACAAAACTCTGGATGCCACACGCATCACATAATCTTTACATTTTAACAAATTTTACAGATAGCACGCGCTCATATTTTACATAAAAATTAAAGGCATTAAATTCATTTAACTCTTTTTTTTCTTTGACATATGGTTCAGCACGTGCTTACAAAAATAGAGGATAAATAATAAACAAATTTATACACTGAAACTGAAAATGGCTCAGTTATAACATCCTCCCACCTTTTGATTATAGGTTATAATCAAAACCAAATGTTGCAGGTGTAGTTCTTAATACATTAGTCTTTCAGGGACTTTAATTCTCCTTCCCGCTTTGCTATATCTGACTGGTTCCTCTTCTGAAGTTACAACGGGTTTAACAGTTTGAGCAGAGGTTTCCTTTGAATGGTATGCTTCTTTCAGTTTTGAACTATTATTTGATGATGTTACTTCTAAAGGATATAATCTTTGAATAGGTCGTAAAAGTTCATGTTGCGAAGTTTGAACCTTTACAAGTCGAACTTTCTTATCTTTGCCAGGCATAAGTTCTGTGATACGGCCTAGTGGCCAGTGGATTCGTTTCTTGTTGTCAGATCCAATTAATACAATATCTCCGACAGCGATACCCTTTTCTGACTGTTTTCTATTTGCTCGCTGTATGAGAGCACCCAAATATTCGGATCTGAATCGATCTCTCAAAGCTCTGAGTAGGGACTGCCTGTATCTGAGCCTCTTTGATAAAGAATTTTGTTCAACTGCATCAACATCTGGAAGCTGAATTTCGTGAACATCTTGAAGAAACATAGATGGGGAGATAGGCTTTACAGTCGCATCTTCAGAAAGGTATGTTAGAGGCCTTGAATTCACTACACTTTCAACATCAGCTAAAAGAGTTGTCATTTCTTCGTACGTAAGACAGGCGCGTCCTAAGACTCTTTTAAGAAGATCTTTTATTACCCTAATCAGCCTCTCCCAGAAGCCACCCCACCACGCCGCCGTTGGCGGGTTAAACTTCCAGTCTATGGAGTTGACAGACCCATATTTTTGTATACATTGCCAATCTAAGCTTCTCAAATAATTAGCTGCGCCAACAAAATTTGTTCCGTTATCACAGTAGATAACAGAGCATCTTCCTCTGCGAGCCACAAATCTTCTCAAACCCATCAAAAATGCATCTGTGGAAGCAGAGGTCACTAGCTCTAGATGAACAGCTCTATATATAGCACATGTGAAAATCAAAATCCAACTCTTCTTATCGTTCTTAAGATACAAAGGACCAGCCATATCTATGCCTGTAATTTGAAATACGGCAGAATCTTTTACTCGGTTTTCAGGTAGAGGAGCACTAGATGTCCATAAAGCCCTTGAATTAAACCTTTTACAAATCACACAGCTGGCTAACACAAGCTTTACACTCTTTCTTCCGTTGAGGATCCAATACCTTTCTCTAAGCGAATTTAAGAGGATTTGTAACCCCGCATGACAGTTCTTTACATGAATATAAAAAATAAGTCGCTTAACAACTTCATGCTTTGAAGGGAGAATTATGGGATGGAGAAAATCTTCACTATCTTTCCTGTAAGTTATTTTAGTTTTCAAACGAATGACATCTTGCTCATCCTTACAGGTTTGTAATGTCTTCAATCTTTCATCACTTTCCGAAGAGAAAGATTCTTTTTGAACCATACGTAGAGTTTTTATCTCAGCTTCCCGAAATTCAGTAGCCGTCAATTCGCCTTTACTCTTCTTATCAGGATTTAAACAATTATGCTTAAAGCGAAGAATCCAAGCAACTAAACGTATGATTTTTTCATAACTTGAAAAGTAGCTGTAATACCAGTTATTGTTGGATGGAAATTCAGGTTTCGTCAACATACAAGTAGACTTTGACCTTTCTTTCTGAATTTCTTCCTCATTCCAATCTTCATCGGAAGTGTTCATGTGGTTTCTAAATTCTGCTGAATCTTTCATCCAATGTGGGCCCTCCCACCATCTGATTAAAGCTAATTGCTTAGCCTGACAGCCTCTAGACGGCAAGTCTGCTGGATTCTTCTCACTTGGTATATGTTTCCATGATGAAGGACTGCTTAATTTCTGAATCTCTTGAACCCGATTTCGGACAAACACAGACCAGCTCTCATTTCTTGATATCCAAGCAAGCACTGTTGAGGAATCGCTCCAGTAATATCTCTTCATTTCCTGCCAACCCAAAGCATCCACAACAGTTTTCGCCAAACGAGCGCCAATAGTAGCTGCTAATAGCTCCATCCTTGGTACAGTCGTATTCTTTAAAGGCGCAACTCGGGACTTGGCAGCAAGCAGAATTATTTCCCCTTGATCTTCCTTTTCTATCCTCAAGAATACTACTGCTGCGTAAGCATCTTTACTTCCATCAACGAAAGTATGAATTGTGCATGCATGTAAGTTTTCTGGAGTGATCTGGATATGTCTTGGTATCTTAACATCGTTTAAATATTTAAGTTCTTGGAACCATAATAGGAATTCTTTTTGTAAGTCACCAGTTATTTCGTCATCCCAATTAATTCCTAATTTCCAAGCTCTCTGTAACATCAATTTAGGATAAAGCATCACCGGAGCAGTAAAACCAAAAGGATCAAAAATTTTATGAACTGCCGATAACATACTTCGCTTGGTAATCCTTTCTGTGTTGAAATCGTTTAGCCATTTCATGTTGACTTTTAATGTATCGGAAACCTTATCCCAAATCAGACCCAATACTTGAGTTTCCTTCTGGTTCGATGTTTCAGCGTGATCACCAGTGTATTCCCACTGCCTTAAATCGAAACCAGCATTTGCCATTATTTTCTTTGAGTCCGAGATAAATTTCTTCAGATCTTCTTCACTGTGCACACTAGTGGCGACATTGTCTACATAGAAACTATGCAAAAGCCTTTGCTTGAAACTTTCCTCAAAATTTGCACTATTATTGATGTGATATTCAATTACTGATGATAAAAGAAAAGGGCTACACTTTACACCGAAAACGACTCGTGCATGCCTAAATACTTTAAGTTTCTTCTCTTTTAGATCTTTCCACCATAGAAATCGCAGAAAATCTCTATCCTTTTCACAAATGCTAATTTGAAGAAACGCTTTTCTAATATCAGCGGTTACACCGAATTTTCTTTCTCTGAAACGTAGGAGAATATCTGGGATAAGCTCAATCAAATTTGGGCCACACTGCAGACACTGATTTAAAGATGGATGGTTAGCCAACTTTGCTGAAGCATCGAAAACCGGACGGATAGGTGTTGTACTACTGGTCTCTTTAATAACCGGGTGATGAGGTAAGTAATTACCATAAGAGTTCACTTTGGTGGCAGGAACTTCTTCTATGATCCCCTCATTCAACCAGTCCATAAATATATTTTCATACTTTTCGTACATGTTCTTAGATAATAACTTAGAAGTTGTACTTTCCAAACGTCTTACAGCCAAACTCAAGTTATCTGGTAATACAGATGTGTCGTCAGCCCAAGGAAGACAAATTTCGTAACGACCATCCTTGTTAATTTTTACTGTCTCTAAGAAATGTTCCTTTGTTTGACGGTCAATCTCACTTTTAGATTTCTTTTCTATAGTATCTGTTATTCCGATCAAGTCCAATCTCCATAAGTTTGAGATATCAGCTTCATTTACGAACAAAGACGTCACCATCATTGCTAAATTATCTGTTGAGACTTCGGTGTGAGGCGCCTTGCCCATCAATGTCCAACCGAGGTATGTTTCTATGGCAACAAGACCAGATGTCAGTACTTTTCTTTTGCCAGTTAACATCTTTCCCATAATATCTGCACCAATCAATATTTCGATAACTTCACGGCAATGACTTACATCAGATAATTCGATTCCATATTCTTTCAACTCTTTAATCCACGGACCATTAGTGACCGGTTGAATGTTTTCACATATAGTAATTTGATCCATCACTTCAAAATTACAGGTGAACTTCTCCTTCATATCCTTAACCTTTATTCTATAACAATTATGTTGGCATTCCTTTGTTGTAACTCCGCCAAACAATGAATGCATCATTTTTTCTTGACGAATGGGAGTATAATTCATCTCTTCTGCTATACTTTTCAAAATATAAGATTTTTGGGATGCTGAATCTAACAATAAACGAACTGTTTTTTGCTTGTTTTCGGAGATGAGTTTCACTTTTAAGGTTTGAAGGAATACTTTAGCACTTTGCTTATTAAAATTTGTCATGTTTATTTCACTACTGACTGAATTTTCTTCAACCTTTTCTTGTGCAGTTTTACCTTGAGAATCACGCAAATCGCACATCAAAGGCACATGCTTCTTAGAACAGATAATGCATCTTAAAACTGCTCGACATTTTTTAGCTGTATGATTAGGTAACAAACAAGCGAAGCAGCAATTCTTATCCTTTATAATCTTTTGTATCTCAGATAAACTCAATTTTCGAGCTGAAAAGCATTCCGAGCTCAAATGCTTGCCTTGGCAAAAAATGCATACCCTTTTGAAATCTAAAGTAGAAGACGTTGTCAATAAACCTGCAGCTGTCGATAACTTATTTCGCATATAGTCTGCACTTGCACCGTTTTTCCTTTTAGAATATCTATTATCTTCACGCTTTGTCAAACCGAAGCCCGCTACAGCTAAAGATATTCTCTCTTCACCTTCTACTTCCGTTTTCAAAAAATACATCAGATTATTCAACCTTCCTTTAGCATCCGTATTAGAAGAAGAGAGATTCGAGCGATTCCAGGCCTTCAAAAAGTCTGCTGGGAAACAAGACTCAACCATAGGGTATAAAATGGAGGCATATTTATCAGTGGTAACACCTAATGTTTCTAGCGCCCGTAAATATGACTCAAGCTCATCATATAATGAAGTTAATGCAAATCTACCTTTTGTTTGCACAGATATTATCAATTTCAATAACTCACGTACATACACTTCTACTAGAATATCTTCCCTGCCAAAACGAGCCTTTAAACTTTCCACTGCCTTTGAATAATTGGCGCCAGTTGGCGGGAAACTTTCAACAACTTCTCTTGCACGTGAACCAGCGATTGTTGCTTGTACTAAATACTGGAACTTGTCCTCTGGGGCAATCTCATCATCTTTATCGATTTGTTCAAATTGGCTCCAAAATGGCAACCAATCCTTAATTTCTCCGCCAAATTTCCTGAATTCCAGCTTAGGTAAAGTAAATTTTCGTCTCATAGTACTATTTTCATAATTACTTAAAATAGCATCAGTTTGAATTTGCCCAGATGATTGTATTCTCGCCAATTCTAAATCATGATTCAATCTTAATTTCTCTTTCTCCAGTTCTGCTTCTTTTTCCAGCTTTAATGCCTCAGCTTCTTTTTCTAGCTTTAACTTCTCAAGTTCTTTTTCTTTTTCAGCTTGTTCTTGTTTTTCTTCTTTCAAAGCTTGTTCTTGTTTTTCTTCTTTCAAAGCTTGTTTTTCTTCTTTCAATTTTCTTTCCGCTATAGCATTTTCTAAGATATCCTGAACAAAGTCGGGATCCTTCTCATACTCTTTACTATTTAAAATCAGCTCCTTTAAGCTTGCTATTGTGAACGTCGAAGGCAATGTCTCTCCAATCTCTTCGGCTACCCACTTCAAATCTTCTTTTTTAAACCCTTTAACGGTTTTAAACATCTTTTTAACCTTAATATAATCAAAATAATTTTACTTCACTTGAACGGTCCTGTCGCGGACGCCAATATTTTTATGTAAAGCAACGGAATAAGCACCGCAAATTCCTAGCTTTTCTCTTACTAAATTAAACTGTATGAAAGCGGACGCCTATACTACTTATTTACACTTTAAAGTTATTAAAGTAGCATCTTTTATGCTCGTATAATAATTCCCTATAACGTTAAACATAGTAAAATTATTCCTACGGTAAAAAGTAGTTCACTAAAATTAAAAACTCAAACTATATGAAAAAATGCAACTAACATCGTTGCTAACTTTATTCTATTCTATTTCTTGAATTAAAAAACAAAACTCTGGATGCCACACGCATCACATAATCTTTACATTTTAACAAATTTTACAGATAGCACGCGCTCATATTTTACATAAAAATTAAAGGCATTAAATTCATTTAACTCTTTTTTTTCTTTGACATATGGTTCAGCACGTGCTTACAAAAATAGAGGATAAATAATAAACAAATTTATACACTGAAACTGAAAATGGCTCAGTTATAACACCTATACTCTGTGGTTCAAAGTACTGTTACTGTAAGCGGTCACATCGATTAGCGCAAAGTCGTTTTCAACCAACTTCAGAAAGGTGGGTGTCCTTAATTCGAGCTATGTGTTGTTGTTGGTGTTTATAAGCTTATAACTTTGTAAGAGATGCTCTAATTAACCGACTTCAAAAAAGAGGAAGTTCTCAATACAAAGCGTATGTTTTTTTGTTTTTGTTTTTGTTTGTTAGCTCATAACTTCTGAACGGATGATCCGATTTTGATACTTTTTGTTTTATTGTAAAGATCTTGGTCTGAAATAGGTCCCATTGTATCAGGTTGTAACATATGAAATGTCCGATTCTCACCAGTAAAATTTTTAAGATTTGGTTCCTTATAAACTTTTTTGATACTGTCGTTAATTATGTATTATTTTACAGCTAAAATCTTGTCTTTTTCATCTGATGTGTTTCAAATAAAAATATTGTAATTTGGTGATAAGTTTATAGCTTTAATCGTAGGATGAATTCTACAAATTTTAGAGTACTATTTTTGTATGAGTGGAAAAGTAAGCATAATACTGCAGTAGCTGCCCGAAACATTAATGCTGCATTTGGAAACGGTTCTGTAAATAAATGTACCATTCGACGTTGGTATGCAAAGTTCGAAACTGGGGATGACAGTCTCACAAACGAAGACCGGGGAAGACCAGAGACTGCTGTGACAATGAAGTTTTATGAGCAATAGTTGAAAAAAATCGAGACAATACTGTTAGAGATTATGCAAGAACTAGGTGTACCTCCTACAACCATTTCATCACGTCATCTAAAATTGATTGGCAAAGTTAAAAAAATGGATAAATGGGTTCCTGATGAATTGAATGAGAATCAGAAACACAAACGTTTTGAAATTTCGTCTGCCCTTCTTCTTCGCAACCAAAATTATCCTTTTCTCAATCGAATTGTAACTTGTGATGAAAAGTGGATTCTGTACAATAATCGTAAACGTTCAGCGCAGTGGCTGGATGCTGACAAGGCTCCACAACAATTCCCAAAGCCGAAACTCCATCAAAAGAAGGTTATGTGGACTGTTTGGTGGTCCTCAGCTGGTTTTATTCACCATAGCTTTCTAAAACCAGTCGAGACCATCACAGCGGAGAAATATTGTAGAGAAATCGATGAAATGCACCAGAAACTGACACGTAAACAGCCGGCATTGATCAATAGGAAGGGTCCTATTCTTCTCCATGATAACGGTAGACCGCATGTTTCAATGATCACTCGTCAGAAGCTGCACACGTTAAACTATGAAGTTTTAGACCATCCATCATATTCACCTGACCTCTCACCTACAGATTTTTACTTTTCCAAACATCTCGATAACTTCCTGCAGGAGAAATGCTTCAGAAATCCAAAGGATGCTGAAACGGCATTCAAGGAATTTGTTCCATTCAGGACGACTACATTTTATGATACCGGCATAAAAAAAACTTGTTTCTCGTTGGAAAAAGTGTATTGAAGCTAATGGTTCCTATTTTGATTAATAAAGTTTGTTATGTAAAAATATATTCTTTCTTTAAGTAGACCATGAAAATCGGACATTTCATATGTTACAACCTGATAATATATTTACGATCAAAAGAAAATACAGGGTGCCCAAAAAAGTCAGTCCCAACTCTTTTAACTGCTGAACAGCTGCAGCTATAGTTATAAAATTGGTATGTAGGTATAGTAGAGTGGATATGTGGAAATCGATTCAACCGTCAACAGCGCCACCTGGTTGAAAACGATGGAGTTAGCATTCCTAACTCGGAAACGGTTCAAGACAGGGGAAAAATGTGAATTATAAAATTGCAGAGTATCATCGATTTCGTACAAAAAGATAGTTTAGACATTAATGCTAAAAACAGAACGCCAAAACGTGCATTTGTTTGTTCACAATTTTTTTTTGTACACACTTGGACGACATCGTATATGTTGTAGCGTAACGGGTGACATTTATGCTATGTAAAATTAGAAGTATGTTTATTGTAAGCGGTCACATCGATTAACGCATAGACGCTTTAAACCGACTTCATAAAGGAAGAGGTTCTCAATACAAACCATGTTTCTCGTTGTTGTTGTTGTTGAAATTTGTTAGCTTATATCTTCGTAAGAGATGATTTAATTTTAATACTTTTTTTGTTGTCGTAATGATCTTGGCCTGAAATAAGTTTCATTATGATTTCATTAAGATATAAACAAATTACAGGATACTCACAAAAGTCTGTTCTCACTCTAACTGCTGAACGCATGCAGCTACACTGGTAAAAGCAGTATGTAAGTATCGATGTTGAAACTTCTGTCCGTCAGCTGCAATGCATATTTTGCTTTTTGTTCGAACTTTACGCTTCGCAATTTCCAGCGCAGCGGGAGACACGTATTCACTGTAAAGTTCAGTATATATATTCCTAACAGAATTTTTGGTTACGAATACAGCTGATCCGTTCTTTACATTTCTAAAGACATTTTAATTTAATGTATGTTCATTCAATACATAGTTTTTTGCTCATATCCGAGAAAGGCAAGAAAAGTGACACAACTTAAAAATGCAGCATTTGAGAAAAATCAACTTAAAAATAACTTAAATAGAATAAAACTGGCACAACTGTCTCTCGAGTGGATAACTTTGTAGATGGAGATGTAACTTTTTGTTCACACTGGGTGCATTTAATGTATTTTTCAGTGACATAAACCATTTTTTGAGTTGTGCCACATTTCTTGGAAGTTGTGATTTGTGAAACTGCCGTAGAACGTCTTCTGATGTTCTGCTATATGAATAAGTTTTCACTGAAAAGAGAAAAATAAAATCTTTTTGTAAAAAAAATAGAACCGACTCCAAAAACAACTACTATTCAAACAACAACAACAAAAAAAAAAAAAAAAATGGTACGAAATGAAACTGTAAATTGCGCCTAAAAGTATAAAATAATTTCCTTTGCCAAACAACCTATAACACTACAATTAATCATAACTTTTGAAGTCGGCGCAAAATTAAATAAAAATTGATACCTTTATTCAATACAAAAATCAAATCCTATTCAAAATACACATCTTACATTGTCACCTGCAAACCGCAGCCGAAATCTACTTTGATTCAAGAAAACAAAATAAGATTTCTTAAGCAGCAAAAGTTGGCGAAGATGCTGGTATCTGACGTCCTTGGTGAAAGAAAAAGAGCAAAATTATCTGGCAAACATATTTAATTTCTTTGGGATATCATTATTATATTGATGAGATATATTAAAAGAGCAACCAAGAATATGAAACAATACTTCGTACAATACATGTTATGAAAATGTACATCTTGCGTGTATATTTTTGCATTACGTTTTGATCGTCAAATCCAAAAGCCACCAAGGATGATAGTTATCAAAGTTATAATAAATTTGCAAAGGAAACTCTAACTTCGTAGAAACATAAATACCGCATTGTGAAGAACGTTCACTGTTCTATGTAGATGCTACTAATCAACCAATTGTATACAGTGATAAAATAATAAAGGAAACATGAAAATGGATCATTCGAGACAACAGCATTTGTTGCTACCGATCTAAAAAGAAATCTTTAAAAGCTAATTAAATTTTATTTAATTTTGCGCCGACTTCAAAAGTTATGATTAATTGTAGGTTATAGGTTGTTTGGCGAAGAAATTATTTTATACTTTTAGGCGCAATTTACAGTTTCATTTCGTACCATTTTTTTTGTTGTTGTTGTTGTTATTGTTTGAATAAGAGTTGCTTTTTGGAGTCGGTTCTATTCTTTTACAAAAAGATTTTATTCTAGCATGAAATTGTCCCATGATCTCAGAATATGGAATTCTAGTAAAGACTTGACTTCAAACCCAAATAAAGGCAAACAACCGTACTATTCACGGTATTTATAGGCGGAGCCTATTTTCCCTAGCAGACACTTCTGGTCTTTTGAGCTTCCGATTGAGACGAAAGCGAATAATTCCAACCAATCATCACGGTTGTTTGCAGCTAGTAGCAGGCGAACCTGACGTTATCGCAACAAGTGCGACGTAATCAATTGGTTTGTTTGTTTTTTAAGAAAACAAGGTAAATATACACTTTTTTATAGTCGCTACAAGAGTGACATCAGTACACGAGGTTGGTTGGTTGGGTTTAACGTTGCACTAGCACTGCACAAATAGGTAATTGGCGACGATCTGGGACACATCCCCGAAAAGGCTCCAGAGACATGCCTTCACAGTTTTTATCCTCAACCAATGAGATAACTCTCCCGATTTAATAACACCAGTTGTATAATTTGGATGGAAACGTGGAGAACATTGCGGCCACGACGGATTTTACATGCACCGGCCACCATTAGTGTACACGAGGGTCTTTGCTAACTTGAGTATCGAACCCTCAATCTTTGAATTACGAGCTTGGTGTTCTACCGATCGGGCTATTGTGGACCCATCAATACCATATGTGTACAGCACAAGCAATTTAGTTCTGTAAATTTTAAGAAAGAAGGTCTGGCACCCAGGATTCTTCTATTGTAAATGAAGAGCAATTTTAGCATATCATCATCTATTTTACCACTTAATTTTCTTCCTTACTGCATAATTTATACCAGATAATCCAAACAGCCTACTAGGTTATGCTGACCTGCTTTTTTAGAGGACAGCCCATTTTCATAAACTGTTTTTATAAGTTCTAAAAAATTTTACAGGAAAATTATTCATCATAATTTTTAGTATTTTGATCCCCATTTACAAAAATTATAAAATTATATTCCCAATTAGGGAATTTTGATAATTATTATTGCCTTTAATTTATAAAGGTACTCTAACCTGGTCACCATACATTAGGTAGCTTTAGAATGGCATATTAATAAACCCAACTGAACCTTCACCAATGTAATGTCTGTTTATGAATACAAAATTTCTTATAAATGTATAGTTATAATGAGAATTATTTTTACAAATGATTGTGAAATTATAAAAAATATTTATAGTAGCAAACTAGAAAAAAATGTCAGCTTGTAGGAGCATCCCCCGTCCCCTTAGAGGAAAGTATCCACTGGGGGAAGAGAATTTTCATTGTGGGTTTCTTTCAAAAAAGCTCGTCGTTGTCTTTAAAACGACTTATTGAATTACAGATCTGTGACAATTTAAAACAAAGTTAACGATTTTTTTTTCTTTCCGAACATGTATATGTAAGGAAAGTACTGCAATAATGATAAAGATTCCATTTTCAGATTTTGATGTATCTATGCATTTTGAGGTCACATGAGATAATTTTTGAAATTTTTATGGTAATGTATGTATATATGTGTATGTGTGTATGGTAATGTATGTATATATGTGTATGTGTGTATGGTTATGTTTATGTTAACGTATGTGTGTGAGTGAACACAATAGCGTCTAAACGGTTTGTCCGAATGAGTTAAAAGCTTGTACAGATGTTATAAGTCACCGTAGTACGAATCCTGTTGACTTTTGTCAATCTACTATTTATAGTTTTTTTTTTTCTTTTTTTTTAAAGTACACAATGAAAAATTCATTATTTTATAGCCTATGGGCTGAAATTATTTAAAGTGCATGGTGTCTAAATGCCTTATTCGATTGAGCTGAAAATTTATGTACATGTTATAGGTCATGCCACACAAACTGCATAGATTTTAATGAATCTGGCGCTTACAGTTTTTAATTATTTATTTTATTTATTTATTTATTTTACAGGGACGCAGCGAAAATTTTTTTAGCATTCTGGATTACGGACTAAATGCCTTATCAGGTTGAGATGAAAATTTGTTTATGCAGTGATCACTAACCAAGATTACTAGCGAGAAATGACGCTGTATGCGTTCTGTTCTGAGAGAAAGTCAGTTCTTTGCTAGCCACGAAATAAATAGGTTGTGTTCCACTATGAATAAACTTGTAATCTTAGCTCGTCGGCCGCACTTCATTGTTACTTGTTAATTATTCAACCCAAGTTGCAATATTTGACGACGAGCATGGTGTTTAATGGCTATTATTATTATTATTATTATTATTATTATTATTATTATTATTATTACAAAATTGCGGAATGCGGAATTCGCCGTGCCTCCGAACAAAGCCTAAACTACGAGCGCCGTTGAGTTATGTCTAAAGTACGACTGCCGGCGATGCGAGTCAGCGGCAACTGCAGTCGGTAACAAAAGTCTCCGAATACTAGCAAAAATTCCTATATATAAAAAGTACACTTAATACAGTTTTGTTAAATAAATCCTTGTCGAATCCTGTTTTCAAACTGACTAAGAACAGGATTCGACAAGGATTTCTTTAACAAAACTGTATTAAGTGTACATTTTTCACATAGGAATTTTTGCTAGTGTTCGGAGACTTTTGTTACCGACTGTACGTTGCATTATGCCTAAGGCAGGGGGAACGATCCACTTGTAACTTCGTTTTTGTCCTGGATTCACCACTAGCTTCTGATTTTGCATACGAAAAGATCTGGTTCCCTTTGGTCAAATTGGTGCTTTTGATCTTACAGTTGAGTCATGGACTCAATATACAGAACGTTTGCAACAGTATTTTATCGCAAATAATATGGAAGATGCTGAGCTGAAGCGCGCTATTTTTCTTACCGTTGTCGGCCCATCTACGTACGAACTGCTCCGGAATTTGATCTCTCCAACAACTAAATCGCTGGAATAACTCATTATAACTTTAAATAATCATTACGACTACGTTCTTTGCGAGATAATCAAGAGTCTTAAATTTAACAGTCGAATTTCATATGCTGGCGAATCGGTCGCCAATTACATCGCTGAATTGAGACGTCTAGCGATATTCTGTAATTTTGGTGCGTCATTGGATATAATGCTGCGGGACAGGCTCGTTTGAGGTATTGAGGATGAAACTATTCAAAGAAAATTGTTATCAAGACAGAATTGACGCACGCACCAGCTAAAGATATTCCAGTTCCAATAGAAACGGCAACAAGAGGTACCAGCAACCTACGGATGAATTCCAGCGGCGAAATAAACAAATTTTTGCGTAAAGAACAGAAAAATATTCTAACGTCCTTTATTCAAACGAAAACAAAGAGAAATGCAATCGTCGTGGTGAAGCTCCCCTGTCTAATGCAGATTCAAGAATTATGCCTAACATTCCTGCAAGAAAATCGGTCACATCGCTAAAATTTACCATTCAAAAAAGAAAATTCAAGGCTCTCACATTAAAAAATGTGCAGACTGAAGAACGAAAAGAAAAAATAAATAAAATAACAAAGAAAATTATTTTACTGTATACAGCATTACAGACCATGAAGAAGCTTTGCCTCCTGCCAAACTAAAGTGTTTAATCCAAGATAAGACTTTTATGTTTGAAGTTGATTCTAGTGCTCCATTTTCAGCCATGCCATTAAAAAAGTTTGATGAAGTGAAAGATTTTTCCTTCTTTTGTCACCTGTCAAATTAAATTCTTATACCAAGCACCCTATTGAATTAATGAGCATAGCAGAAGTTTACGTTTCATTTAATAAAAAAATATGTGTTTTACTTTTAATTATTGTCAAGCAAGGTACCGTCAACTTGGCGGGACGGAACTGGGTAATTTCATTTCAGTTGGTGTCAGTTTTTTGCAAAACAAATACATCAGTATCTCTTTACTACTATGGCTGTACCAGATTTCTGATCTAAAACTTATTCTTCTTACTGACCCGATACAGCATATTTCAAATCTTAACTCTTTTCTTACAGTTACTACTTAAATTTTCTGATAAAATATTTATTCTTCTAAATAATAAAATATGGATGGGTCTCACGTGAAAACTTCTAATCCAAAGGTCCGGATGTGGATGGGGCAACTATCATCCATTAAAGAAACTAAAGTCGATGAATGTAGCACTTCTTAGATGAAAACAGAATTTTTAATGCTTTGTTAGCATACATGTAAAAACGAAAACAGAACAAAAACTATTTACAGTTAAATATTAAAGTTTTTCTTAACATTAAAATTGTATGTCCTAATAGTTCAAAATATTAATTCTACTTCTTTAAAAGTCTTAATTGTTCTGTTAAATTTAATAGTTCTGTTTTAGGACCGGGGCGTCTGTAAACACAACGATCTTAACGTAGCCCCATCTCAGTTCGAGGTCCTTTCTGTTCTGCTTCTGATTCTAAAAAAGCACCTTTCTCGAAAAAGAGGCGCCCGTCTGTCTGGAAAGTCATTTTGTTCTCAAAGCAGAAGAATGAGCGGGAATTCCCGACAACTACTTTTAAAGATTTGTTTTCTCCAGAATTGGGTGTAGTAAAAAATGTCAAAGTCCACCTGCTTAAGAAAGAAGCAGCAACTCCAAGATTTTTCAAGGTACGTCCGGTTCCCCATGCTTTGTTGCGCAAAGTTAATCAGGAAATTCTACAACTTGTAAAAACAGGCATACTTGAGCCAGTCAAGACTGCAGACTCAGCAGCGCTTATCGTTCTAGTTTTTAAGCGTGATGATTGTATTAGATTATGGAAATGTTAAGCTTATCACTAATAAAGTCAAAGAGTTGGAACAGTACCCAATGCCAAACATTGAAGATCTATTTGCCCTACTGTCTGGTGGAAAGACTTTTTCGACATTAGAATTAAGAGACGCCTATTGCTAATTGCAATTGAATGACGAGTCTAAAGATCTAGTTGTGATAAATACGCGCAAAGGACTTTTTCGCTGCACAAGATTACTTTTTGGAGTAACCTCAGCTCCAGCCATATTACAACAAGAAATAGATAAGATCCTGAAAGATAAGAATGTTTATTCTTATTTAGGTGATGTGCTTATTTAAGGGATAAAATACGAAGAGCACTTGCAAAACCCAACTGTTGTCCTTACAAAGTTACTAGATGTTGGAATCAAACTACATACAGATAAATGTGAGTTTCTGAAATCTTCTGTAGGGTACTTAGGCCATCGAAATGATCAGCATGGACTTCATCCAGTCGATTCTAAAGTAGATACAATTGTTAAGGTTTCTAATCCAAAGAATGTAGGTGAATTACGCTCCTTCATTGGATTTGTTACCTATTACGCTAAATTCTTGCCGAACATGTCCACCCTTTTAGCTCCATGTATAATCTTTTAATAAAGAAAACAGTTTGGAAATGAGAGCTTTACAAAAAGTAGCTTTTGCAAAAGTCAAAAATATCTTGCAATGCTCATCTTTACTGATGCATATTGACAACGAAAAAGAAGTAGTATTAATTTGTGGCTTGGGTGCAGTTTTATTACATGAAACCTAGTTTGGAATTTATATATAGCTTTTACTTCCTGTGCATTAACTCGTTCTGAAATAAACTATAGTCATATTGAAAAAGAAGCCCTTGCGCTTGTGTTTTGCATTATTTAATAAGAACTTCAAAAAATTATAACTACTTTAATATTTTTTAGAACGTATGGAAATTAAAATGACAGTTTTCAATGCTGTATTAAACTATATTTCGCAGAGTACATATATCTATACAATTTTAGCAAACATATTAATTTTACAAAATGAAGAAGTTAAAAAAATAAATTATCAATACATTCTGCGCAATAAACTTTCATCGAAATTATCTAAAAACGCGAACAAAATCAAAAAAATAAAAATATAATCATGATGCATAAAATAAAGGAAACTTGAAATTTACAGAAAGAAAAAAATATTGTAAGGGAATGCTAAACATTGCCAAAAAGTTTCATATTAAGTATTTACCAAATAATGTTCCTATTTTAAATGACATAATATTTTTCATATTTAAAAACTATTTTTTTTTCCAGTAAGTAATAGTAATTTAAATCATTTTAAAAATAAATTAGTTTGGAACAGTTGTTGTTTAATAGTTTTATTTCGGTTGGAAATAATTAATGTGTTGTAATTTTTACTATTTATAATTCAAAATGGAGTTTCATGAGAGAGAGCTTTTAATTAAAATTAGATTTCATTAATAAAACGTAGACCCTTTTGAAACTTATATTGACAGAATTAAAAAAGAGAAGAAATAAAATCAAAATTAAAACAATTATAACTTACTTGTTTGTCGTTAGACCTAATGTGAATTCTAATCACAGCTTTGATCCTCCATTTTGCGTTTGCCGTTTATCATAGCGGAAGTCGATATAAACATTTAAAAGTTTTAGTTGTGTTTGAAGCTCATTCGCGTATCAGTATCACATGACTGTTTGACGTCATAGAGAGTGTAAGAAAACAGCACGTTCTGCTTGAAAAAAATTTTACAACTCGAGTGCTTGATTTTATTACATCACAAGTTGAGGGATATCCGTCATAATTCTACAAATTTTTTTTACAGTGTAATTTTAGATGTCAGGAGAATAAAACTGGTAGGAGTGTAGCAAACAAGCGTGCGTTGCCTCTTCGGTTGCTGCATTCATGCTACTTTATTAGCCAAACGAAAGTTCGTGGTTTTATTTGGATTCGTAGCAACAGATTTTTTTATTTGCAGTTTATGGCGTTCATAGTTTTTTTCTAATTATTTTCCAACGCCAGTCCTCCGGTACAATTTTACTGAAAGAAATAGGCTGTTTGTTTAATTCTGTACGTCAGTGTACCTAAATACGCATACAGATTATATGTAGCTGTATATATAACCTTCTATTCGGTGCTATTAAATACTTTTAAGTATTAGTATACGAAAAAAAAAAAAAAAATGCAATTTTAAAACTGAAATTGCAGAACGTCGAATCATATCATTTTCGTTTTTGCAAATGCGTTTGGGTTTAGTACTGACAGTTCCCTTTAGGAATGTCAAAAGATATTTCCTGGACATGTCGAAAGGCAGAGATATCATATATAAAATGTCATGTAATATTTATTCCGAAAGGTGCTTTTATTTTCTTGTATAATTCTCTTTGAATTCCATAAATTTAATGCACTCGAATAAATGTATTTCATAAAATTTATTTTTGACATATAATAATTTTAAATATTAAAAAAAAAAAAAAAAGTGGGGGGGTATGTGATTTTAGAATGTAATAAAAATTTAAACAGTATGGATATGTTTTATTACTTTAAAACAAATTTTGTTGTAGTATAGTTTAGTTAAAATATAAAATTGCATACATTTTTATTTTATATATCTATTTATTTATGTTATCTGATGTTATTATTATTATTATTGTGGTTGTTTTTGTCGTTGTTATTATTATTCTAGTATACATAAAAAATGTCAGGGCTGTAAAAAAAAAAAAAAAAAAAAAAAAAAAAAAAAAAAACGTATGGTGTCAGTAAAATCTAAAAAAAATATTCAATTAGCTAAAATAATGATTTTTAAATTTAATATTTTTGTTTTACTCTCATTTAAAATTACCTTTTTTAACTTGCATGAAATCTAAATTAACAAGACTTTAAATCATAATTCGTGGTATGCAAGACAAATTGGATTAAATGTACACTAGCTGGAACCCGTCGAATTTGACGGTCATTTTATTGACCGTAATGCTTCAAAAAACAGCGCATCATTATTTAAATGTATTTCAAGTTAAAACATCTAATATAATTTACGACATTTCACTTAAAAAAAAGATAGTCAGAAAAATGCTTATAAATAGAAATACTATATATGACATCACTTTCAACAATGTACATACAATGTCACGTCAAACTGACTCCAAATAAACAGTTCTTTCATTTTCTATTTCGTTTAATACTAAGACTGCATGTTAGCTGACCCGTCCAGCGTTTCCCTGGCCCATGGTAATAACTTTAAATGAACCTTAAATTTGTATGGTTTTACATCTTTAACTCAATTTTGTTTGAATTTCTATTTATAAATAAAAGCATCGTGAAAAAATAATCAGCTGTAACCAAAAAAATTACCTCGAACCGAACGAAACTCTGCCTTGCGACCTTGGTGCCTTCGGTAGTCCATAAGCCGGCCGCTAATAACATAAAGATATTCCCAAAAATTAACATGGAACCCAACGAACCCGCTCGTTGTTGCCCGGACCCATGATACGTTAAATGAACCTTAAATCTGCATGATTTTATACCTTTAACTCGATTAATTTGAATTTCTATTTTTAAATGAAAGCATCACGAAAAAAAGAATCAGCTGTAACAAAAAAAAATTACATCGAACCGAACGAAACTCTGCCTTGTGACCCCGGTGCCTGCGGCAGCACATACGCGGGCCGCTAATAACATAAAAAAATTCCAAAAAATTAACCTGGAACCAAACGAACCCGCCCGGCAATGACCGGGCCCATGATAATAACCTTAAATGAACCTTAAATTTGTATGGTTTTATATCTTTAACTCGATTTTGTTTGAATTTCTATTTTTAAATGAAAGCATCACAAAAAAGGAAAAAAAAAAAAAATCATCTGTATCAATAAAAAAAAAACACCTGAAACGGAACGGAACTTGGGCTCGTGCCCCGGTGCCTGCGGCAGCGTATATACAGGCCGCTAATAACATGAAAAATTTCTCAAAAATTAACCTTGAACCGAGCGAACCTCTGACTCGTGTTACCTTTGCCTGTGACTGCTGCAATGTATAGCAGACATGCATGCTACACACGCGTTGCAAATTCCACTTTCCTCCACCAAGGGGTGCAGTATGTTGTATACGAACATCACCAATCGCCTTGAATTTCCAAGACTTTTCAAATAAGGTGTCACTGGTGGTGTCAACTGTAAAATCCGTTAGTTGCCCTTTACACCGCCATGGGGCACAGAGTATTCTATACGAACAACACCAACGGTAAGGAAATACCAAGACCTTTAAAATAAGGTGTAACATGATAGGGTCGACTGCAAAATCACCTAGTTCCATTTTTAACCACCAGGGGTTGCAGTATATTGTGTACGAACATCCCCAATCAACATGAAATTTCAAGACCTCTATCACCAATCGCCTTGGATTTCCAAGACCTTTCAAATAAGGTGTCACATGGTGGTGTCAACTGCAAAATACTTTAGTTACACTCTCCACCGCCAGGAGGCGCAGTGTGTTCTGTACGAACATCACCAACGGTCAGGAAATACCAAGACCTTTAAAATAAGATGTAACATGATAGTGTCTGCAGCAAAATCACCTAGTTCCATTTTTCACCACTAGGGGGCGCACTATATTGTATGCAAACATCCAAAGTCAACATGAAATTTCAAGACCTTTAAAATGAGGTGCTACATGCGTGGGTCTAGAACGGATTTCCTTCTCAAACTAATTTCCCCCCTTCCCCCCCCTCCAAATCTACTTTCCCCTTTTTCCCCCCCTTTAAACTCGAAAATTCCAAATTCGCAGAAAGTGATTTTTTAGTATTCGACTCTAGTCCCCATACGTACAATTTCTTCACCGTGAAGTAATTTGAAGCTTAGTTAAGCTCGTAAACGTGTTTTTAATCCGGGGGTAAACGGGTGGGAAACGGTTTCCCCGGGGGGGAAAACCGTTCGACTTTTTTTTTTTTTTTTTTCTCTTCTCATAGCACATCTACAGACCAAGACCTTTTTTTAGACACCTCAACCAAATTTTTACACCAAGTAGTTCTCTCAATATAGTGGAGACAGACAAAAACATGTTTCAAATAAATATATAGATGAACTGTACTTGACTCAAACAAAAGGCCTTTTTTTTTTCCTTACTCAAATTGATTTGGAAAATATCACTCTTATTTGAAAGGATATATTATTCAATTGTAAAGGTGATGGACGCTAGAAAACAATTCTTAAATTACTTGCTGTGATTTGTAAAAACTTGCATATGTATGCATGGAAGTATAGCAATATTAAGTATATTAAAATTTCTGGAAAAATATTTAATTGTTAAACAATAAAACTCAAACGTAATTATTTTAATATTTAAAATGCTTCTTATTAACTAGTTTTTCTCTTCTATTTTACATTATTATAGTTTAACAATATCTGGCTAACATATTTGTAAAATTACTATCTTAAAGTTGTCTTGAATACTTTGGGGATAGATTGATAAGTTAATTTTTTTTCCCGACTTCAAAAAAGAAGGAAGGTTCTCAATTCAAACCGCCTGTTTTTTTTTTTGTTTGTTTGTTTGTTTGTTAGCTCATAACTTCTGAACGGATGCTCCGATTTTGATAATTTTTCTTTTGTTGAAAAGGTCTTGGTCTGAAATAGGTCCCATTGTAATATCTTTACGGCCTAAAGATAATACAGGGTGCCCAAAAAAATCAGTCCCAACTCTTTTAACTGCTAAACTGCTGCAGCGATAGTGATACAAATGGTATGTAAGTATAGCAAAGTGGCCATGCAGTACAAGGTTAAACCGCTTGCAGAGCCACCTGGTGGAAAATAACGGAGTTAGTGTTCCTATCTCAAAAATGGTTCTAGAGAAAAAAGTTGAACAGTATCATGGATTTAGTACAAAAAGACAGTTTAAACATTCATGCTAGCGTTCCTATCTCGGAAACGGTTCAAGACAGGGTGAAAAAGTGAATTATAAAATTGCAGAGTATTATCGATTTAGTACGAAAAGGTAGTTTAGACATAAATTCTAAAAATACAATGCTAAAAACGTGCATTTGTTTGTTCGCAATTTCTGACACTATGCACACTTGACCTACATTACACACGTTGTATAGTAGCTGGTGAGACATACGCTATATAGTTCGAAATACGGTTACTTGATACTTTTTGTTTTGTTGTAAAGATCTTGTTCTGAAGTAGTTCTCATTGTAGTATCTTTACATTCTAAAGAAAATAAAGTGCCATCTGGTGAAAAACAGCAGAATTAGTGCTCCTATCTCGAAAACGGTTCAAGATGGGAGAAAAGTTAATTACGAAGTTGTAGAGCATCATCGATTAACTACGAAAAAAGTTTTTAGACATTATTACTAAAAAAAAAACTCTTAAAACGTGCAGTTGTTTGTTCGCAATTTCCTACACTGTGCACACTTCAACAATGTCGCACACTTTGCAGCGTAGCGGATGATGTGTGATTTGCTCACGTCTCTATCGCTGAAAATGTTAACTATTATTCTTCTCCTTAGCGCCCCCCCCCCCCGAATAAATAAATAAATAAATAAATAAATAAAAATGAGAATAAAATTATTGCAAATCTCGTTCAATTCTAACAATTTTATGAATTTTGTAAATGTCTACACACTTATAGGACACCCGGTATATTAAAGTGTTTGTATCTAAAAATGCATACGTATTATACATTTATGTGTTGTTTGTTGTATACCAAAAACGGCCAACATTCTGAAATTTTTATTTTATTTTATTTTATTTTATTTTATTTTATTTTATTTTTATTTTTATTTTTATTTTATTTTTTTATTCTCTCTTAAATATTGATAATGAAAGCAGAATTTTGAGTTATTGTATTGCATTTTTATGTAAGATAATATTACTTTAAATGAAACTGACTTGAAAATTTCTAAGAAATATATACTTTTTCTTTTCATTCTTACAATAAACTTTATAAAAACGCTTTCCTAGTTCATGACAAATTTCATTATAAAACCAAAAGTAATCAACACAAAGAAAATTTAAACAAGTAATTATCGTCGATTTAAATAAACGTTTACACAAACATTTGGAACGAATGTTTAAAAAATATTCTTTGTAAAAAAAAATTTTTATTTGAAACAGATAAATTTTATCTGATTTAAAATTAATACTTCTGCATGTAAATAAAAATCATGATTTTTAAACACCTAGTTTTTTCAAATATCACCTACAAAAGATTTTTTTTTTTTTTTTTGGTGAAAAAGAGTCGTAGAAATTATAGCATGTTTAGTGCTTTAAAAAATGTACTTTTTTATCAAACATTTTATTTTATATAATGCAAAAAAATCAAACACTTTATGCTTTTTAACAGTTTCTCAGAAAATAATTTCGTTGGATAAAATTTATTTCATGATATGCTCAATCTTCAAATATTTTACTATTTTTATGTAGTTTAAACTTGCACAATGTTTTTTTTCAAAATTTATTTTCAAAATTGCGAACAAATTTATTTTTATCAAGCATAAAATTATATGCTCTATGCGTTCTAGAGAAAAATTATAAAATATATTTTTAAGAATAAACGTTTATTTTTTGAAGATACAAATATTTGTTCATATGAAATGTACTAATATATGTGACCTTTTTAAAATATTACAGAAAAAGATTTATAAAGATTTTTAGTAAGGTTGAAATATTTACTTTTATTAAAGGAAATGTTTACATACGATTTTATTTTATTTATCTGTTTACTCATTTTTCCCACGGAATTTTAATTAATATTGTTTATACCATTCTCATATACGTAAATATTTATGGAATAACGAGAAACTATTTTTTAGGATTGCTTCAGTATGTTTTTTATTGTAGATGGTATAAGTAACAATATTTTTTATGTACAAAGACAAGCGTTCTAGTAGTCTATCTATCTATCTATCTATATCTATCTACCTATGTATCTATATCTATATCTATCTATCTATATATATATATATATTTATATATATATATATATATATATATATATATATATATATATATATATAAGCTTATTTGAATACTCATATACTGCCTAAACAATAACGAAAATAACACATATAATTCTACAGATTGATACACTGTCAGATCGACGACCTCGCAAAAGATTTAGGGGTCAATAAACGAATTGGTATTAAAGAGAATTGCACGATACGAAGGATTTTCCCCACTCTACTGCATAAAAGGATACTCCCAAAAAAAAAGGCAAATGGACATACCATTTACAACATGTCCAAACATTGGAGTCCACGAAATATGAATTGTACAGGAAATTTGCTACATGGTATCTTTAACATAGTGAAGGATAAAGCGCATTTGATAGTTCCGTATCGTTCAAGCATGCGAAACGCCCCCCCCCCTCCAAAAAAAAAAAAAAAAAAATCAAAGTAACGCTCATTTGTGGACTTCGGATAAATTTCATTGTACGGAAGCAGCATCTCAAAGCCGTTTTCCTTTCAATTTTTGATTTAACATTGCTGGAGTATACAGTAGACTCTCGTATAACGCGGGGGATATGTTCCGCGTAATAGAAAATCGCGTTATAAGAGACATACATTGAGCAGACGATTTCATTGCGCAATGAGACTAAAAGCGTCGTGTGTTGGCATAGTAACGGAGCAATTCTTCCTTGAACATGTTGAATGTAGAAAAGATGTCTTCACGTGCTTCCTTTATTTTACACGTTATACGAGACTCTTTATCACATTGTATGAGTTACAGTCGCAGATTTTTCGTCGCGTTTTGTGGGAGCACATTGTACGAGATTCTACTGTATTTTATTGTACTGTATCTTCTTATGTCCCACCTTCTAGACATTCTTCATTTTCCTACAGCAAATTATATAAGAATTTCTTGAAAATGCACGTGTTTTTTAATCGTTTGATCGCTCGATGTTGTTCCAACGTGATTAGAAAGTTCAGCACATTACATTAATAACGTCAACAATCACCTAAATATTACATTTGGAGATCAGTGGATAGATCGTATTAATTCGTTTTATTGTCCTACCAGATCGCCAAACCTATAATGTCTGGACATCTACTGAGATCAAATGAAAGCTTTAGTATTCGAGACCACTGCTGTGATAATGTTTTTAACAAATTCCCTCCATCTAGCGCCATCTAATGAAAAAATTAAAATTAGCTTTCTTCCTTTACTGTAAATTTTACTTCACTTACTTTATATATAACAACACCCTCTTCGAACGATTTAAATTTCCGCAAATTTAATTAAAATATATCAATTCCTTCAATATTCCGGGCAGCGGTAGTTCGAATGGTAGAGTGTCTATGTCGTAATTAGATAATTGTGGATTCGGTTCACCCGACGACCCGGTCAGTCATGTACATTAATATTGGCTGGCGTGCATAAAATCGTCATGACTAGAAAGCCCTAGGTTTCGTTAAAATATTACCTCTGGAAGTTACGGAAAATTGGAAAGCAACTATCCCACGTAAAGATGTTTATTGTAATATATTCTTATATGTCAAAAAAGTACTTTTAATAAACTTAAATGTAGCTCTTTACTGTTGAATTTCGTACCTAAATTTACTATTAGAACCACGGGGCATATAATATAAAAATATCAAAACTAAGTGACAAAAAAGTATTCTTTAAATGACACTTTTAAATATCTAATTAGTACGGTTAAAAAAATACTTTAATACTTCGAATACTTATTATTTATCTTTTTCTTCTACTGTAATCTACACTTAAAATTTATTTAAAAGAATTCACATTTAAATTACCTAAAAGCACAATTGTTATTTTTGTAAGTTATACCATAATACGGGCATTTACACAATATTTACAAGCTTGCAAAGTAAAATAACAAACAACTTTAAATTGATAGCTTACAATGTGAAATCGCTGTTATTGAGTAATAATACACAAACAGGCAAATACTATATACAGATATTCAAACTAGGCAGTTATCTTGTTTAAGCACCTCAATTGTACAGGAATTTCATATTGGTAAATTTGAAATGCAGATTACTCTAATAGGATTTTCAATCATAGTAGAACATCAATCAAATTTATAAGATGCTTCAGGGATGGGATGCATTTAATGTCAGATTTTGTAAACTCAATACAACTTTAATTTACTGCAGATAAGAAAATTTTTATTTAAAAAATATGATTTAACGTTTAATCTTGTATAATAATAATAATAATAATGAATGTATCGTATGTCCCAAAAACATTAAACGCTGTTTAATTCTTATCTTTTCAAAGATAAGTGGGCAATGGAACTTCAGCATAAGAATCAAAAGAAATTTTATTCATCAGTTCACATAATCGCATAACATCAATATTATAGACTATGTAACAGAATAATTCATACACTAAGAAATCACAGTAACATAGGCATGTCATATGTAATAAAGGAGCCATGAGTAAACATACAGTAGGCATCTGACTGGACGCCGTAGTACAAATGGCTTAACATATAAAGGAACAGGAGAAGACATCAGAATAAACAGCCAATAAAACAGTTATAAAAATGAGAATAATTCAATTATCATAAGATGATATATAATTATATTATATATATATTAATTATCATTATATTATATATATATATATACACTCCTGCTCAAAAGATTAGCAAGATTTCCAAACGATCATATACAGGGTGCGTAAGGTATTTGAGGACAGATTGACAATAAAACAAATTTATTCATATTTGTTTTAAAATTTATTATATTTACATAAAATTTTTACACAATGTTAAATGACTCATTGACTTTAAAATTATTCAATAAAATCCCCATTAGCGTCAATAACTGACTTAGTATGGTGTCGGAAACGACTGCATGCCCGAATTAAATGCTGTTTGCTCGTATTCATCATTGTAGATGATATGGCACCTTTCAACAATGAAATAGTGTTATGGGGATGTTTATTACTCTCTTGCTCAACTTCGCCCCATACACAGTAATCCAGGGGGTTAAGATCTGGGGAGCTAGGTGGCCATACATTTGGGGTGATATGGTCGTGGAAATTGACAGCCATCCAATCTTGAGTTGTCATGGCTTTGTGTGCTGGAGCAGAGACTTGTTGGAAGATGTAAGGTCTATCTCCACGTGCACTGTCAATCCACGGTTTCACAACTTCATCTAAAACCTTGATACAAGTGACAGCATTAATCCGTCAAAAAAGTGGGGTGGCATTACGTGACTTTCATTGCTCACAACTCCCAAAACCATGACAGTTGCGGGAAACTTCGAGTGCACAACACGGGGAACCTCTGTAGGAGCACAGCCACCTGTCATTTCTTCAATTTATTTTTTGATCTTGATCGAAATTTTTTTCATCAGAAAAAAATTACAACATGATTGGATCTTCGGGGTGCTTGAGTTTGTTCAGGAGACGTTTTGTTCGAATGAGTCTCTGATCCTCAGTTTGTGGCGACATAAACTGGCCTCTACGCTTAACGCAAGGTTTATAACGGAGGTCCTCGTGCACACTAGACGGATTAGGGCTTCTGATACATTAAGTTTCCTCGCAATGTCTCTCATGAACATCATCAATATTCTCCTGTACTTGTTGCACAAATTCTGGTGTTCTAATAATTACTGAATGTTCCTCATATTTTTACGTTTTGCAACGCTTCGAACATCGCCATCTGATGCTTCCAATTCGGATCGGACCTTTTATACGATTGATCGGGCGCAGTTGAGAAAGTTCGAGATTTCTAAATTAGTGTATTTTGTGCAAATAGCGACGATAACTGCATGTCTCTTCATTTCTTGTGTTACTTTATAATATTCCATTGATGCTCTGAAAAAAAAAAGAAGGAAAATATTTAATCTCCAGAAATTACAACCACATATATGAGTGCCCTCAAATACCTTACGCACCCTGTATTTTTCAATTTAAAAACTTATCTCGTGATGAAATGATTTCAAACATTGGGCATTTAAAGGACTGGCTCTTTCTCATATTTTTCAGTGAAGATTGGTGGAACACAACATTTAGGGGGCCGGTAAAAAATTGAGAAAAATCAATAATGTTTGTGATCAACCTGCATCATTAAGTGAACGAAATGGTCTGTAAGAACCTGTTAATATAGAATCAGAACAGTTTGTGGATGAATTTGTGTGACGATAGCATGATAAATAACGGAAATATAAGCATTTATTTTAAAACTCAAAAAAAAAAAAAAAAAATGTACTTTCTCTTGCATATAAGATAAAGTATTGTTTTGGGGTCAAATTTCGAAAGTGCGTTTTTGCTACGTATACACGTTTTGAGGTCCCTGAATCCGAAAATAATGTTTTTAGTGGTTGGTCTCTGAGTGTGTATGTCTGCCTGTGTGTGTGTTTGTGTGTCTGTCTTTTATTAGCATATCTCAAGAACAAACAGTAGCAAAAAATCCAAACTTGGTATTCTAAATGTATATGACATAGGGATGCTACACTAAGCTTTTAGTTGAGATGAAGGCCAATGGTTTGTGTACAGGGACACCCAAGAGAATTCAAATACATTACGACTATAAGGTAAATTGCAGGTAAGCAGAGTTTAACATCTATAGATTGCACTAAAACAGATGAGATGAATATATATATATATATATATATATATATATAAAACATCCCATTGAAAAGTAAAACCAACTCCAAAATCATATTTAAACATAAAATGCAAGAATAAAACAAGTCAACAAAAACTATACGAAATTAATAAACAAACTAAAACCAAATAGAGTACGAAAAACATCTTTAACATAGACCAGAACTAAAAATGAAACAGGGCGAAATTAAAAATAATATGGAGACAGGCGGCATGGCTTACAACATGCACTGCAGGTTTAAAATAGTTCTACGCATGCAACGTTCCCCTCACCTGTCAAGACCAAATGAAAAAAACTCATGAAACCAATTCTCTAAACCATCCTTTCTTTCCAACAACATTTTCAGCTCAGTACTCCTTTTAAACTAATTCACGAATTGGTACGTCATACTTTTTACTAAACCTCTATGGAAACTCTGCGCTATGCTCTGACGACACCACTGCTCCAATCCACCATATCCTTAAACATCCCTTCCAAGTCTGAATTTAATCTAGCTATACGTACTAAACCATTTCTAAATACGTTCTTTTTAACTGAAATATGTACGTTAGATGTAAAATGCATTAGCTTTATTGTTTCAAAATGAAAGTCTTTTCTTTTGTCATAAATTCTAGTTATCAAATTATCATTCTCTATTTTTATGTTTACGTCCAAATAATTTAATAATTTATATTTTTGCAATTCGTGGAAGAGGGTTCTAGCTTTAAATTCTTAAGGTAGTACTGAAAGTCAATATATGTATTTTCACCATTTAACCTAACCATTATATATATATATATATATATATATCGTTATTTACGGCAAAACATGTCTCATGCAGAATACGGTAGATAAATCTATGACTGTTCATTTACAGGGCTACACGAAAGAATTAGCTTATAGTGCGATAATAGTTGAAAATTGATGGAAGCGTATTTCAGGTTGTGCCGTGTATTATTACTATACGATTATATTTAAGTGCACCATGTGGTCTGTGCATAATCTTTAAATGATATACAGGGTTGCAAATATTCAAGCGATAACATTCTTTTTTATTGTTAGTGGAAGTGCTTTATTATAATATTTTACCATTTCCAGGAAAGTTGCTCAGGAATTGAAATGAATTCCTCATAGATGTATGGTAAATAATGTATATTTTTAAGCTAAATATGCCTCGCTTGTTTTTTTTATATATATTTACATGTTTTGAGGCTTCCTAATTACCGAAATCAAGTTTTTTAGCGTTTTGTTTTGGTCTCTTAGAGTAACCTAAAAACAAATAGTTTCAGGAGATCCAAAAGTTGTATTTTCAAGTTAATATAACTTTGTTGCTGGAAAATTTGATCAAGACTGGTAAATTTGAAGGAATGTTGAGTGTGAAGGTTGTCGGTATAATTTTAAGTGATTTTTTAATTTTAATAAGAGATTTAAATTCTATATAAATATAGGTGCATTAATGAAACGGGGGGTTGAGAGGACGGTAGCTTCCCTCACACAGAACTAATTATCATATAAAACTCTCCCGAAGCCTAATTTGAATTGTTTATCATAGATTTATATAACAGTATTCGTTATCGTACCTCTTAATCTCCAACCTGTATTTATAGCATTAAATTTCAGGGTAAGAGAAAGTTGTGTGAGTGACGCACCAGATTACTTTATTTATAAATTTACAGAGTTTTAAACAAAAATTATTCATACTTTCAGTTAAAAAAAAAAAAAAAAAAAAAAAAAAACTTTTTAAACAATATACTAGAGTCAGAATACAAACTTCTTAAATATCTCATGAAATATGAACATTTTTATAAAAAACTTCTTCACTGCACAACCGCTAAGGATATAAAAAACTGTATTTTATATCTTGAAAGCAACATATATTGGGCAACTTCTGAGAAAAGGTCATTTGATTACCGTTAAAATTAAGCAAATTGTCGGGTAAATAACGAGCTAGATTTTAGGTATTTTTCACGAATTGAAATTTCCTAAGAGGTTTTCACATGTCGCGTAATTGATTGGATGAGATGATCTAATTATTTCAACCACTTTTCAAAAGTCCTTTTTTGTAAAAAAAAAAAAAAAAAAAAAACCTTATGATCTCACAAATCTTAGTAAATAAACTTTTGACAGAAGTTGACCAATATATCTAGCTTTCAAATGTGTAATAAAAATTTTCCTATCCTTAAAAATAAAATTTTTTTTATAAAAATGGTCATATTTCATGAGATATTTAAGATATTTGTATTCCAGTTACAGTATATTGTTTCAAAAGTGTTTTTATTTTTTTACTTAATTTTCAATGTAGTAGGAATAATTTTCGTTCAAAACTCTGCATATTAAAAATAAAAAAAAATGATGATTTTATTTTTTTGGAGTTTTAAATTAAATGCTTACATTTCCGTTATTAAACATGCTATTGTCACACAAATTCATCCACAAATTGTACTGATTCTAGATTAACGTATCCTAAAGTTGCAGAACATTTCTTTTACTTAACAATACATGATGATCACAAATATTAAATTTTGTTCAATTTGTTACCGGCCCCTTATACGTTGTCTTAAACCAATCTTCACTGAAAAACATGAGGAAGACCCAGTTTTTTAAATACCCATTGTTTGAAAACATTTTAACGAGGGATAAGTTTTTAAATTGAAAAAAAAGAAAAAAAAAACTGATTGCTTTGAAATGATGCTAAACTTTAAGCAGGAGTGTATATATATATATATATATATATATACATATATAGCCAGTTATTATCAAATTGACTCATTAATTAACTTGTATTAATTTTAGCTTGTATAAGCATTCGGAATAAGGTAAAAAAATAAGACCACATTATTAAAATGATGATCCATTTAATTTTCTAAAATTATTATCATTATTATTATTTTATGAAACTTGTAGGAAAATATGTTCAATCTGAAAGCTTTAGTTTTTAATGCAACAATATCATTAAAATATTTTCACATCTGTATCGCTAGAACTCTGTGAGTTTTAATGAATGGAAAATAGAATTCTCTGTATAAAAATCATGCACTAGAATCGAAATGAAATTTTATAATATTTTATTCCGTGGGGCGATAGCTAATGTCGTTTAATCTCATATGCCATATCATTCAACTAAAGTTTGAACTAATTATTAGTTGTTTTTTTTTTTTTTTCTTTTATATTTTCTAAAAAATTACTGAACGAAATGAACTTGAACTGTATACATACAAAATTCTACACAGCCTCGTTTTTTTTCCACTATTAATTTAATCACAAGTTCAGTTACGAGACAAACGAGAAATTGAAGATTTATACAAATTTGATTATCCTGTATCATAAAAAGCTACAATTGATTTGAAAATGTAACACATAGTTTCACATACTATGTGCAATATTTGTATGCTTTTCTATTCTACAATCTCACTATTATTTAGACAATTTTTGTTTACAAAAAGTACTTTTTTTTTCCGGTAAGATTTTCGCGTATAACAAGAATGAATTTCAGAAAATTCTTTCAGGAAACTTGACAAATCATTAGAGAATTATTATTCCACAGCATAAAATGCAAAAGTGTACATTTCGCTGAGATAAGAATATTTATAATAATATTTTTACGACATATGCGCAAAAGTAGATTTTTTTTTTTTTTTAAACAGGTTTAAAGCTTAATACGTTAGGCAACTTATGTCAAAAGTTCATTTGGATAGAGTAAAAATTAAGCAAATTGTCGGCAAAAGATTATGCTATATTTTAGATATTTTCTAGAGTTGAATTTCATAAAGGGTTTTTGAAATGCAACGTATTTAATTTAGTGATTTAATTTTTTAAAACCACGCTTCAAAGCTTATTTTTCTGTGAAAAGCGATTTTTGGGATTGTAACTTTAGCACAATTTTTTATTTTATTTATTTATTTATTTATTTATTTATTTTTTTTTTTTAATTCTAAGATTTGTGAGTTCAAAAAGAGTTTTGTCACAAATAAGGAGTTTTGCAACTTGAGGGAAATAACTTAGATTTCCAAATTTAAAAAAATGGCTTGTGAAAAATCCGTTATGAATATAAATTAAACTCATACTTTTGCTAATAATTTTCTTAATTTTTGTTCTATTAAAATTAATTTTAACATTTTTTAGACAGGAATTTGAATTCAAAATATATTCCATGCTCCATATTCATATTCTTCAGAATTGTCAGTTATTTTATTTATTTATTTATTTTGTATCATATTTTAGAAGCAGTCGCTGTTGTTTTGTTTAATTGCTTTTTTTTTTTTTTTTTTTTTTTGAGACATATCCACATATTTTTTATAAAAAAAGAAAATAATAATAATTTTAAATTTTTATATATTCCATGTTTTCACCGTTTTTAAATGATAGGGCAAGCTTTTTTTCTTTTTTTTTTTTTTTTTTTTCGTAAATATATGCTAGAACCCCTTAAAAAGATTGTTCACGGAGGATACTCCTCCCCAGGCGTTGGAGCCTTACGTAGCCAATCGGCTTTAATCCCAAACACCACACTTTTTTTCCTTTCCTTTTTTTTTTTTTTTTTTTTTTTTTTTTTATTCAATGCTGTTAGAGGTAGAAATATATATGTATATATATATATATATATATATATATATATATATATATATATATATATATATATATAATATATATATATATATATATATTTAACGGTCTTGTTGAAAACAAAACAAAATTTCCTTGCCTTATTTTGAACACTGCAATTACACTGTCCTCTTATCTTTAATAACATTTAAATCAAGTTTCAATTATTTGGAGACATTTTATATTGTAATCATCTTAAAGTAATTTTAATTTTTGTCATTTTTAAATTACTTTTTTTTTTAAACAAATTCATTAAGGTATTACGCTTTGTAATGTATATTAATGTTAAGAAATAATCAAAACATAAATGAATAAATAAATAACATACATTTTTACTTTATCCTTAAATTCAATATGGAAGTAAAATTAAAAGCAACAACTCATTATTATTTAGAAATTACTACACTTGAAATTTGCTTCTTCATATTGTACACTGTATTTAATTAACCATATTATTATATATATGTTTATTTTTACACGGATTTTTCTTACCAATTGACAATTTAAATTACGTTAAACTCAGAAACTAACTTTTCTCAAAGAAAATATTCTGGAAAGAAATTCTTTAAATATATGTAATTGTATTTTACGGCGACTGATAAAATCTTGAACAATTTTGTATTCAACTAAAATGCGAAAGGTTTATTGCAATTTCTATCAGAAAATCTGAAGTCGAAAAACAAATGCCGACTTAGATAAAATTTTCGAGAACACATATTAGATAGAGAGAACATGAATCTCATACGAAATGGGTGAATTCTGTTAGTTTTTTTTTTTTTTTAAGAAAAATATCTTGTTTATTATTATGTCATTCATTTTACAATTTTCAAAGAAGAAATATAATATTTTATATCTGTATGCTTTTTACATTTTCTTACCCATAAAAGGTAGAGAAAGTATTGTTTTTGGGTAAAATTTTCAAATTGAATTTTTGTTTTATTTACACGTTTTGAGGTCCCATGAAACAAAAAATCATGTTTTTAGCATTTGGTCTCTCTCTCTCTCTCTCTGTGTGTGTGTGTCAGTCTGTTATCAGCATATCTCAAAAAAAAATAATAATAATAATAATAATAATAATAATAGCAGAAACCGCCCTTTTTTCTACACCACATTATTTTTCGATCATTTTTTTCTAAATGTAATTACGATTAAATAAGAAAAAAATTCTAAAATGAGACTGGTGTGAATTAAAAGGCTATTAATAATAATACTGTGGAATATTAATTAGAATATTAACGAATAAGCTTGCAATAGACAGATAACATAAAATTATTGTATATAAAAAAAAGTAATAATAATAAGTATTGTAATTTTTAAGAAGATTACAGTCAACCTACTAGTTAAGTAACATTACTATTGCTCAGAATAATGAGATTTTATCCTTTGAAACTAATTTTAAACATTCAATCCATACCAACATAAATCTCTTTATTGTACTCAGATTTTAAAAACATGAAATTTACAAATTTATTTTCATGCTATTTTTATTACTTCTCGAAACAAATAACATCAATCTCTGTCACAACATATGAACTGATATTATATTGTTACGAATTTGTGAATAATTGTAGTTATTTTACCATGTTTTTATTAACATCTATTCTTATTTGTTTATTTGTATGTTTGTTTCTTTGTCTGGTACAAATCTTGCAATCGAATTTTAACTAACTTCCCTACTAGCTAGACATTTGAAACTTTCACAGTAGCTCAGAACCCGGTGACAACACAATACTTCGAAGTCCGGTTTTCGAATTTTTGATTAGTTTTCTTGTAATTAAATAAAATATGGAAATAATAACATCCTAATAGCGTTAAAATAGCCATTAAGATATTAGCTATAATTTAATTGTTGCAAAAAAAAAAAAAATAATAATAATAATAATAATACGAGTTCATTTTCTTCGACATAAAAATAAATACATTTAATTAAACCTGAACGTTAAAAAATTTTAAAATGTTGTGCTCTATGATTCATCAGAAAATTTAAAACATGGTATATAAAAAGTTTTTTTATCTTATAATTTTTTTATCATGTTTTTATTAACCTCTATTCTTGTTTGTTTGTGTGTTTGTCCGGTGCAAATCTTGCAATCTATTTTTAACTAACTTCCCTACTAGCTAAACATTTGAAACTTTCACAGTAGCTCAGAACCCAGTGACAACACAATATTTCGAAGTCAGATTATCGAATTTTCGAATAGTTTTCTTTTAAGTAATTAAAATATGAAAATAATAAGCTCCTAATATCAATAAAAATAGTCATTAAAATATTAGCTATAAGTTAATTGTTGCCAAAAAAAATTTTACGAGTTCATTTTCTTTCGACATAAAATTAAATACATTTAATTAAACGTGAGCGTTAAAAATTGTAAAAAGTTAAATTATGCATCTGGCAAAAATTGACGTCATTATCACTTTAAATATTTTCTACACATTGATAAAATGCTAATGTAGTTCATGATGCAAATACATGTTGTTCTGAAAGGATTAATATTTCATTTTTAAAACCATTTTTTTTTTTTTTTTTTTTTTTTTTAATTCAAATTTCACGTAACACTTTAACCAATCACAGAACGTCCATTTTTGGAATATCGATAATAAGGATTTCCTCGCCAAAAGTCGCCAAGGGCAAAAAGTCGCCAAATTTGGCGCCAAATCCATTACCTGCCTATTGGAGCTTTTTAATGCGTTTTAAAGGGGAAATTAAGCTATTTTAACGCGAAAAAGAGCTGTAAATGAAGAAAATTGACATTTTATCAACTTACTAAGCCTCTTTGAAAGAATTTATACCAAAAAAAAAAAGAAAAAATTCAATTATTTACAATTTCGTAACAATTCGCATTGATAAAGTGCTAATGTAATTAGTTCTCTAGCTATGATTCAGCAGAAAATTTAAAAACATGGTATATAAAAAGATTTTTATCTTATAATTGTTATGTAATTTAATTCAAAGAGGTTTGGTCAGGTAATAAAATTTTAATTTTCTGCATTTTTAGCTTGATTTCGCATTTAAATAGCTAATTTTCTTTAAAAAACCCACTACCAAGCTTCATTAATACAGGTAATATCCTTGGCACCAAAATTGGGGAGTTTTTAGGTCCTTGGTGATCTTGTCGAGAAAAACCTTATTTTCGATATACCAAATAGCTAAGCTCTAACCTGATTTGTTGGGAAGAATCGAGAGCATCCCAATTTTTCTATTATAGTATTTAAGGAATCGGATCGCGCCAAGTTTCAGTTTCGCCAAGGCATTGGTTGCTGCAGAAAGAGCACTGAGCCTCTTTGGTTACAGCTTGTTGCAGTGTGTTAATACTATTTCACATTTACGCTGGGAATTTGATGCTTTCAAATGTTATTTAAGCTGCGTTTTCTGGTAATACTGAAGTTGATAATTAGTTTATAAACCTGTAATTTTCTAAAACTTTCTTTAAATAAACTTTCCAGCATCCGCTAGACTCGACTGCATTCTCCGAGCACGCAACAATATTATAAGTTGTACTTATCATTTTTTATTTTTCTGGATTTCAACTTTTTATATTTTTAACTTATATTATTGAGGATAGAAAGCCATGAATCCCTAATTTAAACATTAAACTAAATTCTTTCAAAATTTTTCTTTTCAAGGATTCGAATCTATTTAATTCAGTCTAAAACTTTCATAACCTTAAAAAAAAGGAAGAAAAAAAAGGAGAAGAAGAAGAAGAATAGCATGACTGGTTTTATATCACATTACTTTTCTCAGGTGGTAGAACGTCACTGGAAATAAAAGATACTGGTATTTAATTCCGATAGATTCATTCATTTAATGAGCTCTGATATTTCTCAGAATAAACCACCAGCTGTGAACTAATTCAATAAAACTGAAATGACTTTTATCTCCAGTTCTTGTAATTGTATTTTTTATTTTCATGTCAGGTTTTTATTAAATTATTTTTATTCATATATATATAAAAAAAAAAAAAAACGTTCATTAATTTAGTAAAATATTTTATGAAAAAATGTTAGAAGCTAAAGAAATATCTAAGTTGTAGAAATATGAAAAAAAAATTCTGTTGTTAAACTAATTATAGTTGTTAAAGTAACTGTTGTTAAAGTAACCCTATTTATTTCACAGAAAAAAAAGTGACTTGCACTAAAAGAACTGGATTAGGAAAAGAAAATTCTGCATAAGAATTTTTTTAAAAAATTGGATATTTATATTAGCTAATGAAGTACATTGGGGTAAAGAAAATCCGTGCTAAATTAATGTTCTTTTTATCAAACATATTTGAAATTGTTTAACTGAAGATAGTGTTAATAAATTAGTCGTTTTATAACTAAGATGATTGCTACTAAGGATACTCAAAAGAATTTTTCGAGAAATATTTACTTATTTAAAAAAAAAAAAATCCGATTATAAAAATTATTTTCAAGTGAAATTTAATGTTAAAACCAATGTAACATTTAAAATGAGATAATAAATAAAATTTTACAACTTTAAAAATACATTTTAATTAAAAACATTAGAAGACAAGACAGACGTTTCGGCTAGAACACTAGCCCTCCTCAGTGTCAAACATACAAGAACAAACAACATTTACAAAAATTCATAAAACAACACAGCAAGATTAATCTAATTTCAAAAGGAGCATAAACGCTCATATAAAACAGGAGATGTAAGATCAAAACTCGTAATCCATTCTCTCAATAGTGATCATATTCCGGATTTTGAAAACTTTAAAATTTTAGCTTCTAATGTAAATATCTATGAATCCCGTATTTGTTTAGAGGGCGCTTTTACCAAATTACAACATTCTTCCTTGAACGAGGCTAAAGCTATTCCTCCTGAATATTTAATCTTGTTGTGATGTTTTATGAATTTTTGTAAATGTTGTTTGTTCTTGTATGTTTGACACTGAGGAGGGCTAGTGTTCTAGCAGAAACGTCTGTCTTGTCTTCTAATGTTTTTAATTAAAATGTATTTTTAAAGTTGTAAAATTTTATTTATTATCTCATTTTAAATGTTACATTGGTTTTAATATATTAATGAGACGTATAAACTATGTTTAATTTTATTAAATTTAATGTTGTATATTGGAGCTTACAACGTTACTTAAACAGAAAGCAGAAGAATTGAAAGTTAAAATTAAACACATTTTTAACCATTTCCAAAGTTTGAGAATTTTTAATGACTTCGGTTAGTCTGTCTATCAGTCCGTTTCTCCGTCCGCGCTCTAACTTCCGTAAATATACATGAAATTTCTTGAAACTGATATATGTTATTAAAGTTCACCATCGGACGTTCCTTATTGAAAATGGGGTGAAAATCATGTACAAAAGAGTGCTTTGTACAGAATGTAGTATGATTAACATTAGATTTACAGGGCCATGCAAAAATATTCAGTGACATTGAAGGCTTTTATTGGAAATTTGCTGAAATTACATTTTCGTTTACATTAAGCGCTTTAACACTTTTTACATTTTTTAAGTGTGAATATGATTTCAATTTGTGTATCTATCTGTCCGACTATCTATCTGTCCGTCTGCCCGCCCCTAGAGTCCGTAATGTTTTTCAGAAATTTTACAAAATATATATGTTATTCAAATTCACAATATAATGTTCCCTATTTTAAATGGCATTTGTTGCAACATCTCTGCTTTCCCCCCACTTTTCCCCTGTCTAATTCGCGCATCTGGTGCGACAGCGGAAATGGTTTTTTTATTTTATTTTTTTATTATTTTGTATTTATTAGAATAAGAATTTCTTTTGAATATTCAGTGTTAAGAAAGATTTAGACTAGATAAACAGAAAACACTTTTTTCTGTGTCTTAAATTTATTATTATGATTGATTTTGTTAAAGAAGGACACTAGAATATTTGAATATTGAGAAGATTATTGATCATATGAATAAGAATGAAACTGAAATAATTTTGAAATTAATACTTTTTGAAAATAGTTAACAGCAGTGTATATAGCTCATAATCATCAAATTAAAATTATGAAAAAGTCAAGTTACAGAACCTTTATTTTGTGTCATCGAATTCATGTTCTAACTCATCTTTTGTCAAGTCGGCCGTAATAGACGAAAGGGTGAGTACCTTTTCGATAATTTGTTGGTAAATATTAATGAATATGTTTTTTAATTTAAAGATTTTTATCGCTAATTATAATCTACAAAGCAAAAATCCCATGATAGTACATTATACTATATTTATTGGCACCCGAGAACAGGGACGGCCGACTTCGATTATCTTCTCCAACATTGAAATAAATAAATAATAAATGTTATTTGAATTGAATATTTAAAATTTCGTTCTCTTTGATGATATTATAAAGAAAAAAAATTGGTTTAATTTAAGACATTTGAAATAAATAACAAATGATATTTATAGCAATGTTCTGTAAATTTGTTCTCTTTTCATGAAAGTTTTAAAGATGACACATAGAAAAGATAAAATATTTTAGTTTTGGTTTGTGTCTGAGTTTGTGTTTTGAATTATTGCATTATATTTTAATATGATGAGTGCATAATTTTCAAATAGTTTCTTTTTATTAATAACCTTGCCAAACAATTCTAACTGATAATTTGATCAAATAATAATATTTTTAGAACTTTGTTATTTATAATTGACATAATGAGTGTAATTCAAAAACAAAAAAGAAATGTTCTTAGAGCGCAAACCACCAAGTTAATTAATAAAATCGAAGGCAGGTTATTAGAAATTGATGTTTGAGAAGAGGAGTTAGAACAATATTTAGAAGAATTAAATTTGAATGAGAGGGAACTTAATTCATTAGATGATGAGATACAGAAAAATATCAAAGTAGAAGAAGTTGAGGAGGAACTTTCAAAATGTGATGAATATAATTCAAATATTTTGATTTGGAAAACTAAAGTAAAAAGTAAAATGGTTAAAATAAAAAAGAATTCTAACATTTCATTGACTAATAACCTTGTAATAGAAGATAATAGAACACTAAAATTTGATCAAGATTATATTAATCTCCCTCGATTAAATATTGATAAATTTAGCAATGATCCAACTGATTTTCAAAGATTTATTGATCAATTTGAAGCAGTAATCGATAGGAATCGATAAAAAGTAATCGATAAAAAGTAAAATGGTTAAAATAAAAAAGAATTCTAACATTTCATTGACTAATAACCTTGTAATAGAAGATAATAGAACACTAAAATTTGATCAAGATTATATTAATCTCCCTCGATTAAATATTGATAAATTTAGCAATAATCCAACTGATTTTCAAAGATTTATTGATCAATTTGAAGCAGTAATCGTTAGGAATCCAGTTTTATCAAACGTTGATAAATTTAATTATTTTCGATCCTACCTAATTGATATAGCTGCTGATGCAATAAAAGGTTTCACTCTAACAAATAAAAATTACTATGCGGCTATTGAAACACTGAAAGAACGATTAGGGAAAAAAACATTACTAATTAATTCACACTTAAATAGATTATTAAACATATCTCTCGAAAAAATATCAACCGGTATATTTGCACTAAGGAAATTACTTGACACATGTCAGACTGAGATAAGAAATCTGGAATCACTAGGGATAAAAGAAGAAAATTATAGCACGTTATTTTGCCCAATTTTCATTAACCCTTTATCTACTGCATTATGATACAGACAAAAATTGTGTTTGAAACATATATTTTTAGTTACTAAAATGCATTATTTAAAGATATATATGTTAAAAATTATGCATATCACCTCATCATAATAATTAATGAGAATTTTGTGAGGTTGTACTTTAGTGTACCACTGGTACATAGAGGTCGAAAACATTATTTCGACATGAAAAAAGTGTAGAGAAATATTTACTCTTTATATTCCTCATATTTTTTATAAGATTAGTGGGATATTCTTGAAATAATATAGGAATTAATTATAACACACATTTTTATATTTTGTAGGCAGGAGAAGATTTATGAGCCATAACTAAGATATAACGAGGCGTTTCATTTTAAACACACAAAATTTAATAGATGACTATGACAATTACATATGAAAAATACAAGTAACATGAACGACTACATTTTTAAGACTGCGATCTGTTCTAGCAGAGATAAACGTAAAAAGGAATGAACAGATCATTGATTGGACGTGACGTCACTTACCAACAGTCCAATAGATTTAATCAGAAATACAATGACGAAATACACTACAACTCTCCTCCCCTTAATTCCGTATACCATACCTGATGGGAGGTTTTCTTACTCTAGATGATCTTCTTACAACCTGTTCAGAAAAAGACAAATTAGCATTTTTAAGTTTTGAATGTTCAGATTTTAGTTCATTATTTACAGTACTGTTGATATTTTTATCACAGTCAATTTCTCCAGGCTTTGTAGACACAGATCTACTGTCGGTTGGAACTGGATCTGGTGTCACGGCAGAATCGGTTGGCACTGGATCTGGTAAAATAGCAGGCCTCCTACCAGACTTAGATTCTCCATTGCTTTGCAGGTGTGGACTCTTGCTATTGGGAACTATGGAAATGTTTGCACCAGGACTTGTAGCTTCCTCCACTTTTCAGTTGATCAACGTGTCTTTTCCATACACATGAACCTACTTGAATTTTATAATGTAGTTTACCTAGTCTGGCAATTACTTTACCTATTTTCCATTTATCTCCTGATGTATAATTGCGTACTGCAACTTTTTCATTTATTTCGAATTCTCTTATCTTTTTCTTGTTAAAAACATTTTTATGTTGTTTGCTTTCAACATAATTTTTAACATTTGGTACAAGCAAATCTAATTTTGATCTGATATTTCTTTTCAGAAATAATGATGCGGGACTCTCCCCTGTTGTAATATGAGGCATTATTCGGTATTGGAATAAAAATTCGTTTAACTTAAATTGGAGATTTCCGGGTTCTGAACTTAAGGATTTCAATCCTTTTTTAATAATTTGGACATATCTTTCGGCTTGACCATTTGTAGAGGGATGATATGGTGCAGTTAAACTATGTTTTATGCCTTTACTTTGTAGAAAATGTTCGAATTTTTCTGAAATGAATTGTGGCCCATTATCAGATACAAGGGACACAGGATAGCCATATCTGGCAAAAAGCGAAGAAAGACAGTTTATAGTGTTCTCAGCCGTAGTATTAGGAACAATGAACACTTCTGTCCATTTACTGTGGGCATCTACTATGATTAAAAACATTTTCCCCATCATTGGACCAAAAAAGTCTACATGTATTCTGTTCCAAGGTGCTGTAGGCCATTCCCAGTGATGATTTTCCATTTTAGGAGGATTATGTTTTAATTTAATACAAACAGAACAGTTATTTGCTAAATTCTCAATGTCTTTATCAATACCTGGCCACCATACAAAACTACGTGCCAGTGCTTTCATTTTTACTATGCCAAAATGGCCAAAATGCAAATCTTCCAACACTTTTTGTCTATGAACAGTAGGAATTACAACACGATTCCCTTGTAGTATGCAATTATTTAGTATAGAAAAATCTTCTTGTTTATGTCCGAAAAGTAAGTAATTTGGCGTCTGTGTGCCTGATATTAAATGTCGGTACATTTCTTTCAATGTTGGATCTCGCTTAGAACTTGCACATAATATCTTTGTAGTTAAGGGTAACGAAGTTATTTGATGAATAAATAAACAATCGGATTCATCGAGGTTGCCAAATAAATTTGGCGACAAAGTTGGTGACACTTTTTCTGGTTGTAGCGAATCGGACGACGGCAGCAGTAAGTCTTCACTACGTAATGGAAGACGTGATAGAGCATCGGCATTTCCGTGCTCTGCAGATTTTTTATATTTAATATCATAATTAAATGTCTGTAAGTATAATGCATATCGTTGCATTCTAGCTGCCGAAAGTACCGGAATACTTTTTACGGGTGAAAATATGGAAACTAGGGGTTTACTATCTGTATACAGTGTAAATCTCCTACTATATAAAAATTGAAAAAATTTCTTTACACCAAAAATTATTGATAACGCTTCTTTATCTACCTGACTATACCGCTTTTCTGCAGAAGATAAAGTTCTAGAAGCAAAAGCTATGGGTTTTTCGGAGTTATCTGGCATTGTATGCGAAAGTACTGCCGAAATTCCATAAGGAGAAGCATCAGTGGCTAAAATTAAGGGTAATTTAGGATTAAAGTGGGTGAGAATCCTTTCGGAAGTAATTTCCTGTTTAATTGCATTAAATGAATTTTCACATTTTTTAGTCCACTGAAAATTTACATTTTTACGTAATAATTCATTTAGAGGATAAGCAATCGTAGATAATTTAGGAACAAATCTAGAATAGTAAGATACTAAGCCTAGGAATGCTTTTACTTGAGTTACGTTTTGAGGTATTGGAGCATTTAAAATAGCAGAAATTTTTTATTTGCGTTTTGTGTATGCCATTTTTATCAATTTTGTAACCGCAGTATGTAATTTCATCATTCATGAAAAAAGATTTTTCCTTATTTATTTTAAGATTATATTCACGTAACCTTTCTAGCACTTGTTTTAATCGCTCTAAATGTATTTCATCAGTTTCCCCTGAGATACATATATCGTCAATAAAAACTGAAATACCCTCTATACCTTTTAAAATTTGTTCTATAGTTCTCTGCCATATTGCTGGCGAACTGGCAATTCCGTATGGTAATCGCGTAAATTTAAATAAGCCTTTAGGAGTGTTAATAGTAAGTAGTTCTTGTGAATTTTCCTCTACCGGTAAATGCAAGTATGCTTGGTTTAAATCAATTTTTGTAAAATGTAATCCACCCCCTAAAGTTGCTAATATATCCTCAATTTTTGGTAGCGGGTATTTGTCAACCTTTAAAAATTTATTTACCGTGACTTTAAAATCGCCGCATAAACGAATTTTCCCATTAGGTTTTACCACCGGAACAATAGGTGTTGCCCATTTACTAGTACTAACAGCTTTTATTATCCCTTCATTTTCTAATCTTTCCAATTCTTCATTTACCGCATTCCTTAATGCATACGTAACTGTTCGCGATTTACAAAATATTGGTGATGAGTCTTTCTCTAAATGTAATTCAGCTTTAACATTTTTAATTTCACCTACGTTATTTGTGAATAAATCCGTAAATTCATTTAGTAAATTATTTAAATTTTCCGAGATTTGTACTACTTTGTTTACCGGAACAGTTTGTAAATTGTTTGGGAATATATTAAATGTAGTTATCCAATCCCTACCTAGCAATAAAGGAAAATTGTCTTTTTTAACTAAATATAACTTAACATTCCTAGTTTTGTTTTCGTAAGTTACATTTACTCTAACAAATCCCTCGGGCTGAAAAATTTCTCCCGTGGCTGTCTTTAATTGTACATCAGCAGGAAACATTTTATGTTCTGGAAATAATCTCCGAAAACGATTTATCGGTACAGCGGATATCGCCGATCCTGTATCAAGCTCCATTTCTGCTTTAGCACTATTTTCTATCAAAACCCAAATTTTTATAGGTTTAGTGCCTTCAGATTGTAATGACAAAATGTCTACAGTATCAAGAACATTTACATTTTTCTTTTGAGTAACATTGTTTTGTGCGTTCCGACACACCTTACTCAAATGACCGCGTTTTTTACAAAAATTGCAAACTGCATTAATAAATTTACAAACATTTGCTAAATGAGAACTATTACCACAACGATAACAATAAGTTTTACTTTTATTTGCACTCGCTGTTTTGTTCACGTTTTGTTTACTTACTAAGTTATTTTGAGAATAATTTTGTTTTGGTTTCCTAACACTAACAGAAACTTTATTCAAATTCAAATTTTTATTCTGTAATTCTATCATGTCGTTTTCAGTACTTTGCATAGTTACGGCTTGTTCTACTGCTTTTTCAAATGTTAAATCTTCAACCTGAGACATTAATTTGCTTTGGATTGTTTCATTTTTTAATCCGCGTAAAAATTGTTCTAACAAATTTTCTGACAGCGATTCGCCTGTAAACGCGCAATGTGTTGTAAGCTTCTTTAATCGAACACTAAAATCCTGAACAGATTCGTTATCTCCTTGACAACATTTTCTAAATTTAATCCGTTCACTGATTTTGTTTGGAATTTTACATAGATGTTTTGTTAAGACATTTACTAATTCAGTGTAAGTTTTTGATTCAGGGAGATCTGGGAACAGTAAATTAGTAAGTAAATTATATAATCTCGGGCCTATAAAAGTTATTAAGGCACTAACTTTTTTTTCATCCTTAATATCAAACAAAATAAAATTCTGTTCTAGTCTTCTAATATAAGTATCAAAACATTCAATCGAATCATTGAATTCTTTAAAATTTTGAAACATTTTTAATGAAAATATACTAGTTCTAAGAATAAAAACATGCAATCTAATAAAAGAACAGAAAGAAAAAAAAATAAAATAAATGTGTAAATACCTTTCTTTTTCTCTTTCCCGAAAAATAAAAAGTCGCAGATTATCGCAGACGATAATTACACTCACTGGCGCCTAAATCGTACCTGCCCGCCACCAGACAATTATATTAACTGCTGCTGTCTTCGACCGCATAATGATTCATTTCAATAAATAATTTTCTTTATGAAACAAGTAGATTTTGAATAAACACATATATAGAAGATATTCCGTTCTTTTTTTATGAACTGCAGATTTCATTTTTAATCATCTTGAATTAGATATTATTAAAATGTTGAAGAGCAAAACTTCTTTTTGCTTTTTTCTTATCCCATCCTCGTCGCCATTTTAATATTTTGTAGGCAGGAGAAGATTTATGAGCCATAACTAAGATATAACGAGGCGTTTCATTTTAAACACACAAAATTTAATAGATGACTATGACAATTACATATGAAAAATACAAGTAACATGAACGACTACATTTTTAAGACTGCGATCTGTTCTAGCAGAGATAAACGTAAAAAGGAATGAACAGATCATTGATTGGACGTGACGTCACTTACCAACAGTCCAATAGATTTAATCAGAAATACAATGACGAAATACACTACACACATGAAGATCGTGAAAAATATGAAGCAAAAACAGCAAGTGCACTCCATAAAATCCTACAAAAATGGCTATATGTATCGTCTAATGCTTTGTAGTGAGATTAAAGTGAGGTACATCTGTTCCCTTCTTATAAATATCTTTGACATTTCTTCTATAAATTCGGTTTTATACTCTTTTTAAAGTAATGGTACTTTAAAGTACCGTCAGTAGATAAAGGGTTAAACTATTACCGTCAGATATTGTTTTAGAAATAACTAAAAAATATGGCGATGATGATCAGTGAAAAGTTTCAGAAATGATTGAAATTTTAAAAACTGAAGTTCTTAGTCGTGAAAAAGCTACTGCTTTAATTTCAAATGCCCAACGCTCAGAACATATTTCCACCACATCAAATAAGAAAGAAAGTTATGAATAGCCAAAAATAAACAAAATTTGCCCATCAACTGCAGCTGGCCTTTATGATAATAATTCAGGCAATAAGCGACATTTGTGTATTTTTTGTAATAGTGATAAACACTTATTACAGGATTGTAAAGAATTCAAATCTAAACAATTCAATGAAAAAATAGATTTTTTGATGAAATGGGGTCATTGTTTTGTTTGTTTTTCTAAAGGTCATTTGGCAAAAAATTGCCGCTGCTTTGTAAAATTCCGTAATTGTTCTCGCCGTCATTTCGATATAATGTGCCAAGAAAATATTTCTGACAAACAAGTTAAAGTCGAAAATACCGCCTTATCTAATAAAACGTGTGATCAAGAAGCATTACTCCAAACATTAATGCTAAGTTTGATCAATAAAGATAAAGAATACATTATTGGAGATTTAATTGATTCGGGATCTCAAAAATCCTAATTAAAGAAAGAAATAATAAAAAAAAAAATAGGTTATACACCTACAGGTCAAGAAAAGTTAAACCATAGTTTGTTTGGTGGGTTACAACAAACGCATGAACATTCACGATACAGAATAAATCTGAGTGATTTACATAAAAACTATTTGCGTACAGTCGGTAACAAAAGTGTCCGAACACTAGCAAATATTCCTATATAAAAAAAGTACACTTCATACGGTTTTGTTAAATAAATCCTTGTTGAATCCTCTTCGTAGTTAGTGTCAGAACATGATTCGATAAGGATTTATTTAACAAAACCGTATGAAGTGTACTTTTTTTACATAGGAATTTTTGCTAGTGTTCGGACACTTTTGTTACCGACTGTAATTTTGAAGTTCTTGATCAATAAGAAATTTGCACAGAGGTACCTAAAATACGAAATGGGCCACGGATTAATAAAGTAAGAAGGCGGGGAATTCAATTTTCGGATTATGAGAACTCAACAGAATTTACAAGAAATAAAAATAGAGAAATTGATTTGTTAATTCGTGCAGATGTATGTGAGAAACTTTTTACTGGGAAAAGTAAATTACTCTGAAAGAGTTTAGTGGCCTTTGAAACAAAATTGGGTTGGACATTGATGGGTAAAACTAAAGAATTTAGTTCCAACGATAGTACAAATGTTGTTTTATGTCTTCATGTGGCCAATGCACAGATTTCAGGTCTTTGGAGACTAGATACTTTAGGAATTTTGGATTCAGGAAATAAGAACACGAAAGAAGAATTAGGCATAGCTGCCGAAGAATACTTTTACCAAAATATTAAAATTGTTGAATACGACAGATATGAAGTAAATCTTCCATGAGTTGAAGGTCATCCTCCACTACCTAGCTGTAGACCACTTGCTGAGAGAAGATTGAAGAATTGTGGGGAATTATTGAAGAAATCTGTAAGATTAGAAGCTTACGAAGCAGTTTTTGACGAATTGCTCACAGAAGAAATAATTGAAGAAGTTGAGCCATGCAGAGATAATCTAAATGAACATTTCCTGCCCCAAAGAGCTGTTATTAAAGAAAATTCCACAACTAAAATTCGTCTAGTTTTTGACGAGTCAGCAAAAGAAAAGGGTTCTCCTACGATTAACGATTGTCTAGGAAAGAACCCCAACTTAGTCGAACTAATTCCCTCTGTAATTAATAGATTTAGATTTAAGAAAATCGGGGTTATTTCAGATATTCGTAAAGCTTTCCTACAAATTCAGCTCAGCAAAGTAGACCGACCGTATCTTAGATTCCTGCGGTGGGAGAAGGGTGATCTTTTAAATACTAAAATTATTCAACATAGAAGAGTAGTATTCGGCCTGGCTGACTTGTAGTCCTTACTTGTTAGGAGCAACTCTAAAGTAGTCACTTGCAACAGGTTAACGATGAACTAAAAGAAACTGCTGATAAGCTAGCAAAATCATTTTATGTGTATAATTGTGTTTCAATTGTAGAAAGTGTAGAAAAACTAGAAAAATTTATTTCCGAGTCTAAATATATCCTTAACACTGCAAATTTTGATCTAAGAGGGTGGGAGCGTAATATTATTAATCCGACAGAAGAAAATTCTACTCCCTCCAAGAGAAGAAATGTTCCAGTTTTAGGATTACTGCAGGATTTAAACAATGATTCACAAAGTATAGAATTGCGAGAAAATCAAGAAGAAATCAAGACACTTACCAAAAGAAAAATATTGTCAGCAGCTCATAAAGTATTCGATCCCATCGGATAACCATTAACATTAACACCAAAAATTTTACTTCAAGAATGTTGACAACTAAAAGTGAGTTGGGATTCTGAATTACCTGAATGTGTTGGGAAAATATTTAAAAAACGGAAAAGGGGACTACATAAATTGAAAGACGTTACTATACCAAGACTCCTTGTACCTGATCCGGAGAATACGGAACTAAGCCTACATAGATACTGTGATGCTTGCAAAGCAGTCTATGCAACTTTCATTTTTCTAAGAGCAGAAAATTTTTATTCCATTGCATGCCAACTTGAGCAAGCCAGATCTCGGGTAGCTCCATTGAAGTCAATCACTATTCCTATACTAGAGCTTCTTGCCAGTACCATAGGAGCAAGACTAGCGCAAAGTGTAAAAACAGATTTAAGACAGCCAAGTATTTTCAACACATTTTTCAACAGATCAGTCGAATGCTCTATTTTGGATAAAAAGAAATGAAAATTGGGCACCTTTTGTTTGTAATAGAGTACAAGAAATTAGATTCCTCAGCCATCCAGAGAATTGGAAATACGTACCTGGGATACTCAATCCTGCCGATTTGCCATCTAGGGGGTTGTTCTGCTGAATTTCTCTTAAAATCCTGGTGGTAAGATGGGCGTTTTTGGCTAAGAAAATCTTCAGAATTTTGGCGCAACGAAATTTTAGAACCTGATTTAAATGTACTGAAATCAGAAAGAGGACAAACGATAGTTTCAGCATCGGAAAACATTGACTTTTACGAGAAATGTTCCTCGTATAAAAATATGTTAAAGGTCACAACATGGATACTCAGATTTAAAGAAAATGCTAAAAAGCCTAAAGAAGCAAGAGTGATGACAAGTGTAACAGTTGAACAAATTGAAAAGGGTGAACTTATGATCATGAAGTTCCTTCAGAATCAAGATTTAAATTTTAAGAAAAACTTATCCTCTTTGCGCACATTTGTTGATGAAATGGGAGTCATCAGAGTCCAAACTAGAATATCAATGAGAAAAGATTCAGAAAATTTTAGATATCCAGTAGTTTTGCCAGCGAACCATAATGTAATCCACAGAATTATTGAAAACGAACATATAGAAATGAATCATGCAGGAATACAAACTCTTATGTCAGCAATTCGAGGGAAAATCTGGATAATAAGATGCAGGAAGATCATTAGAAAGATTTTGCATAGATGTGTCCAGTGTCAGAGATTCTCTTCGAAAACTGCTGAAGTGCTGAGTTCACCTCTGCCTGAAGATAGAGTGAAAGAAGCTGGTGTTTTTGAAATTACTGGAACAGATCGTTTTGGACCATTATTTTTAAAAGATGGCAGCATCTGTTGGGTAGTTCTGTATACATGTGCAGTTTTTCGAGCGATTCACCCAGAACTGACGACTTCCTTAACAACAGAGAATTTCATACAAACCTTGAGATCCTTCATTACCCATAGAGGACGACCTCATATCCTCTACAGTGATAATGGAACAAATTTAGTTGCGACAAGAAAAAAATTGAATTCTGTTGATTGGGCACAGATTGAAGAATTTGCCACTATAAAAAAAATTAAATGGAAACTTAACACGCCAGCCTCTCCGTTGTGGGGTGGATTTTGGGAGATAATAATTCCCATCATAAAATCAATGTTGAAAAGAATTTTAGGAAAAGCCCATTTGTACTATGAAGAATTATATACTACCATTTGCGACACAGAAAGTATGGTGAATTCTCGACCACTTACATACGTATCTGAGGATATTGAAGATTTAACACCTCTCACACCTGAAATGTTTTTGAAAGACATCCGTGAAACTGGCGTACCTAATTTGGATTTTATTGAAAGAAATAACCTGATAAAAAGATTTGAATACCGACAGAAATTAAAAGACGATCTTCGAGAGAGATTTAGAAATGAATATTTGGGATGTCTTTGAGATTTTAACAATGTAAAGAAACCTCCTAGCAACAATGTTAAATCTGGAGATTTAGTTTTAGTGCAAGATGACAACTCAAAACGCATTCAGTGGCCATTGGCCAAAGTGGTGGAACTCTATCCTGGTAAAGATGGGCAAGTTCGTGTTGCCAAACTGAAAACCATGAATGGTGAAATGCTACGACCACTACAGAGAATTTGTCCATTAGAACTTAGTGATACAATTATACCAAAGAATCTCATGCAAACTTCTAGAGTGGGTAGACACATCATACCAGTGGAAAAACTTTAATATATAAACTTTTTAAACTGACTCTAAGAATCTAAATTTGAAAGGACTAAACATTTTTAGGAACTTTTTTCATTTTTAAGAAAACTTGTATACAATTTTATATTACATTGTTTATTATTATTATTTTTACTTTACTGAGAATATTTTGAAACGTTAACCAATTTTCCTTTTCCTTTAAACCTGTTTCCTTTTTCGCTGAACCTTCCAAACCTGTCTGAATTCTGAAGTTGCGTAGTTCTACCTTTATTAATTTCGGAGATATGCCAGTCAGAAGATTCCCCACATACATACACTGACCAATTGCCAGAAACTACTTTTTTGGACTCACGATACCTTAAAACATGTAAATCGGGTAAAAACTCGGTATCGGATTTTTGGATCGAAAACAATACTTCCATTACCTATGGTAGTCTGGTAATGGAAGTAAAAAATTACTATTGACAGCAAAGTAGTGTAATAAGCAATAGTTCCAAAGTCTTTTTAAAAATAAACGCTCTTATAAGCCCAAACAAATATACACATAAATTTCCTTTTAGTCCTTTTAGTTCAGGTATAAAATTGGTTAAAGTAACATTATTTTATATACTTGATAGAAATTGAAAATGAAAAAGTTCCAAATTTGAAACAAGTCCTTCCGGCTTATTCGGAAGGGTAGGTTGATTTCTTTTTCCTTATCAAGTAGCCGTCATTTTGTTTCAAAATGGCGGCTATAAATTATTAATGCACTTGGTAGAAATATTGATGTAGGCTATGCACATATGGACTTTTAAGCAAATCGGTTCATAAATACCTTTTTATGTGAATTTAAAATTTTCAAGTGGCCAGCGCTTGGAAACAAAATGGTGAGTTAAATTGACAAATATATGAAATGTATTTGTGGGATGAGTCTACTGTACAGATATAGTTCGAATTAATTCAAAATCTCAAAAGTCATCGTGTTGAAAAATTAAGTGGCTGGCACTTCGATCAAAATGGCAGAGAAAGTTCCTCATCTAAAATATTGTTTCAAATTTGAAAATAATATTTTTGTAGAAATTCTTTCAATTATTAAGTTGATAAAATGTTAGTTTTCTGCATTTCTAGCTTGTTTTAGCATAAAATAGCCTAATTTTTCCTTAAAAACGCATTAAAAAGATCCAGCAACGCAGGTAATGGGTTTGGCGCCAAATTTGGCGACTTATCCCCTATGGCGACTTTTTGGCGACTTTTGGCGAGAAAATACTTATATTTGATATACCAAAGATGGACGCAATAACGTGATTGGTTCCGGAGTTACGTGAATTTTCTAGATTTTTGTTGTTTGAATGATAAATCCATTTTTCAACTTTGATTTGAATTGATTAAGTATTTCTAAAGTTACCGTGATGACAAATTTTCCAGTGGCCGCCAGTTGGAAACAATACAGTGGAACAAGTTGCCCAGCAAACATATCCAAGATATTTGAAGCATAGGTTCACTGTCCAACTGTGGTTTAAATCAGTGCCGTGTTTCAAAAGTTAATTTTATGGCAAATTTTCAAGTGGCAGTCTAAGTGGTTGCAACTTGGAAACAAAAAGGCAAAACAACTTGCCCAGCGAAATCATCCAGTATCCTTCTTTAAGTTCCTTGTCCAGTTCTAGTTCAAATTAAATCAGTATTTCAAAAATTATCGTCATAAGAATTTTTCAGGTGGCGCTACTTGGAAAAAAAAAAAACGGAGTGAGATGCCCAGCGAACTTATCTGAGATATTTGGAGGATAAATCAACTACCCAAATTGGATGCGAATTGATTCTGTATTACTAAAGTTACTATATTGACAAATTTTCAAGTGGCAGCCACTTGGACATAAAATCGCGGATCAAGTCACCAAGTGAACTTATCCTTGATATTTGAACCATAAGTTCACTATCCAACTTTTATTTGAATCAGTTTAGTATTTTAAAAGTTATCGTGATGGCATATTTTCAAGTGGCAGTGTGATTTCAAGTGGCTGGAACTTAGAAACAAGATGTCGGGACAAGTTGCCCATTCGATATAATTATATGATAATATCACTGTCCAAATTTGGTTCGATTTGGAGTATTATTTCAGAAGTTATCGTGATTTTAAATTTTCAAGTGGGATCCTGAATTCAAGTGGTCCCGCTTAACTTAAGATATCTGCCACTTTATTAAAAATGGCGGATATAGTTTACTAATAAAGTTCATTGAGATCCTTATGTGGTCTGTATTTACATCAAAATTCAAACAATTTCGGAATACGCTTTTTACAATTTAAATTTGAAATTTTGAAGTGGTCTCCACTTGAGGTCAAAATGGCGGAGCAAATTGGTTAACAAACTCATCTAAGATATTTATAAGATAAGTTAAGACACTGTTCAAATTTGGTTCCTTTTGGAGTATTATTTCGGAAGTTATCATGGTTTTAAATTTTCAAGTGGTAGCCTCATTTCAAGTGGTCCCGCTTAACTTAAGATATCCGCCACTTTATTAAAAATGGCGAATAAAGTTCACTAATAAAGTTATTTGAGACACTTGTATAATCTATGTATGCATCAAAAAAAAAAAAAAAAATTCGAAATATGCTTTTTACAATTTGAATTTGAAATTTTCAAGTGGTCTCCACTTGAAAACAAAATGACGGAGCAACTTGGTTAACAAATTCATCTGAGTTATTTATAAGATAAGTTAAGACACTATCCAAATTTGGTTCGATTTGGAGTATTATTTCAGAAGTTATTGTTATTTTGAATTTTCAATTGGCAGAATGATTTCAAGTGGCCCCGCTTAACTTAAGATATCTACCACTTTATTAAAAATGACGGATAAATTTCATTAATAAACTTCATCGAGACCCTTATGTGGTCTATATTTACATCAAATTTCAAACAAATTCGGAATACGCTTTTTACAATTTGATATTGAAATTTTCAAGTGGTCTTCACTTGAAAACAAAATGGCGGAGCAACTTGGTTAACAAACTCATCTAAGATATTTATAAGATAAGTTAAGACACTGTTCAAATTTGGTTCCATTTGGAGTATTATTTCGGAAGTTATAGTGATTTTAAATTTTCAAGTGGTAGCCTGATTTCAAGTGGTCCCACTTAACTTAAAATATCTGCCACTTTATTAAAAATGGCGCATAAACTTCATTAATAAACTTCATTGAGACCCTTATGTGGCCTGTATTTACAACAAAATTCAAGCAAATCTTGCTTTAAATATGCTTTTTACAATGTCGGTTTGAAATTTTCAAGTGGCTGCCACATGAAAACAAAAAGTCGGAGCAACTTGGTTAACGAACTCATCCAAGATATTTATAAGATCAGTTCACTGTCCAAATTTGGTTCCATTTCGAGTATTATTTCGGGAGTTATCGTGATGACAAAATTTTCATTATAGATAGATAGATAGATATATATATAGATAAACGAAGTGATTGCAATAGGTCGATTTCTAAAGAAATCAACCTAAAAAGAAAATACCATAACTGAATATATATTTTCATTAAAGTTTGGTCGAGAAAATATATAAACTTATAAAACTTTAAAATTTGTAACCTTGCTACTTTCTTAAACATCGTTGCAAAATAATTTGAAAAAATAAATTTTCTTTTGAAGTTTATCTTTATAAAGATTATAGTTTATTTCAAAACTTTATGAAAAGCCTAAATTTCATAAGAAAGGTATATTTTAAATACAAAATATATATAAAACTTTTGCTAAAGTTTTAACAGGGAAAGAAATTTAAAACGCAGATATAAAATCTTTATTTCTTGTGATCTTATTTTTATTATTTATTTAACATATTGCCGATAAATTTAATGTCTATTTTTATAAAAATATTTAAATAATAATAAATGTGGGGTTAAATACTTTTGTTTTCTAGGAGTATATGTTAAATATAATCAGTATAGGCTTACGGTTAAAAAAAAATATATATATATATATATATATATATGTATGCAGGTCTTCAGCTAAAATAGACATATCTATATAATTAAAATCAGTCTTTTGTCTGTAAATTTGTCAGAATCAAAATATTTTGCAATATATTCACGTTTCCCGCACCATGAAAGCCGAAAATGACTTCAGAAAATTTTGCCTGTGTGTGTGAGTGTGTGTGCGCGCGCGTGTGTGTGTGTGTGTGTGTGTGTGCGCGTGTGTGTTTGTGTGTCTGTGTGTCATGGTGTCCGTATGTTTGTAACGCTATTTTTGTCCGGGCATCACTTGAGAACGGCTGTACCGAATTCATCGGCCCTTGGCAGAATCTTAGATCTTTACCCAACTTAAAATTATATCTATCAACATTTTAAAAATTCCCCCACGTTCCCCCGCAAAAGACTAAAACACGTTTGACCGGGTATCACTTGAGAACGGCAGGACAGAATTCAACAACGCTTCAGAGGTATTTAGGTCTTTACTCATCTTAAAATTACATCTATCAACTTTTCAAAAATTCCCCCCCGCTCCCCCTGGGGAGGCAAAAGACAAAAACACGTTTGTCCGGGTATCACTTGAGAACGGCTGGACAGAATTCAACGGCACTTCGCTGGAATTTAGATATTTAGCCAACTTAAAATTATCCGTATCAAATTTTCAAAAATTTTCTCACGTTCCCTCCTGAGGGGGGCAATAGACAAAAACACGTTGTCCGGGTATCACTTAAAAACGGCTAGACAGAATTCAACGGCGCTTCGCAGCAATTTAGGTTTTTACCCAACTTAAAATTATATCTATCAACTTTTCAGAAATTCCCCCATGTTCCCCACTGGGGGGGGGCAACTGACTAAAACACGTTTGACCTGGTATCACTTCAGAACGGCAGGACAGAATTCAACGGCGCTTCGGAGGAATTTAGGTCTTTACCCAACTTAAAATTATACGTATCAAATTTTCAGAAAATCCCCACGTTCGTCCCTGGGGGACAATAGACAAAAACACGTTTATTCGGGTATCACTTAAGAACGGCTGGACAGAATTCAACAGCGCTTCTCAGGAATTTAGGTCTTTACCCAACTTAAAATTATATCTATCAACTTTTCAGAAATTCCCCCATGTTCCCCACTGGGGGGGGGCAACTGACTAAAACACGTTTGACCTGGTATCACTTCAGAACGGCAGGACAGAATTCAACGGCGCTTCGGAGGAATTTAGGTCTTTACCCAACTTAAAATTATACGTATCAAATTTTCAGAAAATCCCCACGTTCGTCCCTGGGGGACAATAGACAAAAACACGTTTATTCGGGTATCACTTAAGAACGGCTGGACAGAATTCAACAGCGCTTCTCAGGAATTTAGGTCTTTACCCAACTTAAAATTATATCTATCAATTTTTCAGAAATTCCCCCACGTTCCCCCCTGGGGGGGGGGCAAAAGACAAAAACACGTTTGCCCGGGTATCACAATAATTTTATTTAATTCTAAAAATGTTTAACTTAGCAGAGGAAAAGCTATTTTCTAGAGTTGAAATTATAAAGTAAATATCAAATATTTAAATCGCTTCTATTGAAAAAAAAAAAAAAAAAAAAAAGGGAGGGGTGATGGGAAAAAATGGGAAAAATGAAAGGTTTTAGCGATATTCGCTATGAAATTTTTCTGAAAACCTTATTAGTTATGTAGATACTAACACGCTAGTGTCCCTCGCCAGAAAGGCTAGTTCACAAATGATTCATTTGTAACGACTCCCTTCACGAGGTTTCTTCACCTAAAAGCACTACGTCGATTCTTTTCATTCTTAATGTTTTTTTTTCTAGCTGCCTTCATTCAAATCTTCTTTTCAACAAGTTTTTTTTTTTCCTTTTTTTAATTATTTATTTATTATCCACTCAAAAGCCAATTCACACTCTTACTGGAAATGGTCCTTCACGGAAGTAGAAAATTTGAGCATGATAACACGATTATGTGATGTATGACTTTGCTAATTCCTCAAAAATTAAAATATCTAAATTAAGCAAATGACTCTAACTTAAAAAGTTCAGAAAGTTTTAGGAAAAACCTGAAAAATATTTTAACACAGTCTCTCTAGTAACAAATTAAAAAAAAAAAAAGGACTAACATTAAAACTAAATAAAATGGCAAAACAAAAATTATCAACAACGTATAGTCTTGATTTCAAAATGACTGATATATGACTTCTGAAAATACTCACTATAATTTCTTTGGATAGATTATAAAAATAAATATACGTTTTTTCAATTCCGTTGAGAAAATTGTTGTAGAAAAAAAAAAAAAAAAAAAAAAAAACATGGGTGACGGAAAAAAAAGATATAACATTGTTTTCCAGCTGATGATTTTTAATTCACTCAGTCGTTACTTTAAGCGAAGAAAATTACTTTTACGTGGTAGCATTACGTTTATTCGGTGATTTTAAGCTTGAAGAGATAAAAATAATGAAATGTAAACATCACACGACTTCCAATAGTAAACATTAAGCAATTTATTTTGTTAATATATATATATATATATATTTATAAGAGGATTCTTAAATAAACATACAGTTTATATTTATTGAAAATTTATTTTTCCAACTGAGTGAAAATAATGCCTGGACCTGGAGTCGAACCCCGGATCTTTGACTTACAAGGTCAAGGCTCTACCAATTGAGCTTTCCAGGCTGACAACCGGTGGACATTACTCACTCAGTCAACCTTTAGGTAGAGCAACTGGTCTATCATGTAGATAGCTCGACAGAATAAGCAGCAGGTAATGGAAAACACCATTAAACAATGGAAGGAATAAATACATTTATTAATATCACAAAATCAACAGATTGGGAAGAAAATCATATTTTATTGAAAATTTATTTTTCCAACTGAGTGAAAATAATGCCTGGACCGGGAGTCAAACCCCGGATCTTTGACTTACAAGGTCAAGGCTCTACCAATTGAGCTATCCAGGCCGACAATCGGTGGACATTACTCACTCAGACAACCTTTAGGCAGAGCAATTGGTCTATCATGTAGACTATCCGCAGGTAATAGAAAACACCATTAAACAATGGAAGGAATAAATACATTTATGAATATCACACAATCAACAGATTGGGAAGAAAATACTCCTGGTCCAGGCATTATTTTCACTCAGTTGGAAAAATAAATTTTCAATAAATATGATTTTCTTCCCAATCTGTTGATTGTGTGATATTATTATTAAATGTATTCAGTTTATAGTCGATGAATGCTTTGTTTCAATGAATAGTCTCGAAACAATCTAATATAACTATTACTTGTATCACAAAAAATCAAAAACTACAGTCTGTACATCGCAGAGTACGAACATCACTTGTACAAGAAGTCTTCAAGAGGTTTGTGAGCGGCAAACACATATATTTCAACTCAAATTTCAACGAGATTCGCTTGAATTCAGATCGCCCATTTTATACTCTTTCGCTAAGATTAATAGAGAACAATCGGGATGGACTATCCCCCCCCCCCCCGCAAAAAAATAAATAAAAGTAAAAGTGAAATAAAAAAAACCTAGTTAACTCCGTTTCATTTTCAGATGGGGCTTGCAGGTTTTGGCAAATTTAAAGTTATCTTTTATTGGACAAATTTCTTCATCAACTTCATCAATTTACAAAATATGTCGTCAAATCGGACCTCTGTCGAAGCCAAAAAATATTATAAATATAATCATAGTCGTGTCATATAACAACAATATTTGTAATTTAAAAAAAAAAAAAAAAAAAAATCTGGTGTGAAACATCTACACGACTTCCATTACCCGATATTACACGCATTATATGCATTTTTAAAAATAATGTGATCAGAAGACATAAAGTTGGCCTAACAATATAGACACCTAAGAAATTTTTTATGAGAGAAAGCTGCTATAAAGACATGTAGAACAAAGTTTAAAGAGTTAAATTTTCAGAGTTTACATTACAAGTAAAACAGAGTTTACTGAGTTAAAAAATAAGGGGGGAAAATGATAGTTATTTTTTAAACACCAATTTTCGAGATCTAAAACTTGCTTACCTAAGCCCATCACTGTTAATTTTCTGGAAGTAGCCACGTAAGTCACAAGAAATGGATTTATGCAACAATTTTAATCGTTAGAGCCGTTTTTGAGATACCAACTTTTACCAAAACTTGGTATACGCAATTATTGACCGGAAAACAATAATTACATACAAAAGGATATTTAAGAGGGAGTTAATATGTCAAGTTTGAAAAAAATCTGTACAGCCGTTTTTAAAGGAACGCGCTTTCGAGACCTGAAATTGAGTTATTTATACAGGGCGTCTATCAATTTACTTGAACTAACCAACTATATCATTCGAGAGGACATCTAATACAGTGTTTATATAGCAAATTTAAAGAAAATAATTAAAGCCGCTAGTAGTATATGTGTGATGAACTATCGGACAGTTTTCGCTGGCTGGAAGTATCGGACAGTCTTCGCTGGCTGGAGTGTTTCCAGTGGCTGGAGTGGCTGGCAAGTTTCCAGAAACAGAGGAGGAAGTGAAACGCGTCTTTGTTTATGTTTTTTATGCGCGTGGGTGTGTGTGTGTGTGTTGAAATATGGCATAAGTAGATTAGATAAATGTAATTCAAGGTTTATGGGAAAGTATGGAGTGATTCGCTAATGATTTAAACGGAATATAATGTTATGTTATATCTTTTTTTTTTTTTTTTTTTTTTCTATTAAATTGAATGAAATTTGTTTTGATGGGAAATATTTAAAATAAAATAGTACAAGAGAAAAGATAAAAAAATTAAAATTTCTTAATCAACACATGAATTAAAACAAAGAAACACTTTTCATAGATACAATCAATTTTTATTTTTTATATAAATTTTTATAAAATTATGTTTAATATTACATATGTATTACAACGAAAAAAAAAATAAAGATATAATATAATATTTAAAAAAAGAGTTGTTATAAGATATTACATTGCTTCATTAGTACAAATTCGACAGAGTTTTTCATATTCTATGGAAGGCATTTGCACACCAATAATACTTGCATGCAGTGTTTTGTCTTTATTTGACCAAAAGTATCGTAAATCATAGATTGTTTCATTATTTTTTAGACACTCGTGAAAGAAAAGTTTTCGTCCTATGTGCACAGATTTTGTACATGATGAGTTTGTGATATTCACCTCAAGTACATGTCGATCGATTTTATCACTTATGACGAAAAGTTCCATTACAACAGTCAATAATATTATTGATGTCAAAATAATGCAAATGAAGTTTTTGCTATTAAAAATATTTTTTAAATTACCAGTCGGCATTCTTCAGATGCGTGACACTTTCTGACAAATTTCTCTTAAATAATGCAACACCCAACGTTTGTAGACTGTATTTATAACCGTTGTAGATATGTTGTTATTCAATACCAATGCGTCACAAATATCTTCTCCTTCAATATCTTTTATGTGTTCTAATACAAAACTTTCACTGAGTTCTTGATATCGAAATATCGAAGACATGTCTAATTTATCTTTCAGTTCTACTATAGCACCCATATCCAATTGTTGGTATCTACTCACGAGTTTCATATTCAAAAGATAATGATATTCGTGTATGAATCGTGCGGATAATTTTTGAAATTGAGAAATTTTATCCCAGTTTATTCGATCCTGAAATTCTAATATGAATGGTTCTTTCAGTTGTTGATATTGAGATATTTTTTCCCACACGATTTTGTCAGCGTTAGCTCTCATAAAAGCCTCAGAAAGAGTTTGATACTCACAAATCATCATCCAATCAATTTTATGTTTAAATTCTAACATAAATGGTTCGCTTAATTTTTGAAATTTTGACACAGCGGACCAGTCTAAAGCATTTTGTAAAGCTCTTATAGTTTCCTCTAAAAGTTCAGTGTCTCTTGCGAGCGCGGTCCAATTGACTTACTTTCTCGTTTGTTTCTACCATGTTTATATATATTTTTTAATTATTAGTCTAGAAGAAACATGCAAAATGTGTGAAACACTATTGCAAATATAATTTTGAGAGGTCAGATGCTTCCTTATTTATAGAATTTGAGAGAAAAATAGGTGTCGCTTTAAAAAATAATAATAAAAAAATAAAATAAAATAAAAAATTTCGGAATTCAATTCTAGAATGTTTTGCCATTTGTTTAAGATAATAATAATAATAATAATATGGTATATTAATAACGAAAAAAAAATATTGATTATTTATATATTTTCGAACTTATTATTATTTTTTCCTATCAAATAAAAAAATATATATATATTAATACAATATTCTCTTAAATAAAGTATATCATGTCAACGAACTGAAGTTCAGATTGCTTTAAATGATGTGTGGGTGTAATGTATGGGCGTGGGAATGAATGAAGCAATTCTCAAGGAAAACTGAAACTGTATGTATCAGTTACACGACATTTAATTGTGAGAAGGAAAAATTTAATACAATCGCGCTGTTGTGTTAGAAGGAAGAAAACCATATGTTGAAATGAGTATACAGTTGGAAGTCGTTAAAAAAAACATCACTCGAATTAGATGACGTTCATTATGGAGGAATGACCTTCTCAACCCACGCGATTTCAAAAGAATCTTTCTCTTGTTTATAGTTGTATAAAAGTTAATGTCAAGATCTCGAGAGCGCATTTTTCCTTTTCGATGTTTTGAAGCGAAACGATAAAATGGATCTCAGAAATACAGATATGAATAACTCTGGTAAGTTTCATTAGTAATCATATTTCTTTAAACTTTTAATACTAAAGTTATACTTTTACTATTATTATTATTATTATTATAAAATTATTATTTGAAATGTAATTGAAAATTTATAAGTATATTTTTAACCGAAAATAAAAGTTTCTTTTCCCAATTTTCAGACTCTGGACACGCTGGACCATCTACATCCAAGCGGTACTTTGAAGAATTATATATAGATGAGGAATCTACTCCTATCAAGAAACGCAAACTATGTATTCGAGATACCATTGATGATGATGATGATGATGATGATGATGCCCATGAAAAAAAATCAGGTGAGTTATGTTTTTATTAGTTTATAATTTTTTTTAAAAAACAAGAATTTGATTTAATTTTTAAAAAATAAATTTTCTAAATATATAGCTACTCAAGATCAACGATCCAAAAAATTTCACCTGGATTTATCTGAGGATGTTGAAAAAGTTAAATACAACCAGTTTTCTGTAAATCTGGGACAAAACACAATTGTGGAACTTAAAGAGTTTCACAACTCATATTATATTGGATTCTCCAGAATCAACCCGGACACCAAGGAACCCAAGAACCGGTTTAACATGCCGCTAAATTTATTAAATAATTTAAAAATTGCATGCGGTGCACTTAGTAAGCATATTGCCAAAAAATAAATAAAACATGCTATTATACATATTAATTGCTTATTGTAAAGCTTATAGAGTGAAAAATTTAAAAAAAGACTTTTTTCCCTAAAATTAAATGATATAAAAAACTTTCATATTTTAACTTTTATATGTATTGATATTTTTTTAAAGAAATTATGTCTATTTTTTTAGTGCAAAAAAAAAAAAAAAAAAAAAAAAAATTCAATAGTTATGATGTGTTCAACAATTTTCAATAATTTTGAGAAAGATTATTATTATTATTATTATTATTATTATTATTATTATTATTAATACATATATTTTTTATAATTGAGGTTTTATAACTTAATGGTTTTTCTGTCACCTCTCTTATAATATATAATGATAAAAACGGAAAATAGTTTATATGTATTTTTTTATTTTAATTTTTAATTAAAAGTAAAGTTTTTTAATAACATTTTATGTTGCTTACATAATTAAAAAAGAAATTATACTGCAGATTCATATAAAGGGGGTTTTGTGTAAAATATGTTTGAATATACATACTAAATGTCCTCGGTTTTTATATAATTAAAAAGAAATTATGCTGCAATTTCAAGAAAGAGCACAAGCTTATCATGGTTTTGTACGCACTTTGCGTGCAGTTGCGACAAATTACACTGACCCAGAAAGGTTGTTCAATGATTCGAGGGACATAATTTTCAATGAAATTAACAGGGCTAATTTGTTAAGATTGCGGCTTTTAATATGTATTTGCATTACTTTCCAAAAAATTATACATGGTGATATCTTAGAAGAAAAACAGTTTTATTTCTGCTCTAAAGCAGAAAGAATTTTATCCCCTCTTACTATCTATTCTAAAATAGATAACGCGTTTAGAAAAATCTTTGAATCAATTGATTCTTTTGTACGTAATGGGAGTGGGTGGGTTATAAAAAATATAGAATATATCGACATTCATTTGGGAAATTATAGGGAATTTAGAGGAGGATGCAGTCATGCAATAAATCTCCCTAACAGATTAAAACACAAAAAATCGTTGTTAAATATTCGATGCCATGACAACAAATGCTTTCTTTATTGTGTGGTTGCTAAACTTTTTCCCACGAAATTTCACAAAGAAAGAGCAAACAAATATAAAAAACATATCAAATATCTGAACACAAAAGATATAACTTTCCCCGTTAAACTCTCCGATGTCTATAAATTTGAAAAAAGTAATAATTTAACTATAAATATATTTGGATTCGAAGAAAATGACGTCTACCCTTTATACATAAGTAAAACTTTAAAATCTAAATACCCTGTTATTGATTTGTTGTATTACGAAAAACATTATTTCTTAATTACTCATTTTAACAAATTTTTAAATTTTAAAAAAGGTATTTATTATTTTTGTCGCAACTGTCTTAACGGATTCCAGAGGAAATCTACATTAATCTCTCACACTCAGTTATGTGAAAAGCAAAAACCACAAAAGTTGAGTCTTCCATCTAACTTTTTTCTCAAATTTAATGCGATATCCAAAATGCTTTATCATCCGTTTGTGGCCTATGCCGACTTCGAGTGTGTTACTTCTAAAATATCGACCGTTTTACCAAACGCCGACAAAAGTTTTACTTGTCCATTTGAAAAACACATCGCGTGTAGTTATACTCTTATTGTTTTGGATATAAATGATAAAATTGTTTTTCATGAATTTTTCTGCGGAGTTAATGCTGTAGCAAAATTTTTAAATACGTTAAAGAGTGTACACATCAAAGTAATAGAAAAAATGAAAAAAATCATACCTATGAATACAAATTTAAGGGAGGATTATAACGAAAATATTTGCCATATTTGTCGAAAAGAATTTGATGTGTGGGATATTAAAACCAGAGATCACTGCCACTGGTCGGATGGTCATATTCGCGGTTTAGCTCACCAATCTTGCAATCTTAACATGCGCGCGACTTATTTTCTTCCTGTCATAATTCATAATAGTAAGAATTATGACAATCATTTAATTTTAAAGCATATTCCAGAAAATTATGCTCGGAATGTTTATATAATTCCTGTCAATGTAGAAAAGTTGACGATGTTCACGTTAGATTCTATAAAGTTTTTAGATTCCTTCCAGTTTTTAGACGCCTCCCTAGAATCGCTTGTTGAAAATTTAATAAAATCAAATCATGATTTTAAAATTTTTAATCAGTTTTTTCAAAATGAAAAAAATAGAAAAATGTTATTGGGGAAAGGGATATTCCCATATTCCTATTTTGATTCACTTCGTATTTTAGATGAAGTAGGGTTACCACCAAAAAGTGCGTTTTACAATCGCCTTACTGAGAGTGATATATCCGATCAAGCGTATGAGCATGCTTGTGCTGTATATAAAACTTTTGGATGCAAAAAATTTTCTGATTATTTAGAAATTTACCAAAATTGTGACGTTGTTTTGTTAGCTGAAGTGTTTACTTCCTTTCGACGTACCGCCATGAATTATTATAAACTTGATCCGGTACATTTTGTCACTAGTGCAGATTTAACATGGAATGCAGGTTTAAAATTAACTAAAATAGAACTTCAGTTATTTAAAGACGTGAATGATTACATATGGATTGAAAGTCAAATGAGAGGCGGTATTTGTTTTCTGGGGAAAAGGCATGCAATCGCCAACGATCCATACATTCCTGAAACTTATAATCCTCACATGGAAAATAGTTATATTATAGCGCTTGACGCAAATAATCTTTACGGTTTTGTCATGGTTCAAAATTTGCCCTACGGTCACTTTAGATGGCTCACGATATCAGAAATTGAAAGTTTTAATATTTTGGAAACAACACCTAATTCACCGGTTTGATATTTCCTGGAAGTTGATTTGGATTATCCAAGAGAATTGCATAATATTCACGACGACATACCAATGGCACCTGAACACTTGAATATCACATATGACATGTTGTCTCCGCATGCTAAAAAATTGTGCGATTCGCTAAATTTGAAACATGTCCTTCCTTGTAAGAAGTTGACACCAAATTTTTTTCGAAAAAAAAAACTATATTTGCCATTATTTAAATCTAAAGTTTTATGTAGAACACGGTTTGAAAATAACAAAAATCCATAAAATTTTAGCTTTTTCACAGAAACCTTGGCTTAGGCAGTATATAACTTTCAATAATGAAAAAAGGAAAGAGGCAACAAACGAATTCGAAAAATTTTTTTTTAAGAAAATGAACAACAGCTTTTACGGTAAAACGTGTATGAATATCAGGAAGAGAATAAACTTGCGTGCAGCTTTTAATGTAGAGCAGTGTAAAAAATATTTGGCAAGCCCAAGTTTGGAATATTTTGAAATTGTCAATGATTTTCTAACTTTGTTTAAATGTAGAAAAACGAATTTGGTTGTAGATAAACCCATCTACGTGGGTTTTACTGTTTTAGAACTTTCAAAACTTAAAATGTATTCTTTGTATTATGATTATTTTAAGAAATTTTATAATGAAAATTGTACATTATGTTATATGGATACAGATAGTTTTTTTTTTTAATGTTAAATGTGAAAATGTATACAATGATCTTAAAATGTATTTTCATGAAATTTTAGATTTAAGTAATTACGACGAAAATCATCATATGTTTGATTCAAAAAATAAAGGAAAACTTGGTAAATTAAAAAATGAATATTGTTTACCTATAAAAGAATTTGTTGGGTTAAAATGTAAACTTTATTCAGTGGCTTATGGGGATAGTGTAAAAATGAAAGCTAAAGGCATAAAAAAAAGTTCTTTAAGAAATTTAACCCTTGATGCATATAAAAATGTTCTAAAAAATGACACTTTTACTCGTCATAAGCAATGTTCAATCATTTCTAAGAATCACACAATTTTTACAATTGCTCAAAATAAAATTAGTTTGTCCTCATTTTATGACAAAAAATTCTTATTAAATAATTCAATTGATTCAAGATCTTATGATCATTTTTTGAACACCTACGCAGAGGAAAATGAGGAACAATGAAAAGTAAAGAATAGAATTTTATTGGATTAAAATATAAATTTTATTCGGTTTAAATTTAAAAAAAAGTTTCTTAATTTAAAACTTTCTTTCTTTTAAAAAGTTTTTTATTAAATAATTCAATTGATTCTAGATCCTATGGACGTTTGTTGAACACCTGCGAAGAGGAAAAACGAGGAACAGCGAAAAAAAAAAAAAAAAAGTAAAAAAAAAAAAAAAAAAAAAAAAGATCAAGTTTTTTTCCCTGACTTTTATTTTTTTTTTTTTTTTAACAAAGACTTTCTTTTTATAGTTATTCATAAACATTGTTTAAAATGAGTAATTGTTTGCAAATGGGGTTTTTTCCTCAAAAACTCAAATACATTGCAATGCGATCGATTGTGTCAAATCATTTTTGTTTGAATCAAATAGATAACACAAAATTGTGTTTACCAAAAGCTTTATTCAATGAATTAGTAAGACTAGGATCAACTTTTGTCAAAATGCCTTCTTGGCATTATGAGGATGACTTTCTCCAAGAGAACGATGAACGATTGCCCGAACATCTAAAATATGACAAAACTTATTCAAAACAATTTGTTGTTTGGGTAAAATCACTGAGTGAAGAACGTTTGAAGAACTATACATATTTTATAACACATTTCATTAAAATCAATTTTATAGTTGATGATGGCAGTGTGAGACGTCCTATACATTTGTGTACTAAATGTTTTAAATTGCACATACTTGTTTTCCCCCATTATTATAACCCAGATCAATGTAGAATTTTTAGAGAATATCATCATCAATACATCTTTGATATGTCAAAGATAAGAGAAAATATTTTATCTATGTGGTGTCAATATTGTAAACAAGTACCACTTTTCCAAATAGCCGATTGTGATGTGTGTGAAGATATGTTAGGTCCATCGGCTCATAATTGTCCATACCACTATCCAGTAGATGATGATGATGATGAATTTATATGGTGTATGCGTTGTTTTGGATCAGGATTTATGAGCAAATTCATGATAAGCGAAATTATCGATGTTTCCAATTTATTGTAAAAAAAAAAGTTTTTTTTTTTTTTAAATTTCTTTATCTATAATGTATATTGAGTATAAATATCTAACTCCGTTATACTGCTTTTTGTGCAAATTATTATTATTATTATTATTATTATTATTATTATTCATAATGTTTTAATCATATGAATGACTTTTGATATAATGTTTATAAAAAAAAAGTCAATTAACGTGTTCGTGTGCTTTTTGTATAAATATATTTTTGATAATGTAGCAATCATGAACTTTTTGTGAATTTTTATGATTTTTTATATATGCAAAATGTCATTTTATATCTCCTTTTGTATGTTTCATATATATTGTAACCTTTTTTTTTTTCTTTGTATGTAAAATAAAGAAGGGCCGAACAGGCCAATAGTTTTTCTGAGATTAGGAGAAATGTAAAAATTATATCATTTTCCTGTCTCAGAAGTTAACTGTTGGATAGAGATAGACAGGGAAAAACATAGATCTACAACTCAGTTACTACTGTGAAGTATAGAAAATAAACAAAAGAAGCAGAAGAAGAAATACAGGAAAAAAGTGAGTAAAAAATACATTTATTTATTTTTATGTTTTACTCTTACACATAAAAAATATTTTTATAAATAACAATTATTTCATTAAAATAAAAGTACAACATTCCACTAAAGGAACAAACAAATCCATTTTCAAGAAAATGTATGCAGCTCATATACAATTTCGTCGTCCGCTAAAACAATAAAGTATCCAATTTTGATGTTTTTTAACTGTTCGTCATTAATTTCATCAGTTTGCTCGTGGTAAGATTTTCCGTCCAGCACACAATCTAAAATATCGTCATAAAGTTTGGGTGAGAATGAATGTGTAAATAACATATCGCCTAAAGTATTAGACAATAGAAATAAATAACCAAACTTCTTGTTTGTTTTCTTCATATGAATATATTTTATAATTTCTGAATTGTTCAATATCTTAAAATAAACTTTTTTTTCATCAGAAGTTTTCAAATCTCTAGCTTTTCGGAGACACTGGTGTACTTGTTCAAAAAGCATACCGTGAAGATAGGTAAAAGGTCCGTTTTCGTGCTCAGAATCAGACAGGAAAAATCCATAACGTTCCATATTAAGCCGATGTGATTCATCTATTGAATTACTCAACTGGATTTCATATTAATTAAAGCAAGGCAGGTCTGCTTCTTTAAATGAAACACGTGACAACACGGCGACAAATAAAATTTTGTTTTGACGAAATTTTTAATAAAAAGTTCATTGTACTTCCTGTTTCGAGGATGTAAATTTTTTAAATCTTTTTTTCTCACACTTTGATAGAGAAAATAAAGACAGAAAAACCCACAGGTGGTGGATAGATCGTCTTGGAAACAGCAATTATTGTATCTAATTGCACTGCTGTTTTTTTTCATGAAACGTATCATATGTCTGTTTCTTGGGGGTAAACCATAACTGTCAAAATAGTGAGCGGTGTTTTCAGAAAAATATATAGAAATCCAATAACTCCCAGGCAAAAACTTTGAATCTAAATTCACAATAAATGCGTTGAAACGTCCCTTTCTCTTCGGCAGAGTATCAGAAGAAAACACTCCACAGAATTCTTTTTTTAAATGTCGATCGCTACAAGCTAAGCGACAAAGGCTTATGGTATCCATATACTTTTTTTAATCTTTAATAGTTAATAATCAGTTAAAACAGTTCGCGATTTATCTATTTCGATCGTATTTCGGTACTCTGTATAAGCAACAAGTGTAACAGTTTCGGCTAGAGCCGATGCAAACTTAATATCTAATGCGATATTTCCAGTTTTGGTGATGCTAATATGGCTTTCATTAGCTGCAAGATCTGGCGTGAGGTCAATAGCATATAAGGTGTAACCCTGTTTATATTCATCATGATTAATATTCACATTTTGATAATTATGATACCTATTCAAATCCGTAAAAAGACTTAAATAACATCTCGCATATAGATCATTTTTGAAATTAGGTTGAAATGGTTTTGAAGGTATCATCACTCCATCATTTAAAATAGTCAAATAATTTAAATTATAATGAGAAAAATTAAACGGGTTTTTCTTTGAATTTCCATTGTATGCTTGGTTCGATACGAATCCCAGTATTATTCGTGTCGGTAATTGTCCAATAAAAGCATTTGCTATTGTTATCGATTGTAATCCTGAAGATAATGAAAAAGATTTGACCTCGATTCTTCGTATAGGCATTTTAATAACACCTTTTTCCAGTGCTTTTTCGTGAGCAATCATAATAGATGGTGCTACAGACACTTTCCTAACATAGAGGTTTGCTGTTTGTATAATAATTTTGTAATTATCATCATTGGACATGAGAGAAAATATATCTTTATTTCTCTCTAATTTTATGCGAATATTTACGCCATTAATTAAAAGTTTTGGTTGGGTCACCAGATCAAAATGTAAAGGACCAATAAGATCCATCAATTTGCTGGTTTTACAAGCATCATATCTAGATTTATATCCGATGTTCTTTGAAAGTGTAACTTGGGCTTGTGCACCCGCACCCACAGATGAAGTTAAATTATCATGATATCCAGCCGTGTCTTTAAAAAATAATGAAGCTCCATACATTGTTTCTTGCGAGCTCTTTGACGAAAAGAGCAAACTTTCGATAAATGCTCGATATGCATAGTTTGCTTGTGAAGCTATTTGCTTATCATTAAAAAATACAGCACATTCTGAAAATAACGTGTTTAAAAAATAATTAATCGGTGCAACATGGTCTGCGTCATCCAAATCAGCGCCATTTTTTTTTTTAATTTTTACTTGAAGCTGCAAAATTGTGTGTGACAAATCTAAATAGTGTTCGCCGTTTCCACTAATGTAAAATTCTCTAGGTGTTTTTTCTGAGAGCGAAGCTACTGGATGCACCTCCAAAAATGTAGATGAATCAATCGCCAACTGAATAGCAGCGTTATTAAATAAATCTAATTCACTTTTAAGAAATGCCATGCTTTTGTTATCACCCATTATGAAAAAATATCACGCCGCGCCAACTTGCAGCGTTTGCTTTGTGAATGATTGACTTGCCTTTTGCGTTTTCTTTTTATACTTTTTTTACCACTACCATGTTGGTGTAATTTATCAATCAAGTCTTTTTTAACTTTAGAGGATGTTTCACGCAATCTGCTACGGGTAGAATCTCTAAAAGACACTCCGGAAGCAACATCACTAATTACATTTTTACCAGTATTCAACAAATGCTTTCCTAAATAAGTTGTTGCTTTTATTGCAATCGGTTGGAGGTATCTACGCAAATCTCCAAAGAAACCATATCCTCTTTGGTGTAAAACACCGTGAAAATAAGGACCATTTCCTCCTCCCACCTGGGAACAGTAGTAGGCCTCGCAGTCTTTTACGTTGAGATGCATATTTGCAAGAATAAAGATTTAAACTGGATTTCAATGCTTTTTATAGTTTTTTCCGACGGAAAGATAACACTGCTAGTGTCTTTCCTCCTGTAAAAGTGATGTTGTCTCCAGAACTAGATTTAAGTTCGATTTCTATTGTTTCAATGAAATATTTACGAAGTGGAAAATATAAAGGAGCGTCATAATGATTCACAATTTGATCTTGTTTCTCATTGACAGTAGGTATTGCACGTAAAAGTGGTGCAACAGTGTCTCCTACATAATGAGAAACAATGATATCTGTATATAAAAATATTTCCGTAATACCACCGTCAATCTCCAGCGCATAATTACTCGTGTAACTTCCAGTTTTAAATGTTCCAGTACTGATAAAACCTAACATGTCTGCTAATCCTTTGCTAAAAGAAATTTCATGGTTTTTTGGCACCTCCAACCGAACTTTTAAATCGGGTTGCTGTTCCAATTTTACATATTTAAATTCTTCAAATAATCTTTTTGCTGTTTTATACATTCCCACATTAATTGTCAAATTTTCTGTATAACTCACAAGCTTTTTTATCGTGTAATACTCTTTAATTTCTAATATAATGTTTTCTCCAGGTATTATTGGAAGTAAAGCATTCACTTTGTATTTATGTGAACCAGTCAATGAACAATTTTCCTTCATGTATAACTTTTGCATTAAAGAATCGGATTTTCCTCTTGAAAAATGTAGTACAGCATTTTCCGATATTTTGATTTCCACTTCATTTTTTGTGGGTCGATAATCGAAAATTAAGTAATCTTGCAATCCAAAAAGTTCAATATTAGCATTTAAAATTTTGAAAACATCTTCATTTTCATCCTTGAATTTTCTCGGTTTTAAGCGGTTAAATGTTAACATGTGTTTAGTTATACTCTGGGGATTTTTATTCATTATAGTAAAACTATGCGAAGTTAAACTTTGTTGAGATGGTCTAAATTTATAAACGTTCGAAGTGTTAATAACAGTATTCTCAATCGGTAAATGTAACATGTATAATAGTTTTGAGCCGGAATCTTTTTCAATCCTTAATTCATATCCGTTATTTATTTCAATGCGTAATGCGGAACCATTATCCTGTACTATAAACTTTACAGATGATGATTCGGTGTTTATTTTTTTCTCAATTTCTTTATTAATGATTGTCCAAAATTCTTCTATATTTTCTCCCACTTTATCGGGTAATTCTATGGTATATTTCATCACATCAGTAGGCAACATTTCCTCCTTTACTAATGTAACCGAATAACTATTATTCTGATGTCCCACATTGAACCAACTTCTAGGCATAAATACCTCTGTGAGTGCTACTTCCCATTCACCAGATAACGCAATCGGAGAAAGTAACTTTGTGCGATAGGAAGACGGTGTATTCTCTGGAAAATAATCCATGCTAGAGTTGCTCGGAAGAGTTACATAAAATTCGTCTAGGATTTGATCCATGATGATTTTACCCACGAATTAAAACGATTGTCATGCCCAGACCATTTAACAAAATACTCTTTATTTTTTCCCTTTCCTCTCGTTTTTAAAATTTTTTCTATTCTCCAATAGTCATTTGAATCTTTTATCACTTTCTGAATTTCTTCCTCATAAAATCTACCTTTTAAAATTTCCTCCTTTAGGTCTCTTAACACATATGTAGGAGGGTTTGTAGGATACCGCTCGTGAATGATAAAAATTTCTTCGGTCCAGTTTGGTAAATAACCTTTTTGGAATATTTTTTTCGCCTTCGATATTCTAACTTGATCGTTGATGTTAAATTTAAAGTCTTTTTCTTTCTTATAACCATATAACTTTTGAAAAACAAAAGGTTCCAATTCCGGTGTGACCTCAGCGGGAGCCAGTCCTGTACTGCTGTGTTTCGTGGAATTATAGCTTTTTAAAACAGAATCTAAAATATCGATGTATTTATATGAATTTCTGTAGGTAAAAATACGATATAATTTTGATTTTAAAGTTCGATTAAAACGTTCAACGACTGAAGCTTTGTGTTCACTTTGAGAAGAATAATGTCTTATTTTGTATTTTTTAAATAATGCTTGTACCTTACTGTTATAGAACTCTTTTCCTCGATCTGAATGAATTAGATGCGGCAGTTGTTTTAATTGAAATAAGAGTTTTTTTAAGGCTTTGACAACAGCATCAGAAGTTTTATTTTTAATCGGAATTGCATATGCATATTTAGAAAAAACATCTATCGCAGTCAGCAAATACTTCATTCCTTTGTTATATCTCGACAATTTTGACATATCCGCTAAATCACATTCTATGAGTTCCCCTATACCATACGACAAAACTTTTCGACGTTTATACTTATACCTGGTTGGTTTATGTAAAGTATAAGTATCTTGAGTCATTAACCATCCTTTAATTTTTTCTGTTGGTAAACCAGTCGCTTTTGACAGTTTTAAGATGCCGCCAAAGGAGGCTGGATTTTTTATGTCATAATAGTATTTTTCTAATACTCTAGCCACTTCTTCATCGGAGAATGGCTTCTCGATCGCCTCCATTCCTTTAAATCAGTTGATTTTGTTGGAAACAAAGAATGACTTCTGCTTTTCCTGAGTTTTGAATCACGTTTAACACTTGAAAAAACTTCGTCTTTGTTATATGGACTTGAAATACTTTCCGAGCGAAAATCATCCTCGTCGGACTTTATATAAGGGATTTTCCCTTGTAATTTGGATAAAGCAGACTTATTAGCAATCCATGTTCTCGGTATATTTATTTCCGACATTGCTTTTAAAAACAAATCAAAATGGTTTGGTTCTACTAGAGATTTACTATTTCGAAACAAATACGTAAAAAATTCAATCACGCTTGAACCTTTTACAGATTTATTTCCCAGTGTCATTTCTCCTCCAGAATTCCAAAAATAATTTCTCGTTTTCAATTTTTCGACAATCATCGGTACAAATTTTTTTAATCTGGTGGGAGTTGATATCATTATGTCCTTCATTATGTTATCATATTTGTCCGAACTTTCAAAAATTTCATCAGAATTTTTAACAGTTTGCTCCCGTTTATCATTTTCAGAAATTTGATTATTTTGAACAGTCACAGGTATTGGTTCTGGAGGGGCGTGAACAGTTTTTTGATATCGCATGATTAGTTGTCCTAAAAGCTTTGCTTTCATATCATCAGGAATTTTTTTACGATCTAATAACGCAATAATTTCATCTTCCAGCCTTAATTCGGGATTTTGATACTGGTGTGAAGAAATCAATTCTTCTGGGATGAGTGCCACTCTTCTTGCCATAATTCAATATCGGGGGAAAAAAATAAAAATAATAGTTCTATTTTTTTATAATTTTATCACCAATTACTCTACCAACTAAACCTGCTAAAGCTGATAGTATTGCAGGAGCGAGAACAGGTAAGAATCCACCAGACTGATTCACTAAAAGAGCCTTTTTCTTACGAACACTTATCGATCGTTTGGAAAGTTTTCTTATAGTATCCTTATATTTTTTCAGCCTTTTTATATTTACCGGGAGATGTCCCGCCAAAATGTTCAAACAAATTTCACACAATGCAGATACTTGAGAATTACTCGCTGTGCGCAAAAGAGCTCGTTTTTGTAGTGGCGGAGCTCTCGCCAACATATGTAGAAAGTAATGATTTTTTTTTAAATTTTTCATTTTGGTAAATATAACCAGTAAATCCCTTCGTCTGTAGGAAAAAGGTTTCCGCGTAAACGGTATTCTTCTTTTGTCTGAGGATGCAAGTCCACAACTAAATATGAAAATTGGTTTTTTGTTGCTTTTATATAAGCATCGAGAAAATATTTGGTATTTTCCGGACATAACTGACGTCCAAAATAATGAAACTGAGCCACATCTCTAGAATTTTTAAATAAAATAATATAATGAGAATTTAAACTAATATCTCGCATTACTGAAACTCGCGGAAACAAATTTTGCAATAATAAAATGGCACTGATGTTACACTGATGAGAAACAACTATTAAAATCTCTGCGATTTTTTCATTTAATCGATGCATATGATCATCTAATATTATGAGATCATCAGTTTCAAATGTCTTAGGTAAACCACATACAAAGTCTATATCAGGTTCTTCATGCATCCATTTAGGTGGATATAAATAGCACCATTTTACTCGTTTAATTTTAGAACCATAAATATTCTGTCGAATCATTTGACGAACAAGAAATGATTTACCAACTTGAGTCGGTCCTACAATTAGACAGGTAGAAGGATGTTTTAATTCAAAAAACATCGCAAAAGTCAATAACAAAAAAAAAAAAAAAAAAAAAAATCTCTAGACTTATTTAACTATATTTCGTACAATATCGATATAAAATAAAAACGTAAAAGAAAAAATTCCTTGTCATCTTTCTATTTATTCATTCAAAACTAAATTCAAATTAGAAAGCGACACCTATTGTGTGTGTGTGTGTGCATGTGTGTATTCATCGCAAGGTTTCATTAGGTTCTCAAAATAAAAAAATATTTCAACACACACACACACACGCGCATAAAAAACATAAACAAAGACGCGTTTCACTTCCTCCTCTGTTTCTGGAAACTTACCAGCCACTCCAGCCACTGGAAACACTCCAGCCAGCGAAGACTGTCCGATACTTCCAGCCAGCGAAAACTGTCCGATAGTTCATCACACATATACTACTGCCGCTTTTAAGATAAGTACTTAAAGTCCCACTTCCGATTTCCGATGTCCCACTTCCGATGTTTCGATTTTCACTAAAATTTGGAAAATTTATTTGTACACCAGTCCTGTCTCAATTCTGAAGTTTCGTAGTTCTATCTTTATTAGTTTCGGAGATATGATAGCCAGAAGATTTCACACATACACACACTGACCAATTGCCAAAAACTACTTTTTTGGAATCAGGAGACCTTAAAACGTGTAAATAAGCTGAAAACTCACCGTCAAACTTTTGAACCGAATACAATACTTCCATTACCTACGGTAGTCGGGTAACGGAAGTAAAAGATAGTTTTATCTTTTGTAATAATACGATTACGTGGACTCTATTACTATTACTGTTCAAACACTTGAAGCGGAATGCCATCAAACGATTAAAATTTTAATTTAATCATTTGTATATCGTCAAAGCGCTTGGTCGTGTACTATAAATTTACATGAATGAAATATAACTTATAGTCTCTGAGATAGTTTGTTTTCATACTAATGTTATTATTATTATTATTATTATTTTTATTTTTAATTATCATACTCTAAAAATTTGCTTTTGAATTAAAAATGCACACTGTAAAAAATAGGTTCTTAAAAATAAGTATATATTGTCTCAAAATAGCCCCGAAACAATATATACTTATATTTGAAAACTCGTGTACTCATTTTTGAGTACATTGACATGCCAAACATGGAGATATTGGGATTCTTATTGGTCAACCCCATTTTTGTGCATGTCAATATACTCAAAAATGAGTACATGGGTTTTCAAATTTAAGTATATATTGTTTCGGGGCTATTTTCAGACAATATATATTTATTTTTAAGAACCTATTTTTTACAGTGCAGTTTAAAGGGAGTAAAACAGTATTTTAAATGCTTTATTGTAATATTTTTTTCGGCTTCAAATAAATGTTACTGTTATGTACTACAGTTTATTTCAAAAAATAAAAGCATTTTATACATGAAGCCTAATCCTGCAAGATAACTTTTTATCAGAATAAAACTTTTTTGCAAAGAAAGAAAACTATGATACTCAAGAGCTTTTTAAAGTTGTAGAATAAATCGAACTTCAAAATTTAAAATTAGCTCAAGAGCCCAAGCTTAGAGATTGTTGAAATATGAACAATCGAATTGTTTCATAATTTGAATAATTATTAGTACATATAAAATGTCTAAATTATTACATTTCGTTTTTCAAACAAAGTTAATCAATAAGTAAATTATTTTTGTAATTTTTTTATTATGTAGTTTTACATATTACATTTTTTAAAGAAAAAAAAAATATTTTTTAAGTTATTGTTTTGTTTTTATTAATTTGTTTTTATTAAAATTTCAGTCGGAAAAAAATCTAAATTCTTAGAATTCTTTAAAAAGAATGAAATTAATTTTGCATGTGAATAAATTAAACTTAAAATATAAAGTTAAATATAAAAAGCTTAAGAGTCAATGTTTAAATTTATGAACTTATTTTAAAATTAAAATTTACATTATTTCGAAATAATTTAAGGTAAAGCTAGAAGATATGACGCGGTAAGAGAAATTGCGAGCGTAGATGATTAGAGGGAATAAGTAGAGTGAGTTCATTGCGATTTCAGATACATTCTAAAATTGCATGTTGAATTTGCATATTGATTGCTTCGAGAGCCTGAAAAAAAAAAAGTGTTTATTTTATTTATTTTCTAAAATAAATACTTCAATTTTTATAGATCTTTCTTGTTATCTCTTATAGCAGTGGTACAAAATATTTTTTAATTAAACTATCTCCTTATATTATTAAAATCTGTACGCGTGTGTGTGTGTGTGTGTGTGTGTGTGTGTGTGTGTGTGTGTGTCTGTGAGAAACGGCTTGACGCAGCAAAAGCTCGGCCACTAACGGTCGCACGGACTTCGAACAGGTACCGATGGACAGAGAATTTATCGAAGATCTGGGTTATCTAATTTGCTAAACGATGCGACCCTAATTAGCGAAGATATTAATTAAAATGTCGACCATTGTCTAACGAAAAAACCATTCGAAATCGGAGGCGACCGCCATTTTCTACCGCGACCGCTTACCTTGAAAGAAAAAGCACAGAGAGAAAATTTCGTGGGTTTTTGTAAAGCGATCGCTTCCGATCTGTTGGAGATATCGAAAATACACCTGTACCACGAGAAAGAGCATTTATTACCAATTCTTACGGTACATTTTTTTTTTAAAAAATACGGATTTTTTATATTTTTAAAAAAAGTTTTAAAAAGGGTCGAAAATTTCTCTTTTTCGCGGTCGTCTTTTTTGAAACGCCCTGTACGACCGGATAACCCTTCCATTTCTTAACAGTTGGTATATAAAGAAAGGCCATTTAATCCTCTTTCGAACCATATAAACATTTTTACAAAATACGGATTAGCGATCCATATTTTTAGATTTTACGAAACATCGATTTTCTCGCAAAACATTTTATAACTCAAAAGCGTTTAGAGATAAATCATTTCTTTTTTTTTATATATAGATCTCGCTTAAACACTTAAATTCCCAAAAGATTGAGCCAAAATTTCAAAAACTGAATGAGTTATAATTTTTTTAATTTTAGCCTTTAAAGCATTGGAAATCGCGAATTTCATTCCAGATTGAATTCCGTCAAATGAAGCAGCTGTCGGTTTTCATCACTATGGCAACCAGTTCAGAGAGAGCATTTCTCGAGCTCCACGGAAGCAAAAAAAAAAAAAAGCGATAAACATCTGGTATTTACGAGGTCACGTGTTTTTGTTTGGGATTAAAAATTGCAATATTTTAATACGCGTATTTCAATTTCTAATTACGATTAATTTATTTTTAATACATCATTCGAAAAATATTTTAAAGTTCTTTTAAATTATCGAAAATTTTCACCAGATTTACACGTTTTGAGGTGTCCTTAATTAGTTTTCTTTTGTATCTCAGCTACTAATTAAAATAATTTCATAAGTAAGACATAATTAGAAAGCTTTTTTGAATTGGAATCAAACAGTGGAACACAGAAATTTGTACCGCCAGATGGCGCTGTAATATTTTAAAATTTCAATATTTGAATTTCTAATTATGATTCAATTATTTTTAATACATCATTCGAAAGATATTTTAAAGTTCTTTTAAATTATAGAAAGTTTTCATCAGATTTACACGTTTTGAGGTGTCCTGATTACGTTTTCTTTTGCATCTCAGCCAAAGGAGTTAGATCGTTCAAAATTGGTATACGTAGGTTAATTAAGAGGGTCTGAAAGGGTGGAGAAGAAATAGGCGTGCACCGCGCGCGTATCCCTTAACTTGTGCGCGCACAGAGCGCACGGGACTGCGCTGCCGAAGGCAGTGGGGACCCGGTGCGAGTTTTTACCCGATTAGAAATGATTTTTTTTAGGGCACGAAGGGTCAGGGAAGGAATACGCGCGCGCAGCGCGTGTATTTCTTAAGTTGTGCGCGCACGGGACTGCGCTGCCGAAGGCAGTGGGGACCCGGTGCGAGTTTTTACCCGATCAGAAATGATTTTTTTTAGGGGGCACGTAGGGTCAGGGAAGGAATACGGGCGAGCAGCGCGTGTATCCCTTAAGTTGTGCACGCGCAGCGCGCACGGGACTGCGCTGCCGAATTTAGTGGGGACCCGGGCCGACTTTTTACCCAATCACAAATAATTTTTTTTTAATTTCTTTTCTTAACACTAAAAGTTACCGTTAGTGATTCAGTAATTATAGTGATTCATTTGAAAATACTGACCCGCTAGCGGGCGAAGCCCGCTAGTTTCTTATAATATTTATTGAAATTTTATTTTTCCGACTGAGTGAAAATAATGCCTGGACCGGGAGTCGAACTCCGGATCTTTGACTCACAAGGTCAAGGCTCTACCAATTGAGCTATCCAGGCCGACACCCCGGTCAGCATTACTCACTCAGACAAACTTTAGGCAGAAACATCTCTGGTCTAGCATGTAGATAGCTCGACAGAAATAAGCCGCAGGAAATGGAAAACACCATTAGATAATGGGAGAAAGAAATACAATTTTTATTAAAATCACACAATCAACTGTGGAAGAAAATCATATTTATTTATATTATTATAAATATGATTTTCTTCCACAGTTGATTGTGTGATTTTAATAAAAATTGTATTTCTTATAAGCTACTAATTTAGATTCGCTTTCCGAATACCAATCGCATTTAACAAAAAGCTCCCTCCGAAATGAAAGGATTTGCGAATATAGTACTATATAGGATAGATTGAGTATTGTTTCATTAAATTCAATTATAGAAGAGATTACGCTGCTTATTGGTAATGACAAGACAGCTTTTCAAGTGACTAGATTAGTTCAAATGAGTTACTTACGGAATATGGTTGCGCGAACGCTGCACCATTTACAACAATAAGTTTAACAATTGATAACAACAACAGATTAGTTTAAAAAAAAAAAAAAAAAAAAAATCCAAACTGAAAAAGAAATAAATAATTTTTAATTAAACGGGTTACCTACGCGTAACTCAATATTATTTTGTTATCGTATCTAATCTTGTTTTTTCTGATTATTTAATATTACCGCTTTAAATATTATTATTTATTATTATATTAAATAATTTATAAAAAATTTTATACAGAAATTTTCAAAAAAGTATCATATTTGAAAAAGCATTTACGTTTACAAAAATAATGCATGCGGATTTTACTCTAATATTTTTTTAAGAATCTATATATTACAATATGAAAATGGCAATGTTTAATATATTAAATTAATCTACATCTAACTAATTAATATTTTATATTTTTCTGTATTAAAGTAGCAAAAAACCATATATTAGATTAATCCACATTCAATCAATTTATTATTATGACAGCCCAGCAAAACCACAGATGACGGCCAACATGAGGCCAAGTGCTGGTTGCCAACAGTAGCTGCAGCTGGGCCGTCGGTGGCAAAAGTTACGGTGCCGTAGGGAATATGTTACGCCGGCCGTCAGTAGGCCATATTCAATCAATCCACTGTTGGCAGCCTGCAGTAAGTTAACAATAAGTTAGTGTGCCAGTGAATGGATCGCTGCTGGCAGCTAGCAGTATAATGAAAATAGGTAATGGGCCACTGTTGGTAACCGACATTAGGTTGGAAATTGTTAGTGGGCCAGTGTTGGACTACCTGGTGGCAAACATAATTTTTCTATGTTATTGATGGCAGCCTGCAGTGGGCCAGCTGTGGCAAACATAAAAAATTATATTACTGCCGGCAGTCTTCATTGGTCCTTTATATTTTCCCACTAAAGGCCCGCTTCACTCACCGTCGCCGGAAGCCGAAGCCAATGTTATTCTATGGGAAATTTTCTTTGCAAATAACTTATTAACTAATACATATTTTTAAATTCTTTTTTCATATTCTGAAAATTCCCAACTGTTAAAATGACGGACCTTTTTTAAAAAAATTATTTTTTTATATTTTATTTTGAAGCTGCAAAATACGATTTTTCAATATGTGAAATTTTTCATTTTGCAAATTCAAAATAAAATATTAAAAATTTAAAAAATACATTTTTAAAAAAGGTCCATCAATTTAAAAGTTGGGAATTTTCTGAATGTGAAAACAGAATTTAAAAATATGTATTAGTTAATAAGTTATTTGTAAAGAAAATTTCCAACAACATTGCATCGGACTTCCGGAGACGGTAAGTGAAGAGGGCCGTTGATAGGCCAGCAGTGATTTAGTTATAGCTAGTATATTTATTTCATAGGTGATACCTTTAATTTTATTAGTGCTTTTTTCTTTTTCTTTCTTTTTTTCTTTTTTTTTTTTTTATTCCTCTCTCTTTTTTCTGATGAAGTAGCAGCCATTTTTTTCTGTGCATCCAATATTTAATTTGATTTTGTACAGATTCATTTTTAAATGCTATTTACAAGTATTTGATTCATACACTAAGGTTGTAAATTCAGGATTTCTAGTGCAGCATATAGGAAATATTCAGTTGATCCATTTTTCTTATGATAAAAGTTTAATTTTTTGTTTTCAGTACAAATATTTCTCTATATTACATTTTTTGGAATAAAGGAGATTATGTTTTTTTTTTTTTTTTTTTTTTTTAAGTGTTCAAATTTCAATATGTTTAACTTTGTTACGCTGTTTGATATAAATAAATGTAACTTTACATGTGAAAATTATAAAATATTGAAACAAAAATTGTTATAAATAGAGCATTGTAAAAAACACCATAAAATAAAAAATAAAATAAAAATAAAAATAAAAAATTGCGGCAATTATTTCTGGTTGAAATAGCACGAAGACCGTTCATCAGGCGAAACAAAGTGGGCACGAGTGCAGCAAAAGTAATTTGCTGCAATCGTGCTTTTTGTTAAAGTCACGAAGGGATGTGTTATTATTTCAACCTAAAAGAACTGATGTTTATTTACAAATTTTTCTAGTTATTACTACAGTACATAATCTCAAATCCGGAATCGTCCGGACCGTGGCCTTTCCGGATTTCGGACTTTTCCGGATTTTAGGTCACTTTCTGATTTACGGCAATAAAAAAAAATGGACATCTCCATTCCGAACCCCCTTTTAGTTAATAACTAGCTTACGCCGCCCGAGGGTGCGATTACTTAAGAAATTGGAGTATACTCTCAAGTAACATGTACAATACTTTGAATAAACACCATGAAATTTTGCAAACAAAACGCAGACAGCAACGCTTACGCTTTGTTTCCCGCACTCGTGCCTACTTCGTTTGCTTGATGATGGATCATGTTTTCTTTCCATCCGAAACTATTGTTGCGAGTTCTTACATTTTATGGTGGTTACTCTTATTACTTTTAAACATCAATTCTGTGGTGCTATTTTATTATAACTCTCAAGTATCTAGAAAATCTTGAATATTTTTGTTTTCCCCTACATCAAATGGTACCCAATTGATAATTTTTTTTCCTTCTTTTTAAAACAGCAGACAGATGATCAAGCTTTCTTTTTTTCTCTCTGTGTTTATCTTTAAAGTCGCACATTTGAAAGCACAGAAATTATCACTGAGAAATGTAATCGGCTATTTAGAATTAATTATCTCAGCTGTCACCAGGCCGCAACAAAGAACTGTTTCGTGTTGTTGATAGTCAAATGAGATCTTTACTCCCTCCCAACTCTCTTCAATGTCCCTGAGTGAATAATTTTCCGACGTGCGATACCGAAAGATGACTTTGCAGTTTTATACAGATGACGTTATTTAAACTTCAAGCGAATATTCAGCAAGAAATTAAAACTTCTTCACATACCATAAATTTTAAATCAGCACAACCGGTTTCGAAAGGATGTAGCCTTTCTTCATCAGGTACAAACACGTGCAACTGCCTTGGAGGCAAAAGCAAGACTGAAAGCAGGACGAAATCCAGAGGGGAGGAGCAACGCAAACAACAAATAGGAAGCAACATGCAGGGCAGGACCAATCAGAGAGGAACACACGGACACACACACCACAAAAAGAGGAGGGAGGAATAGAGTAAACAATTATTATTATTATTATTATTATTTCAATAATATTAAACTATAAATAAATTTAATAAAATTTATCCATTAATTATTATTATTTTTATTTTAATTAAAATTATTTTATTATAACTAATATGATGTTTTAAACATAATGAAGGAAATTATTTAATTGAATTAAACAAATTTTGTTGTCTACAGCCTGGAAAAATTTCTTTTCCGGTTGTGCTGATTTAAAATTTATGGTGTGTGAAGAAGTTTTAATTTCTTGCTATTGCCTGTACGCCAGTTTTTAAATTTATTTTTGGCGAATATTCAGCATTTGACCCGTGCCAATTTATTTTCATTAGGTTTGGAAAGCAGATTCTGTAAATGGTTAGGGCAGTGTGTTAAGTAGATCGAGAAAAAGGATAAAAGTAGAAGGGAATACAATTTCAGCTGAAAGGAAAAAAAAAATGTATTGTTCGGTTGAGTAAAGAGATAACGGAATTAGGGAGAAAAAGGAGAGTGCATTTGTCTTTGTAGTTGTAAATGTTTGAGAGTTTTATCCGCCAATTACCTATTTTAAAAATATTTTTAGAATTCCATAAAAATCATATATGTTATACTGGTTTTCGAGATTTACTATAGGACGCTTGTCATAAAAAGGTGTACAGGTAACACAAATGATTTCAGTATAAAAATTCATAAAATAATTTGGATACATTACAGTTTGAGAGAAACTTCTTATCAGCGCACGTAAAAATCTTTATACAATGCTAAAATACAGATCAACATAAATTTTATAGATGCAATAAGAAATGGTTCCGATCAAAAATGATAAAATAAATATTTGTGGTTCATTTAATAGTGATGCACAAAAATATTCTTATACGTTACGGGAAATTGAGGGGGAAACTATTTCAGTTTCGTAAAAGTGAAATTATTTTTCTTACTTGCATTTAAAAAATAATAATTAATAAATAAATAAAATAAAACAGTTTGTTATGGCTACCACTTTCTTTTTCTTTTCCTATAATAGTTTATAGAAATTACATATTAAAATTATTATTTTCTATGATAGAGGCAGGCGATTTTCATTTAAAATAAGTACAATATACTAAATTTCGAAAGAAAATCCATTTTATAGTAATATATATATATATATATATATATACATATATATATATGTATGTATATGTATATATGCAGAAATTTTTCGACATTCGGTTTTCAAAGTATTTGCATGTTTTGAGATTCCTGAACACGATTTGACCATTTTTAGAAAGTTTCGCTCTGTAAATGTGTATAAAAAATGTGTGGACGCTGTATCTCACGAACCAATGGACGAAATTTAACCAAATTTGATATTTAACCAAACTTGATTAAAATCTTTCCCGATTACATTCGTTTATCATTCACTCAACACATGGCTCTATATTTCAACTTCTTCGTAATTTTCAATATGACACAGTATAGGAGGAAATTTCATATAAATGATAGTTATTTTTTTTTTTTAATTTTTATTATGAATTAAAAAATAAATATTTAAATAACTAACAACTAACCAGGAAAAATTTTTTTGTATAAGTTGAGGAATCGCTCGCCCTTCCCCATGAGGGGATAAATTTTCAGTGGTGGTATTTTTCAAAAGAAACTCATCAATAACTTTCAAGTAAATGACTGAATTAAATTTGTGGTAAACTAAAACAAAGTTATAAATTATTTTCAAAAAAAAAAAAAAAAAAAAAAAAAAAAAAAGAAGAAGAAGAAAGCATTTTTTTAGAAGTTGGCACAAAATTGATTTTATTGTTATTATTATTATTATTATTATTATTATTATTGACAAACACTGTTCTAAAATGAAAATCGATTCCATGCATTCAGAAAAATGATTTTAACAAATTATTTGCACTACGCGAATTTACACAATAAAAAATATATAAGAATGTTTTGTGGTGCCACAACATACTAGTTTTTGTTAAAAATAATAAAATCAATAAATTTGCTTTAAAATATCACAGATGTATAATATAATCGTTCGTTTAAAGATACTGAGGAATTCTTTTCAAGAATACTCATATTGGGATCCGGACATAATATCGCGGGACAAAATCTCGCGTCAAAAAAATAGTAGGATATAGTTGAAAATTTGATTTTGTGTCACGTGTGATCTCTAGAGGGGGCCACAAGGCCTTATAAATATTAATTAATTAATTAAAATAAATAAATAAATAAATCATAGAGTTGAATTTCATTATTCTATCTATGTTTATTTTTAAGTTATTTTATCTTTTGCTTTTCACTATTCCAAATACATTTTAAAAATCGTGTACATCACTGCTGACATTAAAGCTGAACACTGTTCACAAACTTGAATTAAAAGTTTTAAAATTAATTAGCACGATTGAATTCATTATGATTAATTCTGACAAAAAATAAATAAATATAGTTTTTAAACTTTTTCAAGTAAAATTTATTAACAAAATTATTATAGGTTTGTCAGAATGTCAGTGCTCTGACTAAGGTATGTTGTTATCATGAAATTTTATACAACATTACTAATAATTACCAACTCATTTTACTTTGTATTCATTTACGTCGACGATATTTTGTCCCGAGAGATTTTGTCCCCAACCCCTCATATTGGAAATTTACTCTATCTGGTATACTTCTCCCTCAGGGGTGGAGGAAGCAATGTTTGTACATTAAACAAAAAAAAAAAAAAAAAGAAAGAAAGAAAGAAAGAAAGAAAAGAAAAAGAAAGAAAAAAAAATCGGAAGAAGTAAACTTTTTAGACTACTATCACATTCATAAATTTTTGAGCGCACACAAAGAGACAGACAGACAATTTTTCAAATTATGTTCATGAGAACAACCCAAAACGTGCAAAATCTATCGAAAACCGGATGTCGAAAATTTTCCCGAATCTAATGCTTTCTTCTTAACTACACTGAAGGAAGAAAAAATAAATAAAACATAAACTATAAATAGTTATGATTGTTCTAATAACTTTCTCCCGTCCATATAATATAAATATATAAATTAAGATCCATAATTTTTATTTTATTAAATCAATTAAAATAATAATAACAATGATAAAATACTACAAGGTTAGCGACTATCATAATTTACTAAAACGGATCAACTGGATAATTGTTACATATTTCTAGAAATCATTTTGTTATAACAATGGCTTTAGAGTCAAACACTTTTAAAAATAGTATTTAAAAAATAATACAAAAACAAATTAATAATGAAATTACTTACTCATATATTCTTTTTACGAGATTTTCAGCCTCGAACACGCACCCGCAGACTACAATAACGAACAAGAACTTCGTATGAAATGGCGGACAGCGAGGGAATGTCAAATCAACAGAAAAACAATCGCAGCGCCCTCTATGCATACAAATTGGTTATGGCATAATAATTTGTGGCCACAATATGAAAAACATGAGGTTGGTCGTGTGGTGATAGCCTGCATAAGGCCATCTGTGTTTATGCCACCTCTGGGCCACCGACCATTTTGCTTTAGGCTTCCATCACTGCTGGCAGCCATAAACGGCCCGCTGCTGGAGTTATATGGGGCAACCGGCAACTGATTGCAAGTGCAGGATGCCAGCAGTAGGCCATAACGAGCCCGCCAGTATAAGTTTTGCTGGGAGGTCGTACAATCATTTTCAGAAAGCGATATCGGCATCTTTACCGATGTTTATCAGTAACCTTGAATGAAAATGCAAACACTTTAGTTTTAATTCAAAATATATAAAGATGAATGTTTGTCATTGTATGTGTCATAATGTTTAGTTCGGATTGTTAGATTTTGTCAAAAATTGGCACGCTTATTAATTAGAAGAAAATCTGGATAACGCCGTATTTTTTGTTCGATAGTATGATTGGTTCAAAATATATTAAATAAAAACCTCATTTTAACATTAAAATTATTTTTACAAAATCTGATGTGGACACCACATGACTTCTTTATGCACCCACTGGAATATACATATTGTTATAAAAGCATTGACATTTTTGTGAGAGGTAACTGATTCGTACATAAAAAGACGGGTTCTAACCACGAAGAAAAAAAAAAAAAAAACTGAAAAATTAACAACAAACGTCATGATAATAGGTTATATATACCGTCAAAGATATATAGTAGTTGGTTTTTATTTTTTTCAGGAATGGCTTATTACACTACTTCACATTGGCAAATACATTGCTTAGTTTAATGAAAATCCTTCGAGTATAGAAGACCTACTTTTGTTCTCTTTGCCAAAAATTAGAGGTGAAAAATGATACATTTTACTGAAACAATTAATTCAGTTAAAATTGAGAAAGGATTTACTAATTCTGACTATCTTGAAACAATATTTTCCGCTAAATTTGATCGTAATCTCCCCAAGTCGCCAAATTTGTAACCAACGCTTGGCACCGATTTTCGCGATTTTGCATCGAATGTGACGACTTGGCAACCAAATTTGGCAAAAATTTGTAGTTTAGGGTTGCCAAAGTTTGGAAGCTTTAACTTCAATAAGAACAGAATTCTGGAATTTTCTGGAAAGGTTCATTGGTTAAATGCTTAACTAAATTCTTAGAAAATTATTTAAATGACAAACAAGACTAAAACAAAATAAAGTGCATTCGTCGACTAGAACTTGTTTATATATTAAGAATTAAAAATGTCGGCAACTTTTATAACAATATCATTACGTTCTCTCTCTACGTGCTGAATATTCATTAAAGTGCATTCATCGATTAGAACCACTTTATATCTTTAAGAATTACTTTCTGCACACAAAAATATCAGCAACTTTCATAAAAGTATCATTACAGGTTCTATTTACGGATTGAGTTTTCATTAAATAAAATGCATTCGTCCACTATAACATGCTTATATCTTTACAAATTATTTTTTGTACGCAAAACTGTTGTCAACTTTAGAATGTAGAAAACGAGGAAATGAAGCTAAAAACCCATAGATAAACGGGGAAGAAATCATTCAAAAACCCATAGAAAAAGCATGGGATCAACCCCCCCCCCCCCACACACAGAAAAAAAAAAAAAAAAAAAAAAAAAAAAAAACCGGCTAACACCAGAAAGTAATATAAAAGAATAAAATTGACTAGAAAAAAAAAACATCGAAGAGCGGAAATGGGTGGACTGGGCCGTTCATAATAATATTATTACGGGACCTATGATTAGCTTATTTTGAAATCGGTATGATGGTAGATCATATGTAATAGCCAAAACCGTTACAAACTTTTATACTAATTTGGAACTTTCTACGTCCAACCGTTTTTGAGTTATGTGAGATACATACACGCACATACAGACGCCATGAAAAAATTTGTTTAAAGAAACACAGTTCATGAATGAAACACAGTTACTGCTTGCTATATGTAGTAGAATAGTTTAAAATAAGTCCTTGTACTAAATTAAATTCTGTTTAGGAAAATTTCAAACTTTTTTTTTATTATTATTTATTTAACAAGAGTAAAACTACACATATATATATTCACAAAAAAACGACACTTTTAATCTTCTAGTTTTATCTTGACATTTTTGCAGTGAAGTCAATTTTTCTAGGTGAGCGTTTCATATTCAAATATTTTAGATATATTTTCTAAAATATTTTACGGTAAGAATTTTCAGTATTATCTTCTTGAAAATACCTTGACAGCTGAAGAATTTTCGGAATAATATATGACATTTAAAAACTGAGCAATTTATATCCTTCAAAAGAAATGTTTCATATTTCAAAAAGTTTCGCTGAAAAGAACATAGTTACATGGTATATGCACATATATATATATATATACACACATACATGCATATGTGTGTGTGTGTGAAGCTTTAAAGGAGATTCCACGCAATTATACTACTAAAATATGTTCCTTTTTTATGAAAAGTATAATTTAAATGTATATTAAATAACATAAAATTTATGTGGATTCATAAAATCAAATTTTGTCTTGTAATAACAAGTTTTTTTTTTTTTTTTAATTGAAAAAATTTAAAAGGTGTTAGAAATGTTTACACTTATTAAATAAAAATAATAATAATAATTATTATAAAAGTAATTTTCTAAACAGAAATCAGTAGTTTTTTACTAATTAATTAGTTTTTTATTTCAAATTAAAGGAGAAAAATAGTTTTTTTTCTTTCAGAAAATTGCAGTTTTTTAATTTCATTTTTTTATACATTAACCTACTACAAACACTTATGTTATCTATTTATCTATATCAGTAATTTGTATCTATCTATAATTTGCCATTAAGGTAGTGTCCGAAATGCTGTATCAAAGGAAAGTTGTACAGTTAACTTGCCTTGAAATATCTTGGATAATTTCACTAATCCTACTTTATTCCTTATATTCTTCCAAAACGTTTCCAAACTCTAATAAAACCGAATTTATGGACAGATCATCTTTAAATACGATATGTAAACAACACATATCAAATTCTCAACCACGATTATTAATTCTCTCGATGTACCATCTTCTTTAAAATTGGTTGCCTCTTACGTCTATTAAACAATTCGATCCGTTATCTTGTTTCAAAATTATGGAAATTTTAAAGTTCAAATTCATGGTAATTACAATAATAACTCTGCTCAGTTCCCCATCATATTTATGTTCTCATAAATTTCTAGTGCGAGACATATTATAATCATGTTAAAAGAAATGAATTTGACCAAAGCTTGATATAGTGACAGAATGAAATCCCCGCCTAATAGGCTATCCACCGTTAACTTCGATATATATATCTTATTCTAATCTATTAATTTAATTTATCAGGGTCAATTCCGTTGTTTAGTTTTCATGCTACTATCTCCAATGCAATAATCCTCAAAATTCATATTTATATGAAAAATTTACAATTTCGCTATGTGGATAAAATCGTAAATTACGAATGATTTACGAAATTTTCCTATTAGAATATTTGTATTCAATCATGTTCAAACAAATATCATAAATGTAATTTTGAAGTTGTCTAATGTATTTATGATCCTCAAAATGGAAATTTATGCTCAGTTTTGCCTTATTCTGACATGTTAAGTAAATCGTAAATTCCAAATAACTTACGAATTTTTTAAATTGGAAAAATCATAGTCTATGATATTCATGCCAGTATCCTATATAATATTTCGAAAGTGGTTTGACATCTTTACGATGAAAATATCCCTCAAGATTGGCGTTTATATGAAATTTGGTTCTATGCTGCCATGTTAAGAAATTCGTAATTTTCCAATAACTTACGAAATTTTTATATTGGAAAATTCATAGTCATTAATATTCATGCCAGTGTTCTAAATAATATTTCAAAAGTAGTCTGACATCTTTACGATGAAAATCTCTCTCAAAATTGACGTTTATGTGAAATTTTGCCCTATACTGTTATGTTAAGAAATTCGTAAATTTCCAATAACTTGCGAAATTTCCAAAGTAGCACATTTATAGTTACTAATGTTCATTCCGGCATCAAACCTGATATTTTAAAACTGGTCTGACATTTTTACACTAAAAAGTTTCCATTTAAGGCACGTTTAAGTGAATTTTTGTCCTATTCTCCCATTTTAAGAAAATCGTAAATTTCTCATAACTTACGATGTTTTTTAATTCGAATGTTGCAAATAAATAGCGTTCTTGCCAGTATCGAAAGTAATATTTTAAAACTGATCTGACCTCTCTGCGATCATTTGTTCGTGAGATATCGTGTTAACAGACTAACAAACTAACGGACTAACACACTGACACACTAACGGACTGACACACTGACACACTGACACACTAACAGACACCCTACAGACAGACACCATACAAATATTGTCATTTTCGGATTCCTCACACCTGAAAACGTGTAAAAAAGTCAAAAAACCGAGGTCGAAAATTTTCACAATTACCTAAGTTCCCCATATAGTCCAGGCAACGAAGGCCAAAATTTGACGAATAGAGGAAAAAAATCGTGTAGTTTTGAAATTTTACATACTCATAGCCGAGAGGGTCCTGAACAACATACTAAAAGTCCCCGCACGTGGGGAGTGAGCGGGGGGCAGGGGGGCATTTAAGGGGGGCACTTTTCAGTTTTTATTAAATATCTTAAAAACTATCGCATTTAGAGAAAAAATGTCAATTACAAAATTAATCTACGTAAAATTTCCTACAAAAATGGAAAATTTCCTACGTAAAATTTCCTACATTTTGTTTGTACGATCATTAGTTTAGAAGATGTAGGGAGATGAAATAACACATTTTCTTGAAAAATTCTTTTTTGCAATAGTAAAATCAACTAAAGTGTGCAATTAAAAGGGTTCTTGTCAAATATTTTCTAATGTAAAAAACAAATATATACGTAGGGAATATGCATGAATAATACAGCATGTTTTGTAAGTTTTAAATAATTTTAAGGCTAGTAGGCGCAAGTGGCGGTTTGAGTAAAAATCTGGATAAGTCCAGTCAAAATAGGAAAAAAAAAAAAAAAAAAATCGTGTAGTTTTGTAGTTTTGCACACTCATAGCAGAGAGGGTCCTGAACAACATACTAAAAGTCCCCGCACGTGGGGGGTGAGCGGGGGGCAGGGGGGCATTTAAGGGGGGCAATTTTCAGTTTTTATTAAATATCTTAAAAACTATCGCATTTACAGAAAAAATGTCAATTACAAAATTAATCTACGTAAAATTTCCTACAACAATGTATGTTACATTTTGTTTGTATGATCATTAGTTTAGAAGATATAGGGAGATGAAATAACACATTTTCTTGAAAAATTCTTTTTTGCAATAGTAAAATCAACTAAAGTGTGCAATTAAAAGGGTTCTTGTCAAATATTTTCTAATGTAAAAAACAAATATATACATAGGGAATATGCAAGAATAATACAGCATGTTTTGTAAGTTTTAAATAATTTTAAGGCTAGCAGGCGCAAGTGGCGGTTTGAGTAAAAATCTAGATATCGAAGACCCAAAACCGATCAACTTAAAAAAAAAAAAAAAAAAAAAAAAAAAAAATCGTATAGCTTAGAAATTGAGCACAGTTATAAAGTTAAGTGCCCTGAATACCATACTAAAAGTCCCTAACCATGGGGGGGGGCATTTCAAGGGAGCACATTTCAGTTTTTATTAAGTATCTTGAAAACTATCGCATTTAGAGAAAAAAAATCTCAAAGCTATAAGATTTTTTTTAATGTTGATCAGTTTTGGGTCTTCGTTATCTGGATTTTTACCTAAACACCACTTGCGTCTACTAACCTTAAAATTATTTAAAACGTACAAAACATGCTGTATTATCCTTACATATTCCCTATGCATATATTTGTTTTGTACATTAGAAAATATTTTATCAGAACCCTTTTAATACCACAATTTAGTTGATTTTACTATTGCAAAAAAAAAAAAAAAAAAGAATTTTTCAAGAAAATGTGTTATTTCGTTCCCCTATATCTTCTAAACTATTGATCATACAAACAAAATAGAACATACAATTTTTTTAGGAAATTTCACGTAGATTAATTTTGCAATTGAGATTTTTTTTCTCTAAATGCGATAGTTTTCAAGATATTTAATAAAAACTGAAATGTGCCCCCTTTAAATGCCCCCCCCATGGTTAGGGACTTTTAGTATGTTATTCAGGGCACTTAACTTTATAACTGTGCTCAATTTCTAAGCTACACGATTTTTTTTTTTTTAGTGTTGATCGGTTTTGGGTCTTCGTTATCTAGATTTTTACTCAAACCGCCACTTGCGCCTGCTAGCCTTAAAATTATTTAAAACTTACAAAACATGCTGTATTATCCTTGCATATTCCCTATGTATATATTTGTTTTTTACATTAGAAAATATTTGACAAGAACCTTTTTACTTGCACACTTTAGTTGATTTTACTATTGCAAAAAAGATTTTTTCAAGAAAATGTGTTATTTCATCTCCCTATATCTTCTAAACTAATGATCGTACAAACAAACTGTACTGTATATTTTTGTAGGAAATGTTGCGTAGATTAATTTTGTAATTGACATTTTTTCTGTAAATGCGATAGTTTTTAAGATATGTAATAAAAACTGAAAATTGCCCCCCTTAAATGCCACCCTGCCCCCCGCTCACCCCCACGGGCGGGGACTTTTAGTATGTTGTTCAGGACCCTCTCGGCTGTGAGTGTGCAAAACTTCAAAACTACACGATTTTTTTTTTTCTATTTTTCCTATTTTGACTGGATTTGTCCAGATTTTTACTCAAACCGCCACTTGCGCCTACTAGACTTAAAATTATTTAAAACTTACAAAACATGTTGTATTATCCTTGCATATTCCCTATGTATATATTTGTTTTTTACATTAGAAAATATTTGACAAGAACCATTTCAATTGCACACTTTAGTTGATTTTACTATTGCAAAAAAGAATTTTTCAAGAAAATGTGTTATTTCATCTCCCTATATCTTCTAAACTAATGATCATACAAACAAAATGTAACATACATTGTTGTAGGAAATTTTACGTAGATTAATTTTGTAATTGACATTTTTTCTCTAAATGCGATAGTTTTTAAGATATTTAATAAAAACTGAAAATTGCCCCCCTTAAAAGCCCCCCCTGCTCCCCGCTCACCCCCCACGGGCGGGGACTTTTAGTATGTTGTTCAGGACCCCCTCGGCTATGGGTATGCAAAATTTCAAAACTACACGATTTTTTTCTTCTATTTTTCCTATTTTGACTGGACTAATACCTTTAGTATGATGGGGAACTAAACTAGTTGGCATAGGTGGACTCTGCTCAGTTCCCCATCATATTTATGTTCTCAGAAATTTCTAGTGCGGGACATATTACTAGTGGATCTGCAGATCAGGAGCCTCAACGTCCTATTTGCATCAGACATTATTTAATAGGTCATTTTATTTATTCCTTATTATATAATAGTATATATTGATTCGATCGACTTATTACCAAAATCAAATACATTCCTGAGGGGGCGGCAGCCCCCCTCAACCCCCCATTGTATCTCTATTTGTATACCTATTTGTATATGATATAAAGTGTTACGAAATTGTAAATAATTGCATTTATTTTTGTATAAATTCTTTCAAAGAGGTTTAGTAAGTTGATAAAATGCTAATTTTGTGCCTTTATAGTCGTTTTAGCGTTAAAATAGCCAAATTTTCCTTTAAAAACGCATTAAAAAGCTCTTATAAGGGAAGAAATAAATTTGGCGCCAAATTTGGCGACTATTTCCCTCCTTGGCGATTTTTTTGGCGATCTTGGCGAGAAAAATCCTTATTAGGGATATACCAAATATGGAAGCTCTAATCTCATTGGCTGATGTGATACGAGAAGTCTGTTTTCGATAGAAAAGTATAAAAGGAGCATTATTTTCGCCAAGGCGGTCAGTCTCAGATCTATATCAGTTTCGTCAAATGCTTGCTCAATGGGCTCATGAATATGTGTACCAAATTGCAAGTCAATAGCGTTATTTTGGGGGCCGCTATCGCGGTACATACAAATTCTTCCCATAGGCCATAATGGTAAAAAAAACTTTGGCGTGTTGCACACCGAAAACTATACAGCTAATTTCGTGGGCATCATGAACATGTGTACAAAATTTCAAGTCAATAGCGTGTTTTTTGCGGCCGCTATCGCATGACGGACAGACAGACAGACGGAATCCAAAATCCTTTTGAGTCTCAACAGAGGGCCTCCATTCACATTTCGGCAAAAATTGGAAGTCAATAGCTTGATTTTTGCGGTGGCTATCGCGGTACATACAGATTCTTCCCATAGGCCCTAATCATAAAAAATCTTTGGCGTGTCCCTGTACACGAACTACAAATGGAATACACACCTAAAACTATACAGCAGATTTCGCGGGGCACATGAACACGTGTACCAAATTGCAAGTCAATAGCGTGATTTTTGTGGCCGCTATCGTGATACATATAAATTTCTCGCATAGGCCGTAATGATAAGAAAAACTTTGGCGTGTCCCTCTATACGAACTACAAATGGAATACATACCAAAAACTATACAGGTGATTTCGTGGGGCTCATGAACATGTGTACCAAATTTCAAGTAAATAGCGCTTTTTTGGCGGCCGCTATCGCGCGACAGACAGACAGACAGACAGACACAGCCCAAAACCGTTTTGAGTCTCAACAGAGGGCCTCCACTGACGTTTCGGCAATAATATTAAAAGAAATCAATTTGACCAAAGCTTCATACAGTGACAGCCTAATAGGCTATCCACCGTTCATTTCGATATATTTATCTTATTCTAATCTATTAATTTATTTTATCAGGGTCAATTTCGTTGTTTAGTTTTCATGCTACTATTTCCAATGCAATAATCCTCAAACTCATATTTATATGAAAAATTTGCAATTTCGCTATGTTGATAAAATCGTAAATTACGAATAATTTACGAAATTTTCCTATTAGAATATTTGTATTCAATCATGTTCAAACAAATATCATAAACGTAATTTTGAAGTTGTCTAACGTATTTAAGATCCTCAAAATGGAAGTTTATGCTCAATTTTGCTTTATTCTGACATGTTAAATAAATCGTAAATTCCAAATAACTTACGAATTGTTTAAATTGGAAAAATCATAGTCTATGATATCCATGCCAGTATCCTAAATATTATTTCGAAAGTGGTTTGACATCTTTACGATGAAAATATCCCTCAAGATTGACGTTTATGTGAAATTTTGCTCTTATTCAGCCATGTTAAGAAATTCGTAAATTTCCAATAACTTACGAAATCTTTATATTGGAAAATTCATAGTCATTAATATTCATGCCAGTGTCCAAAATAATGTTTCAAAAGTAGTCTGGCATCTTTACGATGAAAATATTTCTCAAAATTGACGTTTATGTGAAATTTTCCCCTATGCTGCCATGTTAAGAAATTCGTAAATTTCCAGTAACTTGCGAAATTTTCAAAGTAGCATATTTATAGTTACTGATGTTCATTCCGGCATCAAAACTGATATTTTAAAAGTGGTCTGACATTTTTACAATAAAAAGTTTTCATTTAATGCACGTTTAAGTGATTTTTTGTCCTATTCTCCCATGTTAAGAAAATCGTAAATTTCGAATAACTTACGAAGTTTTTAAAATCGAATGTTACAAATGAATAGGGTTCTTGCCAGTGTCGAAAGTAATATTTTAAAACTGATCTGACCTCTCTGCGACAATTTGTTCTTGAGATATCGTGTACACAGACTAACAAACTAACGGACTGACCCACTAACACACTAACAGACTAACAGACTAACAGACACCCTACAGACAGACACCATAGAAATTTTGTCATTTTCGGATTCCTCACACCTGAAAACGTGTAGAAAAGTCAAAAAAACAAGGTCGAAATTTTTCACGATTACCTAAGTTCCCCATACCTATAGTATGATGGGGAACTAAAAAGTCTATACAATTCGTGTGAAAGTGATCTATAACATGTAACTAAATTTTCAACTCAATCAGACAAGGCATTTAGACGTTATTGCACTTTAAATAATTTGAGTCGATGACCTATAATGATATCAAAATCACTATCCATGAAAAGGGTTGCCAGAGCCTCAGAAGAGGTTGGACTTCTGCCTGTTGGTCCGCGGAGAGTATTTTATTTCCTCTCTACCACCCATTGGAAACCAACGGAGGCGATCCCCTATCCGCCACCCGGGGACGCGCCCTATAGGGGTTACAGGCTCCCCCAAGGGTAGCCCCAAACTACACTTGTGAACTCATTGCCATCCAAAAAGCCCTAGACGAGTATATAAATCTCGAAGAAAATGAAAGAGCCAATGGGTTAATCATCTTCAGTGACTGCAGAGCTGCTCTTCAAGCAATTCAAAGGGGTTCCTCAGGGCTAATTATAAATATACACCGTACACTTCGTAAGCTTTTCCATTTGAAGAAACAGTGCACCATGCAGTGGATTCCCGCGCATGTTGGCATTACTGAAAATGAGACGGCTGATGCCTTGGCAAAAGAAGCAAGACAATTAAACACCAGCAGGGTTACTCATGTCACCCTCAGCGATATAAATTCCGTTGCTAAGGCAAAATTCAAGGATATGAAACTTAAAATCAAACACCAAATCCCTGAAATCAGTACCAACAGAACTCTCACCAGCACTCTAACAAGACTCCGGACAGGACACTTTAGGGGGATGAAGATCCACAAAGACGGGACAAGGACTTACTGCCTCTGCAAAAACTGCCCAGACATAGAACTAACCCCTAAACATATTTTCAACTGTCCTGCTATTCTGGCGCAATTGCAGCAAATAAGTGACAATCCATGGGCAGACTTATATGAAGACAACTGCCTTCAAATCGCAGATGCTGTATATAGGACTTTTGGTCCCATTTAATTTTTAATTTTTTTTTCCTATCCATGACACGACACCAACCAACCAACCAACCAACCTATAATGATAAAGAATTTTTTATTCTGCCTCTGTAAAGAAACTGTAAGTGCTAGATTTTCCGAAATTCATACAGTTCGTGCGACGGTGATCCATGTGTATAGAAAAATTTAATTTCATTCGAATCAGACCTTATCGCATTTTAAATAGTTTGTGCCCGTAGGCCACAATAATAAAGAGTTTTTTGAGTACCTTTAAAAACCTAGATTTACTGAAAATAACAGGGTTCGTGCAAAGAGACCTATAACTTACGTACTAAATTTAGCTCAATTGATCAAAACGTGTAGACGTTATCGTGTTTACTCATATACAAACACACATACAAACATTACATACATTACCGTAAAATAGCAAAAATGAACTCCGGGGATCTGGAAACGTATAAAAACACAAAAATCTGAAAGTTGATTTTTTGTCATGATTACAATACTTTCCTTACATATATATATGTTCGGAAAGTATGAAAAAAAAAAAAAAGAATATTTTTAGATTAATTCTCATATGCACATAGTCAATAGGAAGGATTTCACAAAATTTATTAATAAATTTGTTATATTATATGCAATTAACATAGAAATCAACTATTCCTTAGTTTAAGTGAAATTTTTATTTATTATTATTATTATTATTATTTATTTTATTTTATTTTATTTTATTTTATTTTATTTTATTTTATTTATTTTATTTTATTTTTTTTTGTCTTTTCACCATGTGAGTTCTATACTGCTTTATTTGTTATCTTAGTTTTCATTTCCGTTTAATTCCGTTTTCATTTTGTTCTTTGATATACTAGAATAATAGAAATAAAGTTAGGTACATATTGATTCAAAACATTAATTCAAAGTTATGTACATTAATTATGTACATTAATTGTACATTAATTCAAAATTATGTTTCGGCTTCACAAAAGGTACTAGAATAAAAATGAGCCTTATTTCAGGATTATAATTTCATTGATATTTCAGTGAATGGAACTTTGTTTAGACATTTTAAATTTACTGATTATTTTGACTAAATATATGTTTTTCCATTTCGCAGCTTCATAAAGCTTGACATTTAGTTCAATTTCGTTGCTTTTTTTTTTTAATATTAGCATACCTTTAAGTTTGTAAAAGGCAATATCAGCATTTATTGCATTTTTGAATATTTTTGCTTCGTAATACATCTTGTTTTATTATTATTATTATTATTATTATTATTATTAATTAATCTATGAAAGAAATGATTACGGCTACGATAAAATACTTGCTCAATTGAAGTAGATGTCAGCGATTCCAGAGCACTTAGTTAACTCTTCGGTAACATTTTTTTCACTGCTTATAAATATATATATGAATTGTTTTATCACACTTGTGATTTTTTCCTTAATTTTTTTATACTTTTTTTCGTTTTTTGCATGCAACATTGCGTTGTTTTTTGTACATTAATAGCGATTATAATTGTGAGTTTCATGGCTTGTTTGATACTAATATGAATGAAAGTTGTTACATGTGAAGAAATGTCTTTTTCGTGTTTTTCTATCTTTCAATTTACATTCTCTTAATTTTTAAAAAATGAATCCATTTCAAATCTGTTTTAAAAAAATCATAATTCAAATTAATGAGACGTAATGATTTAAACTTGTTTAATTCACGTATTATTTAAGCACTTGATAATTTCTAAATTGCTTTCAAAAATTTAAATAATAAATAGATTAAACAAAATGAAATTTTCGCTGTAATGATTACATCAATTAAAAAAAAAAAAAAAAAATGATTTTTTTTCTCATTTATATACAAAGTTAAGAATTCGCAGACATTAAAGTTCATTCATTATTCCAAATTAGAGCTTAAATGTTTAATTTTAGATCAATTTATAGGCAACATAATTTATATGCTAATCAAGTTTCATTTGAAGTTGTTGTTTTTATCTCTCTGAAGAGTTTTAGGTTTTAGAGAAAAATACATATAAATCCAGTTACATTTAATTTGCAGAAGTAATGGTTTAGACAGAAGTAAGAAAATTTTATTTTTTATTATATTTTACTTTATTTTTCTTTTTATTTACTATGACAAAAACAAACAAATAAATAAATAAATAATAAAAAATATATTAAAAATATAAAAATAAATAAATAAATAAATAAAAATTTGTATATTTAATTTTCAAAGAAGTCGTTAGTCTAACTACTTTTTTATGCTAAGAACAATTAGCAGAAAAGATCATTGGATTTAATTTTCTTTAACGTCTAATCTTATATTGATTGAAATTAAATTAAATTTTTATTTTTTTGTTTAAATATTTTTTTTGTATACAGGATTCCTCATAAGTCTCTTTTAGATTAAAACTTCCTTTATATCGATTGTATTGCAGTTTTTTATTCATTCATTGTACTGCAATTAAAAAAAAATATATATATTTTCATTACAATGTTTTCTGCTTGTTGCATAATGAAAAAATACTAATAAAGTTTTTTTTTTTTTTTTTTTTACGTTCCTAAAAAATGGTATCAATCGGAAAATAAATGCATTCAAATCAGGAAAATGCATAATCTTCCTTATGGTGCCACGAGACACAGTCACCGACAACAGTTCATCGCAATTTCCGGATTACATACGGTAAACCTCCTCCATATATATATGCAAAAAGCATAAAGATGTTAGACGCCATGTTTAAGAAAACTGAGAGGATTAGTAGGTCTTGATGGTCTAAGCAAATGTCCAGCACAATCTTCTGACACAACATCTTTGGATTTCTTCCTTTCAAGTTATATAAAGGACAATGTATAGACCTCAAAACTGAATGACTCACGACACTTAACGGCCCTCTTCACTTACCGTCGCCGGAATCCCGAGCCAATGTTATTCTATGGGGAAATTTTCTTTACAAATAACTTATTAACTAATACATATTTTTAAATTCTGTTTTCACATTCAGAAAATTCCCAACAGTTAAATTCAGGGACCTTTTTTAAACATGTATTTTTTAAATTTTAGTATTTTATTTTGAAATTGCAAAGTGAAAAAATTTCACATACTGAAAATTCATATTTTGCAGCTTCAACAAAAAAATATAAAAAAATAAAAAAATTATTTTTTAAAAAAGGTCCGTCAATTTAACAGCTGGGAATTTTCAGAATGTGAAAACAGAATTAAAAAATGTGTATTAGTTAATAAGTTATTTGTAAAGAAAGATTTCCCATAGAATAACATTAGCTTCGGATTCCGGCAGCGGTGAGTGAAGAGGGCCCTTAAGTGTAGCCATTGCATAAATTCGTCAAGTAATGTTAAGAAACGTATGGCCTGAATTCCAGTTTCGACTTAATGGACTCCAGACAACGAAAGGGCCCCGTGCTAAAACTTTACTGATATTGTAATAAAAACTTGAATATTATACCTGAATTCCTCAGTAATTGTCTATCTGCCATACTATATGTTTCATAACATTCCTTTTTCAGGGAGAGACTTCTGGGATACTCTATATATCACATAGTTGCTACGGTAATAGACTAAATGCATTATGTTTTCCTATAGTTGTTTTCTAAATTAATTTTAAAGGATTTTAAGTTAATATTTTGTCTCTCATGGGGTCAAGTATTTTTCTTTAACTTACTGAATAATGTAATTTTTTTAGCAATTAAGAAGAATTCAAGAGGTTGGTTGGTTAGTTGGTTGGGTTTAATTTCGCACTAGTACTGCGCAATGTGCAATTGGCGACGATTTGGGACGCATCCCTATGGATGGTCCGGAGACTTGCCATCACAATTTTGATCCCCCACTGAGGGGATGACTATCACGCTTCAGTGATCCGCAGAGGTATAATTTGGATGGGAACATGGAGAACATTGCGACCATGAAGGAGTTTACGTGCACCAGCCACCATTAGTGCACACGGCGCTCGAACCCGAAATCTTCAATTACAAGCCAAGCGATCTACTGACCGGGCCACCACGGGCAATATATATATATATATATATATATATATTCAGGAGGAATAGAGATATTACCTACCCATGAATAGTGGGGAATTTCAGCAAATGAGCGATAACGGTCAATGAATAGAAAACGATATAGTAGTGTCAGAAAGTGAAACGAACGTGATTCATTTATTTTTTTTTTCCCTTTTACAGAACAGTGAAATCTATCACGTGGAATGTATAGTGAAATTATACGTGATATAATTAATATATAATATGTGAAATTGTGAGGTAAAGCAATGTTAGCGTAACGCTACAAACGAAGTTCGCACTTTACGAATAACACGTGAATGTGCAGAATTTAGGATTCAGTGGAGTAATGGAGTTAGTTCCTATAATAAACGAAATTGTAATATGCTAATATTTTGGAAAGTGAATTGTATAAAAGGAGAAGGAAGATTGTTTTTGGAAGTTAGTTAGTTGTTAGCGGCTTAGAGAGAAGTAGTAGGGGGCTGTTGAGCGAGCTGCTTAGAGGAGGAGAGTAAGAGAGGATGGTAGCCGATTAGAGTTAGCGGCTTAGAGTAGGATAATAGAAGATAGTTGGTCAAGTAGTATAGTGGCGTAAGGGAATCCTCCCACTTACGAAGACGAGTATAGCCGTGAGAGTTAACGAAGTTAAATGAAGTAGTTGAGATTATTTGTGGTTATCTATTTAAAGTTAAAAGTATTTATGAAGGCTGCCCCTTTAAGTTTATAAAGGTATTAAAGGTGATTATAGTCCAACGCCCACCTTTTCTTTAAGCTCAAAATAAAAGCTCTTTGATTTATTTTATATATCTGACTTCGTCATTACTTCATAACTTCATTATCTAATTCAGTAAAGTCAAGTAAGTACTATGGCGTCTCGGTCGTCACAAAATATGCCATATAATCGAGTTTTTCTCTTGAAAAATGAAATGCTCTAAAATAAATAAACGGATACTCATTTCGAAAGGATTGGTTTTGTTTCAAAAAGGAAAACATGCTTGTCTCATTTAGAAAATATTGCATGGTTTCAAATTAATAGCTATTCATTTCATAATTTATTATAGATATACTGAACTAAAATAAGTTCTTTATAAATAATCTCTAAAAAAAAGAGTTAAATTGAACACGTGTCATTTGTTAATTATATTAAAAACATTTTAAACACACGTAACATTAAATTTAATTTAAAAGATGTTAAAAAAAATTATCCGAAGCTTTTCGCTTTAATAGTAAAGCATCATCAGGGATTTTTATTATTCGTTTCCAATGAGCAGTTTTTAAATATTTTTTTTCTTTTCACAGTCAACAGTTGAGTCTTTTAATAACGTCAATATCAGCAAAGTCAATATGAAGTCCGATAAAGGTTGGATAAAGGAGTTAAGTAAATAAATAGGAATATAATTCTATTATTAACTCCAGAATTATATTTTATGGCCGTTTCATACTGGCTTGCACAAAACTACATGACTGAAAAATCTAAGTTTGGAATACTGGGATTAATGATGGTCAATGCAAATTTTTGAGCATGTTAATATATTCAATAATAAGTATACGGGATTTTCAAATTTGAGTATTTTCGATTCGGAGCTATTTTGAGTATGTGACATTCTCAAACAATACTTATTTCTGAATTTTTTTGCTCCTTTATTTATTTATTTATTTTTTCTTTCAGTATTTATTACAAAATAGTTTAAGAATATATTTGTATAGACATAAAAAAAGTTTTAGCGCTTATAGTACCTATTTATACTCATAAGTGATAAAATATATAATGCGCGTAATATTGGACATTTATTATTAAACTGTATTTTAAATCACATGAAAAGACAATATTATAATCTAGAATGAAAAAGTTTATTTTATTAATAAATAAAAATAAATGAAATTATCGGAAATTAATAGTTTATAGTATGATATATTTATCTAATATAATTTATTTTAACGATTTTTGTGATATTTAATGGGTTTTGTTGTTCATGCATTAATCCAAATAATAACTATTTCTTTTTATAATAACTAAGCAGAAAAAGGGCTAGTTAAAATTTAAGTGCTAACCAAACAAATATTATCTGGCCACTCACTTTTGTTTCCCATGTGATTTTAAATGTTAAATGCCGGTCATGTTATATAAGTTTCCTGTGTAAATATTTAATATGTAAATATGTTATAATTAACTGTTAGTTTAAAGTACATCCTGAATATTATTATGCAAATAGAGAGTCTAACTTCCAGATATTAATTATATGCATTTGTACGAATGATATATTTGTTTAAACCCTTTTTTTTTTTTTTTTTCCATTTCAGACGTATGAAAATGTCACATTACAAATATTTAAAATTTACAATGTATATACTATATACAGTACCCGCCGCTTATTATAATCAAATTCGTTCTAAGCAAAAGTGATTTTATTAAGCGGCTGATTTTTATATTCGGCGAACGTTCCTGCACTGAAGAAAAAGGTATTAGTATTTACCTCAATTTGGAAAGAAATTTCAAAAGGTACCAAAAAATGGAACTAATAAACAATATTAATTAATTTTTAACAGATAATTATTTGATTTTTCCTTCAAAATAAATGAATTAAACTTATCCTAAGTTCCGATACGCTCTTCTTTGAGGAAAATCATCAATACTTTGCCGAAAGTTCACAATTTTATTTTAAATTTAAAATCTTTCCTTTAAAGCTTCTTGCCTCTTAGTCATTTCCGAATAAGAACTAAAAATTGTCTTTTAATTAAACATTATATATATTTAAAAAAAAAAAAAAAAAAATCACTTGCGAATCAAATCAAATTTTTAACTTATTACTGCGCTTTGAAGAATACATTCCTTGAAATTATTACTAATACAAGTAATGGGACGTGTTTAATTGCTGCAAATGTAAAGTTTTCGATAAAGAGAGATAACGGAGGGATTGTTGTATTTTATTTTCTATTTTATTTCAAAAAAAAAAAAAAAAAATCACAGGGCATATAAAAATTTGTTTAGTGTACATAAACGGCATTTTTGCTGATGAAGATTTTTTTTTTTTTTTTTTGAGTTTATTAACCGGCGATGCTGATTTTATTGAGCGGCGGTTTTAAAATTATTTTGCATTGATTTGATTCCGGTTCTCGCAATTTGATCAGATTAAGCGGCTGATATATTAACCAGTGAATTTATTAAGCGGCGGTTACTGTACATATAATTTACAAATTCAACATATGAAAGGAAATAATGAATGTGTTTTAATATACTCTTAAAATAATATCTGGAAGTTTATTTTCAACAGACGTTAAATTAATTTCATTAATAAATAAATTTAATATATTATTCACAAGAGACTAATTGTAGCATAAATAAACACATATTTAACACTTAAATAAATAAATAATAATAAACAAAAACTTAAAAATTAAAATAATATCCACTATACTTGCTTGTTTAAATTATTAAGTAGATTTTTATTCAGGCGAAACTAAGTAAGTACGATATATCCTATTCAATATAGAAGAAATTGAAACAAGTCCTTCTGATTCACTCGGAAGTGTAGTTTGATATCTTTTAACTTTTCAATTAGTTGCAATTTTGATACAAAAGGTTGGCAACAAGTTATTAATGTATTTGGCAGAAATAATGATGTGGGTTATATACATATTGAATTTTAAGCAAATCGGTACATGAATAACCTTTTTATGTGAATTTGAAATTTTTAGGTAGCCGGCACTTGGAAACAAACTGGCTTATCAAGCTGAAAAACAAATATATCAGATGCATTTGAGAGATAAGTCTGCTCTACAAATTTAATTCAAATTAGTTTAGAATTTCAAAAGTTATCATGTTCCAACATTACGTGGCCGCCACTTGGACCAAAATGACGAAGTAAGTTGCTTTATGAACTAATCCAAGATATTTGTAAGATAGGTCCACAGTCCAACTGTGATTAGAATAAATTCAGTATTTCAAAGTTATCGTGATAACAAATTCTCAAGTGTTAGCGCTCGAGTGGCTACAACTTGGAAACAAAATTGTGGAACTTTATTCAACCATTTTTCAACTTTGGTTTGAATCGGTTAAGTATTTCCAAAGTTATCGTGATAACAAATTTTCAAGTGGCCGCAACTTGGAAACAATATGACGGAGCAAGTTGTAAAGCAAACTCATCCATGGTATTTGAAGTATAAATTCAAATTGTTTAACTTCGTTTCGAACCAGTGCAGTATTTCAAAATTTATTGTTATGACAAATTCTCAAGTGGCAATCTTTTTTTAAGTGGCCGCAATTCGGAAACAAAATGGCGGAGCAATTTGCCGGCGAAATCATCGAAGATATTTGTAGGATAAATTCACTGTCCATCTTCGGTTCGAATTAATAATTTTCAAGTGTCAGCCAATTTTAAAGTGTCCGTAACTTCGAAGCAAAATTTCGGAGCAATTGCCCAGCGAAGTCATCCAACATATTTGTATAATAAATTCACTGTCCAACTTTGGTTCGAATTGATTCAACATTCCAAAAATTATCATGATAAAAATTTTCAAGTCTCACCTTCATTTCAAGTGGCCACCACTTGGAAACAAAAGAACTGCGTCAGACGACCATTAAAATTATCTGAGGTACATGAATGATAACCCGATGAATAAATTCTGCGCGTTTTAACGGAAAGAAACAAACCGAACCGTGTTTTCAGTGTTATAAATAACTTTCTCTTTTAACTATTTTTTCGTCAGATAATTTAACCTTCAATATCGTTAAGTTTTGTTGTGGTAAGTTAAAAATGTATTGATAAAATGTGTTGAACGTATAACAAAACCGAAATTACACTTTCAGAAATTTCCATTCATTTTACATAATACACTCCTGCTCAAAAGTTTAAAAAGATTTGCAAACAATCTTTTTTTTTTTTTTTTTTTTTTTTTCAATTTATAAACTTATCTCGCGATGAAATGTTTTCAAACATTGGGCATTTAAAGAACTGAGCCTTCCTCATGTATTTCAGTTCAGATTACTTTAAGACAAGATTTAGGGGTCCAGCGCAACGAATTAAAAAAAAAAATAATAATGTTTGTGATCACCCTGCATCGTTAAGTGAACAAAATAAACTGTAACTTTAGGATATTTTAATATTGACCAACTACAATTTGTGGATGAATTTGTGTGACGATAGTATATAAAATAACGGAGACATACGCATTTATTTTAAAACTCAAAAAAATAAATAAATAATAATAATAATAATAATAATCAGGATGTTTTTATTTATAATATACAGAGTTTTTAATGAAAATTATCCCCACTTTCAGATAAGTTGAAAATACACTTGTAAAATAATATGCTACAATCGGAAAACAGATATCTCAAATATCTCATGAAATATGAACATTTTTATGAAAACATTTTTAATTCACATGTGCAAAAGATAGTTTTTTTTATTGCATAGGTGAAAAGCCAGATATATTGGGCAACTTTTATCAAAAGCTCATTTGAATAGAGTGAAAACTAAGCAAATTATACGAAAAAGAACGGGCTAGATTTTAGGTATTTTCCAAGAGTTAAATTTCATAAGGGGCTTTTCACATGCCGCGTAATTAATTTAAAGATCCACAATTATTTTAACCTCTTCACAAAAGTTCTGTTTTGTGTAAACCCCTTATCATCTCACAAAGCTTAATAAATAAATAAAAACATGTTAGAGTTACAAGTTTAAGGGGGTTTAAAAAAAAGAATGTTTGTTAAATGGTTAAAATAATTGGATCTTTAAATTAATTACGCAGCATGGTGAAAACACCTTAAGAAAATTCACCTCTTGGAAAATATCTCAAATCTAGCTCAGTCTTTTTCGTATACTTTCCTTAATTTTTCTCTATTCAAATTTACTTTTGAAAAACGTTGCCAAATATATTTTGCTTTTAACCTATGCAATAATGTTTTATTTAATCTTTTGCGCATTCGCAGTGAAAACGTTTTCTATAAAAATGCTCATATTTCAGGAGATATTTAAGAAATTTGTATTCCGATTGCAGTATTTTGTTTTTAAAAAGTTTTCCAACTTATCTAAAAGTGGGACTAGTTTTCGTTAAAATCTCGGAGTATTATGAATAAAAAAAAAATGTTTTTTTTTTTTTTTTTTTTTTTCTTTTTAGTTTTAAAATAAATTATTTTATCTCCTTTATTTAATATACTATTGTCACACAAATTCATCCACAAATTCTACTGGCTCTATATAACCATATACTAAAAATACAGATCATTTCCTTAGCTGAACGATACAGGGTTATCACAAACGTTATTGATTTTGCTCAATTAGTTATCGGCCCCCTAAATGTTGTCTTAAACCAATCTTCACTGAAAAACATAAAAAGGCCCCATTATTTAAATGCCTAATGTTTTAAAATATTTCCTCGAGAGATAAGTTTCTAAATTGAAAAAACTGATCATTTGCAAATCTTGCTAAACTTTGGAGCAGGAGAGTATATTTTGTTACTTTTGTGCAGTGTAAGCATGTAAACCAGTCATTAATTATTATCATAACCCATTGCCTACAGAAAATATTTTTCACTGCAGCTGAATAATGCATATTTGGCTATAGTAATCTAGAACACTTTCCGATTTTCTTTCTTTTTACTTTCCGATCACTACAGTGAGGAAAATATTGTAATCATGTCAAAAATCCGAAATTGAGATTTTGATGTTTCTATACGTTTCGAGGCCCCTGAGCCCGTTTTCACAATTTTTGCGATGATGTATGTATGTGTGTGTGTATGTATGTGTGTATGTCTGTGAGTGAACACGCTAGCGTCTAAACGCTTTGTTCGAATAAGCTGAAAGTAGGTACGCACATTGTAAGTCACCATAGTACGGACCTTATAGTTTTTGGTGAATCTAGCACTTATAGTTTTTTTACAGGGACACAAAGAACAATTCTTTAGCATTATGGCCTATGGGACCAAAATCTTAAAAGTGCGATAGCATCTAAACGCCTTATTGAATTGAGCAAAGTATTTATACACATATTATAGGTCACAGTTACTCAATCTGTATAAATTTTGGAGAATCGAGCATTTATAGTATTTTTACAGGGACACAAAGAAAAATTCTTTATCATTATGGCCTATGGGGCCAAATTTTTAAAAGTGTGATAGCGTCTAAACGCCTTATCAATCGGAGCAAAAAGTTTTTACACATATTATAGGTCACAGTTGCAGTAACTGTATAGATTTTGGTGAATCTAGAACTTACAGTTTTTTTACAGGGACACAAAGAAAAATTCTTTATCATTATGGCCTATGAGACCAAATTTTTAAAAGTGCGATAGCATCTAAATGCCTTATTCAATTCAGCTTAAAATTTATATGAATATTATAAATCACTGTTGCACTAACTATAAGGATTTTGGTGAAACTAGCATTTATAGGTTTTTACAGGGACACAACAAACAATTCTTTATCATTATGATCTATGGGCTCAAATTTCAGTAGCGTTTAATAAAACATCGTGTAATAGATGGAGAAAAATACTCAAACACTCTATTATGGTTTTCTATCTTTTGTTTGTTTAACAACTCCTCTTTCTTTGCTTTATCTACAAAAGTTTTAATTACTCAATGTTCGGAAATTCGAGTGGAGTCACTCCAGATTTTTTTAGTTTCAAGCTCTGTATATATATATATATATATATATATATATATATATATATAATCGCAGTTGAAAGCACAATCATGCAGACAAACATATTTCATAACTGCGTTTCAATATTGTTTAAAAGTGTTAAAATCACATGTTAATTATTAAATCTGAAAATATATATATATATTCGCGATATTACAGAATGTCGAAAGAAATAAATGCTATATCCCGAAAATTATCCCAGAAATCTTTTAATCACATAACCGAAATACATAGTTTTTAGTTACAAATTTATTCAGGCTGTTTTAATTTTTATGAGTGGAAAGCATTGCACCTCGAAAAAGCATTTTTGAAAATAAATGTCTGTAATAATTGTCAAAAAATCTTTTGTTGAAAAAAAAAATAAATAAAAAATACTAAACATGTTTCTACATAAAAGAAAATGGCCTTAGGCATTTACTTAATTGTTTTTTTTTTTCTTAGTTTATTGCCTGTTTTTCATAGTATTTAGAATAGCTTTTAAAAGAATACTAACTATTGTAGCTGTTGCAAATGAAATTTTTAATTGGTTACATAATACTGTTTATGACTCTAATTAAAGAAATAGTCTTTGGTAAAAAGGAAAGATACAAATTAAAAGAATATGAAAGAGAGAAAAAATAATAAATTAAAATTTCCAGTGAATATTGTTTAAAAAATATAGGGAGTCGAATTGCAGTGCAAGTATATTGATTTTAAAATGCTTTTCATAAACTTTTTTTTTTTTTTTTTTTAATAAGGAAATATGTTTTTTTACGAAATTAGTTTATCATATAAGATGTTAACAATAGTTTTTAAAATTTAACTTATTATTTTTCGCAATACAGTTTATTTCTCTATTTCTTTATTTTCATATCCTAACAAAGAAAATATTAATAACTTGCAAAAGGAAATGGTGTATTTTTCTCGGTGATATGAAAAGATAAAGATTATCGCTTGCAGTACAATTATTTGTAAAGAGAAACACTTTTACAGAGGTTTCTATAAAATTTATATTTTTTTATTTATACCAAAATGATAACACATTATTAACATTAGTATGTTTTTAACACATTATTAAAGGAATGTGTTCGCATTCATTTTTGCTGTAAAAGTTACAGCAGTTGTTTTACAGTGTGTAGTAAAAATAATAATAATAACAAACAATCATTCAAAATAAATTCCTTAAGTATTGACAAGTTATGGACAATGAAGTAATTAACAACAACAAGACAATAAAGCAAATTACATTGCCCTATAAAATTTTTAAGTATAAAATAAATAATAACAGAAGAATATTCAGAGTTCTAATACAGTACCTTTATCTCATCTTATTCAAGAAGTAGTTACAACAAAAAAAAGTGACTTGTTAAAAAAAAAAAAAGAAGAAGAAGAAGAAAAGTAATTTTTTTTTTTTGAAAGAAAAGGTTAGACAAATCCATTAATTAATTAATTAATAAAAGTTTAAAAATGATAATATATGTGTTAATAGAGAAAAAGAATTGATCATAAAAAGATATTTTTTGATTGGTAAAAAATGATGAATAATGAAGTGATTAACAAGCGTCTTTGTAATACTTTATGAGGTTCAAGGAATAGTTTAAAATAAACATTAAGTAGTGGAGAGTTGGGATAAATGGAACATTTTTCATGTTTTTATTGATAACATCAGCCATATTTAATTCAAAATTTTGCAACATTGCTCATAAGTACATTTCAGTAATCAGTTACATATAAACATACTAACTTTAATAAAACAGTTATCATTTTTAATTAATAATAAATTTTTTTAACATGAATGTACATTGTCCCATTCACCCCCGCCTGCGGATGATTGGGACAAGACTGGAGTTAACAAAGAAAATAAAACAAAATGGAAAGTAAATAAATTTTTAAAGTGAAACTGTTTTATATGATTTTATTACACACTATGAATTCACTGAAAGCAACATAAACTCATGTATTGACTCAAGTTAACATCAAAAGACAAAAGATTTTTTGATTCGAGGAGTTAGTGCTCTAGGCTTTGGTAATTTAATCTAATAAGACCTAATCTAAAAATAAATAAATAAGACACTAGAAAGAGATAAATAATAGTACAAATTATCCAAATAAATATTTGTTTCCGACTAATTGGGAAAATCAACATTCTATTCTGTATTACATTACTAATCACCAGAATTTACTTAATTAGCTCGATTGGAAATGTGATTTTAATATAATTATTATTAGTTTATTTATTTATTTATTTATTTTAATTATTGATTTAATTTGCATTAAATATTCTAACTTATAAATTTTTTAACCATAATTATTATAAACAAAAATCTGAACAATTAATTTACATTTTTTTTAATAAGTCCGCAAAATTAAGAATCCTGATAATCAATATGGCTGATTTACGTTTTAATATAATTCTTGTGTAAAATTTTAAATTAATACATAGTGGGGAATGTCCCCTTCATCCCCATTTAAACTCTTCCATTCATCCCAACTGTCACATGATCATATAATATAGGAAATAGGCTTAATGAGCATGAACAAGTGTCAATATTCTTCTTGAATATCATAAACATAATGCAAGATTATGCTTTTTCACCATATAAGAGTTATATTAACTTTAAACAAATAGTGAATTTCTTAACTACTACGTAACTGAATCAGTAAAAACTTACTTTGACAGCTGAAAAAGACACTTTAATTTTTTTCTGCTCTTCTATGAATAGCACAATTCTGAAACTACACTTGATGAATGACTGCAGTGCTGCCATATATCAGAAAAATTCTCAAGTTTTCAGTGCTTGCAAAACATAAAAATTTTGCTATTGTCCCATTCATCCTGCGTCCCATTCAACCCCACTCTCCCCTAATTATAAAAACTCCTCGAAGTTATAAACTTTCTTTAACTTTGCTTAAAATACATGCCACAAATTAAAATACGCTTCACGCTATTTCCACTTACATCAGAGAAAGTAAGTAACTACTTTTATGTGGTTCTGTAAACAAATCTCTAATGTTAATCTAATTATATTATTAAGAAAATGCTGTATACTTTTGTGAATCTGATTTATGTATGATATTTTCTGTATTTTCTATTCTATACAGAGTAATTAAAATATGCTTTAAAGATTTACCTTGCATAGACCTTCCTATGGTCAATTTTTTCTTTCTTAGGTGTATCTAATCAAGACTTGTTGCTTATGTCAGCTTAAAAACTATACTACACCGGTGACGCAAAGTTCCCGTAAAAGTAAATAATATATTATAATAAAATAAAATAAAAACTATTAACCCTTGCCCTGTGCGGTTTTCGCTGAAATACGCAAAAAAGCTTGGGATTTTTCTTAATTTGTATCAAAAAAACATTATTTATTTTTTCAGCAACAGATTGCGCTCTATCCACAGTATTCTCTAGCACTTTAAACAGATCTGCCACCTCAAATGACGTCACATTACAAATACTGTTTAATCTGACTTTAGTGTTTTGCGTATTATTTCAGATGTTAGCGAATATTTAAGTCCACTTACATTTTGTGCTTATTACTGCTGTTAATCATAATAAAACAAAAGTCATGATTAACTAACAAAAGCATTGTCAGTAAGCTTTATTATGCGAATTCCCAATTCTCAATGTCTGATGATAAATCTTATGAAATACTGCCCTCACACTGAATATTTATTGTCCTAAATGCGCTAATAAATATACTACACCACTGTAAAAGCAAATTTCACAATTAAAACGCCATTTAATGCAGAAAAGTTAAACTGATTTGGCAGTAAATCTTTTGTTACTTAAAAATATGCCTTTCTGTGCGCATAGTGCTACGGTCAATATTTTCTGAATAACATATATATATATATATATATATATATATATATATTCTTTACTTTTCAGTGATTTTTGAACCACACAGTACTTCTATAATACTATTATGTTATACTATACTGCTATAACACTCTTGAATATCAGATATCATTTTCAGTACACATATCAATTGGAAAAAATTTATGAGTTATTACGTAAATGAGAGCAAAAGATAAAACATTTCGAATTCAAAATTACATTTCAACCTTGGTAGAAAATGTTAAAAAAAATAAGTGATGGCTGGTGGTAGAGTGGGTTTAAAACAGATTTTCTACACGATGGTCATGAACGTGAGTGGTATGGCCTTAGTGGAGTTTATTTAATGTACCTTGCCTGCATTCATTCTATCTTCATAAAAAGTGACAGAAAGTTCCAAACGGCTAATCCGGTGGCATATTAATTGTCTTTACATGATTTATGTCACGAAAACATTTCGACACTTCTGATTTGCTGTTTTCTTCAATATCAGTTCTGTGACGTCGTATCATTTTAGCATACCAACGTTTAACCTTTATACATATGCGAAATTACTCTTATTGTAAACTTTTTATATTTTTAAAGTAAAAATTTCTGTCTTTTTAGAAACAAATCTACCATTTTCGTTTTTAAATGAAATTGAGTTGATTTCAGCGAATATCATTAATATACGCAGCATTATTAGAAATTTAGATTATTGCAACAGTTGGGTTAGAGTAGAGTTAAAGAATTCGGTAACGTAAACGATACTAAATGAAATTCAAAATCATCAAATTCTTCTAGAGAAAAATTTACTTGCTATTTACTGTTACTATTTAGAATTTGATTCTAACGTATTTGAAATTTTTTTATTCTAAATAATCTGATATGTCACTCACACTATTTTCTCTTACCCTGAAATTTAATACAATAAATACAGGTTGGAGATAATGAGGTAAGATAACGAGTACTGTTATGTAAATCTATGTTAAACATTTCAAAATAGGCTTCGGAAGAGTTTTATAAGATAATTATTTCTGTCAATAATGCACCTATATTTATATAGAATTTAATTCTGTTTTTAAAAAATAATTTATTAAAATTATAATTTAAACAAATTGTCTTTTATGATAATGCAAACAATTTCCATATTTGAGAAGTAGTATAACACTAAATATTCGAAAAAAAGTTGAATTTATTCTCAATATTATTATTATTATTATTATTATTATTGTTAAAAATTAAAAAAAATCGATAACTTTATTTTAAATTATCGCAGATCGATGGTTTAACCATTCGTTTTAAAGGTATTGGTGAGCTGTTTTGAAAGATACTCATCATGAAATTTTACTCCCCTCGAGGGGGGACTTCCCCCCCCCCCCAGGGGGGAGGCGAGGCTCCTCCATACACAAACAAAATTTCTCAGTTGACTATCTCTATTACAAAAAAATATATTCGTTTCATTTGGTTTAGTGCTGTCTATAGATGTTAAACTCTACTTACTTGCAATTTCCCCCATAGACGTAATGTATTTGAATAGTTTTGAGTGTCCCTGTACACTGCTTCATCTCAACGAAAAGCTTACTGTAGCATCCCTATATGATACACAATTAGAATACCGAGTTTGGAATTTCTGCTACTTTTTGTTCTTGAGATATGCTGATAACATACACAGAGACAGACACAGAGACAGACACACACACAGACAGACACACAGTCCATTCTTTAAATAAATGATTTTCGTATTCAGGGCACCTCAGAACATGTAAATATAACAAAAAACTTACGTTAGAAAATTTGACCCTAAAACAATACTTTCTCGACCCTATGGGTAAGAGAAAGTAAAAAAAAAAAAAATTATAATAATAAAGTAGAAAATCACAATTATTAGTCAAGATATTTTGAATTAAAACTTTTTTAATAAAACTTTTTAAAAGTAAAGTAACTGAATTTGTTCTATTGATATCTGATTATATTAATAATATAGATTATTTAATGAATTTTCTGATCTGTAATAAACCTTTAAAATGTCAAATATCTGATGACATTTGATATCCTAATGAATAGAATGATTACATAGAATCCAATGAACACGCTTTGAATTATTATTTTATTGTATATTTGAAAATATTTCGTTATTATTTTGTAAGATTTTGATTAAAGAAGTAAATTATACATAAATATTTTTAAAGTGATAAACGAATGATTTACAGTGTTTAAGACAAAATTTGAGATCCTAATGAATAGAATGCATACAATAGCCTTCACTGAACACATTTTGAATTATTATTTCAAGAAAAGATTAATTTGCTCATTTTTACTTTCCGAGCATGCGTTATGTAAGAAATGTATTATAATCATAAAAAAGAAAAAAAAAAAAAAAAAAAAAAAAAGACTATCAGATTTGGTGTATTTATACATTTTAATGCCCCTTGACTTCATTGTTACTTGTTTTATGGTGATTTATGTATGTGTGTAAATGAACATGATAACGTGTAAAACGGTTGGACGAATTGAACTGAAAGTTCATAGATGTGTTGTAGGTTACCGTCGACCGAACTACATAGATTTTGATGAGTCTAGTACTTATAATTTTTTAACAAGGACACAAATAAACTTTCTTTATCATTATGGCCTATGGATTAAAATTATTTAAGACGAGGTCACACTTAAACGCTTTATTAGATTCACTCTTTTTATGTTTTAAATTTTAAATAATTTAACATTATTAAAACAGATTTTAGTTAAAACCATAGTCCATAAACCGTAATATATAAGAGCCCCATTTTGTACCTTTATAATATATTTATGTGAATCCTACACTCAGAAAAATTTATATAGTTCTTGCGACGATGACTTGTAACATGTCTATTTACCTTAATCGTTTATGTAGCTTATTGTTAACACATTTGAAATATTTTGAATCCATTTGGAGTAATGATAAAGATTTTTCTTTGTGTTTCTGTAAAAAACTAACAAGTCCTACACTCATTAAAAATTAAAACCACACAGGTCCTGCGACAGTGACTTTATAATATACTTACTAACTTTTAACTGAATTTGATAAGGCATTTGGACCTATCGTATTCTCTCGCACACACATAGGTACATCACCATAAAAATCCCAAATTAAATAATTAACAACAAAAAGACATTCATTTTAATTTACAAATATTAAATAGGCAGAATATAATAGATAGCCTATAGGACAACAGATGTCGCCACTACACATTTTATAAGCGCTTTTAAATAATTAAGTTTTGAATTAAGTAATGTCAAGCATAAAATTGCTCAAGATTTAAAATAGCTTTACTTGGATATTTAAAATCGATTAATAGGATTTAGATTTATATTTACTCAACAATTAAAAAAAAAAAGTAGAAAAATATCGTATAAGTATAGACTAATTTTACCAAATTCTTTAGTGCTTAACTTATCTGTAACAATCTTCGACATTTTTAAATGCTAAGTATAGTAATAGTATTCACCGATGTAGATTTAATTTTAATAGAAAATGAAGATGGCACACTTACTTTTGAAAAAACTGATATTTTGCCGAAAGACATATAAAAAAAAAAAAAAAAAAAACTTTACGACAAATTGTTTCCCTGTATGACGTCAGAATGAAAACAGTGAATCAGGAGCGCTGAAAATTTTCTGTGATCGAAATCGTGTAAGGAAAGTTAATATGTAATCTGGGTGAGCGTCATTTCTGAACAAACATTTCTGTCGCAAGCTTCGAGAACAGAACCCCTCGGCAGTGCTGGCAGATTAGGGATTTTGTCCCCATTATGGGGATTTTTGAGGCTTCTTTGGGTACCAATTGTTTGTGGGGTCTTTTGGGGGAATTCTAAAAATTTTGGGGAAAAATCTGAGGAGTTCTTACACTTTCTGTCAATGTTGGCAACGCAATGATTTATCCCTACGACCAGGGATTTTCAATAGCTTTATTGTTATTTGGGGATTTTTTTCAAAAATTGCTTTCATTTGGGGAAAAATCTTAGCTTAAATCCACTTAAATTTGCTTGATTTTTTTTTTTTTTTTTTTTTGAAAAAAAAAAAATTATTTTCCCTTTTTAGTAGAAATCACGTTGGAGATTTTTTCGAAAAAAAAACCCCACCCTGATTTGGGGAAATTTGAAGACCTGTTTGGAGAAATAATTTTCGACCATCTGGCATCACTGCCCCTCGGCTACTTGCGGCATAGATCTTATATATATAAGGTCTATGACTTGCGGCACCCTAAAATATAGGAACAAATAGTTGGCTTTGCACGTTTTGTTTAAGCATAATGAAACATGTAAATTATTACTTTTTTGAAATATTCGGTTATATTTTATCTATTATTTTTAAAATACTGTATAATATACTTATATGTAATATTGGTTTATATTAAGTTGTTATTTGTTATACATGAAATATAACAAATGAAATAAAAATAATTAAAAATAATGCTTTTATGCTGTATGATAAATAAATTTTGAATACTGAAATTCAAGTTATTGCCATTTTAATAATACTAATTCTTCCTTTAATCTCACACAAATTAAATTAATAATAACACCTAATAAAACCTAATTATTTATAGCAGCTATTATTTTAATGAAACGTTAAACCCTACCAATAATAATTTCTATTAACCTTTCTCCCTTATCATAAGATTACATAATTCCATAAAACATCAATTTATATTACCGGTTAATCCAATAAATCACCGATTTACACAAGCGAATGCTTCGATTAACTATTGTTACAAGCTAAACATTTATTTTTAACTAAATGTTTCAGTGCAATGCAAATTTTTCGATAAATATGTGAGCTCTCACATTTCTATAATAAAATTTATGAAATGAAGAATATTTCAGAATAATATCCAGAAAATACTGCAGTTTTCTGACTAAATTTCACTATATTTCGCGCTGATGAATAGAAAACATTTAATTATGCGTTAAGCTTCATTCACGTGAAAGTCCAACTAAACGCCTCTGAGGAAATTGCGCGTGATACTATGCTACAGTCTTAATAAACTTACAATTTTATGTAATGTATGATGTGTAATATTCCATGATAAATTGTATACACGATCTAAATATCCGACGTAATTTATTTCTCCATTATTCATTTAGAGAACTACATTCCCAAAACATATTTTCACAAATGAATAATTCTCCGCAAATTTGTTGATTGGTTAGGAAAATTATCAACTGCATTATAAGTATTTATCCATTAACAATTGCATATGTGGTAAATTTAATAATTTAAAATTAATTTTGCTAACTTAATTGCTGAATTTAAGAAAATTGTTTATTGTTGAAATAAAATTTTATTAATATACTTTCTAGAATTTTTAAAAAATCCTTGAGTCTTTAACTCTATTAATTTCCATATCACGTATTATTTGACTTCGTAGATTTGAAGTGCATCTGAAATAGTCGCATAGTTTTATTCAAAATTTTTATTATTAATTTCAATGAAATATTCGAGTCTTACAGAAAAAAGCACTTAAATACTACTGGTGAACGGCGATGAAAAAAGTAAAATTATTTCGGCCAAAAATAATTCTTAAACGTTTATAAAAATTATGGTGTTTTTATACAAATCTTTTCTTCATCAATTCAAGATTTATTCTCAAAAATTCAATTTTCTAAGTATGAGATTCGCGTTATTTATTTATTATCTTTTTTCTTATTCACTATTTAAAAATAATAATAATGATAATTGTATTAATAATAATAATCCTATTTAATCACAGGAAAAGAAAGAAAGATTCAAAAGAAGCATCATTAAAAATACTATTTGTTTATAGAAGTACAGGAAAAAAAAAATCTGGAGTGACTCCACTCAACTTTCCGAACATTGAGTAATTAACAGTTTTGTAGATAAAGTAAAGAAAGAGGAGTTGTTAAACAAACAAAAGAGAGAAAACCATAATAGAGTGTTTGAGTATTTTTCTCCGTATATTACACGAAGTTTTATTTAACGCTACTGAACTTTGAGCTCACAGATCATAATGATAAAGAATTTTTTGTTGTGTCCCTGTAAAAACCTATAAATGCTAGATTCACCAAAATGCTTATAGTTAGTGCAACAGTTATTTATAATACTCATATAAATTTTCAGCTCAATTGAATAAGGGGTTTTGATGCTATCGCACTTTTAAAAATTTGGTCCCATAGGCCATAATGATAAAATTTTTTCTTTGTGTCCCTGTAAAAAAAACTGTAAGTGCTAAATTCACTAAAATCTATGCACGTGGTGCAACTGTGCATCGTAAAAATAGTGAAGACGGACTCAGGGAACCTCGAAACGTATAGAAACATCAAAATCTCAAATTCGGATTTTTGACATGATTACAATACTTTCCTCACTATAGTGTTCGAAAAGTAATAATAAAGAAAAAAGAAATTACAATTGTTGGATTGTACTAGCAATGTTTTCATGAATTTGTTTCTTTATTAATAAGTTTATTTTAATTACTGTTATTAGTTCTGTGCAATTGATCGAACTTTAACAATTCGCCTATGCAGCAGTTTTAACTAATATGTAGGTATATACATGCATATATATATCTATATATATATATGTGTGTGTGTATATATAACGAACTTCTTTAAACTTCTGTCACAAAGGCGGTTTTAAATAAAGAAAATGCAAATTTTTGTATCTTAGTAAAGTGGTACACTTTATACAGACTGTCCCATCAAATCGCCAAAAGTCTGCACTTTTAATATGTAAAGATGCCTTAAAAACTGTACTTATTCAAACCATAGTTTCCGAGAAAAGTAAAAAATGAAAATAAGGCGTCATATCTGCTGCACAGAAAAAGAAAACATTATTAAAACATGAATATCCATACTAGACTTTATTAAAATTAGAAGATATCTATGACCTATAACATGTGTATAAGTTTTCAGTTTATTTGAATGAGGTGTTTAAACACCTATTCAATGTTTAGACGCACTTCAAATAATTTTAGCCCATAGACCAAGATGATAAAGAATTTTTCTTTGTGTCCGTGTAAATACATATATATATATATATATATATATATATATGTATTATATATATATATGTATTATATATGTATTATATGTATTATATATGTATTATATGTATTATATGTATTATACATGTATTATATATGTATTATACATATATATATATATATATATATATATATGTATTATATATGTATTATATGTATTATATATGTATTATATGTATTATATGTATTATATATGTATTATATATGTATTATATATGTATTATATATATGTATATATAAATTCCAGATTCACCAAAATGAATACGATTTGTGCTACGGTGATTTACTATATATGCGCCTACTCTCAGTTCATTCGAACAAAGCTTTTAGGCGCTATCATGTCAACACACATAAACACACACTTGCATATATAACCGGAAAAACAGCAAAATTAAACTCAAGGAACCTCAAAACTTATAAATACACCAAAATATCACAGTCGAATTTTCGTCATGATTACAATACTTTCTGAATGTTCGGAAAATAAAAATGAATCAAAAAATAAATTATTCTCTGCCATACTTTTCTATGCTGTGCAAATCTCTAACAAACTTGTCAATATTATTATTATTATTATTTTAAATTTACTTGTTTTATTTATTTATTTTACTTTTTTTTTTTTTTTTTTTTTTTGGGGGGGGGGGGGGTGAGGTGCGGATATTTATATTATTTTTCATTTTGTTTTTTAACAAGCATATATTTTCGGACTAACATACTATCTGGAATCCGAAATATACCAAAATGTATTACGCATGGTATTAGTCAGTATCTCACGTTCTTGTTGCTCAGTCTTAACCTCATTAATTGTATCTATATGTCGATTAAGTTAATCAAGATGATGTTTAGTACATAGTAATATATTATGCTGCAAATACATTACATATAAATGTATTCACTCACAAACACGCGTACTTTTGCTTCTAAATATATTCATGATTTAGTATTTCATCTATATATATATATAGCAGAGTAAGAATTTGCATTTTTCAATGCAGCATTTTTAAAGAAAGCATTTCGATATGCATATAAATTATTAAATTTTGTAAAAAAGGAAATATGAAGGAAACATATTAAACGTTTTTTTCAATTCTTGTATTAATATACACTGGAAATCTGTAGCACTTTTCTTTCTACTGAAAATAATTGAATATTCCATAACAAAATGTATCTGAAATAATTCATTCTACGCTACCGAACTGAAATATTATGATGTTTATTTAACAAAGAACTAAAAAATAATTTGCAAAATTCATCATATAACTAGGATATACATTTGTATAAATATGAGTAAAGGAAACTTTTAAGAAAAAGAGTATACAGGATGTTCCAAAAGTCCCACACACCCTCTTAACTCGAAAATGAGTCGGAATTGTGAAAAATGGCGAAACATGTGTTCAATGAATTCCAGAGGGACCTCTTTTGGTGAAAAAAGCTTGGGACCGGAGGGTCTAGGGGAACAGCTAGATAGAGCAACTTTAAAATTTCAAACAGGAAGTTATGTTTTGGGATACATCCCTGGAAACGTCTCTTCAAAGCAATAAATTTGATGTAAATAGTTTTCCCTTACGAGGGTTATTAAGGGAGATACATGAGTTTTTAGACTTTTAAAATGTGCATTTTATACTCATGTATCCCCTTTAATAATCATTGCAGGGCAAAATCGTTTATATAAAATTCATTGTATTGAAGAGACGTTTCCAGCGATGTATCACAAGACATACTTTGCTCAAAAATGTGTGGTGCCGGGCAAGGGGGTAGTAGCAGTAGTGCCGCTAGGGAGGGCAACTTTAAAATTTCAAACAGTGATGCATTCCTGGAAACGTATCTTCAAGTCAATGAATTTGATATAAATAGTTTTGCGCTGCAATGATTATTAAAAGGTGTACATAAGTGTAAAATCCACATTTCATAAGTCTAAACACTCAATTACCTCCTTTAATAATCATCGTAGGGTAAAACTATTTATACCAAATTCATTGTTTTGAAGAGACGTTTCCAGGGATGTATCACAAGGTATACCTTCCTATTTAAAATTTTAAAGTTACCCTCCCTAGCGGCCCCCCTAGCCCTCCTCTCCGGGCCCAAACTTTTTACACCAAAAGAGGTCCCTCACGATTTCATTGAACATGTGTTTCGCCATTTTCCGTAATTCCGATTCATTTTTGAGTTAGGAGGGGGTTTGGGACTTTTGGAACACCCTGTATGTATATATATGTGTGTGTGTATTAGAAAAAAAACTATTTTCTTAACATAGAGTATGTCTAAAGCAGTGATATTGTATTACATATTTGTAATTTTGTTTTTCATACATAAGAAATCCTCTATTCATAATATAGACTTGTCTTCCTTTTCTTAAGATACGACAAAAAAGAGGGGTGCTATAAGTTTGAAACATTTGTCTATGATATGTGTGTGTGTGTGTCTGCCAGCCTGTCTCTTGCACTGTAGATTCTAAACGAATAGGATGATCTCAATACGGTTTGTATTTATTATTATTATTATTTACTTATTTTATTTTATTTATTTTTAAATATTTTTTATTTATTATTATTATTATTATAATTTTTTTTTTTTTAACGCTGATTTAGTCGGGTTGATATTCAGTTATATTTGGCGGAAATCCATTTGATAATTTTTTAATTAATTGATACATGATATTTTTCAGGCCTTTTTTAATTGATATTTCGAAAGTTGCAAGCTATCAATTTTCCAACTAGTGTTAAATTATTAGTCACGTGTTTTCTTTTTCTTTCTTTCGTTTCTTTCTTTTTTTTTTTTTTTTTTGTAATTTTTTTTTTAGTGTAATATACTTTTTTATTGTTAATTTTAAACCGGTTTTGACAAAAATAAGAAAAAGAAATGGCTATGAATGTTTATTTTTAGCTCACAGTTAAAAAAATGCTAAATTCAATTGCAAATTAGACATAAAAAAAAATAATATTTAATTAAACTTATTTATAAAAGAAAAATACTATAATTTTCTGCTACTAATAATATAACTAGTACTAGTTGATATCATTCTATTACTAGACAGAGCTAGACACCAGTACTAGTATTAAAAATTTACTGAAAGAATTATTAGTGGCAACATGGGGCCGCCATAAAAGAAAAAATGTCGTCTGCATTTATAAATTTTATAGCGATTGGCAAATAAATCTGTTGTCAGTTTGTTATGAAATAAATTCTTACAGTTGGCATCTTTGCGAAACTTAGAAACATTTCCCAACGTAAACAATGCGTTAAAAAAATCCATCGTAAACAACACGCAGTAAACTCCTGGTTTGGTTTACGCTAAATCATTACATTTTTATTCATCTAACTTTTCATTCATTGTTTTTTTTTTCAATAAATGTATATATATATATATATGTATATATATATGTATATATTTTATTTTATCTTATTCACAATCATTCAGCTCAAAATTGAAGAAAAAATAAATAATCCCAGTCTTTCGTCTATGCCGAGAGGTCATAATCGGAATGTGACCAATAATAGTTTTTCAACAATGAATTGGATGCAACGATAAGTAAAGCCATTCAATCGTTGTTTACGAAAGTAACTGTTGGAAAAGCGAAAACAATAAACGAATGTTGTTTTCACAACACAATAGAATTAGTAATAATTTTTTGAAGTGGATGGAGCTTAACAAAGAAGGAAAACTAACTTATGGATTGTTTCAAATGTAACAAATGAAAAATCTAAAATAGTTAATGAAATAATGGTGTCATATTGTTACAACAACAATGGGACATATGAGTATACCAATAAAGAATTTATTTTATTTTATTTTTAACACCAGATATTGCATGTACAGTAGGTAACAAAAGTGTCCGAACACTAGCAAAAATTCCTGTATAAAAAAAGTACGCTTAATACAGTTTTGCTAAATAAATCCTTGTTGAATCATGTTCTTAGACTGACTAAGAACAGGATTCGATAAGAATTTATTTAACAAATCACTTTGAAAACTTATGAGATTTAACACTTAATCATCTCATAAATCACTGAAAATTCCCTAGGTTTTTTTTTTTTTTTTTCTGACTTCTGTTTATACCTAGATGGTATGATTTACACTTAATAGGAAAGTAAGAACATTTATGATGCATTAAAAAATTCATCAAGAATTTTTCAAATTATTCAGGAAAATAAATTATTTATCCGCTGATTAATTTACAAACACCAAGCATAACGATTTTATGTTTAAATTAAAAAAAAATCAATCTTTGTAGTTTTGTTTAATTTATATTTATATTAATTTATATTTGCAACAAAATGTCTAAATTTTGATGCATAAATTTGTGTTTTATTTTCCATTGTTAATATATATAGTATGCATACTTGTTTATAAGAATAATATGAATTTTTTTTCAATATCACTTGTAGAAATGGAAGATTTAATTAAACAAATATATATAAAGAAAATAAAAATCGAAAAGTGGAAAGTGGAAAGCATACAATATCTAGTAAGTCTTCATAAACATTGATTGAATATTGCATAGAAAATTACGTATATTTCTGTAAACCTATAAGCATATAATCAAAAAATTAGACATTCCAATGCCCAATACATCTAAACAGTATAAGACCAATTAAACAGAAATGCAAGATATCAGAAACCAATAAAAAATAATATTAGTAATAAAGTAAACTCATAAGGCAAATAATAATTTAAAACTGTAAACTCCTGTGAGATTGGAATTCTATAAACAATGAATAAAAAGGAAATTCGTGCAAATAAGAAATTTATGTTTTACATGCAAATAGACTAGACTGTTACTCATTACCACAAATAAAGTTATATGTTTATAAACTTAGTTTTAATTAAAAAAGAAGTAGCCAATAAGAGCATATATACATTCCAACGATTGTTCTAACACAAGTAGTATTATTAAATTTATTTATAATTTTACTGAAAGTATAAATATGAAAATTTTCGCGTCAACCGTAATTACTTTTGACAGTTAATTTAGAAAATATTTTTAAAAATCCAATTACTTACATCAAGGTAATAATATTCGTTTCTCCCACTGCATATAAATTAACCAAACTTTAATTTCTTGTGTTTAAAAGAATAAATGTAATATAAAGGAAGTAATTTATTCATACTTTTATAATTATTTACCCCTGCAGCATACGTAATATATTTTGTAGCCCAGAATAAATAAGGTATACAGCATTTGTATTAATTAGAAGTACTGAATAATTTTATACAGATATACTAAAGCCCTTCAACAATAAACCGTTTAAACAAAATCCATTATGCTATTTTACAAGTAATTAATTACCTTATTTAAAATACAATGCAACTTTTATAGAAATTTAATACTCACTGGATCCTTTTCTGGAATGTGTAATTAATAAATTAATTTTCTGCATATAATCTTTAAATAGATTTTGAGCTTATTTTAATGATAGAAATTAATAAATAATTGTTTTAGTTAAGTAAAAATTTACATTTAACATACATGTTTTTTGATTTATTATTATAACTTTTATTGTTTAAAAACAAATTTTTCATAAAATTTAGTAAGTTAAATGTCAAAATTGTAAAACCAATCTCAATATTCTTACTTAGTAGAGTATTTCCTAAAACATTTTACTGTAATGAGAAGTTACATTGTTCCAGTGCTTTTTATTGCTTAGTTAAAAAATAAAAACTCACTTTCAGTCTTCCAAAAATCTCGATTTTTTTTTTTTTTTTTTTTTTTTTTTTTTTTTATAAAACTAATATTTTTAATATATATATATATATATATATATATATATATTTACAAATAAATTAGTTATATTAGTCAGATAAACATGTTGCTATAAATAATATATATATATATATATATATATATGAAAGGATTAAAAGAATCCAGGTTCTAAAATTATTATTATAAATTAATATTAAGTGATATCTTAATAGTATTAGCTCAGAATAAATCTTAATTTTAAGAACAACTTTGTTAGAATTCTATTTTAGAGCCCGTTACATATATATATATATATATTTATTTATTTAATTATTTATTTAACCAGGGGTATTAAGTTATGCATTTAGTTAAAATAGAAGTCAAAATATTCAATTGCAATATATTTAAATATCTATATATGTATTGATCTAGTTAAATGATTGTAGGAAATATAATGTATATCTTTTGAAAATTTGAAAATGTATTAAGGCAAAGCTCTGAGAAATGGCGCGGTAGGAGAGATTGCGCACATAGAGAATTAAAGGGAAGGAGCAGTGTGCGAGTACTGATACTCCAGGTAGCTGTATAACAGCAATAGTGGAGGGCTCACTTGAAAAGGCATGTTGATTATTTCGATCGTCTAATATAAAGCGTAATAATCTTGTTTTCAAAAAGAGTGCGTAAATTTTATACAACTTCCTAGGAATTTCTACACAATGGCAATAGTGCAAAATACTTTTAAATTGAAAGGTTTCTTATAAACTACAAATCTACACTAAAGGTATGAACACCAAAATTCCCTGTAAAAGCGAATAAATATTTAATAAACGGCTACACAATCACTCCTATCGAAATAAAAGAGTTTGCGCATTCGCAACATAGGAGAAATTGCACATTGATTCCATAAAATTCAACTTTAGGAGATATTACGCAGCTTGTTGGTAACGACAATACAATGAGGATGAGTTTGTTGAATGTCTGGAACTGTACCAGAAGGCAATTTCGACAAGTGACTGGATTGATTTTTCTACAGCACCTAGAATATAAAGTGTGGCAAGCGCTTATGATCGAATGCTTAAAATACTGTTTAAAAAAATTTTAAGCTTCCCAGAGGGCATTGCGATCGATTTTTTTGCTCAAATCTAAGAGCTGATTGGCTTTTCACAGTTTCATGTGCTCTATCACGTGATCTAAGCATATAATTAACCAATTAACCAATAGGATGTTTTTCAAGCAATAAACTCGATCGCACTGATCTCTGGTGAGAGGCTTAACTTTTAAGGCACTCATTTGCTGGTCGCTTTCCCCACTATATGTTCTAGGCGCTATTGTTTAACCAATTCGAGGCGGCGCATCTTTTTGGAAACTGTCCCCGGAATGCCAAATTGGACATTGTTGTTTGACGTGATGTGAAGATAATTATAAATACTCGTTCTTTCATTCACAAACCAAAACTATATTTAACATACAATACACAGATGTAAATATGCGTGGAAAACATGAGGTGCGATAAATCATTACGAATAAATAATAAACAATAGAATGTGAAGTAACAATGCGGAATTAATGCGAAAGAATAATGTGAAAGATAGCATGCAAGCTACCGTGCGAATGAAAAAGAATAAACTGTTCTTTTCGGTTTCTGTTCGAGTAGAGTTGAGATGTTCGTACCTGTTGAACAGAAAAAGTAAAGATGAGATGAAAACAGTTAAATCGAAAGTGTCATTGAGTGCGGAGTTCGATTATGTTAAGAATCGAATATGACTGGATGGTGGAAATCGAACATGACTCCCACCCTATCAGGGCGCTAGTCCTGATATAAAGGGAGAACAGCAATTTTGTTAACTGTTCTTTTAATAACACAGTCTTTAATTTTTATAGACACCACTCTTACCAGTCCGTCGATACCGGTGTGAACCTTTGTAATTCGACCAATTGGCCTGGATAAACGTGAGCAGCTGTTGTCTATAATAATCACTAATTCTCCTTCCTTGATATTTGATGCAGGATGTTGCCAATTATTCTTTGATTGTAAGGAGCTGAGATACTCCTTTTTCCAAGCTCTAGAAATATCTCGTCTCAATTTTTGCACCATTTGCCATCGGTTCATGAGATTCCTGCCACAGGATAATGGTTCGTCTGCAGGTGAAAGCATGACATCACCTGTAAGAAAATGTGATGGGGTGAGAACATTAATAGAGTCTGTATCAGAATCAGTACTTTTAAAGAGAGGACCCGAATTTAATAAGGATTCTATTTGGGTTAATAAAGTGCTCAGTTCCTCAAATGTCAACCGTGTATCACCGATTACTCGTTTAATGTGAAATTTACAGGATCGTACAGCAGCTTCCCAAATTCCTCCGAAATGAGGTGATGCGGGAGGAATAAAATGCCACTCTATTGCGGCTTGTGTTAAATAATGTGCTACGCATTCATTTCTTGGTAAAGACAATATTTGTTTTATTTCATCGAGTTTCCTTTTAGCACCAACAAAATTGGTTGCGTTATCACTGTAAATATGACTAGGTGAACCACGTCTAGCACTGAAACGTCGTAAGGCAGCTATAAATGCGTCAGTCGTCAAATCGCTGACAGCTTCGATGTGTACTGCTTTTGTAGCAAGGCAAATGAATAAAGCTATGTACCCTTTTGTTGTTTTAGAGCCACGACCCTTGTTAAATTTTATATACATTGGACCAGCATAGTCCACACCACATGCAAAGAAAGGTCGCTCGAGATTTACTCGATGTGATGGTAAGTTTCCCATGAGCTGGGGTGTAGAAGTATCTATGATTAAATGAGATATTGAACATAACGTTATTGAAAGGGGGGAAATGTATCTATCTACAAACGAATAAGTCCCTTAGTAAAATACAAATTAAATTAAATATAGATTGACTTTTATAATAGAATGAATTGATTTCAGAGGATAATACAGAATAAAATGTTCATTTTTTTTATTGGAATAAATTAAATTAAAATAAATTTGTTAAAAGAATTAATTAATTTTATAACTATTCTTAATAAATTGACATTTCTTATTTAAAAATTTAAATTGAATTATTTAGAAAAAAAATTAAATATTTAAAAGAACATATGTGTGAACTTGTTCTCACATATTTCTCCCCAATGCCCTAAAAAAAAGAGAAAAAAAAAAGTTTGCTCTCTCTCACCTAGAATTAGCACATGACAAATTGAATATCTCAAGTAATATTGCTGAAAACAATACAAATAATCTTTTGTCAAACAACAATAAAACAAAGGTGGCATATAAGTATAAATTGAAAATCTGAATAATATACATAGTTATAGAACAACTCACAAGACATATCATTGTTATAACATTGTGTATTGAACATGAAATAGTTATCTAATTAGTGAAGTATACTAGTGTGACACAATATATAACTTGTTGAAAATATCAAAGTTCACATTCATAAAATGGCATATATGCTTGAGAAAAGGAAAAGGAAATCAGTAGCAAAAAAATATGCAAATCAACTGATTTAAATTTTTAATTGTTAATTTAAATAAAATAATATAGCATTAATATGAAAAAAAATCCAAATAATTTTAGAGTATATAAAATTTATTCTGCACGTGAAAATCTAAATTTTAACAAAATGAGCCAGAGATTGTAGAATAGTACAATAGCTATGACCAACATGGTTTTGTGATGCCATACCGAACATTGCATAATGAACTGTATAAGAAGCAGAAGAGGCCTCATGTTGTGCAAAAGATGACAACCAGCATTCTGCAAAGAGACATAATGAAATGTCTTATGTGTAAAAAATGTGTAGAAAAAAAAATCTAGCCCTATGTTGAAATAAGATCGCACATGTAATAGTTCTAGTAATGTTTTAAAGAAAAACAAATTATTTTTATTTTTTGTATTATAATTTATATTGCAGAAATTCTGAACAAACTTTATTTCAATATATTGTGTTGGTCAAAAATTATTAAAAATTTACTCTTATGAAATAATTTCCTTTTCCTGAACAGAACTTTAACAAGTAATTAGTATTTGAAAAATTAATTTATATAATTTTGTAACAAAATTGGCATCGATAAAAATTAAAGTCATTTTAGTATAGATGTAACAAGACAAAACCATGTAGAAAAATTGTCAAAAACTATAAAATTTCTAAATATATATTGTTTTAGAATTAATTTGAATTATTGTTTTATCAAGCTTAAGCAATATTCTATATATTGCCCAAGAATCATAGCGTATGTTACACGGATAATTTTATAATATTGCTCAGCAAGAAATAGTCTAAAAAAAAAATGAAGAGTGAATCAGCCACATGCTTCTGCACAGACTACCTCTTGCAACACACAGATGATTTCAAGGTACCATTCAAAATGCATCTGTGGTGCAAAACATTACAAAATGGGATTGTTTTAAATGAGAAATTTTAAATAAATAAGTATTTAATTTAAGTTGAAAGAAAATAAAAACAAAAAAAAAAATTTACTTACTAAACAAGAAATTATTTGTAAACCAAAAATTTTCTAACACGTGCAGAATATGTACGGATATTTCACGTTTTATCAATGACTTTATTTTTATTCGAAAACCACATAGACTCTAAAAAATTATCAGAATTTACTGTAAGTTGACAAAGAAATAAAAATTATTTATCTACTTATTTACTTTTCTGTAGGTGTGTTTTATTAATATAACCAGTTTCATTTTATTTATTTATTTATTATTATTTTTTTTTTGTGTGTAAAAATGCTTGTAAAAATTTAATAAACAAAAATGTAAAACTACATCACCACATGTGAACCAACAAAATATTAACTAAATGGGTCAGAGAAAATTTTGTGAAAGTGTGTGTGTGTGTCAAACATTGGGTTGTGAGGCCAAGTCTGATAAAAAAAAAAAAAATGCAGAAAAGAATGCTAAAACATGCGTGTACAAGAGAATAAAATAATACTATTGGATATATTTGCATTATGACAGGCAAACTGATAAATCAGCCAATAATACAATGAAATTCCGACCCAAAAGAAAACATATACGGAAACACACATAGAGATCTAGCAACAAAAATATATAAATTTAAACTATTTTTATTTGTGTGAATTAATTATTAAATTATAACTTTAAAAATTGTTGTAAAAAAAATTAGAAGTCCCCTACACAATTACAGGTGTTGAAAACAATATAATGGTCGAAATCCAAAGATTATAGAAGTCATTATTATACTGACAACCAGAGCAACACAATTGTGTTTACAGGGTAAATGTGTAAGTGTAATTAAAAAAAATAATCAAATGGGTGATATGTTAAAATATTTAAACAGTATTGTAAAAAAATGAATATCAACTGAAATAATTTGAACTATTAAAAAAATTTAGTATATGTCTGTAAGTGTTCCACAATATATTAAAATTAAAATAAATTGCCACAAAAACAAATTATCATAGCTGTAGTGAAAGCTCTCTAATCACGAATTTAACGTGCACTAAAATGTAAACAAAAAGAAAAAGTAAAAAAAAATGTTTATTAGTGTACACATAAAAAAATATATAGGCCTTTTTTTATTTAATTATTATTTTTTTTTATTGTGTGAGGATCCTCTTAAAAATAGCGCAAATAATATGTAAAGCATGGCCAGAATAATAACGGTTGACCTTTTCAACAGAATACGTCAACTCAAATAAATCAGTGCATATGCAAAATATATAAATATTAGTTGACCTTTTCAACAGAATACGTCAACATAATTTAAATCATTAGCTGGAATGAAATGAAACGGCAATTATATTTGCCTTCAACAAGTGTACACAAAAATATGATTCATATGATTGAATCTGCTAGCATATTTATTCGTGAATTCTCATTGACAAAAATCAGCTGATCTCATTGATCATAAATCAATTCCTTTTTTTTTTTTTTTTTTTTTTTTTTCTTATTATTTCTCTTATATATTTCTCTTCTTCATCAAACATTCATCTGCTATCATCATGTGTTTATACAAAAATAGTCAATAAAGGTAAATGAGAAAAATAAAAAAAAATGTGTAATTCAAAATGTTTGGATCATTTTAAAGAAATAACTTTCACTTAACTGCAATAATTGTTAAGTATGGTAAATTGACAAATGAAATAAATAATGTATTTTAAAATGAGTAATTGTGTGATTGTATTTTAAGAAATGATGTGTTTAATTCACGACTGACATACTTTAAGATCTCGATGATCCAGCCAGGTTTATGTGAACACATCATAAGTAAATTTTAATCTTTGTGTGTGTCAAAATAAAACTTATAAATAACTTTATGTAACCAAAATCACATTTGGTACAACAATTAATTGTTCGTTATTATGTAAAAAAAAAATGTGTCTTGAAGAAATGAAATATCTGTGCCAATACCATAAATAAAATTGTAATATACAAAATAAAAGACAAAAATATTGAAAAATATGAAAGGTGATAAACTTATACCTGTATGAAAACAAAATTGCATTATGATTTATTCAAAAATTATTAGCATATCAAAAACAATCTGAGCAGACCAAAAATAATTATATATTATGCAGTAAGAGGGAAAAACTGAATATGATTTGTAAATGTTTGAATAAATTTAATGTACAAAGTATTTTTTTTTTTTTTTTTTTTTTTTTTTTTTTAACTGTGGATGATTACTGTGGGATAACTGTGGCATAACTGTGGGATAATATATGCAGTGTGGATAACTGTGGGATAACTGTGAGGATAACTGTGGCATTCTTCTCATAATTTATTCAAGACCCAGTACCTGCAATACAACTTTCAATTATTAAAATCTAAATAAATTATGTAAATAAAATTATAAACTTTTGTGTTTCCTTAAGGTTTAAAAATATGGGCAAATAGATATTTTGTACAACTGAAAAAAAAATATACTTGTAAAAAAATGGTGTATTTTGTAGAAAATATTTTAGATTGTGTGTACTATGCATATATAACACTGTGACTAGCGAAGTTTTTTTTTTTTTTTTTAATAAAACAGAACAGGCTAGATTTACACAATCATGCATAGTTTGTTTTGTAAAATAAAAAATAAAAACTAGCAAAACAGCTTCAAGCAACTGACACGGCTAGAATTACTTGATATTTTATAAATGTTAATTGTGAAAATGTTTATAGCTAAAATAATTTTATGAAAGTGTAATAAAATGTGTATTATGCAAATTAAGTTACTCAAAGCATACCCTTACTCAAGACAAATTTTTGGCCAGAAATCAAGAGAAAGGATTATGCATTGAGCATCAAAATACCATTTTTGCATTTAAGCCGGCACTCAACACAGCAATGAGGCACAAATACACAAGATAAAAATAAAATGTAATTATGATAAATTGCCCAAAATTGAATTTATTAAAAAAGGTGAATATTATCACTTTAGTGTGATACATGTTTATAGTGTTCAGATTATTAATTTGTAAAAAAATATTGCAGTGTAAAAGCTTCGTATGTAACTTAATTAATGCAGATAAAATTAATCTAAGTCATGATCTCAGTAATGAGTTAAAATGAATATCATTCATCAATGGATATATCAACATTATCCATCAATGAAGTAAAAAAAATCCTTTTTTGTCATCAATTCTTGGTAAATATTCATGTAATTGAGTAAATCTGAAAATGACATGGGCAAAAACATAATTTTCAAAATGTCCATTAAATATTCATATCAATTTATTTAAGAAATAACAATAACTTTATGCAAAATAATTTTGAGAAAATAAATATATCACTACATATTACTGAAAATCAGAGTGCATGCACAGTATAATTTCCTTCTTTTTTTCTTTTTTTTTTAATCTAATTTAATTTTAAATTGTTACATTATGTAAATATTATGCAAATTTATGTAAAAGATCCATAAGTTATAAATTTATATACTTTTTAGGAAATTGTGTGTAAATGGGAATTTAAATGGGAAGTACAAATGTACACATTTGTTGTAAATATATTATTATACACTTCCCTAAAAATAGTTTGTATGCAATAATAGTGTAAAAAAATGAGTTTTAAATTTATATAAATTAAATTATTAAGTTAACATTTCAAAATTTCTCAAATGGGTTGTTTAAAAGTGTATGTGAAAGTGTAAAATAAAAACAGGAAACGTCGGTGTAAAGTTATTTAAAACATTATAATGTGCATTTTCTAATATATTTAACACATTATTTACACTAGTTCCTAAAAAAAATAAAAACTAATTAAAAAAAATATGTGTATGTTTATTATTTAAACCCATCGAGAAATTCCAAAAAAAAAAAAAAAAAAAATCATTTGTAGATTCAAAATCCTAACAAAATTTTAAATTCCAATAATACATTTTCATGCACACCATTTTCAAGCAATAGTATTGAAAAATTAGATTTAATAAAATTTCTTCTTCATAAAAATTGACCAGATCAAATATAAGTATAAACACATATATAAACATAACAAAGAAAAATAGATAAATTCTCATATCAATTATAAATGACACGACAATAACTCGCAGTGCATTTAATCTATATACACATGTATAAATATGCAAGACCGCACATGAAACGATATATTAATAATCATGTATAAAGCACTGTACATACCCACACATATATATATCTCAATTTTCCCTTAAATGTATTAAAACAAGACCCAAAAATTTTAATTCAGCATTAAAAATACCTGAAAATTTACGAGCATAACCAAACATAGTATATATATGAAACATTTGCAATTTAAACGTAAAGAAAACGCTTTAAATACTAAAAGTATACCAAGTCTATGGAAAAATTCTGCGATGGAAAAAATGGATATATTCGCATGAAAAGAGTCTTGGAGAAATTGTATTCAAATCATCCTAAAAGTTCACTAATTTTTGTAACATGTTTTTCAAAGTATATTTAATATTCCCCAATCATCTGATGAAGAAATTGTTTGTATGAAAACAAAATTCTGGAATTATGTCTTTAACAAAAATTAAGAAAAATTTATGAGCACTGATGATCATATAAAAGAGGCGGTCTTCTTTCCGTATACAATTTTTAATTTGCACATCACACATATGCTTTTCACCATTTTGCACACGTAGTGTACCTGAATGTCTATTTCCGATCGTCACTATAAGAATTCACTTGATTATGACGTTCCTTTACAAAAAAAAAAAAATGTGCACAAACACTAGAAAACGGCAAAATAAATCCAAACGGCATGGATTGAATACACCAAATTCGGAAATGATCAAGGTTGGAAAACTGCTGCTGAAAAACCAAGAGATCGTTAAACTTTCAAAAGCACTGTACATTCACTGAAATATGGAAGCATCATACTACAGGTAACTGTTGCTCAGTGACGAAGCTTGGTGATCGAACGGAGGACAGGAGTTGACAAAAAACTTTTATGCAGATAATCCACTAGCGCATTTTCAAAACACGCAAAAAACTACACGAAGTTCTGGCTTTTAACTTGTATGTATGCAAAAATGCACTGGTAAACAGTTGAGCGTTTTTTTCGTTTCTTTATACAGAGGAACATTAATAAAAGGCTAGTAGCACAAGTCGAGACATAGTTCATCAATGGAGGCATTGCCGTCCAGTAATATAATTGTTTCTTTTTCTCCGTTATGTCCGATAAGCGTAAACGTAATCCATGAGAAAAGTTTGAGTATACTGCGAATGAGAATTTTCAACAAAATAAGAATGAATACAGCCCCTCCCTCTCTCTTGATCATTGCAGAAAATAGAGAACCACTGGTCACGCAGACCAAGATTTGTGAAGACGTTTTATTGTCCGTGAAATAAGTGGCACCATCATGTAGTTGTAGTACATCGCTTACCGCAAAACACCAGGGTTGGAAACCCATAGTCTTTCGAAAAAGAGTGATACTTGACAATAAATAATAAAAGTCAATTGCAATAGAAAGCGTTCTTTATTTTTATGTTAAAAAAAACATGAATTATCAAGCATTCACTTATAATGGTTCTCATATGATCTAAAAAGGAAGAGAGAGAGGGAGAGCAAACGAATGCAGTAGTTTCTTACACCAGTAAACAAGAGATGTTGACTGTTTTGATGCGATAGGAGTACTGAATTGCATTCGCCAATTCAAACCCGAAATTAATAAACTAATGCCAAATAAAGCGCCAAAAGAATGTTCTAATTGGTTAATTCAAAAATTTAATCCGTTATTCAAAAGACAAAGCCAAGCTTGGCAACATAAATTACGCCAAAGTAATTATTTTTTATTGGCGCCATCAATATATCATTAAGAATTTATCTGTTCTTTTTTATTTTATTATTATTATTAAAAGAAACGAGTTGACGCCAATGAGACTGAACAAAGTCATTATGATAGCACAAATGACAGGAAATGAAATAAATTTTGCAACTTCTGTTTATATTATAAAGTCATTTAGACAAATAAATTATTTTCTATCTATGATTAAATGAGATATTGAACATAACGTTATTGAAAAGGGGGAAATGTATCTATCTACAAACGAATAAGTCCCTTAGTAAAATACAAATTAAATTAAATATAGATTGACTTTTATAATAGAATGAATTGATTTCAGAGGATATTACAGAATAAAATGTTCTTTTTTTTATTGGAATAAATTAAATTAAAATAAATTTGTTAAAAGAATTAATTAATTTTATAACTATTCTTAATAAATTGACATTTTTTATTTAAAAATTTAAATTGAATTATTTAGAAAAGAAATTAAATATTTAAAAGAACATATGTGTGAACTTGTTCTCACAACAGGTATAAGTAGAATTACATTGAACGATTGAGTGCTTATTAGATAAACAATTGCTGCATAATGAGTTCTTTCTAACAAATTGTTTTCTATCCTTAACAGGAAGTTCTTTAAATTTAAAGCATTTGAACAAGAAATGATTATTGTTTTTACATAAAATACATTTGTAATTAACGTTAGAATGAAACTTAGATAACTTAAATTGTTTATCCTTATTTTGTTTATACTCATTCTCTTTACTTTCATTTTCATTACATAATTCCATAGATGCACATTTATCATTAATAAATTGTAAAAAGATCTCTAAAGTAGGAAAATCAATTTTTGCAGAATATTGTGCCCATTCTTCACGTAATTTATGGTCAAGGTTCTGTAATAAAATATAAATTAACCATACATCTCTTTCAGTAGCTTTAGTGTCAATAGTTTTTAATCCCCTAATTACTTCATCCGAAGTATCTGCTATCTTACGTAAGTTATATGCATTAGCATGAATTACATTTGGTTGATCCATAAAGGTTTTAATAAGTGCAGAAATAATTTGTTTTTTCTTATCATACCTAGTAAGTAATTTTTCCCAGGCTTCTAGATAACTATTCTCAGATATTGGAATGTGTTTAATAATAGAAGCCGGTTCGTCTTTTAATAAACCCTTTAGGTATTGGAATTTTTGTACATTACATAAATTAACATTGTCGTGAACTAATGATATATACAAATCCTTAAAAGACATCCAATCTTTATAATTACCGCTAAACGGGCAAATATTTAATTTTGGCAAACGAAAATTACTTACTAGATATAGCATTTGTATTAATGGTAGGATTTTGAAAATTTAAAACATTAGATTGCAAGTTTACAGATAAATTTTCAGGTTTTTGTTGAAGCTTGGCTTTGGTTTCATAATATTTTATCTCGAATTCTTCTATTTCTGAAATTTCATCAGGTAATTCAGAATCGGCTTTATCAAAATCAGAATAAATAATTTCAATCTTTTCAAGTTTATTTAATAGATCATGTTTTTGAAAAATTTTATTTTCATTATTTATGAAATTCATAATTCTAGTAAGCGCAGATTTCGCTCTGCCTCGATAATGTTTTGCTATTTTTTCAGCATCTTCTAAAGCAACAGTTTCATTACTGTCATCGTCATTGTTCTTTTTACTTGCCATTACTACGTAATGGAGTAATGCGAAAAACCAAAGTCAAACTTGTAAAATAGGAAAATAAGTACTTATCTGTTTTATTCCTTAATAGCTGCGCTTGAATATCCAAATTTGTAAGCTAACCAAAATTCACACAGAACATCTCGCCGGTGCCTCCAAAAAATGTTGTTTGACGTGATGTGAAGATAATAATAAATACTCGTTCTTTCATTCACAAACCAAAACTATATTTAACATACAATACACAGATGTAAATATGCGTGGAAAACATGAGGTGCGATAAATCATTGCGAATAAATAATAAACAATAGAATGTGAAGTAACAATGCGGAATTAATGCGAAAGAATAATGTGAAAGATAGCATGCAAGCTACCGTGCGAATGAAAAAGAATAAACTGTTCTTTTCGGTTTCTGTTCGAGTAGAGTTGAGATGTTCGTACCTGTTGAACAGAAAAAGTAAAGATGAGATGAAAACAGTTAAATCGAAAGTGTCATTGAGTGCGGAGTTCGATTATGTTAAGAATCGAATATGACTGGATGGTGGAAATCGAACAGACATTATTCAGGCATGACAGTGGTTGACAAAATCCACACCTCTGGTAGTATTTACCTCTTGAGTGCCAATGTTAGATTTAGGAAATTTATGGAAATTATCTAATGTTATTGTATATCTGTTTAGTTTTGCAATTTTTTCAAGTACGATGCTCAGGTTTTGTGACGCTGTCGTCTGCTTAAACTGAAGTTATAAAACAGGATGTGAGAAAACAATATCAATCTTCTCAAGTTTCATTTTAACCTGTTAAATAGGTATGACATAATATATTTTGTCATACACGAACTACTACTGCAATGGCCATGACGACATTTTTCACCATGAGAATTTGCCGTAATGTTTTGAACGCATTATGTTTTATGCATTTCTTATCTGTTAAATCCTAGCGTTGTTATATGCGAGCATATAAGGAATGGGCATATTTACAAACAAATGTTCCGTCAATCAAACTTTGCCACTCACAAAAGCTTATTTAAACAGGTTGGACTGCAATCGTCTAAATAAAAAAAAAAAAAAAAAAAAGTAGAAGAAGAAATTAACGTAAAGGTTCTTTTAAGGTGACACGAGAAGATTTCAAACCAAGTAAAGTTTAGATTATGTGATTTGAAAAATTTTAAGAAAAAAACTGCATTAAATAAAAACGGTGTGCAGATTTTCGGCTTAAAAAGAGGCGGGGGGGGGGGGGAGAGACCAGCTATGTATTATTGGACACACGGTGTACTACCCGTCTTTTTGACTCAGAAAGGTATTGCCTTCACGGTGTGCAATCCGTCTTGAATAAGTTAACTTGTGGCAGGAGGATGCACGGAAGCTGCACTATTTACAAAAATAAATTCAAAGATTGTGGACAATGACAGATAAGATCGAGAAACAAGAAACAAGAAACCATTCTAACTGAAAAGAAATATACTAATTTAAAATTTAATATATTATCTAATGTTATTTTGCAATCTTATATGATCTTGTTAATTTCTAATGCTTTAGATTTTTTTTTTTTTTTAATATCTTTCATTTTTCTGATTATTTTTAGGTATTAAATTGAAATATCCACTCATAATGCAAAAATATGTTTTTGCAAGAACATTTTACAACAATGTCGTTTAACTGCAGTTACTATTGTTAGCAATTTAATTGTAGTTATAATTATGCCCAATCATTCCTGTCCTATAATGAGAGATTGCGAAATATAGCACTCTTGGTTTTAAAACAGATGTTCCTTTAAATTATACCATAATAACAAAATGGTAATGCAAATACATCTAAAATGAAATAATTCAAAATTATTCAGCAACAGTATTCGCAAAAAACTAATATTTGGAAATTTTCATACCTTTCTATTGAAATGTGCGTACCTTGCTGAAAATTTTGACAAAATATGTACAGTCGGTAACAAAAGTCTCCGAACACTAGCAAAAATTCCTATGTAAGAAAAGTACACTTAATACAAATTTGTTACATAAATCCTTGTCGAATCCTGTTCTTAGTCAGTCTAAAAACAGGAGTCGACAAGGATTTATGTAACAAAACTATATTAAGTGTACTTTTTTCACATAGGAATTTTTGCTAGAGTTCGGAGACTTTTGTTACCGACTGTACCAAAAGTAAATTACTTTTACACTTAAAAGTATTAAATTTCTTTGTATAAGAAAAAAGCGGGTTTTTTAATATATAAAAATTTATCTATACATTTTATTCGGTATAATGGAAAAATTCAATTTCAAAACTGTATGCATATACTTGCAAAAATAAATAAATAAATAGATACTTGCTAAGACAGAAAACTTTCTGAGAAAAAGAGATAAATACAATTTATTTTTCCTTTTAGAATATTACATAAGAAATATCTTTAATGCGTTCTTTTTTCTAATTTGACTCTACCATGAAGCAAAAATTGATTGATAAAATGAAAAACAATAAATTATTTCGTATTGTACAATATCTATTACTACACCATAACTGATAGCTAAAATTATTATTATTATTTTTTTTTTTTTGCAGTTTTCTGTATATAATGATATATATTTATAAAAAAATAAAAATAAAAATAAATAAATAAATTATGCATTAAGAAAAAAAAAAGGTTTAAATTTTTGAATGTTTTAGAAAATATTTAGGAAAATTACGAATGTTTTAGAACATTAGAATGACACGTTTTAGAAAATTAAACAGAAGTGTTTTAGAAAATTACGTATCATAATAACTTCTATATATATTGGTAACTAAATTCAGACAGAAACAGATTCTTTTTTTCTTTCAGTTTTATTTTGCAGCTAACTCTTCGCTGAATTTTTAACAACAAAAGGTTGCCCTATATCAAACGGATAATGTGACCCATAAATATCGAAATAATAATGATATTTTTAAGTATTTTACTTTATTCTGTCATGAAGTAAGTTTAAAATTCTGTAATTTGTTGATTATGCAGTTTTAAATAATATTTAAAATTTACTTAAAATGTAAACAGTTTCTGTGACATATTAAGTTTTAAAGTGCGATGCGCAATCGGATTAAGTTTAGGTTGAGTGGCTTTTACCTCACACTAGAGCTACGAAAATGGGCAATTCGTGACAGTCTGAGACTTACTCCTTTTCTAAGGAGGGTCCTTGAGACATGATATCACAATTTTTGTCTTCTGAGAAGGGGATCGATACGCGATCGGAAGATATTAACCGATTTAACAAATTTGCTCAAAGTTTTACTCTTTATTATAAAATGTAACTTTTCTGTGCGATTATGGTTTGAAATTGTAATATTTACAATTGTTTCTATCACACTTATCCACAGTGATCCAGTGATGTACCTTTTTCCTCTTCCAAATAATTATTTTTTGATTTGTTGGTGTTTTAAATATTTTTCTATTACTGTCAAAGTTAATATTTTATTTATTTCCTTACAGTCATCTTATATAGAAAAACAATTGTTGTTAATAATGGCATCTTAAAACAGGAAAACATCTCTCTTCAATATTCTTAAAACATTATAATTAAAAATCATATAATCAATGATTTTTTTTCCCTTATTCATTGAAATAAAACAATCGGCTTCTTTAGTACATTTTATCGCGATTAGCAAATATGATTAAATCTGTTTTCAAGATTCTGATAAATTTTTACTTTGGTCTCTTGGTGAACCCGAGAAAAATTGTCTTACGTAAAAAACGCACCTTAAAGGTAATTTATTTATTTAATTTATTTATTTTTATTTATTTATTTATTTATGCCAAGTATTTTTAGTTATATATATGTATATATATATACACACACACACATATATATATATATATATATATATATATATATATATATATATATATATATATATATTTATTTATTTATTTATTTATTTTTTTTTTTTACTTTAAAAATATCTTTATTTATTCTGTTATAACACAACCGTTTAATGAAAAAAAAAAAAAATTCTCCATTTTTAATATTTCTCATTATTTGTCGCAACAAGGGCTAATAATCATTTTTCAACAATGCATGAGATGTAAAAGATAAGAAAAACAATCGCTGATTGCGAAATATATATCAAATACGAATACGCTGGCAGAAACTGACACCAAAGCAATAATTGAATCTTATTATTATTTTTCTTTTTCATTTTGAAACACGTGAAGCATAAATGTGTGTAATAGTGAAGATACCAGATTCAAATTTCTGGCAGTTCTAAACTGGGCATTAATTTTAAACTCTTTTTAACAAGGTTGAGAAGCGCATTTTCACCTCGGATTGTCTGTCTGTCCATACGCTCTCTAATGCCCTTAAATATTCATGGAATTTCTCGAAACTTATGTAGGTTATTCAGGTTCACTCTTGGATGATCGCTATTGAAAATGGAGTGAATACCTATACTGTTTTGAGTACAGTGACACAGAAAAATGTTCCAAAGCATTGTGTTCTCTGAGAAGTACTTCTGTAAATCCTGTTTTAATAAATTTACTTTACACAAATCTTAATGAAATTGAAATTTCTCATTGAAGCGCACTATCGAATTTTTTCTACAGAAAGTAGAACAAATACCATCACTGGTTTGTGCACAGGGGCATACGAAAGTATTCTAAAGCATTGCATTATATTAGAGGTATTCCAACAAACGAAATTTTAATAATTTTACGTTGCACAAATCTTAATGAAATTGAAATAGGTTATTCATATGCAGAAAAGAATGCTTTACATAAAATATAGCATGATTGCATTAAAGCTTACAGGACCATACAAAAATATTCGATTACATTAATGGCTATTATTAAAAATATGCCGGAATTATATTTTCGTTTACATTGTGAATTTTATAAACTTTCTAAGAAATTTTAAGTGTGAATATGACTTTTAAGTATGAATATTCTTTCAAATTCACATACAATTTTTAAACATGAATATGGTTTCAATTCATGTATCTATCTGTCCGTTTCTTTTTGTGTCTATCTGTCTCCAGAAATTTTAAAAATGATATGATGTTATTCAAGTTCACTATGGAATATTCCCTATTTAAAATGGCATTAACGGCTCCTGTACAACTGGTACAGGGACACCCATAAAATGACAATGCATTGTGTTTTAGGAGAGACATTTATATAAATCCCAATTAAATAACTTTCTACTGCAAAAATCATAAAGAAATCGACATTTATTGTGAATATGTTAAAATAATATCATGTAAAGAATATGGTATGCTTAACCTTCAGATTTTCAGGGCTACACTAAAATATTTAGATACATTAAATTATGCAATTTGGAATTAAAGACTGTATTTCCGTTTGTGTTAATCTGTATTTCCGTAGCGTTTTTAGCACTTTACAGCAATGTTTGAGGGTAATTATGAATTAATTTAGTTTATTTGTCAGCCTTTTAACCTTTTTGTCTGTCCGTTGTGTGAGAACGTTTTCGAAATAAATTGAAGGTTATACGATACAACGAGCACGTTGGAAAGTGTTAATAATCAATGCAAAACGCGTGATTTTCATTCTTAATTTTCATGATCAAGAAGTGAAAATCTTTGCGAGATAATGATTTTCACATTTAGATATATGAACAGAGATATAGCGGTACCTATAGTGATGTATTTATTTATTTTTATTTTTTCTTCTTTTGTTATTTCCATGTTTTGGTGGTGTATATATGTGCATGATAGTGATTGCGCAACAGTGTTTCATATGATTTCCAGAGCTGCCAACATTTTAAACTTTTAAATCAGAATTGACACCAGTATTTTTAAATGGAACATGTTATATATATTTTCGACGATTAATATTACCGAAAACAGCTAGAAAAATTTTAAGGGTTGAAGTCTCCCTTGGAAAATGAGAGACTTGGCGCCTATGGATTTCAAATATATATCTAGCAGTATAGTTGTATTTATTAATCTTTTACTCCGTAGGTTGGATTCGTTTTATATTTCGATTATTGTTGTGCAGAAATAACAGTATACGATTGTCTTTTTTAATTACATAAATAATAATAATAATAATAATAATAATAATAATAATATAATAAAATATAATGCAATTGTACGAGACGTGATGATTTTTAAATATTTTAAGTTCTTTATAATTCTCTTTTATAGAAAAACAATTATTATTAATGTTTGCATTTTGAAGCAGATAGATTATTAAAACACCTCTCATATAAAATCTTACAACATTACAGTTAAACAAATGTAGTCATTGTAATGAATAATATTTTTCTTAAAATTCAACCTGGTGGAATTAAAGAATCGTCTGTTTTTAAGTTGTCATGTGGTAAATATTTTAGGGGAATCCAAGAAACACCACTTTAAATAAATAACGTGCTTTTTTCAATATTCAAAGTTTTTATTACTTAAATTTAAAATTAAAATTCTTTTACGCCAAAAATTTTCATCTAAATTATTGTAACATAATGTTGCGTACTTAGTGTTAGATACTGTCCCTGTTTTATTTAATCCTCTCATTTTTATATTTTTTATCTCTCGTGATATATTTTTGTTATTGAAAAAAGGATTATTTAGATGATGCTCGTGTGCGTGCATCTAATTTTTATTTATTTATTTATTTGAGTATTCACATTTTTAAGTGGAATAAAAGCAGAAAAAAGATTTGTTGTTGTTAGAATGTAGTTTTGAGAAAGCTTAGGAGTTTAAAATAACTTCTTTTATAGGCTTTAACTTTATTTGGCGTCCACAATTATATTTAATAAGCTAGAGAGTTAAAATAACTTTCTTTTTGTGTACTTAAATAATATTTTTGTGGCGTTCGCGACAGGATAAAGTAAAACAATATGTTTCAAGCAATTAAAGGTTTTAGAAAAGCTGATCTGAAGTTTGTAGCGGAAGAGCTTGGTGAAATAATTCCTCCTGTATGTATTATTGCTACCTTAACCGAAAATTAGCTTGAATAGCAACGAATTCAAGAAAGGTCCCAATTTTGAGCAAGAAATTCCATCAACAGCTGTTGTTGAGAGGCTAGAACGAGAAAAATTTAAACTAGAGCAAGAAAGAGATCTACAACAGCAAAAACTTAAGTTTGAACAAGAATTACAGATAAAGAAGGTGGAATTATACTAAGAGTTGGAAGTAGCTAGAATACAGTCACAGGCACACATTCAGGGTGAATCAGTTTTAACTGTTAGTGAAAATAATTCATCTAGACGAAAATTTTCCGTACTTAAATAACAATTCCGACAACTTGATGGGGATTTAAAAGAATGGCTGCCATTATGGAGTCAGTTGGAGCAGATAGATAAAGTTGACGATATTCCTCCAGAAAATAAATTCTAATATCTTTTTGAAGCAACAGTTGCTGGTTCCAGAGCACGAGAAGTTGTAGATAGTTTTCCTCCAACTGGTGCCAACTATGCCAAAGTTATAGAGAGTCTGAAAGCTCGTTTTGGAAGAGATGATCTTCTATTTGAAGTGTACGCTAGAGAATATTAAAATTAATTATAGTTGCGCATACAAACGAAAACATTTCTCTTACTTCATTGTACGGTAAAATTGAATCATATTTCAGGGCTCTTGAAACACTAGGGTGGCATTACTAATAAATGTGCTTCTATATTATGCTGAAATCCTGTTTTCCAGCTGAATTTTTGAAAGCTTGGAATAGAAGTAACATTGTCTCTATTAGTTCTGATGCGAAAGAATGGTTGAGAAATTTGATGCAATTTGGCGACCGCCGGCTTTGGATTGGTGAAAAAAAATGATGACCGAAATTATAGAAAAAGAAGGGTTTACACTGGAGTTGTTAAGCCTACACCAACTGCTTCTTCTTTATTAACGACTTCTTTTAAACAGGACCTAAAAAAAAATTGCGTGTTTTGTAATGTAAAGCATATCAGTTCAGACTGTTTTATGGCACGAAAGATGAGTTTTTATGAGAAGCAGAATGTCCTAAAGGATAAGAAGTGCTGTTTCGTCTGTTTGGCGTTAGGACACACTACCAAACAGTGTAAAGCTATTCTGAAGTGTTTTTATCTGTGATAAAAAAAACTCCACCGTGATATGTCAAAATCTTGATAAAGGCAAAACAAATGAATGGGAAGAGAAAGAAAAAATTCAACTGAAAGTGAAGTGAATATGGCCAATTTCAATAAAAATCCAAGGGTATTTTTTCAAACTCTCAAAGCAAAAGTTATCTTTGATAATAAAGAAAAATATATTCGTCTAATTTTAGATACTGGTTCACAGAGATCGTATATTTTGAAGAAATTAGCAGAAGAAATGAAATATGCAGCCATTAGAAAAGAAGTTGTACTTTCACTTTTTGGCGGAGTCTCAACAAAAGAATATCAGCATAACTTCTATAAAATAGGATTAAGCGATTTGAAAAGGAAATTCAGATGCAATTTTGAAGTTTTGGATCAAAATATTATAGATGAAAATGTTAAACCTGTGGGGAAAAGCTCTTGGCTGAAAGAATTGGCAGAGAAAGACATTGTTTTGACAGAAATTGGCTATGCAGATGAATCTATTCATGTACTGATTGGAGCCGTTATAATCGGGAAACTATTGACAGGCCGATGAGAAGTGTTATCATCCGGGCTAGTTGCAATGGAAAAATTTCTAGGCTGGACATTAATGGGAATAGTTTCTCAAGAAATTTCATCTAAAGAAAATTTAGCTCTGTCAGTTACTTCCATGTTTGTAAAAGAAGCAGAAACTTCCGACTTATGGAGATTAGATTTACTTGGAATAAGTGATCCAATCGAAAAACTATCTAAGATGGAAATAGATAGTCAAGTAAAATAACTCTTTCGACAGACTAACACGGAATGAAGATAGTCGTTATGAAACATCTTTGCAATGGGCTGAAGATAAACCACCTTTACCCGATAATTTGTGTTTAGCCAAGAAAAGGTTACCCATTGTCACATAAAAACTACTTGCGAGTAATATTTATGAAAAATAGGAGAAACTACTTTTAGGATGGCTTGGAGATAAAATTATTGAAGAGGTTCCTCAATGTGAAAGGTCTTTTTATGGACATTACTTACCTCATCGACCAGTTATAAAAGAGAATAGTACTACTCCAATTTGTCCAGTGTTTCACGCATCAGCAAGAATCCAAACCATCCATCTTTAAATCAATGTCTACACTGCGGCCATATACTCATTGAATTAATTCCCGACATTATTTTGTGATTTAGAGAAAATAAATTCGTTGTCGTAGATGGTATCAAGAAAGTGTTTTTGCAAATAAGCATCCGAAAAGAAGATCGGGATTGTTTGCATTTCCTCTGGTGGAGCAATCCAGAACAAAATAAGCTTTGAATATTTCGTCATGCTAAAGTCGTTTTTGGAATCAAGAGCTCATCTTTTTTGCTCGTTTTAGTAATAGAATACCATATTAAAAATGAGGAAGAATACGACACAGAACTTAAACAAAAAATAGCTGAGAAGCTTCTATGTTGACAATGTTGTTACGAGTGTCCGTACGGAGGAACATTTAAAGAGATTTATTTGTCTAACGGCGGATTCGAACTAAGAGGATGGGAACATGTAGAAGAGAGAAAAGACACGGAACGCAGTAAAGAAGCTGTTGTACTTGGATTACACTGGAACTGATTCCTGGACATTTTAAAGGTCAATGTATCCTGGGTGAAAGATGTCAATCTGAAGAAAATAACAAAACGTACTATGCTATAAAAAGCACATAAAGGTTTTGATCCAATTGGTTTTACTTCACTAATCATAATTTGGCTCAAGATGATGCCACAGCAAACCTGGAAAAAGGGAATAACCTGTTATGAAGAAATTACCGGCGATCTAAAAGAAGAGTTTATCAGATGGTTTCGCGAATTAAATATATTGGAAGAAATTGAGATTCTACGATACATTCAAGTAACTCCAGATAATTTAAAAAAATTTACTCTTCATAAATTTTGTGAAGATAGTATTTATGCTTATGCTGTTGTTGTATTTTTGAGGGTAGAAAAAGCTGATCAAGTGAAATTATTCTGGCTGCCAAATCCGGCATCAGTCCTTTAAAATGTCCAATTATACCTCGAATGGAGCTTTTAGCGACTTTAATTGGTGCTAGATTATCGAAATCAGTAATATATGCGTTCAGTTGGGAAAATATGGAAAGATATTTTTGGAGTGATTCCACGACAGTGCGTGCATGGATAACCAGAGCAGAGAATTGGTCAGTTTTCGTTAGGAACCGAGTTCAAGAAATCAGGAGTTTGATTGATCTTTCTTTATGGAAATATATTCATACTAAATTAATCCCTCGTATCTACACCCTAGAGGTTGTATATCCAAACAACTTGTCTCTCTCAAATGGTGGGAGGGTACATCGTGGTTTAAGGATCCATATGAGTATAATAAACATATGCATTTTATCTGCCAGAATAAAAATGAAGAAGGTGTTGAAAGAGAAAAGCTAAAATCAGCAATGTAGATGAAAATTCAGAAAATGCTTAGTACTGTCAATATTTTTCATTTTATGGAAAAATCGTGTGACTAGTTGGATGGATTCTCCGTTTTATACATAATACTTGTAATCCAAAGAATTAAGTGAAATGATAATTTGACAAATTCGAGAAGATTACAGGTCTATAAACTATTTATCAACTTCAGTTTCAATAGTAAACACAGCTATAATAACAGCTGAGAATTATCAAATTCACAGCAGAAACTGTAGCATAGCATTAACACACCGCAAAAAGGTGTAGTCAAAGAGGCACAGTGCGTCTTTATGCAGCAATAAATGCCTTGGCGAAACTAAACTGAGACTGACTGATTTGGCGCGAAGCAATTCCATAAATACCCGCGATGAAAATGGAGAAAATTCCAGATATTTCGGAGCCAATCGAGTTAAAGTTTCTATTTTTGATAATTCGATAATAAGGACTTTCTCGCCAAGGTCACCAAAAATGTCACCAAAGAGCAAAAACTCGCCAAATTTGGTACCAAAGCAATTACCTGCCTTAATGAGGATTTTGTTAACGGGAAATGAACTATTCTAATGCGAAAACAAATACGAAATTCCGACAATTATCCTTTTATCACCTGACTAAGCCTCTTTGGATAAATTTACATAAAAATAACTACAAAATATTTCAAATTGATAGCAATAATCATTTATTACAAAATCGAAAAAAGAAGAATTAATCACATTTTTCTTCAATTTCTGCTATCTCGTCACAAGAAGACAGGGGCTAATAATAATTTTTCAATAATGAATGAGATGCGACAACAGTTAAAATAAACGAATTGATTTATAAATCAAGGCAAACAACAGCGTCTAGAACGCAAAAAGAAATAATAAGAAAGCAGACAGCTGTTTCGGTAACATTTAACATACCGTCTTCAGTGCATAAAGAATTAAGAGAGAAGTGCTCTTATATATATAAAAGGGGTCGGATTCAGCTCAGGATGATCAGCCAATAGAATTACGCGAAATGTGGGTGGTTAGCCAATAGGAAATTATGAAACTCTAGTTGTGGAAAATATGGAAGAAATTAAGAAAATGGGGACTGAATGTAAAATTTCCAACAATCAGATAAATGTGGTACAGCGAAATCACAATTAACAATATTTTTAAGAATTTTATTAATATAAAATTTTCAAAGAAATCCAGTTCAGGAGTGGATTAAGGACTGCAAATTATTTTAGCTGAGTCTATTTTAAAATTATGTTTTTCCTCCCAGCAATGCTTAGAAATAGCCGATTTATTGGTTTCTTGCTTACGGACGACCCCTGTCCTATAACAGCATTTCTCTTCTTTATGCACTGAGGACGGTACGCTAAATGCTATCGAAGCAGCTGTCTGTTTCCTTATAATTACTTTCTGGCGTTCTATACGGTGTTATTTGCCTTGTTCTTATGATTGCACGCCAAGTCTTTCATTAATATTAATAAAACGAATCGATGATTACGAATATACCAAAAGAAGCAACTAAGACAAGGAAATGTAACTAATATCACAGCAACAATGGGACTATTTTTTAATAATGTAAGAATCATAACAATGAATAAAAAAACAAATTTATGAATTATTCCGAAAGTAACAATCGCAAGATTTTAAACAGATGAAAAAAACTATCTATGATAACAATGAAACATATAAATATACTAGATAAAATACATTTGTTGATTTGATTTATTTTAATAAATCCTAAAAATAATTACGAATCTCACTTCTTAGACAGCATTTTAAATATGCTTCATTATGTCTAATAATTAGTACAGATTTTAAAATATGTAATTCGTAATTTATTATCACTGGTGTGGAAATGTATTACTTTCAAATATTTCATGAATTAATCTGTAAAGCACTCGCAGTACCATTAATAAAGATAATTGCTGTTTAACACGCAGCTTAAAGGCTATTACTAACGCACTCTGTGAATGCAGAATAAATCAGTTTGACAGCTTATGAGATTTAACACCTAATCACCTAATATATCACTAGAAAAGTACCTTCTTTTTTTAAATTTCAGTTTGTACGTAGATAGCCTGATTTAGAATTAATAAGATTACATTATAAATAATATCCAGCATAATGATAGTTCATTGAAATATTTGTAAAGGGAAAACTTTTGCTATCATATTGTAAAATATATATTTAGTTTTTTATGCATTTTTTATTTAGATACTACATGCCGGAATCACTTATAGTAAAATTTTATTTTGATCATTTATGCTATTTTTAAAAATTAACCCTTTTTTCTTCTATTAAGTTAAAATTTATGTGAGTAAAAAGTAAAATAGTTAAAAAAAATTTAACTAGCTTCAATTTCTTTAATAATGAAAAATAATATTTCACTAACGTGGACCAGTTTCAGTTATTTTTTGACGAAACGATACGACACGCGAGGATAAAAAAAAATAATATTTATACATGAACAATATTTAACCACGCGGAGTTAGCTCAATGGACTAATAAAGAAAAATGACGACATTTGTCTGATGAGATTATTTAAAAATAAATGTATTTTTAACAGCTGTTTCTTCAGAATTTTGTAAGCGTCATTTTAAACCTAGCAATATTTTAAAGATATATACAAAATATGAACTTTTGTGTCACACATTGACTAAAAAACACAATCATAAAAATATAATCAAAATAAAAATTATTTTATTTATTTATTAAAAATAAATAAATAAATAAATAAATAAATAATAATAACAGGGATGGAACACGGGCGCAGAAATCTTACCACTATCAATGTAAGAAAATTTTCTACCTCTTAAATCGACGATATTATAGGTAGAGAAATTTCTTAAACACATTCCGGTATGAATTCTGCGCCCGTGTTCCATCCCTGTAATAATTAAAAGTCATCGCCAACATGAAGACAAAAATTTAAAAGGCGCCGTGGGAGTCCTATATTAAAATTGTACTGCCTGTAGAAGTATGAAAATTGGGTCGTGAGTCATGGATTTTATTTGTTAACCTTTCTTTGAATGATTTTGGTTTCACTATTGTACTATATTAATTTGGTTTTATTAATAATTTGGCTTCTGGTAAATTAAAATTTTAATTAGGGGGTGAAATTGGTATAAATTTATGAGTTTCAAAGTTTAAAGGTAAATAAGAAAAGAAATAAAATGCGAATATTTCACACGGGTTTGCTAGTATTAAATATTTAGCTATGTATTCTAAAATCGATTTTGAATGAACATGTCTCTGTCCACTTAAAAAAATATTTTTGTTTGATATTAAAGCAATATTTATAGTATCCAAAATTAAATTTTGAAAAGTGCATCCAATCTAATATTTTACTTTAGATCTAATGATATAAGTAACAATACAATCACAATATAAAGAAAAATCATAAGGATGTTTGCCAATTTTCCTGTACTGCATAATGATTGAATATAATTTCGTTTATTTACATGAGGAAAAAATAATTCAACGCTGAACTGACATTTCAGAATATTTTTTAACAGTGTGAACTGAGTATTATAAAACTTTTTTCTCTCACACACACACACACAATATATATATATATATATTAAAATTTTCATAAAAATATTACTTTTTCTTCATGAACATCAATTTCAAAGAAAAGGAAGTTTGGTTAAATTGCCCCATTTTGAAGAAAATAAATAAACTATCTTACTTTCATGGATAAAAATGGATATATAATTTTTAAAATGTCATAATGTTCACAATGATTAAATTCATTTAAATGTACAGTTTCCTCATTTACGGAAACGTTTAAAAAAAAAAAAAAAAAAAACTTTGATACGTTAGAAGTGATATTTAACAGTTTTTTTCATTTCTAACATACCTCATATTTATTGTCCTGTCATTACTGGCAAACATACGCAGTAAGAGACTGGGGACTGTCACGCCGGCCAATCTGCAATGATTCTTCAACCTGTTATATGCAATAGCATTATAATTTGTAAATTTTTCAAATAGCTCTGTAATGACAAATAAAATTGTTTTCGTAAGGTTTCATTAATAGAAATGTTTTAGACGCTGATAAAAATTATCTTACTTCCTATGGTGATTGAGTGGGTTTTGCACGAAAATCCGTTATTTTAGTACATTGGCCAGTCTCTACCCATTTAGCGTCCTTTGTCATTACCAATAAGCTCAGTAATCGCTCCTAATATAGAAATTTATAGGAAGAATGAGCCATTTTCACTTAAGTAGGAGAAAAACAAAATCGTCCAATTTAGTAGTAGCGATTTCCCGGACATTTATTTAAATATGGATTCTTTCAAAAAGAACTTTTGGTGTTTGCATCGTGCTTCTTTGTTAGTAACTTTAGAAAAATTGTTTAATTTTACACATTTTGCATTTTTAATATTTTATATAAATTCAAGTGAAGAGATAAGAAAATTTAATTATTTTCTTACAAAAATAAAATAAAATAACAATGCTTAATCCTACACGCTTGATACAATGAACGTGCATATTCAAGTAGATAATTCACTATTGTTGTTATACAATAACGTGTTGTACAGCACTCTGCGCCTGCTCTCCACTTCACCAAGAGCGCAATCACTGTGACAGCATTATGATTCCAATCTTTAGCTTATTGAAAATAACAGTCCAATTTAAAATGCAAGCAAAAGATAAATCGATTAGGAAAACTACCCAATGCAAATGTGTTAAGTTTTTAATATAAGCTTCATTCACAGCAAATTGATATTATAGACAGAGTATAAAACTCAATAAATTTATGAAGAGTACTCATAGATTTATTGAAAAAAAGTATTTTATTGTAATTAAAGCATTCAGAAGTAAATAAAGAACAATAACAAAACCATGCAATAATGGAAGGAAATTTATTAGAACTTAAAATATATATATAAATAGCTTTAAAAAACTTTGTTATCAAGTAACTTTAATATCAAGTAACTCATATATAAAGTTTGTAAATATGACAAACATTAATAGTTTTTACAGGTATTAATTAACCATTTTATTTCTCAATATTAATTTTGGAAAATACTATTTACAAAATATGTATATATATATATATATATATATAAATCACAAGAATTAGAATGTTAATGTAACAAAATAAAATTTATTGACGATTTATTCAATTATAGATATTAAAACGAAGATTAAAGAACAAATAGCCTCAGAAATAGAGCAAATAAGTGTAGCATTAACTTGAGGCAATGGGTAGAGAAGAATAATGTATAAAATTCTGTGTAAACAGCCTCAAGTAATTTCGCTTCGTTACCGATCTCAAGTAATTCATTTACGCAGCCTTGAAATAGCCAAACATTAAGGTTTAATGTATGCTTCTTAACAGAAATATTTTCTGAATGCGTAGTAAAAATACTATATGTGAAATCAGATATGATTTTATTGAAAAAGTAAAAAACAGTTTTAGTAGAAATTTAGATGTTCAGTGATCAAGTTTTAATACTTTTATTGGAGGTATATTTCGCATAAAAAATCAATAGTTTTTACAGTTATTAATAAACCATTTTTTTTCTCAATATTAATTTAAAAAAATACAATTTATAATATATATATATATATATATATATATATGTATCACACAAGAATTAGAATGTTAATGTCTAAAATAAAATTTATTGACGATGTATTCAATAATAGATATTAAAACGAAGAATAAAGAACAAATAACCTCAGAAATAGACCAAATAAGTGTAGCATTAACTTGAGGCAGTGGGTAGAGGAGAATAATGAATAAAATTCTGTGTAAACAGCCTCAAGGAATTTCGCTTCGTTACCGATCTCAAGTAATTCATTTATGCAGCCTTGAAATAGGCCAAACATTAAGGTTTAATGTATGCTTCTCAATAGAAATATTTTCTGAATGCGTAGTAAAAATACTATATGTGAAACAAGATATGATTATATTGAAAAAGTGAAAAAAAACAATTTTAGTAGAAAGTTAGATGTTCAGTGATCCACTTTTACTACTTTTATTAGAGGTATACTTAATTTCGCATACAAAATCAATAGACTTTCTTTAAATGCGAATTTTCCTTCCCATGGCAATCAAAAATGTGAACAGAACTATAATTTTAAGACATAATTATATAAAAACGCTTCAAAAAAAAAAAAAAAAAAAAATCTTAATTATTATTATTATTATAATTATTATTAAAATTATTAATATTTTCTGCTACAACTAAAAACTGAAAAATATAAAATATGAGTACAGTATTTATATTTTATAATATTTATACTTCTCATTGTTTAAAGTATTTAAACTCTGTTTTTAACACTTTTCAACAAGATTGAAAAGTGTTAATGACTCCGGTTCATCGAACTGTCTGTCTGTCCGTGCTCTAACTCTCGTAAATTTTCATGGAATTTCTTGTAACTGATATACACTACCCACCAATAATTATTTGCACACTTTCGAATTTAAACATATTGTTAAATATCTAAAAAAGTTCTTTTTGAATCATCTTGAAACTGTGGTATCGTAAAGAACACATTATATCTCATATATTTAAATAAATAAATAAATAAAATAAATGCATAAATAAAAAAAGGAAAAAAGTACCAATGGAAATTTAAATAAAAATCAAAATGTTTTGGATCACCCGGTAAAAATAATCCTTGAAATTCATTTTGGCTATAGCATGGGATTAAGAGGAATTTCCTTATTATCTGTATAAATATTTAAGAGGCTGCCACATATATTCATGTAGATATAACTTTTTTTTTTCTTTTTTTTTTTAACATTGAAAAAAAAAATCCTCTTTTTTAACTATAACACGTTGGGTATCAGGTCGAGAGCCAAGACATTTTCTGAAACTTTGGCATATTTCATTAGACAAAGCATACTGCAATCAGAACACAAATATGTTAAATATCTTACGAAATATGAGCCTTTTTACTATATAATTTTTATCTACGCATGCGCAAGCTTTAAAAAAAATTCATTCGCATAATTTAATAGCCAAATGTATTGAGAAATTTACACAAAATCCTCAAATAAATATCATGTAAACTTAAAAAAAAATCTGGAGTGACTCCACTCGACTTTCCGAACACTGAGTAACTAACTGTTTTGTAGATAAAATAAAGAAAGAGGTGTTGCTAAACAAACAAAAAAGAGAAGACCATAACAGAGTGTTTGAATATTTTTCTCCATATATCACACGAGGTTTTATTTAACGCTACTGAACTTTGAGCCTTAGATCATAAGGATAAAGAATTTTTCGTTGTGTCCCTGTAAAAATCTATAAATGCTAGATTCACCAAAATGCTTATAGTTAGTGCAACAGTGATTTATTATATTCATACAAATTTTCAGCTCAATTGAATAAGGCGTTTAGATGCTATCGCTGGTCTCATAGGCCATAAAGATAAAGAATTTTTCTTTGTGTCCCTGTAAAAAAACTGTAAGTGCTAGATTCACCAAAATCTATACAGTTGGTTCAAATGTGACCTATAACATGTGTACAAATTCTTTGCTGAGATTAATAAGGCGTTTAGACGCTATCACACTTTTAAAAATTTGGCAAAGAATTTTTCTTTGTGTCCCTGTAAAAAAACTATAAGTGCTAGATTCTCCAAAATCTATACAGATTGAGTATCTGTGACCTATAATATGTGTATAAAGTTTTTGCTCAATTGAATAAGGCATTTAGATGCTATGGCACTTTTAAGATTTTGGTCCCTTGGCCATAATGATAAAGAATTTTTCTTTGTGTCCCTGTAAAAAATCTATAAGTGCTACATTCACCAAAATCTATAGGGTTCGTACTATGGTGACTTACAATATACGTACCAACTTTCAGCTTATTCGAACAAAGCGTTTAGACGCTAGCGTGTTCACTCACAGACATACACACATACATACACACATACATACACACATACATACACACATACATACACACACACATACATACATCATCGTAAAAATAGTGAAAACGGACTCGTTGGACCTCGAAACGTATAGAAACATCAAAATCTCGAATTCGGATTTTTGACATGATTACAATACTTTCCTCACTATAGTGTTCGGAAAGTAAAAATATGAGTGATAGAATCAATAGAATGTCAGTTCTCTCAAAATAAAAGCTAAACTATAAGATGTTTTACTCGCATATTTATTTTGATTTAATCAATGCCCAATAGCAATACAGTGTCCGCTGATTGTAAATAAATATCGATAAAACCCTCTATCACCTCCATTTTACTTTATCTTACCCCTAGGGTCGAGAAAGTATTGTTTTAGGGTCAAAATTTCGAACGTGAGTTTTTGTTATATTTACATGTTCTGAGGTCCCCTGAATACGAAAATCATATTTTTAAAGAATGGTCTGTGTGTCTGTCTGTCTGTGTGGATATCTGTGTGGATGTCTGTGTGTCTGTTATCAGCATATCTCAAGAACAAATTATAGTTGAAATGCCAAACTCGGCATTCTAAATGTGTATCATATAGGGATGCTACACTAAGCTTTTCGTTGAGATGAAGCAAATGGTTCGTGTACAGGGACACTCAAAATTATTCAAATAAGGACAGTGATGAATGATGTTGGTCATTTTCAAATAAATATATCGCTTATTAATTTTAAATTTATACAGCAATATTTGCATGAATATGATGAATTAGGTATACAAAAATATGTTAGTAGTGAAAACGATTTTTTTTTCTTTACAGATTTTCATATTATTTTCGCTGGTTTGTACCAATGCCTTTCATTATTGATTTGACTGTCTCTTTTGGGAAAGAGTGAAATGTCCTTTGCTAGTGGCACATTTATTTGAGGATCTTACTTTATTTATTTATTTTTTATTATTTTTTTTTTTAAATAGAGCCCAATATCTCTCAATGGGGCGACACTGTAGGACATTCGGTGGGTTTATGTTTTTTGACACGACATGGATGGAAATTTCTTTCATAAAATTTGTTGCATTTTTTGAACAATGAGATGTGGCTAAATCGGGCCCATATAATGTAAGCAGATCGTGTTTGTTTAAAAAATGCAGCAAACGCTTCCTGAGGCATTCATTTACATAAATTTATGATCAATTGTACTTTCCGTTACAAATGGCTTATTGTTATCTCCACACTGACAAATAGCGATCCAAATAAGATATTTTTATCAAAATTTTTCGAAACTAATGGTTGTCTCTGATTCAGACAGATGTTTAAAGTTCTTTTTTGTATAATACTGAGGGCCAGGAAGAATAGAATAGTCAGCTTTGACGTAGGTTTCATTGTTTAAAATCCAATGAAACTTACTCTTGCTTGTATATTCATACAATTTTCTAGCTTTTAGTTTTATAGATATTTTTTGTTTTTCTGTCACTTTAGATTTATAGATATTTTTTGTTTTTCTGTCAGGCATTTTTTATACGTTCTTAAGTTCAATCATTTATTAGCCCTCTGAACGATCGAAGTATTTGTTCCATATTTTTTTACCACATCTCTGAATGACATTCCTCGATTTCGGCATATTGTTCTTTCTATATTTTTGTCAAGTTGATTATCATGAGCTCCAAATTTTTGTTTACAACGAAATTTCCTGTTCGTTGGCAATGTTTCCTTAAATCTATTTAATACTCTGTTTACAGTACTTCTGGGAAATTTTAAGTTTATAGCAATGTTATGTCAAGGTTTCTGTGGATTCTTTAAGAATTCGGCAACAACCGTCTGCTCATCTCCAGTGTCCTCAAATATTTTCAGAATTTTTTTAAAAATGACAGATCTTATACAAGTTACAAATTGAAAATTTCCTATTTGAAATTGCCTTAATATATCTTTAATAACTGGTTTGTATACAGGGACACTCCCAAAAATTGCCAATGCATTTTCTTTTAAAACAGACACTTTTATAAATCACACTTAAGTAATGTTCTACTGTAAAAATAATAAAAAATATAAAATTTATAATTAATACGTTAAAATAATGTTTTTTATAGAATATGATATGGGTATCCTCCAGATTTACAGGACTACATTAAAATATTCAGATACATTAAGGGTTGCATTTTCTTTTGAGTTAAGCATTTTTAGCACTTTATAGCGATGTTTAAAAGTGATGATGATATCATTTTTTAAGAATGATTATGAATTCATTGTTTAAGAGTGATTATGAATTCATGTTACGGAATTCTCCCACCAGGGGTCGCCGTATCTCAAGACACGGCGATACATGTACTGTTTTTAATTAATTTAGTAATACTCGCTCTTACAGAGCTTCTCTTTTCAATACATTTAGTTAACTTATCCATTATTAATTTTAAAAGAGCTTACCTCCTAATATGTTATCCAAATAAAAATATATATAACAACAACAAAAAAAAAAAAAAAAAAAAAAAAAAAAAATGAGGATTACTTCCATTTTCACAAACCACATCTTATTTCCGTTTTCATCTCATACTCGGTTAATCACCATTTTTGAAGATTTCATTTTTTTATTTTTATTTCCATTTCCGTTGATCTATCATCAATGACTCATCACTTTTATTTCAGTAGATAATTTCTTTCTTTTTTTTATCATTAGCGTTATAAATGAAGAAAAACTTTTTGTTTCCAATTACACATACTACAATTTAACATATTTAGGGTATCCTATTTAGGCCCTTCCATTCCATACCAGGTGCCTGCCACACACTAAATAAAACAGTACATGTATCGCCGTGGAGAGAATTCCGTAACATGGCCTATATGCATGCATTTTAGTACTTCTGTCTGTCAGTTTCGTGAAAAACTAACTAACTTCTAACTAACTTCTAACTTCTTTTTTTTTTTTCATTTCACTTATGAAAATACCAAGCAAAAATAACAAGAACCCTCTATAAATTCCTTAATGGAACAAAAATGGCTACATGTAGCGTCTAGTGCCATGTAGTGAGATTAAAGTGAGAAATTCGCTAAATTCTTATCCATATCTTTGACATTTCTTCCATAAATTTGATTTTATACGTTTTTTAATTTAATGGTATAATCCACAGTTCTTAGTTTTCCACACATATATATTAACTAACATAAAACATTATTTACACATGTACAACTTAAAACTTATAACACTATCGTGTACAGCTACATTGCGATGGACATTTCAAACTCAACTGACTTAAAAGTAAATCAAAAGAATCTTATTCTAACAACTGGCTAAATTGTTCTTTGTTATTCTATCAGAATTCAGCAACCGGCTAAATAGCTCCGCTTTGCATTACCAGAATGACGAATATTGCCATCTCTTAGAAAGGAAGGCAGTTAACCTTTGTTACTTTGTTACAGTGGTAGTTTAATGTACCGTCAATAGGTAAAAGGTTTTTTTTTAAAACTATTTTAGGTTTGTTAAAAAACATTTATACTATGCTATGAGTATTGAAAATAAACGTATCTGAAACATTTTCAAACTGTTATTTTAAAAAGAAAATTTATAATCAATAAATTATTTATATTAAATTATTTGTCTATTATAAAATTCCATGAATTTATGTAAATAGGGTAATTTGGGTAAATCTAATTACTACAGCAGTAATTAGTAAGACTTTTTTAATGTACTTTTTGGGAACTTATGTTGCTTTTTTTGACGTGTATGTGAATTTTGCAAACTATTTTACAGTAAAAATCCTTTAAGTTGCATAAACAATTCGCTGGTATATACCAATTAATTTAAAGAGATCAATCAAAGTGATTTATGTTTAAATATCATAAACCTTATTTATTAATTGTTTGAAAAATTTATATAATTTTTATTTACAATAAAACTTTCAAATATTGATATGTTATTTTCAGTTAAATTTATTCATTCTCAAATAAATAAATGATTATTTTAATATATTTTGTTTTATCAAATTTACTACTAATTTTACTGAACGAAAAATTATAAAAATTTTCGCCGAAACAGGAAAATATTTTTGAATATTAATTTAGAAACTATTCTTTGAATTCCAGTTATTTATAAAGGTAATAATATTCATTTTTCCCACTGCATGTAAATTAACTCATTTTGAATTTCTCATGTTTAAAAGAATATATTCAATATAACGAAGTAATTCATTCATACTTTTACAGTTATTTTCTCCTGCAGCATATATAATACATTTTTCCCATGCATAAGTAAAATAAATACATACAGCTTTTGTGTTAATGATATTTCCCAAATAATTTTCTGTAGATTATTAAAGCCCTTGCACTTTGAGAAATCTAAACAAAATATGTTACGTTATTTTTAAAAATTCAAGCCATCTAAATAAAAATAGAATAATAATTTAGCATAAAATTAACACTTATTAGAATATTTTCTGAAAAATATATTTTCTAAGTTAGTTTTCTGAAAATAAGCTTTAAATAGATTTGTAATTATTTTGATAATTAAAATGCATAAATTATTGTTTCAGATAAGTTAATACTATGTCTTTTGATAAAATCTCTAAAATAATGATTATAATACTTATAATTTAAAAAGTAAGTATAAAGACTATAAGGTAATTTTTAAGATCGCGAAAACAATAACAGCATATTTCAAAAACTTCGTACTCCACAAAACTAAAAAAAATGTACGTATATTAATCATTTGAAAAAAAAAAAAAGTGCATGTTTTCTACATAATATTGTATGAATAACATTGATAAAACATATATTCTAAAATTTTTACTGAAAAAAAAAACACACACACACACACATTCTCCTAATGTTGTTTAGAGCTTACTTAAAATAAAAAAAAAATTTCAGCCATTTAAAAACTTGATTAGTTCCGGTTTTAATAAAATTGATAAAAATTTGCATTCAATTTTTCACAATAACATTAATTATGTTAGTTAGACAAACATGCTGCTGTAAATAAAAACGAAACACAATTTTGTTTTTAACCGAGCGTTTCAGAAAAAAAAAAAAAAAAAAAAAAAAAGTTAAAATACATTTAGCGATTTACATTTTTCATTGATTTAGTTAAATAATTATATAAATTACAATGTATATTTTTTGAAAATTCTAAAGTATATTAACATTTGAGAAAATATATATATATATATATATATAATAAGCCTTTTCTCAAATAATAAAATTCCGCACAAAACTGTATTTAATGCAGTACTAAGGGACTTGTTTTATTCTATTCTTTCATATAGAAACATGTATTAATTGTGTTTCATTCCGTAGTATCTGTTACAATATTTATTTCTTAAAATTTCATTGGCGTAACTGTAGCACAGGAGCCCTTGGCATCTTTTAAATTTTTGTTGTTGAATTAAAATGGCTGTCGCAATTGCGTAAGTAAAGATCATGGTGGGAACTTCCGAGCTACTTCGATGCCAAACTCCAAATTCCGCCAAGGTGTTCTATACTGAAGATGTTCCATTTCTTTTGCAGTATTTTTCTCAATTTTAATTATTGTAGAAAAATATTTGCATGTTCATTTTTTTGTGTCCTAAAAAGAAGTAAATTTACTTATTTATTTATTTTCGGCATCCATATACTTATTTTTTCGTTTTCATAATTTTAAAGTTGAAATAAGTTTTTATTTAATATCTTTTGAATCAATTATCCGACTGAGCTGAAAAATCTGGCGTCAGATAGATTTTCTCCTGATTAATAAGTGTACAGCTAGAATAATAAACCTTACGCTTTATATATTTAGATATAAATAAAAATTAGGGGTGGGAATCGATTAATATTTTTAACTGGGTTAATCGTATTTCATTAATCGATTAATCGGTCGATTAATCGGTTTTCATTTTTTTTATATATATAATTTTATTTCAATGATGAATAAAACTCTCATATTGAGTACAGTCGGTAACAAAAGTATCCGAATACTAGCATAAATTCCTATATAAAAAATGTAGAGTTAATACTGTTTTGTTAAATAAATCCCTGTCGAATCATGTTCTTAGTCAGTCTAAGAACATGATTCGACAAGGATTTATTTAACAAGTTAGTTCTTCTTTATCACTTCGGACTAAAATACTGAATGTTATTTTCTGTTCCTACTTTGATAGTTACTATTAGCAATTCTGAACAGACAATAAACGCTTGAAGATATTGTGAAACTCTGTTGACATTTTCCCCATCAGAGTTATAGTGGAAATCTCAATCCCTCCTTTTCTTTTTTATCTTTAGCATTTTCATATTTTAAAAGCTTCTTGTTTCTGAGAATACTATTTCCCTAGCCAATACTTTCTGTAGAACGCTACAGACAGGTGGTGTTGCTCCAGCATGCACATGAAGCGACATTTCGTCTAATAACTGTTCTCTCCCTTTTCTCTATCAACAAAAGTGCAACATCTTCTTTTATGAGGCTTTATTTTTATTTATTTATTTATTTATTTATTTTGTTTTTTCATTATTTTATGGATGTTTCTTAGAATGCTTGTTAGGATAATATGTGAAAAAATATTTTGTAGGCAGAACATCATTTTTACTTTAATTCGTAGTTTGAAAATTTTAATCGGATTTTGAAAATTTTTAATTGAATTAATCGATCCGATTAAATCGATTAAAAAAATTGATCGGGACTAAGCATTGATCGATTAACCGAACCGACTAATCGATTAATCGGCACATCCCTAATAAAAATGCTTGCACGTTAATTCAAGGTGATAGATAAAAATTGGTAACCACGCGGTCTAAAAGAAATAATTGACCTCTCGTATTAATAAATCACTATTTCCTTACAAAAGTATCAAATTACTTGAAGTAAATAAAAGGCGGGTTACTTTATATATATGAATATGTATATATGTACTTCATGCAGGATAATGAAAAATTTCAATCACAAAGCTACATTCATATACTTTGAATAGAAAATACACTAAACAAATAATACGATAGAAATTTTCGTTTATAAATATATAAATGCAATTTATATTTCCCTCTAGAAGAAATATATAAAAAATATCAATACGCGATGTTTTTCTTAATTTGATTTTGCGGGGAAGCAAAAATTGATTGAGAAAAATGAGAAAAATAAATAAATTATTTTCTAATGTAGATTATCTACCACTGCAACAAAACTGATGGCTAAAATTAAATTCATTTTTCTGCAGCTGCAAATATTTTCCATGTTGTATTCCCATAAATAAAATTTACTCCTCAAAAGAAAATGTTTTAGATATTTATTAGATGATACTGCATTTAATAATACGAGAATTTTTTTTTTTTTTTTTTTTTTTTTTTTTTCCTTTTAAAATCATTTTTTACTTTCTCTTACCCATATATATGGTAAAGAAAGTATTGTTTTTGGGTCAAGTTTTCAAAATAGAGTTTTTGTTATATTTACACGTTTTAGGGTTTCCTGGATCCAAAAATATGTTTTTAGCGGTTGGTCCCTGTGTGTGTATTATCAGGATATCTCAAGAATAAATAACAGCAGGAAGTTCAAACTCGATATCCTAAATCTCTATCATAAAATGATGCTAAAATAAACTCTTCGTTGAAATCAAGCAAAATGTTTCTGTACAGGGACATCCAAGAAAATTCATTTGCATTACGTTTATGAACGGAATTTCAGATATGCAGAGTTTAACATATATAAACTGCATTAAACCAAATGAAATGAATATATATATATATATATATATATATATATATAGGAATATATACACAAATGAATGAAATTAAACCCCAAAAAACACTGAGATCTTCATCAGCGAGGCCCCTTAGTATAGGGGTGAACGAGAAGTTTTTGAAAGGACATTAGCAATAAGCTAATGACTCTCCTTAGCCGTCAACGTCTCATCAAACAGAAAACCACCAATAACTGAAGAGAAATCAATCATATATATAATGTATAAAAATGCTAAAAAAGTTATAAAATTATCAAATTGAAAAAGTTACAACATTACATCAATTCATTTAAAAAATATACAATACAATAAAGAATTAATGAAGGTAAACAAGAAAGTATAAAATGAAATAAAATAAAACCCTTCATCTTTATTTTATTTCATTTTATACTTTGTATTATATCCATAAAAATATATTTCGTATAGCGTATGGTATAAAAATCTTTTACCGTTCGTTTACTACTCAAAAGAATCGGAATATGGTGGGACAATATTTAAAAATTGCTGGAATTGCATTGTATATTGTGCTGCGTGTTATTAATATAGGATTATATTTAAGTGCATAATGTGTTCTGTACATAATTTTTATAAGATATACAAGACTGCCAATAATTAAGCAAAAATATTCATTTTTACTGAATTTAATTAGTGACAGTGTTTTACTATAATTGTTTACCATATTCAAGAAAATAGCTTAGAAATTAAAATAAATTCCGCATACTCGTACGGAAAATACTTTTTTAAGCTAAATATTCATTGCTTATTTTTTATTTATTTATTTATTTATTTATTTATTTATTTTTAAATTTAAAAGTTTTAAAATTCCCTAAATACTGAAGTCAAGTTTATAACGTTTAAATATTTTCTAGGTCTCTTATAACAGTAACTTAAAAACAAATAATTTCAGGCTATTTAAATATTCTATTCTGAATTTAAAATAAATTATTATTTAAAACTTTAAACAAAACTGATAAATTTCAAGCAATGCGGGTCAAAGCTGTCTGAATAATTTGGAGTATACTTTTAAATTCAATAAGAGGTTTTAATTCGTTATAAATATAGGTACAATATTCAAACGGAGCGTTAAGAGGGGTGGTATCCCCCTCACACAGAATTATTTGTCAAATAAATTTATCCCGAAGCCTAGTTTGAATTATTTTTAACGTAGATTTATATGACAGAACTCATTATCTTATTACTTAATCTTCAATCTTTGTTTATAGTATTAAATTTCAGGGTAGGAGAAAGTTCTGAGAGTGATCTACCAGATAATTTTTATCGCTTGTGTTATTTATCGCTAAGTATATTTGTACATTTCGCCCTGTTAATTGCTATTTTATTCGTTAGTATTTGGTTTCAGAAAAATTAAAACTTATTTTTTAGGTAACGTGTATAAATATATAATTGTTTATATAAACCTATTTTACATTAACAACAAGGTTGAAAGTGGTCGGCGATTTCCGCATCACTCTTTTTATTCAGAAAAATTCAGTGTATTTTTATACCAATGTCTTTCAATTAAATAGGATAGAGATTACTGTTAAAAAACTCGGGTGGAAAAGTTCCGACAAAAGACGGGACCCCCGATAATAAAAAATAACAAAAGTTATAGTAAATATCTATTTCCTTCTGATTTAATAATGCATATCAATACTTATATTACAATTGGTTTTAGTTTTCAATTATACTATTAACTCTTTCTTTTTTATACAAGGGCCACGGTAGCCCAGTCGGTAGAGCGCCGGCCTCGTAACTGGAAGATTGCGGGTTCGGTACTCGAGCCGGCCCAAAACCGTCGTGTACACTAATGGTGGCTGGTGCACGTAAAATTGGTCGTGGCCGCAATGTCCTCCATGTTCCCATCAAAAATTATACCTCTGGGGGTCACCGAAGCGGGAGAGCCATCCCTTCCATGGAGGATCAAAATTGCGATGGCACGTCTCCGGACCTCCTCTAGGGGTGAGTCCTAGACCGTCGCCAATTGCCCATCTGCGCAGCACTAGTGCAACGTAAAACCCAATCAACCAACAGTCAACCAATCTCTTTCATACAAATATCTTAATCAAGGACTTAACTTCATTAAACACAGTGCTTGAGAGAGAGTTAAATTGTGTGCATGCGTATTTGAAGCTATGCACACGCACACACACATACATGTATGCGAGTGTGTAATATGTACTCATAATACATGTATGTAATAATCATATATGTATTTATATACGCGTGTACTGATTTTTTTGTGCATGTGAATCGATATTATAAATTTTTGCTTCATCCAAGGAATTAGAAAATAATGAAAGATGATAACATTACGAAAAACTAGTCCTATTCAGTTGTTGGCGGAGAGTTTGAGCAAACTAATCAATAGCGATCATTCAATGGTTTTAATAAAATTGATTTCAAACAGTACCACAGTACAAAATTTATTAACCGTTATATTATGTTTGGATAAATTTCTTTTTAAGGATTATTAAATTATTATTAAATCAATCTATTATATTATTATTGTTATTATTATTATTATTATTATTTTACATATAAATAGGCAGAACGCTTTCGTAGACCTAATTTAATACATATTTCTTACGAAATTTATGTGTCATTAATGAATTGATTTTATGAATTGCAAATTTAAAGCATTATACACTTTAGAAACACTTTTGTATTCATTTTTCACAATTCCTCAGCATGTATTTTTGTCAGAAATTTCCATTTAGATATACAGTTTATTTATATGATGTTTAGATCGTAGATTCTAAAGGGTTACAAATCAGGAATCACACAGTTTTGCTATAATTTCTCTTTTCTCATTCTAGAAATAAAATTATAATATGGCACATAGTTTACTCTAAAATAGAACAATAAATAAAGGGAAAATGGAGATTAATATTATGTTATTATTATTATTGTTGTTGTTGTTGTACCTTAAATTATGTATTAGTATTACATTTATGATTTTTATGCATATAGTATTTTTAAGGAGTGAAAATGGCTATTTTATTCAGGGGTGAGAAAAGCAAAAAAATACTCAATTTCAAAATGTCTCATGTTCATTTTAAATAGTTTTTAATCTCTATGTATGGTATTGCGAGTGTTTCATGTACATAACTTAACATATGTCTGTGTATTTAATTTCGTATATCCCAATTAGACTTAAATATAAAAATAAAACTGTATAAATATGCATATTTTGTAATTTTTTATATTATTGAACTTATTCATATTAAAGTTTTTTTTTTTTTTTTTTTTTTTTTTTTTTACTCCAAAATGTACAAAATTTTTGTGAATAACAAATTGGTTACCTTTCATAAAACGTTTTAAATATTTTTAGTGAAAAAAAAAAAAAAAAAAAAAAAAATGCTTATGAATAATTTTGCGTTACTAGTCATTCACGAAATTCGTATGCTAAGGAAAGGACGTTTAAATTAAAGCGCTTTAAAAAAAAATCGTACATTTATTTTAACCCATTACACTGCTCGGCATAAAAATCGGTCCCAGCACCATTTTTACAAATTATTTTGTAAAATGGCCTCCTGAAGCCGAATATGACACCCATTTTGCTTTATAACTCACCATTTTTTAGGGATGCCCTTCTATTTTTATCAATTTTTGGTAACTTTATGGCTATAATTTGTTTTTTAGAGAAGGAAGGGAATATTTTAAGCGTTAAATATCTTCTGAGGGGCTACTGAGTTGGAAAATTCTAAAACATGAACATTTTCAGGAAGGGGAAAATTTAAGGGGGGGGGGTGTATTCTCCATTGAAATTATGTATTATATTTAATATATTTTTTAACCAATATGTAATTACCAATATGTAATTTGTATTTAACCAATTAATGATTATCAAATATATTTTTTTCTGTTTTTAAGTGTTAAATCATTTCCACTCTGGATGATGGGGTGATGGGGCAAAATGGGGGTCATATGCGGATTCAGAAGGTCATTTTACATAAGAATCAGCAAGAATGGTATCAGGTTTTTTTTTTTTTTTTTTTTTTTTTTTTTTCAGCGCAGTGTTATCTAACACACTACATTTTAACAGTACCATTCTTTTAAAAAGCGTATGAAATCGAATTTATATAAGAAGTGTGAAAATTATGTATAAAAATAGAACGTATATACCTCATTTTAATCATAGTAGAAGATACTGGACGCTACACGTGGTCGTTTTGTTCCAGAAAAGATTTTATAGACTGCTATTGCTATTTTTGCTGAGCATCTTCACGTGTGTTACAACACAGGTTGGCGAAATCGTGCTTTTTAATATTATTTTCTGCACTGAGTTAGGTGCCTCTAATGTGTCTTGATCCGCTAAATTCAGAAATGATTGTCTTATCTTCCTATCACGTAAGACGTTTTCACAAAGTAAGGATGAAAATTGGAAGAGTTTACCCAGAGACTATAATAGATTTGAAACAATTTATGTGTAAAATACATTAAAATATGATATTATTTACACATTATCTTTTAAATGTGTTTCTTTGCATCGAAGCTCTATTTAAATCATTTTTCCTTCACACGGCTTGAAGCTCGTGAGGTGTGTGTGTGTGTGGGGGGGGGGATTTTCTCTATGCATCATCCAATAATAATATGCTAACTTGTTGACAATTCCATTGTCCATGATACTTCCTCTATATTTATTTGATGTCTTAGGTTTCCACATTCTTCACTAACAAGGAAACATTCAAAAGGTGTCGTCTTTAAAAAAATATTGAAAAAAATATATGTGATTCTACTCTTCATAAAACACCAGAAAGTGAAAAAAATTATCGGCTGAAATGAATTACAGCGACCACAAAAAATTATCAAAATTAAGCATTTTTGGCGATTTAGCGCTGTTAGGCGATAAGTTCGCTAGCACCGAGATTTCCGTGTACGAACAGAACCGTGTTTTGCTTCTCCGCCAAGTACTCAAAATCAGTCGCCTAGCAGTGTGAAATCGCCAAATATACTTAATTTTTATATTTTTTTGCGGTCGCTGTAATTCATTTCAGTCGATATTTTTTTCACTTTCTAATGTTTTAGGAAGAGTAGAATCACATTTTTTTTTTCAATATTTTTTGAAGACGACACTTTTTGAATGTTTCCTTGTAAGTTCACTGAGATTTTGTGGAAAATAACTCAGATGGAATTACAAAAAATGAAACTGTGACCTCAAACAATACTTTTTTTTTTCTTTATCAAAACTGTAAGGGGTGGAAATTTTTGAACAGTTTTCCCTTAATCAGCATCCGAAAGTACCTCAGAAAAACACATTGTGTTGAAGAAAAAAAAATCATCGTCGACCTTTGATAGTTAATCCCCATATTATCTCAAGAATCTCCCACCAATCATAGAAAAAATGTAAGGAACACAAAAATTAAGTATGTTTTTACACATTTTTAAGGTCTAAATAACATTTTTGTCTTTTATATACCAGTGGTATACTAATAAACCACCTCATAAAATCCTCATTAATTACTAGGGTTAAGAGATATGCCGAATTTTTATTGCATGTGTCTTTAAAAAATACTCTAATGTAACTAAAAAAATATGTTTCAAAAGGCATTTTTGCCCGTTTCATAATGCAATAGATAAATAGTTATAGAATGGTAGATCACGGTTAAGGAATGTTATCATTTTAATACTCTAATTAATTTCTTACTTAAAAAAAAAAAAAAAAAAAATGTATAAGCATAATTTTAATAATAATGATTTTTCTTAATTACATCATCCTATGTAATATATTCTACTAAGAAAATTGTTTTTCAATGGTATACTTATTTTCTTTAATATTAATGCGGTAACATTGCGGGTGTTAATGTTTCTATTATTCTCAAATATTAAAAATATATATATTTCACCTAGACATTTTCTTGTGTGATGTATAATTATCTTTTAATAAATTATATGAAAAGAAAGAGGGGGGGGGGGGGGAGAGAAAGCAAATCACTGGTTCTAATTACGTTTTCTGTTTCACATAATCTTGGAAATGTTAATTCAGAAACTTTTAATTAAAAGGTACAACTAAAATTTTTTTATTTACAAAGAATAATGTATTTTCTTGGATAACAATATAAATTAAATCTTTTAAAACAAAGTTTATATTTACTTCTTTTTATTATTTTATTTATTTTCAATTAAAAATAACATTACATCCATGTTAAATTTGTACAACATAGTTAATTTTGTATTTATTTTTAAAAAAATTATCATGAAAATCTGTATAGCATATTTTGAATATTAAAACGGAAATTATAAAATTGTTACAATTATTTCAAATTTGAATATCGTTTAGTAACTATACGAATTTTCTGAAAAAGTTATATTTTATCATATTTTGCATGGAACTTACTTCTTATAATATTTATTATGTTTGTATCATTTTTATTTAACATATTAATTTTATAAACCAAAATATGTGAAAGTTGAAATAAAAACTTATTAAACTTTATTAGTACCTATGCTCAACTGGTTATTCGTAATCGAAAAGAAAAAAAAAGAAACTTTATGTTATTTCTGAATATAAGTGTTTAAAATAGAAAAATATTTATTAATTTAATAAAATTAAACATAATTTATACGTCTCATTAATATATTAAAACCAATGTAACATTTAAAAATGAGATAAAAGATACAAAAATTTAAAACTTTAAAAATACATTTTAATTAAAAAACATTAAAATACAAGACAGACGTTTCGGCTAGAACACTAGCCCTCCTCAGTGTCAAACATACAAACACAACATTTACAAAAATTCTAAATACATCATATCAAGATTAAATATTCAGGAGGAATAGCTTTAGCCTCGTTCAAGGCAGAATGTTGCATTTTAGTGAAAGCGCCCTCTAGAAAAATACGGGATTCATAAATATTTATATTGGAAGCTAAAATTTTAAAGTTTTCAAAATCTGGTATATGATCACTATTGAGAGAATGGATTACAAGTTTAGATCTTAAATCTCCTATTTTATAAGAGCGTTTATGTTCCTTTAATCTAATTTCACCTGTTCTGCCAGTTTCACCGATATATGTAGAATCACAATTTTTACAAGGAATACTATAGATTACACCAAGACGTTTAAGAGGGGGGACAGCGGGTTTAAAGTTTGAGAAAAAGTTACTAATACGGAGTTGAGGTTTAAAACTAGTAGAAATATTAACTGTTCTAAGTAATTTTGAGATATTTTCAGAGATACCTTTATAATAAGGGATAGTAGTACGATAAGTGGAATTTTTAACTTTAGGATAAACTGATTTAAATGAAAAATAAAACTCTTCTTTATAAATTCTTTTAATAAAACGAGGGGGGTAACCATTATTTTTTAAATCAGAAAAGATTCTGGATAGTTCATTATTTAATAATTCGGGATTACTACAATAATGCTTTGCACGATGTAAAAGAGTACGAATGACTGCAAGTTTATGCGATAAAGGATTAGCTGAATTGAAGTTAAGATATTGACCAGAGAAGGTGGGTTTTCTATAGACTGAAGTTGAAAAATGTAAAAAATGATTGACTGTTTTATGCATTATAAGGATGTCAAGAAAGGGCAGTTCATTATTAATTTCTGTTTCAAGGGTAAACTGAATAGCAGGACATAAAGAGTTAGCAAAATCTAAAATATCGTTAACATAAGGTTGCTTAGTAATTATAAAAATATCATCCACATACCTTTTCCAGAAAAAAATTTTATCATGTAACTGGGAATTAATTTTGTTTTCTAAGTATTGCATTACAATTTCAGCAATAATGACAGATATAGGGGCACCCATGGCAGTTCCGTTAATTTGACGGTAGTAAGAATCATTAAAAATAAAACAATTAGAAGATAAACAAAAAGTGGTAAGATCAAGTACAGTATTTAAATTTAAATTAGTGTCAATATTGAAATTATGATATATATCTTGAATAATATTACATGCAAATGGTATGGGAATAGAAGTAAAGAGAGATACAACATCTAAAGATATCATAATACAACTAGAGGGAACTTGAATTAATTTTAAAGCATCTAGGAACTCAAAAGCAGAATTTAAACTATAATTAGAAGAAGTAATGATGGGTTTTAATAAATTTGATAGAAAACGTGAAAGATTGTAAAGAGGCGACTTAGTATAATCAACAATGGGACGAAGGGGGATGTTAGGTTTATGGATTTTAGGTAAACCATAAAAGATATTAATTGTAAATATATAGTAACGGACATTTATTAATTGTAAATATATAGTAATTATATACATATATAAGACTTAAAGTAAAGCAATATTTGTTAAACATGTAAAGCAATTATACACCCTTGCGGGCTATGATCAACTCTGCGAAATCATATTATCTGCCTTGTTTTTATTTCAAATTAGCGTAAACCGTATCATGAAACATCAGTATACAATATGTGAAGAAGTATTTTAAATCGAAATACAGTGGCCGCCGCTTTATAAAATCACTGGTTAATAAAATCAGCCGCTTAATCTGACCAAATTGCAAGGTCCGGAATCAAATCAGTACAAACCGCCGCTTAATAAAATCAGCATCGCCGGTTAATAAACTCAAAAGAAAATCTCTTCAACAGTAAAAATGATCATGTATGTTAGCTAAAGAACAAATTATATTTTCTCACCGGATTTTTAAAAGGTAAAAAGAACCAAAACTCTTTGTCGAAAATTATATGCCTCAAAAGAAAATAAATAAATAAATAAATAAATAAATAAGAAAAAGAAAAACACGTCCCGCCGTGTGTTATATTTCTGAATTCGAGGAATGAATTTTTCAAATGATAGGCCAATGAGTATTTTTTTCTGTCTTAAAATATTCAAATAGAGTCTGCAGCTCTTATTTTGAAGCAACTTATCTGCAAGATATGCAAGCAGGTAGTTTTTATTTTGAAGGTAAAGCGTAAAATTTTGGTAAAGTATGATAGTTTGCTTCAAATGTGTAGTCAAAGGAAGACCACGTCGAAGCTTGAAATTTCTCAGTTTGCTTTATGTAAACATATTAATAAAGATAATATTAGTGACTAAATTGTACCAAACGGAAGAGTGAATCGCAAGCGAAAATGAATAAGGAGAGCAGAAGTCATCAACGTAGCATAGATAGGAATGCCAGGTCAAAGAAAATATCCATCTTTTACGTAATTTTTTCTTTAAAAGCTGAAAATTTAACATGAATGATAAGTAGCAAAAACTCCATTCCTACGGATGGCTAATTGGTAGGTGGAAGGGTGAAGAAGAATTTGTTTCCATATTTAGGTAATGAGTATTTTTTTATTGAGTTCGGGCATGTTCGCCGGATATAAAAATCAGCCGCTTAATAAAATCATTTTGATGAAAACAAACGTGATTTTATAAAGCGGCGGCTACTTATATGAAAACGCATGTATTTTCGTTTTAAAATGCAAAAACAAATTAATCAACACTTACGCTGTTAAATCTTTTACAGCATTTTAATTATTAATGTTTTTTATTAATGTCATCTATATATATAAAAGAACACTTCCTGAGTGAGTTAGTGAGTGAGGGGGTGATCTATCAACGCCCAGACCAAACCCCTGGACCTAGAAGCATGAAATTCAAGTGACAATGTTCTTTCTATGACGTAGGCATCCACTAAGAAGCGATTTTACAAAATTCGCCCCCCAAGGGGGGGAGGGGGGGCAAAACGTGATTTCACAAAATCCTTCATATCTCAAACAAAAAAACAGATATCCGTAAAATTTTTGCTTTAAAATATAGCTAATACAAATGTCAAAAAACCAATTTCTGGAATTTTCAAAATTCGGTCCCCAAGGGGGGCGGGGGGGCAAAACGTGATTTCACATGCGTAAAAACGTGATTTCGCATAATCCTATATATCTCAAACAAAAAAATAGATATGCGTGAAGTTTTTGCTCTAAAATATAGCTGATGCAAATATCTAAAAACCAATTTCTGGAATTTTAGAAATTCAGCCCCCAGGTGGGGCAGCAGGGGGGAGGAGAGGGGGGGGAAATAAAAAGAGAGTTAGATCGTTCAAAATTGGTATATAGAGGTTTTCGATACCTACAAATCGATTTCGGATATGACGTAGGCATCCACTAAGAAGCGATTTTACAAAATTTGCCCCCCAAGGGGGGAGGGGGGGGCAAAACGTGATTTCACAAAATCCTTCATATCTCAAACAAAAAAACAGATATCCGTAAAATTTTTGCTTTAAAATATAGCTAATACAAATGTCAAAAAACCAATTTCTGGAATTTTCAAAATTCGGTCCCCAAGGGGGGCGGGGGGGCAAAATGTGATTTCACATGCGTAAAAACGTGATTTCGCATAATCCTATATATCTCAAACAAAAAAATAGATATGCGTGAAGTTTTTGCTCTAAAATATAGCTGATGCAAATATCTAAAAACCAATTTCTGGAATTTTAGAAATTCAGCCACCAGGTGGGGCAGCAGGGGGGGGGGGAGAGGGGGGCAAAAAATAAAAAGAGAGTTAGATCGTTCAAAATTGGTATATAGAGGTTTTCGATACCTACAAATCGATTTCGGATATGGCGTAGGCATCCACTAAGAAGCGATTTTACAAAATTCGCCCCCAAGGGGGGGAGGGGGGGCAAAACGTGATTTCACAAAATCCTTCATATCTCAAACAAAAAAACAGATATCCCTAAAATTTTTGCTTTAAAATATAGCTAATACAAATGTCAAAAAACCAATTTCTGGAATTTTCAAAATTCGGTCCCCAAGGGGGGCGGGGGGACAAAACGTGATTTCACATGCGTAAAAACGTGATTTCGCATAATCCTATATATCTCAAACAAAAAAATAGATATGCGTGAAGTTTTTGCTCTAAAATATAGCTGATGCAAATATCTAAAAACCAATTTCTGGAATTTTAGAAATTCAGCCCCCAGGTGGGGGGGAGATGGGGGGGCAAAAAATAAAAAGAGAGTTAGATCGTTCAAAATTGGTATATAGAGGTTTTCGATACCTACAAATCGATTTCGGATATTTTCGAATTTGTAAAATTATTAGGAGGGGCGGGAAGGGGGGCGGCAAGGGGGGGGGCTATGGGGCAAAAACAAATAGAAATACAGTTAGGCCGTTAAAAATTGGTACAGTTAGGTTTTAGATGCCTGCAAGTCGAATGGGGATATTTTCGAAAGTGTAAAGTTATTAGGAGGGCCGGGAAAGGGGGAGGGGAGAGGGGGGGCAAAAAAATAAAAATAGAGTTAGATCGTTCAAAATTGGTATATAGATGTTTTCGATACTTACAAATCGATTGCGGATACTTTCGAATTTTTAAAATTATTAGGTGGGGCGGGAAGGGGGGGGGCTATGGTCAAAAACAAATAGAAATACAGTTAGGCCGTTCAAAATCGGTACAGATAGATTTTAGAGGCCTGCAAGTCGAATGGGGATTTTTTCGAAAGTGTAAAGTTATTAGGAGGGCCGGGAAGGGGGGGCAGAGGGGCAAAAAAAAGAAAATAGAGTTAGATCATTCAAAATTGGTACATAGAGGTTTCCCATACCTACAAATCGATTGCGGATATTTTCGAATTTTTTAAATTATTGGGAGGGGGGGGGGAGTAGAGCGGTAAAAAAATAAAAATAGAGATATATCGTTCAAAACTGGTGCATAGAGGTTTTTGATACTTACAAATCGATTGCGGATATTTTCAAATTTGTAAAATTATTAGGATAGACAGGAGGGGGGGCGAAGTGGGAAAATAATAGAAATAAGAGTTAGAGCATTTTGGGAATTTTTTCCGAAGGCAGTGAGAACCCGGTGCGACATTTTTCCTACTCAGATTTTGTTTCTCTTTTTTTTTCGCGTGATAAAAATTAATGCAATTTTGAGAATTCATTATAGTGATTCATTTAAAAATAGGGACCAGCGAAGCGGGCGTTGCCTGCTAGTTTCTAATAAAACTAAACAAGAATAATTATGCAGAACAACTTTCAAATTTGTAAAAGAAAAGTAATAAAAAGTTGGAAAACTATGAACATGTTTGAAAACATAAAAATAATATGTTCTTTACAAAACATGATTTGTGTAGAATATCTTATACTATTAAGTGAGCAATATTTGTATATATATTTCACTGTTCTCGAAAACGGTAGCTCGGACAGTCACGAGATTTAACACAAAGGTGGCCCCCGAAAGATCATTGTGCACATCGAAGTCAGAATTTCGAATTTCTGTTTAGTTTCCTTTTAATTAATAAAAATATGAAAATAATGAGCTAATAATAGCAAAAAATTAGCCATTTAAATTTAATCCATAATTGAATTGTTGCCAAAAAAAAAAAAAAAAAAAATACGAGTTTATTTTTTTTTTTTCAACAGGAAAATAAATACATTTATCTAAACATGAACAATTCTAAACACTACTGATTGCAGAGCTTCCAAATTTGGCATATAGGTACCTGGGACCCTGCAGGTGTGCACCTCATCGAGATTTTTTCGAATTTCGAATTTGAGTTTTTTAAATTAATGTTTGTTCGATTTTAAACATTGGCTTTTATGTTTCATTTTTCATGAATTTATTCTTCGATTGTAATCGTCTGCGTATCTTAGCAACGGCTATATTATGCAATTTATTTTTTATTTAATACATTTATTTGAGGGCGAATCTTTTTTCTCTTTTTAATTTATTATATTTATTGAAAATAAAATGGTAATGCAGTAGAAAAAATTAAATCTATTAAATTTAAAATTTAAAAACGTATTTATAACAGTTATGTTTATGTATAATTTTTGTAGTATAACAACAACTATTTTTCATTTGTTAATTTAATTTCTTTAAAAGTTTTTTTTTTTTTCTAATTTATAGTATTTGTCAGGAAATAATGGTAGTATATAGTAGAAAGGATTAAACTGATTGGAATTTATTTGTTTTTTATGTATTTAATTCATTCTAAAAGAAAATCTACTTTTTATTTTATTTCATTATATTGGTCGGAATCAAATTGTAATACAGTGTAAATAGCATGAGCAATAAAATACTTGGTTCAAAAACTAAAATATTTAATATACGCTGAGATACAGTTATCTTTAAAATCGTAGTTCTTAAATAATGGCAGACCCACCTATCGTCAATAAATGCCCATATTGAAATACATAGGAAAGAGATTTCTGCAGGCAGTGGGGACCTGCTCCCGATACAGTGCGGGCAGAGAAAGAGCTGCCGTAGTCAGCGAGTACCCGATGCGAGGTCTAGAGCGATTCCAATCTAATTATTTTAGTTTTTATTTATAATGTGATGTGAAAAATAAATAAAGATCCAATTCTTTTGGAGATTCATTTAAATATAGTGGCCAGCGAAGCAGGCGTAGCCTGCTAGTTATTATTTATATAATTCAAAAAAAAAAAAAAAAAAAAAAAAAAAAAAAAAAAGAGAAAAAAGAGAAAGAAAAGAAAAGTTGAAAGAGAAAATGGAAAGAAAAGAGAAGGAAAAAGAAATAATTTGGTTGTACCTTGACAAATTTAGAAGAGGATGACGATTTTTTTCTGTTTTATACCTACTTCTAGAAAATGCAATTAATAAAAAATAATTTAAATATATAAAACTAATGGGATTTACTCATTTTTCTGGTCATTAATTTAAAATGAATTTTCAAAATTCCATATCAAGCAATTGTACAAAATTTTAAATCAAAATGTCTATAGAAATCGATTAAAATCTTGGCTTGGACACATGCTACTTTCATCAGCGTCTTCTCCGTCCAACAAGATGCGCTGTGAGAGCGTAGAAAAACGTATATTCGCACACGAAATTCGTTTGTGGTCTTTTTTTTATTGCCTCCCTCCGAAATTCTGAATGTATGCGTCCACTAGAGGCAGTACTAGAAAACGAGACGTCTAGGAGAGAAAGTTAACCAAATTTTGGAAAAATCAATCTTAGCATGGACTTAGACAAAATGATCTTTGATGTTATCAAATTTTGAGTGAGTTTGCAAATGCGATGAGGAGTCAGTCAGTGAGCAAGTGGAAATATTCTTATATAGAAAGAGATTTGTAATAGAAAAAAATATATTTGAAATCGGAGAAAAAATACGTTTGTTATAAAATAAAGTTTGTGAGATTTATTTAAATAAAATAAAACAAAGAAATGCAACTTTAACAACATTTATTCTTATTATATATCCTTATTTGAAATGTACATAACCATATCCATACATATATTTAAAAAAAAAAAAAAAAAAAAGCATTAGAAGTACACAGGATATATCTTGACGACTGAAGGAAAGTGCAATAGAATTTTTCTTCTGTTTTAATTTCCCAGAAAAATGTGAGGACATTTGATCAGTAATATTTTTTACATTTAAAACAATATGGAAATAAAATAATGTCTTAAATTTTATATTAAAAAAAAAAAAAAAAAAAACACTTATAAATTTTTTTCTGTGATATCAATGTTTTCATTTAAAAATTTGATGTATCGAGAATTTAATTTTAATTACTCATATATTTTTTCTTAACATTATTCAATTTTAAAAATATTCATATTGAAAATTTATTAACTGTGTAGTCAGTATTTACGTTGACAGAAAAAAAAATGAAATAGAGATACATACATATATAATATACATATATATATTTATTTATTTATGCACAAAATATGCAATGGCATTTTATCAGCAATGCAATTGCATGCTTGATATAGGGATTTTTATGTCCGACAGATCTTATTTGCTTTTTATCTTATGTATAATACAGGATTCCATTTTAAACATCTGAAACGGATATAGTAAATATGAATAAATCTTCTCGTTACTGTAAAGCATGAGAATAGTTTTAGTTTGAATAAAAACATTTGAATGTATAACATTTAAAGGAATACAGAATTTATTCTATTTCATATTATACATTTAACAGTAAAAAATTCATTTTAATTAAGTAAATTAAAATACTGAATTGGAATGTTATAGCTTATTCTTTGGAGAATTTGATTTTTCCTATCGGAATTAAAACCATTTCTTAGTGATTATTTAGAGAATATAAAGAAATTTAACTCTGATTATTCTAGTAAAAGAGATTTCTTGCCATAAAGAGTACCCTCCCAAATGTTATTTTAATGGATATAAAAAACACACAATAAACAAGCACGAAAGTAATAAAACAATATTAAAGATTGCAAATTTTGTATATATATATATATATATAATTAAAAACAAACTCTACTAAAAAAGGAACTATTAAAAACAAGTGATTTTTGTGCTCTCTCCCTAAAAGATACGATTCGGATTATGAAAAGAGCGTGGGATGAAGTTTCTATGCGGAGACTGCAGTTAACTGCTGGAGCCATACTGGCTTCGTGAAAAATCAATTAATAAACTAAACACTGCAGAAATTAAAGATTTACAACATGATATAAGCAATTTAACTTGCATGCAGCCTCCTCTCACTGCAGTTGAATATATTGATGTAGACAAAAATGTTCAAGCATTTGAAGAAATGAGTCAAGAGAAAATTGCAGGGCTAATAACAAATAACAATCCAAATTCAGATTCATCTGAAGAGGAAACTAAAATTAAAGAAGAAGAAATTAAATCTTATGGAGCAAAAGACTGCATTAACAAACTAAGGATCTTATTTAGAAAAAAAAAAATCAACCGATAAAAATATGATTGATAATCTTTTAATTTTAGAAAAAGACATTGAGAACATTTCTGTAACAAAAAAAAAAAAAAAAAAAAAAAAGCTATTTTAAGATATTTTTTTCATTCATAAATACAATTACTACGTAGATCGAAATAAAATACTAGTTATCACATATTTAGTGCTATGATACTCAATTTTTCTGATACTTGTAATATAAGGAAGTAAGTGAATATTTAATTTTGTTTCATTTATACAGTTAGGATTATAGCAATCAATATAGCGCCGAATCCGTTATAACGCCTTACCGATGATAGAACTAAATCGGGGTTTCACTGTATAAATATATACATATGATTAGATTTTTAATACTTTATTATCATTTTACACATTACTTTTCTCCTGAAAGTTATCATTTTAAGCATATAAATAAGACTTCGACTTCGAATGTTGAGGGACGGAAGCACCTCTGATCATATCACACAATTTTCTTCTACATAAGAATATACGGAGTGGGATGCCTTAAAAATCAATTTTAATGCCACCAGGGAACAGATAACATAAAAGAACACAGACTATAGCAAGGGTTCTGGAGATAAAACAGAAAAAAGAAGGATAAAATATAAAAGTAAGGTAGTTTAAGGACAGCATTAGACGACAATAGGAAGTTTAAAAACTACACCATTATAGTACTAAAACAAACAGGTTAAAGACATATTTACAAGAAAATAGAAAGTTTATGAACAACCAGAGTATTTTTGACTTTTCAACGGCATTTTTATTTTTTATTTATTTTTATTTTTTATTTTTTTAAGGCAATGGGACAGACACAGGATAACACAGGATATAATCTCTAAGAGACGTCCTGGCCAGAGGCGGGAATAAAAGTAAGAAAAATAGAGGTAAAGCTTGAAAAAGGTTAAAGGTGAGAGTTACTCGTAAGACGAAAACCTGCTTTGAATCATCCTCTACTGACAGGATCGTTGTCATCAAAAGCAACAAGTGTGTTTAAAGCAGGATTATCAAGAGCTTCAAATGAAATCCTGAAGTCTTAGCGTGAATATTTCTTTATAGATATAAAAACTGTGGACATTTTTCCTATGAGAGCTAAACATACATAAAGAATTATTTTTGTTGGTATAAAGATTTTAATTATTATAAAACATGAAAAAAAAAATAATAATAATGCATCGAAAAATTATAAATACTTATTGCAAAATTAACAAAAACTTTTAATCCAGAAAAGATTCAATTTCAAATTTGTAGAATTTTGGATTTTTTAAAACACCGTTTTTAAAAATAATAAATAAACAACTCCTTAGAATCGTACTTACCAGTTTAGGTCAGTTTAAATCTTTGAAACTATACGATTTGTTCTGTAATTTCTATGAAAACATAGTTTCTTAATTAAAATATATTTGTAAAAGTAATTTTTAAAAACTTAAGAATCCCTAAAATAATAATGCCCCCTCCCCACCCACATAAAATATATAAATAGAAAAAATAAAACTGTATATGAACTAAATGGTTTACCTTTTGACTATGATGGTAGTTAAGAAGCGATTTAACAAGTCTGCGTTGCATTCCAGTATCCTTAGTTTATTTTTTTAATTGACAATTTTTACGTTCCATCTATTTCTCTATTTTAAACAGTAAGTCCCGCCTATTTTGTTGATTTATTTCCTTCTAGTGTTCTTTTAAATGATTCAAAATTTATCACCAGTCAAGTGCTGCTTGTGTATATTTTTGTCAACGTAAAATAAGGGGTTTAATACGAATTCGCATAGTCACTTTTTTTTCCAGAAGAACGATGTTTGTTTTCTTTAGAAAACAAGAAATCGCTTATTAACATTAATGTCTAAAAATCATCTTTTTTGGTTCATTTCTTCGCGTTTGGCGTTGTTGTTATACAGTTTAACCCGTAAATAAAAATTAAAAATATTTTGTTTAATTTTCTCTGTTATTTTTTAAGATTTCCTTCGTTATCTCATGGAAAACTTCATAAGAGACGGAAATCGCTTATTAACATTAATGTCTAAAAATCTTTTTTTTTTTTAAATATTTTGTTTAATTTTCTCTGTTATTTTTTAAGATTTCCTTCGTTATCTCATGGAAAACTTCATAAGAGACAGAAATCGCTTATTAACATTATTGCCTAAAAATCATCTTTTTTTTTAAATATTTTGTTTAATTTTCTCTGTTATTTTTTAAGATTTCCTTCGTTATCTCATGGAAAACTTCATAAGAGACAGAAATCGCTTATTAACATTATTGTCTAAAAATCATCTTTTTTGGTTCATTTCTTCGCGTTTGGCGTTGTTGTTATACAGTTTTACCCGTAAATAAAAATTAAAAATATTTTGTTTAATTTTCTCTGTTATTTTTTAAGATTTCCTTCGTTATCTCATGGAAAACTTCATAAGAGACGGCCCCCTAAACCACTCTAAAAGAAAGATTTATTTATATCACGAAAACTAATAACTGTAATAAACTGCAAATTTGCACACCCATATTTTTCAGCTTTAGGATTCATTTATGTAAAAATTAATGTAGCTCCTATTTCATAAATTAAATCTGAATTTAATAATATTTTTCATAATTAAAAATATTTTTCGGAATCAAAAGTGATAATGGATTATGTTTGGGTTTCTTCACTGTATCTCGTAAAAGAAAAAAAAAAAAAAAAAGAACATTATATCGATCAAATTATTTTTTGTGAGCTATTAATAAAAGTTTGAAATATGAATTTAACATTAGCATCTTCAAACTTCAAACGCTTATAACTCTATAAAAGAATAAATAAAATATACAACCAATATACTTTTTCTCATCGTCGCGACCCCAGGAATTCAAATATAAAATAGAAATAGGGTATTACCATTGAAAAAATCAAAGTTGGTGTGCGTTTTAATATCTAGGTGATCCCAAATTTAAAATTTCACTTCATTTTCTGAAGGTTCTAACAATTTCCAGTCGAATAATACTTATTACATTTTTGTGCATTGCTTAGCAACAAAGTTACATCGAGTGTTGAGGGGTTTTTTCCCCCGACTGTACATTAGTGTGCTTCCTATAGAACGTTTTTTATTGTTTCCTACAGAACAATAGTACATTTCCTATAGTTATGATTAGATAGTATAGGTATGATATGATAGTAGATATGATAGTATAGGTATGATAGGTAGATATTAAATATTTATTCCATGATAATGTTACTTTAGAAAAGCATTTTATAATCTATGTGAACTACGGTAGTTTTTTTTCCTGTTTAAATATAAAATACCTTTTAAATGAGAAAGATAAATTTGAATATATATTTCTTCTTATCTGATTTCATTTTTCAAAATCGTACATTTCCATAAAGAAAGAAAGGATTATTTTTCTTTGAAATTCTTCTGTTAGAAATTTTTGTCCGATATTCACTCATGAATAATGCAAATAATGAAATATCTAAATATTTTCGTCACTTTTTTCTTTCTGTTTTTTAATTTTGTTTTTTGATTTTGCGAGAGATTTCAAATATTTTCTCTTGCGTATATTTTACATTTTATTAATTTGCAAAGGTGGTTTCAAAGATTGTGGTCTTATTCATTTTAATCTAATGTAAGTTTTTCTTTCACGATATCGTTATATATGTATATAAATAGCATCGAATTTTATATTAACAGACTCAGAATGTTTTTGATTTTAGTTTTAATTTAAAAATTGGGATGGATTTTTACGTACACCTAGCGGCCAATATTTTCATAAACTTTTTTTTTTTCAAATTTGCAATATTCATCAAGTAAAAAACAGTGGTTAACTGTCATGAAAAATAATCATAAGTAAATAAAATGATTACTTAAAATTTAACGTTTTTTATCATAATAATTGAATTCAAGTCATGAAGTGTAATTTAAATGTAATTTATTATGAAAACTAATATCTGCTCAAATTCCTCAGAATCGTCGCTAATTTCTTTTTCGATGGGATAATACTCAAAATTATTAAAAATGTTATTATTATTAATTATATATTAATAGGCAAGCATGAAATTTGTGGTACACTTTTAACGTATTAATTATGGGAGTAGAGAGTTGAAAGTGGTATCATTCGAAAGATAGAATTTTAAAGGTTAGTTTGGGGCAGAATTGTTTAGGAGAAAAACTATATACTTTTTAAATACTTTTTTTTTTTTTTTTCAAAATGAAAAGGAAACAGTCGTTTACTTTAAAAGTAACTGTAAGTCGTACATTCGTGAAAATGTATAAATTCTTACCACGATCATCTAAAGCATCATCAGTCGACTAATATGCACCAAATGTTGAAACATGCGAGTTTATGTTATGCAGACAAACAAAGAAGTATCATTTACATAGCAATTTTGTATGCTATTTGCAAATGTTTCCTTTTAAATATTTCATGATGAATTTATATGTTTTGAAAAGCGCAGAAAGATATTCTATTTGTATTCTTTCTAATGCACCGATATCAATGTAAATTAGGGTTATAGATTTAAAATTCAAAAATTTGTCTTTTGCAAAAAAATGAAAAATAATGATAACTTTAAGTTATAAATTTCCTAGCTAAATTTAAAATTGTCTATGAATTCCATTCAATATATAGAGATAATGTTTATCACTTCAAAAAATCGAATTTCTTCTAAACAATAAGATATGTTTATAATAGACTAAAATTTGAAATCGTAAATTTCGTTTATTTTAAAATATAATAAAATGTACTGGAAGATTCATTTCGATATTACTGTTATTATTTATTTGAAATCGCATATTATTGCAAATTTCAATTAAATTCCAGCATTCGATTATCCGATAGCTTTAACGGCCCTCTTCACTTACCGTCGCCGGAAGCCCGAGCCAAGGTTATTCTATGGCGAAATTTTCTTTACAAATAACTTATTAACTAATACATATTTTTAAATTCTGTTTTCACATTCAGAAAATTCCCAACTGTTAAATTAACGGACCTTTTTTTAAATGTATTTTTTTAATTTTTAATAATTTATTTTCAATTGCAAAATGAAAAAAAATCCCATATTAAAAATTCGTATTTTGCAGCTTTAAAATTAAATATAAAAAATTAAAAAAATATTTTATTAAAAAAGGTCCGTCAATTTAACAGCTGAGAATTTTCAGAATGTGAAAACATAATTTAAAAATATGTATTATTTAATAAGATATTTGTAAAGAAAAACTTCCTACAGAATAACATTAGCTTCGGCTTCCGGCGGCGGCCCTTAAGAGAGTGGGGCTCTACCATAGAAAATAAGAAAATGTTATTTTAAAATCTTCATTGATAAAAAAAATTTCATTTACAATTTACAATTGTTTTAATACATGATCAGAATTTCATTTTTTCTATTTTTAATATGCTGTGGAGTGCAGCATAAAAGTATTTTCATTCATTAAAAATTTGATTCTTTTTTTTTTTTTAATAAGTTATAAAAAATTGCTGTGTTAAAATGATTAAAATTATTCCTAATGAAGAATGAAATTCTTCCAGATAATACCATAAAAAATAAACATTCATTTCATAACAGAATTATTTGATATATTTTATAATAAAAAAGAATTACTTGAACAAACGTTATGCATTTTACATTTTCATCTTGTATTACTTGTTCGAATTTTATGCCTAACATATACTTATTTCAGTAAAAATAGAGAATTTTCAGAAGTAATGATTAAAAAAAAATCTTCACTACTTTTTTTAATGTAGATCTGAATAATTCATGAAGTAAGATTTTTTGAATAACTCGTTTCTAAGGAAGAGAAATGTACTATATGTTTTTTAAAGATATGGCTGTACAGAAAAAAAAAAAAAAATATATATATATATATATATAGTTGTTCATAAATTTACTTCTATTACTTGACCACCGTAGGTGACGGAAACATTGTATTTAATCAAAAATTTCGATAGCGAGTTTTTACCTGATTTACACATGTTAAGGTATCTTTAAAACACAGTTCAAAAAGGAAGAGTTTGGAAATCTGGCCTTATATATGTGTGTATATGTGTATATATGTGCTTATTTGTGTGTGTGTGGACGGGTCCTGTGTATAAATGACATTTCCAACAATTTGTGAAAATTGAAGAAATTGAAATAGGACAATATTTTAATTTAAGCCCATGTTTCTAAAACGGTTTTAACGATTTCCTTCAAATTTGCCATACTAATCCCTTCCTTTTAGATGTTCTTTCATATATATTTATTTTGTAACCCAAATTAATAGGCGTCCAGATATGGTAGGCCAATTTTAGGTTTCATAAATATATGTTTTAAAAATTACCTACAGATTTTCTTCAAACTCCGCATATTAACTCCCTTTTAGATATCCTTTCGTATGTATTATTTGGTATCCAATATACAAATGAGTTTGAGAAGTTTTGAATAAGATTGGAAGTGGAACTGAAAATCGGTATCTGAAAAATACCTCGATTTTATTCAAATTTGCTTTATAAACTCCGCATTAGATGTCCTTTTGTTTCCATTAGGTGGTTAGTAAAGAAAACTGATTGACGTCATGATTAAATAGGTGAGATTTCTCAAGAAAGGGCTTTACCGACTTTCTTTCATCTCGCTATATAAGGGTCTTGAGGAACATTCGATAGTAAAATTGAAAACATATTTTAATTTTATTGAGATTTGTGTAAAGTAAAGGTATTAAAATATGATTTATAGAAATACCTCTCACAAAACAATATGCTTTGGAATACTTTCGGGAACCCCTGTACATAAACTAGTAGAGGTATTCACTCCATTTTCAATGGGGAACATCTGATAGTAAACCTGAATAACATATTTTAATTACATTAAAATTTGTGTAACTAAATTTATTAAAATGCGGTTTATAGAAATAACTCTCATAGAACACAGTGCTTTGGAATATTTTCGGGTGCCCCTGTACATGTGATGGTATTTACTCCATTTTCAATGGAGAACACCCGATAGTAAACTTAATAATATATTTCAATTTTATTAAGATTTGTGTATAGTAATGATATTAAAATATGGTTTATAGAAATACTTCTCATAGAACACATTGCTTTAGAATACTTTCGAGTGTCCCTGTACATACATTATTAAATGTATTCATTCCATTTTCAATAGGAAACATCCAATAGTGAACATGAATAACATATATCAGTTTCAAGGAATTCCATTAATATTTACGGGAGTTAGAGCGTGGATAGGCAGGCAGACGGACATACAAACAAACAGATAGACAGGCAGAGAAACTGAAGCCATTAACACGTTTTAACCTTGTTGTAAAGTGTTAAAAAGGGTACAAAAATAAAATATGGAAACACATAAATTTATAATTTTTCGTATTTTTATCTGAATTGGATAACAATTTGGTGCGTAAATTGTTTATATATTTCCGACACCTGTTGTAACAGGGTTTTACGAAATTCTCCCACCCCCCCTTATCCCCTTGCTGTCGGGGGGCTATAAATACGTTTCCAAGCCCATCATTGTTCCTAATTATCTCAGTAAGATTATTTTTTATGTGTGGATTGGTTATACGTATAAAAGGATTTCGTGAAATTTGATTTCCCCCCTCAAACGTTTGGGGTGAAACACGTTTTCACCCTTTCGTAACTCTGCTCCAAATTATATCAGAAAAGCGTTTTTTTTATGCGTCGATTAGCTATGCGTACCCAGTACTCACAAAGAAATTTTGTGAAATTACTTTCTACACCGAGCTGGTGGGGAGAAACACATTTTTAAGATTAAATCTGCTTCAAATTATCTTAGAAATGCGGATTTTGATGTGTGTGTCGGTTATAAGTATCCAACGTAGTATAAAGAGATTTTTGCAAAATTAAACCCCTTCACACCCTTTAAGAGCGTGTGCGGGCAAAATCACGTATTCAAACATAGCTCAGCTCCAAATTATCTTAGGAAAGCGATTTTTTCATGGTTGGTTGCGTGTAGACAACAAGCTCTCTAATGGGATTTTTCGAAATTAGTCTCCCCCCTTGGGCCAGGCGGAGCAAAAAACACGTTTTCCCCTTTGAATTCTTGAAATTATCTTAGAATGGCGAATTTTGGTGTCTGGGTCTTGATTAAATGTAAAAATTATGCTCTTTGGTTGGATTTAGCGAAACTTTAAACTTTCCCGCTGGGGAAGTTGAAGTAAAAAGCGGGTAATTTGATGCTGAAGTCAGTGGGGACCCGGACAACTCACGTTCTGAGCGGGACCACGTTCACGCTCTACCGAACACAGCGGTATCTTTAACTTAGGTTTCGACTGATTTCAGTGATTTTTTTTTTTTTTTTTTTTTTTTGCTATTTTTAGAGATTTTATTAATAATGATATAGAATTTTGACAACTCATGAGGCGGGCAAAGTCTGCTAGTAGAGAATATATATTCGATCACATATTAACTCTTTGTGAACGATTATCGACAAAAATACTACAACAAAAAAAGTCCTGCTTTTACATGTTTATCTAAAATTCCTTTTATATATATATATATATAAATGGATTTTGCGTATTTGTGTTAAACCTGTTAGGTACCAGTGGTGTATATACACACACATATCTATATAAAGTAGGGTGACCATTAAATGAGGAGGAATTTATATATATATATATATATATATATATATATATCCAACACACATACCGTCTAATTTTTTTTTCTGTTTCAACTTAAGCATTTTTTAGCAAAATACCAGCTCTCTGGAATAATGTTAACGCGTGTTGAATTGACGGAAAAATCCTAATATCTTTATTTATAGGGATCATGTATTATAAAATATATAAATATTAGAATTAAAAAAATATATAAAGACATAATTCTTTAATTATAATGTCTTTTACTCTTCGAAAACGACGGGAAAATCCTAATATATATATATATATATATATATATATATTAAGATTTTCTTGTTAATTCAGTCATGTGTTAACATTATCCCAGAGAGCTGATATTTTGCTAAAACGTGTTTTTTGGGTCAAGTAGAAAATAATTACAGGGTATGCATACAGGATTTCAATAAATAAAAACAAAAACAAAATTCCCCTCACATTTAAAGGACATCCTAATTAATATATATATATACATATGTATAAATCCCATTCGCATTTACGCATTAACTACTGAGCATACATTTTATATGATTTAAAGGCGAATGCTTTAAATTATTTTGTGGAATGTAATAACAGTTTTGAGGAACGCAAGATGTGGAGCTACTACACGAAATAGGAAATTCTGCCAAATGCAAAGGGTTAAATGCATTATTGGACAATAGTATTTAAAGTTTTTTCTGCAAGTATTTTTTCTCTACATATACCCCTTTACCTGATATCTTGAAGTTAATTAATATTAAAATGTACTGGTGAACTCGTGACCCGTAAACTGGTAAAAGGATTTAAAAGTGTTAGAAATTGAAAGAAATAGTATATGATACATATTACAAAAGAAATATTTGCCGGAAGATTTATTTCATTTAATTATTATTATTATTTAAAAAACACGAATGTTTAAGCAAATCTATGGCTAATATAGGGCACTTCATTCCAAAGAAAACCCTAAATTTTAAGAATAACTACAATTATTTCCAACCATGCAAAAAATTTGCAAAAATATCACACCATAAAAAAAAGTTTTCTATGCACTAAGAAAAACATTCTGTAACTGACATCTAGAATCTAAATTGTGGCTTCAGAAAAAATAATTTCATGTCATCCTTATAAATTCTAGTCCCCACTGAAAGCGTGTTCTAGAAACCCCTATTAGACTTCTAGAGGGTTTGCCTATATTATCATGGGCAAAGTTATTTAAAAATCTCTGCAAATAAATGAGAATACAAGAAGCAGATTTCAGCAATTATAATCTTCGTTTATTACCCAATTCCAAAAAATCAAGCGAGAATTTCTCGCAATACAGAAGATTCAGAATATTCTGAATATTGTTTCACCCTCTAAAAATGTGTAGACTAGAAATTCTCGATCATTTCGTCTATTCAGTTTATTGCCGTGCCTCATGCGCATAGCTCGGAATTCTATATTTCTAGTTTAGGTATTTAGAAAATGTCCACTTATTCATTCTAGATGAAGGCGGTATATATATATTTTTTTCTCAGTGCATTTTAGCTATCAAAAATAAGTTCTTAATCATATATCCTTCATTTTATAGGACTTTGATTTGCATATTTTCTGTTATGTGGCCAGCGCCTCTATAAACATATTTATGTGTTTACTTTCTTTTTCTTTGTTTATTTTTTTTCCAAAAAATTATATTTTCTTTCTTTAATAAAAGTATCTTTTCCTCTTCGACAAATGATTTTTTACAATGCGTTTCATATAACAATTCCTTTAACTGTTATGAAGTTTATTTGTCACTTTTTGTATAACAATAAATCAAATCAAAAGTAGGAAATAAACTTTTAGGATAATTTAATATAGAAATAAATACCATTACTTTGTTTTATTCATATATGGAAGAAAAATTGTTTTGGGGTGTCAAATGTTTGAAATTGAGTTTTTCTACATCTACATGTTTTCACGTCCTGTAAAACAGAAAATAATGCTTTCAGCAGTTACACAGTATATATCAATCTCTCTGTGTTTCTTTGAATCTCTTATCGCTAAAAGGAAAAGAAAAAGAAAAAAAAAAGAAAAGAAAGAAAGAACAAAAACGATATTAGGAGGAAATCCAAATTCGGTATTCGAAATCTATGTCTTAGGGTAATGTTTCTCTAAACCTTTTTTTTTTTTTTTTTTTTTTTTTAGGACTGAGGGCCTATTAGTCTCAATCTGGGGGTTTTGCGTTGTCGTTTTCGATAGTTGGACATTTGTCGAAATCATTTTTCGATAGTTGGACATTTATCGAAATCTAAAATTTATCGAAAATATAATTGAATAATTTGAAAGCGATGTTATAATTGGGAAGAAAAAAAAAACTAATAGTCCTCCGTCCTAAACTAAATTCTGCTTTTGCCAGAATTTCATCAAAATCTCTTTATTATTATTATTATTATTATTGAAAGAAAAAGAAAAGAAAATTAATAATAATCAGTATCGTTACAAGCGATATCGAAAAAGTTTTTTTTTAATAATTTTGAATTAGGAAATAAAAAGTGCGCGTGAAATAATATGAAATAAAAATAAGAAAAAAATGAATTTAATGATTTAATGTTTTTGTTTTTCGGGGGCTGCTCATGCATATAAAAAATGCGTATTAAAACGAGTCGAAGAAGGAAGCGAAAGAAGTATTGAGTTATATTATGATAAATACGATTTATAATATGATACGATATATTAGACCTATCGTCCAGGGTTAGTAGATATTTTCGTTGAAAGAAATAGTTTGTTCGTTCGGTGCAACTTGCACATTAGTCCCGTGAGGTACAACTTTCACATTAGTCCCTTGAGGTACAACTTTCACTTCAGTCCCGTCAGGTACAACTTGCACATTAGTCCCCTTTAATTTCCCTTTTTAAATTTTATTTTTTAATTTATCTTAACGCATCCTAATTTTCAAAGGAAAAAGTAATTTTTTTTTTTTTTTAATTTATTTATTTATTTATTTATTTTATTTTTTTCAGTTAAAAAGTTATATGTGTACGGGGATATTCAAAAGTATTTAAATATATTTTGTCTATGCACGGGATTTCTTGTCGGTGCAATTTAACATCTTTAAACTCCAAAAGCAGTTTGGAAATTGTAATAAATATTTTGTAGGCAGAAAAGGGTGTTCCACTTAGATTATCGTATATCAAGTATTTGCTCTTTATTTACAGAGGCTCACAAAATAATTCTGATCTAGTTGACTATATTTAAAAATGGCTCGAAGTGTATTTCAAGATTTCTCTGTCATTTGCGTCTAGGTTTTATTTTTCTGTGTTAAATTTAAATACACACAATTTATAGAAAATACACAATGTTAATCAAAATTACTATAATACATTATAAAGAGTGGTTTAAGTGACAAATATATGAATAATTTTAAAAGACATTTGAATTTAATGACAACCTTAATGTTTTTATTAATGTAGCTGCAATATTTAGACCAAGTATCAAGACAGCAATAGTTTCCTCACGCCTCGAACTGCACACCAAATGAAAATTCGTCGAAAATTATTTGAACTATTTTTAAAGTACACAATAGTTGTTAAAATGCAATAACTTATATCTTGCATTATAAATTAGTAAGGTAAGGTAACAGAAAAGTGTGTGATTGCGACACTAAATTATTATTATTATCCTTTTTTTTTTTCTTTTTTTGAAGTAGAAACAATATTTCTATAGCATGTTACAGAGTTTTGCATAATTTTATTTAATATAGTTTCTATACGAAATATTTGTCCTTAACTAGATTTTATTAATTTTATTGTACTAGGTAGGAATGTGCTTTGTTTCCTTAATGCGTGTAAGAAAAATTCCTACTTTACTTTGCGTCTAGGTTTTATTTTTTTGTGTTAAATTTAAATACACACAATTTATAGAAAATACACAATGTTACTCAAAACTACTAGAATACATTAAAAAGAATGGTCTACGTGAGAAATAGCTGAATAATTTTAAAAGACATTTAAATTTAATAACAACCTTAATGTTTTTCTGAATGTAACTGCAATATTTTGACCAAGTATCAGGACAGCAATAGCTTCCTCACGCCTCGAACTGCACAACAAATGAAAATTTCTCTAAAATTATTTGAACTACTTTTAAAGTACACAATTGTTGTTAAAATGCAATAACTTATATCTTGCATTATAAATTAGTAAGGTAGGGTAACAGAAAAGTGTCTGATTGCGACACTAAATTATTATTATTATCCTTTTTTTTTTTCCCCCAAAGTAGAAAAAATATTTCTATAGCATGTTACAGAGTTTTGCATAATTTTATTTAATATAGTTTGTGTACGAAATATTTATTCTTTAGATTTTTTAAATTTCTTATATTAGGTAGAAATGTGCTTGGTTTCCTTAATGCATGTAAGAAAAATTCCTACTTAACTTGACATACATTTTCTGTTACAATATCGATTTAGTAAACGCGTCTCCAAATTAGAAGTCGTTCTGTCAATTAAGAGAATTATATGCTTTTCGGGAATCTTGTTACTGTCATAAATACTCCAGAAAGAAGATAATGATATTTATCGTTGACTGGGTTCTTTGCTCTTCATTTGAATAGCGAAATATTTAAAGATGTAATTTTTGAAGATATTACTTGATAAATACATTACATTTTTTTTTTTCATTTTCTGATCGTCTTGTAACGAACAATTATAAATCTTGAATATAGAAAATGATATATAATGCATATTCTGTCAAAAAAGAAAAAAAATGTAAAAGAAAATTAAAATCCGAAGGATATTTTTGTTTACTAATGTAATAGATATACAATTCTTCATAAAACAGAATTTAATTTTGTATTACATTATTCGGGTTTTTATTCCATATAAAGGCATGCAGTAACTGCTTTGCGTTCCTTTACAACGGATTCTGTATTCATTTGTTAAAAATTAGTGTGTTACAGTTAATATTGGACCCACCTCCCTAGTGGATTTCAAATTTTGGATGTTATTTTGGCGATGAATTAAGTTGTCTATAGCACTTAGACATGTCAAGATTTTGGCAAAAAAAAAAGGCTTAGTGTAGCATCCCCGTATCATACACATTTAGAATTCAATTTTGGACTTTCTGCTACAATTTGTTCAATGAGATATGCTGCTAACACACACACACACACACACACACAGACCAACCGCTAAAAACAAGATTTTCTGATTCAGAGGACCTCAAAACGTGTAAATATAACAAAAACTTACATTCGAAAATTTGACTCTAAAATAATATTTTCTCTACCTTTTGGGTAAGAGAAAGTTAAAAAAAAAAAAAAAAAAAAAAGAAAAAAGAAAAGGAAAGAAATCTAAATGACAATTAAACGATGTAATTTTAATTAAGAAATACCAATTAGCGATTTGGCGGTTATTATTTTTTTTTCTCTCAGCCATATCTATAAACCGCTAAATTATGGTCAAAACATTTAACTAACCTGTAGGAGGACGTTAAAAAAAACAGTTAAAATGATTATAATAAATAAAATAATCTGGTGTTTCACTCACACGACTTTCTCTTACAGTGAAATTTAATAACAAAAATACAGGTTGGAGATTAAAATGTAAGATAACGAGTTCTGTTATGTAAACCTATGTTAAACAATTCATATTAGGCTTCGGGAGAGTTTTATATGATAAATCGTTCTGTGTGACGGGTGCTACCGCCCATTTCAACTCTCCGTTTCATTACTGCACCTGCATTTATATAGAATTCAAATCTGTTATTAAAATTAAAAGTTACCTTAAAAATATTCAGACAAATTTCACACACATCATTCCTTAAATCTTATCAATTTTGATCAAACTTTTCAAGCAACAAACTTATATTAACTTCAAAATACAACATTTGGATCTCCTAAATTTATTTGTTTTTAAGTTACTCTAAGATCCACAGACAAAGATCAAACTTTAAAAAAACTTAAAAATTTGACTTCGGTTATCAGGAAGCCCCAAAACGTGTAAATATACAAAAAAAAAAAAAAAAAAAAAAAAAAAAAAAAGCGATGAATATTTAGCTTAAAAACATACCTTATTTACAATATCTGTTTGAGGAATTTATTTCAATTCTTGAACAGCAATCCTGGAAATGGTAAAATATTATAGTAAAGCGCATCCACTAACAACAAAAAACAAAATGTTATCGCTTAAATATTTGAACCCTGTATATCTTTTTAAAATTATGTACAGACCACATGGTGCACCTAAATATAATCCTATCACAATAATACACGGCATAGCCTGAAATACATACTTCCATTAATTTGCAATTATTGTCACACTTTTATCTAGATCTTTTGTGTAGCCCTGTAAACGAATTGTAAATTATTTCTTCACCATATTCTATATGAGACATGTTTTTACGCATATAAAAATATATATATTCGTATCATTTGGTTTAGTGCAGTCTATAGATGTTAAATTCTACTTACCTGCAATTTCCTCCATAATATATTTGAATTCTCTTGGGTGTCCCTGTACACGAACTATTTGCTTGATCTCAACAGAAAGATTAGTGTAACATCCCTATATCATGCAAGTTTATAATATCAAGTTCAACATTTCTCATGTAATTTGTTCTTGAGATATGCTGATAACACGCATACACACAGACCAACCGCTAAATATATGATTTTCATATTCAGGGGACCTCAAAATGTGTAAATATATCAAAAATTCACTTTCAAAATTTTGACTCAAAAGAAAAACACTTTCTCTACCTTATGGGTAAGAGAAAGAAAAAATTATAATAATACCAAAAATTTTCAAATGGTAATGAATTCTAATCGAAATAATATGGTGTGTCACTCATACGACTTTTTCTTACCCATAAATGTAATACTATAAATACATATTGGAGGTTAAGGGGTAATATAACGAGTACTGTTATGCAAACCTATGTTAAAACAATTCAAATTAGGCTTCGGAATAGATTTATTTGATAAGTAAATCTGTGTGATGGAGACTACCGCGCCTCAACTCCTGGTTTCATTACTGTACCTATATTTATATAGAATTCAAATCTGTTATCCAATTCAAATGTTCATTAAAAATTATTGAGACAATTCTCACACCAACATTGCTTGAAACTTATCAATCTTGATCAATCTTTTCTGATAACACACATATTAACTTCAAAATACAACATTCGAATCGCATGAAATTATTTGTTTTTAAATTACTCTAGCAGACTCAGACAAAGAGAAAATGTGTAAAACATGACTTCGGTAATCAGGAAGACTCAAAACGTGTAAATATACAAAAAAAAAAAAAAAAAAAAAAAAAAAAAAAAAAACAAGCAATGAACATTTAGCTTAAAAAATACGTTTTTTACCAAATGGCTATGAGGTATTAATTTCAATTTTTGAGCAACTTTCCTAGACATGGTAAAATATTACAGTAAAGCACTTACACAAACAATAAAATAGAATATTATGGCTTAAATATTGGTAGCCCTGTATATCTTCTGAAAGTTATGTACACATCACATGGTAGACATAAATATAATCCTACATTAATAACACACGGCACAACCTGAAGTATACTTCCATCAATTTACAAATATTGTCGCACAACAATCAAGTTCTTTGTCTATCCCTGTAAACGAACAGTGAATTATTTGCATACCACATTGTACATTAAACACGTTTTTACGCATATAAAATATATATATTAGTTTCATTTGGTTTAGTGCAGTCTATAGATGTTAAACTCTACTTACCTGCAATTTCCCCATAGATGTAACGTATTTGAATTATCTTGGGTGTTCCTGTACACGAACCATTTGCTTGATCTCAACGAAAGGTTTAGTGCAGCCTTTTTGTATCATACACATTTAGAATACCAAGTTTCGACTTTCTGCTATATTTTGTTTTTGAGATATGCTGATAACAGACACAGACACAGACCACTCGCTAAAAACTTGATTTTCGGATTCAGGGGACCTTTCGGATTCAGATAGAATAATAATAATAATAATAATGATAAAATAGCAATATTTTGATGTTATCTCTTTGACAATTAAACTAGGAAGGATTTTAGGATTTTCACTGGATTTGATATTCCTAAATAATTAAATTTACATTACACTTCTATACTCGAATTCTATACTGGAAGACCAACTGCTATTTTGATAGTTTTTATCAAATTTCTTACAAGGAAGAATAAACCAACTTCATTAACCAATTGTATGGGATTTATACATGTTTCAATGAACTATACATTTTCCTCGTCTGATTATTCACGCTTTATATTAAAAAGTGGTATTCTCGGACATAAAACATAAGTTAATATTTGAAGATTTATTTTTATTTATTTATTTATTGGGTGTTTGAATCAATTCGTAGCGTTTTTTTTTTTTTTTTTTTTTTTTTTTTCTTTTTCGAAAATTGATGTTTATTGTGCAAAAATAATTACAAATAGATTATTCAAAGTATTGACCAGTAGTAACCACTACTTTTCCCCCATCTTTCTCGTAGCATACGGATTCCGCGTTGGAAGAACGAATCGTCTTTAGAGTCAATCCAAGAATCGACCCATTTTTTACAATATTCATAAGAAGTGAAGTGTTCCTCAGACAGGCCATGGCTCATCGATCGAAACAAGTGGTAATCAGATGGAGCAATGTCTGGAGAATACGGCGGGGAGGTAGGACCTCCCATTTGGTCGTTTCGGTGTAGGTTTTGACTGGTTTTGCGACATGCGGACGAGCACGTCTCTAGGTTTCAGTTCCTATGGGACCCAATTTCCCTGCTTTTGGATCACTCCCATGGCTTTCAGGCGTTTGCTGACTGTTGAAAAGTCAACTCTTAATGATTCATCTAAATCTTGAAGCGTTTGGCATGGATCTTCATCGAGCAATGACTTCAATTCTTCATCTACGAATTTTTTTTGCTGCCCAGGTCGTTCCTTGTCTTCCAGCTCAAAATCACCACTTTTAAATCGAGCAAACCATTTCCGACACGTTTGTTCAACTCGTGCATGCTCTCCATAAACTTCCACTAAAATTCGATGACTTTCGGCAGCGCTGTTCTTCATGTTAAAGTAATGAAGTAGAACTCCCCGAAAAAACACTTTATCCGGCACAAAGTTAGACATATTCGATGAAGTAAAAAATTATGTTATTTACGCTTCAACCAAATCACATATACTAATGGAAAATACAACTTGTCACGGCATCTATTAGAAAACGCTACGAATTAATTCAAACACCCAATATTTTTTTTAAACCGTAGCAGTTCCGAATATATATAAAATTTGTATCAGTTTGCTATTTAAATGAATTTTTCTGATTTCTATTTATCTATGAAATGTATCGCAAAATTCTTTATCATTTAAATTAACTCTTTTGTTATGCCTTTGTACAATACATCTTTCACCATTTCTTACCTGCTTATCTCTTTTACATTATAGTAATATTATCTACTGTATCTCTTTAGAATATTAAATTATTCATATTTCATTTTAAATCAGTAATATTTTTTATAGTAAAGGTACGGTTTGCTATTTTATAACTACGTTAAACCCCAGACTGCCAGAAATGGGCCGAATTGTATTGTTGTAGTCACTGCACAATTTTATAGTGTACTAAAATGAAGCTTATAACCCATTGTCATTAAAAATATAAATTTTTGCATGTGATGGGGTAAATCCTATGATTATTATATAATTTTCACACTTTAATGCAAACAAAACTTCTTTAATTAATTAAATCATTAGCGTATTTCAGTAAAAACAACTTTTCAGTGAACGAATATATTTGTCCATTACGGTTATATTTGAAAGTACGACGAGCCCTGAATTTTCATAAGTAAACCTGGCAAATTTTTTCTTTATGCAGAATACGATAAAATGCTTTTACCGCTATTATATCTGCCAATTATTTCGCGTTTTAATACTAATTTATTTTAATAGTTATTTTAGTTCTATTTAATTGCAGACAATAAATAATTAAATAAATGAAAATTTATTATAAAAGAATAGTAGAATTTACAAAGCGTAAAGCTTTGCAGCTGTGGATTATTATACTATTATAAGACGGTAATAACTAAACTCCTACTGTTGAATGACATTTTGCAGCTAAAACTATTAAACTAATTCACACCAAATTTAATAATTGGACGACTCATGAAATACAACCAGAAAATTACGAAAAACAGGGGGGGGGGGGGAGAATGGGAATTAAACGGCGCTTTGCATGAGAAAATGGAAAATACAATAAAACAAATGACTCTTGTGAAACACGTAAAAATTTGGACATTTAATGATTAATTTTTTTATCCTACGTCAATTACTTCAGTTACAAAAATTTACCTTTTCTCATGCCAAGAGTGATACCAGCCAACAAAAAAACATTGTTTATTTTATCTGGTGCTCATGCACGTAAAACTCTGTCGTATCTGCAGTGTGCTTCATGCTATGTAAAAAGATGTTACTAAAACCTCTAGATATTACTAAAACGAAGGATTCAATTACTCCTCGGAGGAAATAATTGTGATGGCATGCCTCCAACTCATGAGATACAACCAGAAAATTAAGAAAAACGAGGGGGGGATAGGAATTGGCGCATGAGAAAATGGAAAATACAATAAAACAAATTGACTCAAGTGAAACACGTAAAAAATTTGGACATTTAATGATTAATTTTTTTATCCTACGTAAATTATTTCAGTTACAAAAATTTATCATTTTCCCATGCCAATAGTGATACCAGCCGACAAAAAACCATTGTTAATTTTATCTGGTGCTCATGCACGTAAAAATCTGTCGTATCTGCAGTGTGCTTCATGCTATGTAAAAAGAATACCTCTAGATGTTACTAAAACGAAGGATCCAATTTCTCCTCGGAAGAAATAATTGTGATGGCATGCCTCCGGGCAACTGCTAGAGATGTAAAACAGACTGTCTTAAATTGCCCAGATCGTAGTTCTAGTTCGACGTTAAACCCACGTAACCCAAATTTCAACCCATTTCCAGGTTCCACAATAAAATTTATAAACCATAGAGCGTATATGATGAATCGTCTGCATACCTGATTTGAAAGCAATTCGCTCTCCAGTTTTATCTTCATTATTCTATTTGTGGAGAAAATCTAATTATGATCTCTCCGTATAGTAAATGAAATGTGGTCGTTTTACTTTAACAAATAAAATGTCCCCAATTCAGAGTAAAATTATGGACATCAATAAAAAACATTAAAAAAAAAAAATCTTGTCATCTATTTAACTAATTTATTTAGTTAATTACTAAATTGTTCTAATTCGTTAATTTTAATAATAACATGCTGGTTCTTAAAAAAAAAAAAAAAAAAAAAAAAAAAACTGATAATAACAATGTAAATAATAATAAAGCATTTGGTCCGAATATTAACACAAATACTTTATATATTTTTTTTTTTCTGTTTTAAATATAGCTCAGAAAAATGCGTAAATATGTTATCTGATCCTAGGTTCATCATGAACCTAATAAAAAAGAGATAAAAACTCCAAAAACAGAAAAATGTTTTATTTTAAATAAAGTGCTTTTTACTCGATATGAATAAAGAATTTAAACGTTAAAATTGTTGGATTTAGAAAAAAAAAAAATCAATTTTTAAATTAAATGACATTTTAAAAGTATAGAACGATTTTTTTAAAAATCAAATCCTTTTAAAAATGCAAGTTATTTTATTCTCAGAAACTCCTTCGGATCTAAAATAATTAAATTGTTTGATGGATTTTTATACTTCCTTTTCTGTAATAAAAACTTAAGTGCATTTCCAAAAATAACATTATTATATATTATTTAATAAACTATGATTTTCTATAACATTAAAGTAAAATATTTAATTAACTAAGAAAACAATTGAGAAAATTTAAAATATTGATTTTTTATTTTATTTATTTATTTATTTATTTTTTATTTATTTTTTTTTTGCGTCTGTAAAACTTATTTCTATTATCTTAATACAATAAAGTGCATTAAAAAGAATCGACCAAATTCTGCAATACATAATAATATACTGGTTAATTATTAATTTTCAGTTAATTATAGTAATTACGAAATGAATAAAAATGCATTTCTATTGTATTTATAATTAAATTTTTCCTTGCTTATATTATTACATAAAATAAATATATAAATGATTTTCATTATTTTAGAGAAAATAAAATGCAAAATTTATTATAAATTACTCAACATGACATACAATTGTGTTATGTAATGCGTTAAATAATAAAGACGTTTAATGTTGACTAGCAGGCTGCGCCCGATTTGCTGGCCCCCTCTTTTTAAATGAATGACTATAATTAATTAATTCTCAAAATTGCATTAATTTTTATCATGTGAAAAAAAAAAAAAAAAAAAAAAAAAAAAAAAATCTGATCAAGGAAACTGTCGCACCGGGACCTTGCCTTCATCAGCGCAGGCCATTGTGGGCTGATGCTCGACATTTATGTTCGACACTTTTAATGAATCACTATATTATCGAAAGGGGAATATAAAATATTTAAAAAAATTCTTCTCTCGGGAAGATAATCGGTCCGGATTTTCATCACTAATTTTAAGTTTTTGTCAAAATTAGTTAAAAATTTGCTATTTTTCAAAAAAGGTTTTTGATATTCTAATTCAAAGAAGCCACGAGATTCATCATCTAAGATGAGTTAGAGTTTGGAACATTTCACCTCGCAAATTTTGAAATGTGAATGAAAAGTGGCTTGAAAAATATCATTTTTCTTAATTAACTTTTAAAAACATATCAAACAAATTTTCATGAAATACATCTGAGAAACATTCAGATTATTTCAGCGTTGTATTTAAAAAAGGAAAAAAGAAAGAATATGTATAATTATTAAATCGATTCATTTACATCGGAGTTATAGTGTCGCAGACAGACAAATAGACAAAGGTTTTAGGCTTATAACAAACCTCTTTTTTGATCAGGGATTAAAAAGTTACATTCTGAATTGTAATTTTCTACTAAGTAATTTTCTGTATATACTATACTAACAAACAATTCATTTATCTGTAAGTTAATGATTCATTATAAATGCCGGTTTCATTCGCAAATAAATTGTTTAAAAATGAAGCACTAAAAATATTTTTTCTAAATAAAAACATTTATATGTTTTCCATTTTTCAATAAATATCGTCGCTTAACGATCAACATACTTAAAAAAAATAGGGAACTTTAATCAAAAATCATTTAACACTTTTATAAAAGAAGCTCCATTCTGAATTACATTAAAAAGAAACTATTTTGGAATGATTTTTACATAAACTTTATTCACGTTAATGAATTACAATAATTATAATGTTGCTTAATTCATAAAGAAATAAATTCTATAAGAAATATATCATAGAATTTTCAAAAATAATTACCTGCATAATCTCATCCTTCTTTTTCTTTACTTTCCGAACACTATAGTGAGGAAAGAATTGTAATCATGTCAAAAATCCGAATTCGAGATTTTGATGTTTCTATACGTTTCGAGGTCCCCTGAGTCCGTTTTCACTATTTTTGCGATGATATATGTGTGTGTGTATGTATGTGTGTATGTATGTGAGTGAACACGCTAGCGTCTAAACGCTTTGTTCGAATAAACTGAAAGTTGGTACATATATTGTGAGTCACCATAGTACGAACTCTATAGATTTTGGTCAATCTAGCACTTATAGATTTTTTACAGGGACACAAAGAAAAATTCTTTATCATTATGGCCTATGGGACCAAAATTGTAAAAGTGCCATAGCATCTAAAGGCCTTTTTCAATTGAGCAAAAAATTTATACACATATTATAAGTCACAGATACTCAATCTGTATAGATTTTGAGGAATCTAGCACTTATAGTTTTTTTACAGGGACACAAAGAAAATTTTTTTATCATTATGGTCTATGGGGCTAAATTTTTAAAAGTGTGATAGCGTCTAAGCGCTTTATTGATATGAGAAAAAAAATTGTACACATGTTATAGGTCACAGTTGCACCAACTGTATAGATTTTGGTGAATCTAGCACTTACAGTTTTTTTACAGGAACACAAAGAAAAACTCTTTATCATTATGGCCTATGGGACCAAATTTTCAAAAGTGCGATAGCATCTAAACGCCTTATTCAATTGAGCTGAAAATTTATATGAATATTATAAATCACTGTTGCAATAACTATAAGAATTTTGGTGAATCTAGCATTTATAGGTTTTTACATGGACACAACGAAAAAATTTTTATCATTATGATCTATGGGCTCAAAGTTCAGTAGCGTTAAATAAAACATTGTGTAATATATGCAGAAAAATACTCAAACATTCTATTATATTTTTCTCTCTTTTATTTGTTTAACAACTTCTCTTTCTTTACTTTATCTACAAAACTGTTAATTACTCAATGTTCGGAAAGTTGAGTGGATACACTCCAGATTTTTTTTCCCGCAGTTATTAAAGATCTACATCCTTTACACTTCCGCATAATTTGAGCATTATAATCGAAAAGCATTAAATACTTTAATAAAAATAAAAAGCTTATCTAGAGCCCACATAGTTTATTGGAATCTTATCCTTTTTCAACAAGAGAGAAAATCAAAAGCATGATATTTGTAGAAACTTGAAATGATCCGTCTTATTTGGGAACGGAGAAAAAAATAATGGCATATAGTTTCTTTTTGACATAATGATTTTTAAAGAATCTAAAACTAAAACCCAAACTAAAGCCGACATTTTTCAGAGTAACGTAAGATATAACTTTGGATCAGTTAATTTTATAAAAAAATATTGATTAAAAAAAATAGTTACTGTTCTTTTAGAAATGGAAAAATTGAATTTAAAACAATATATAAAATTTCTTGCAATTCTTTCCATATAAATTTTCACAACATGTAAACACACATTTTTGTTATCGTTCTAATTTATGACTCAAAGATTTTTTTTTTTTTTTTTTTTTTTTTTTTTAATGTTTGAATATCTGAATTAATTTTGAAATAAAAAGAGAATTAATAGAAAGTAAAACACTATAACGTATTAAAATCATAATTTAGTTAATTTAAGATACTTTGTAATTGCTAAATACAGAAGCTTAAGTGTTATAATCAAAATTGCATACTTCCAAATATTCTACTGCAACAGCTAATCATAAATAGCTCATTCAGAAACAATGATTCTCTTGGTGACACACAGTAAGCGACATATAGTTTTTATTTGACATAATGTTCCTTTAGAAAATCATTCTAAATAAAAAAATAAGTGTATCATACAACTTATATTTTATGATATATTTATGGCGTATTTTTTATTCCACATTATTTTTATGACAAAATATTTGTACGGCCTACAACATGTTTTTTTTATGAACTTAATTTATAAAACAAGACTGAATCCTTGAAACAGCCGCAATAAGTATCGAAAAATGAAAATAATTATCAAACTTTTATGTTATTCTGATATGTGAAATTTGTTGAAATATTATAACAATTATCTGCTCAATATATTTCACAGACTATCAAAGCATTTTACTTTCGGTTCGAACTGTAAAAAGAAACAAATGAGGCATCTGCGCATGCCTATAAAAAAACCGCTCGCACCTGCATCATGTATATGTATTTTTTTCTTCTGTAGTCGTTATGTAGACTCTTAAATATTCGGAGTGTTTTAGTAGCTCCGTAAAACAAATTTATTTTTATGTTCTTTTTCTTTTCTTAATTTTTTATTAAATATTTAAGACACAAAGTCATCTCGTAATTGAGTATGCTGAATCAACAAAATTAAATCTAATGGATAATTTCTTTATAGAAGAGTTTATAATTCAGCTGTCTAACCTAACAAAACAAGAATAGAATGAACGGATGCTAAATTTGATGAAAACAGGTAAGAAGATTTTCTTAATTATAATTACCTGTAAAATAATTCTACATAAATATATATATAATTATAATAGATATGTGTGACTTCTGCGTAAATATAAAATAACATTTTGTGCTACTGAGGCATTTAAAATAACAAAATTAGTAACTTGAAAAACCATATGAAGAGTATATTTAGCATCCGCGATATCAATTATATATATATAGAGGGATGTCTCCTGTTCTGAACATTCTCTGGTTATCCGTAGCCCACGGTATCTTTTAACAGAAAGCAAATATGGTCGATTTGAATATTGTCAAACTTGTATAGTGAGAGTACGCAGTTTTTGTGCTAACAAGGAAATAAGTAGACGCATTTGTTTAGTAAATGCAAGCATCCAAAAAAAAAAAAAAAGCAACACAAAAGTATTTTGTGAATATTTTCAGGACGCGATAAGTGAATTAATTCAAAAATATAAGTTTAATGCATATTCATAATATTTTGTGATGCAATATCGAATTTAGCCAAAATGAGGACAAAAAATTGCTTTTTCTGTCATTATAAAAATGGCTGCCATTCCCGGTTGTGGGCACCTTCATGTATCCGGTTGTAGGCATATATGTTATTATTATTATTATTATTATTCATTTATTTAAAACGTGTGTTTGACTTACAAATTGTCAAATATGGTCGTTTATGTAAACATATTTTATTGGCGTTTTCATGTATTTGTAGCCATTTTTAGCCATGTAAAACGCGGAAAAGTCAACCGATCCAAAAGAAATGGATTTTAATGCACTGGTTAAAGCCGTTTAGGATTTCTTAGCAGATAAGAAATCCATAAAATCGACTGCCTGAAAATATGTACTTCCTCGCAGCATCTGTGTTCCTCCAGAAGAAGCCTGGAAAAAGTAAGGCAACTCCACCTCTCAAACTGGCGGCCAAGCGCGCTAATAATGGAACATCCACAATCTGGTAATTATTTCGACTTTTTCATCATCTGTTTGGAGCACCTGCTACCATGCCTAAGAAGAGCCAAATCAGTCAAATGCAATGAGTGTGATCGTCTAGTACATTCGAAGTAATGTTGATATACATGCAAATTATTTTACTTGCAAGCATTGCACTTCTGATTTCGAGGACAAAGAAGATGACGAATAAAATTAGAAAAATGTTATTTTCTCTTGCTTTTTTGGCCACTGAATCCTTTCAAAATGCATGAATTTTGGTATTTTCTGCATTTATGGTGGTTTATCTTATTATATTCCCATTTTTAACTTATTTTTCAACTGTGCTCACAACCGGGTACAAAATTTTTTTTGGTTAAAAAATGATCACTTCACAAAATTGGTGAAAAATTTTTTCTTGTTAACGAAATCGATGCAGTTACTTTATCAAACGGTAGCTAAAGGTTCTAGCTTTCCTTTGGCATTCATGTGTTTCAATAATATTTACTCTATCAAATGTTGTCAAATGTTGTCAAATGTTGTCAAAGTCAAACCCAAAACTGTGCCCACAACCGGGGATAGTCCCCTATATATACATATGCACAAAGAGAGAGAGAGAATACATAAGATATTTATTATACGACTAGAAGTATGAATAGCATTTTAAATCTACGTTGATTATGCATAGATTTCTAATAAAAATGGTATAAACAAAATCAGTTCATATATTCTCTTCACTTTCCTAAAAATAGCGACTATAATCAAAAATCATTCAAAACTTCCATAAAAAAAAAAAAAAAAAAAAAAAAAAAAATCTTTATTATCAATTGCACTAAAAAACTGAATGTCATTTATAATGACTGCATTAAGGAAATATTTATATAGATATTCTTTAATTATTTACAATACTTGTAATGATGTTTATTCTATTCAGAAATAAATTCAATAAGAAATACATTACAACTTTTTTCCAGAGTAAATACCCCAATATTCCCATCATTATTTTTTGTTGGCATTAATTAAAGATCCACATCCTTTCCACTTTATCAAAATTTGAGCACTATAATCGAAAAGCACTTAACACTTTAATAAATATAAAACGTTTTACCAGAAACCAGTTATTTTATTGTAAAGTTATTACTTTTCAAATACATAGAAAAGCAAAAATATAACACTTGCAGAAAACAGAAATTATCTGTCTTATTTCTATAGGAAAAGTAAATGGCATACAGTTATATATATATATATATATATAAATGTTTTTACGGAATCTAAAACCAAAAATAAAGCCGACATTTATTACAATAAAGTAAAATATAAATTTTGATGAACTCTATTCATTAAATAAGATTGATTAAATAATAATAATATTAAATGTGGTGTGTCGCTCTCACGACTTTCTCTTATCCTGCATTTCAATACCATAATGATAGGTTAAGTCTTAAGATCGATAGCGTAAAATAATAAAGTTCAATGTACTTTTAAAATAATTTAAAATAGGTTTAGGAACAGTTTTATTTAACATACAATTCCCTGTGGGAGGGAGAGGGGGCATAAAATTATTAGGAAACAAATCCAGGCTGCTATTAATTTGCCTTCAATCTTGCTGTTATTGATCAAATTTTTAAGTGGCAACCTTACAAAAAATTCAGTATGCCAAATTTGAACATCCTGCAGTTATTTTTTTTAAGTTATGCTGATAAGAGTTATACCTACAGATGAACGACTAAAAATTGGACTTTCATAATCAGGAGACCTCAAAACATATTATATTAAAAAAATCAAAGTTGAAATAGAACTTCAAAAAATATTTTGTTTAAATGTGGCTATGTAAAATTAATTTTGCAGTTTTCGTCGACTCAGTAAAATGTACAAAGCATTTCCGTCAATTACATTAGCCCTGAATATTGTCTATTGCAATGTGCACTATAAATGATACTGTGTATTTAAAGTTAGTCTTACTTGTAAAACATCTAACACAAAATGAATTGCGGTTCCTGTAATTTCCAACTACAGCCCCAATATATCCAAATACTTTGGGTAGCCCTGTAATCGAATGATGAATTATTTCCAAACCACAATCTACACAAAATATGCTTTTATGAATATAATGAATTTTGTTCAATCCATTTCGTTTATGTGAGCCTATAAATGTTATACTGTACTCACTAGAAATTTCCCCATAGACATAATGTATTTGAGTTCTCTTGGATGTCCTTGGACATGAACCATTTACTTTATTTCAACGAAATGTTAACTGTAGCATCTCTAAATGATACTCATTTAGAATACGATGTTTGGACTTTCTGCTAATGTTTGTTCTTGAGATATCCTGATAACAGACGGACTCATACATACACATTGTAACGTATCCGTCAGATGAGGTAACTTCAAATGGAGTATATCACAGCCTAAAAATACAATTCTTTATTTTTAAATACAATTAATCGCAATCTAGAGTAGATGTAGGTTCAACAGTAAATTAGGTGATTGAGTCCATAAAACTAGTGAGAGTTCTAAACTAGTTAGAGTTATGCACAAATAATTGTCGCCTTCCTTTACAAGGCAAAGTTTCTGATATCGAAGGAAAAAGCTTCGAGCCTCAGCTCGTACACCACTTAATTCCTCTCTGTCTTCTCTCCCTTTCCAAGAAGACTTGGTTTTTGGAGGGGGGGGAAATTGTCCTTTTAAATCTCCAATAGTATTTTAGAAGGAGGTGATCCGTTGATCTTTCATTTGCTAAGTTGTGGCGCCAAGGTTCTGAAGTCCGTCCCATGGAGTCCCTCTTTCACCATTTCTCAGGGAAATGCAACCCATGTCAAGGCGTTAAGGACCCTTCAGAGACTGGCTTCAAGTTCGGTTTCTTTTGATATCCCTTTGATGAGGGGATCGAATTGACGCGAAGCAGCAGAGAGATTTTCTTCGCTGACAAACCTCCTACTGCGATCGAAATTGGGTCTCTTTTGTAAAAGAGCAATAAAAAGTAATGTCCTACATTGTAAATGTGTGCAAAATGTCAAGGGTCGCTTTCGGACAATGGATAATTTATGAGTTTTGAAGCGCTGCATAGTAGCTAGTCTCTGAAGGAAGCCTTACAGGGCGGCTTTCCTTTTGTTAATTTATGTCAAAATCGTAGACTTTCAGTCTACTCTGTTTGTTCGAAACATCACAGCTTGAACCATTACAACATAGAGAGAGAGAAAGAGAGTTCAAACGCTAAGAACGTGATTTTTGGATTAAGAGGATCTCAAAACGTGTAAATGTAAAATGTACACAATTTTGAAAATTTGACCCAAAATAATACTTTCTCTACCATATATATAGGTAAGAGAAAGTAATATTTGCTATTCTTTTAGAAATAAGATAAAGTGTAAAATATTTCTTGCAATTCTATCCAATTTATAACGTTCCACAACATGGAAGCACACATTTATGTAATCGATCTTATTTATGTTTTCAAAACATTTAATTATCTTTGAATATCTGAATTGATTTAGAAATAAGGAAGTTAATAAGAAGTAAAACATTATAGCATATTATATCATAATTTAATTTCTTAAAATACACCGAGAAAAAAAAAATACACCGCCTTCACCTAGACTAAATAAGCAGTAATTTTCTGAATTCCTAAAGTTGAAATGTAGATTTTCAAGTGAACAAATAAACTGAATAGACAAAATAATCGAGAATTTGTTGTCTGAACTTAGGTAGACTGTAAAACAACATTATGAATATTATGAATTCTTTGTTTTACGAGAATTTCTCACTTGATTTCCTAGGTTTGGGTCATAAACTTAAATTATAGTTGCTAAAACTCATTTCTTGTGTTCATGTTTATATGGAAAGATATTTAAATAGGTTTGATCACAAAAATATGGGAAAATGTTCCAGAATTCCAATAGGGGTATCTTTAACTAGCTAGCAAATGGAATTAGAGTTTATAAGGATGACATAGAACTTTTTTTACTAGCGCCACAATTTATTTTCCAGATATCAGTCATAGAATTTTTTTTAGTTTTTATTATTAAATATAGGAAATAAAATGTTATAAACTAAACTGCATATTTCCAAAATGTCTACTACAAAATTTAATTATAAATAGTTCATTCAAAAACAGTTAGTCTTATTTTAATACACAATAAGTGGACTATAATTTCCATATGACATAATGTTCTTTTAAGAAAATCATTTCAAACTTAAAATAAAATATATCACGGCAGCATACAAGATATTTTTATGAACTTCATTTGTGAAATAAAGAGAATCCGTAAGATAGCTGCAATACTTTTAAATATTGAAAAAGCAAATTAAAATTATTACCGAAAATTCATGCCAATCTTATCTACAAAAATAGTAACTTGAAAACCATCTATAGAGTAGATTTAGTCTCAGTGTTATCGAATACATATGTATATTAATAAAATACGTAAAATATTTATCATATGATTAAAAAGACTAGAAGTATGAAATTCATTTTAAATTTTCGTTGAATATGCGCATAATCCTAATATAAATTGTATAATTAAAATCCGTTCATATATTCAGAATGTTATTTATACAAAGGATTTTCATTTTTTCAAATTTTCTTATAACACCATTAATAATACTTATGTAAAACGTATTTTAATAAAGTACTATTGATTTCGCAAAACATATAGAGTTCATAATGACAGTCCTTTATTGGAATATTACTATAAAGCTTCTGTTAATTCTGAATGATTAATGATTATTCACATTAAACTGGCATGGGTTTTCACTTATATATACAATCTCTCTCTCTCTCTCTCTCTCTCCCTCTCTCTCTCTTTCTAAAATAATGATATATATATTGATCATTCAAATTCATTCATTAAATTAAATCAATCTTGTTTTGTGTTTGAAATGTTAAATTCGAAATCTCAGTACACTCGTATTAAAATAATTTATCATAGTTCCATTATACACGTTGATGATTAACAGGACATTTACATCATCGATTCTCTGATGGTCAATAACATTTAATAGAACAAGTATCAAGCACATTTAGTTTAATATATTGAATTATCAAGTAACAAGCACATTCAGTTTAATAGATTGAATTACATAAAACCCAAGGTTTCCAATATAGTTTTAAAATTCACGCTTTTGGAAGTTTTAAAACTTAAAAATGAACCAGAAGCCATTTTTGTGTTCCAAATTAGAGATATAAAACTCTGTACAAAACAGAATTTATTTTAGGAAGACGGGATTCTCTTTCTTTTTTTATTATATTCTTCTATATAAAGGCATGCAGTAACTGTGTTGTTTCTTTAGCAATGGTTATTATATTCAATTTTAAAATTAATTTCGCACAATTTCTCTCAGTTTTATTTTAAATATTTAACCTAATGTGCAAAGAAGAAATGTGAAAACATTTTTAAATTGGTTCAAACATACAGAAAGTTCAAAAAAACTTTTTTTTTTTTTTTTTTTTTTTTTTTTTAACCTAAGAGTGTGAAGTTTCGTTTATTCACAAAGGTCACTATATTCATTTCTTAAAATTTATTATACACGTTTTCTCTCAATTTTTATTTTAATATGTGTTTTTTAACCTGTTACCAAAAGAAAAAAAGAAAAAAAAATTTCCAAGTGACCTATTTCTGAAAGCAGATCGTTCTGAAAAGAAATTTTGCTTTGACTTTTTAAGTTGAAACCAATCCTTAAATTCAAAACATCTGTCATAAAAACACACTTAATTTACTCCATACTCTAATTTTACTGTTTTTTTTTTTTTTTTTTTTTTTTTTGAGATATACAAAGCTTATCTGCTCAATGTGTAAAGCAAATTTCAAACATAATTCATATACAGAGTGGTCTTAAATAAACGGGCATTGCTTACAGTATTCTGTAGTGCAATCTGTTTGAAACAATGGCGCAAACGTTTTTAGAAAGTCATATTTATTGAAATTTATTTTTCCGACTTAGTGAAAATAATGCCTGAACCGGGAGTCGAACCCCAGATCATTGACTTACAAGGTCAAGGCTCTACCAATTGAGCTATCCAGGCCGACAACCGGTGGTCATTACTCACTCAGACAACCTTAAGGCAGAAACATCTGGTCGATCATGTAGATAGCTCGACAGAAATAAGTCAATGATCTGGGGTTCGACTTCCGGTCCAGGCATTATTTTCACTCAGTCGGAAAAATAAATTTCAATAAATATGATTTTCTCCCCAATCAGTTCATCGTGTGATTTTAGTATATTGTTTTTAGAAAGGTTAAACAAGACAGCTTCACCCCCCCCTCCACACACACACACAAATAAAAGTATAAAAATTTACAGTTAGGGGAAAATGTGGCGCTGTTGTTCTAAGTAAAACTTTTGTCTGAACTTATAATTTAAAACTGATGATTACGCTTAATTTATGTACTGCCTTTGTCCTATTTAATATTTTGAAATTGGAGATATCGCATTAGTTTTTCGACTAGAAAAGCTTTTCGTAGAAAAAAAGTGACGAATATTCCCTTAGCATAAAATTTTGGAATTTATTTGTTTATTTATTTATTTATTGGAATCCTTCGTCCCCCGTCTTGATTAATTTTCCTACAGTGTTTGGGGCTGTCCTTGCAATTAGATCGCGTTACAGAACACTGTAAGCGCTGTCAGTTTTATTATGACCCACCTGTGAAGTGACGTAAGTGAAACAATGTTTTATCATAGTTCAACTTTGACCTCGTTTTACTCTGTTTTTTATAAAACTTAAATATCTGAAAATATTTAGGCTAAGGTTCCTATATATACGAGCTGCGCATCAGCCATTTTGTTGCCTTAAGGTTGCCACATGTACCCAGCGTTTTCCGTAGATAAACACACGGCAGCCATTATTTCTATCGTTTTGTATTACTTTGGAGTTACTTTTTTAATCATTTTCATAATTTTAGCTCGGTTAATTATCATATGGGAGATTGTTTAGTGATAAATTTCTATAATCACTAAAGAAAAGAACATAAAATGGTCAGATTTCCATAAGGTCATTTAGGAAGAATAAAATATAACTTTTATTTACTTATATTTTTCTCTGTGTTTTTCACATGTTCAAACATAAAAATACAAAGAATGTCCTACTTTAATCATAATATTTATGTTAATAACCATAAATTAATTAAAGAAGACTTTTTATTACTATGAGTTTGAGTTTTGGCGACATTTTCTGGGGTCGCCAAAGTTGTTATATGCTAAGCAGAAAAAGTAAGTAAATAAATAAAGATTTATCCACTTTTAAACAGTAAGTTTTTTTTTTTTTTTTTTTTTTTTTTTTTAAAGTTATGATTTGTATTTGAAACAGACAGAAATAGTCCTAACAGCACATTTTATCCCCAGTACGTCCACACAATATCTTGAGGATGAAAACCATGAATGCACTGCGTATAAATGTGTGGTTAGGGGAATTACTTGTTGCTTATTGTTCTTGACCGATCGTAGGTTCAGATCAAGATTTCTTAAAATTGCTAGTCAAGCGATAAGGACTCAAAGCGGGAATGCTGCTCTCCTCCGAGACAAAACATGGCGGCGATGCGTCGGCCTATATATTTTATTTAAGATGCTCTAATTTAGGTATAAACTACAACTAATTGATTTTTAACAAATATGAGATTTTTTTATAACTTAACAACGTGCCACATAACGAAAAAAATATGATTTGTTGCTGTTAATGTTTCATGAATACACTTGCCCCTTGGTTTGGGGCAAGTGTAACCTTGGCTTACAATTTTCATATACAGTGCAATTTTCAGATAATGTAAACCTCTATGAATCAGGGACTTTTTTAATTTTTAAAATATTTCGACTCGTTACAGAATTATGAACATTTCTGTTCTCCTGAACTAGCATTTCACATATGAAATATTTAACACTCCAAAAAAGCCTTAAAAATGTTCAGAATATTATGTTTAATCGAAAATGAAAAAACAGAACTGAAAAATAAAAATATATAAGTGATGCAGTTAGAGAAATTGGGACACACTTTCTGTCACACAAGGACACTGTCAGTAAGGAAAATGTAAGCAATTTCTCAAAATTCTAAATCCACTGTTTCATATTTGATATGGTTTCTTCACTGTTTCTTATTTGATCTGTTTTTCTAGGGTTAAATATAATAAAAAAAGGATTAAATAAACAGTTATGACTGCTATTAAATAAGAATTCCGTTGAGTTATAAACCCAGAATGGATTTACCCCGTGTTTACACTTACCCGACTACAACCAAGTAATATTATTAAAAATCTGGATTTAAAGAGCCTTTATAGTTTTCTACCAAATATACTGAACAAGAATTTTTTTTTCCCACAAAATAAGCTAATTTTTTTTTTCTTTTACTTCTGTATTCAATAGAATAAAATTTTGGATTCGTAAAAATTTTCAATATTTCGATGGATTTACAGGTTTTGAGGGAGTTTAAAACACTATTTGCCCACTTTTAGAAAAAATCTTTGTGTATAAGACAAAAATATGTGGCTACTGTACCTCAGGAACATGCACAGAATTTCATAAAATTTGATTTGCAGTCGCACCTTGACATAAATTGCGTTTATCATATTTTCGTGAAAATCGTTTAACACGTGACGTTGCCAATCCAGTTTTTCTAAATTTTTAAATTGGTGATATAAGGCAAAATTTCCTATAAATGTGCATGAAGAGAATTATTTTTAATAATCGTTATGAAACAAATAAATTAATTAATAATTAATTAATTAATTCATAATTAATTAATCGGCAAACTTTCAATTTTTTTAAGGAAATAGGGAACTTTAATTAAAAATCATTTAACATTTTTATAAAGGAAGCTCCATTATAAGAAATAATTTTCGAGTGACTTTACATAAACCGCATTCACGTTAATGAATCACAACAATTGTAGTGATACTTAATCTATACCGAAATAAAATCTATTAGAAATATATCATATGATTTTAAAAAGTAATTAACCTAACATTCTTTTTTTTTTTTTTTTTTTTTTTCTTTGGCGTTAATTGAAGATTCACGTCCTTTCCACTTCCGCAAAATTTGAACACTATAATCCAAAACCATTTAACACTTTAACAAATATAAAAAGCTTATCCAGAAACCACTTAGTTTATTGGATTGTTATTCTTTTTCAACAAGATAGAAAATCAAAAACATGATATTTGTTGAAACTTCAAATGATCCGTCTTATTTAACAACGGAGAAAAAAATGGCATACAGTTTCCTTCTGGCATAAAGATTTTTAGAGAATCTAAAATCCAAACTAAAGCCGACATTTATCAGAGTAACGTAAAATATATAACTTTCTATCAATTTATTTTATGAAATAATATTCATTAAATAAAAAAAAAAAAAAAAAAAAAAAAAAATGTTATTCTTTTAGAAATGGAAAGACCGAAAAAAGTTTCTTAACATTAAAATACACATTTATGTTATCGATCTTACTTATGATTCCAAGACTTTTTATTATACTTGAATATACGAATTAATTTAGAAACAAAAAGAGAGTTAATGGAAAGTGAAAACTGTAACATATTTAGATCATAATTTAGTTAATTTAAAATGCTTTGTAATTATTAAATACAGAAAATAAAGTGTTATAATCACAACTAACATTCCTGTAATTCATATATCTGTGAAATTAGCAACTTTAAAAACCCTCTGAAGAGTAAATTTAGCTTCCACGTTATCAAATATACATAATATATATGCACTATAAAAAATGCTGCAATAAAATTACGGGCAAAGCCCGGCAGCAGAGATTCCAGTCAAAGCCCGTAAAAATACATTTAGACGATGAATGAAGTTTCGCCAGTAATTTTACGTTGTGATGAAACATACAACCAACCTGCAAAAACAGTAGCATTGACCGTAAAATTAAAAGTTAAAGTTTGAGTTTCTTGAATGCTTTAAAAAAGTTTCTTGCAATTATTACACATGCGTGCAGGGAGAAATCCACAACACTAAAAAACTTATTTTTTTTTTTTACACGCAAAAGCTAATTTATTAATTTTCATCCGAAGCACACCGTCTTGGGTAGCTTGGGATTGGAACTCACAGACACCTGTGTCAGACGCCAGTGCTTTGCCAACCGCGCCGTTGGGATCACTGAGATTTTTCTTTACAAAAACAGATAAAGAACTGACTAGTTGATAAATCTTGTCATACGCACCAAAAGACTTTTGGAAATTTTTTAAACCGATATACAGCACAATGTGAAGTAACAAATCTTCAATTATTTTTACAGAACTAGCTATACAAATTTACAGCAACATATGCTGTATTTATGTTAAAAAAAGTGCTTTATTTTTACAGAAATTATTTACAGTGATTAAATTGTTAACGTTCAAACTATACATAAGAATTATTTTATTTTAATACTATTTAAAAATCTAAATTTGCTATTTTTGACAAAATTATGAAGTCAGTCAATTCTCATACTGAAAAAACAAAAGCTTTTTTTTTTTTCCTATAAAGACTACGATGCGGAATTTTGTGAAAGAAAATCTAACTATTTTTCGAAATCATTTTTATTTGTAAACGGACTGGATTGGATTTGGGAATAAGGCAGATTGACTGCTGTAGGTCCTAGGCCTGAGGGGGGAGTGCCCACCGAGGGGTCTTTCTGAGGTGTCCTAGCCCGTATTTACACAAGTTTCGGAGGAAAGCACGGAAAACTCCGAACGGCTAGGCCGATGAGCTCGACCTGTGATCGAGCCCGGCACCTCACGTCTACCAGCTTTGAGCGCAGAACCGCTAGACCGCTGGTGGGCCTTTTTTATTCGTAAATACTAGCACTAAAGAGGTAGTCTTATTTCAAGGTTCTCATTAGAGGTAAATAATGGGTGAGAATTTCTCACCCTTTTTCAAAAACAAAATGAAACTTTTGAAAACAACGTGAGATCTCTGAAAATTAACCGAGACGCAGAATAAACTTTGAATAATAATAATAAATCTTTTATATAAATACAGAGAATTTGTATATCAATTAATACGAATTTTTTCGTGGTTTTCTATCTTTATGGTTTCAGTAGTGGGTGCAAAGAAGAAATAACTAGAGCCTAATTCTTATTCCTCCAAACAGGTTTTCATTATAAGGCCGATTTCAAACTGTGTTTATGAAGTGTTAGGCGTATTTGCACTTTTTAGAATAGCAGAAGAGTTTTTTTTTTCTTTTTTAAGCTGTATTCCATTGAAGGGAGCCCACCAGCTGCCGACCGGTTCTGCGTTCAAAGCTGGTAGACATAAGGTGCCGGGTTCGATCCCAGGTCGCGCTCGTCGGCCTAGCCGTTCGGAGTTTTCCGTGGTTTTCTTCGAAACTTGAGTAAATACGGGCTAGGACCCTTTAGAAAGACCCCCACGGAGGGCACTCCCCCTCTGGCCTAGGACCTACAGCAGTCAATCGGCCTTATTCCCAAAATCCAAATCCATTGAATGAAGAAAGGACTGAAGTATTTCGAGAGCAGAACCTGCTATATATGATGTAATGTACATATCTGATGGTCATATTCAGATAGAACAGCTTTGTTTTTTAACAGTGAAGATCATACATAATAATCATAAGACTTACCTTCAAATGGTTAATTACATATTCATTTCATATCGAAATAATTTTTTTTTTTAGCATATTGTAAAAAATGCATTGTGGAAACAACATTAAAATTTTCTGTTTTCTAAGGCTTAACTAAAGGGTTAAGAGCAATTAGAATGCTGTATGCTCAAAAAAAAAAAAAAAAAATTGAAAAAATGTGTTTAGTGGATAAAACAATTATTAGGTTGTAGTTTGTGTTTTAGAAATCTGTCTTCAAATCAAGAAACCATTTTAGCTTTCTTTTTTAATGTTTTCGTGTTAATAGACAAAGAAAATTAATTTCATCAATATCAATTACTCAGTTTATGTCAGATGGAAATTTTTTGAATAAAATTAAGAAAACAATAGCTTATTAAAACCAATGGATGTTTCTATACGTCATGTGTGCATAATTAAACACATTCAATTAGTATAAATAACAATCATAGTTTCAGTTTGGAAATGGAAGAAAATGGAATTATCTCTCGATATCTTTGAAATGATAGCATTTGAAGAGATTTTCTCATAAGAAAATGGTTTGGTGAAAGATAAGAGCAATATGCGTAGATTAACGGCTTTTCTCGTAAAAATTCAAAAAATTATACTTTCGAAACATCAATTTACGGGCTACGACCGTTTAGCTAGCAAAACGGTCATTTCCCGTAAAATTATACGGTTATTTCCTAAATTATGCTTCCAAAACATTAATTTACGAATTATGACCCTGAAGGTAGCAAAACGGTCATTTCCCCTAAAATTATACAGTCAAATACCGTGATTTTACAATTTTTTTTTTTTTACAGTGTGCAGAGAGAGAGAGCATATATAAGATATTTATTATACGACTAGAAGTAAGAATTGCATTTTAAAGTTTCGTTGAATATGCATGGTATCCTACTATAAACTATAAAAATAAAATCAGTTAATATTCTCAGAATGTTTATACATTATTTCCAGTTTATTAAAAATAGGGGCTATAATCAAAAATCCTTTAACCCTTTCATAAAAAAAGAGCCCCAGTATGAATTGCATAAAGAAAAATGAATGACATTTATATGAACTGAATTAGCGCAAAATTCATATATCTATCCGTTAATGAATCACAATAACTATAATGTTGTTTAATCTATTCAGAAATAAATTTTATAAGAAATACATCCTATATATATATTTTTTTCCCCCAATGTAAATACCCTTATGTTCCCATTATTATTTTTGTTGGTATTAATTAAAGATCGATATCCTTTCCACTCTAGCTAAATTTGAGCACCATATCTGGAAAGAAATTAACACTTTATTAAATACTAGCAGGCTTTGCCCGCTTCCCTGGTCATTATATTGAAATGAACTCTCAAAATACCATATCATAATAATAATAATAATAATAAATGATTGAAATCAGGCAAAATCCAAGTTAAAGTTCTCGCTACCTTCCGTAGCGGTTTCCCCACACGCCACACTTCGAGTCTGGAGCAACAATGCCTTCGGTAGCGCTTTGCCTGCATTTTACTCCCCGTCCCTCGCGGGTAAAGTGGAAATATTTGCAAAATCACATCAATGTGCATATTACGTACATTTAATCAAAACCCGCACACCAAAATTCGCCATTCTAAGGTAATTTGGAGCAGATTTAAGCTTGAAAACGTGTTTTTCCCACCCCTAAGAGGAGGGGGGGAGAGAGTAGTTTCACAAAATCCCTTCATGTTGCATACACGTACGTAACCGACACATTAAAAAATCGAGATCCTGAAATTATTTGAAGCAGAGTTATGTTTTAAAAAGTGTTTTTTAGCCCCCTTCCATGTTTTTACTGCCCCGTTCTTAAAGGAAAGAAGGGGGAGGAAATTTTGCAAAATCTCCTTATATTATGAGTTAGATACATGTAACTGACCCATACATCAAAATGGTCCTTCCTAAGATAATTTACTGCAGAATTACGCATGAATACATATTTTTTGCCCCCCTCGCCCCTTAAGGGGCGCTAGGATGTAATTTCACAAAATCACCTTGTAGTGTGTGTTTAATACGCATAAGCAGTCCACACATAAAAAATTGTCATTCTAGGATAATTTTGAACAGAGTTACGTATGGAAACATGTTTTTGACCCCCCATAACCCTCAAAAGGGGGTGAGAATAACACGGAATTTCAAATAATCCCTTTGTAGTTTGTGTGTGCTGAGTATGCATAACCAATCGATATTTCAAAAAATCAGTTTCTTGAGATAATTTGGAGCAGAGTTGCCCTTTAAAACCTGTCCCCGTCCTTAAATGCACAAAAGAGGAAATTTCACAAAATCCCTTAGTACTGCGTGTTGGGAACGCATAACCAGCCGGCGCATAAAAAATCACCTAAGATAGTTCAGAGCAGAGTTGCGCATGGAAATATGATTCCCCACCCCACCCCCAAGGGGTATATGGTGGAATTTTACAAAATTCCTTTGTAGTGTGCGTCTTGAGCACGCATAGCCAATCTACATATCGAAAAATCGCTATCCTGAGATAATTTGGAGCACAGTTATACTTATAAGCGTGTTTTTATGCCCCTCCCCCTTCCGGGGAGGGAGAAATTTCGTAAAATCTCTTTATAGTGCGTGTTGGGAAAGCATAAACAGCCCACACATAAAATTTAATCATACTGAGATAATTTGAAGCAAAGTTATGCTTGGAAACGTGTTTATTCCCCCCACCCCCAAGGAGCAAAGGCGGGACTTTCACAAAATCCCCATACAATGGGTGTTGGACACGCGTAAATCAACCGCACACTAAAATTTGTGACCTCAGCTCCTATGGATTTTTACGGACGAATTTAGCGCTAAAATGGGGGGGGGGGAGGTCGCGTTTGCCCCCTCGTAACTCCCCCCCCCCAAATCAAAAATCAGAAAAAATCAAAAATGAGTTTTTGAAATACCTCCTTGGTGTTTTTTTTATTTTATTTTATTTTTATTTATTTATTTATTTATATCTTTGAGCTATTACTGGTAGAATTTTACTCGAAAATCCGTACTTTGCTAAATTTTCCGCTGAAAATATTTTTTACTCCCCTCCCTCCCCCCCCCCCTAAAAAATCCAAAATTTCAAAATCGCAGAAAGTGATTTTTTTGTACTTAGGTTTAGTCTCCTCATCTGCAATTTCTTTACCGTGAAGTAATTTGGAGCCGAGATATGCTTATTAAGGTGGTTTTTGCCTTCTGCCCCCCAGGTGGGGATGGAGAGATATTTCGCAAAATCCTGTCTTAGTGAGCATCAGAGATATAAATCCAACCTGCTCACCAAACATTGTGATTCTATCTCCCATAGAACCACCACGGCCGTGTGTTGAGTCAGTGATCAGTGAGTTTACTCTTTTTTATATATAGAGGAGACCCGTGTACCTAGGGCCGCTTTTTTTCAATGCCCCAAAACAGAGCCCTTGACCTGTTTAAAATTATCAAACTGATATGTACATATCTTTAGGACTAATTACTTCCAATTGGGATTAATATAAATACCTAAAATAATAAATTCCGACAAATAGAAGGTTTTTAAAAAAACTTCACTCGTGGCCCTAGGTACAACACCCTCATTGTACCTGGGGCCAGACCTCATTGTACCTAAGGGCCATTCTCTCAAATTTAGATTTCACTTTGTAATGAATAGAAAATAAGCATATAAACATGTATTTTATAAAAGAAACAATATCAAGTAATATATTTATTTATCATATAGTAATTATAATGTTGTTGCCTTAATTTGAAACACGAAATTTTTCACTCTTTTTCTTTTCTTCTTCTTTCGGAAATTCTAAAAGAATGTTTTTTTTTTTTTTTTTTTTTTTTTTTCTCTTCATTTTTTTTTTCTGGAGTGTCTCTTGGATATTTAGATCTCTCTGGTTTTCGGTCACATCTATTCTTTGATGTCGGAGGTTTCGCTTTAGGTAAAGGTTTTGCTTAGGTTCGTACCTGTTAAAGCAGGACACACGAAAAGATGTTAGATGTTGAACGTTTCGAAATTTCAACAGGACACGAAACAGAGACATCCAGTTCTATCATTGTTGATTCCCTTACTTCCTGGAAAATCTTTTTTTTTTTTTTTTTTTTGAAATTTATGGAGATTTTGTCTTTTAGTCACAGCTGAACTTTAATATTCATCTTCAGTGAATGTGTTTTGATTCATTGGCTATATGCCGGATACACGAAAGCCTGATAGAATGTTAACTGGAGTAAAGGTCGACGGATAGGATTTGCCAACATTTTCAGCAACGTCATATATAGTGTTTGGTTTACCAGGGTTTGCCAGCATCCAATTACTATAAACTGTACTGTGTTTCTTAACACTTTCGCGACCTCTGACATAGATTCACGTCATTTGAAAATATAAAACTCCACCAGTGGGCGCTTTTTTTGCAATTTGCAGTTATTTTTTTCTAAAAAATATACACAATATTCATATTTGTACAATCAGTATACTACGGATACAAATACTTTGATTAGAGAGAGTATGATTATAATGCATATCCATTTGTAATATAAATGTGAATATGGAAAATTTTGTTTTGAAAAATTGTAACTTATGATAAAAACGCCCAAAGGCGGACCTTACTGTCAAAAAGACAAAAACATGCAATCGCGAAAGTCTTAAAAGGTCCAAACACACTGGACCTAGGTACAAGGCAGCTATGTGGCCCTAGGTACAAGTTTTGGTAACTTCCTTCAAAATGCTGTCTATTAAAAATTCCGCAGGCAGATAGGACTAATTAAACATCTCATTTATTGCTCAATATAAAAAGCAAAATTATACACTAGAAATGATAGAAAAATATTTGACTTGCCTTTGTAAAATAGCAAAAGAGATGAGCTGCAAAATTTTACTTCAAACCATGTAAATTCGTTTTCTACGTGTAACTTGTCAAAACTTTCTCCTCAAAAATTCCAAAGTAGTTATAAAAGTAACAATTGGTGCTGTTACTTGCCCAATTGAGAATTAAAACTTAAAATTAAATATTATTCAAATAAAGTGGGGTGGCCCTAGGTATATGATGGCCCTAGGTACACGGGTCTCCCCTATAGATAAAAACCCTTTACCATAAACCAGATACTTTAGTGGAAAGTTATTTATTTTCAAATGCATAGAAAAGCAAAAATATGATACTTGCAGAAAATTGAAATGATCTGTCTTATTTAGTAGAAGAAAAGTAAATGGCATACAAATTTCTTTTGATATAATGTTTTTTTGGATATCTAAAACCCAAACTAATGCCGACATTTAGTATGCAAAAGTAAAATATAAATTTTGATGAACTTGATTTATCAAATAAGATTAATTAAAAAGAAAAAAAAAGTTGCTATTCTTTTAGAAACAAGAAAAAATGTAAAAAAATTCTTGCAGCTCCATCCATATAAAGTTTAATGACTTGAAAGCACATATTTAGGTGACCGATCTTAATAATGATTTCAAATCATTTACTTATATTTGAATACCTGAATTAATTTAAAAATAAGAGCGTTAATACGAAGTTAAATACTATAGCATATTTGCATCATAAATTATTTCTTTTAAAGTACACTGGTGAAAAATATATACCGCCTTCATTTAGAACGAATAAGAATAATTTTCTGAATTCCTAAGCTAGAAATATAGATTTTCGAATAATGTATAAAGAGTAAGCAAATAAACTAAATAGACGAAATGATCGAGAATTTCTAGATTATACTTATCTAGGGGGTAACTCGTCTCTTGTGTCCGCCTTTATTTCCAGAGATTTTAAAAATGTTTGACCATGAAAATATAAAAAAGCACTCTAGAATTCCATTAGCGGTTCATAAAATGTGCTAGCAAAGGAAACTATAATTTGATGGCATGTAGAACACAGAAAAAAATCTGTAACTGACATCTAGAATCTAAATTGCGGCTCTAGAAAAAATAGTTCCATGTCATCCTTATAAATTCTAGTCCCCATTAAATGCGAGTTCTAGAAACCCATATTAGAATTCTAGAGCATTTGCCTATATTCTCGAAGGCAAAGTTATTTAAAAATCTCTGCAAATAAATGCGAATACAAGAGGCGGGTGTCAGCAAATACAATTTTGGCTTATTACCCAATTCTAGAAAATCAAGCGAGAATTTCTCGCAATACAAAACATTCAGAATATTGTTTCACCATCTAGAAATGTGTAGACTAGAAATTCTTTATTACTTCGTCTATTCAGTTTACTGCCATGTTTTATCCGCATAGCTCGGAAATCTATATTTCTAATTAAGGGATTTAGAAAATGACCACTTATTCATTCTAGGTGAAAACGGTATATATATATATTTTTTTTTTTTTCTCAGTGAACTATTTTTACTAGAGTCCCAATATATTTTCCAGGTATCAGTCACCGAATTTTTTTTTTCCTTCAGAGTACATTATTAAATACAGAAAATGAAATGTTATAAACTAAACTGCATATTTCTAAAATTTCTACTGCAACAAATGATAAAATGGTTATATAAAAATGAATTTAAATAGTTCAGTCAAAAACAATGGTTCTCATTTTAACATACAGTAAGCGGCATGCAATTTCCATTTGGCATAATGTTCTTTTAAGAAAATCATCCCAAACTAAAAATAAAATGTATTATGGCAGCATAGAATATATTTTCATGAACTTTCATTATAAAATAAGACTGAATTCGTGAGAATGCTGCAATAATTTTAAATATTGAAAATTAAAAATTATAATTATTATCAAAAATTCATGCCATTCTTTTCTGTAATAATAGTAACTTGAAAAACTATCTAAAAAATAGATTTAGTTTCAGTGTTATCGTGTATATACATATATATATATATATATATATGTGTGTGCTTCAGAAACGTAGACATTAACATGTGAAGCTATACAAAAACATCAATCAATCCAGAGAAGCATGGAGAGATGCATGTAAGGATTCACCCGAAGAGACAGACAGCGAAACACTTGGATTTGGAAACAAACCAAAGTTACTGATGTTGTTTCTAGATTCAATAAGTTAAAATGAAGCTGGGCTGGGCACCTTATGAGAAAATTGATGATAGATGGACCACCAAAGTACTATTTTGCATACCAAGAGATAAGCAACGACGGAGGAAGAGACCACTGTGTCGTTAGAGAGATGAAATTGTGAAGTTTGGATGATCAGAATGGAGAAGAATAGCAGAAAACAGGCAATTTGGAATCACCTAGGGGAGGCTTTCATCATGCAGTGGATTCATAAAGGCTGAAACTAATGATGTTGATGATGATATATATATATATTAATAAAATATGTTAAATATTTATCATTCGACTAATAAGACTAGAAGTACGAAATTTACTTTAATTTTTTGTTGAATTTGCACATGATCCTAATACAAACTGTATAAATAAAATCAATTCATATATTTTGAATGTAATTTGTATAAATGATTTTCATTTTTTTTTTTTTCATTTTTTTTTTTTTTTTTTCAAATTTTCGTATTATACCATTAATAATACTTACGTAAAACATATTTTAACCAAGTATTATTAATTTCGCAAAATATAAAGTTTGTTAATGACATTATATCTTTATTGGAATATTACTATAAAGATTTTGCTATTTCTGAATGAGTAATGATTATTCACATTAAATTGGCATGGGTTTTCACTTATATAATACAAACCCCCTAAAGTAATGACGTATGTATTGTCCATTGAACCTCATTTATTAAACTAAATCAATCTTGTTTTGGGTTCCATATGTTAAATTAGAAATCTCAGTACACTCGTATTAAAATAATTTATCATAGTTCCATTATACACATTGATGATTCAAAGGACATTTACATGATAGATACTGCGATGATCAACAATATTTAATAGAACAAGTATCGATATAAAAGCGCATTTACTTTAATAGATTGAATTATATAATACTTCAGGCTTCCAGTAATATTAAAATTCATCCTTAAATTAAAGAAAGAGCAGATGCTCATTTTTTTTCTAAATAATAGATGTAAAATTCTGCACAAAACAGAATTTATTTTAGAACAGAATTTTTTTTTTTTTTTTTTTTTTTTTTACTTTCGTATATATATATATATATATATATATACTTTCTTCTATATATAAGAAAGTATTGGATACGTGAACATTTTCAACCTCATGTTTTTAATTCATTTACACGTTTTGGGATGCCCTGAACACAATTCGACAATTTTTAGAAGATGTCTGTCTATGTATCTGTGTCTGTGTGTATCACAAATTTCGTGGAAGCTGTATCTCACGAGCCAATGTACAAAAATAAAACAAACTTTGTATATTTTTTAGACTCTGACATAAACCAGTGCTGATTAGAGTTGGGGATCAATCGCTCAATAGTTGGCGCTGTGATCTCATTTTTTCTAAATTTTTAACATTGAAGTATAGGAAAAAATTTCGTATAAATGTACATTATGACAGTTATTACTTTCTTCTATATTCAACAGAAGAAAGTATTGGATTCGCAAAAACTTTCGACTTCCGGTTTTCAGTGGGTTTACACGTTTTGAGAGTTCCAGAACACGATTTGACCATTTTTAGAAAATGTCTGTCTGTGTGTGTGACAAAAATTTTGTGGCGAATGTATAATAGAAACTACTGCACATAATTGCATATAATTTTACATTTGGATGCACCTTGGCCTAAATTAATGCCTATCAGCTTTTAGTTTCAACCGCTCAACAGGTTGCGCTGCTATGCAGCGATTTCCTCAATTTGAGGGTTGGCTATATCTCAGGAATTACTGCACAAAAATGTACATAAAGTCATATATAGATTCAACTTGATATAAATTAGTACCTGTCAACTTTTGGTCTCCACATATCAATAAGTGGCGCTTCTACGCAGTGATTTCCACAATTTAAAGAAAGGCTATATCTCAGGAACTACTGCTCAAAAATACATATAAATTCATATATAGTAGATCAATATGCAATTTGATATAAGTTAGTGCCCATCCACTTTTGGTGTCAACCGCTTAACAGCTGGCCTTGCTATACAGCGATTTCCAAAAGTGAAGAAAATACTATATATCCGAAACTACTGCATAAAAATGCATATAAATTTATATGTAGATGCATCCTGACATATGTTAGTGCTTATAAATTTCTGGGGACAACTGATAAACGGTGACGCTGCTGAGCAGCGATTTTCATATTTTAAGGAAGGGTTATAATTCAGGAACTACTGCGTAAAATTTTATAAAATTTATATGTGGATGCACCTTGACATAAGTTACTGCGAATCAACTTTTGGTACTAATTTCTCAACAGATTGCGCTTCTTCTATATGAGCGCTTTTCAATTTAAGGTAAGATCCTCAATTTCAGGTTCTAATGCGTATAATCGAACAACACTTGATATGTGAGAAAGCCATCATGAAATATTATGCCGATTCAGTTTGGATGTATATCTACCAATAACATGTGCTGCTATAGTGTAGTTTTTCTCGAGAACGGGAATGCTATACTGCAGGGAGCGAAATTTCCGCTCGCCAGCTCGCCATTGGCTAGTGGAAATTTTACTGTGGCGAGTAAAATTTTAGTCTAAATATAGATAGAATTCTTAATGCACACGGTGCTATAAAAATAAATAAATAAATAAAAATATCGATTTAAAAATGTATAATCATGCTGATTTTAGGTAAGGTGACCAAATATCCTCTTTTTAAGAGTACAGTCTTCTTTTTCAACGCTCTGCCTTCTTAAAAAAAAAAAAAAAAAAAAAAAAAAAAAAAAAAATACAGGACTAAAAAGTCCTCTTTTTTATGTTTTTCTTCCTCTGTCCTCCTTTTTAAATGAAATGGATTTAGTCCTTAATTTCAAAAATTTCGAAAACTGGGAAACTCGATAGGCTGTATCGACCGTTGAACACTAACTTTAAAAAAAAAAAAAAAATCTGTATATTGTCCAGTGACACTTATAAAAATTAGGGATTTTTCCTCTCGTATCCGTATATTATTAATTTAAATTATGGTGTACTGATCGAAATTCATCATTTGGGACAAAAGTGTTTCCACAGCTTGTGTAAAGTAGCTTTTGAATCGATTTTTATAATCATATTCATTCAATTTTGTGTTCTCTAAAATGACTTCTTTTTCAAAATTGAATGTCTTCTATTGTCTTATAAAATAAAAGACACCGTGTAAGTCTCCTCTTTTTCCAATAAAAAATTCTGGTCACCTTATACGTAAAAAATAGAGTAAGTTAATCATATTTTGTGGCGAGTAACTTTTTTTTTCAGCGAGTGTAATCTAAGTTGAAATTTCGGGCCCTGCTATACTTCAACTTCTATGCCATTTAATTGTACGAAACATGATAAATGAGATATCCATTATGAAAACGCGTTTTTTTTTTTAAGATGTTAGTTAAACTGTGTTTTTTTGGATAATTAGTGCTAGTTTTCTCTAAGATGAAAATCGCCTGCATTCATCATGGTAGATAATTTTAATAAATAATAGTTTTTGTAAATTTTTTGAACTGAGTGAGATTATATTGGAATATATAGAAGAAAATCTTGTGGTGGCCACAACATACTAGTTTTTAACATGTGATTGTGAAATTAATATGAATTACTGATAATAGTAGTGATAACTAGGAAAAGGAAATCTAGGAAAAATCTAGGGGAAAAAAACTAGGAAAAAAACTTGTGCACATGGGAGCGTCGCTTCCCCGCCTAAGGAGGAAGTAGCCCATGGGGGATGTAAATTTTCAAAATGGATATATTTTGAAAAATTTCGTTAATACCTTTCAAACGAATGGTTGAACGTACATCAATGCTATATTAAAACAAAGTTATTGATATTTTTTTATTTTTTAACGAAAAAAAGAAAAAGACTTTTTTTCCGTCATTTATTCTTATAACTCTGCCAGATGAAAAGCGTCTGCATTTAGTATGGAAAATAATTTAATAATTTAATAATTAATTTGTATTACATGAATTAATGTAAAATTATATAGAATAAAATCTTATGGTGGCCACATCATATCAGTTTAAGGGTAGGCTCATTTACCTTATAAAGGCATTTTTCCTTATAAAGGCATATGTTAACTGAGTTGCGTTCTATAAAAACGGTTACTATATCCAATTCAAGTTTTATTTGCACGATTTCTCTCTTTTTTTTTTTTTTTTTTTTTTTTTTTTTAAATATATTTATATTTAATGTGCCAAGAAGAAAAGGAGAAAAATATTTTTCAATTTGTTCAAAATTCTTTCTTTCTTTTTTCTTTCTTTCTTTCTTTTTTTTTTTTCTTTTTTTTTTTTTTTTCAGAGCATAAAGTTGCTTTCCTTCGCATCGGTGACTAATTCATTTCTTAAAATTTCTTTGACACGTTTTCTCTCAATTTTACTTTTAATACTTTTTAATTTGTTACCAAAATAAAATAATTAAAGTAATTTTCAAATGGTCTGTTTTCTGAAAGCAATAGCTCTCTTGTTCTCAAAGGAATTTTGTTTATCTGAAACCAATCTTTGAGTTCAGAATATCTGGAATAAAAGACATTTACTACACTCCAAGCTACAATTACCTTATGTATATTTTTTCTGTGATGCACAGAGTTTATCTTATTAATGCATTAAGCAAATTTGAAATATAATCTATATAGTTCGAGGTGGGGTAAGTAAAACGTTTTGTCATACTTCGAATATGACTTTATTTTACTTAGTTTTTGTTAGACTTAAACATCTTAAAATTTCAGGCATAAACTGCAACTAATTGAGTTTTAACAAACATGAACATTATAACTTAATAATGTGTCACATAAAGAAAAAATATGATTATTTTTTCTATTGTTTCGTGGATACACATGCCCCCTGGTTTCGTTTAATTGTAACCTCGCCTTACAATGTTCACATACAGTCCAGTTTCCAGTTAAGGAAACTTTTATAAATCTGGGACTTTTTGAATTTTTAAAATATCTAAACTCGTTGCAAAATTGCGAACATTTCCGTACGCACTTCACATTTTAAATATTTTAACACTTTAACAAAGCTCTCTTTAAAATGTAATTCAGACTATAGGATTTAATTCAAAATTAAAAAACAGAGCAGAGAAATAAAAATAAAAAATATATAAATGATGCAGTTAAACAGTTTGGTACAAGTTTAAAAAGCCTTGTTACACTTATTCAACATTTAAATTTCCTATGGAAAATGTAACCGTGAGTAACAAGCCAGAAGTTTTAAGAAATTAATATATATATATATATTCAAAAGCTACATACTAAAACTTAGTTTCCTTTTCCAAAAATTGTGTAATTTAATTTAGAAGTAGAGCAATAGATAAACTTGAAATTTTGAGAAAGTAGCGCTATCAGAAAGGAAAATGTAATCAATTTCTAAACTTATAAATTCACTGATTCATATTTGAACTGATTTCTTCACTGTTTCTTCACACTTGAATTTTTTCCTAGGGCTAAATATAACAAAGAAAGTTCAAACAAACATGTATGACCGCAGTAGGTAAAAATTCTGCTTATCCGTGGAACTATAATCCGAAGTTGCATTTATCCCTTGGTACACTGAGAAAAAAAAATATTCGTCTTCATCTAGAACAGATAAGTAGTAATTTTCTGGATACCTGAACTAGAAATATAGTTTTACGAGCTATGCGTATAAGTAAATAAATATTTTGTATCTGGATAGACGAAATGGTGTGAATTTACAGTCTGTTCTCTTTTAGATGGTGAAACAATGTTATGTATATTATGAATCCTTTATATTGCAAAGGAAATTTTTGCTTGATTTTCAAGAATTGGGACATAATCCAAGATCATAGTTATAAAAAATCGCCTCTTGAGTTCGCATTTAGTTGCGGAGATTTTTAAATAAGTTTGACCACGATAATATAGGAAAACAATCTAGAATTCTAATAAGGGTTTTAGAACTCGCTAGCAAAGAGAACTAGAACTTATAAGGATGATATGGAAATATTTTTTCCTAGAGACACAAATTTGTTATCTCTTATAAGATAAATTATGCCTTTTTGACATATTTGTTAAAAAAATAAAAAAGTTAAAGTGGATCATTTAATAATATTTTAATATTAGTTTTAATATAATAGATTTAAATGAGATCAATAACTATTTGGTTTAAATTTATTCAAAATATATAAATATTTTAGCATAAATTTCTCTTTTTTTCCTAAGACAGGTTACTGGGTTCATTTTGAACCTCAGTGGTATGCAGCGAAATAAATGAGAAAAAACACCAAAAACATTCTTATATATTTATTTTAGTGTTATTTATCATAAAGATTAGGACTAAATGAACAAAGTTATTTTTTTTTATTTTTTTTTATTTTTTTAGAATCTTAGGTTAAGTACTTTAAATACAGTGAAACGTCAAAATAGCGTTGGGATCATATTTGACCCAACGTAGTAGGGAGTGTTAAACTATACAAGAGTCATTTAAAGTGCTATTTTAAATGCTTCCAATCAAATTTAAGTTTTCAAATGCAGTCCCAAATAAATTTATATTCACAGAATATTTGTTTACGAGGAAAGACGACCTGTCTGCACGTCACACATTTTTTCAATTACAGAAATACGTACTAAATGACCCCAAACAACAACAGACAAAATTAAACAGAATGCAAAAGTCAGTAAAATTTCCATACTAATGAGGCTCCAGATAAACACCATAACAAAGTTCATGTAATTTGCATTAATTATAATTTTGAATTAGACCTGCATCTTAGTTACAAATTGTCTTAATTAAAGAACTTAACGGTTATTAACCATTTGAATACTGAAATTAGATGGGGAAGCTTTTGTGTAAGAATATATGATTTGTCAGAAATGTACACATTGTAAACAATAAAGATTAAATTTTTAATATTTTCTAGAAATATTTTTTATTCTTGTACTTTTCCGTATACATCATACATGCATATATTTAAAATTTGGTACAAAAGAATACAATAAATTTTAAAAGTAAATCTTTAGGAATAAAAATCATATTTTAAAAAACATTATTTACCAATTTTACATGATTTAGATACACTGCATTAAACAGCTTTAATCATGCAATAATTGGTTCGGGGCCAAGTAATTACTTATAAAAAATGCTGTCATGAGAGCAATACTGCATTTTGTTTCTTTCTTTGATCTTATGGTGTTGCGTTCATGCTGGGCATAGGCTTATTATTTTTCGTCTAATAAAGTGTTTAATTAGACCTGAAACAATTGTTATGTGTACTTTATATTATGGTGTTTTCATACAAAGATTTATTCATCATGATATCTATATATTTTTTTAAATAACAATTAAAAATAGATATAAAAATATGTAAATAATTTTAGTTTTTAATTTTATCAAACTTTATTCACGCGTTTTAATAGGACCTAAAATAAGCCTTTAAAGGCATTTTAATTCTATTTGCAGTTTAAAATTACAAAATATAAAAGGTAACAAACCACTTTAAAACACGTAGATAAAATATTTTTATTAAAAACTACACAAAGCTTTTCGCCATTATAACAATAGCATCATCAGGTGTAATTGCGTTACATAGAACCAGCAATATATAAATAAAGAAGTTCAAACGGTTTAAAGTTACGGTTACAATAAAAAAAATTTAAAGTCACGGTTACAATAAAAAATTTTTCATTTCAAAATCATTTTCAGTTTTTTTTTTTTTTTTTTTTTTGAAATGAAAAAATTTTTTTTGTAACTGTGACTTTAAATTTTTTTTATTGTAACCGTAACTTTAAACCGTTTGAACTTCTTTATTTATATATTGCTGGTTCCATGTAACGCAATTACACCTGATGATGCTATTGTTATAATGGCGAAAAGCTTTGTGTAGTTTTTAATAAAAATATTTTATCTACGTGTTTTAAAGTGGTTTGTTACCTTTAATATCTTATATATACACGTGAAATGTTTTCTGATTTTAAACTTTTAATAGTTTTTAATCTCAATTATAAAATTACAGTTTTTATTCATTATCATAGCTATATATTTTTGAAATAACAATTAAAGATAGATATAAATATATAGAAGTAATCTTGGTTTTTGATTTTATCAAAATATATTCCCTTTTTTTATAAGACCGAAAATGAGCATTTAAAGGAATTTTAATTCTTTTTTTGCAGTTTAAAATTACAAAGTTTTGTTCATCATGATATCTATATATCTGTATCACGGAGGAAAAGAATATCATGTCCCTTTTGTTAAAAGAGTTACCACCATGTCTTTGATGTGTTACAGTGAAATACATTTGTCATGAATAAAGAAAATGGACATGATTTTATTTTCTACTGTCTTATTTCTTTTATAGTAACTGGACATTATTGCTTAATGCCTCTATATAAATCTAAAAATGCACATAAAGGACATGATGCTACCTCTTTTAAAAAATGGACATCGTGTCACTTACCTCTGAGGTAAAGATATTTTTTAAATACCAATTAAAGATATATCTGTATTCCGCAGGTAAAGGACACCATACCTGTTTTGTGAAAAGAGTTAGCACCACGTTCTTGATGTGTAATTTTTTGCTTTATATACACTGAGAAAAAATCTGTAACAGGCATCTAGAACATAATTGTGGCTCTAGAAAAGATAGTTCCATGTCATCCTTATAAATTCTAGTCTCCCTTAAAAGCGAGTTCTAGAAACCCCTATTAGAATTCTAGCGCGCTTACCTATATTTTGAGGGCAAAGTTATTTAAAAATTTCTGCAAATAACTGCGAATACAAGAGGCGGGTTTCAGAAACTATAATCTTGGTTTATTACCTAATTCTAGAAAATCAAGCAAGAACTTCTCGCAATACAAAAGATTCAGAATATTTAGAATATTGTTTCACCATTTAGAAATGTGTAGACTAGAAATTCTCGATCATTTCGTCTATTCAGTTTATTGGCGTGCCTTATGCGCATAGCTCAGAAATCTATATTTCTAGTTAAGGGATTTAGAAAATGACTACTTATTCATTCTAAATGAAGGCGGTATATTTTTTCCCTCAGTGTATAAAGGCATTAAGCATTATGCCCCGTTACTATAAAGGAGATAGGATAGTAGAACATAAAAGCATCTTATTTTCTTTATTCATGACAAATCTCCTTAATTAATTTCATTATAATATCATTCTTATAAAATTATTTTTGTGACATGCTATAATGACATGATAGCACATGATATATAAAAACACAGACAGAGTAACACAGGACACAGATATATAAAAACATGTCAATAAGTTTAGTTTTTAAAAATTTTATTTCATTTTTAATAGGACAGAAAATAAACGTTTAATTATGTTTTAATTCTCTTGCAGTTTAAATTAAAAAAAAAAAAAAAAAAAAAAAAAATTAAGGTGTTTGAAAAAAAGAATAATCTATATTATTTTGAAAACATTATTAAGTATTTCCAAATTAAAAAAAAAAAAAAAAAAAAAAAAAAAATCTACAGTTTTATTAGTTAAATGCGTGTTATTCTTGTCAAAAGAAAAACTTTTGTGACAAGTGAAAACTTAATTAAACGTTGCCTGATGCTTTGAAATTAAGCAAGGAGATAATTATTCTCAAAAATGTCTGGGATTTTTTAACTTTTTGCACTGTAAAAAATACAAAAAGATAAAATAAAAATAAACATAATTAGAATTTTAATCAATAGTTTTTAGATAGGATATTGTTTAATTTACATGTTATCCTGGAATTTCTGAAGTTTAATGATATATGTATCAAATAAATTACGGTAACTTTTAGTAATAACCGTTATCAAATATTATTCAGGGCCCGATTAACCTTACAATTGAGGGGAAGCACAAATCCATTTGGGGGTCCCCACTGACTTCTCGGTCTAAAAACTCATACAAACATCTCGAAAAATTTATAAATTTTTCATTAAATTTCGTAGATATTTGGAATTGAGGACAAGTAAATTCGCTTAAAACATAGACAAGCAAATTCACTTGATTTTTGTACCAAGATATAAACTGGGTGAAAGCCTATATTCACCACAATATATGAAATTATTCCATTATAGATGAATGTGTAAAAGCTTTATTAGCGTATATCCTATATAATCTAGAAATGGTAGTTGTGCAGTCAGGTAGGACTGTGACGTTTTATAATCAGACACTGCTTTTAGACCACAAGCTTACAATTCGGGGCCCATTTTTTTTGCTTAATTTGGGGCCTTTTCAAAATTTTCCAGGGGAAGCACATGCTTCACGTGCCTATTGGGTAATCAGGCCTGATATTATTCCCAATTTTCAAATACCTTACTTCAATGTTTTTTTTTTCTTTTCTTTATTCATTTATTTATAATTTCAAATTAACAATTGTTTCTGTATAAGATTAATTTTCTGTGCTTAAAACTACGTAAAAATTGCATTTTAAGATAATCCATGCACTGAGAAAACATTCTGTAACCGATATCTAGAAACTAAATTTTGTCTCTAGTAAATATAGCTCCATTTCATCCTTATAAATACTAATTTCCTTTTTAGCGCGTTCAGAAAACCCTTATTAGAATTCTAGAAAGTTTCAACATATAATCGTGGTCAAACATATTTAAAAATCTCTGCAAATAAGTACAAACTCTAGAGGCGAGTTTTAGTAACTCTAATCTTAGCTTATTACCAAATTATAGGAAATTAAGTGGGAAGTTCTCGCAACCAAATGGATTCATAATATTTTTCATCATATTGAATAGTATAGACTAGAAATTCTCGATCATTTCGTCTATCCAGGTTATTTATTTATCTTCTACGCATAGCTCGTAAATTTACATTTTTAGTTTAGGGTTTCATAAAATGGCTACTTATTCGTCCTTAGATGGAGGCGATATACATTTTTTTCACAATATGCTAGCTCGTAACTCTATAAATAAATTATTACTAAAAATATTTATAATAGTTATAAACCAAACAGAAAGTATGTACGTTTAGTTTTCAGTAAATCACAGTGAATTATCGTCGCACTTTTTTAAAACTATTATTTTACTTAAAAAAAAAAAAAAAAGAAAGAAAAAAAAAAAGAAAAAAACTTTTAAAACTAGGGTATGGATACTCGTACTTAGTAACTAATAATCTTATCTTTGACCTTCTAATACGAGAGATTAAACTTTGTATAATACCTCTCTTGTATTAGAAGAAGCCAGAGACCTCTTATCTATTCACTCTCCAACTGACCTGAACTTTATGTTTGCTTTTTCTTAAATGCTATCACTGGAGAATCAATATGCATATTTTCAAACATCATCTAAAACGAAATCAATTTCAATTTCTCAAAACTTCGCCAACCACGAAATCTTACAATGAATTTCGTAGAGTACCTTTACAACCCAATTATTTTTCCTCAAACCGAGGTATCAATTCTAGGCTACTGGGCCACCTTTCAAGAACTATACCTAACTAAACCTCGGCAACTATGAAATCTTTCATCGAACCTCGTAGAGTACCTTTACAATCTGAGGATGGATGGTTGGATGGTTGGGTTTTACGTAGCACTAGTGCTGCGCCGATGAGCAATTGGCGACGGTCTGGGACACACCCCTAAAGGTGTTCCAGATACATGCCATCACAATTTTGATCTTCCATAGAAGGGATTGCTCTCCTGCTTCGGTGACCTCCAGAGGTATAATTTTTCATGGGAACATTGCGGCCACGACAGATTTTACGTGCACCAGCCACCATTAGTGTACACGACGGTCTTTGGCCGGCTCGAGTACCGAACCCGCAACCTTCGAATTACGAGGCCGGCGCTCTACCGACTGGGCTACCGCGGTCCTACTATCTGAGAACTTCTCCGCCAAGCCAAGATATTTCAAACTGCTTTGTCACCATTCTAGAACTCAATCTAACTATTTTCCCCAACCTTCAAATATTAAATATTTGCAAATCATCAGCAGTTAAAGAACTTCGTAAGGTACCTTACAGACTTTGCAAACGTTTAGTAATTATCAGGCAGTTATATTAATTTGAAATATAGAATAATTCTGTAAATAATTAAATGAAACGAATGATAGAATATTTGAATATTTCACCTTAAATTCGAATGTTTGTACAATGGAAAGTAATGTAACCGACATCTTTTGTACGTCCTTGTAAAAAAATATAAATTATAAGCAAACAATTTCCAGTAAGGAACCTTTTGCCGCAAAATTTTAAAAGACATTTTAGTTTTAAACCTCTTTAATTTTACTTTTTTTTATAGTTTCATGAACTTCTAATAATTAGTCCCAATAAAACGTGATACGTGTCAGTAATTTCATATTTCATATTTCATATAAAATAACTATAATAGAGCTATTACGTACGACAAATTTTCATGCAACTTTCTTTTCGGCCAATTTTTCGATCATCTTCTGAAATCTGAAACTCAAAAATGGGTTGCAAAAGTTAAAAATTGTTCAAAAAACTGGTTTTTACGGTGCTCAATATACGTCAAGTCGCTCCTGTTTATCGCTCTATTGTCGGCACATACAAAATACTTTCTTCTTGTTGGTTAACAGTCGGAGAAGTTGCTCTCAGAAAAAACTTTCTTACGATAAACAGAAAAAAAAAAATCGCATTTATATTACACTGAGCGTTGAGGCGGTTTAAGCAAACAAAACTGGCTCAAAAGTTTCGTGAAATGTTATCGTGAATAATAGTATCATCATTAGTAACACATGATTTCCTATTGTAATCCGCCTCAATCACTTTCTAGAATCTAATAGCTTATTGAATAAAAATCAATTCTGGTTTACAGAGGGCAGATCATGCGAAATGGCATTGAATGCTATGCTCTCTTCCTGCGCCTCTAGTTACAACTCGGAAAACTATACCACTCTCGTCTCGTTGGACATTTAAGGAGCCTTCGATATTATTGAATGGCTCCATATTTTGAATATTCTCCAACCTATACAATGTCCGGGGAATATCGCTGGAGTCATCAGCTCTTACCTTTCCAACAGGAAAATAATGGTTAACTGGGGCTCAGGATCCTCAGATCATATTCAAGAAAAAAGTTGTCCTCATGGCTCATGTCTTGGTCCAGTTCTCTGGACATTAATCGCTAACACCATTCTCGAAACTATGACCTCTAAGGGCTTTGAAATCTTCGCCTTCGCTGATGACTTCACGATAATCCTTTCGGGCAAAACAAGAAGGGATCTGGAATCTCAGGCCCATGATGCTTTAACAACTTTCTGCCAACTGCTTTCTACACTCAATCTCACACTTTCAGCAGCTAAGACACAGGCTCTTACCTTTTCTCTTCTCAGGATTCTGAAACGAAAACTGGTGATCAGGGTCAATGGAGTTAGTGTCTCCCATGTAAACAACACCCGAATCTTAGGGGTTACTGTAGATAAGAACCTCAACTGGATTGCACATATCAACAATTTAAAGCTTAAATTACTCAAAATGTATCATAATTCTATAAAACTCGCGGGGAAAAATTGGGGTATTAAATCAAACATGTTAAAGATCTGGTACGGTGTAATAGTAGAAAAAATCATAACTTACGGTGCTGGAATTTGGGGGGGGGGGGCGAGGAACTTTTAAAAACAGCAAAACTCAAACTCTTCTCTCTTCAAATAATTTTCTTATTGCAAATCTCCAGGGGTTACAGAACTATTTCCACTGACGCATTGACGGTGACCATCCGGATTCCACCTATCTACCTAACAGTTAAACATGAATTTCATAAAACTAACATTCTATAACTCAGTAACACTTCACTGCAAAATGAACACTTCTCCAATTCAGAAATACAACGTAAAACATGCAGGTGGCATATTCACCCTGCAGCTGGTACCTTTCATGCCCTAGTCAATATCTCAATTAATACCTTCTCTCCTTCAGCTCTAGTGGCGTTGTATACTGATGGGTCAAAGACTGAACACGGAGTCGGCTCAGCCTTCTGTGTCCTTTCAGATGGGATCTTGATTCCTCAGTGGGCCTCAAGACTGGGAGATTACAACACCGTATTTCAAGCCGAACTATTTGCCATCTATCAGGCCCTCCTATGGATTAATGAGATAAAAAATAAATTTTACTCAGTTCCAATTTACAGTGACAGTCTCTCAGCCTTTCAGGCAATACATTGCCATCGGACTAAACACCCTCTCGTAACGGAAATTAAACTTCTTCTAATTAACCTTCAAGAAAATTCATCTCTGGCTCACGTTTCGGTGCATCGGGGCGTCGTGGGCAATGAAAAGGCTGATGAGCTGGCTAAAACAGCCACTCAAAATCCAGACATCGGCTTTTTCCCTACCTCTCCCCCTTCCTTTATTAAAAAGTCCTTTTTCCAAAACCTCCAGAAAGAATGACAAGCTGAATGGGATACTTCAGACAAAGGACGCTACACCTATGCTCTCACTAACTCTGTAAAAAATTATAATTTTGATTTGTCTCCAGCAATTTCAGCCTTTCTGACGGGTCATGGACCTTTCAGAACCTACTTATTTCGTTTTCATTGCTCGAGGACCACCCGATGCCAGTGCGGAGAGGAAGTCTCTCCTGAACATGGTAATTTGCGTATCCCTTCACAGCCCCATTTCATTTACTCAATCCTCCAATTAAACCCAATAACTGGCTATTTAACATTTTAGAGCGTCCTCATTTAAAAACTAAAATAACTAAAATCTTTATGACCCTAATGGAACTATCCAATTTAACAGACTAAGAACTAATCTTACTAACTTTTCCAAAATCCCTCGCAAAATTTGAACTTTTTTCAGCTGCCTACGAATTCTCCTCATTAGAAGCCTATTTTTTTTTTTTTTTTTTTTTAATTAACTGCTGTCCTCTGTCGCGTGAGATTTTATATCCGGCAGCAAACTTAATTTTTATTTTTTTATTTTTATTTTTATTTTTATTTTTTATTTTAATGTTATGCAATAAACAACGGGGGAGAGTTAAACTCTAGAAACGGGCTCTTTCAAAATTTCACATTGTTATGTGACATTTGTTATCAGAGCCCCTCTTTGGAGGTTAAAATTGCTCAAAACTTCTGCATAGTGGTGAACGGCCTCCTTCCGTCTTTGAATCTTTGAATGATCATACATTAGAAAAGCAATGTAACAAATATCAGTTATAAATATATATATATGTGTTTTTGAATGATTTAATATTATTAAAACGAAATTTAACTAACTTAAGTTCATAGACAATAATGTATAACAATTCTACTTCATATCCTGTACAAAAATATAAATATTTTTGTACAGGTGGTTCGCTACTTGGAAACAAAAAAGCGAAGTGTTCCCCAGCGAACTTTAGATATTTGAATGAAAAATTCACTACCCAAATTTTATGAGAAATGTTTTCAGTATTACAAAAGTTGTCATATTGAGAAATTTTCAAGTCGTAGCCACTTGGAAATAAAATTGTGGATGAAGTTACCAATTGAACTTATTAAAGATATTTGAATAATAAGTTCACTATCCAACTTTTGTTTGAATCAGTTTAGTGTTTTAAAAGTTATCGTGATGGCACATTTTCAAGTGGCAGCGTGATTTCAAGTGGTCACAACTTGGAATAAAATGTCGGAACAAGTTGCCCAGTGAACTCATCCAAGATAATTATAGGATAAGACCACTGTCCAACTTTGGTTCGAATTGAATCAGAATTTAAAAAATTGTCATGTTTATAAATTCTCAAGTGGTAGCCTAATTTCAAGTTGTCTCGCTTTGTTTATAACATATCCGTACTTTGTTAAAAATGGCGGTTAAAGTTCATAAATAAACTTGGTTGTGACCGTTATATAGTCGATGTAAAAAGCGTCACTGTAAAAAGCGAATTTAAGTCCATCAAAATTCAGGCAAATCTGGACTTAAATTCGCTTTTTACAGTGTGGATTTAAAATTTTCAAGTGATCTCCACTTGAAAACAAAATGGTGGAGAAATATGGTTAACAAACTCATCTATATATATAAAATATTTTGTCCTGAGTGAGTGAGTTAGTGATTCATCATTGCCCAGCGCAAACCCCTGAAACTAGAAGCATGAAATTTTGTGACAATGTTCCTTCTATTATGTACACATCCACTAAGAATCGATTTTACAAAATTCGTCCCCAAAGGGGGTGGGGAGGGAGGACAAAAGAGGATTTCACAAAATCCTTCATATCTCAAACAAAAAAAAATGATCTTTCTGTAAAATTTTGCTTTTAAGTATAGCTAACACAAGTATCTAAAAGCCCATTTCTGGAATTTTAGAAATTCGATCCTCAAGAGGAGGAAGGGGGCAAAACGTAACTTCACATGCGCAAAACGTGAATTCACATAACCCTATATATCTCAAACCGAAAAACAGATATGCGTCAAATTTTTGCTCTAAAATGTAGCTAATAAAAATACCTGAAAACCAATTTCTGGAATTTTAGAAATTCAACCCTTAAAGTGGGGAGGGGCAAGACGTGATTTCAAATAATCCGTTATATTGCAAACAAAAAAAAGTTATATGCGATATTTTTGCTCACACAAATATCTAAAACCAAGTTCTGGAACTTTATAAATTCGCCCCACGTAGGGCGAGAAGGGGAGCTATTGGGCTAAAAAAAAAATACAGTTAGACCGTTCAAAATTGGAACAGATAGGTTTTTAAAGGCCTGCAAGTCGAATGAGCATATTTTCGAAAGTGTAAAGTTATTAGATGGGGCGGGAACTTGTGGGGGGGGGGCAATAAATATAGAGTAAAATCATTCAAAATTAGTACATAGAGGTTTTTGATACCTACAAATCGATTGCAGATAGTTTCCAATTTTTAAAATTTTTAGGAGAGCCTGGAAGGGTGATGAAGGAGTAAAACAGCAGAAATAGATCTCTCAAAATTGGAAGGTATAGGTTTTTAGGACCTACTAATCGAATGTAGATATTTTCAAAAGAGACAAATTATTAGAATAGACGGGAATGGGAGTTCAAAGTGGCAAAACTGTTGAAATAAGAGTCAGAGCGTTGAAAATTAGTATTATTAGGTTTCAAGGCCCGATAAATCTATTGTGGATATTTTCTAAAGTGTAGAATTATTACTAGGGGCGGGCGCAGGGGCAAAATAAAGAAATTCGGATAGAACATTGGAAATTAGCATTATTAGGTTTAAAAGCCCGAGAAAACGTTTGCGTATATTTTTGAAAGTGTAAAATAATTAGGTGGGGCGGGAATGGTGGGTGAAGGAACACGCGTGCGTGCGTGTATCCGCTGCCACAGTCAGTGGGGGCCCGGACCGATTATTTAACTCATGAGAGAAGATTTTTTTTTTTTTTTTTTTTTTTTTTTTTTGTATTTTATATTTGTGTTTTTCCCTTACGATAATATAGTGATTAATTAACAGTGTCGAACATAAATGCGCGAACGCAGCACACAATGGCCTGCGCTGCCGAAGGCAGTGGGGATCAGGTGCGACATTTTTCCTACCAGAATTTTTTTCTCTTTTTTTTTTTTTTCACATGATAAAAATTAATACAATTTTGAGAATTCATTATTTATAGTGATTCATTAAAAAAGGGTTATTAGCGAAGCGGTCGTAGCCTACTAGTCCAACACAATTATAAGATAAATTCACTGTCCAAATTTAGTTCGATCTGGAGTATCATTCCGGAAGTTATCACGATTTTAAATTTTTTAGTGGTAACCTTATTTCAACTGGCTCCGCTTACTTTAAGATATCCGTCACTTTGTTAAAAATGGCGGATAAAGTTCATTAAACTTGGTTGAGACTTTTATAAGGTCAATGTATACATAAAAATTCAAACAAATTCGGAATTCGCTTTTTGCAATGTGAATTTGAATTTTTCAAGTGGCCTCCACCTGAAAACAAATTGGCAGATCAACTTAGTTAGCTAATTCTTCCAAGATATTTATGAGATATATTCCCTATCCAAATTTGGTTCGACATGGAGTATTATTTTGTAAGTTATTGTGATTTCTAAGATAAGTTCGCTGTCCAAATTTGGTTTGATTTCGAGTATTATTTCGGGAGTTATCGTGATGAAGATATTTTCACTATAAAGAGACAGATAGATAAACGAAGAGATTGCAATAGGTCGATTTCTCAAGAAATCAACCTATTATTATAATTTTCAAACAGTCAGTGTACATTTCCAATAATTTCTCATGATAATAACTATTTTTTTTTTTTTTTTTTTTTTTTTTTAAATCAGGAAATAAAAGCTTACAAAATAGCTTACAAAATAGCTTACAAAACAAAACTAGATAAAAAATAAAATATAAAAATAAAAATATAAAATATAAAAATATAAAAATAAAACAATAAAACAGTAGAACTATAATTTACAATTTACGCATGGTGATTCCAAACGTCTGTTGATTAATGTAATGTAATGCTAATTTAAAATGTAAAAAACAAACATTAAGAAAGAAACATTTTCACTAACCAAATTATTTTTTTCATTTTTCAAAGAAATTTTAAGATAGAAAATTGTTATGCAAAATATTCATCAGGGAGTTTTTTTTTTTTTTTTTTTTTTTTTTGTTCTATGTGCAAATGTAAATATTTTTCATTTATTTACTTTTTATATAAATGTGAAAATCTTTACAACAAAATGTTTATAAAGCTTTAAAATATCCAAGCATATAGATAACATTTTTGCTTAAATTGGCAAAAAGCTTTCTAATAACAAAATGTACGCAACTGAAATTATAATAAGCATGTGTATTTAAATTATAATATCCCAGATTTTTTTATGACTATTGTTAATTATATTATTAAACTGAATAAATTAAAGTATGCTTTTCAAACAATTGTTTTGGGATTTTTCGTTTCGTGTAAATCTGGCAAGATAGTCAAGTCAACGATGTGCTTCGGAGTACCTGCATTTGATCGCAACCAATGCTTACCTCCAACGAAAAATGCGAAAAACATAAAAATAATTTTCCATAAAATAATTAAAAGCCAAAGGGATGAATTTAGAATTTTGATCTCTGAATAAATCTCCGCGTGAGCAGAGACCAATCAGAGTGAAGCACTAGGAGTTAAAAAAAAATAAAAATAAATAAATAATAAAAAAATTTTAAAATAAATAATAAAATAAATAATAAATAAATAACTCCTTGAAAAAACCTAAGTGTAACAGTGAAACTGTTACGTGCGTTGACAAGATGGTCTGGACGGCGAAAAGGAATTAAGAGTTGAGCAGGGCGTCCAAAGGGGTGAGTTTCTGGCTGGACACTGAGACTTTCGTAGGATTCATGCATGCACTTCACTTTAATCCTCCTGAATTTTAATTATGATAGGAAAAAAAAAAAAAAATCTGGCAAGATAGTTGTTTTTGCTAATTTTAGTTACGATTGAACAAACTGCCTAAAATATAGCAACTACAAAAGAAGAAACAACATGTAATTGTTTATTTTGATGTTTTCAAACTTCGAAAAATCTCAATTACTTTAGATTTACTAGTTCATTTTTTTAATATATATATATATATATATATATATAATACTGAATTAAATGAACTGTGTACCACATTTCATTTTTTATTTAATCAATTTACACTTCACTTGATGCGACAGGAAATGCTGCCACTGCACTTAGACATAAAAATGTAAATAAAATCTAGCATGAGGCTTCATAAAATAATTTCAAAGTATTTTAAAGAATGAATTTCGATTATCTAAAGTATTCTCTTGGCATGAAACCCATAATTTTATGAAGTGCAATGATTTTAGTAAGTAAAAAAAAAAAAAAAAAAAAATCAATGTTTTATACTTAATATAAAAAAAAATAAAAAATAAAAAGACTTTTTTTTTTTTTTTTTTTTTTTTTTTTTTGTCTTTAGAAAAGTGATATATGAGAAACATCATGAGCTGTTCTCTATAAATTTGTTATGTAATAAATATACCTTCTAAATTTTCTTCATAAATATTTTAAACAAGTAGCATAAACTTAATTTAAAAACAGCGAAATTTCTGCTTCCTTATCTGCTGCTTAAAAAAAAATATGTATTTTTTACCTTACTTTTGATTTTTTTCCTTATTTTTTACACATTAAATAAATCATTTATTTATTTATTTACAATTTAATTAATAATAAATATAAAAATGCGGTTTTTGTTGCATGAACCTAATAATAACAAATTTAAATAACCATAATTAATAATGAACAATTTTTAAATGTCTAAAACCTTTAAAAATAATACCTTTAAACTAAAAGTTTAATTTAACAATGGTATCATTTTTCTGTTCAGTAAGTATAAACAATGCTGTTACTTCCTTACATATACAAAAAAGGATTTTTACTAAACAGGTTTTAAAAGATATGGCAAACTATTAGCACAGTCTAGAGTTTAAACAAACCAAAAATCCATATTCATAACTATAAATTAACTGATATTTTAACATTTATAATTTATACTAGCTTGCTTTAGACTGCTTCGTTTGGGAAGTTTTTTGAATATCACGTCATTATAATATATTATAAAAGTTGTTTTGATTTTAATTATATTAAAACAGTACGTTATTTAGCATATTTTTCAAAGCTTCTGCCTTGCGTGACACGTGGCGCCCCTCACGGATGAATAAAGAAGTAAAAGGGAGCGAAAGTAGGAAAAAGAACGAAATTGGAGCATTTTACCATATTTCCCACTCTCATTTTTCCTGTTTATGACTAATTGAAGTATTTTTATTTTTATTTATTTATTTTTTTTTCTATTCTTCCTTCCTTTTAATTAATTAATTTTATTTTAATTAATTAATTTATTTATTTATTCGTTTATTTATTTGTATAGAATTTTTTTTTTTTTTTGCTTTTGAGCCTACTTTATGAAAAGTTACTTAAAAAACAATATATATGTTATCGATCTATTTATTTATTTATTTTTATTTTGTATTTTTATCTTATTTGTTTATTTATTAAGATACCTTCCGTTTTCTTTGTAGGTAATGATTCTCATTTCTTAATGGCTCGTTTTCGTTCTGGCATTATTGTTCCTGAATGCTGTTTATTTCTTCGGTTTTGTACATGGATCGAAAAGTTTTTGTAATTTCGAAGTGCAAAATCCTGTTATTACTTTTATAAAGTGTTACAAAGTTTTTACAAACTTAAAACTAGAGTAATTTTCTTTATTTATTTTTTAAATGTAATCTTTATTTCAACTTATTTCATACACTCTTAATTTATGTAAATGATTGGGGACATAGCCCTAATTACAAATTCATATTTTATTTTATTTTATATTTTACTTGCATTTCTTTGTTTATATTTTTAAAAAATATTGTAAATAAGCTTTTAATTGAATTATTTTTCAAAGAAAATTCATCCTAAACCGTTTACATTTGATAGTATGGATTAAGAAATCCTAGAGTTTATTTTATTATATAATGAATCTTTTTAAAGTAAACAGAATGTAAGAGACTTTAATTTGCTGTTTGTTATTGTACACCATTTTAATATTCAATAGATAAATAAATAAATAATACTTAAAAATGCTGTAAAATATTTAATGAAATACAACATGTTAATTAGTATGTTTCAAATTAAGAAAAAATATTATTCCTTTAAATTATAATTATTTAAAAATAAAAAAATGAAACATTCCTTTAAAATATAATCCTTTAAAAATTAAAAGAATCCAAAAACTTTAGAATATATCAAGAAAAAAATGAGGAGTAAATAGTTCATATATTTGTTGTTCAGTCTCTTTTTTATCCAATTTTAAATCATTCAATTATAAAAGTAACAGAATTTTTACAAAGAAAAATTTTTCTTCTACAAAATTTATTCAGTTTTAAAAAGTGGATAAGTAAATTAAAATTAATGATGAATAAAAAGAAGTAAATGAAGTTTTTGCTCGTCATCATTCACCAGTACTTTTCTTTTTTTACATGTTTCTAAATTTTAAACTAAATTAAAATTTTAACATTTGAACTGAGTCTAAATAAAAAGGGGAAAAAAATTCTTTGGAATATTATCATTATCCAACCTTTTATTTTTATAAAAAAGTTTCAGCCATTAATCTTTTTTTAACCCTTTTAAGTTGTTACTTAAAATTAAAAAGTCCATCAAGATTAAAAACATATTTGAACAAACGTTTTCAAATTAGTGAACATTAAAAGAAAAGGGGAAAATGCCGTAGTAATTACTCTGTTTTTGAGGTTTTAATTAAAGAAGAATTAGTTTAAAAATAATTGGAATTGCAGTAACTATTAAAAAAATATATATATTGTTTACTTTTAACCATTCTTTATAATATTTCTCTTGGTAGGTTTTCGAAATTGGATAAAAAATAACTTTTTAAAAGTTTAGTGAATATTTAATTATAAATTTTTAACAAAGAAGTAACATTACTTTCTTAAAGAATTTTTATTCTATGGAAATTGTATTTGGGTGATTTTTAAATGAATTGTACGTTTTCAGCTTTATAAAATTTATAAAATCAACTTACATAAACACAAAAACATACATATGTATAAAATTTTTATAATTCATAGTTTTCTGAGCATTTTTGAGTTTCTTATTTATATTTTAGAAAATTAAAAAATAACATTAGCCAGTCACTGTTTTTCTCACCAGTGTTACCTATAAAAAACAATCTTTAAATTCCTTTGTATGAATAACTAAATTTACAAACCTAGTTTAGTTTATTTTAAATACTTCGTTTATGTCAAAATGGTATGAATATTTATTTATTTTAATAATTTTTGGTATTTAAACACATTCATCTCATGAGTGTTACTTTCTTTCACAAACAAAGGTTTTAACATCTAAAATAAATGTGTTTTAAAACTAGTGTGTTGTGGCCACCACAAGACTTTCTACTATATTTTCCTATACAAATTCACTCATTAAAATATTAAAAATAAATAAATAAAAAGGCGATTTTTTTTTTCGTTAAAAGTAAAAAAAAAACTTTGTTTTAAATTATCACATATTTATAGTTCAACCCTCCGTTTTAATGATATTGACGAGACCTTTCGAAAGATACCCATCTTGAAAATTTACTAGCCTCGAGGGGGGAATTCCAGACTTGGGTGGCGAGGCTCCAACACATACAAAAAATTTTTACCAGTTGACTATCTCTATTATAAATCATTCTTGAAAATTTCATAATGATTACTAAAAAATAATTCTCTTTATGCTCGTTTATACAAAATTTTGTCCTATATCACCATGTTAAAAATTTAGAAAAGCGGGATGGCAACGCAACCTGTAAGACAATTTTTACCAAAAGTTGATCGGCACTAAATTATGTCAAGGTGCAACTACATACTAATTTGTATGAAATTCTGTGCAGTAGTTCCTGAGATACAGTTGCCACAAAATTTTGTCACACACACACAGACACACAGACAGACAGACAGACGAACAGACAGACATTTTCTAAAAATGGTCAAATCGTGTTCTACATCTCTCAAAACTTGTAAATCCATCTAAAACCTGAGGTCGAAAATTTTTACGAATCCAATACTTTCTTCTATTGAATATAGAAGAAAGTAAAAATTATGGGTTTTCGCTGCAGTTATAATGAACATTAAAAAGTTTTAATTCACAAAATAAAATAATTTATGTAAATGTACTAACAAATCTATTAATACAAATCTTATGTTTAACTATAGTAACATTCTTGGGAAGCAGTAAAACATATGAGAGATAGTAACATTCATGTGATAAACCAACAAATCTGATAGAATTATGTAGAGAAAAAAAAATATATATAGAAAGATAGATCAACATTTAAAAATGTATTGTAACTTACACTGAGAAAAAATTCCGTAACTGATATCTGAATCTAAATTGTGGCTCTAGGAAAAATAGTTCCATCTCATCCTTATAAATTCTAGTCCCCTTGGAAAGCGAGTTCTAGAAGCCCCTACTAGAATTCTAGAGCGTTCGCCTGAATTATCGAGGGCAAAGTTTTTTTAAATATCCCTTCAAATCAATGAGACTACAAGAGGTGGGTTTCAGCAACTATATTACCCAATTCTAGAAAATTAAGCGAGAATTTATCGCAATACAAAAGATCCAGAATATTCGGAATAGTCAGAATATTGTTTCACCACCTAGAAATGTGTAAACTAGAAATCATTTCGTCTATTCAGTTTATTGGTGTGCCTTATGCGCATAGCTCGAAAAGCTATATTTCTAGTTAATGGATTTAGAAAATGGCCACTTATTCATTCTAGAGGAATGCGGTATTTTTTTTTTCTCTGTGTAATTATCATGTTATATTAAATAAAATCTTTTTGTAAAAAAATAGAACCGACTCCAAAAAGCAACTACTATTCAAACAACTAAAAAAAAAAAAAAAAAAAAAAAAAAAAAAAAAGTATGAAATGAAACTGTAAATTGCGCCAAAAAGTATAAAATAATTTCCTTCGCCAAACAACCTATAACACTACAATTAATCATAACTTTTGAATTCGGCGCAAAATTAAACAAAATTTAATTGGTTTTTAAAGGTTTGTTTTTAGATCGGTAGCAACAAATGCTGTTGTCTCGATTGATCCATTTTCATGTTTCTTTTATTATTTTATCACTGTATACAATTGGTCCATTAGTAGCATGTACATAGAACAGTGAACATTCTTTACAATGCGGTATTTATGTTTCTACGAAGTTAGAGTTTCCTTTGCAAATTTGGTATAACTTTGATACCTATCATCCTTGGTGGCTTTTGGATTTGGCGATCAAAACGTAATGCAAAAATATACACGCAAGATGTATATTTTCATAATATATATTGTACTATGTATTGTTTCATATTCTAGATTACTCTCTTAATATACCTTATCAAAACAATCATAATATCCCAAAGAAATTAAATATGTTTGCCAGATAATTTTGCGATTTTGCTTTCACCAAGGATGTCAGATACCAGCATCTTCGCCAACTTTTGCTGCTTACGAAATCTTATTTGTTTTCTTGAATCAAAGTAGTTTTCGGCTGCGTTTTGTAGGTGACAATGTGAGATGTGTATATTGAATAGGATTTGATTTTTGTATTAAATGAAGTTATCAATTGTTATTTAATTTTGCGCCGACTTCAAAAGTTATGATTAATTGTAGTGTTATAGGTTGTTTGGCGAAGGAAATTGTTTTATACTTTTTGGCGCAATTTACAGTTTCATTTCATACTTTTTTTTTTTTTTTAGTTGTTTGAATAGTAGTTGCTTTTTGGAGTCGGTTCTATTTTTTTACAAAAAGATTTTATTTTTCTCTTTTCAGTGAAAACTTATTCATATAGCAGAACATCAAAAGACGTTCGACGGCAGCTTCACAAATCATAACTTCCAAGAAAAGTAACATAACTCAAAAAATGGTTTATGTCACTTAAAAATACATGAAATGCACCGAATGTGGACAAAAAAGTTACATCTCCATCTAGAAAGTTATCCACTCGAGAGACAGTTGTGCCAGTTTTATTCTAGTCAAGTTATTTTTAAGTTTCTTTTTCTCAAATGCTGCATTTTTAAGTTGTGTCACTTTTCTTGCCTTTATCGGATATGAGCAAAAAACTATCTATTGAATGAACATACGTTAAGTTAAGAAGTCTTTAGAAATATAAAGAACGGATACGTTGTATTCATAATAACAAATTCTGTTGGGGATATATATTGAACTTTACAGTGAATATGTGTCACCCGCTGCGCTGGAAATTGCACAGCGTAAAGTTCAAACAAAGAGCAAAATATGCATTGCAGCTGACGGACAGAAGTTTCAACATCGATACTTACATACTGCTTTTACCAGTGTAGCTGCATGCGTTCAGCAGTTAGAATGAGAACAGACTTTTGTGAGTATCCTGTAATTTGTTTCTATCTTAATGAAATCATAATGAAACCTATTTCAGGCAAAGATCATTACAACAAAAAAAGTATTAAAATTAAATCATCTCTTACGATGTTAAAAACTAACAAATTTCAACAACAAAACAACAATGAGAAACATGGTTTGTATTGAGAACCTCTTCCTTTATGAAGTCGGTTTAAAAAGTTTATGCGTTAATCGATGTGACCGTCTAAAATAACCATACTTTGAATTTTACATAGCATAAATGTCACCCGCTACGCTACAACATATGCAATGTCGTTCAAGTGTGCTCAAAATAGGAAATTGTGAACAAACAAATGTACGTTTTAAGCGTTCTGTTTTTAGCATTAATGTCTAAACTATCTTTTCATTAGCATTTCGTACTAAATCGACTATGCTCTGAAATTTTATAATTCACTTTTTCCCCCTGTCTTGAACCGTTTCCGAGATAGGAACGCTAACTCCATTGTTTTCCACCAGCTGGCACTGTAGGCGGTTGAATCCCGTAGCACATGTCCACTTTACTATACCTACATACCACTTTTATGACTATAGCTGCAGCTGTTCAGCAGTTAAGAGTCGGGACTGACTTTTTTGGGCACCCTGTATTTTCTTTTGATCGTAAAGATATTACAATGGGACCTTTTTCAGACCAATACCTTTACAATAAAACAAAAAGTTTCAAAATCAGATCATCCATTCAGAAGTTATGAGCTAACAAACAAAAACAAAAAAACATTCGCTTTGAATTGAGAACCTCCTCCTTTTTAAAGTCGGTTAATTAGAGCATCTCTTACGAAGTTATAAGCTTACAAACACCAACAACGCATAGCTCGAATTAAGAACTCCCTTTTTTCTGAAGTTGGTTGAAAACGACTTTGCGCTAATCGATGTGACCGCTTACAGTAACAGTACTTTGAACCACAGAGTATACGTGTCATCAGTTACGCTGCAAATTGTGCAACGTAGTTCAAGTATGCACAGTGTAGAAAATTGGCGAACAAACAACTGCATGTTTTAAGCGTTCTATTTTTAGCAATAATGTCTAAAAACTGTCTTTTCGTAGTAAATGGATGATGCTCTACAACTTCGTAATTAACTTTTCTTCCATCTTGAGATGTTTTTGAGATAGGAGCGCTAATACCGCTGTTTTTTACCAGATGGCGTTTTATTTTCTTTAGATTGTAAAGATATTACAATGGGACATACTTCAGACCAAGATCTTTACAACAAAACAAAAAGTATCAAGTAACCGTACTTTGAACTATATAGCGTATGTCTCATCAGCTACGCTACAATGTGCGCAATGTACCTCAAGTGTGCATAGTGTAAGAAATTTCGAACAAACAAATACACGTTTTTAGCATTGTATTTTTAGCATTAATGTCTAAACTACCTTTCGCACTAAATCGATGATGCTCTGCAGTTTTATAATTCACTTTTTCCCCTGTTTTGAACAGTTTCCGAGATACGAACGCTAGCATGAATGTCTAAACTGTCTTTTTGTACTAAATCGATGATACTCTTCACCTTTGTAATTAACTTTTTTCTCTAGAACCGTTTTTGAGATAGGAACACTAACTCCGCTATTTTCCACCAGGTGGCGCTGCAAGCGGTTTAACCTTGCACTGCATGGCCACTTTTTTATACTTACATACCCTTTTTATCACTATAGCTGCAGCCGTTTAGCAGTTAAAAGAGTTGGGACTGATTTTTTTGGGCACCCTGTATTTTCTTTAGATCGTAAAGATATTACAATGCGACCTATTGCAGACCAAGACCTTTTCAAAAAAACAAAAAGTATCAAAATCGGAGCTTCCGTTCAGAAGTTATGAGCTAACAAACATAAAAAAAACATACGGTTTGAATTGAGAACCTTCCTTCTTTTTTGAAGTCGGTTAAAAATGCAATAGATATCAACAGATTATAATATAATGTATATAATAGATTGCAATATCATAATTTACTTCCTCAGATTTTGTTCAAAAATATCTATTTCTTATTGAAACTTAGGGAAAACACGATTAGTTTTAATTTTTTATTTAGGCTGGGGAAGTATGCAAATGATTTCTTTAATGTCTACAAAGGAAATATGTTGGTAATAAATAAAAATAAAAATATTGTAAGTATTTAAAAGCAAATTAAAATGCTCGTAGTGCATTGAAAATAAATCTTTCAGAATTAATAAATAACATATACTAAACTTGAAATTTATTTTTCCGACTGAGTGAAAATAATGCCTGGACCGGGAGTCGAACCCCAGATCTTTGACTTACAAGGTCAAGGCTCTATCAATTGAGCTATCCAGGCCGACAACCGGTGGACATTACTCACTCAGACAACCTTTAGGCAGAGAAATCTGGTCTATCATGTAGATAGCTCGACAGAAATAAGCCGCAGGTAAAGGAAAACACCATTAAACAATGGGAGAAAGAATTAATGGTGTTTTCCTTTACCTGCGGCTTATTTCTGTCAAGCTATCTACATGATAGACCAGATTTCTCTGCCTAAAGGTTGTCTGATTGAGTAATGTCCACCGGTTGTCGGCCTGGATAGCTCAATTGGTAGAGCCTTGACCTTGTAAGTGAAAGATCTGGGGTTCGACTCCCGGTCCAGACATTATTTTCACTCAGTCAGAAAAATAAATTTCAATAAATATGATTTTCTTCCCAATCTGTTGATTGTGTGATTTTAATATACAAAACTGTTTTTTTTTTTTTTTTTTTTTTTTTTTTCACTTTAGAATTTTGTATTAGTTTATTTTTAAATAAATATATATATATATATATATATATAGAGAGAGAGAGAGAGAAGTATGTATACATATAATTGTACTTCTGAATTATGAATTAATTTAATATTGTACATTTATTTATAAACTAGTTATTTTAAAACATCAGTCTTTCTCTTATTTCAAAAGTATTAGTCCAGGCAACGAAGGCCAAAATTTGACGAATAGAGGAAAAAAATCGTGTAGTTTTGAAATTTTACATACTCATAGCCGAGAGGGTCCTGAACAACATACTAAAAGTCCCCGCCCGTGGGGGGTGAGCGGGGGGCAGGGGGGCATTTAAGGGGGGCACTTTTTAGTTTTTATTAAATATCTTGAAAACTATCGCATTTAGCGAAAAAATGTCAATTAAAAAATTAATCTACGTAAAATTTCCAACAAAAATGTACATTACATTTTGTTTGTACGATCATTAGTTTAGAAGATATAGGGAGATGAAATAACGCATTTTCTTGAAAAATTCTTTTTTGCAATAGTAAAATCAACTAAAGTGTGCAATTAAAAGGGTTCTTGTCAAATATTTTCTAATGTAAAAAACAAATACATACATAGGGAATATGCAAGGATAATACAGCATGTTTTGTACGTTTTAAATAATTTTAAGGCTAGTAGGCGTAAGTGGTGGTTTGAGTAAAAATCCAGATAACGAAGACCCAAAATTGATCAACATTAAAAAATATAGTGTAGCTTTGAAATTCAGCACAGTTATAAGGTTAAGTTTCCTGAACAACAAACTAAAAGTCCCCGACCGTTGTGGGTGAGCGGGGGGCAGGGGGGGGGCATTTAAAGGGGGCAATTTTCAGTTTTTATTACATATCTTGAAAACTATCGCATTTAGAGAACAAATGTCAATTACAAAATTAATCTACGTAAAATTTCCTACAAAAATGTATATTACATTTTGTTTGTACGATCAAAAGTTTAGAAGATATAGGGGGATGATATAACACATTTTCTTGAAAAATACTTTTTTGCAATAGTAAAATTAACTAAAGTGTGTAATTAAAAGGGTTCTGCTCAAATATTTTCTAATATACAAAATAAATATATACATAGGGAATATGTAAGGATAATACAGCATGTTTTGTACGTTTTAAATAATTTTAAGGCTAGTAGGCGTAAGTGGCATCCACACGAGATGCAGTCTCGAAAGCTGGCGAGAAAATGTTTCTGGCTGTTTACAACGCCACTGCCGATGAACAAAATTTGAACAAACATCGTTATTTATTATTCCTAAAATCCTCATCTAAAATTAAAGCGGACCTTTCCTCACTTCCTCCAACTAAAAATGCAGCAGAGCAGCATTCGTTTAGATTAGAGTATATCTGCAAATTCAGCAGTGGCTTGCTAATTATTTACTTCCTGATCAGTGGGGCTGGAACAGAGGAGAGGATGTATGTCTAATTGTAATAAAAACTAAAGAAGCAGTAGCTCCAGAAGCAATTCTGAATAGCATTTTTTGTCGCTGTACAACTGGGTGTAATGTAAGATGTGGATGTCGGAAAGCTGGTATTTAATGTTCTGTAGTTTACAGCGCCTGCAATGGCACCTGCACTAACGGAGTACCTTTAGATGATGATGAACTTGAAACTGAGTATATAATTACAGAAGATGAGTCTTATTAACCATAATTTAAAAAGTATGTATATGTTTAGCGGGAATTGTTATATGTATATTACAGATAAATGTAAATTTTTTATACTTTAAAATAAATAGAGAGTAATCTAAATATTTATACTAAAATATTGTTAATTTTTCTAATGCATGCTTGCTATAAGTAATTTTAAAGTATTTTAATGTATCATAACATTCACATTTTATGTATTTTATATCTACTATCCCTTACAGAGGATTTAAAGAAAATGCAACTTTTAGTATGTTGTTCAAGACACTTAACCTTATAACTGTGCTCAGTATCAAAGCTATAAGATTTTTTTTAATGTTGATCGGTTTTGGGTCTTCGTTATCTGGATTTTTACCTAAACACCACTTGCACCTACTAACCTTAAAATTATTTAAAACGTACAAAACATGCTGTATTATCCTTACATATTCCCTATGCATATATTTGTTTTGTACATTAGAAAATATTTTATCAGAACCCTTTTAATTCCACAATTTAGTTGATTTTACTATTGCAAAAAAAAAAAAAAAAAAAAAAGAATTTTTCAAGAAAATGTGTTATTTCGTTCCCCTATATCTTCTAAACTATTGATCATACAAAGAAAATATAACGTGCATTTTTTTAGGAAATTTCACGTAGATTAATTTTGCAATTGAGATTTTTTTTTCTCTAAATGCGATAGTTTTCAAGATACTAAATAAAAACTGAAATTTGCCCCCATTAAATGCCCCCCCCATGGTTAGGGACTTTTAGTATGTTATTCAGGGCACTTAACTTAATAACTGTGCTCAATTTCTAAGCTACACGATTTTTTTTTTTTTTTATGCTGATCGGTTTTGGGTCTTCGTTATATAGATTTTTACTCAAACCGCCACTTGCGCCTGCTAGTCTAAAAATTATTTAAAACTTACAAAACATGCTGTATTATCCTTGCATATTCCCTATGTATATATTTGTTTTTTACATTAGAAAATATTTATTAAGAACACTTTTAATTGCACACTTTAGTTGATTTTACTATTGCAAAAAAGAATTTTTCAAGAAAATGTGTTATTTCATCTCCCTATATCTTCTAAACTAATGATCGTACAAACAAAATGTAACATACATTTTTGTAGGAAATTTTACGTAGATTAATTTTTTAATTGACATTTTTTCTCTAAATGCGATAGTTTTTAAGATATGTAATAAAAACTGAAAATTGCCCCCCTTAAATGCCCCCCTGCCCCCCGCTCACCCCCACGGGCGGGGACTTTTAGTATGTTGTTCAGGACCCTCTATGAGTGTGCAAAACTTCAAAACTACACGACTTTTTTTTCTATTTTTCCTATTTTGGCTGGACTTATCCAGATTTGTACTCAAACCGGCACTTGCGCCTACAAGCCTTAAAATTATATAAAACTTACAAAACATGCTGTTTTATCCTTGCATATTCCCTATGTATATATTTGTTTTTTACATTAGAAAATATTTGTTAAGAACCCTTTTAATTGCACACTTTAGTTGATTTTACTATTGCAAAAAAGAATTTTTCAAGAAAATGTGTTATTTCATGTCCCTATATCTTCTAAACTAATGATCGTACAAACAAAATTTAATATACATTTTTGTAGGAAATTTTACGTAGATTAATTTTGTAATTGACATTTTTTCTCTAAACGCGATAGTTTTTAAGATATTTAATAAAAACTGAAAATTGCCCCCTTTAAATGCCCCCCTGCCCCCCGCTCACCCCCCACGGGCGGGGACTTTTAGTATGTTGTTCAGGACCCCCTCGGCTATGAGTATGCAAAATTTCAAAACTACACGATTTTTTTCTTCTATTTTTCCTATTTTGACTGGACTATATTACCTTTTCAAGTATCACTCATGATTTCTTTACTATAATAAATTCTAAATGTTTCTATGAAAACTCAGTTAGGGCTATTAGTTTCTAAACAAAATATACAGCGTTGTCTAAATGAATACATTTATACTGTAAAAAATAATGAACAAAAAGGGGGTAACAATCTTGAGAAGTAATAAAAATACTCACCATAAAGAAAATTACATTCCAATATAAAACAATGTATAAAACAATGTCAATATAAACAATGTATTTCTAAGAAGGAACAATGTCACTTTCTTACTACAATTACCGACTGTAATATACACATATGTTATAAGTAAAAATATAATAAGCTCCCTGAGGTAACACTCTTGAGCTGCATGTGAAGACACAAATTATGATTAAATTTTAAAACATTGCGATTACATTTATCAGTAAAATAGTTTGCATTTTTGTTTAATTGACATACGATACTTTATTTTTTAATTCATATTTAAAATAGAAAGTTGTCGGGAAGTACAGAAAAAGACTTAAGTTTTATGGATTTCTTTTTCAGGAAAATGGAATTATCATTACTTGGTAAATAAAGTAATTGAAGAAGAATATTATTTTACAACTCTGAAGAAACGGAGGGTGTTCACTGTAATAAATGTAAAGTAATGTTCGTTTTCCTACTTTTATAAAGTCAAAATAAAATATTTATTACATGTTATTTAAATTTAAAAAATAGGACATAAGAATGACAATTAATTTAAAAATCACCCTTTCTAACCCCCCCCCCTCCACATACACACACAAAATAATGATAATAATAATAACTTCCTACAAAGTTGTTTGGAAACTATATTTTGCAATCAGAAAATATTCCTAGATCAGTTTATTTTATAATTTAAAACAGTCAACCTGCAAAAAAATTCATGAATACGTTATTCAACACATTCATGAGTTAAGTTATAATTTTTAATGTATGTACATACATTAAACCATCTTACATGCATTCATTTTACTCTGTATTATAATCTTGTAACTACAATAAACAAATATTCATACGTAAAGCAAAACGGAACAATTTACATACTTTAAAAATATGTACATAAGTACAGCAAAAATGATAAATTGTAAATTTGTAAAAAAAAAAAAAAAAAAGGTGAAAACATGTAAACATTTTTACACCTCCTACCTTACACCTCCTACCTCCTACCAAATTTTACACCTCCTAACTTATTCAAAATATTCAAAAAATATTATTTAGCAATTAAAATTATTTACAATTACTTCTATTAAGTAAAGTATATCAATTCAATAATTCCAGTTTCCCAATTTCCCATTTTCAAAATTGAATAAATAATAATAAAAATATATTTTTAACACCATGTTATACCTCTGCTATAGTAATTTATTTCAACTTCACGTTATTCCTTTACATGCAATATTTAATATCTCTCTCATTTATAATTACGTTTTTCCTTTTGACAACACCCACGGACTTGAGTGCTTTCTACGTCTTTCCTGAATCACTCTGTCTTAGAATGCCCAGTTAAGCAAGCTTCGCGATTAGTGATTCTACTGGTCATGGCGGCACATTTATTTATCTCTAAATTATTTTGTGCTATCTAATATTGTGTGTAAAGTACGAAGTAATGATAAAATAAGTAGTTTATCGTAATATTAATTCAGCATTAAAGGATATGAAAAATTCAACTGTGTATTTGCAGCAAATAGCGGAGTGTACAGAATATTAATAGAAATGTGAAAGAAAGATGAGCCATTTTCAATTCATGTGCATTGAAAGTAACCAAGTCAACGATCTCATTTCCCAACAAATGGATAGATCGATATTAATATTATTCCTGGTATATATTTTATAAATCTTCCAGATATGGTATATATATATATATATATACATATATATATATATATATATATATACATATATATATATATATATATATATATACTTTAATATTTGGCAACATGTTCAGCCAAATAGGATTATCAGCTTACTTTATAGGCTTCATATTCAGTGAAACTGCCTTATTCAAATTAGGCTAATGAAACATAATATGATTATATATCGTTTCAAGTAGATTTAAAAAAAAAAAAAAATCGCAGATTGTATTAGAAACAAATGTGAATCGAAAATATTGTAGCATAAAATGCATTATCTTAAATAGAGCAGAATCACAAATCTTAAAACAATGAACAATTCAACTATAAAGCAAAGGGTACAAAATTTAGGAAACAAATATGAAATATTTTTTAAAAATCGGCAAGTGTCTTAAATATAATTGTGAACTTTATTTTAGTAGGGGAGAAGATGGTAATATGAAACAGGGTGGTAATATGAAACCGCTTCTTTCTGCTTATCTACTGGAACCATCTGTGTTTACTAAAGTAAACTTAATTAATGGGAATCATAATAATTGCTATACCGCTTGGCATCAGTATAGCTTGTTTTGTTTATGGTGTAACAGGCGAATCTTTGTTTATGCAGTTCTAAAAAATTTCACAAGGTAAGTTTCATGACTACTTTTCACATCCTTATTGATAAATATAAGATATTGTTAATATTGTTTTTATTAACTGTAAGATTGAATAGTAAAATATCAGGATTAAATTATGGATAAATATTTTTCAAACTTAAAATTCGTGGGATCGTTTATAAAATGGCGATTGGTGGTTATATAGAACAATGTGTTCCATATTACCATAAGTAGGAGAACTTTGGATTAAATGTGTTGTATGCCAACAATGGGCACATGTTTTATGCAGTGGATGTGAAGGTGACATTTATATTTGTGAATTTTGTTCTTAAGTATGACTAATTTGAACTTTGGGATTATTTTTCTTTTTTTTACAAACAATATATTACGGAAAAAAAAAATCCTCTTTAAGTTTTTCGATAAAATATGCGTATTTTTTATAATACTTTCCTTTAGATGTTCAGGTTTTCCTTTTTTTAGTGATGTTTTCTGAAATAAATAACCCAATAAATATTTTTTTGTTTCACTTTTTATTGTTTCATATTTCCACCCCACTTTCTGAGACAGCTATTTTTGTATTATGTTTAAAGAAAAAAAAATCAATGGTTTTTAAATCGTTTAATGTTTTACCTTCTAATAGCTTTAAATGTTCAGTTGAAGGATACTTTGTCAAATTATAGTAGTTATTGTTGAAAAAATTCCATTAAAAAGTGCATTTTTTGTTTAAAAATAAAAAGTGGTCCATATTACCACCTTCTCCCTTAACATATCATACGTTCTTTAATTGAATTTCGAAAATGTTAAAGCTTAAATTTTAAAAGGGAGCACTCCTCATTATCAGCTAAAATTTAATAACTTGATTTGCATGCATCCAATTCTCATAATGTCATTTAAATAAAATTGTGTTTTTAATTTAAACTTATATCTGTGATTATTTATTATCTCTTAATAAGAAATGAAACTTACTATTAGCCAAGTATTTCTTTTGGCTTTATGGCCTCAAAGTAAATCAAATCAAACCTAAATAATTCAATTAAATAAATTGATCCTAACACTTACCCATTACAAATTTCTATTATTTTCCATATACATTTTAAAATTTAAAACAATCAAACAGAAAGAAAAGTTCATCCATTTGCTACTCAATATATTCATGAGTTAAGTTATAATTTATAATGTATGTACAGGGTATTCAAAAAAGGAGTATAATTTGGAAAAATTAATAATTTCCGGATTAATGTAGAAAGAGCGTTAAAAATGGACATACATGCTCGGAATGACATGGGGATTTTATTGCAAACACAAAAAAAATAAGTTCCAACAATGGCCGACAGATAGCGTTTCATGCGATAAAAAAAAGTAATAATTAGCAAAACAAATTATGACAAAGCAAAGACGATGTTCTTCATAACAAACGCGCAACATGTCGATCGTCATTCCTCAACAATATCTGTAGTCGAGGGACAATGGTGTGAACAGTACTGTAGAGCATATCTGCAGTTATGGTGAGACATTCGCTTTGGATGTTGTCTTTTATCATCCCTATTGATTTCGCTCGATCATGGTAGACTTGCGACCACGTAACCTCAGAGCCAATAATAATACGGAGCGAGATCTGGGGACCTGTGAGGCCATGCATGACGAAAATGGCGGCTCTACACACGATCATCACAAAAATACGGTGCGCAAGAGATCTTTCACACGCCTACGAATATGAGGTGGAATGAAATCCTGCATAAAAATCGTACGTTCCAGCAGGTGTTTATCAGCCAGGCTACGCATGATGCGATTTTGTAACATATCGGCGTACCTCTCATCCGTCACGCTAACAGTTACAAAACCAGAATTACGCATTTCCTCGAAGAAAAAGGGCCCGATAACGGTAGATGTGGTAATTCCACTCCAAACTGTGACTTTCTCGTCGTGCAATGAAGTTTGCACGACGATTCTAGGATTTTCCGTAACTCAAATTCTGCAGTTGTAGGAGTTGATAGACCCTCGGAATGTGAGATAGGCTTCATCGGTCCACAACACTTTAGACAAACAATCGTCATCTTACGCCATCTTTTGAAACGCCCACACCATACATGCTCTCCGCTTTACAAAATCGCCGGGTAACAGTTCATGATGACGCTGGATTTTGTACGGATAGCAACGGAGTGTACGCCCACGGATTAAAAGATAATCCTAATCCGTGGGTACACCTTAGTGCTACCCAAACAGTAGTGTATGGAATGCCAGTACGACGGGCGACTTCACGATTGCTGACTTCCCTATGCGCAGACGAACCCGCTACAATCTCGACTTCTTCCTAAACTGTCTGAGCAGCATTAGCACTTGTGCTCGGACGGCCACTACGGGGCCCATCGTCTAAAGTCCGGTTTCCACTGACGGCTCTTTCGACGGCTTCTATTCAGAATCCTTTGATGTGGTCACCCGGGCTCAAAACCCTCGAACGCGGTTGGAAGTCTCTGGTTCTAACCCCCAGCTGAGATAATTGAGGGGCCAGAGGCAGATATCTTTGTCAATTTTGCATGCTTTCTTTTGAAGTAACTGCTCAATCTGATTAAAAAAAAAGGTTAAACTGATGACAAGACATTTGGCTCTTTGTGTCGGGAGCGTGATTAATGGTTTTTTGAACCTGGAAGCTCCAACTCCAGTGTAACTCGGCCATAAAGAATTCGTAGCTTCGAACATTGAAATCCTTCTCTTCACAGCTGAACCTGTCATAGGACCTTTACCCGTCCGAATACTATTCCTATGGCGATAGAAACGTAAAGCTGCAGTAGCAGATTCCCCATTCTGACAGTACAGCTTAACTAACAGTGCGTTTTCTAGTAGCGCCAGAAAGCTGTGATTGCTGGTGCATCTAATTCCTTCTCTCATTACAGCTCCTTTTATGCACGATTCTCAAGCAGAGTCAGTGACTTTTGCTGTCCAGCGCCATCTGCTGGCCCATTTTCGAACTTTTTCTTTTTTGAGGTTGCAATAAAACCCCATGCCATTCCAAGCATGTATTTCAATTTTCCCCTCTCTACCAACATTATTCCGGTAATTATTAATTTTTCAAGTGTATACTAATTTTCTGGTCACCATGTACTACATACATTAAACCGTCTTACATGCATTCATTCTACTCCGTATTATAATTTTGCAATGTATACGAACGTTCATACATTGAGGGAAAAAAAGGAAAGAAAAGGAAGAAAAGAAACAATTTACATGCCTCAAGTATATTCGTCTATATCTAAGTATATTATTCATAGAAAAAGTATTTCATTTATTATGTTTTATTTGATTTTACTTTCGCTTTTGATTAATATGAATGAGAATTGATAAGTCTTATCCGTTACATAATTGAAAAATCGGCTACTATTTAAATTGGTAAAATAATTTCATATATTTATACCTGTCTATCTATCCCCCTTTCTCTCTCTCTTATATACAATAAATAAAGATAATTAATGCGAAATATTAATTATCGAATGTTAAAATTTTCTGGAACTACAAAAATACAAATATGCGAAAAATCATATTCAAAAGAATCAGCTATCATGGTAAAATTGAGTAAGTTTCTTTAAATACAGCATTCTAAAATGTTAGTTTTTTCCTTGTGTGTGTGGGGGGGGGGAGATAATGAAAAGTTAGTTTTTTCAAATAATTGAAACAGAAATAAGAATAAATATGTCTGTAAGTTTTTAAAAAAGCACAGTACTTTCATTTAGTTAGTTTTCATATGTAAACTGGTAATTACATATTAAAAAATGAGAAACTGTAAACTCTATAAGAAAGTCTAAGTTTTCCTGCGTTCAATAGAATTCTTTTAATTAAAATAATGGAAAACAAATATTTAGAGACAAGAGGAGAAAGTATTTGAACAGTAAATGATTTTTTATACTATTTACGTTCTCTCTCTTTCTCTCTTTTTCTTTTTTCTTATCAATGTAAGTTATAAAAAGTAATGCTCTTGGATAAATTTTTTGAAACTGGAATTCTATTAAAATTACACACTTTGATTTCTTCTAAATCTAAGATGTCCAAATGTCCTTTGTTTTCAGAGGACAGTTGCAAATTTAACGAAACTTTTTTTTTTACTAATTTCTTAAAAATAATAACAAAGTATTTATTTATCATAATTATTAACGTTTGGTTCTTATTTACTAAGAATCGAAATTTATAACCGTAACTGCATAGTTGTAATGATATTTTTTACTGTTATATTACAAAAGTACTCTGTTCTGGTCATCTTATCTAAATCCAAATATATATATATATATATATATATATATTACGTATCTAAAACAACTTAACTCAAAAACAGGTATAAGAAAATAATCCAAATTCGTTGTTCTGAATCTTTGTTACAACAGAATATTAAATGAATTAATAGAATCTAAATTGTGGCTGTAGAAAAAATAGTTTCATATCATCTTTATAAATTCTAGTTCCCCTTAAAAGCGAGTTCTAGAAACCCCTATTAGAATTCTAGAGCGTTTGCCTATATTCTGGAGGGCAAAGTTATTTAAAAATCTCTGCAAATAAATGCGAATACAACAGGCGAGATACAGCAACTATAATCTTGATTTATTACCCAATTCTAGAAAATCATGCGAGAATTTCTCGCAATACAAAACATTCAGAATAATCAGAATACTGTTTCACCATCTAGAAATGTGTAGACTAGAATTTCTCGATCATTTCGTCTATTGTAGGTAAAACATTTACACATAAGACTGTCTTTATAACAATAATAGTGGGATTTAACCTCCTCACAGGTAAATACATCCATTTATACGAATCATTTTGAATTCGAGACCAAAAGTTGAAGAACTTTTTTAAAATAGACACACTTTCTTTCTAAATACCAAGGAAATTAAACTCTGATGGAAAATAATCTACTAAAATTTGGCAACAACTTGATTCAGAATTTCACTGTCTTTAGAAGCGTCAATGTCGTCTTCCAATCAATTACTTAGTTTTTGTTTAAAAACATTGAAAGAATTTCATTGACCGAGAAAAATCTCAAGACAAGCATGTGTTTCATAATAAATACAAAAAAATAATTTCAATTTTAATTATAAAAATCTGGTGTGTCACTCACACGATTTTCTCTTACATTGAAATTTAATACTACAAATACAGGTTGCAGATTAAGAAGTAAGATAACGAGTACTGTTACGTAAACCTGTGTTAAACAATTCAAATTAGGCTTCGGAAGAGTTTTATATGATAACCGCCCCCATCAACCCCCCCCCCCTTTCAATAATGCACCTACAGATATATATAATTTAATTCGGATAATAAAAAATAATTTTCTTTTTAAAAAATAATTTATTAAAATTATTATTTTAAAAAATTATCTTTTATGATAAGGCAGACGATTTCCCTATTAGAGAAGTAGAATAACACTAAATATCCAAAAATAGTCCATTTTATTCTCAATATTAAAAAAAAATAATAATATATATATATGTATATATATATAAATATACGATTTTTTTTTCTAAGTTTTCTTCGTTAAAAGTAAAAAAAAAAAAAAGGTAACTTTGTTTTAAATTATCGCTTCAACCATTCGTTTTAAAGGTATTGGCGAGCTCTTTTGAAAGATACCCATCATGAAAATTTACTCCCCTCGAGGGGGGACCTCCTCCCCAAGGGTGGAGGCGAAGCTCCTACATACACAATTTCTTTTTCCCTGTTGACTATCTCTATTACAAAAAATATATATTCGTTTCATTTGGTTTAGTGCAGTCCATAGATGTTAAACTCTACTTTCCTGCAATTTCCCCCATAGACGAAATGTACTTGAATACTTTTGAGTGTCCCTGTACACGAACTCTTTGCTTGATCTTAACGAAAATTTTAGTGTAGCATCTTCATATGATACACATTTAGAATACCAAGTTTGAACTTTCTTCCATAATTTGTTTTTGAGATATGCTCATAACAGACAGACACACACACAGACACACAACCATACACACAGACATACACACAGACACACACACAGACACACGGACCATATACTAAAAACACGATTTTCGTATTCAGGGGACCTCAGAACATGTAAATATAACAAAAACTCGCGTTCGAAAATTTGACCCCAAAACAATACTTTCTCTACCCTATGGGTAAGAGAAAGTAAATAATTTGGTGTGTCATTCACACGACTTTCTCTTACCCTGAAATTTAATACTCTAAATACAGGTTGCTGATTAAGAGGTAAGATAACGAGTACTATTATGTAAACCTGTGTTAAACAATTCAAAATAGGCTTCGGAAGAGTTTTATATGATAATTAGTTCTGTGTGAGGGGGACTACCGCCCCTCTCAACCCCTCGTTTCATTAATGCACCTACATTTATATAGAATTTAATTCGGCTATTAAAAAATAATTTATTAAAATTATTATTTAAAAAAATTATCTTTTATGATAATGCAGACGATTTCTATATTAGAGAAGTAGTATAACACTAAATATCCAAAAAAAGTCCATTTTATTCTCAATATTTAAAAAAAAAAAAAAAAAAAAAAAAGTTAAAAGTTAAAAGAATCGATAACTTTGTTTTGAATTATCGCAGATCGATGGTTCAACCATTCGTTTTAAAGGTATTGGCGAGCTCTTTTGAAAGATACCCATCATGAAAATTTACTCCCCTCGAGGGGGGACTTCCCCCCCAGGGTGCGGGAGGCGAGTGTCCAACATACACAATTTTTTAACCTGTTGACTATCTCTATTACAAAAAATATATATTCGTTTCATTTGGTTGAGTGCAGTCTATAGATGTTAAACTCTACTTACCTGCAATTTCCCCCATAGACCTGCAATTTCTCCCTGTATTTGAATACTTTTGAGTGTCCCTGTACACGAACTCTTTGCTTGATCTTAACGAAAAGTTTAGTGTAGCATCTTCATATGATACACATTTAGAATACCAAGTTTGAACTTTCTTCCATAATTTGTTTTTGGGATATGCTCATAACAGACAGACACACACACAGACACACAACCATACACACAGACATACACACAGACACACACACAGACACACGGACCATATACTAAAAACACGATTTTCGTATTCAGGGGACCTCAGAACATGTAAATATAACAAAAACTCGCGTTCGAAAATTTGACCCCAAAACAATACTTTCTCTACCTTATGGGTAAGAGAAAGTAAATAATCTGGTGTGTCATTCACACGACTTTCTCTTACCCTGAAATTTAATACTCTAAATACAGGTTGCTGATTAAGAGGTAAGATAACGAGTACTATTATGTAAACCTGTGTTAAACAATTCAAAATAGGATTCGGAAGAGTTTTATTTGATAATTGGTTCTGTGTGAGGGGGACTACCGCCCCTCTCAACCCCTCGTTTCATTAATGCACCTACATTTATATAGAATTTAATTCGGCTATTAAAAAATAATTTATTAAAATTATTATTTAAAAAAATTATCTTTTATGATAATGCAGACGATTTCTATATTAGAGAAGTAGTATAACACTAAATATCCAAAAAAAGTCCATTTTATTCTCAATATTTAAAAAAAAAAAAAAAAAAAAGTTAAAAGTTAAAAGAATCGATAACTTTGTTTTGAATTATCGCAGATCGATGGTTCAACCATTCGTTTTAAAGGTATTGACGAGCTCTTTTGAAAGATACCCATCATGAAAATTTACTCCCCTCGAGGGGGGACTTCCCCCCCAGGGTGCGGGAGGCGAGTGTCCTACATACACAATTTTTTTCCCTGTTGACTATCTCTATTACAAAAAATATATATTCGTTTCATTTGGTTGAGTGCAGTCTATAGATGTTAAACTCTACTTACCTGCAATTTCCCCCATAGACCTGCAATTTCTCCCTGTATTTGAATACTTTTGAGTGTCCCTGTACACGAACCATTTGCTTGATCTTAACGAAAAGTTTAGTGTAGCATCCTTATATGATACACATTTAGAATACCAAGTTTGAGCTTTCTGCCATAGTTTATTTTTGAGATATGCTGATAAAAGACAGACACACACACAGACACGCCGACTTACACACCGACATACAAACAGACCATTTGCTAAAAACATGATTTTCATATTCAGGGGACCTCAGAACATGTAAATATAACAAAAACTCGCGTTCAAAAATTTGACCGAAAAACAATACTTTCTCTACCTTATGGGTAAGAGAAAGTAATAAATATAACAAAAACTCGCGTTCGAAAATTTGACCCAAAAACAATACTTTCTTTAACTTATGGGTAAGAGAAAGTAATAAATATAACAAAAACTCGCGTTCGAAAATTTGACCCAAAAACAATACTTTCTCTACCTTATGGGTAAGAGAAAGTAAAAAGGCACCACAGATCTGCTAAATGTAAAGAGGATAAAACTTTGAATAAACACGCATAAAGTCCAGAACTCTCAACAATTGTTTCGTATCACGAAGGAATATTTTGCATCACTCGTACCTACTTTATTCGTTTGACGAATGGTCGTGTTTCTTTTGGACCTGAAACAATTGTTGCCAGTTCTTACATTTTATGGTGTTTATTCAAAGTTTTGTACTTATCAAAATTAAATGTTTAATACCCTCTTCATTTTAGGCCAATTCCTGAAAAAGCAAAAAAATCTGTTCTCCCTGCCCAAAGGCCGGGAAACCATCTAGGACGTGACTGAAAAGCAAAGGATTTTGAGAAAAGCAATCAGTAATAAAAATAAATATAAGATAAAAAAAAATTATAAACCATGTTTTTAAATTTTCTGTTGAATCATATAAACGCTACTGAAGGCAGCCGGAACACCAGCAATTGGATAAAAGTATTTAAAAAATTCCTTGCTATCGCCTTTTGAGCTATTATAAAAGTTTCAAATGGCTTTTTATCCGGGAAGTTAGTTAAAAGTTGATTGCAAGCTTTGTACTGGTAACGCTGCCGAAGAAAGCAGGAAACCGAAACAGTTGGTTAAAAATATTTAAAAAATGCATTTTCACCGTATTCTGAACTATTCAGAAAGTTTCAAATGTCTAGCTAGTCGGGAAGTTAGTTAAATAAATTTTCTGTCGAATAATAAAAGCGCTACCGAAGGCAGGGGGACCTGAAATAGTTGACTAAATTTATTAGAAAAGTGTATTGTCACCGTGTTATGAGCTGTCCTGAAAGTTTCAAATGTCCAGATAATCGGAAAGTTAGTGAAAAATCGATTGCAAGCTTAGTACTGATAACGCTGCCGAAGGCAGCTTGAACTCGAAACAGTTGGCTAAAGGTATTTTAAAAGTGCATTTTCACCGTGTTCTGAACTATTCTGAAAGTTTCAAATGTCTAGCTAGTCGGGAAGTTAGTTAAATAAATGTTCTGTCGCTATATATAAACGCTGCCGAAGGCAGCGAGACCTGAAATAAATGACTAAAATTATTAGAAAAATGTATTGTCAACGTGTTGTGAGCTGTCCTGAAAGTTTCAAATGTCTGGCTATTCGGAAAGTTAGTGAAAAATCGATTGCAAGCTTTGTACTGATAACGCTGCCGAAGGCAGCAGGAACCCGAGACAGTTGGCTAAAGGTATTAAGAAAATGCATTTTCACCGTGTTCTGAACTATTCTGAAAGTTTCAAATGTCTATCTAGTCGGGAAGTTAGTTAAATAAATTTTCTGTCGAATCATATACGGAATTTGAAATAGTTGACAAAAGTTATTAGAAAAATGTATTGTCACCGTGTTGTGAGCTGTCCTGAAAATTTCAAATATCTAGCTAGTCGGGAAGTTAGTTAAAAATCGATTGCAAGATTTGTCCCTGACAAACAATCCCACAAACAAACAAGAATCGAAGTTAATAAAAACATAGTAATAAAGAAATATAAAATTGTCAAAAATGTTTAATATTTAATCGTTCTGAAGTTTTTTGGATTGGTAACTGATTTCAATTTTTGTTAAAGTTGGTTTCAAATTTTCCTATTTATAAAAATGCAATTTTTACCCTAAGGTGACAATCGTCTAATTTGCAAAGAATAAAAAGTAGTTATCTCTGACAACTTATAAGATATAAATATTACACTGAAATTAAATATTTCAACTTAAAAATCTGCATTTTTTAATTTAGGTATTTGACATTCATGGAGTTTCCTAGGTAAAGTCAGAAAGTTAGCCACATTCATTTTTTTACTTTCTCTTACCCATAAGGTAGAGAAATTATTGTTTTTGGGTCAAATTTTCGAACGCGAGATTTTGTTATATTTACACGTTTTGAGGTCCCCTGAATACGAAAATCATGTTTTTATCAAATGGTCTGTGTATGTCTGTGTGTCTGTCTGTATGTCTGTGTATGTGTCTGTGTGTCTGTCTGTTATCAGCATATCTCAAAAACAAATTATGGCAGAAAGTTCAAACTTGATATTCTAAATGTGTATCATATAGGGATGCTACACTAAGCTTTTCGTTAAGATCAAGCTAATGGTTCGTGTACAGGGACAATCAAGAGAATTCTAATGCATTACGTCTATGGGGGAAATTGCAGGAAAGTAGAGTTTAACGTCTATAGACTGCACTAAACCAAATGAAACGAATATATATATTTTGTAATAGTGATAGTTAACTGGGAAGATTTTTTTGTGTATGTAGGAGGCTCGCCTCCCCCCCCCCCCTTCGAGGGGAGTAAATTTTCATGATGGGTATCTTTCAAAAGAGATCGCCAATACCTTTAAAACGAATGGTTGAACCATCGATCTGTGATAATTTAAAACAAAGTTATCGATTTTTTTTACTTTTAACGAAAAAAAAACTTAGAAAAAAAATCGTACTTTTTTACTTTTTCTTACCCATAAGGTAGAGGAAAGTTTTTTTTTTTTGGGGTCAAATTTTCGAACGCGAGATTTTGTTATATTTACAGTTTTTGAGGTCCCCTGAATACGAAAATCATTTTTTAGCAAATAGTCTGTGTGAATGTCTGTATGTCTGTATGTCTGTGTGTCTGTGTGTCTGTGTGTCTGTCTGTTATCAGCATATCTCAAAAACAAATTATGGCAGAAAGTTCGAACTTGGTATTCTAAATGTGTATCATATACGCATGCTACAGTAATCTTTTCGTTAAGATTAAACAAATGGTTCGTGTACAGGGACAATCAAGAGAATTCTAATACATTACGTCTATGGGGGAAATTGCAGGAAAGTAGAGTTTAACGTCTATAGACTGCACTAAACCAAATGAAACGAATATATATTTTTTGTAATAGAGATAGTTAACTGGGAAAAAAAAAATGTGTATGTAGGAGCCTAGCCTCCCCCCCTGGGGGGGAAGTCCCCCCTCGAGGGGAGTAACTCTTCATGATGGGTGTCTTTCAAAAGAGCTCGCCAATAACCTTTAAAACGAATGGTTGAACCATCGATCTGAGATAATTTAAAACAAAGTTATCGTTTTTTTTTTTTCTTTTTTTTTACTTTTGACAAAAAAAACTTAGAAAAAAAATCGTACTTTTTTTTTTTTTTTTTTTTTTAATATTCAGATTAAAATGGTGTTATACTACTTCTCTAATATGGTAATCGTCTGCCTTATCATAAAAGATAATTTTTTTAATAATAATTTTAATAAATTATTTTTTAAAAAGAGAATTATTTTTTAATAACCGAATTAAATTCTATATAAATGTAGGTGCATTAATGAAACGGGGGGTTGAGGGGGGCGGTAGCCCCCCTCACACAGAACTAATTATCATATAAAACTCTTCTGAAGCCTAATATGAATTGTTTAACATAGGTTTACATAACAGTACTCGTTATCTTACCTATTAATCTGCAACCTGTATTTATTGTATTAAATTTCAGGGTAAGAGAAAGTCGTGTGAGTGACACACCAGATTACTTTTCTTGGGTGGGGGGGGAGAAAAAAAATAGCAATATATCTCTATTTACTGCCATCTTGATATTAGGCCAGTATTTGAGAAAACACATTCCTGTTTTCTGTCAGCCTCACGTAACATCTGTTGTATCGTAACGTTCGAAGCTCACAACTGTACACTGTCTCTCTGAGGAACAAGTGTTTGAATATGCATGTCCTGTTTGTTTACATGAGTACCACACAAGGTTATTTTATTTTGAATCTTTCATACAAAAATAATTATTATTATTATTATTATTATTATTTATTTTATTTTTTTTTGACAAAATACTTTTAGTTTAAAAGGATTTATAAGTAAATTAAAATTATTACAAATGTCTTCTAAATTAATAAAGTTTTTTTTTTTTTTTTTTTTCTTTCTCTTACCCTTAAGGTAGAGAAAGTATTGTTTTTGGGTCAAATTTTCGAACGCGAGATTTTGTTACATTTACACGTTCTGAGGTCCCCTGAATACGAAAATCATGTTTTTAGCAAATGGTCTGTGTCTTTGTGTGTGTGTCTGTTATCAGCATATCTCAAAAACAATTTATGGCAGAAAGTTCAAACTTGGTATTCTAAATGTGTGTCATATACGGATGCTACAGTAAGCTTTACGTTAAGATCAAGCAAATGGTTCGTGTGCAGGGACAATAGAAAGAATTCTAATACATTACGTCTATGGGGAAAATTGCAGGAAAGTAGAGTTTATCGTCTATAGGCTGCACTAAACCAAATGAAACGAATATATATTTTTTTGTAATAGAGATAGTTAACTGGGAAAAAAAATTGTGTATGTCGGAGCCTCGCCTTCCCCCCTGGGGGAGGAGAAGTCTCCCCTCGAGGGGAGTAAATTTTCATGATGGGTATCTTTCAAAAGAGCTCGCCACTACCTTTAAAACGAATGGTTGAACCATTGATCTGCGATAATTTAAAACAAGGTTATTGATTTTTTTTTACTTTAACAAACAAACAAACAAAAAAAAAATAATAAAAAAAAATAAAAATCGTATTTTTTTTTTTTTTTTTTTTTTTTTTTTTTTATATTGAGAATAAAATGAACTTTTTTTTGGATATTTGGTGTTATATTACTTCTCTAATATGGAAATCATCTGCCTTATCATAAAAGATAATTTTTTTGAATAATAATTTTAATATATTGTTTTTTAAAAAAAGAATTCTTTTTTAATAACCGTATTAATTTCTATAAAAATGTAGGTGCATTAATGAATCGGGGGGTTGAGGGGGCGGTAGCCCCCCCTCACACAGAATTAATTGTCATATAAAACTCTTCAGAAGCCTAATTTGAATTGTTTAACATAGGTTTACGTAACAGTACTCGTTATCTTACCTCTTAATCTGCAACCTCTATTTATAGTATTAAATTTCAGGGTAAGAGAAAGTCATGTGAGTGACACACCAGATTATTTTTCTTTTTTCGATGCGCCTGTATAACCCCTTTTGCCATTTCTCCAAAACTGTTTTATTCGTTTTACTTTTTTTTTTTTTTCTTCTTTCAACGCTGTTAATTTATTACTCTAAATTACAAACACATATCATAATTAAAATCTTATTTGAAATCATGTTGGCAAATTAGTGAACACATATTTTTCTTTAGGAAAAAAAAAATGTAATTAATCAATGAAATTCTATAAAAACTGTGTCTTTTCGCGGTCTTAATTAGTGGAGAGTTTTTTCTTTCAACTAACTCAGGTATTAGTGACGTTCAACGATAAGCACTTTGTAATAGTTCTTTATATTATTTTAACTTGGTTAGTCTCTCGCAAGATTAATAATTACTTTTTCTTAAATAATTCAAAAAAATATTTTATTTTGTTTAATGTAATAATTTGATAATTAAATATAACTGATTTCATAATTTGTTTAATAATGATATTTATTTTAATATTAACTATAATTATTTTCAATTTTAAAATTTAAATTTATAATAAAATTTTATTTTGTTCAATTAATTTTAATTATAAACCCTATGTGTATAATAACATTTTAATAAATTTTCCTTAAAAATTAAAAACAATTGCAGATAAATTTTAAACTGATGTTCTAAAAACAGTATATATGAGTCATTCCATATCTAATCAACACACAAAACAGCATTTTTAACCTGACCCCCTAAGAATTTTATGAAATTGGGTTCGTTTATTTGTTCTATTGAAAAATGAATGTATAGCATTTAATAAGTCCCTATCACTTTTAGTTTTTGATATGCAGGACTGTAAAAATAGGTAAAAAATGCAAATTTTCTAATTCTTCTACTACAAATATGCCCATACTTTCTTTCCTAATTAACTTATAGATAAAAAATGTTATCATTAGAAAGCTTATAACACAGGCTTTCAAAAATATATCACATGTATATATTTTTAAAATATTTCATTTTAATGTCAAACATTTTGACCTTTGACCTCCAATATCTCAAAAAGTACACATTTAATTTTCTTTAAAAAATTATATGTTATTTTTACATTTTTATCTATATAATTATTGCAACAATTGTTTCGGATCACGAAACAATAGTTTGCATCACTCGCACCTACTTCGTTCGCTTGACGAATGGTCGTGTTTCGTTTGAACCTGAAACAATTGCTGCCAGTTCTTACAATTTATGGTGTTTATTCAAAGTTTTGTACTTATCAAAATTAAATGTTTAACGCCCTCTTCATTTTAGGCCAATTCATGACTGACTAGGACGTGACTGAAAAGCTAAGGATTTTGAGAAAAGCAATCAGTAATAAAAATAAAGAAATATCTAAATGTAAAAAATTTTTAATATTTAATCGTTCTGAAGTTTTTTGGATTGGTAACTGATTTCAATTTTTGTTAAAATTGGTTTCAAATTTTCCTATTTATAAAAATGCAATTTTTAACCTAAGGTGACAATCGTCTAATTTGCAAAGAATAAAAAGTAGTTATCTCTGACCACTTATAAGATATAAATATTACACTGAAATTAAATATTTCAACTTAAAAATCTGCATTTTATAATTTAGATATTCTGACATTTATGGAGTTTCGTAGGTAAAGTCAGAAAGTTAGCCACATTCCTTTTTTTTACTTTCTCTTACCCATAAGGTAGAGAAAGTATTGTGTTTGGGTCAAATTTTCGAACGCGAGTTTTTGTTATATTTACATGTTCTGAGGTCCCCTGAATACGAAAATCATGTTTTTAGCAAATGGTCTGTGTGTCTGTGTGTGCGTCTGTGTGTCTGTCTGTCTGTTATCAGCATATCTCAAAAACAAATTATGGCAGAAATTTCAAACTTGGTATTCTAAATGTGTATCATATGAGGATGCTACACTAAACATTTCGTTAAATAAATTTAGATTTTTTTTCTTTTTTAATATTGAGAATAAAATGAACTTTTTTTGGATATTTAGTGTATTCTACTTCTCTAATATGAAATCGTCTGCATTATCATAAAAGATAATTTTTTTAAATAATAATTTTAATAAATTATTTTTAAAAAACAGAATTATTTTTAATAGCCGAATTGCCCCCCCCCCCCTCACACAGAACTAATTATCATATAAAACTCTTCCGAAGCCTAATTTGAATTGTTTAACACAGGTATACATAACAGTATTCGTTATCTTACCTATTAATCTGCAACCTATATTTATAGTATTAAATTTCAGGGTAAGAGAAAGTCGTGTGAGTGACACACCAGGTTATTTTTTTTTCTTAGGGGGGAGGGGGGGGCGAGAAAAATAAAGCAATATATCTCTATTTACTGCCATCTTGGTATTAGGCCAGTACTTGAGAAAATACATTCATGTTTTCTGTCAGCCTCACGTAACATCTGTTGTATCGTAATGTTCGAAGCTCACTACACTGTCTCTCTGAGGAACAGGTGTTTGAGTATGCATGTCCTGTTTGTTCACATGAGTGCCACACGTGTGTCAAGCTGGCCGGACCACATTTCGAAAAATGAAAAATAATAATATAAAAAATTAGTGCTAAATTAGTGCTAATTAGTGCTAGAACCTCCGAATTAGTGCTATATATATAAACAAGTTATTAAGAAATAAATGTGGTCCGGCTACCTTGACGTCAAGCTAGCCGGCCACGTATAGAAAAAATTGCTTTTTCTAAAAAACGTTTACATACAAAATTAGTGCTAGATTAGTGCTAATCACCCACCAAATTAGAAAATTAGTGCTCAATATTTAAAAAAGTTATTAAGAATTAAATGTGGTCCGGCTACCTTGACGTCAAGCTAGCCGGCCACGTATAGAAAAAATTGCTTTTTCTAAAAAACGTTTTCATAGAAAATTAGTGCTAGATTAGTGCTAATTAGCTACCAAATTACAGAATTTGTGCTCAATATTTAAAAAAGTTATTAAGAATTAAATGTGGTCCGGCTATCTTGACGACAAGCTGGCCGGCCACACATAGAAAAAATTACTTTTATCAAAAAACGTTTACATAGAAAATTAGTGCTAGATTAGTGCTAATTAGGCACCAAATTACAGAATTCGTGGTCAATATTTAAAAAAGGTTATTAAGAATTTAATGTGGTCCGGTTATTTTGACGTCAAGCTGGTCGGCCACATATAGAAAAAAATACTATTTCCAAAAAATGTTTACCTACATAATTAGTGCTAGATTAGTGCTGATTACGCACCAAATTACAGAATTCGTGCTCAATATTTAAAAAAGTTAGTAAGAATTTAATGTGGTCCAGCTAACTTGACATCAAGCTGGCCGGCTACATATGGAAAAAAGTACTTTTTTCAAAAAACGTTTACATAGAAAATTAGTGCTAGACTAGTGCTGATTAGGTACCAAATAACAAAATTCGTGCTCAATATTTAAAAAAGTTATTAAGAATTTAATGTGGTCCGGCTAACTTGACGTCAAGCTGGCAGGCTGCATATAGAAAAAAGTACTTTTTTCAAAAAATGTTTACTTAGAAAATGAGTGCTAGATTGGTGCTGAATAGGCACAGAATTACAGAATTCGTGCTCAATAATTAAGAAAGTTATTAAGAATTATATGTGCTCCAGGTAGCGTATCTCCATTGTGCTTGTGTGTGCCTGGCGAATTTTCGCAGCAAACGTAAAAATCTCTCTCCCGCGAAGCAACCCTTGTTTGTACTACCTTTTCGAATCGCAGAGGCTTCCAACAATCTTCTTCTTGTTTTTTTATTTTTATTTTTATTTTATTTTATTTTTAATCTGCAGGAGAATTTATTGCTTAAAATGTGTGAATAGAGTCTTAGTATCGTTATTTTTAAATATTTAATGCGTAAATTTATTAGAAAACCTCCTCCCTCTGAATTTAATTTTTCAAGCTTAAAGAAGAATTAAAATTGTATATTATTCTAATTTTAAGTATTTTAAAATTGTTCTTGAAATATATTATTATTATTATTATTATTATTATTATTATTATTATTTACATTCTCTCACTCATAAATATGATAGAGAAGGTATTAATTTTGGGTCAAATTTTCGAAATTAAGTTTTTTATATATTTTACACGTTTTGAGGTCCCTGAATCAGAACTATTAAAAATCTGTCAATAGAGTATTAGTGTCGTTATTTTTAAATATTATATTTAATGTCTAAATTTATTAGGCATCCACACTTTAAATTTAATTTACCAAGATTAATGAAGAAATAAAATTGTAATATTCTAATTTTAAGACATCGAAGTGTATTTAAATATATTATGTCTATGGGGAAATTTCGGCTAAGTACAGTGTAACATTTATAGACTGACTTAAAATTAAATGAATAATTTTGTTTATATGCATAAAAGTATGTTTTGCGTAGAATGTGGTATTGAAATCATTCATCATTTGTTTACAGGGCTACCCAAAATATTTGGATATATTGAGAGTATACTTGGAAATTGCTGGAATTCAAATTAATTTTGTATTAGATTTTTAAAAGTAAGACTAAATTTAAGTACACAATATTGTTCATAGCGCATATTTTTTGTGGACATTATACAGGGTTACCGAAAATTGAATTCAACGTTTTTTTTCTATTGAATGTAATTGATGAAAGTGCTTTATACATTTTACTATGTCAACGAGCACTGTAAAAGTCAAAATTAATTTTTTCATACCCATACTGTACACAAAATCCAAACTGTATTTTTAAAAGTTCTGTTTTTAACTCTTTTTTTTTTTTTGGGGGGGGGGGGGGAGGATATAATATAACGTTTTGAGGTTCCTTGATTACGAAAGTTGAATTTTTAGCGGTTGGTGCGTATGTATATCTCTTAACAGCATAATTTAAAAATAAATAACTACAAGAAATACAAATTTTGCCTTTAGAATTTCGTATTAGATTTCCACTTAAAAATTTGATCAAGGCTGGTAAGTTTGAATGCAGATTAATATCAGCCTTGATTTCTTTTAAATAATTGTGTGCACTGTAAGTGAACGGGGAGTTGAGGAGGCCGGTAATCCCCCTCACACAGAATTGCATGTCAAATAAATCTGTTTCTAAACCTATTTTAGATTGTTTTACAAGTACGTTTAACTTTATTATCTTACGCTATTGGTCTTAAGTTTTAATATGCAATCCTATTATTATAGTATTGAAATGCAGGATAAGAGAGAAAGTCGTGTGAGGGACACACCATATTATTGTTGTTGTTATTATTATTATTGTTTTACTTTTTTTCACTCATATATTGTAAAGAAAGTTTTGTTTTTGACTCAGATTTTCGAAATTGAGTTGTTGCTTTTTTACACGCTTTTAAGTATCCTGAAACCAAAAATTAGGTTTCTAGTGGTTGCCTGTGTGTGTCTGTGTACGTCTGTGTATTTGTTATCATCATAACTCAAGAACAGGAATTAGCTATAAGGCCAGACTCGCAGAAAGAAATGAGTAATTCGTGTACAGTGACTACGAAAAGAATTCAAATTAATTAAGTCTATGTGCGAAATTTCTGATAGGTACAGTTTAATATCTTTGGTTTGCACAAAACAAAAGGAATAGTTCTTGTATTTTTATATGCATGAAAGCATGTTTCGTATAGAATGGGGAATGTAAATCCTTCATTAGATGTTAAACAGAACCCCACAAAAGAATTCAGATACATTTATACAAGGAAATTACTGGAAGTGCAATTCAAATCGTGTTATGCGTTTTTCATTCTGTGCTAAATTTAAGTACACTATATTGTATTTTTATAACATATGGTCAATATACAGTGCTACCCAAAATTAAGTGATAGCATTATTTTTCATTATATTTTTATGAATAAAAATCAATGTAATAAATGCAATTAAAATTTAATTAACTTAAAATTATTCTCTTTCTCTAATTTACTTTCTCTTATCCACGAAAGGTAGAGAAAGTATTGGTTTCGGAGCAAGTTTTCGAAATTGAATTTTTGCTACATTTACACGCTTTGAGGTTTCCTGAATCCAAAAATTATGTTTTAGTGGTTAGTCTGTGTGTACCATAGTTATGTGACACTCGGGTAATCCTAAAAAATATTTGACCTCGATTTTTCACGATTTTAATGCACTGCGGCTAACTTGACGCCAAGCTGCCCGGCCCCGACCGCATGTAGAATAAATTACTATTTCCAAAAAATGATTGTGTAAAAAATTAGTGCTAGATTAGAGCTTTTCAGGCAAAAAATTACAGAAGTCGCGTTCAATAATTAAAAAAGTTTTTAAGAATTTAATTCGCTGCGGTTATCTTGACGTCAAGCTGCCCGGCCCCGACCGCACATAGAAAAAAGGACTTTTTCCTGAAAACGATTACATACAAAAGTAGTGCTACATTAGTGCTGATCAGGAACCAAATTACAGAAATCATGCTCAATAATAAAAAAATATATCACGATTTTAATGCACTGCGGCTAACTTGACGCCAAGCTGCCCGGCCCCGACTGCATATAAAAAATTACTATTTGAAAAAAAACAGTTAACATAGAAAATTAGTGCTAGATTAGTGCTGATCAGGCACCAAATTATAAAATTCGTACTCACTAATTAAAACAGTTATTAAGAATTAAATGTACTTCGCCTATCTTTTCCTCAAGATGGCCGGCCGCGGCGACATCTAGAAAAAATGACATTTTCCTGAAAACGATTACATACAAAATGAGTGCTACATTAGTGCCTAATAGGCACTAAATTACAGAATTCAAGCTCAGTAATTAAAAAATATATCACAATTTTAATGTACTGCGGATATATAGACGTCAAACTGCCCGGCCCCGACCGCATATAGTTAATCTGACTTTTTCCTGACAACGATTAGATACAAAATTAGTGCTACATTAGTGCTGATCAGGCACCAAATTACAGAAGATGAATAATTAAAAGAAGAATAAGATGAATAATCAAGATGAATAATTAAAAATATATCACGATTTTAATGCACTGCGGCTAACTTGACGCCAAGCTGTCCAGCCCCGACCGCATGTAGAAAAAATTACTATTTCCAAAAAATGATTGTGTAAAAAATTAGTGCTAGATTAGAGCAGATCAGGCAAAAAATTACAGAAGTCGTGTTCAGTAATTAAAAAAGTTATTAAGAATTTAATTCGCTGCGGTTATCTTGTCGTCAAGCTGCCGGCCCCGACAGCATTTAGAAAAAAGGACTTTTACCTGAAAACGATTACATACAAAATTAGTGCTACATTACTGCTGATCAGGCACCAAATTACAGAATTCGTGCTCAATAATTAAAAAAGTTATTAAGAATTTAATTCGCTGCGGTTATCTTGACGTCAAACTGCCCGGCCCCGACCGCATATAGTAAAAATGATTTTTTCCTGAAAACGATTACATACAAAATTAGTGCTACATTAGTGCTGATCAGGCACCAAATTACAGAAGTCGTGTTCTGTAATTAAAAAATTTATTAAGAATTTAATTCGCTGCGGTTATCTTGACGTGAAGCTGCCGTCCCCGACCGCATAGAGAAAAAAGGACTTTTTCAAGAAAACGATTACATGAAAAATTAGTGCTACATTAGTGCTGATAAGGAACAAAATTACAGAAGTCGTGTTCTGTAATTAAAAAAGTTATTAAGAATTTAATTCGCTGCGGTTATCTTGACGTAAAGCTGCCCGGCCCCGACTGCATATAAAAAAATTACTATTTCCAAAAAAGTTAACATAGAATATTAGTGCTAGATTAGTGCTGATCAGGCACCAAATTATAAAATTCGTGCTCACTAATTAAAACAGTTATTAAGAATTAAATGTACTTCGGCTATCTCTTCCTGAAGCTGGCCGGCCGAGGCGGCATCTAGAAAGAATGACTTTTTCCTGAAAACGATTACATACAAAATTAGTGCTACATTAGTACTGATCAGGAACCAAATTACAGAATTCATGCTCAGTAATTAAAAAATGTATCACGATTTTAATGCACTGCGGCTATCTTGACGTGAAGCTGCCCGGCGCCGACCACATATAGAAAAAATGAATTTTTCCTAAAAGCGATTACATACAAAATTAGTGCTACATTAGTGCTGATTATTAATCAAATTACAGAATTCATGCTCAGTAATTAAAAAATGTATCATGAGTTTAATGCACTGCGGCTATCTTGACGTGAAGCTGCCCGGCGACGACCGCATATAGAAAAAATGAATTTTTCCTAAAAACGATTACATACAAAATTAGTGCTACATTAGTGCTGATCAGGCACCAAATTACAGAATTCATGCTCAATAATTAAAAAATATATCACGATTTTAATGCATTGCGGCTAACTTGACGCCAAGCTGCCCGGCCCCTACTGCATATAAAAAAAATTACTATTTCAAAAAAACGTTAACATAGAAAATTAGTGCTAGATTAGTGCTGATCAGGCACCAAATTGTAAAATTCGTGCTCACTAATTAAAAGAGTTATTAAGAATTAAGAGTACTTCGGCTATCTCTTCCTCAAGATGGCCGGCCGCGGCGACCTCTGGAAAAAATGACTTTTTCCTGAAAACGATTACATACAAAATTATTGCTACATTAGTGCTTATCAGGCACTAAATTACAGAATTCATGCTCAGTAATTAAAAAAGGTATCACGATTTTATTGCACTCCGGCTATCTTGACGTCAAGCGGCCCGGCACTGACCCTATATAGAAAAAATGAATTTTTCCTGAAAACGATTACATATAAAATTAGTGCTACATTAGTGCTGATCAGGCACCAAATTACAGAATTCATGCTCAATAATTAAAAAATATATCACGATTTTAATGCATCGCGTCTAACTTGACGCCAAGCTGCCCGGCCCCGACTGCATATAAAAAAAATTACTATTTCAAAAAAACGTTAACGTAGAAAATTAGTGCTAGATTAGTGCTGATCAGGCACCAAATTATAAAATTCGTGCTCACTAATTAAAACAGTTATTAAAATTAAATGTACTTCGGCTATCTTTTCCTCAAGATGGCCGGCCGCGGCGACATCTAGAAAAAATGACTTTTTCCTGAAAACGATTACATACAAAATTAGAGCTACATTAGTGCTGATGAGGCACCAAAATACAGAATGCATGCTCAATAATTAAAAAATATATCACGATTTTAATGTACTGCGGATATTTTGACGTCTAACGGCCCGGCCCCGACCGCATATAGTAAAAATGACTTTTTCCTGGCAACGATTACATACAAAATTAGTGCTACATTAGTGCTGATCAGGCACCAAATTACGGAATTCAAGCTCAGTAATTAAAAAATATATCACGATTTTAATGCACTGCGGCTATCTTGAAGTCAAGAATGTCGGCCCCGACCGCAAAAAGAAAAAATTACAATTTATAAAAAACGTTTACATAGATAATTAGTGCTAGATTAGAGCTGATCAGGCAAAAAATTACAGAAGTCGTGTTCGGTAATTAAAAAAGTTATTAAGAATTTAATTCGCCGCGGTTATCTTGACGCCAAACTGCCGGCCCCGACCGCATATAGAAAAAAGGACTTTTTCCTGAAAACGATTACATACAAAATTAGTGCCAAATTAGTGCTGATCAGGCACCAAATTACAGAATTAGTGCTCGATAATTAAAAAGTTATTAAGAATTTAATTCGCTGCGGTTATCTTGACGTAAAGCTGCCCGGCCCCGACTGCATATAAAAAAATTACTATTTCCAAAAAAGTTAACATACAAAAATAGTGCTACATTACTGCTGATTAGGAACCAAATTACAGAATTCATGCTCAGTAATTAAAAAACGTATCACGAGTTTAATGCACTGCGGCTATCTTGACGTGAAGCTGCCCGGCGACGACCGCATATAGAAAAAATGAATTTTTCCTAAAAACTATTACATACAAAATTAGTGCTACATTAGTGCTGATCAGGCACCAAATTACAGAATTCATGCTCAATAATTAAAAAATATATCACGATTTTAATGCATTGCGGCTAACTTGACGCCAAGCTGCCCGGCCCCTACTGCATATAAAAAAAATTACTATTTCAAAAATACGTTAACATAGAAAATTAGTGCTAGATTAGTGCTGATCAGGCACCAAATTATAAAATTCGTGCTCACTAATTAAAAGAGTTATTAAGAATTAAATGTACTTCGGCTATCTCTTCCTCAAGATGGCCGGCCGTGGCGACCTCTGGAAAAAATGACTTTTTCCTGAAAACGATTACATACAAAATTAGTGCTACATTAGTGCTTATCAGGCACTAAATTACAGAATTCATGCTCAGTAATTAAAAAAGGTATCACGATTTTATTGCACTCCGGCTATCTTGACGTCAAGCGGCCCGGCACTGACCCTATATAGAAAAAATGAATTTTTCCTGAAAACGATTACATATAAAATTAATGCTACATTAGTGCTGATCAGGTACCAAATTACAGAATTCATGCTCAATAATTAAAAAATATATCACGATTTTAATGCATTGCGGCCTAACTTGACGCCAAGCTGCCCGGCCCCGACTGCATATAAAAAAATTACTATTTCAAAAAAACGTTAACGTAGAAAATTAGTGCTGGATTAGTGCTGATCAGGCACCAAATTATAAAATTCGTGCTCACTAATTAAAACAGTTATTAAGAATTAAATGTACTTCGCCTATCTTTTCCTCAAGATGGCCGGCCGCGGCGACATCTAGAAAAAATGACTTTTTCCTGAAAATGATTACATACAAAATTTGTGCTACATTAGTGCTGATCAGGCACCAAATTACAGAATTCATGCTCAATAATTAAAAAATGTATCACGATTTTAATGCACTGCGGCTAATTTGACGCCAAGCTGTCCGGCCCCGACCGCATGTAGAAAAAATTACTATTTCCAAAAAATGATTGTGTAAAAAATTAGTGCTAGATTAGAGCTGATCAGGTAAAAAATTACAGAAGTCGTACTCAGTAATTAAAAAAGTTATTAAGAATTTAATTCGCTACGGTTATCTTGACGTCAAGCTGCCGGCCCCGACCGCACATAGAAAAAAGGACTTTTTCCTGAAAACGATTAAATACAAAATTAGTGCTGCATTAGTGCTGATCAGGCAGCAAATTACAGAATTCATGCTCAATAATTAAAAAATATATCACGATTTTAATGCACTGCGGCTATTTTGACGTCAAGAAAGCCGGCCCCGACCGCAAAAAAAAAAAAAAAAAAAAAAAAAAAATACAATTTATAAAAAACGTTTACATAGAAAATTAGTGCTGTATTAGAGCTGATCAAGCACCAAATCACAGAATTCGTGCTCAATAATTAAAAAAAGTTATTTTTAATTTAATTCGCTGCGGTTATCTTGACGTCAAACTGCCAGGCCCCGACCGCATATAGTAAAAATGAATTTTTCCTGAAATCGATTACATACAAAATTAGTGCTACATTAGTGCTTATCAGGCACCAAAATACAGAATTCATGCTCAATAATTAAAAAAATACATATGTAACTGGCACTATATATATTTTTTAAACTAAAGGATCAAAAAATCTATAAATGATTTTCGTTTGAAAAAAATTGAATTTGTTTGCTTTGTCTATAACATGTTGTTTAGCGTATAACATGTTGTTAACATGTAAATCCGTGTTGTTTAGCGAAATCAATTTGCTTTCAATATATTTTGGTATATCCAGAATTTTGAAACACTCTGTCTAAATGAAATTGAAATAATAACACAGGTCAACATGTAAAATTTTGATTTTACAATTTTATGGCTGATCTTTATATTTTTTGGTGTACTGAAACCGAAAATGAAGCCAGTTTTTCTATATCACGTATAGAATTTCGTCAATACTGGGTGCCTGCCTATACAATTTCTTCTATTACTCTTCCATCAATATAATTATATGCTAAGTTTTATAGTATGTTTCCATGATTAATTAATCATAGATACCTATTGTTGTAATTGTTAAGCCCTAGTGCTACGTACAACCATATCAACCAACCAAGCAACATATTGTTATGATGGTATATGTCAGAAATTGTGTCGGTAAACACCCTCTATTGACAAAAATCTATACGTGATAGAGAAAAATGGGCTGCTTTTTCGGTTTCAGCATATCAAAAAACATAAAGATCAGCTGAAATCATCAAATCAAATTCTGTCAACTTCATTTTTTGTAGGCCTATGAAATAAGTAGCAGCAGAGGTCACTACGGCTTATGACTGGTACAGAGAGTTAAACAAGTTTTATGTGAGATCCTCTGTAAGATCATAAAAAAGAAAATAAAAGAAAAAGTTTTGAAAAATGAATACTTTGATATTATTATCAGGTTAGAAAAAAAATATATATATATATCTTAATATATATAAATCTCGTGTCACAATGTTTGTCCTCAATGGACTCCTAAACCACTTAACCGATTATAATAAAATTCGCACACCATGTGCAGTTCGATCCAACTTGAGAGATAGGATAGTTTAAATCTCAAATTATAGTCGCAATTTTAATTTATTGCTAATTATTTGTTATAATTTCAATATTTCATTATTTCAATTTCTAATTATGATTAAATTATTTTGAATACATCATTCGAAAGATATTTTAAAGTTCTTTTAAATTATCGAAAGTTTTCACCAGATTTACACGTTTTGAGGTGTCCTGAATCAGTTTTCTTTTATATCTCAGAAATTAATTTAAAAAAATTTCATAAGTAATACATCATTTGAAAGCTTTGTTGACTTGATACACATTTTAAAGTACTTTTACATTATCGAAAATGGAATTCGAGATTTCACCCGATTTACACGTTTTGAGGTGTCCTGATTAGGTTTTTTTTTTTTTATCTCAGCTACTAATTAAAATAATTTTATAAGTAATAGATCATTAGAAAGCTTTTTTTGATTTGGAATCGAACAGTGGATTACAGAAATTTCTACCGCCAGATGGCGCTGTAATACATTCAAATTTCAATATTTCAATTTCTAATTATGATTAAATTATTTTTAATGCATCATTCGAAAGATATTTTAAAGTTCTTTTATATTATCGACAGTTTTCACCAGATTTACACGTTTTGAGGTCTCCTGAATTAGTTTTCTTTTGTATCTCAGCTACTAATTAAAATAATTTCGTAAGTAATACATCATTAGAAAGCTTTTCGAACAGTGGAATACAGAAATTTGTACCGCCAGATGGCGCTGTAATATTTTAAAATTTCAATATTTCAATTTCTAATTATGATTAAATTATTTTTAATACAGCATTCGAAAGATATTTTAAAGTTCTTTTAAATTATTGAAAGTTTTCACCAGATTTACACGTTTTGAGGTGCCCTGAATCAGTTTTTTTTTTGTATCTCAATTATTAATTAAAAAAATTCATAAGTAATACATCATTTGAAAGCTTATTTTAGTTGATACACATTTTAAAGTACTTTTGCATTATCGAAAATGGAATTCGAGATTTCACCCGATTTACACGTTTTGAGGTGTCCTGATTAGGTTTTCTTTTGTATCTCATCTACTAATTAAAATAATTTCATGAGTAATACATCATTTGAAAGCTTTGTTGATCTGGAATGGAACAATAGATTACAGAAATTTCTACCGCCAGATGGCGCTGTAATATTTTTAATTTCAATATTTCATATTCTAATTATGATTAAATTATTTTTAATACATCGTTCGAAAGATATTTTAAAGTTCTTTTACATTATCGAAAGTGGAATTCGAGATTTCACCTGATTTACAATTTAAAGTGTCCTGATCAGGTTTTCTTTTGCATCTCAGCTAATTGAGTAAGACCGTTCAAAATTGGTATATGCAAGTTAATTAGGAGGGGCTGGAACGGTGGGGAAGGAATAGGCGCGCAGCGCGCATGGGTTTGGGACCCGGTGCGAGTTTTTACCCGATGATAAAAGATTTTTTTAAAATTTAATTTTCTTAATAAAAGTTTGAGTTGAGAAGGAATATGCGTGTACAGCGCACGTATATCCTCAAACGTGCGCGCGCAGCGCGCATGGGTCTGCGCTGCCGAAGGCAGTGGCGTCCCGGTGTGAGTTTTTACCCGATGCTAAATGATATATTTTTTAATTCCTTTTCTTGAGAATGAAAGTTTATGAGTAATAACATGGAATTTTGAGAAGTCATAAGGATGGTGAAGGAATACTTGCGCGCAGTGCACGGGTCTACGCTGCCGAAGGCAGTGGGGACCCGGTGCGACATTTTTCCTGATCAGATTTTTTTTTTCTTTTTTTATCACATGATAAAAATTAATGCAATTTTGAGAATTCATTAATTATTGTGATTCATTTAAAAATAGTGACCAGCGAAGCGGGCGTAGCCTGCTAGTATATATTATAATTATTGATATTTTTAAACCACATTTGTATGAACTAAATGAATCATATATATTATGATTTAAAATAATAATAATAATTATTATTTTAAACTTTATTTAAACGAAATCAATCACATATAACTAAATTTTAAAATATTACCTACTTTGTACAGCTATACTTAACATAATATACAGGTTGCAATGAATGATAATTAAAGAACACATTGAAATTTGTTGAAAAAAAAAAAAACTTTCTTTGAAATTTCTATAAGAAAAGAATTCCTTCATATTCAAAATTTTAACGAATGTAACTATAATAAAAATTTTTTGTACACTATAATAAAATTTTTGTCAACAGTAATACAAAAAATCTGGAATGTATCCACTTGAGTTTCCAAATATTAAGTAATTAACGATTGTATAAATAAAGTAAGAGAATTCGTTAAGTTAAAAAAAAAAAAAAAGGGAAAAAAAAAAAAAAAAAAAGGAAAGAAAGAAAGAACAAAAAGAAAATTATACAGCGTTTAAGTATCTTTATTCGTACAGTATGTCCTTTAATTTAAAGATATTGCACTTCAAATAATTTGAGACCGTACTTCATAATGATAAAGAATTTTTCGTTGTGCACAGGTAAAAATCTATAAGTGCTAAGTTCACCAGAATTTACACAGTTCATGCGACGGTAACCTCTAACATGTATATAAATTTTCAGCTCAGTTGGATAAGGATTTTAGAAAAAATGAGCTCAGGGGACCTCAAAATGTATACAAACACCAAAATCTTAAAGTGGAATTTCTGTCATGATTACAATATTTTCCATACACATGCATGTTTGTAAAGTAAAAATGTATGGTTCAAAGTTTGTACTTTTAGTTACTCACTTTTTATAGAGCAGGCGCACGTGACGTCACTGCGACAGGTGATTCCGCGCGTACTTTAGAATGTAGGCAAAAGGTGGGATAAAGCACCAATGGAAAGGCAGATATTTTGCCTACATGCGCAAAAGTTGCAGAATAGCGTCGCTTGTTTATAAACATGCGCCTGCTCTATTGAAAAAACACACTATCCCCCCCCTCCAAAAAAAAAAGAGTCAATTTTTAAAAATTAACTCTTTTGAAAATAAAATTTTAAAGCCCCTTGAAATTATTTTGATGCCGTCTTATTTGTATCTGTGTTAGTCCCACCCTATTTCTACATATCTCAAATGTTATCCTACACCTAAGTAAAGGAATTCTTTGTAATGTATATCTACCGCTTTCTTCTCTTGGGAGTGCGTCGTGTCGTCCAGTCTCAAAGTAAAAGGATCGGTTTGCAGACATCTGCAATCTGGTTTGGCGATACTGGGTGTGAGGGATCCGTGTGAACGGTTTCGGGAATGGGGGAGAGATTTTATTTCAGGAATGCTCATAAACAAATCGGAAAGAAAATATCACGCGATTTGCGTTGCTTTCTGTTTTGTTTTCTCTTCCCAGTTTCAGTTATGTTATAACATTAGTTATAATACATGGCATGTTAATTTTTTTTGTAAAATGATGTGATATAGGGCTTAGGCCGTCTGAGTGCACGTGGGTCCTCGGTTTGTATGGAAAAGTAGGAGTGTTATAATGAGGTCCTGTGCTGATGTACCACTTGGGCTGAAGATCATTAGTGCGACAAGAACTTTGACATCATATCCTGTTAAAAACAACAGATCTATCGCCATTTTTGGTTTTATGAAATATGCTGCAGCGATACTATAAAATTAAATGCATTTTTATATCAGATTTACTTTTAGATGTATCTATTTGTAAACTTAGTTGAGAATTCTTTATCCTTTCATTTTTTTCTTTTCTTTTCCGAATATAAAACTAATTTGGTAAATTTGATATTTATTATATTTGTTTGCCTCAAACAGTTTTTATACTTTCTCAAAATTAAGAGAATTTCTGGATTAGTTTTGGAATTATTATTATTATTATTACTATTATTATTTTGAAAGAACTCAATCAATGATCAATTAATAAATCTTGAAAATTCAGAATTTATTTAAAATTAAATACCAGAAAATTTTACCAAGTGTGCTGTGAAATCCCATCGTGATTAGATTGCAAAAGGAAAAAAGTACTGTAATAACAAAACAAAACATACAAAAAAAGTCAACCGAAACATAATTTTGAAATTAAATGAATGCATGTATATTTTAATTTGTACTTTTTTCGCGCCAAATATTGTTTTGGTAATTTGATTTTTCCAAAAATAATCATGTCAGATGGGACAGAGGGAATGAATGAAGAGAAAACAGAATTAAATAACCAATGAAATTTACCTCACTGTAAATTAATTCAAGGAAAAGGGAAAGTTCTTTTTTTTTTTTTTTCTTTCAAATTTCAAGTGCTGATTTGATGTTCTTATATGAGTATAATATAAAATGGTGTTTGGCAAGGAAATGAGTGTATAGGAAAATTAAAACAATTACATTTGACTTAACTGGAACACTTTAAAATAAATTTAACAAATACTATGCCGTTTAATGTTAAAGTAAATAATTTTATGCATTTTTCCTTTAAGTTTAAATGCTTTTATTGATTTCTTGTATTATAAATTGCATCCCATAAAATTAGTACCGGAAATATATATGGAATGTTAGAGGGAGAGGCTAAAAATACTTTTAGTTCATATATCTATATCTATATCTATATATATCTATATATATATATATAGCAATATATATAAAGCAATAGATACTGAAAAAGTTAATGTAGAAAAATAACTTTGAAATTTCCCATGAAACGGCTAATCTTTACCTAAAACAATAATAGCGGCATGATAATAAAAAATCGGGTGTGAAGCAACCACACGACATCTATTACCCACTATTTACACGTATTATATGAAATTTAGGAGATAGTGTGATTAGAAGATATAAAAATGACCTAACAAATTAGACACCTAAAAATTTTCCGGTAAGAGAAAGTTGATACATGTGTAAAGACATAAAATAGAACTTACATATCGAGTTTAAAAATAAGAAAAAAATAATTATATATATATATATATATATATATATATATAGACATATATACTGGTAAGACCAGTTTTTGAAACACCAGTTTTCGAGATCTAAAACTGACTTACCTAATCAGGATGACAGGTAATTTTCTTGTAATTACCACATAATATACGAGAAAGGATACGTAAAATTGATTTATGTAACAATTTTCAAGAAAATCGGTAGAGCTGTTTTTGAGATACCGACTTTTACCAAAACTTGGCATGCTCAATTGTCGACTGGAAAACAATAACACACAAAAGGATATCTAAAAGGATTGTCGGGAAAAAATTCACCGGAAAAAAGGCTCGCATAAAAAAATCACCAGAAAAATAGACACCCGGAAAAAAAGCCACCAGAAAAAATCTATTAAAAGAGAATCGATATAGTATAGATATTTCTTCAATAATACAACTTTAAAATAATTTATTTTAATTTTTTATTGTTGCCAAAGAAGTATACGAGTTTTTTCGACATATAATAAAACATATTTTCACGCGAATAATAATAATAAAAAAAAATATACTAAATATTAAATTTACTTAGGCACATGACAAAATTACGTCAATATCAAAATTAAATAATAATAATAAAATTAGAGCTAATTTAGATCTATATTAAAGAGCGTTATTTATTAATAATCTTGGGTATATTTTTAAGTTTAATGCTGAAGTAGATAAGACATTTTTCGCCAAGAATTCTATTTTTGTGCAGCCACCTTAAGCCAAGTAGTCCATAAAAAATATAAACAAATTTATATATATATATATATATATATATATATATATATAAGATTAAACTCAGTGACTCAACACTGTCATGGCGATTCTATGTGAAATAGAGTCACAAATTTTGGTGACCAGGTTTGTTTTTATGAGCTTGACACCTCCCCCCCCCCACACACACACTAAGACGGGATTTTGCAAAATATCCCCCTATCATCCTTGGGGGGGCAGAAGGCACAAACAACTTTATAAGCATAACTTGGCTTCAATTGTAGATGGAAAGACCAGACTTGAGCACAGAAAAATTATTTTCTGCGATTTTCGAATTTTGCTTTTTTTAAGGGTGGAAAAGATTTCTGAAGATAAATTTAGTAAAATACGGATTTTCGAGCAGAACTCCACCAATAATAGCACAAACATAAAAAGAAAAAAAAAAAAAAACCGCCAAGTGTCTTTGTGAGGATATTTCCGAAAACTTATCATTATTATTTTGTGATTTTCGATTTTTGGGGTGGGGAAGAGTTACGAGAGGGCAAATTCGTCCGTGAAAGTCTATAGGAGCTGAGATCACAAATTTTAGTGTGGGGTTTATTTACGTGTATCCAACACCCATTGTAACGGGATTTTGCGAAATCTCCCCTTACCCCCTTGTGGACGTGTGGGGGGGGGGGCAATAAACACGTTTTCAATCATAACTTAACTTCAAGCTATCTCAGTAAGCTTAATTTTTACGTAGGAGTTTGTTATGCGTTCCCAACACGCACTATAAAGAGATTTTACGAAAATTTCCCCTCCCCCCCTCCTCTTTAAGGGCGAGGGGCCCAAAACACGCTTTTAAGAGTAACTCTGCTCAAAATTATCTCAGGATAGCGATTTTTTTTTATATTTCGATTGGTTATGCATACTCACGACACACACAATAATGGGATTTTGTGGAATTTCACCCCACCCTCCTGGGGTGGGACAAAAAACATGTTTTCATGCGTAACTGAGCTCTGAATATCTTAAAAAGGCGATTTTTATCTGTAGAATGGTCATAGGTTCCCAACGCGCATAAAAAAAAAAAAAAAAAAAAAAAAAAAAATGAAACATTTCCCCAAGGAATTGGTGTGTGTGTGTGGGGGGGGGGGTAGCAAATACACGATTTTAAGAGTAGCTCTGCTCTAAATTATCTCATAAAAGCGATTTTTTGATAGGTCGATTGGTAATGCGTACTCAACAGACACACAAGAAACGGATTTTTTGAAATTTCGTCCTACCACATTGTGTACCGGGTGGTGTGGGGGGGCAAAAAACATGTTTCCATGTGTAACTCTGTTCACAGATTATCTTACAATTCTAATTTTGATGTGTAGATTGCTTATGTGTACTCAACACACACTACAAAAGGATTTTGTAAAATTCAACCCTACCGTCCTTTGGAGAATGGGGGGGGGGGGGGGGACAAAAACGTGTATTCATGCGTAACGCTGCACTAAATTATCTTAGGTAGGAAATTTCTTATGTGAGGGACGATTATATGTATCTAACTCATAATATGAACAGATTTTGCGAAATCCTCCCCCTTCCTTCCTTTAAAAGCGGGGAGAGATTTAAAAAAAAAGTTCTAAAGCTTAGCTCTGCTTTGAATAATTTCAGGATCTCGACTTTTTGATGTGTCGGTTAGGTATGTGTATGCAACATGCAATATAAAGTAATTTTGCGAATTTACCCCCCCCCCCCCTTTGGAGCGGGTGGAGCAAAAAGCACATTTTGAAGCTTAAATCAGATCAAATTACCTAAGAATGGCGAATTTTGGTGTGTTGATTAAGTGTACGCAATGCGCACTTTGATGAGATTTTGCAAAACTTTCAACTTTAACCGCGAGGAGAGGAAGTAAAAAGCAGGTAAGAGATTGTCGAAGGCACTGGGGCTCCAGATTTGACTGTGACGAGCCGGACTACCGCTATAGAAAGTAGCGGGAAGTTAGATTTTGATTGATTTCAATGATTATTATTATTATTATTATTATTATTATTATTAGATTTATTATATTATTATTATTTTTTTTTAGATTTATTATTACTATTATTATTTTTAGATTTATTATTATTATTATTATTATTATTAATGATATGGTGTTTTGAGGATTCATTTCAATATAATGATCAGCGAAGCGGACAAATCCTGCTAGTAAATAAATAAAAATGCGTTTTCAATTTTGAAATGCGTTTTGAAAGCTTGTAAGAATGTTTTAGAGTGAGTATGTCATGAGTATTTATATTTATTATAAAGAATGAAAAGTATATGAATTAAAGACAGTATTCAAACAAATGAAATTCAAACAAAACTGAGAAGAAACAGAGACCACCACGGCTTAAGACAGGTGAAGCGGGATAAACAAGCATTTTTATTATTAGGTTAAAAAACAAGTATTAATAATAGTTACTTAATTTATAAACTAAATTTATATGAACTAAATCAATCCTATATATCATGAGTTAAAGTGTTAAAATAATAATTTATCATTATATATGTGTGTGTGTATGTATGTATGCGTTAATAGATGCTTTTGAAAGATACGTAAATATATATATATACATATATATATGTGTATTCAAATATAAAAATTCAATTTTTTGAAAACTTTATCTAAAATTAAAAATTTATTTGTTTTTAATTTCTTAATGTATAAGAAGTTTTTAATATATATATATATATATATATATATATATATATATATATACTCTTGCGGTGTTTTGTACATATTCTGATTAACTAACACACAAATGGATTAACTACGTCACTTTTATGATTTTTTAGATTTCTCACATCTCAACATCTCAAAACGTGTAGGAATGTAAAAAAAAAAAAAAAAAAAAAAAAAAAAAAGAGGATGAAAATTTTTATGACTGTCTAAGATCCCTATAACTATAGTATGATGGTTAATGAAAAAAACAGCACAAATTGATAAATATTTTATATATATATTTTCTTTTTTTTTTTTTTTTAATGGAAATTGCTTTGAAAATGTCGTACAACAAAAGTTTAAAAATGCAATTGATTTTCTTTTTGTCATATTTTACACTTATTTAATTGATATGATACAAAACAAAATACATTAATTGATGGAACTCACCACCATCGTATTTGCACTTGACGCTCTAACCAACTGAGCCAACAAGCGACTATAAGGACTGCTGACATTTACTTTAAATAGCAGCTTTTGCCTCCAAGGCAGTTGCACGTGTTTGCACCTGATGAAGAAAGGCTACGTCCTTCCGAAACCGGTTGTGCTGATTTAAAATTTATGGTGTGTGAAGAAGTTTTAATTTCTTGCTATTGTCTGTACGCCAGTTTTTGAATTTATTTTTGATTTACTTTAAAGTTGAGATGCCTTATTTAATAGCGTGACATAAAGACGCGATAACGAAATCCAATTTCAATAAAAAGCTTCTAAAAATCTTCTAAAAATTTTATTTATTTATTTTTACTTAAATTTTTATTTTGTGCTTTTTAGTAACTAGATAAAAAGCTATTTTAAAAACATCTTCAAACATTATTAGGATTCTGTGTACACAACGGATATTTTCTTTTATCAACTGACATCTTTTCTATTAATTATTTGAAAAATTAACATGACGCTCTAACCAACTGAGCCATTAAGAGATAGATGTACAATGAATTGCTTACATTTTTTTTAAAGTGGAAATGTCTTGTTTTTCAGCGTGACAGTAAACGCGATGACAAATTCAACTTCATATAATAATATACAATATATATATATAAAGCTTCTAAAAATATTTATTTACGTATTTTGCACTTGAAACTTTTTATTTTGAGCTTTTTTAATATGTAAAATATTTTGTGTTTTCTAATATATATATATATAAAACTCTTCGAAAATTCTTAAGATATTGTGTAGTCAAAGAAAAATTTTCTTTTATCAATTGACACCTTTTCTACTAATTATCCTCAAAAATTAACACGCCGGACCTTCCGGGGACCGAACTCTCGACCACCGCTTTACTAACGTCATGTTCTAACCAACTAAGCCACAGAGTCACAAACGGATTGGCTCATATTTACTTTAATTGTTTACTAGCGTGACACGATGGCAAAGTCAATTTCATATAAAAAGCTCCTAATAAGAGAAATCTGGAATGTTAAAACTTTTTTTTTATCAAGAAAAAAAAAGTCGGATAAGATTGGCATTAGTTTTAAAAAGAGATCTGGGTGGGATCCGCCTTTAAACATAATGTAGTGGTAATCTATCTAACAAAAATATAGTTTAACTATTAGGTATTTGTTCAGCACAGTTAAATAAGTATATATTATATAATTATATTGTCACTTTGCTCAATTTTACTATATTTTTAGTTTTCTCTCTTGCTCTTTCTCTTTTTTCTTACAGCTAAAGATTTATTTTGATTTGCAAATGTTTGATTAGCAGAAAGTAAATTAAATATTGTTTTAAAATTTACCATATTCTGACTAATCATGAGTAATTTCCATTCATAAACAAAACATTTCCATTTATGAACAAAGTTTTGAATTATTCTTAATCTGATTGCAAGATACGGAATAATTTATCTTTCTTTCCATGACATTTTGAAAACGCCATCAAAATCAGTGATGTTAAAGGAACAACCCAATTGTATATGCTTTTATTTAGCTATTCTTTAAAGTACACTCATGTCCAGAATTATCTTTACATATCCAAAAATAATGATATTCAATGTAATATCCAATCAATGTGATCCGTTTTTGCAGAAAATGTGTGAAAAACAAGCTTAATTAGTATTATCCAATCAAAAATAATCAAACGATTCTGTGATATGCAAATCTAGGCTTACGTCATCCGACACTGAATCAAGCGCTTTGCGCAAAAGTGAATAATTTAGTGATTCTCTGCGATATAACGTCTGATTTCAGTGTGTAAGGACTCAAATCGGTTTGCTATGGCTTGGAAGTATCATTTGGAAGAATCGATGAAGTGGCGACTCATCGGCCGTTTAGAAGCAGGGCAGCCTATCACGGAAGTAGCCAGATGTCTGAATATTTCAAAACAGACAGTCTCTAGTCTCTACGTTATGGAAACAGTTTCGAAACGAAGGAATTGTTGTAAAAAGGCCTGGACAAGGTCGTAAACGAATGACAACTGCTTCTGAAGATCGATATGTGGCACTAACTGCCCATCGTAACAGGAAATCTACTGCTCGCCAGTTAATTTCAGAGCTTGTTGCCGCCCCTGGAACTGTTGTATTACGGCAAACGATACACAGAAGGCTTAATGAAAGAAGCCTTTATGCCAGAATGCCAAGGGTATATGTTTCACTGTCTTCAGAACAGAAGAGGGATCGCTTTAATTGGTGCAAAGAAAATCATAACTGCAGTCAACACCAATGGTCCCATGTTCTGTTTACTGATGAGTCGAGGTTTAGTTTTACAGGCGATTCTAAACGTGTTTACATATGGAGGGAGTCAGAAACATGAAATTATCCCTCAAACATAATGGATCATGACCGTTTTGGTAGTACAGGTGTGATGGTATGGAGGGGGGAATAATGATCAATGGACGTACACCCCTACCCGTTTCCGGCAGTGGATCTGTGACCGGCGAGAGGCATCATGATGAGGTGCTAGAGCCTTATGTCAGACTTTTCAGAGGTGCATATGGATCTGACATTTTATTTCTGGACGATAATGCTCGTCCACATCGAACAAAGCTCTTGACGAATTCCTTGAAAGTGAAGGCATTGAGCGAATACCGTGGCCAGCAAAGTCTCCTGCTCTTAATCCAATAGAGAACTTACGGGACTACCTTGGAAGAGCAATTGCACGTAGATATCCTCCTCCTAGAAATGTAAATGTTCGGAAAGCGCCACTACTTGAAGAGTGGAGCTTAACTCCCCAAACTGGGGTTAACAACGTTATTGCCAGCATGAAAACACGTTTTTATATGTGTGAACAAGTCAGGGGAGATCATATTCCATATTAAATTCGTAAGGCTTAATTCTGTTCTGCGTTATTCCTTTTTTTCTGAGCTCTCTCTCTTTGTCACATTTTATTACCATTTTTAATGTTTCATACTGCAATTTTGTATTATATGCAATGCCCTTATTTTTTTCCTTTGTTAATTAAGTGTCATAGTGTTATATAACATTCCAAAAAAAATCACAAGATCATAGTTCACAGTTTCTGAGAAATCCGTGAATTTATGCATGTAAAGATAATTTTGGACATGAGTGTATTTCAACTCTCTATGCAAAATCACTGTAACTATGTTAGCACTGTCCTATTAATGCACCCCAAATCATCTAAATAATTCTTGAAATCTAAGTCAAAGTGAAAATAAATGGTCAAGATAATTCCCTTCATTTTATGCAATATATGATATTACTAAAGCAATGCTGACGATTTTTCATATTGTAAAATTTTTATGTTTTCAGCTGAAAAAAGATATTCAAAACTAAAGTATTTTACACTATCTGTAAATAATATTTACTTTAATGTCATTAAAAATAGCTTTTTAAACTTGCTTCTAACTAAATAAAAGTTTATCGAAATATTAATAATAAAGAGATTAATCAACAATTGTAAACGACTAGTATGTTGAAGCCACCACAAGACTTTCTTCTATATAATTTTATACAAATTCATGCACTGGAAAATATTAAATTATATTTATAACAAATATTTTTCGTGATATTCTATTTTCGTTTACCGATGTACACTTTAAAACGAAGTTTAGTAATTCAACAATGAAAAATGCAATTTTCAATGACATACAAAGTATATCAACTAAAAAACATTTACTGATTAGAAAAGCTTTCGAAAAATATCTATAAATAATTTGCTACCCTGATGTTGTTAATTTCCATATGATAATTTTTTTTGGTTGATTAAAAATTTCCTATTGAAGAATTGCCGGGCAGCTTGACGTCAAGATAACCGCAGCGAATTAAATTATTAATAACTTTTTTAATTATTGAACACATCTTCTGTAATTTTTTGCCTGATCAGCTCTAATTCTTTACACAATCATTTTTTGGAAATAGTAATTTTTTCTACATGCGGTCGGGGCCGGGAAGCTTGGCGTCAAGTTAGCCGCAGTGCATTAAAATCGTGATATATTTTTTATTTATTGAGCATGAACTCTGTAATTTGGTGCCTGATCAGCACTAATGTAGCACTAATTTTGTATGTAATCGTTTTCAGGAAAAATTCATTTTTTCTATATGCGGTCGGTCGGTGCCGGGCAGCTTGACGTCAGGATAGCCGCAGCGCATTAAAATCATGATACATTTTTTAATTACTGAGCATGAATTCTGTAATTTGGTGCCTGGTCAGCACTAATGTAGCACTACTTTTGTATGTAATCGTTTTCAGGAAAAAGTCATTTTTTCTAGATGTTGCCGCGGCCGGCCAGCTTAAGGAAGAGATAGCCGAAGTACATTTAATTCTTAATAACTGCTTTAATTAGTGCGCACGAATTTTATAATTTGGTGCCTGATCAGCACTAATCTAGCACTAATTTTCTATGTTAACGTTTTTTTGAAATAGTAAATTTTTATATGCAGTCGGGGCCGGGAAGCTTGGCGTCAAGTTAGCCGCAGTGCATTAAAATCGTGATATGTTTTTATTTATTGAGCATGAATTCTGTAATTTGGTGCCTGATCAGCACTAATGTAGCACTAATTTTGTATGTAATCGCTTTCAGGAAAAATTCATTTTTTCTATATGCGGTCGGTCGGTGCCGGGCAGCTTGACGTCAGGATAGCCGTAGTGCATTAAAATCATGATACATTTTTTAATTACTGAGCATGAATTCTGTATTTTGGTGCCTGATCAGCACTAATGTAGCACTAATTTTGTATGTAATCGTTTTCAGGAAAAAGTAATTTTTTCTAGATGTTGCCGCGGCCGGCCAGCTTGAGGAAGAGATAGCCGAAGTACATTTAATTCTTAATAACTGTTTTAATTTGTGAGCACGAATTTTATAATTTGGTGCCTGATCAGCACTAATCCAGCACTAATTTTCTATGTTAACGTTTTTTTTGAAATAGTAATTTTTTATATGCAGTTGGGTCCGGCTACCTTGACGCCGGCTACCTTGACTAATTAGCCGCAGTGCATTAAAATCGTGATATATTTTTTAATTCTTGAGCATGAATTCTGTAATTTACTGCCTGATCAGCACTAATGTAGCACTAATTTTGTATGCAATCGTTTTCAGGAAAAAGTCCTTTTTCTATGTGCGGTCGGTACCGGGCAGATTGACGTCAATATAGCCGCAGTACTTTAAAATATTGATGTATTTTTTAATTATTGAGCATGAATTCTGTAATTTGGTGCCTGATCAGCACTAATTTAGCACTAATTTTGTATGTAATAGTTTTCAGGAAAAATTCATTTTTTCTATATGCGGTCGGGGCCGGGCAGCTTGACGTCAAAATAGCTGCAGTGCATTAAAATCGTGATATTTTTTTTAATTATTGAGCATGAATTCTGTAATTTGGTGCCTGATCAGCACTAATGTAGCACTAATTTTGTATGTAATCATTTTCAGAAAAAAGTCATTTTTACTATGTGCGGTCGGGGACGGGCAGTTTGACGTCAAGATAACCGCTGCGAATTAAATTTTTAATAACTTTTTTAATTATTGAGCACGAATTCTGTAATTTGGTGCTTGATCAGCTCTAATATAGCACTAATTATCTATGTAAACGTTTTTTATAATTTGTAATTTTTTCTTTTTGTGGTCGGGGCTGGCCTTCTTGACGTCAAGATAGCTGCAGTGCTTTAAAATTGTGATATATTTTTTAATTACTGAACATGAATTCTGTAATTTAGTGCCTATTCAGCACTAATGTAGCACTAATTATGTATGTAATCGTTTTCAGGAAAAAGTCATTTTTTCTAGATGTCGCCGCGGGCGGCCATCTTGAGGAAAAGATAGCCGAATTACATTTAATTCTTAATAACTGTTTTAATTAGTGAGCACGAATTTCATAATTTGGTGCCTGATCAGCACTAATCTAGCACTAATTTTCTATGTTAACGTTTTTTTGAAATAGTAATTTTTTTATATGCAGTCGGGACCGGGCAGCTTGGCGTCAAGTTAGCCGCAGTGCATTAAAATCGTGATATATTTTTTATTATTGAGCATGATTTCTGTAATTTGGTGCCTGATCAGCACTAATGTAGCACTAATTTTGTATGTAATCGTTTTCAGGAAAAAGTCCTTTTTTCTATGTGCGGTCGGGGCCGGGCAGCTTGACGTCAAGATAACCGCAGCGAATTAAATTCTTAATAACTTTTTTAATTATTGAACACGACTTCTGTAATTTTTTGCCTGAAAAGCTCTAATCTAGCACTAATTTTTTACACAATCATTTTTTGGAAATAGTAAGTTATTCTACATTCGGTCGGGGTCGGGCAGCTTGGAGTCGAGTTAGCCGCAGTGCATTAATATCGTGATATATTTTTTAATTATTGAGCATGAATTCTGTAATTTGGTACCTGATCAGCACTAATGTAGCACTAATTTTGTATGTAATCGTTTTCAGGAAAAATTCATTTTTTCTATATGGGGTCAGTGCCGGGCCGCTTGACGTCAAGATAGCCGGAGTGCAATAAAATCGTGATACCTTTTTTAATTACTGAGCATGAATTCTGTAATTTAGTACCTGATCAGCACTAATGTAGCACTAATTACGTATGTAATCGTTTTCAGGAAAAAGTCCTTTTTTCTAGATGTCGCCGCGGCCGGCCAGCTTGAGGAAGAGATAGCCGAAGTACATTTAATTCTTAATAACTGTTTTAATTAGTGAGCACGAATTTTATAATTTGGTGCCTGATCTTCACTAATCTAGTACTAATTTTCTTTGTTAACGTTTTTTTTTTTTTTTTTTTTGAAATAGTAATTTTTTATAAGCAGTCGGGGCCGGCAACCGTGACGTCAAAATAGCCGCTGTGCATTAAAATCGTGATATTTTATTTAATTATTGAGCATGAATTCTGTAATGTGGTGCCTGATCAGCAGTAATGTAGCACTAATTTTGTATGTAATCGTTTTCAGGAAAAATTCATTTTTTCTATATGCGGTCGGTGCCGTGCAGCTTGACGTCAAGGTAGCCGCAGAGCATTAAAATCGTGATATATTTTTTAATTATTGAGCATGAATTCTGTAATTTGGTGCTTGATCAGCACTAATATAGAACTAATTTTGTATGTAATCTTTTTCTGGAAAAAGTCATTTTTTCTATATTCGGTCAAGGCCGGATAGCTTGACGTCAAGATAACCGCATTTTGACATCATTTGGATGACTTCAAATGTACACTGTTTATAAACAATATTGCAATAAAAAATTATACAGATATTTCTATGCAAAGTGTGAACGTGTGTTCCAATTTGCAAGTCAATTGAAGGATTTTTGCGGCCGCTATTGCGGTACATACAAATTCTTCCCATAGGCTATAATGATAAGAATCACTTTGGCATGTCCCTGTACACGAACGACAAATGAAATAAACACCTAACACTACACAACTATTTCTTTTGAGTTCTTGAACATGTGTACTAAATTGATAGTGAATAGTGTGATTTATGCGGTCGCTATCGCGGTACATACAAATTCTTCCCATAGGCCGTAATGATAAGAAAAACTTTGGCGTGTCCCTGTATACGAACTACAAATGTAATGCACACCCGAAACTATTCAGCTAATTTCTTGGGGATTATGAAAATGTGTACCACATTTCAATAGCGGAAATTTTGCTGCCGCTATCGCGTAAGAAACACTTAGAACAAATTGACGGAACCCAAAATCATTTTGAGTCTCAACAGAGGGCTTCCACTGACTTTTCGGCAGTAAAGAATGCTCATTAGTCCAAACCGGTAGTGCGCTATATTGCATTTCCACTATTTCTATTATCATTTTTTATTCAAGTTTTTAAAATGTACGACTTAACTTTATAAAATAATTCTCTTATGATGCAATGCATGAATTTTCACTAAATATTCACATTATATTTAAATATTATGTAATTTTTAAGAACATCTAAATCATAATAAAGATCGATATTGTGTTTTAAATTTTATAGTTGAAATTAATATATTCTTCTACATATAATTTCCTCCTCAGACATATCCATTTCTCATTCTTTACACCCCCCCCCCCCAAACATATAAAGTTAAAAAACCAAACATTAAAACTTTTATCATTGCTATTCTATTTGTTTCTCGGTAATCATAATCGTAATATGTTATAAAAATCAAAGTAGTGATGATGTGCGTAATCTATCAGTTTCTCTTTTCTAATAGAAACAAGTTGGCATAGATGTATTCTGCTCAATTCCACATCATATATTTATTGTTATTAATCGCTTTTGAGAGCGAAGTGTATTATGATAAAAGGGATGAGTATCACAGAACACTAACATGGTCGAAGACTGAATTTTCTCACCTAATAGGCTACCCTCTGAACGATTCGATACATTTAACTTATCTTTATTCACTGACTAATTTTATTAGAATTGCTTTCGTACTTTAATTTCCAATGCGATACCATTTCCAATGAAATGATTCCCATAATGTAAGTTTGTGTGAAGAATTGTCCGATTTTGTCATATTAAGGAAAATTTAAATTTTAAATTACTAAAGTTTTCATATTAAAATGTTCAAACTTAATGTGGTGTGTTATAAATGATATTTTAAGATCAGTCTGACATCTTTACAGTAAAAATATTTCTCATAATGCACGTTTAAAACGAAATTTTGCACCATTTGCCATATTAAAGAAAAAAAATCGCAAATGTCGAATAACTTACGAAGCTTACAACTTACAATGTTGCAAAGTAATATTGTTCTTATCACTATCGTAAATGATATTTAAAGACTAGTGCGCATATTTTACAATCATTCTTTCGTGAGACATATGTCCACAGACTAAATAACTAACTAAAAAACTGCATAACCTAGGAACAGATACTTCATCAATGTTGTGATTTTTGGGATTCACAACACCTCAAAACGTGTAAATAAAAAAACGAGGTCAAATATTTTTTAGGATTACCCCTGTGGTACACAGAGACTAACCACTAAAAACATAATTTTTGGATTCAGGAAACCTCAAAGCGTGTAAATGTAGCAAAAATTCAATTTCGAAAACTTGCTCCGAAACCAATACTTTCTCTACCTTTCGTGGATAAGAGAAAGTAAATTAGAGAAAGAGAATAATTTTAAGTTAATTAAATTTTAATTGCATTTATTACATTGATTTTTATTCATAAAATTATAATGAAAAATAATGCTTTCACTTAATTTTGGGTAGCACTGTATATTGACTATATGTTATAAAAATACAATATAGTGTACTTAAATTTAGCACAGAATGAAAAACGCATAACACGACTTGAATTGCACTTCCAGTAATTTCCTTGTATAAATGTATCTGAATTCTTTTGTGGGGTTCTGTTTAACATCTAATGAAGGATTTACATTCCACATTCTATACGAAACATGCTTTCATGCATATAAAAATACAAGAACTATTCCTTTTGTTTTGTGGAAACCAAAGATATTAAATTGTACCTATCAGAAATTTCGCACATAGACTTAATTAATTTGAATTCTTTTCGTAGTCACTGTACACGAATTACTCATTTCTTTCTCCGAGTCTGGACTTATAGCTAATATTTGTTCTTGAGTTATGATGATAACAAATACACAGAAGTACACAGACACACACAGGCAACCTCTAAAAACCTAATTTTTGGTTTCAGGATACTTCAAAACGTGTAAAAAAAGCAACAACTCAATTTCGAAAATCTAAGTCAAAAACAAAACTTTCTTTACAATATATGAGTGAAAAAAAGTAAAACAATAATAATAATAACAACAACAATAATATGGTGTGTCACTCACACGACTTTTTCTCTTACCCTGCATTTCAATACTGTAATAATAGGATTGCATATTAAAACTTAAGACCAATAGCGTAAGATAATAAAGTTAAACGTACTTGTAAAACAATCTAAAATAGGTTTAGAAACAGATTTATTTGACATGCAATTCTGTGTGAGGGGGATTACCGGCCTCCTCAACTCCCCGTTCACTTACAGTGCACACAATTATTTAAAAGAAATCAAGGCTGATATTAATCTGCATTCAAACTTACCAGCCTTGATCAAATTTTTAAGTGGAAATCTAATACGAAATTCTAAAGGCAAAATTTGAATTTCTTGGAGTTATTTATTTTTAAATTATGCTGTTAAGAGATATACATACGCACCAACCGCTAAAAATTCAACTTTCGTAATCAAGGAACCTCAAAACGTTATATTATAACCTCCCCCCCCCCCACCAAAAAAAAAGAGTTAAAAACAGAACTTTTAAAAATACAGTTTGGATTTTGTGTACAGTATGGGTATGAAAAAATTAATTTTGACTTTTACAGTGCTCGTTGACATAGTAAAATGTACAAAGCACTTCCATCAATTACATTCAATAGAAAAAAAACGTTGAATTCAATTTTCGGTAACCCTGTATATTGTCCACAAAAAATATGCGCTATGAACAATATTGTGTACATAAATTTAGTCTTACTTTTAAAAATCTAATACAAAATTAATTTGAATTCCAGCAATTTCCAAGTATACTCTCAATATATCCAAATATTTTGGAAAGCCCTGTAAACGAATGATGAATGATTTCAATACCACATTCTACGCAAAACATACTTTTATGCATATAAACAAAATTATTCATTTAATTTTAAGTCAGTCTATAAATGTTACACTGTACTTAGCCGAAATTTCCCCATAGACATAATGTATTTAAATACACTTCGATGTCTTAAAATTAGAATATTACAATTTTATTTCTTCATTAATCTTGGTAAATTAAATTTAAAGTGTGGATGCCTAATAAATTTAGACATTAAATATAATATTTAAAAATAACGACACTAATACTCCATTCACAGATTTTTAATAGTTCTGATTCAGGGGACCTCAAAACGTGTAAAATATAACAAAAACTCAATTTCCAAAATTTGACCCAAAATTAATACCTTCTCTATCATATTTATGAGTGAGAGAATGAAAATAATAATAATAATAATAATAATAATAATAATATATTTCAAGAACAATTGTTAAATACTTAAAATTAGAATAATATACAATTTTAATTCTTCTTTAAGCTTGAAAAATTAAATTTAGAGGGAGGAGGTTTTCTAATAAATTTAGGCATTAAATATTTAAAAATAACGATACTAAGACTCTATTCACACATTTTAAGCAATCCATTCTCCTGCAGATTAAAAATAAAATAAAATAAAAATAAAAATAAAAAAACAAGAAGAAGATTGTTGGAAGCCTCTCTGATTCGGAAAGGTAGTACAAACAAGGGTTGCTTCGCGGGAGAGAGATTTTTTAAGTTTGCTGCGAAAATTCGCCAGGCACACACAAGCACAATGGAGATACGCTACCTGGAGCACATATAATTCTTAATAACTTTCTTAATTATTGAGCACGAATTCTGTAATTCTGTGCCTATTCAGCACCAATCTAGCACTCATTTTCTAAGTAAACATTTTTTGAAAAAAGTACTTTTTTCTATATGCAGTCTGCCAGCTTGACGTCAAGTTAGCCGGACCACATTAAATTCTCAATAACTTTTTTAAATATTGAGCCCGAATTTTGTAACTTGGTGCCTAATCAGCACTAATCTAGCACTAATTATGTAGGTAAACATTTTTTGGAAAAAGTATTTTTTTCTATATGTGGTCGACCAGCTTGACGTTAAAATAGCCGGACCACATTAAATTCTTAATAACCTTTTCTAAATATTGAGCACGAATTTTGTTATTTGGTGCCTAATCAACACTAATCTAGCACTAATTTTCTATGTAAACGTTTTTTGAAAAAAGTACTTTTTTCTATATGTAGCCGGCCAGCTTGATGTCAAGTTAGCCGGACCACATTAAATTCTTAATAACTTTTTTAAATATTGAGCACGAATTCTGTAATTTTGTGCCTTATTAGCACTAATCTAGCACTAATTTTCTATGTAAACGTTTTTTTATAAAAGTAATTTTTTCTATATGTGGCCGGCCAGCTTGACGTCAAGATAGCCGGACCACATTTAATTCTTAATACCTTTTTTAAATATTGAGCACAAATTCTGTAATTTAATAGCTAATTAGCACTAATCTAGCACTAATTTTCTATGTAAATGTTTTTTAGAAAAAGTAATTTTTTCTATATGTGGCCGGCTAGCTTGACGTCAATATAGCCAGACCACATAAAAGTCTTAATAACTTTTATAAATACTAAGCACGGATTTTGTAATGTGGTGGCTGATTAGCACTAATCTAGCACTAATTTTCTATGTAATCGTTTTTTAGAAAAAGTAATTTTTTCTATACGTGGCCGGCTAGCTTGACGTCAATGTAGCCGGACCACATTTAATTCTTAATAACTTTTTTAAATATTGAGCACTAATTCTGTAATTTGGTGGGTAATTAGCACTAACCTAGCACTAATTTGGTATGTAAACGTTTTTTAGAAAAAGCAATTTTTTCTATACGTGGCCGGCTAGCTTGACGTCAAGGTAGCCGGACCACATTTAATTCTTAATAACTTTTTTAAATATTGAGCACTAATTCTGTAATTTGGTGGGTAATTAGCACTAATCTAGCACTAATTTGGTATGTAAACGTTTTTTAGAAAAAGCAATTTTTTCTATACGTGGCCGGCTAGCTTGACGTCAAGGTAGCCGGACCACATTTATTTCTTAATAACTTGTTTATATATATAGCACTAATTCGGAGGTTCTAGCCCTAATTAGCACTAATTTAGCACTAATTTTTTATATTATTATTTTTCATTTTTCGAAATGTGGTCCGGTCAGCTTGACACACGTGAGTGCCACACAAGGTTACTTTATTTTGAATCATTCATACAAAAATATCTAATTTTTCATTTTTTTTTTTTTTTTTTTTTTGAGGACTGAGGGCCTATTAGTCTCAATCTGGGATTTTTGCGTTGTCATTTTCGATAGTTGGACATTTGTCGAAATCTAAAATTTATCGAAAATATAATTGAATAATTTGAAAGCGATGTTATAATTTGAAAAAAAAAAAAAAAAAAAACTAATAGTCCTCCGTCCTAAACTAAATTCTGCTTTTGCCAGAATTTCATCAAAATCTTTTTTTTTTTTTTTTTTTTTTTCTTATTGAAAGAAAAAGAAAAGAAAATTAATAATAATCAGTATCGTTACAAGCGATATCGGAAAAGTTTTTTTTTTTTTTTTTTAGTAATAATTTTGAATTAGGAAATAAGAAGTGCGCGAGCAATATGAAATAAAAATAAGTAAAAAAAATGAATTAAATGGTTTAATTTTTATATAAAACAAGATCGCGTGCTATCTGAAAAAGTAGATGTAAAATTTAAAGTTTAATTTTTTTGGCAACAATTATAAATTAAAATAAATAATTTAATGAAAGTTTAGAAGTTAGAATTTCTAATTTTATTTATTTATTTATTTATTTATTTGTTTTTATTTATTTATTTATTTATTTATTTATTTATTTATTGAGAAAGTACTTTTAGTTTAAAAGAATTTATAAGTAAATTAAAATTATTACGAATGTCTTCTAAATTAATAAAGTTTTTTTTTTCTTTTTTCGAAGCGCCTGTATAACCCCTTTTGCCATTTCTCCAAAACTGTTTTATCCGTTTTACTTTTTTTTTTCTTTCAACGCTGTTAATTTATTACTCTAAATTACAAACACATATCACAATTAAAATCTTATTTGAAATCATGTTGTCAAATTAGTGAACACATATTTTTCTTTAGAAAAAAAAAACTGTAATTAATCAAAGAAATTTTATAAAAACTGTCTTTTTTCGCGGTCTTAATTATTGGAGACCTTTTTCTTTCAACTAACTCAGATAGTAGTGACTCTCAATGATAAGCACTTTGCAATAGTTCTTTATATTATTTTAACTTGGTTAGTTTCTTGCAAAATTAATAATTACTTTTTCTTAAACAATTCAAAAAAATATTTTATTTTATTTAATGAAATAATTTGATAATTAAATGTAACTAATTTCATAATTTGTTTAATAATTATACTTATTTTAATATTAACTATAATTATTTTCAATTTTAAAATTAAAGTTTATTATAAAATTTTATTTTGTTCAATTAATTTTAATTATAAACCCTATATGTATAACATTTTAATAAATTTTCCTTAAAAATTAAAAACAATTGCAGATAAATTTTAAACTGATGTTCTAAAAACAGTATATATGAGTCATTCCATATCAAATCAACACACAAAACAGCATTTTTAACCTGACCCCCTAAGAATTTTATGAAATTGGGTTCGTTTATTTGTTCTATTGAAAAATGAATGTATAGCATTTAATAAGTCCCTATCACTTTTAGTTTTTGATATGCAGGACTGTAAAAATAGGTAAAAAATGCAAATTTTCAAATTCTTCTACTACAAATATGCCCATATTTTCTTTCCTAATTAACTTATAGATAAAAAATGTTATCATTAGAAAGCTTATAACACAGGCTTTCAAAAATATATCACATGTATATATTTTTAAAATATTTCATTTTAATGTCAAACATTTTGACCTTTGACCTCCAATATCTCAAAAAGTACACATTTAATTTTCTTTTAAAAATTGTATGTTATTTTTACATTTTCATGTATATAATTATTGCAAAATTTAACATGGTACGGCCATGGAATGCTGAGTTATAAATTAATATGCAACCCTAACTCAACATTTTCATACTAAGATAACGTAAGGTTTTGCCATATTTTGTTCCCTAATTAACTTAGAGATATAAGATTGGTATCATTAGAAAGATTATAATAAAAGCTTTTAAATGATATATCACATGTATATATATTTTTTCATTTTTCATTTTAAGGTCACACATTTTGACCCTTAAACTTCAAAATCTCAAAAAGTTGACATTTAATTTTCCTTAAACAATTATATGTTATTATTACGTTTATTACCTATAATTATTGTAAGTTTCACATGGGACGGCCATTTTTTTGTGAAAAGTACGTTATATTAATATGGAAATACTGGTACAGTTGCATTTTAATTTATAACTCAGTATCCCATGGCCATACCATGTTGAAACATACAGCAATTATAGATAATAAACGTAATAATAACATATAATTTTTTAAAGAAAATTAAATCCATACATCTTGAGATACTGAAGGTCAAATGTCAAAGTGATTTACTTTAAAATGAAACATTTAAAAAATTTATACATGTAATATATCATTTAAAAGCCTGCATTATAAGCTTTCTAATGATACCAAGATTATATCTCTAAGTTAATTAAGGAACAAAATATGGGAAAAACTTACGTTATGTTAATATGAAAATACTGATTTATGGCTGCACATTAATTTATAACTCAGCATCCTATGGCCGCCCCATTTTGAAATTTGGAATAGTTATAGATAATAAATGTAAAAATAACATATAACTTTTAAAAGAAAACTAAATATGTACTTTTTGAGATATTGAGGTCAAATTTCAAAATGTTTGACCTTAAAGTGAAAACATTTTAAAAATATATACTTGTGGTATATCATTTGAAAGTTTCGAATGATACCAATCTAATTTCTCTAAGTTAATTCTGAAAGAAATTATTGGTACATTCGTAGTAGAAGAATTTCGGAAATTTGCATTTTTTTCCCATTTTTGCAGCCCTGTATATCAAAAGCTAAAAGTGATAGGGACTTATTAATTGGAATACATTCATTTCTCAATAGCACAAATAAATGAGCCCAATTTCATAAAATTCTGAGGGGGCAGATTTTTAGCTGTGTTGATTTTACATGAAAAGAATCATATGTGGCTTTTTAAAAGGAAATCACGTTTAAAGTTTTTATTCAAAAAAGAAATTTTAAACTAAATATTTTGAAATTTTTAATATAGAATCTAAAGTAGTAGAGTTAAAGTATTGTGATTACATTTATTCATGATTACAAATATATATATATATATATATATATATATATGTGCAAACAGAAACAGATAGTTTCGTAAGAAATATCTTCAAAAAAAAAAGAAAAACTAGATCACTTTTTTTTTTTTTTTTTTTTTTTTTGAGACGTTTTTTAGTTAGTTAAACTGTAAAACTACATTTTGAAATGTTTTACACATATTTAAATGAGATAATTTTCAATCTTCATCTAAAATAGATTCATTGAATTTGTTTTTTAATTTGCATTTGCTAATTCCCTTTCATACACCTTTAAAAATGTTATTATTTTTTATTACAAATTTTATGATCAACAACACAGATAGTTAAATAAAAATATAATATAATTTTAAAATTTTATACATGAATAGTTTACACTTAGTTTAACATTTTATAAATGAATATTTCAGAATATTTCAGAGATTGAATAAATTCTTAACAATTAATAAATATCAGCGACAATATATTTGATAAAAGCTGATTCTATGTTGTGCTTATTTCTTTGTCGATGAGCTTAATACCTCTTGGGGCTTGTTGAATCTCAAAGAATTCATAAATTACTAAAGTTATTGAAGCATTTAGATATAATATATATTTAGAGTGGATCAAGTTCTCTAGCACCTTAAAATGTTGATTCCTTTAAGGATGCAATTTAAATTTATGTATCAAATGTTTAAGACATAATATAAAATTTTCAAGAATTCCAGAATGGTAAATGTTGATGCAATTTATTATTAAGTTAACTACAGTGATTAAAATATTAAATATGTAGCATATATGCATCCATCTATTAAAATTCGCTTGTATTTTCGAACTTAAATTTTCACATAGGTATTATGTATTATAGCATATATCCGCAGGAAGTTTCATTATTTAAAGTTTAATTAATGGCAGGGTGTTTTATTATTCTTAATATATAGATATTATCACGTAGATTATATGTGTGCTGACTCAGATAACTGTTCATAGGAAAATATTAAAGTTTTAGGGAAATAATAACACATAGACAGTTAAGCTCAGCTCCAGACTTTATTTTTCAACTCAACTAAATACTTCATTGGTTTATATACCATTAATGAACTTTCTAGATTTTCTTTACAAATAAAAATTGATTCATAAAGCATTTCATTTTATTCTTATTAGAAGCGTAATGTCCTCATTTTAAAATAAAGCAATATTTATATTGGGGTTTTGAAAAGTAATATTAATTCATAGTCCTTCCCTCAAAGAATTAAACCGTTATCGGTATAATTTATTTATTTAAGATAGTGTTCTTTCAGAATTATTACCAACATATTTCTTGCATATTTCAGTGTTTAAAAAAAAAATAAAAAAATAAAAAAATAAAAATAAAAAATCCGTTAACAATTATAAAGCTTCTATTTACATAAAAAAAAAACTTATTAACATTTTCCATCAAAACGGATGTGTTTCTAAAAATAGATCTTTAATGGATTTAATGACGACTGGATGATGCGTGATTATTAGTTCATGTTTACTCGTCTGCGTTTGTTGGTTGGTTGGCAGGTGGCGTTTATTTTTATGCCAAATTAGTTTGACTTTTTATAACGATCAGATTATTTTCAAAATTTTTGTATTAAAATGTACGGGAACAAAAAAACTGTTTGGCATTCTTTTTGGTTTAATTTTAACTGAGCCAGATTTTTCGGTTGATGTTTTTTCTTTCGGGCTGGTAGAATTCTCGTGCACTTCTCCACTTGCTTCCCTCGTGAAAAGACCTTTATTTTACAGTTAACGTCCTCTCTCTCCACGCCATTTACTGTGTGGACTATTCATTCTTACTATTAAAGTACTTTAACGAAGAATGTCATTAGTTTCTCATGTTTGTGACGATGACATTTCTTTGACTCCTCATTAATTAAAAAAACTGTATCTATGGACTGGTTTTGTTTTGCCTGCAGTGTATCCCTTCTCCAACATCCTTTTTTTAGCATTTCGACAAGGCTCTTCTAAAAAAGTGACCTGGGTGTGCTTTTCTACACCACAGATACATGGTGCCTTGCCAATCTCCTCCAATATTTTGGTGATGTGAGGGGGAGGATGGACAAGACCGCGACATTTTTTTTTTATGTCATGAATGCAGTGCATTTAAGAACGATTTCAGTGTTGAATCTTCCTCAGTTAGAGAGTATGTCTTTTTGCCAGTCGTAGGGGAGATATATGTGTGAGTATGTTCACACATATGTGTTATGAATGTTAATTTAATTTTACAAAAAAAAAAAAAAAGAAGAAGAAAGAAGAAAGAAAGAAAAAAGAGATTAAAAAAGTCAGCCGCCCAGCAAAAACTCTTACCCACGCAGCCACTTACATCCATAAGACATCTGTAAACATGTATAAAAGTTAAAAAATGATCCATTAAACATCTATAATTATCCTACAGATATCTAATAGCCCGACAAATGTCACTCTTTTTACATCAATGAGATGTCGGTTACATATCCATGATGTGCCGACGTATTAACCCTCTGAAGCGTTGTTTTCTTAATTACTTTCGTTAAGAATGGATTTTATTTTCGGATTTTCTGGCACTTGAACTTGCTTTTTGTAATCGTTGTTGCACTGTATTTAAAAAAATTATGTTACTAAACACTTTTTTTTTTTTTTTTTTTTTTTATCCCGTTCTAAATGTAATACAAAGTGATTTTTTAAGCACTGTCTTTTTAAATTGCGGCCATCTCGATTGGATGAGTAACGTGGCCGCCAAGAGACAATTTCCAGTTTAAACAGCCAAAAGCACACACCAGTATTTCGTTAAACACCAGTATTTCGTTAACATTTAATCATTTTCACATCCCGCGTACAAAAATATTTTTTGATTTTCACTCTTAAATTAATAGTTTTTGTGGTATTATAGTTAATTGCCTTATTCTTGCCTTTTTTGAAGTACTTTCTAAAACTACAATTTTTCGAACAATTGTATCTTGTTTTTAATACTTGGCTCAATCCTAAATTGTACGCGGAACACAATATAATAAAATCTGTTCGCAAATTTACTTTTAAAACAATAAAATTGGCATTGCAGAAAGAAAAATCCAAGTGTGGCCTTTCCCTCCCCCCCCCCCCCTTAGCGTAACTTTCTAAAAAAATATCATAAAAACAAGTACGAATGAAAGATATTAAGGTTGAAAAAGTCAATCTAAAAGTAAATTGAAAGAGGAAATAACGGCGGGAGGGGGAAATAGATATGATCAAATAATGCAAATGTAAATTTGAATCATTTCAATAAAAATAATTAAAATTTAAACCTAAAGCAAATTGATTTAACTAAAAATTCTATGAATGGAAAATACCAGAAATTTAAAATTTATAGAAAATTAAAGTAATTTTCTCGAGTTTTCCGAGGTTTAGCGGAATGATTTTAGTAAAAATTAAATTTGATAAAACTTACAGGTTTTAATTTTCAACATATTACTTTTTTTTCTTTTTTTTAACATGGATAAGTTTTTGAACTCCAGTTCGCTCTTAAAATTTGTGTTGTAAAAAAATGCACCACCTGTTATTCGCAAAATCTAAAATAGTTCAATTTTAAGTCATTTTCCAACAATTCATATTGGCCAGTTTTGACTTTGCATATTTTTAACCTATAGCATTTTATTTGTCAAATTATACATCTCTATCTGTATATCTATCTATATATCTGTCGGTCAATCTCTCTATATGTATCTATCTTTATATATGTCTTTCTCTCTATTGCATGCATATGTGTGTGTGTACAGAGTGTGTCCAACTGGTTATGATATACTGACAGATTCGGACAGATATCATGAAAATGAAAAATTTTATACACAACATATGATGAGGGTATCTTTGAATTTGCATGATGATTTTTAAAGAACTTTAAGCTATTTAATACGTAACGCATTACTTAAGAAATGGTGTGCAAAATATTGCATTGTGCATTTATACTAAATAAATCATTACCGCATGCATTCTATGCTCCTGGAAATATGCTGTGGTCTTAGCAGTACTGGAAAGATATACCTATGACTACGATTGAATGTTTTTCTGTGCAGCATAGAAATTTACATACCATGTGAGGTATAGCACTGTTAGCGTAATGCTACAAATGAAGTTCGCACTTTACGAATAACACGTGAATGTGAAGCGTTTGGGATTCAGTTGATTAATGGAGTTAGTTCCTATGATAAACGAAACTGTTATTCACGATATGCTAATATTTTGGACAGTGAATTGTATAAAAGGAGAAGGAAGATTGTTTTGGTTGTTAGCGGCTTAGAGAGAAGTAGTAGGAGGCTAAAGGAGTTAGTAGCGAGCGGCTATAGTAGGAGATAGTAAGTCCAGCAATATAGTGGGTAAGGGAATCCTCCCACTATCGAAAGATTACTAAGTCGCGAGTGGTAAAGGCGTTAAAAGAAGTAGTTGAGATTAATTGTGGTTATTTATTTAAAGTTAGAATATTTATGAGGGCTGCCCCTTTAACTTTATAAAGGTACTGGAATGTGATTATAGTCCAACGCCCACCTTTTCATTAAGCTTTAAATAAAAGCTCGTTATTTATTTTATATATCTGACTTTGTCGTTACTTCATAATTAAGTTAATTAAATCTAAGTTAATGAGAACATGACGTCCATTAGATCGTCTAGATCGTCACAACCATACAAAGTTTTTTTTTTTTTTTTTTTTTTTTTTTTTTCATAACTTTGTAAGTATCTACTCAAAGAATTAATATTTAAAAAAAATTATTCAAGTGTTCGAAAATAAATAAATAAATAAATAAATAAATAAATAATAGTTATGCAGATAATGCAAAATATTTTCGTAATATTTTAACAATCATTAAAATAAACTTAAAGTATATAAACATATTTTTACACGAAAGTTGAATTCATTTATCGTTAAATATCAAAGACAAACTTTAAAACCTTATTAAATATGCATGTTCCAAAAAGAGGCTTTTTGGTAGATAAAAGAAATTTCAAATTGTTGTTGATAGCTTTCTATAGAGAAAACTTTTTACAAATTGAATTAGATTTGAATATTTTAAAGTAAAATTTTCTAAAAGTTTAAAATTTATGCAGTAAGAGTAATTGTATTCTTTATGAAATCGGAATTGAATACGAAATGCAAACATCTCCTAGTACACTGTAATACTGAAATTTGTTTTCAGTAGGATAAAAGAAAAAAAAATTACAAATTCCCAAGTTATTTTAGATTAAATAAAACTTCCTTAATAAATAATTACATAGGTTTTTAATTTTAAAAACTAACAATATCACTAAAAATGATATTTTTCAAAGTGATAGACTATTTTGAATATTTTTCATTTCTTATAATATTTCCCTTTCTATATTAAGAAGCAATTGACTTATCTTTTCAGTTTGTACTCACTATTAGCTTTCGTTTATATGAATGCACAAACACAAACTTACACACACACACATGTATACGTATATGTAATTTTTATAAATTAAAAAATTCTACACTGTTAAAAATGTTAATTCAAATTTGAACTACTATATGGAGTAAAGTTGTGACTAATACCATAATAGGGTTCAACCTCAGTCTTTAGTTTTATATTTCTTGTGATTGAATTTCTGTTGCACCAAAAGTTAGAAAAGTGTTTCGGAGTACATGCAGTTGTAATTCTTTTTGTATTCAGGAGATGGCGTCACTAGCGTGCTGAAAATCACCAGTTGTAAAACCGGAGAGTGGAAATGAAATCTATGAAGTGAGGTCGCGTGTGATTAAGTCATTCAAAACCAACATTCATTACAAGAAAAGAAAAGAAAAGAGTTCATTAATCAATTGATCACTAATCAGATGTTACTGTAGTAAAGTTTATTGAAGCATATCCTTTTAAGAATAGATAAAAATCTATTATATAGTCCAGGAAGTATGAATCAGTAAAATTCTTTTTGAAGCCAAACCAAGCTTAAGTCAAAGAGCTTGTTCGAAAACACAAGGTAAAGTGCAAATTTTGTGCAACAACTCACAGATGGGTCAAGATAAGAGCCTATACTCCGTTTCACCTTAAGTTGGCAGCATTGAGGAAGGTAGGGAATTGTAATATTGCGCGCTAAGAAGTAGTTCTAAAGTTATTTTACGTTTTTAAGTTGATAAATTTGATAAATATATGCTATAAAATAAGGAAATTCAGCTTACGCAAGAAATGTTTGATTTTTTTCTTATTTTAAAAGTATTTAAATAATAAACATCTTTTTAGCAAAGCGAACGCGTAGTGACGAAACAACGGCATTTCTGAGTTTCATTTTGGCTCAAATCGGTTTCAAGGTTAAACATCTGGCGCGCTATTTAAAATTTCTTAGCCAGTTCTCTCTGAGACTCTCCCTACTTTTATTTTCTTTCTCCTGGTTACAATAAAAAAAGAATTTATCAGTTTTATAGGAAAATTTGCGATTCCTGTCATACTTCCTTTGAAAATATATATGGGATATATAAATTTATATCTGCATATGGGAATTCATATATATTCTATACTTTTAATAAAAAATAGCCTTGTTTAATAAACCTATTTAAGTTAGCAAATAAATATAGTAAGTGCGATTTATTCAACTACCTTGGAAAAACATTTTCTAATTGGAAGTTTAAAACTGAAAAATTATATTTAAAGAAAGTTTCAAAATACCACTAGTAGCTTGATTCTATTCTGCTAATTAATAATTTAATAGCTTCATATTTTATTATTTATTTATTCGTTTAAATCTTCGTTTAATAAATAACTTCTTAAAAAAAAAAAAAAAAAATGGAAAATGGAAAATACTCGTAACAATTTTAATAAAAAAGCACCACAAAACTGGCGTTCTAAAGCGGCAACGTTGCCGCTTTGACTGCAGCACTTGTGCTTACTTTATTCGCCTGATGAAGGGTCGTGTGTTTTTTCGACCCGAAACAATTGTTGCGAGTTTATTGCATTTTATGGTGTTTATTCAAAGTTTCTAAGTAAATACTCGTAACAATTGTTTAGGATCGAAATAAAACGCACTTTCTTTGTAGCACTCGTACCTTCTTTGTTTGTCTGACGAAGGAACGTGTTTTATTTCGACCCGAAACAATTGTTTCAAGTTTTCAGCATTGTATGGCTTTTTTTTTTTTTTTTTTTTTTTTTTTAAAGATTTTAACTTAATATTTTCCCACGCCAATCAATATAAAATATCCGTGCACCAACAACAGCAGGCACTAGTGCATTCTCAAGGCACTAGTGCAGCAAGGTACACTCATACCTGTTAAGAAATTTAAAATGACTTCTGCATATTTCTGCCTTCGAAATATCATGTGTTAAATTTCAGAATAATGCAGTTAGTTAAAGAACAGAAAAGGAACAAAAGTTTAAAAATCCATTAAAACAAGGTGAAAAAATATTGAAAAATTGTTGCATGAAAAATAAATAAATAAATAAATATGTTTCGTTCCTGTGTGGAAAAAAAAAAAACGAGTTTTAAAGGGTTAAATAATTCAACTGCAATTTCATAAATTATCTTATGCTTTAAAATATTATATCTGAAACCCTTTTATGAAATGTTAAGTGTAATATTTATTATTTTTATTTTATTTTTGTAATAAAAATCGACCGCTGCGTTTTATTCGTCCTCATTGTAACCAAATTAAATAGTATTTCAAATAAAACATCAAACTAATTAATTAATAATATTTAAATTGAGAAGGAAAAACACTTTTTCCAATAAACTATTGTATAATATTATGAAATAAAAAGTACTCATGAACACCAACAGGAAATGTAAAATAGGATAGATAAAATGACTCTTCCAGGATTTTGAAATTTTAAGCTTTTATCTAAATATTTTCTTATTTTTATTTATTTATTTATTCATGACAGTGGCGGATCCAGAACTTAACTTTTGGGGAGGGGGGGGGGGCTAAGATTTTTCAAGATGCTATTTCAGATCAATGAAAAATTTACCATTGTAATATTCAATTGTGAATGTCAGTGTTTTTTTTTTTTTTGGGGGGGGGGCTTGAGCCCCCTAGCCCCCCCCCCCTTAAATTCGCCACTGATCCATGAACGAAACAAAAAATTATATATATATACTTTTTTTCATGTAACTTTACATAGTTAAAAATTAATAATATATATATATATATATATATATATATGAAAAAGACTTTTTTTTATCATTAAAAATATTAATTATTGCAAAATTTCACTCAAAATTTCTTTCCCTTTCTGAGTTTCGCTATAACTCATAATATGTAATAATTATTACTAAGCAGATTTTCTTTTTTCTTTTTTTTTTTCGCCAAAGTTACAGCTTTCATTGTTTGCTAACAACCTCACCTGCTTTAATAGTAACCCTGTTACTATGACAATAGGTGTGATTAGGTCACTGTAGCCTTTTCTCTACTGCCAATTTAAGGTGAAACGGAGTATAGACAATTTAGCCCCTATTACAAAAATCAATGATACAGAAATAGAAGGCAAGAAAAAGTGGCACGGTGCCAAAGAGTTAGACTTGAGGCAAGATGGTCTTCAGTTCAATCTCCACGTTCATCGAACTTTGGGTTTCTTTTCTTTCTTTTCTTTCTTTCTTTCTTTCTTTTTTTTTTTTTTTTTTTTACATAATACATATATTTGGTTAACCATGAAATTACCAAATCATAGCAAATAAAAATGACAACATAAAAAGAATGTTTTTTACATAGAATGTTTTTAAATTTTCTGTTGAATCATATAAACGCTATCTAAGGCAGCGAGAACCCGAAGTAATTGGCTAAAAGTATTTAAAAAATGCATTGCCGTCGTGTTCTGAGCTATTCTAAAAGTTTCAAATGTCCAGCTAGTCGGGAAGTTAGTTAAATAAATTTTCTGTTGAATCATATAAACGCTAAGGCAGCGGGAACCAGAAACAATTAGCTAAAAGTATTTTAAAAATACATTGTCACCGTATTAAGAGGTATTCTGAATGTTTCAAATGTCTAGCTAGTTGGGAAGTTAGTTAAAAATCGATTGCAAGTTTGTACTGGACAAACAAATAAATAAGAAACTGTGTTAATAAAAATATGGTAAAATTAAACCATTGGGTGGTTGAAGCTACCTCAATATCAAGTTTTGGTTCAAACTAACACTAAATATTTTACAGTGTAGCTTTGCGTTAATTTTCTTTTATTGTGACACTGAATCGTTTTTCTTTGTATTTAATGGTTTTTACTTCTGTGAGCTCATAGTCTTGCCTTATTAGGACTAAATCATACTCTCACCAGTCTTTTAAATATAAATTTTTATTTATCACATAAATTATGTGATTTCATTTGAAATATATTTATTTCTTAATTTTTAATTAGAGGTATCGATTGGTTAAATTCACCTATAACCAGTTTGAGAACACTGTTTTATTTAAAAAAAAAAAAAAAAAAAAAGAAAGAAATCCTTTTATTTTAAGGAGTAGTTTTTGATCATTACAAGCAAATATATGCATAACCTTATCCATTTAAACAGATTTTGTATTGTTTTAATACATTGAAGATTATTTTATTAACATTGATAAAAGTGTGGTTATACTCTGACGTTTCATTTCTTTCTATTAACTTCGAAAATAACCGCAGTTAGTACTGTAATATAATTGTTGCGAATTAGTTGGAGCACTTTATTGAGCAGCTGTAAAATAATTTGAGCCTTCTTTGCAGCAGTTTTTTTGGCCATTGTTAGCAAATTGTCGTTAGGATTTGTTTGGCAAAACGGACATTTTTAATCGTTGGTGAACCATGTATTTATGTATTTCTTTTTTCCATACATTGCCTCAACTATTTGTGGTATTTGCAAAAAGATTTTATTGTAATTTAATGTTTTATGTTAATATTTAATAATGACATATTTAGTTACTAATTATCAATTTATCATTTACTTTAAACTACTGTTAATAAATAGATAAATAAATAAATAACAATTTCTTTTTAAAAATGGCTCCTAGATAGTTAAGTACAAACACCATTATTCATTCTTTGCAGTAGTTCTGCAGCGTATAATAATCACAATTTGGTTTCAAACAAATTAGTAATATTAACCCGCACATAAAATACACTACCTACGATTTTAAATAATTTGTCAAATATCTAGAAAAATAACCGGCAAATTATCCTAAAACTTGTGTAAAGAATTTGTTTTATATAATATATTTCAGAGAAAATTTTGCTCGGGAGACAAAAAAGGAGATAGTAACAAATAAAGAAATAAACTGAATGTTTAGAATCATCCTAAAAAAAAAAAAAAAAAAAAAAAAAAAACCAGGAATGCTTGAAAACACTGTAGCTGCAGAATATAAATATGAGGAATATTTAAATATCTGCACTCATTTGCCTTTTAAAATCATATATATTCTTGAATATAAAAATGTTTCTTTGAAAATTTTCAAAGGCATTTGCCTGTTTTTAGCTTATAACATTCAACTAAATCTAATATACTCTTTATAAAAATCTTTACATACTCTATTAAACACAGCATACTTCAATTATAATATAAATTTATTAAATATGTGAGAAAATTTAGGATTTTGTACTGAATAATTTTTAACTTTGCGCCTGCATTCGTTAACAAAATTTCTTTTGCATATTTTATTAATCAAATATGTAGTGCCTCAAATAAACAATCAGACAACTATTTTCATTTCGTAGTTGGATTCAAAATTACATGGATTCAAAATTATTCCTTTATACCTTCACACAATGTTCACATCAATCAAACAAATTATTGAAAAAAATGCTAAAAGTCCTTGTTGTGTACATCCTTCAGTCTGTTGATCACAACACGATGGATGTCCTCAATTTCACTAAAACTTTCCCTTTTTAAAGCACATTAAATAATCAGATATATATATATAAAAAAAAAAGTTTACAGGTGCCAAATTAGGTTAATAGGGGGATGTTCCAGCGCACTTATCTGTTTTGAGGCTAAAAACTGTTTCATGAGTATTTCGTAGCAAGCCGGTGAACTGTCAGTTAGAAGAACCCAACTCTGGCTTTGAAACAGATGCGTCCTGACACGACACATGCGAATTAAGAGACGTTGCATGACTCCTCAGTAATCTGTCTGTGTCTGGTCATTATTGTACCCTTAAGGCTCGTTTCCACTAGGGTTGAAACTTCGAGGTTCAAAAAACCATTAATCACGCTCCCGACACAAAGAGCCAAATGTCGTGTCATCAGTTGTAACCTTTTTTTATCGGATTGCGCAGTTACTTCAAAGGAAAGCATGCAAAATTGACAAAGATATCTGCCTCTGGCCCCTCAATTATCTCAGCTGGAGGTTAGGGCCAGGGACTTTCTCCCCGTCAAACCAACCCGTCGAACCACCTCCAACCGCTTGACCACATCAAAGGATTCTGAATAGCGCCGCTCGAAACAACCTCCAACCAACCGCTGTGGAAACTGCACTTTACGGAGAAATTCATAATGAGTCTCTCTAGAAGCAACGAAAAAACCATCACCATTGACTTGATGTGTGATTCTGCAACCTGAGTTTCCTCTACTTCGGTGACGATGTAGACTTTGTAAATTTCTGATGCTTTTTTATTTATTAATTTATTTATTTTATTTACATTAAATTTTATAATAGCTCATTGGACTATGTTTACAATAACCTATCTTGAGACAATATTTTAACTGTATATATCACAATAGTCTATATTCATCATTACCCAACAAATAAAATTTTGGTATACACATTAAAATTTGAATTAAAAAATGCTGCATCATTTTTTTTTTTTTTTTTTTTTTAAAGATATCCAAAAAATCAAAGGTTCGAAAGTAATTTATTCTTTGACATTTATAGTTTTTAATAACTATTTACTTTCAAAGGCATTTAGAGGAAAGCTTATTTTTTTTTTTTTTTTTTTAATATATATAAATGGGAAAAAAGTACTATTTATCATTCTTTTTATGATGTTAAATATATAATTAGTTTACATTTTAATGAAGTTGCTGTAATTTAATCATCTAAATGAATGTTTATTAGGGTATTTGGTTATTAATTACCAAATTATCATTTATTTTTAAGCGCTGGAAAAATAAATAAATAAATAAATTTATTTGAAGTGGCTCGTTAATAAATGAGCATGTGATTAATTAATAGTTTTATTGATAAAATAATGTACGATAATTAAAAATAGTGTCATCTGACGAATTGTTTACTACGTTTTGCTTAATTGCTTTCAGAAAACATTTTTTTTTTTTTTTTCCTTTTTTTAAAATACTTTAATTTCATATACAAATATATAATAAATTAAATACACACTTTATTGGAATATCTATTTATAATTTTAGAAATTTAGTTATAAAATGTAAATGAAATAAAAGCTCATAATACGGTTCCACATATCGATATGTTGTTGTTACTTTCCGAACACTATAGTGAGGAAAGTATTGTAATCATGTCAAAAATCCGAATTTGAGATTTTGATGTTTCTATACGTTTCGAGGTCCCCTGAGTCCGTTTTCACTATTTTTACGATAATGTATGTATGTGCGTGTGTATGTGTGTATGTAAGTATATATGTGTATATGTCTGTGAGTGAACACGCTAGCGTCTAAACGCTTTGTTCGAATAAGCTGAAAGTTGGTACGTATATTGTAAGTCACCATAGTACGAACCCTATAGATTTTGGTGAATCTAGCACTTGTAGGTTTTTTACAGGGACACAAAGAAAAATTCTTTATCATTATGGCCTATGGGACCAAAATCTTAAAAGTACAATAGCATCTAAACGCCTTATTCAATTGAGCAAAAAATTTATACACATATGATAGGTCACAGATTATCTATCTGTATAGATTTTGGAGAATCTAGCACTTAGTTTTTTTACAGGGACACAAAGAAAAATTCTGTATCATTATAGGCCTATGGGGCCAAATTTTTAAAAGTGCGATAGCATCTAAACGCCTTATTAATCTGAGCAAAAAATTTGTACACATGTTATAGGTCACAGTTGCACCAACTGTATAGATTTTGGTGAATCTAGCGCTTACAGTTTTTTTTACAGGAACACAAAGAAAAATTCTTCATCATTATGCCCTATGGGACCAAATTTTTAAAAGTGCTATAGCATCTAAACGCCATATTCAATTGAGCTGAAAATTTATATGAATATTATAAATCACTGTTGCACTAACTATAAGCATTTTGGTGAATCTAGCATTTATAGGTTTTTACAGGGACACAACGAAAAATTCTTTATCATTATGATCTATGGGCTCAATGTTCAGTAGCGTTAAATAAAACATCGTGTAATATATGGACAAAAATACTCAAAAACTCTATTATGGTTTTCTCTCTTTTGTTTGTTTAACAACTCCTCTTTCTTTACTTTATCTACAAATCTGTTAATTACTCAATGTTCGGAAAGTCGAGTGGAGTCACTCGAGATTTTTTTTAATTAGTGGTCATGAAAATTGGAGAAACCCCACAGAAATCGAAATAAGAGTGATATATTCATGAAAAATAAAACTTTTTAAAAATAACACATGATTTGTACGCGCTAGACTTCTTTCGAGTCTAAATGATTGAGCTCGATCTATCATCAAGGGGACACTGGTGCATCATAAATGCAACAACGCACAAAACTTCTGCAAGTAGCAAGATAAAAGAAAAGAAAGGGAGTTCTTTAAAAATACTATCAAGAACCGTACTTAATTATTCCGACCCAAAAATACTTCAGTGAGTTTTTGTAATTCATAGTATTAATACAGTGTGTCCTAAATGTTCCAGTACTCCAAATAAAGAACTCATTATTTCCATGATATATTTTAAATATTAAATTTTATCGTCTGCTTATTATTGTATAAATTCTTTAATTTTTATCATTTGTTTCTTTTCTAGCTCAAGTTGTGTGAGAATAAACTTTTATGTTATTTTGTTCTTCATAGTGAAAATGAGTTTATCACGCATTCAGAGAATTACTCTGTTTGAAGCTTATTTTGAATGTAAATCGTATGAAAGATGCAAAGATGTTTGCAGATATAAATACCCAGATGGTGCAATACAGAGTAAAAATATGCTATATCAACTCGTTCGACAATTTCGTAATACAGGTTCTGTGCAGGTGTGTACAGGTTTCTCTACAAGAAGTCACTCCCAGCATGTTAAAACGCGTTTCTATAAACACATGCACAAACGAGTTCAGCTTTGCCTCCTAAAAAAGGGTAGACATTTTGAACATTAATTATAAATTTAAGTTCTGTATTTTTTCCTCCGTTATTTTAAATGTGCCTTTTATCATTAGCATAAAAATAATCGTTTTAAGGTTTGTTGTTTTGTAAATAAAAAATACATCAGCGTCAGTACTGGAACTTTTAGGACACTGTGTATAAATTTTTATTCATCATAATTCAAAATGAGCGTAACACTGAAATTTACTGCAAGAACTGTGCTCCGTTTATTTTTTCGTTTACCATTTATCCAGTTTTTGAAAATAATAATTTCCTCAATAACTCCTCAAACAAAATTATTTTTTTCAACTTAAACAAATTAATTTTTTTCATTTTTAGTAGATATTACATTGCCAAAAATTTAAACAGTGCCCATATCTTTTCAAATATTAGCTATAGCATATTTTCTTCAGATATATCCTCAAAAGAATAAAAAATACTTTATCCGGAAATATTTCGGCTGTAAGGATTTAGGACATTCAGTCTCTGGCCATTTATCTCTTTCATTTTTCAAAAAGAGAAATATATATGAAAAGTTTATGAGTTGAGATTTGCAACTGCGATGTTATAAGGATAACGCTTCAGAAAAGATGAAAGTTCTGGCATTAGATTCATAAATAACATAAGGAATCCTTACTAAATTGTGGCGTTATATCAAAGAAGAATTACAAATTATACAGAAATAAAGATTATATCAAAGTACAAAAGAAAAATGATAAATTTCTCATAGATTGAAAAATACTTTCAATTTACATAGTTTAAAATTAAATGTATTTAAAATAGTACCATTTAAAACAAATTTTGTTTTGAAAAATCTTAACATTCAATTTGATTAATTTACTCTTACATTTAATGATGTATTTGAAAAAAATTGTGGCCCTGCAATCCAGTCACCAGTGTTGTTCATGGCGTAATTTATAGTAAAATATTTTTTTGTATATTTCATTAATTTATGGAAATTTCGTTTTGTTTTGTGCAGCATAAAGTTATTATAGTGTATTTCAAATAAATATTTCTCGTACATCTTAATGTAGTCTAATTATTTTGTTCACGAATCTACACGTCCCTGCACACGAACCTGCAACCAGGTTAATTATATTATATGCTATAGTAGACGGGCTTGGTTAGACCTGGATAATAAACATCAGTTTTAAAGCAATCTGAAAATAGAGAAAATTAAGGTTGCAACATAACTATTATATGCTTTCCTTTTAAAAATAAAGCTGTAAAGATATTTTTGAGTGATTTTCTCTTCCAGAATTGAAAATTACTCATATACTTTTATGTGCAATCACTTAAAAGAATCGCACTTATACATTCTGTTTTTAGGATCGGAGTCATTTATTTTTACACAGGCAAAAAAATCGCCGACTGCATTTTTGGTAGACATCTTGAATTTTGCGTATGAAAAGTTTGAAGTATGAAGAAGAAAAAGTTTGTGACCATTTGCTGTAGACCACACTCAGTTTGTGTAATATGATATTGTCTATTACAGAAGAAAAGAGCTAATAAATACTTAAAGAAAAAATGTCAAATTCAAAAATAGGACTCGAATACTAAATTAAATTCTGCTATAGAATAATGATAATTTATAAATTTAATGATTTATTTTTTAATATAACATGCAGCTCTGATAAAGATTGTCTATTAATTTTTTTCTTTATTAATTATATAAATATATTTATAATCCAATCAAACTTACGTAATATATTCATGTCTGCCAACCATCTCAAAATTGCTAACGCCACTTGAAAAAACACCCACTTTTCCCCACCAGTTTATTTTTAGACTACTTCTCTCTAAATATCGTTACGATTAAATAAGAATAAACTGACTCTAAAAAATGACTGGTGTGAAAAAAAAAGGCGGGTATTAAATATTTTACGCTTCATAATTACATGGTTGGCAGGTATGTATATTACTCAGGTTTGCTTCATTTTTTATATTGAAAATTGTGTCGATAGCAGAACGGATTTATGTACGAATTTCCAAAAAAAAACAAAAATCGTATAGAATATGGCCTTACAGAAAGAATTTATTTTTAACAAACTTCCCCCTTTTTATACCGTTTTTTTAAAACGTTATCAGATACGTATAGCCCATTGAAGATTAAATGACGTAACGATTAAACACAGTTAGAAAATGTGTATATTCTGTTCAATATTCATGATTTTTCTTCCTTGGTTTATAATGGTAATAATATAACAAATACTATGTCACTTGTACTAGAAATGACGAAGAGAGAAATGACTTACGAGATTTCCTTATATAGATTCAATTTATTTTTTTTAATATAACATGCAGTTATGAGAAAGATATATATCTCCATAATATAGTTTATTTTATATATAAATCAACGTAAATCCTTATGGAATACATCGTACTCATACAACCACTAATGCATTTCGTGAATAAAAAGCATTTCCATGCATATATATTCTCAGATGTTTTTAAAATAATATTTATTGAATATATGTAAAATCATGATAGCTATATAACGATATATTATAAAAGTATTTTTTTCTCAGAAATAGATATGTTATTCTAAATATGAATTTCAGTCATAATAAAATAAAGCTAAAATAAAGTCAAAAGAAATGAAATGCCTTATGAATATTTCCATATATATAACATACGTGGATTTTCCATCAATTTTTAAGGAAATATCCCTATATTTTCACATATTTCATATTTCATATTTCTGTGAAAACAAAAATGTATAAAGTATACATATAAATGTAATATGTACTTAATACGTGATTTTTATTGTTTATTATTTGAAATTTCATTTTTAAATCCAAGTTGATAAAGTATCTGGGGAAATTATATAAGTATATATACAGTAGGCAATCAGACTATTAGATTTTATTTTTCTTTTCACATACGTTTTTCTATTTTTTTTTTTTTTTTCTAAGAAAATACTGGCTTTGAACTTCAGACATACATACAACATTCATATGTGTACACTTTCCAGTATTGTTTAAACAGTTTTTCAAATGGCAAGTATATCCACTTTGTTAGTACCAATCTTTTTTATTTTTACACCAGTCTTTCTTTTGAGTATTTTGCTTCGTATTTAATCATAATTACATTTGGAGAAAATCATGCTAAAAATAAAGTGGTGTGGAAAATTGGGCGGTTGCTAACAATTTCACGGAATATTAATTACCATGTTGGAAAAAAGACATATTTATCATTTTTTTTTTTTTTAATATATCATCAAAATATCAAAATCTGTAATACTCACTTAATAATGAACTATAAAATCCTGAATACCCACTTCATAAGAAACTGATTAAAAATAGATTGAAAAGTAATAAATTAACAAAAAGAAAAAAAAATGTCCATATAAAATTATTTTACACTCAAGAAATAATAATGGGATCATTATGTAAAAATGAAAAAAGCCCAAACGCTGAAAAGTCCGACCATTTCTTAGAGGGCAGATAAACACGAAATTTTAATACATAAAAGCCATACATATAAGCTAGAAACTGTGGAAAACATTCTATCTTCTGTTGAACTGGGGAAAAAAATAATATGAATAAATAAACAAATTAGTTAACAGCAAATGACAAATTAATAATAATAATAATAATAATAATAATAATAATAATAATAATGACAAGTGTAATACTCACGGTGTTCCGCCGATCAATATTTTGCAAGAATTTAGTTATACATATACAAAGTTGTGTGTTAATTAATAGAAAAAGAAAAATATTTCTCAATATTTTGACTTAAGTGTATTCACAAACAACTCATAAGATTTGCCTCATTATAAACATTGTATACAATATTAGAAATTTTAAGCTTTATATTAAAAGAGAACTGGGCGCTGGATTTTTAAAACCAGGAAAATCTTCAACGTCATAAACGCCAAAGAGAAAAAAATTAAAATGCAAATAGCTGTTTTGGTAGCACACTGTGAAAAAAAAAACCCGTAAGATTACGGAGAAAGCCCGGTAGCAGAGATTCCAGACAAAGCCCGTTAAAGAAACGCTTATAGACCTTAAATTAAATATATAATAGCCTTAGATTATGTTACATGCCTGTGCAAAAACGTTTTGCCCGTAAAACCAATGTGTTTTTTTACGGGCTTTGTCTGGAATCTGTGCTGCCGGGCTTTCCCCGTAATCTTACGGGATTTTTTTTTTTTTTTTTTTTTTACAGTGCAATTTGCGTACCGTCTTCAGTACATAAGAAATGATAAAGAAGTGCTCGTATATATAGGAAAGGATTCGAATTCTGTTCAACCAAAATAATTGCATGGAATGTGGGGGGATCGGCCAATATGAAATTTAAAGACTATTGTTGTGAAAAATGCTGAAGAAGTTGAGAAAATATGGACTGAATATAAAATTTCCAACAATCAGACAAATGCGATACAGCAAAATCACAACTAAAAAACTTTTAAAGATTTTTAATAGATGTAAAAAACTTCAATAAAATCGCGTTCTTGAATAGATTTGGACTTGTAAATTACTTTAACTGAATCAAATTTAAAATTATGGTTTTTCTCCCAGCAATGCTTAGAATTTGTCGATTTGTTGGTTTCTTCTTTACAAACTTAACTAATAGGTTCTTTTAGACAGAATTTAAGACTGCATTTAATTTTACTAATGTATGATGAACCACTTCGGCAGGAAATACTATAAATGCCCCAAGAATTATACATATAGCTATAAAATCTTTTAACTGAGACAGGTTTAGTTTATTGGAAGGCGAAAAAATATTTTAAAATCATATTGTTTGAGAACTTTCGCTGTGGCATGACTTCATTTAGGAAAATAGGGGAAAACAATACTGATATTAAAAAAGACTGATTTAGTAGATGAAATACGAAGAAGCTAGAGAAAAAGTATAGATGAAGTTCTCCAAAAATCACAACTTCTTCGTACTTCATGTACTAAATCAGTCTCTTTTAATATCAATATTGATTTATTCATTGAGTTAAATCTATCTATTGCTCTCCACCATTAAAAATATCAGCTGTTTAAATACACGTTTTTATAATTCATTTAAACCATGAAAATCTCATGTAAACAATTTCCTGAATTTATCTAATTTTTTAATAAAGGTAAAAATTCGAATTATTGTTTTTGTGATTTACATGTGTGAAAACCCTTCAAATAATTGCTCAGCAAGTGGGTGAGAGGTTCTACTCTATAAATCTCTATATCAGGATATGCTTCTGAAAGTTAGCGTGCGTAATTTTCGGCGGTTTTCTCTGAAACTTACGGGAACACTTGTTAGAAAATATTAAAGTATCTCCGAGAGGAAATTCCACGAAGGCCTATATATCTAATGAGGACACAATCCGATTAAAAATTATACACACCCTGCAAGAATATATAATACTAGTATATAACCCCGTCAATAATGACGGGATGTGAAATCAGTTAAGGTAGTGAATCAACGAATGCTTTGCCAGCTTCGCTGGACACTATATTTAAAGTGGACTAATGTGCAAGTTGCACCTGACGGGACTAATGTGAAAGTTGTACCTCACGGGACTAATGTGCAAGTTGCAATGAACGAACAAACTATTTCTTTAAACGAAAATATCTACTAACTCTGGACGATAGGTTTAATATAACGTATCATATTATATATCGTATTTATCGTAATATAACTCAGTACTTATTTTACTTCCTCCTTCGACTCATTTTAATAAGTATTTTTACTTTCCGAACACTATAGTGAGGAAAGTATTGTAATCATGTCAAAAATTCGAATTCGAGATTTTGATGTTTCTATACGTTTCGAGGTCCAACGAGTCCGTTTTCACTATTTTTACGATGATATATGTATGTGTGTGTGTATGTATGTATGTGTGTATGTATGTGTGTATGTATGTGTGTATGTCTGTGAGTGAACACGCTAGCGTCTAAACGCTTTGTTCGAATAAGCTGAAAGTTGGTACGTATATTGTAAGTCACCATAGTACGAACCCTATAGATTTTGGTGAATCTAGCACTTATAGTTTTTTTACAGGGACACAAAGAAAAATTCTTTATCATTATGGCCAAGGGACCAAAATCTTAAAAGTGCGATAGCATCTAAACGCCTCATTCAATTGAGCAAAAACTTTATACACATATTATAGGTCACAGATACTCAATCTGTATAGATTTTGGAGAATCTAGCACTTATAGTTTTTTTACAGGGACACAAAGAAAAATTCTTTGCCAAATTTTTAAAAGTGTGATAGCGTCTAAACGCCTTATTAATCTCAGCAAAGAATTTGTACACATGTTATAGGTCACATTTGAACCAACTGTATAGATTTTGGTGAATATAGCACTTACAGTTTTTTTACAGGGACACAAAGAAGAATTCTTTATCTTTATGGCCTATGAGACCAGCGAGAGCATCTAAACGCCTTATTCAATTGAGCTGAAAATTTGTATGAATATTATAAATCACTGTTGCACTAACTATAAGCATTTTGGTGAATCTAGCATTTATAGATTTTTACAGGGACACAACGAAAAATTCTTTATCCTTATGATCTAAGGGCTCAAAGTTCAGTAGCGTTAAATAAAACCTCGTGTGATAGATGGAGAAAATTACTCAAACACTCTGTTATGGTTTTCTCTTTTTTGTTTGTTTAGCAACTCCTCTTTCTTTATTTTATCTACAAAACTGTTAGTTACTCAATGTTTGGAAAGTCGAGTGGAGTCACTCCAGATTTTTTATATGCATATTCAAATTTAATGTTTTTTAATTTTTAATTTTTCGCGTGGAAACTTATGCACCTTATTTTATATGAATATATATATATATATATATATATATATAACAATAACTGTTAAATTTTTTTGGCAACAATTATAAATTTAAATGTTCAATTTTGAAATTATTTTCATATTTTAATAAATACTAAAATATCTAATCAAAACTTCGTTACAAATAATGTACCAAATTAAATATACCATATTTGTAACGAAGTAACCTTAGGTACCTTATTTGTAACCTTATTTCTTTTAACTAATTTGATAAATATGACGTCACAATCAACTGTTTGTTTATATCAGATAAATACAATATCATGATTGCAAGAAAATGATGTAATAACTATTAGCCCATAATTTTTATGATTGAATTTTATATTACATTTTAATTTTATCCTCCATGGGTATTTTAGAATTGCAATGGTAGTTATAAACTTTCCTTGAAATCTTTTTACATACTGAGATTAAGGGAAAAGTACACAAAACATGTTCAGTTTTGAAAGATCTTTCTAATGATGTAACATTTATGCAGATTAATTAAAAATAAAAATTAAATTAAAAATAAAAATGCATAGCATTTCCAAAAAAAAAAAAAAAAAAAAAAAAGCTACCAAAAGTTTTTGTTTTGAAGCGATCTAACCGGAATTGTTCCTGACAGAAGATGGTCATTATTATTATTAATACTTAAATGATACTCAGCTGTATTTTATGTTATTTTACCACGTTTTTATTAACTCAATTTCTTGTTTGTTTGTCCCGTACAAATCTTGCAATCGATTTTTAACTAATTTCCCGACTAGCTAGACATTTAAAACTTTTAGAATAGCTCAGAACACGATGGCAATGCATTCTTTTAATACTTTTATTTAATTAATAAATGTTTGTACATTCATGTTGCTCTCTTCGTTATTCATTTGATCATTTTCTTTCAAGTTGATGGGATAATTCATCAAAAAACTTAAAATATATATATATATATATATACTTATTAGTACGTAGAATTGTTAAGTTTATATGATTCAACAGAAAATTTAAAAACGGGGTATATAAAAAGTTCTTTTTATCTTGTAATTATTTCTTCTATTATGGCATATTCAGCAGTTTTCTTTTATCTATTGATTAGAATGCTGAAAATTATTACAAAAGTGACGAATTATGAATTATTTATTGCTTTTAAGTCCACTGAAAACGTGACTGAATTCATGATGTTTCCGAATTGAGTGTTGAAATGTTTTCAAGTAAAAGGATTAGTAAAAGGATTCTATCAGCTTAGAAGTTGACAGATACTCAATTTCTACTCAGCTAAATATTTTTTCATATAGTATATATATATGAAAAAAATATTTATTTATTTATTCATTTATTTATTTAGGCCGGAAAACACCGTACTTTAAAATACATTTTTATAATAGAAATAGTCTGTCTTCACACGCCTAGCGGTCGCTATTCCCATTATAAACCTATTTTCGAATTTGCTGTTTCACCAAAAAGGACCAAATGGGATAAAATAACCAATAATGTTAATGAAAAAAAAAATACTATTGATTAAAATTTAACTGTGTGCCTTTGAATTTTTGTAATTTATATTATATTTAATATTTTATTATTTATTTTAATAAATTTAACTTTTTTTTTTTTTTTTTTTTTAAGTTTTCCACTAATTAAGCTAAATATTTTAACCATAATTTAGCAGGTTGTGAGGTTGAGACTATAGAAGGTCACCACAGTTGGTTTGAAATTAAGCTGGATCCAACTTGTATAAAGTTGGTAATTAGTTGGTTAAACTAAGTATAAAGTTGGGACGGTTAAATCGCTTCGACGTCAGTAACTCTGCCAAAGTTTTGGTCGAATTAGTTTTGTGTCGACATGGTGCTGCAAAGAACGAATTATGTTGTGAGAGGTAGAGGAATTGGAAGCGATTTTATAAGTATTGATTGAAATGAAAAGAAAGGAAGTTGGTAGGAAGTAGTATAAGATGGAGATGGTTTTCGTAAAAGGGGTGGTAGATTGTGGTGTAGATTGTGAAGATTCTTAATTTGGCGAGTATTGAGGTGTGGAGTAGTGGAGATTTAGTTGTGTGAAGATTAAGTAGTTGGATGAGTGTTGGTGTGCGTATCTACTAGAATTCGTGAACGTAATGTTGGATCAGACGGGAATCCTCTGATCCGCAGTGAAGTCACAGTAGCGGAGTAAAAGAGTGCATCCGTCTCTACACCTTCGACTGTTTGCTGGGGTAAGATATTTAAAATTATCTAATTTAATTTCTGATACATATATTTTGATAAAGTAATTAAATACGCTGACTGAGCTATCTCGAGTGCCAGACCGTCCTCCCATTAATCTGTTCAAATAAAAGTCTTATTTATAATTTATATTCAAGTCTCGTGCTCTTTACTTATCCTTTTAGTTATCTAACTAATTAATTAAGATGGAGTTTGCATCAACGCAAACCTCACAAGGTTATAGAGGTGGCCGTTAAAGAAAACTGCCAAACTGCGAACTCGCGTTACATAGAATTACATCTATTCTTTTAAATTATCTTTTATTCTTACTATATTTATTTCAAATTACCGATATTTTTTTTTCTCAATATGTTGTTGCAATTGTGATGTCATTTTTTTTTCTACTTATATCCGCCACCTTTCATTTTCAAAGAACTCTAGAAAGTTTTGTGAATATGAGAGAGTAAAATCTGTAAGATAGATGAAACAAATCTATACACACTTTTTAATTTTGTTGTAAAATGTTCAAAAAGGGAGAAAATTAGTTATATAGTTTGTAACATCACTATAAATCCATTTTGTAGAATTTTTCACACAAAAATATCATGAAAATATTTCTTAAACTTTGAAAAAGGTTCTATATTTTTTGAGAACCTTTCATAGTTTTTAAGTGTATTTTATAAATTAAATAACGTGTATATGAAAATATACTTACACTAATTGCATTTTTTTTTTTTTAATGCTTGCACACTTTTTTACTCCGGTCACACTTCGGCGTAGTTTTTGCACCAATATTTTTTTACAGCAATTTTTTATAATAAGTTTCTGTTATTGAATAAAGGAAAAATTGTTCCTTATAAACACCGAAAAGCGAAAACTCTTTGTCTTCTGAGCATATAATTTTCTCAGAAATACTATATGCGATATGATTTTATAATTAAAATAATCTGGCGTGCCACTCATACTACTTTCTCTTACCATGGATTTCAATACTATAAAGAAAGATTATAGATTAAGGAATAAGTTAAAAAGATATGAATATAAACATAATTAAAAACAGTTGAATTAAAATTTAGAAAGGGTTTTAATAAATATATATTTCTGTATGGGGGAGGCGGGGTGGGAGAACTACCGCACATATGTCATCGTTGTGATTTTTCTTAATCTGATAATACTTTTTTTTTTCTAATTTTCTAAAACATATCAATGTAAAAAATCTTTTTTAGAAAAATTTATTTACTTATTTTGTAAAACTTTTTTTGTTGTACATTTTTATTATTTACCAGCTGTACATGATGCATTTGTCGTAACAGAAAAAAGAAATTATACTATTAGCATGAAATGTACAACTCAGTACAATATAAGGAAATTTTTAAAAATATTGAAACAAAACAAATATATACACTCTGCTAAACTGATAGATTTTATATATACACTAAAACGGTTTCGATTATTCTTTGAAATCAGGTTATTAATTTTTCGATTTATTCACAAATTAATAAAACCAAATACTATTCACTATGTCCTAATACACTTGTCTGTTAGCCAACTTGATATTTGAAAAATAAGATACACAACATAAACAATCCATACTATAAGGAAAGAAAAGTTTATATTTCAAAATTCTTAAATCTCCTTGGAGTGTTCCCATTCATCATGACACTTTTAAAGAGCCTTTGAGACGCATGAATAAGAGAATGTCGCTCAAATTTCGTAAACGGAATCCAGATAGACACATTGAAAGACGTATAAAATTTTCTTTACCTTTCTGTGAAACCACATGTGACAACATTTTGATTTTCTTTCATGCACAAATGTATGCACTTCTTCTTTATTTATTTTTTCTATTTCTCTATAGTAAACAAGTAAAATATATATATATATTCTTAAAATAATTTAAGGCGTTCTATTTTCTACTTATGTATTAGATGATCATGTAACATCAGTAAAAATATATTCCTTATGACGCAGATGGGGCACCGGTGTCCCTTTTGCTTATTTATTTTTTGACGCTCTTATTACAAATATTATTATTATATGATAGTTTTTTATTATAAAAGAGAGTCTAATGGTTACTATAAAAAATCTATTAGATTATCAGAGTAAATTTTTTATTAAAATAAAAATGTTAAATAAAAGTAGTTTGAAAAAGTTTTATCAACCAATTTCAAAAATTTATTTGTAATTAAATTTGATTATTTAAAAAAGATCAGTAATGAATTATTGCTACTCCTATATCTAAGTAATTGTAAATAAGTGCAATTTGTAAAAATATTTATTCGTGGGACGCCCGTGTCCCATGATGAATTTACCTTTAACGCAGAAAGGGACACCGTTGCCCCACTCTATATTTTAGAACCAAAATTAATTAAAATTTTAAATATAACATTTTCCACTTATTTAGATCTAAAATAACTTAAAACTATCAAAAAAGTGTAAAAATTATGTTTGATGAGAAATCTGCTTCAAAGGGTTAAAATAGAGAAAATATCAAGGGATAAATTCTATAGGAGAAATGGAAATAATGAAAATATCTATATTTTATATAAAATGTACAACAGATTTTATAATAAAAATAAAAAATAAATAAATACAATAACTATGTTTTATGACCAGCAAGATCAAGTATCGTTATCCCCTATATATTATATAGATGTTAATGATTATTATGTATTACATAAAGCTGATACCACACGTTATTCGTGCGTTGTAACTCCAGCGATGTTGAAAAGAATTTAACTTTGCACATAAAGGAGAGTCATACTCTATGAAAACGATGGTGTACACACAGATACTCTGTAATAAACAGTAAAGAATAGTCACACTACCTCAAAGTTGTCCTCCTACTCCATAGCCCCACATTAGTACAATGGAACCATCTATGAATGTGTGGACACAGGTAGACAGGTGGATTGGTAGGGGATAACGGGATTTTGTCATCACTCATGTAGTAAATTACAGATATTCACGGTGACATATTTGATTTCCAATCTGGATTTCCAATCTGTACATAATGTAGTAAAGTATAGATGTTAACGGTGATTTATTTGATTTCCGATAACAGCGGAAAGAAGAAACGCACATCTGACACATCCTCACATGCAACGAGGGGACACCAAATGTTTTAAATATTATTACGAATAATCTAGATATCTTGATAAAATTCATTCTAAATATTAATGAATCCATGTGTACATGATGTTTTAAATCTATATATAAAGCTGGTTTTTTGAATGTCCGGATTTTTAGTTTGCTATACACCTTTCAACCGACAACTAGGAGAAGTGGTATGCTTATTAATTAAGACAAAATCTAGATAACGCCATATTTTTTAGTTTAATCGAATAATTGGATCAAAAGGTATTAAATAAAAACCCTGACTTAACTTTTAAATGATTGAAAAGAAAGAAATATTTAATGCCAAAATAAAGAAATAAATACACTTTTTTTTTTCGGAAATAAAACATATATTTCTTATTTCGCATGAATAAAGATAAAAGTTAGAAAGAAAAAAAAAATAATAATAATTATGCTGTAAAAATTGGTGTACATAAAAAAAAAATGTCAGGAATTCCCAAGTAAATAAATATTTTCATAGAGATATTTGGCATTAGCTTAAAATTTTTATTTAATTAAGTAGTACTACTACTTATTTTCTACAGTAAAACAATGTTCGTTTTTATTGGTACTTTACGTGTAACTTACAAGGTTTTTTTTCTGTTTTCACCTTAATTTTAAATAATAGTTATAATTTGGATTTTACTAGTTTTACTTATTTATTTATATTTTCAAATACCATAAAACAGTTTTTTTTTTTTTTTTTTTGATGGAACAGCTTTAGTTTGGCAAAATTCGAAATTTGGCACCGAAACAGCTTGGACGTTTCTCGCCAAGATTTTTAGTTATGTAATTGCGATAGCATTTCAATTCGTCGCAAATATGGCCAAAAATATTTAAAGTCGCCTATGGAGTCCGATACTAAATTTTATATTTATTTATTTATAATAATTTCTATTAAAAACTTCGCGAAATGTTTTGTGTACTTCTCTTTCTATTTTACACCTTTGTTCATTCTTTTTTTTTTTTTTTTTTTTTCATTTATATCAAAATTCAACAAACACTGTTCCAACTTGAGCAACGCCGAGTATACCTGCTAGTTACAGATATTAACGTTGTTTTTGTTTGGTTTCAGGAAGTTTTAAATTGAAGTAATACACATCTGCTCTACTCTACAATGACGGTCTTCGAAAGGTCAAGAAATACTGAGAGAAGTGTATAATTATGTATGGTGACTATGTAGAGAAGTCTCAGTAAATAAATTTTTAGTTTCCATCTTGATCTTTTTTAATAATAATCAAAACTTTATGAGACATACTTATATATTAAAAGGAGAAAAAATAACATTTATCATACTGATGAACAATACGTTGAACACTTGAGAATATACCATAAACATACATAACCTTAACAAATATAAAAATACTTTTAATCGTTATTTTTACTGTATTTTGTTACACGAGCAAGAGTTACATTTAATATTAAAACCAGATAGTTCCATATTCAGTAGTATTGTTCTAAGAAATATAAGCTGTCTCTGAAAAGATGAAATATCAATCTACAAATCAAATATTGCCTACTGTCTGTAACAACATGCGTGTGTAATAAGATAAGTTTTTGAAGAATATAAAATCGATATAATATCAGTAAGATTAATACAGCATTTCAATCGATATATAAAGAAGAAAGGTATAAATATTTTAAACGTAATAGGTATTCTTGCTGATTTAAAATAATAATGGATTATATCATCACGTTTATAAATAAAATTTTATGAGAAAGTATTATAATGTGAAAAGAAACACTGTAATTGTTGCGGATCGACATTAAAAATTCCCATCCTTCATCTACGGGAAAAAATAAACACGAATGTAGCAAGAAAGCAGCAATGAACTTATGTTTACAGACTACACTCATGCCTACTTTCTTTTTTGCTTATAAAGGGTCATGCTTAATTTTCTGGACCATAAACAATTGTCATGTGCTTAATGCACTTCATGGGGCTTTTTTACAAATATTTCATTCATGACCATTTAGCATCTGTATTTCGGTATGCGTTACTGTAATATTCTATCATGTGTAAATCATTGCTATCAATATGCTTAGATACAGAATTTAAAACATAGTGTGCAAGAATAATTATGTATTAGCAAATAATTTTGTTAACTTCTTTTCATTGTATGGTAATGACGATGAATAAAGCTATTCTGCTAAACACTGATTATAACACACTTTCAAACATTAGGAGAAAATTATCAAATTTTATCAAAATTTGTTGCCTCTTCATAAATCATTATGTACATTCATTAATCACATATGCTGTTAAAATTACTTTGCATTTTCACAGTAATACTATGTCCTTGCATTTAATTTAGATTTTTTACATATTGTATGCTTAGCAGCAAACATATGTACTTTAATACAAAAACCTACATACAAAGAAGTACAGTAGGTAGCAAAAGTATCCGAACACTGGCAAAAATTCCTATATAAAAAAGGTATAGTTAATACTGTTTTGTAAATTAAATCCTTGTCGAATCCTGTTCTTATTCAGTCTAAAAACAGGATTTGACAAGGATTTATTTAACAAAACAGTATTAACTCTACTTTTGTTACATAGGAATTTTTTGCTAGTATTCGGATACTTTTGCTACCGACTATAATTGCGTATGTTCATACCTACACTATAAAAAAAAAAAAAAATTGTGTAACTTTATTCAACAGTGTTGAGACAGCTTACTTGCCACAACTATGTTGAGGAACATTATCAACTATACTTGCGAAGTCTTTACAGACAGGAGAGAAAATTTACACACTCACAAAGGGTAATTTTACACAAGTTTTTTGTGTAATATATTCAGAACAACAGATAAGGTTCCACTCTCGCAAACGGTAACTTCACACAACATTGTTATGTAACGTATGGAGATCAGTAGGTAAGGTTCCTCTCTCGCAAGTGATAAATTTACACAACATTATTGTGTAACGTATGGAGATCGGTAGATAAGGTTCCTCTCTCGCAAACGATAATTGTACACAACATTGTTGTGTAGCGTTTGGAGATTAGTAGATAAGGTTCCACTCTGGTAACAGTAACCTATGGTCGACCAGTAACTTTACACAACAGTGTTATGTAACGTATGCAGATTAGTAGGTAAGATTCTATTTCGGCAAATGGTAACTTTAAAAAATATTATTGTGTAACATATGCAAATCATCAAGTAAGCTTCCTCTCTCGCAAAAATTAATTTTACACAACATTATAGTGTAACGCAGGAAGATCAATTGGTAAGATATCACTTTCAAAAACGGTAACATCATGCAACGATGTTATGAGACCTATGCAGATTAATGTGATTGGGGACTTCGAGTTTTGTTGTATAATATATATAGATCATTAATTAGAGTTCCACACTTAGTTCGTTAATTTTACACAACTCTGTTATTTGCAGTAGTAATTTATTTGTTAGTATGCAGGCGAGTAAGAAACATTTTTTATTTAGAGATCTATTACTATACTTAAATTTGCTCCGATATACAAATCAATGGGTAAGTCCCACTTTTCATTCAGTGACTTTGTAAGGTTAGGGGAAGATTCCGTAAGAAATTCGTAAATAAGAGTTGCGAGGAATCTTCGGTTAAGAGTCACTACTCTACTGAAGAAGGTATTCTACGAAATAAAGTAAAAGTTTTAGATTTTGCGAACTAGTATATCAAGTAAGAAGAATTTGAATAAAGTGGTCAGAAGTCAAATGACGTAGAAAATGTAAATTAATTGGAAAAGTACAAAAGGAAAATTAAAATGATGCTTGGGGGGAGTTTGTGCGGAGTTTGGTGAGGTGAGAAGGGGTTTTTTGAGAAGTTTAAGATGTTTAAAAAGTCTTAAAGAGTTTGAAGAAAATTTACGAGGGGTATAGTCAAGGTCGCTCGGATTATAGTGAGGTATAAGTAAAACTTCACGCCGTTATGTTGCCAGAAGTATACGGGTAATATAAAACCATTTATTATACTTGAATTAAAGATATATATAAGTTCTTTTTTATAATACAGTTAAGAAGTAGCCTCATTTCCCCGTTTAAGAGATTTAATTAAATATTTGTTAAATTAATCACCGAAGTCTCAGTGTTTATTTTCTAACACTTACAGTAGGTTTTAAATACGAAAGACGGAGGGGCCACCTTATCACTAGGGGGCCATGATACGTCTTTACAACTTTATGTAATTCTTTAGTGTTCTGTACGTAGACCAGTAAGTTTTATTTTGGAAATTCTGAAAATTTATCGTTTACAAAAAGAATTTATAACTATTTTGAGATGGTGCTGGACGTCATAAATGTTTAGGAAATTACAGTGTTATTGTTATAAATATTTCCATACATTTGAATTAAATGTATCAATATATTAAAATTTCTCAAAAATAATTAAATAAAAAAAATTATCTTTATTATTATTATTATTATTATTATTTAATAATTTTTTATGCAAAATTAGTATTAATTTTTTACTTCAATTTTACATTATTAGAGTTTAATTACGTATTTCAAACATGTTTGGGTTATGTATTATGAATTCATTGATAAATTAATTATTTTTTTATCTATTTGTGTTTCAATATGGAAATTTCATACAAGTTTCGGCATTCAAACAAAATATTTAAAAATTTTATCTGTCTACAAATTGATATCAAAATTTGTTTTAGATTATGCTGTTTAACTATAATAATGTAAAATCGAGGGGGAAATTTTAAAGCTATTTTGCACGCTGCACTTTTTTTTTTTTTTTTTTTTTTTTTTTTTTGAGAAGTTATTACTTATTTCTGATAATTGCATATGAAAATTTAATTTTTTAATTGGGAAAACCAGTAATTAAAAAAAAAAAAAAAAAAAATCTATAATGTGCATTATTTTGTAAAAAATGGAGATAATGCCAATTCCATGTTATACCACGATTTTAAATTTTCTGTTGAATCATAGCTATCTGTTTAATCACATCTGTATTTTCTGTTGAATCATAGCATTGATAACTACATTAGCAATTTATCAATGTGTATAAAATTTTTAAAGTGATAATGACTTTAATTCTTGTAAGATGCATAATTTAACTTTTTACAATTTTTTAACGTTCACGTTTAATTAAATGTATGTATTTTTATGTCAAAAGAAAATTACTTTTTTTTTTCTTTTTTTTTTTTTTTCAATAATTAAAATATAGCTCATATTTTAATGTCGATTTTTAAAACAAATAGGAGGTTATTATTTTAATATTTTGATTAATTAAAAGAAAACTAATCAAAAATTCGAAAATCGGGTTTCGAAGTATTGTGTTGTCATCGGGTTCTGAGCTATTATGGAAGTTTCAAATGTCTAGCTGGTAGGGCAGTTAGTTAAAAATCGATTGCAAGATTTGTACCGGACAAAAAAACAAGAATAGAAGTTCATAAAAACATGGTAAAATACATAATAATTGATTAAAAAAAATCTGAAAAATTCCATTTTTTTTATGCAATAACTTAATGATGTTTAATTATAATTAGGGTTCCTGCTGGCATGGTGACAAAGCAACAGTTGTTACCCAGTTACTAACAAATGTCGCTTATATGACTCATATGAACGACAAATTTGTCTGCTAAAATATTTTTATTAAAATCTACTTCGATATTATTAAGCTTCTAACAGTAATTTTCGACGCTTGTCTGGTATAAATCATTAATTTCTTTATGGTCGATTTGAAGATTTTCTCTACATTCACATTTCTGTTACTAGATATGATAATTAGGGTTCCTGCTGGCATGGTGACAAAGCGACAGTTTTTCCCCAGTTACTATCAAATGTCGCTTATATGACTCACATGAACGATAAATTTGTCTGCTAAAATATTTTATTAAAATCTACTTCGATATTGTTAAGCTTCTAGCAGTAATTTTCGACGCTTGTCTGGTATAAATCATTAATATCTTTATGGTCGATTTGAAAATTTTCTCTACAATCACATTTCTGTTACTAGATATTATAATTAGAGTTCCTGCTGGCATGGTGACAAAGCGACAGTTTTTCCCCAGTTACTACCAAATGTCGCTTATATGATTCATATGAACGACAAATTTGTCTGCTAAAATATTTTATTAAAATCTACTTCGATATTGTTAAGCTTCTAACAGTAATTTTCGACGCTTGTCTGGTATAAATCATTAATTTCTTTATGGTCGATTTGAAAATTTTCTCTACATTCACATTTCTGTTACTAGATATTATAATTAGAGTTCCTGCTGGCATGGTGACAAAGCGACAGTTTTTCCCCAGTTACTACCAAATGTCGCTCATATGATTCATATGAACGACAAATTTGTCTGCAAAAATATATTAAAATCTACTTCGATATTGTTAAGCTTCTAACAGTAATTTTCGACGCTTGTCTGGTATAAATCATTAATTTCTTTATGGTCGATTTGAAAATTTTCTCTACATTCACATTTCTGTTACTAGATATTATAATTAGAGTTCCTGCTGGCATGGTGACAAAGCGACAGTTTTTCCCCAGTTACTACCAAATGTCGCTCATATGATTCATATGAACGACAAATTTGTCTGCTAAAATATTTTATTAAAATCTACTTCGATATTGTTAAGCTTCTAACAGTAATTTTCGACGCTTGTCTGGTATAAATCATTAATTTCTTTATGGTCGATTTGAAAATTTTCTCTACATTCACATTTCTGTTACTAGATATTATAATTAGGGTTCCTGCTGGCATGGTGACAAAGCGACAGTTTTTCCCCAGTTACTACCAAATGTCGCTTATATGATTCATATGAACGACAAATTTGTCTGCTAAAATATTTTATTAAAATCTACTTCGATATTGTTAAGCTTCTAACAGTAATTTTCGACGCTTGTCTGGTATAAATCATTAATTTCTTTATGGTCGATTTGAAAATTTTCTCTACATTCACATTTCTGTTACTAGATATTATAATTAGGGTTCCTGCTGGCATGGTGACAAAGCGACAGTTTTTCCCCAGTTACTACCAAATGTCGCTCATATGATTCATATGAACGACAAATTTGTCTGCTAAAATATTTTATTAAAATCTACTTCGATATTGTTAAGCTTCTAGCAGTAATTTTCGACGCTTGTCTGGTATAAATCATTAATATCTTTATGGTCGATTTGAAAATTTTCTCTACAATCACATTTCTGTTACTAGATATTATAATTAGAGTTCCTGCTGGCATGGTGACAAAGCGACAGTTTTTCCCCAGTTACTACCAAATGTCGCTTATATGATTCATATGAACGACAAATTTGTCTGCTAAAATATTTTATTAAAATCTACTTCGATATTGTTAAGCTTCTAACAGTAATTTTCGACGCTTGTCTGGTATAAATCATTAATTTCTTTATGGTCGATTTGAAAATTTTCTCTACATTCACATTTCTGTTACTAGATATTATAATTAGGGTTCCTGCTGGCATGGTGACAAAGCGACAGTTTTTCCCCAGTTACTACCAAATGTCGCTCATATGATTCATATGAACGACAAATTTGTCTGCTAAAATATTTTATTAAAATCTACTTCGATATTGTTAAGCTTCTAACAGTAATTTTCGACGCTTGTCTGGTATAAATCATTAATTTCTTTATGGTCGATTTGAAAATTTTCTCTACATTCACATTTCTGTTACTAGATATTATAATTAGGGTTCCTGCTGGCATGGTGACAAAGCGACAGTTTTTCCCCAGTTACTACCAAATGTCGCTCATATGACTCATATGAACGACAAATTTGTCTGCTAAAATATTTTTATTAAAATCTACTTCGATATAAATAAGCTTCTAACAGTAATTTTCGATGCTTGTCTGATATAAATCATTAATTTCTTTATGGTCAATTTGAAGATTTTCTCTACATTCACATTTTTGTTACTAGATATAATAGAGTGTTGCTAAATTAAATTCTTATGATGCTACTAAATAATAGGTTCATTGTTTCACAACGTTTATTTAATTTTTGTAAATTTCTTTTAAATTATAATTTCATGTTACCATCAAAAAGCCTTTTGGCTTTGTTTTTAAGAGAGAGAAGAGACAAGGGTCAACAATTCGTGTTGACGATGAAATCACTTTATTACGTTTTTTTTTTTTTTTTTCGTTATGCTTATAGTGACTATATTTTTCCCTCGTGAAGGGTCATGCTTGATTATTTCGATGCGAAACAACTACTGTCTATCAGTTTGTATGCACTGCCAGCTTTATGTGCACTTTATTGCAAGTTGTAAAAAATTTGTATTGCATAATTTATGCATTTAAACATTTTTTTTTTTAAATAACATTTTAAATTAAAATTTTAAAAAATTAAATAAAAATTAGAAACTCATAAAAAGCTTTATTCTGCCATTAATTAAAAGCAACTTTAGAAGCACAAAAATTATAATGGTTAATTCAGCGTATCAAAATACAGAAGAAACAATTCTATATATAAATTATATAAATCATGCTTTTTTGGAAACATTTCAATAGTCAGTTTGTGAGGTTGAGACGTCAGAACGTCACCACAGTTGTTTTAATTAAGCTGGATCCAGCAAAGTAGGAAGTGGGGACGGTTAAAATCACTCCGTCGCCAGTGACTCGGTGAAGGTTGAGGTCGAGCTAGTTTTGTGTCGGCAGGGTGCTGCATTAAAAGACTTAGATTTTGAATACTAGTTAAATTAGAAGTGATTTTTAAAAGTACGGATTGAAATGTAGTGAAAAGAGGGTGTAGGAAGAAGTATAAAAATAGAGATGGTTTTAGTAGATGGTGTGGATGTTGGAGGATCGTATAGTGAATGTTATGAATCTTAGTTTGACAGATATTGAAAAGTAGAGTAGTGGAGATTTAGTGGCGTGAAGTTAAGTAGTGTTGAGTGTTGGTGAGTGTCTACTAGTTTTCGGAAAGTTCAAGCTGGGTCAGAAGGGAATCCTCTGTCCCATAGTGAAGCTGTAGTATTGGAGTACGAGTGCGACCGTCTCTACACCTTCGACTATCTGCTGTGGTGAGATATTTAAGATAATTAAATTGTTGATTTATATATTTTTGATTTAGTAATACGCTGACTGAGCTAAGATCTATTTTCCAGGCCGCCCTCCCATTAATCTGGTTCAATAATACTATTTATTTTTGTTCAATTCACGTCTCTGGTTTTCTTAGTAATCTAAGTATTTAAGTTAAGATGGAATTTGCAGGAACCCAAACGCCACAAGTTGCATGAAATCAGTGCCTTGTTTACTTTTTGTAGTAATAATTCAATTCAGAGATGGTAAAAGATAAAACGTTCCCAAGTTACTTCTGAAAAACTTAATCTCTTATGACAAAAGTAACTGAAATTTATAGTAGAGTATTATCTGACTTAATAAATAAATAAATAAATAAAGCTGTAAAGAAATTAAACTAATAAAAATACACTTTGTTTTCAAACTTTATTGAGTATTGGATGCAAATTAAATATGTAAAATAAAAATGTATACTTTCAAAGTCAATATTAAGTACATGAGATTCTAGAACTTTCTAAATTTTTATTGAAAAAAGATACAGTAACATTTTATATTAACAAATTGAAGCTTCATTTTATATAAAAAATGAAGCTTTTTTCACAAATTATTAAACTATCAAAAACCTAAAATAATAATAATAATAATAACAAATGCAATTAAGAAATATATAAGTCTTTAATTGACAAGGAATTAAAGCTTGAAAACAAATTTAACGCTCATCTCTGTCTTAAACTGTAGGGTTGTCCGTATTGAATAATTTAATTTATTCATTAATTCATTTGCACCAAGGTTTGATCCCACGTCAATTTTTGTGTCCATTGCAATTTTTAGAGTCTGCCATTGGTTTTTCTGTCACCTGGAAATGAAAAATATATAATTAAAAGTAGTATTAACAATTTATTTTAATAATTAAAAAATGTCATTAATTTTAGATTTTTTTTTTTTTTTTTTTTTTTTTTTTTTTTTAAGATAGAAAGAAAAAAAAGTTAGAATGTTATTTACATACATAAAAAAGAGAGATCTGTGAAGTTCTATAAAAATTTGTCATGGTGGGTGTTGGGGCCTGGTCGACAAATTGACATATAATGACATATAATTTTTTAAAGCAATTTACGCATATAGTATTTCGATTTTAATGCTCCAAGTGTGAATTCTATAAAGTTATGTGTGCTCAAATATCAAATCCCTCCAACAATTTCATCCTAATACTGTGGGCATTTTGATTTTTTTTTTTTTTTTTTTTTTTTTTAATCTACAGTCAAAATAACGTAGCACCACATTTCATCAAATGATAACAGGTAAAAACTGCAATGTACCTGCTCGTACATCATAGCTTTTATGTTGCACTTGCTATTTTAATGTTGGTGACTTTGAAATAATAAAAGAAATAATTTATTTTATTAACTTCAGTAAATAATTTTTTTATATGTATAAATTTCATAATTTCAAAGTTTTGCTTTTTTATTTATCTCTAACTAAAAATTCAATATTGATGAATTTATTACAGAAAAGATAAATTATTTTATCGATTTAAATATCTATTTATGTTTATGTAATTTTATTTTACGAAAATATTTCTCTGTATATGAATACTATACATATACACACTATACAACTTTAATGCACAACTACATACTTTAAGCAGTAATGTTGGATGCAGCTTGAAAATGGGGTTTAATATTTCATATATTGGGTACTTTCAACGGCTGCTTATAAAATAACATTTTGTTATGATTCTCGATAAATTTATATATATATATATATTTGATTGGGGGTTGGGTTAAATTTTATGTAAAGTTTAATGCTCTTAATTTTTCGTGAATAAAAGAAATGACTTTTATCTAAATTTCTCTTTTTGCGTGTGAATTCCTAGTACGAAGAATTTCATTTGATTATGGAAACAATAAATATTTTACTTTTTTGAAAAGTATGTTAAAACAAATTAACAGTCTGAATTTTATAGTTTTTTTATATATATATATAATTAAAATTTGCCTTAATATAATTATATAACAATGTGCATCATATAAATTTATTATGGTGTACGTCAGAAATGTATACAAAAACCTTACAAAATTTATTGTATACTTAGTAGTATTTCCAAAGTCATTATGTATGTATCTATTTTTTTTTAATTTAAATATGTTTTCTTGAAAGACTCTATTCATATTTATATATTTTCATTATATATTTAGCACTTCAAGAAATAATCCTTAGAAATTTTCAGAAAATATAAATGATTTAATTAAGGATGGGTTAAAATATCATTCATACTTACCGACAGTTAAATCATTTCCAATATGTGTACTTCAATTTTCGTTCTCCCTGTCACAAAAGGTATGCTTGCTGTTTCTAGCAGAGTTGGATCGATCTCGATTTCGCTCAGTTTCGCTTACGCTAGGCTAGAGCTCCTTCAATACAGGCTGGCTCATCAGGCACTTTGTTTCCCACTCAGCGATTGTTGCCCACGCGGTCCGAATTTCAAGTGTTATCAAATCGCATAAAATGGAGATTTTGCAGCCGAAAATTGCTCAAATCATATCAGAAAAGCTTTTAGAACGTGCAGATATGCAACAGATGAAGAAAGGCGAAAGAAATGGGCTATTAATTGTCCAAAAGAAAATTGTACGCTTAGCTTTCAATCACAAATATGAAGCGTAATTATGATATGTTTTCTTGAATTTTTTGGATCAATTATTGGTTTTTATTGTTGTTTGATTATCTAAATGTTGTACTTTACAACCTACACTACTTTTCAACGTGCATAAATAATTAAAATTAATTAATTTAACAGCAACAGTGATGGCTACTTTTTACAAGAATTATAAGAAAATTTCGCCAAATATTACCGCCAAACTTATCAAGTACAAACAATAATTCGGTCTTCTGTTTAGGCAAATTCACCATTTTAGGCGATAAAAACGCTGATTAATACGTCTGCAACTAAACGTCGCCAAACTATATTTCCGCTGGGCAACAATGATCAGCTGTGAATCAGCTCGTATTATAAGTGCCTTAGCTAGGCAATGACGTCAGATAGGAAGTAATGCAACCCAATTGGTCAGCTTTTTAGCAGATGTCTTCCTCTGCAAGTCCTATAATTGGTTTTTCTCGATTTCTCCTTGCCTTGTAATGTTTTTTCAAACAAGATGCGTAAAGTTGCTCAAAAGAACAGTGTATTCTAAAATCTTAACTCTTTCCACACGCATATTGAGGGAATTTACACAACGTTCTTGAGGAACGTTAGTAAATTTTTTTACAGTGTAACGATAGAATAAACAATTGTTTAGTTTTGAGCGATGAGTTACAGACGAGAATGACTAGACAGCGTTGGACAGACTAGCCAGATTCCAGGGCATTGTAATGGAGTAACGTAATCGTGAATAAAACAGAAGATAATAAAATAATAAGGTTCATTCTTATAAAAATATAGATATGGCCAATTTACATGGACTATACCAATATCTCACAGGCGGTTTTGCTAAGTGTATGAGTGCAAGTCACCAACTGAGTTAGGATGCGGGATTGGATTAAATGAAACAAAGTGCTCAAATCGCAGGATGACTCAAAATTTATTCCAGAGCGATTTTAAAATTAGACGATCTTGGAAGGAATGGGTGAACAGTGGCAGTATAAAGCATCAAGAAATTAACGGTCGACTATGAACGACTAAAGAACGGAAGAACAAAGGGATCATCTGATGAGCACTCGCTGTATCTGATGCGTCCTTATAAAAAATGCAATTTGTATCCGACACAACACTGAGTGCAATAATCATTGACCGACGACTAAGGAAACGGGGACAGAGAACACAAAGGCCTTTGAATAACAGGAACACGGGGGACTTCTGCTCAACGCCGCATGCCTCAGGTGCGTTTGAAGAAGTGCGAAGGAATTACACCTGGATCTCATGGACTGAAGCAGTAGTATTCAGCCTCGATAACCAAGCCTCGGTGGCTAACGGATACCTGTCTGCACACCTCCATTAAAACAGTGGGATGCTCATCTTCGGGGGCCACGAAGACCGACAATAAAAAGTTATGTTGTGGGCTATACCATTTCATTTGAAATCTAGACCTCTTTGTTTGTCATATTTACAGAACGGTGATACAATGATGAGATTTTAACCCAGTTTTACGTCCTTTCATGGACGTACATTCCAACAAGTTAATGTCCTGCTGCACACAGCATACTTCTCTGCAGATTGCCTCCATGCTTCTCCAAACTTCTCTGCCGACCGATGCCAACAGAGTACTTTCGGGTTCCAATAAGCAGCAATTTTCAACCATCCCTGATAATGCCAGTCTAACTCGCTAACTGAAACGTGTATGGTATGCAATTCCGTGATCCTTGCATTAGAACAGGAAGTGGGCCAACGGATTTTATTTCTTTCTCTCTCTCTCTCTCTCTCTCTCTCTCTCTCTCTCTCTCTCTCTCTCTCTTGAAGCTGTATTTCCTAGGTAAAACATTGAATTGCTATGATAATTTTAGCGTTTCGTTTTTACTACGCGTGCACAATATCTACCAGTTTTCATGCCAGTAATAAATTCATGACAAATCGAGGACACTTTAGGCGCAGGCTCCTAATGTAGAAAATTGGCCTTAACCCAAAACAACAACATGACTCGTCGAGCCTCACTTTTGGCCGAGAGGTTCAAACTATTATAACTGATAAACGGGAGGTGCTAGGTTTGGATATAGGTCTTGCTCGGCAGCTTACAAGAAAACATTCAGAAGATGTCGTCTTAAAATATATTGAAAAAAATATATGTTATTCTACTCTTCATAAAACACCAGAAATTGAAAAAAAATATATCGGCTGAAGTGAATTACAGCGAAGCAAAAAATTATCAAAATTAAGCATATTTGGCGAATTCACACTGTTAGGCGATTGATTTTGAGCACTTGGCGGAGAAGCAAAACACGGTTCGGTTCGTTCACGGCAATTTCTGTGCTAGCGAACTTATAGCCTAACGGGGCTAAATCGCCAAAAATGCTTAATTTTGACAATTTTTTGTGGTCGCTGTAATACATTTCAGCCGATATTTTTTTCACTTTCTGATGTTTTATGAAGAGTAGAATCACATATGTTTTTTCTTTTTTTTTTTTTTTTTTTTTTTTTTTCAATATTTTTTGAAGACGACACCTTTTGAATGTTTCCTTGGTTAGCTGTCTGAATTTTCATGTGGTTCTCTCTGAAACTCGTGTGAAATACGTGTTAGATTCTTTGCGTCGACCATTGAAATTGTTCTCCACAATCCATATCGCGTCGATTTTTATGTTATAGAATGAATGTAGTAATACTAAAATGTGCAGCATTTTTTAAAATTCTAGTCTCAGTATCACTTATACATAAGATATTAAAACGTCATTTTTAGAAATTTTTCAGGGATTTATTTATTTATTTATTGTAGTTATAAAGTTAAAGTGTATAGAATTTTTTGCAATAAATCTATAGGAATTTGTGAAGATACCATATGTACCTATATATTTTTAAACGTGCAGTGATACACATGTAGAAAATGACTGCTTACTTGATTGCGACAAGTATTTATTGAATAGTAAAGCATTCAGCTTAATTTTCATAAATGCGTGTGCTTTTTTCTAACAAATAATGAGAAAATTTTGAAATTTTTGTAAAAATTGATCTTGATAAACAGCATTTCTGTAAATAATCGAAAGTTAATTAACTGAAAATTTCTTTTAAAATTTAGAGAAAATAATCTGCATAAAACTGCAGATAAACAATCAGTTATACTTTGAAATTTTACATATTTTAACTAATAGATAGCAGAACTATATATTCAAAAACCTGCACATTATGGTTTTTATAGAAAATCAATAATTTACCAAATATATAGAAGAATATTTGCAATTTCTGTTTACTTAAGAGTTACATATTTTATTACTAATTTATTTTTATTTATCTTTGAATTTCATATACTTGGGTAAAAGACTATAGCTCATCAAAATTTCCAATCGTTAAGCCGGGAAAATAAAATATATCAAAAGACCCTTAGCAAAATATTTCTGTATAACTTCAGTATATCCCCACAGCTGAATTTGGCGATTTTTCTTTGGCGCCGTTTTGAACGATAACGATGTCGTTCTGGACTGTTTGCGATATAATATGGCAGCCTATATGTTGTTTATTTTGGATTTATGATTTTATGTTTTATGATTTATGATTCAGATTATGATTTTATCATTTTTCATTTATGATTTTTAGATTTATGATTTAGCCATAATCGCCAACAAAAAATCGCCAAATACCGTTGTGGGGATATACTGAAGTCGTTCCAATATTTCATTTTATATATTAAATAACACCACAAATACTTTATGTAAAATTATCTTTTTTTTTCTTTTTTTCTAAAATACGACTTTTTGATTTCTTTAAGAGAGAGAAGAAAAAAAAAAGTTGTATATTAAATAACTTAAAAGAATATCTAAAGTCAATAAAACAAATGAATAAAACTGCAAAGACTAAACACATTATTATCAATAAAATTTCATTTTGTAAAAATTTCCAAATTAAATTCACTAAGATCACTTATAACAAATTAAATGAGCTACGGATTTTTTTTTTTTTTTTTAAAGAAATAGTAGAACCCATCCATCTGCCTATTGACGGAACAATATTATTTTATTAATAATCCTCTGAAATTAAAAATGTCTACTCTCCGACATATTTACAAACGCAATTTATTTGTAAACGCTTGCTATTTATGATCATTCTATACTAGTTGCAATATGATTTGCTTATTCTGACACTACTTTTTAATACGAATAGTTGATCGAAAGAACGTTATTATAATTAAATCTGTAAATTTTAGTGTTCAATAAAACTACTATAAAATGCGACAATTTTTTCTTATTTTTATTCAGTGCGAAATGAACTTCATGAAATCATCACTCCCTGCGATTCATCAGAACTGCAGGAGCCATGATGAAACATATAATAATTCATTTCCAAAAGGCGTATTTGGTTTTAAATATGATTAATAGATGGCAGCACCAAAACAAGTAAGAAACAGAAAATATCTTCTTATAAGTAGAAATATAAATATGATTTTTTTTTCAGTGTAAAAAACGAAAAATGAAGTTAAAAAAAAAAAAAAAAGTATTAAAAACGCTCTATAGAGGAGATTAATCAAGATTTTCATTGAGTTTTGAGTTGAATCATAATGATGGACATAAGGAATGTAAAGAGAAATTTGCGATTTTTTTTAAAGTACTTTTTGATTAAATGATTAAGATGTTCATTAGAACATAAGAAATAAATACTTTTGAAAATTATAGTAAAACTTCAGATGTACATTCTCTTTTACTAAGTATAGTAAAAATAAAATCAAAAGTATAGTACAACTACCAATCTCTTCTCAAACTTTTTTTTGCATTTCAGATTGCTGATGATAGATGGCAGCACTACAAAATGGTCCCCTCTATCTTCATGATCACGGAGTTTGTCACAAAAATTTGTAGACATAATTATAGCTCTATAACTGATTTCAGACATGTGTCGGAGTTCCGTATTCATATCCGTATCCGTATCCGCGAATATCCGCCTGAAAAAAAACGATCCGTATTCATGACTAAGTAGTATAAGCATGAAAAAAAAAAAAAAAAAAAAAAAAAAAAAACATCTGTAAACGTTTTCTTTTCTTCAACAAATCTATTACGGATCTTTTGTAGCAATTGTATGAAAATTAGAAAGTACTGTAAATCTTTATTGACTATTATTAATATATATAAAAGAAATACAATATAACCTCGCTTTTATATTCTGGGAAGCTAAATTATTTCTCAATTTGCATTGAGATACCTTTCTTTTTAAAGAATTTTAATCCACGCTTTTATACTAACGAAATTCTGAATTTACTTTCATCTACACTTTTATATACAGCAAATACAGAGGAAATACTTGTTGTGATTTTACTAAAAAAAAAAAAAAAAGAAAGAAAGAAAGAAAATGTAAAATAAACACATTTAGGAAACTAATTCCATCAAGGCAGATTACATTCTTTATCGTTTTCTGTAGAACAAATAAACTGTACACCGAAACTGCAACTGAATGAAACTCATTTGCTGATCGTGTGAATTTAAAGTGATCGTAAGAAAGCATATGTTTATATGCGAATCAAATAAATGCTAACCAAATTATTATAGTAAAGTAAACATCCACATCGAATAAAAGTAATAAAGAATAGTACTTTTTTTTTTTTTTTTTTAGAATATAAAAACCATAAAGTATTAAACCATAAATTACTAGCACTTAAATTGAAGCACATTTTTTTTACTCTTGAAGTTCACAACTCACATAAATGGTTAAAAATTATTATTGATCCATTTTTCAGATTTCAGAATTTTTAATTTAATACAGTTAGTAATTACATTTTAAATTATTTTTAAAATTTATTTTGTGTTATTTTATAATTTAAAAAAGTTTTGCATGATTTTTAGATGAATTAGTAATCTTCATTTAGTTTTCGGGTTTCGGGTCGGGTTCGGCTCGTGTGCGGGTTGTAAAATTTCTCTATTGCGGGTTCAGGTCGGTTTTCGGGTTGATGTAAAATTCACCTGTCGGGTTCGGGTCGGGTTTTACCCGACCCGTGCAGGACTCTATTCTAAACTATTCACCACAAACGATATTTTTATTAAGACTAACGTATTATTTTAATTTTATCTTTTTTAATGATTAAGTAAAGCAGTTACCATGTTTTTTATTTTTTCACTGATCTTTTTTATTATCGTTTGCACGTGACGTAAGCATCAGATTATAATTTTAAGCAGTTAAAGCTATAGAAAAAGTCTGCTTCATCACAATTGACGAAAAATCACTTTTTAACTTGTAACTTTTAAGCAATTGAAGTTATTGAAAAAGTTTAAATACAAAAGTTGTTCTTTAGGGTAAGGCGGTAATTCGCCTGATTTGAAGTTTTTTCCTATTTTCCATATTAAACAACTTATGGGCAAATGAAAATTTCCACCCCCCCATCCCCCACCATTTCCACCCCCTTTGAGCTGGATACCACATCTACGAACTCAACCGAGATATTTACTCTCCTATCAACATATCCCGAGCTGGTTAAATTTAAATAAAAATTACTCCAGTTATCGTGTTCACAACTTAACATAGAAAAAAGCGTTATATATGTATATATATATATAAACTTATGAACGGAGGGTGGTTTTGGGTTCTAGGGGTCATGATCGGTGAAGATATGAAGAAATTTTCCAGAAGTCGTGTCATGAAAACCATGGCAATAGGTAGATTTCCTGTAAGGAATCTACCTAAAAGCATCTTTTTTCAAATGTCTCATTACTGGTAATAAGGAGTAAATAATATTACAAGAAAAAAATTGTGGTGCAAGCCAAATGAACCTCACCAATTAACATTGAGAGAGGGACTGCATCACAAAAAGGTACTGCTTTGTCTATGATGGGAATACAAAAGAACTGTTTACTGTAGACATTTACCACCAAATTGAATAATAAATTAGGAAATATATTGTTCCCAAATGGCAGTTTTAAAAGCAAAAATAGTAAAAAAAAAAAAAAAAATAGTGTCCAGAACTAACCTATAGTCAAGGTGTTGTCTTCCAACATGACAGTGCTTAGCCGCACACTGCAAGAAATGCCAGGCAATGACTTATTGAGTACGGCTGTTTTGACTCACCCACCATATTCAGCAATCCTGACCTTTACAGATTTTAAACTCTTCAGGTCACTTTAAAATTTTTTGAAAGTCCAGGAATTTACCTCTTAAAAGACTATCAAACATCAACTTTAAAAGTTCTTTACAAATTAGCCATGTATTTTTTTAATTAATAAATAAACGGTTAATAAATATTATAAAATAGGCTTTTACATATCAGAGAACAGTGTCCTGAATTATGAACAGTATCTATAAAGTAGATTTAAAAGAAAGAATTGAAATTTTATTTAACACTAGCAGGCTTTGCCCGCTTCGCTGGTGACTATATTAAAATGATTTCTTTTTAATTGAATAATTGAAACGTTTAAGTAAATATATTTTGATTGGCGACAATTTTCGCCACAGCTTTAGTATGGGATCTCCTCAGTGATATTAATTTTTTTTTTTTTTTTTTTAGCTTATCGAATCTATACAACAAAACTATTATTAAAATGAATATTCTCGAACATAGTCCAATAGTAAAGCTTATTCTTCGACTATTCTGGAAACAGTTAAAGCTGTTACTCATATAGCAAAATTCATTATTCGATGAAAGTTCTGGTATACTCTGAAAAACAGTCACTTGTTCCACAGGAGTAAAGCAAATGACATCAAATACTCCGGAACGTAAATTTTTGCAATCTCAAGAAAAATGTTCATTCGCTTAGAGCTCAATCCTTAAAGTGCAATCAATCAGAATAGGTCCCTGAATAACTCTGATTCGCAGTGAGTACATACTCTCTCGCATAAATCAATTTACTCCTATTTATAACTTTTTGCGATGATTCTATCGAGAATCCCATCCCCGATGATTCCATCGAGTCGGAAATTTCGAGATCTGCGCTCCCGTGTGTCGGAGATCTTCGAAACTTGAGGAATTCTTAAGTACCATTTTTCATCAAACTTGGTTGCCCTCTCACCAAATTTGGTCACCCACTCATCAAGTTTGTCGCCAAGGCTGACACAAATGAAAGTGAATGAATAAACTGACCTTTTATTTTCACTTCGCCTGTAAAACTGTTTTCATTGCAACAGTGCTAATGATGCGGGGCAAATAACTAATCCCTAATAACGATATGCTATGAGCACTATTTCTGCCGCATTTTAGACAACTAATACTTTTATGGCTATATATATTTCCCACTAAACGTATTCTTATTTTTATTTTTATTTATTTATTTAAGTATTAATTTAAATTAAACAAATATTTCTGCCGGACAGCGTGCAGGTACAGTCACACACAGCAGCTCGTATATTTGTATTATAAATTGGCGTAGTGATTGGTATATAAAAAAATAAATAAATATGTAAACATTACCATGCAAAATCCGCAAAATAATATTTCCAGTACATATGCAACCTAAATAATCTCAACAAATAACAGTATTCCATGCATCTTCCTATATGTAGATACAAACTAGTATGTTGTGGCAACCACAAGACTTTCTTCTATATTTTCCAATACAAATTCACTAACAAGGAAACATTCAAAAGGTGTCGTCTTCAAAAAATATTTTAAAAAATATATGTGATTCTACTCTTCATAAAACACCAGAAAGTGAAAAAATTATCGGCTGAAACGAATTACAGCGACCACAAAAAATTATCAAAATTCAGCGTATTTGACGATTTCACATTGTTAAGCGATTGGTTTTGAGTAGTTGGCGGAGAAGCAAAATTCGGTTCTGTTCGTACACGGCAATCTCGGTGCTAGCGAACTTGCTGATTAGCTAACATTTGTGGATACAGAAATAGCCTATGGAAAGAATTTGTATGTACCGCAACCGCGGCCGCAAAAATGATCTGATTGACTTTGAAATTGCCACACATGTTCAGGCTCTGTATAGAAATAGCTGCATAATTTTTATGTGTATATTGTTTTTGAATTGTGTACAGGGACACACGAAAATTTCTATCATTACGTTACGGCATATGGGGTGAAATTCATTTAAATGCATTTTAACATCATTACTTTGCAACCAACAAAGTGAAATTAGCGTACATTAGTGAAATGCTTAAACTTACGTTTTTTGTAGAAAATATGTGCTCTTAGGCTTCTTAATTAATGTAAAGGACCTTACAAAAGTGTTCACAGAATGTCACGTAATCATCCAAATTATGTCAAATTTCGAACAATTACTCATGATAAACGTAGTATAAGCTGAATAGTTTTTACTGGTGCATACAATGTTTATGGTTCATTTACAGAGACACTCAAAAGAATTTCGTGACATTAGAGTCTATGATCAAATTTTTATTTAAGCGCCCTTTAATGCGTTTATGTTGCATTGAACATAATGGAATTAACCTACATTATAAAGATGCTTAAAAGCAAATTTACTCTAGAAAAAGGATATGTATAGACTAAATAATTTATGGGACCACACAAAAGAATTCCGATGACGTACTGTAATCATCCAAATGATGTCAAATTAGTTTGAAAAATTAATGAGTTATAATTAATTAGGTGTTTTTTTTTTATTATTATTCGCGTAAATAATAACTGTGGCACTTTTTTTCCGGGATACATAAAAGAATTTATTACTGTTATGGCCTATAGTCGGTATTTCTTAAAAGTGTATTTTAACATGGTTACACCCAATTAAATATAATGGAATTTTATTAGAATTTCAAAAGCAGCTTTTTCTGTGGAAAAGTGTGGGCATAGATTTGGTAATTAATTTACAGGGTTATATAAAATAACTCTGATATGTTATGCTATCATTTTGCATGAAATTTGGTACAAGTATTTATGAATTAGAGTTAACACAAGACTGTCTGTTGTTAAGAAAACATATATATATATATACATACTTGTACAGATAGTTATAGAAAAAGAGATACAGCGGGGGGTTGAGGAGGGCGGCAGCCCCCTCAGAAATGTTTCTGTTTATGCAGCAAATCAATAGAATCAATATATATATATGTATATTATATAATCTATATATATAAAAATGAATTGCTGTTCGTTAGTCTCACTAAAACTCGAGAACGGCTGAACGGATTTATCTTATCTTAGTCTTGAAATGTTCGTGGAGGTCTAGGGAAGGTTTAAAAGGCGAGAAAAAATCGAATAATTTCCGGGAAAACCCTAAAAACAGCCCTTTTCTATTTCCCATACAAACGTTTTCTAGAGTCAATTTGAACTTTATTGCTATTCAATAAAGTTTAGGTGTGTTCCTAACGGCTGATGGCTAAGCTACAAAAATTTGCATGTTGATTCGTAATGACCTCCCCTGATGCACTTCGAAGCCGGATTTTCGAATTTTGTTTTAGTTTTCTTTTAATTAATTAAAATGTTAAAATAAAAACCTTCTAATAACTGATAAATTGGCCATTTAATTTTAATCCTTAATTTAATTGTTGCCAAAAAAAATTATTCTTTTTTGGACAGAAAAAAAGAAAAAAAACGTGAACAATAAAAATTACATTTATTTACAACGAGATATATAAAGTAGAGTGATAAATGGTAACCCTTGAGAAGGTCCAAGATGAGTCATGTGATATGCTTTCCTTGCACATGCGTATTCGGTGGTTCCCTTGGTAACAGCTCATTTTCAGTACATTTCTATGGCAACGGTCTCAATGTTTTTGTTTACTTTACGTAGTTTAATATTCTTTTGTTCGAAACCATTTTGATTTTGATTTTACTTCTTTTTTATTTCGTGTAGTTGAACTTTAACCGACAAAATGCTTAAAAATAAATGAAAAATTATTATTTGTTGTTAAATTTAGCTCTTTAAAAGTTTAAATTTTGTTTTATAAACACTTTTAAAGTTTTTTGAGAAACGATGAAAAGAAAGGTATTTTATTATTTATTAAAATGTGAAATATGTGTAAAATTATTTTAAAAGCAATTTATTTCGGTCATAGGACTGTCATGTTACCTAATAATAATGATAATTTGTCGAACTGATATTTTAAATGCCAAAATAGCGATAAAGGGCCAAACACAGCAACCTATTCGAGCATGTCATGTAATTCATCTTGAACCACGGAAAGCTAATCCTTCATCCATTGAATCAGCACTCTAATTTATATATCTCGTTGTTTATTTAAAATATTTAATTTTATTCCTTAATTTAATTGTTGCCAAAAAAATTATCATTATTTTTTCGACGGGAAAAAAAAAAAAAAAAAAAAAAAACCGTGAACAATAAAAATTACATGTATTTAAAATGAGGAAAGTAAATAAAAAAAAATTAGAAATATCAGTCGTATCGTTACAAATAAGATACCAAATGAAAGATGCAATTTTTGTGAAACCAACGGATTAAACAGCTTATCGATCGGACAATTAGATTTTTTAAAATTAACTAATGTATGTATTTTATAAATTTTCTTTCACAAACACAAACGTGTAGTATACAGCCTGTACAACACTAGACCAAATTGAAGTTCAAATTTCATCAATATTTAAATAAATAAATGAAAATAAAAATATGCTTAATGGGAAATATATATAACCATTAAAAGTTTAGTTGTCTAAAATATGTCAGAAATAGCGCTCATAGCATAGTCTTATTTTTACAAGGGATAAAATCTAAAATGGTGACAAAAATTCAAAAGTCGCCAAAGAGAGCTATATTAAGGCGGTACTATGATCATGCTTACAAACCATGAATACTAATGACCACAAAAAAATTAATTGTCTCATGCAACAGACGTAGCCGGTCATAGCATATTATAATATTTAGCGTGAAATTGTTATCATTTTTATGGTTGATCGGGGATAAACAAAATAAACATAGGAAATAACGTAAAAGCAAATATTATGTGCACCACGTATAGTGTTGTTCATATGTAACTGGGATTCAAATATAAAGGGGATACTTCATTTTTTTTTTCGATACTATCTATTTCGAAACTGTTATCTAATAAGGACTTAATGCAAGCCTATTGGTAAACCATTGTCTCAGGTAATAGGGACAAGCGCCCGAGTTTTAGCGGATGACCAAATCGCTACCGAAGGCAGCAGGGATCCGAAGCGAGCTTTTGAGCAATTTTAGTATTTTATTTTATTTTTATAAAGCTATATAGAAAAGAGTTTCCTTTAAATTTAGTGACCAGCGAAGCGGGCAAAGCCTGCTAGTAAGGTATAAATGAAAATGATCCGTTGAATAATGTGTGATGCTGGTGCAAATAGGACGTTGAGGCTCCTGATCTGCAGATCCACTAGTATGTATATATATATATATATATATATATATATATATATATATATATATATATATATATATATATATATATATATTAATCCAAAATATGGTGAATATTGCAATGAACACTTTTATCCGATAAAATAATATAATTTTCACATATAACGGATGCATTAATTTTTTAACATTAAAATTTTAATTTGCAAAGTTTATTTATTTATTTATTTTCCACCTATTCTTTTCTATTACGTAAAAGCAATTTTATGAAATTCAGTACTAAAATTTGTTTAATAAATATATTGAAAAAATAAATGATGCATATATCAAAGAAATAAATTATCACTTTAATAAATATTAACTATCCTCGTATATTCGACGTTTATTGCCAATTTTCATTTTTTTTTTTTCCTTCAATGGTACGAAAACTTCAATGGCTCGTATAGAGAAATGCATTTAAAAAAAAATCATCTCTTCGTTTGCATTTAAAAACGCATTATGAAAGTAAAGAAATGAAAATCGCTACATTTCCATTCCATTTATATCTCATCTAAATCTGTCGAGAAAATGGCACAAAGCCAGAATATTTCTTGGATATATGTTATGAAAAGGTTCGATGAAAATTATTATTCTAGAAGATGATGTAGGTCGCGTTTTTAATGATAATAATGTTTTGATGACATTTAAACTTTAATGTTAAATAAGTACAAAGATTATTTTAACTTTAAATATATCTGCTTTATTTTTTATTGTTCAAAACTCTCTTCTCCCAAATATTAAAAAGCCAATTTGATAGCAGCTTACCGTAATTTGATTAATAATTATGTTGAACGAAAAAAAAAAAAAATCAAATTATAAAATCTTTCTCAATATAACATTTAAGGTAAATGCACCAGTAGTGGATACTTTTAATTTTAAACTCGGAAAATAAGCTACCTAAATATTCTGAAGATTCGAGTAATGTTCAGGAAGGGAGTTAACTGTTAAACCCTTTGACAAAAAATAATTCCGGCCATTAGTTTTAAAATATGTTAGTTTAACTAAAAAAAATTGCACTTTTTGTGATTTTGCCGTTTTCTTCTTATCACTTTGAATAAGAAAATGAAATTTTATTTGCTCGCTCTCTGCTTATTTTTAACTGATTTCTTCTACCTTTTGCTTTCATATGACTAAAATAAGTATGCAGAATTCATTTTTTGTGCTATTTTTTAAATCTTGTATTAACACATAGTATTTTTATGGGTGTCCACTACCGGTGCCGAAAACTGTTATCATGGCAAATAGTGGACAGCCCTGTCCACTACTGGCTCATATGACTTTTAATGCCAGATACAGTAGTGGACACAATTTTAGAGTTGAATTTTAAAGCAAAAATTCAAAGGGGTCCTCGACTGGAACAAAAAAGGGTCCACTACTGGGTTTTTAGTGTGTCCACTACTGGCTCATTTTAAGATCTTCAGATTTTTGATTTTTTACATATATAAATGCTACAATTAGCAATTTTCATAATACAGTCGTGTTAAGAAAGAGTTAGTAAAGGTCTGAAACATTAATTATTTTTTGAAACTCTAAAATTTAGGAAATTACACAAAAAATAGCCGGAAAAGGTACTTAAAGTGTCCTCTATTGGTGCGTTTACCTTATATACAATATATACATAGTCATATACAATATAACATTCATATTACGTTTATTAAATAAATAAATGAAACAAATAACAAAGAAGTATAATATTGTTTTGTACTCGGGTTTCGTAAATTGTCTGAGAATGGCAAGCGAATCTTGCAGGGGCTCAAAAGTTTTTTTTTTTTTTTTTTTTTTTTTTTTTACAGAAAATTCTAGATTACCGGTCTATAAACCAATTATCATCTTCAGTAATGCCAGAAATAATTTCTAGCTTAATGCCTAGCTTAAATAACAGCTGACAGCTTCAAATTCACATCATAGATTGCAGCATAGCATTAACATACAGCAATCGGCTGTAATCCGTAGAAGTTCAGAGCTCTTTATGCAGCAATGAACGCCTTGACGAAACTGACACACTTGGCGTCGTGCAATTCCTTAAATGTCCGCGTAGAAAAACAGGGAAAGTTCCCGAAACTTCCCAACCAATCAAGTTAGAGCTTAAATATTTGGCATATCGATAATAAGGATTTTCTCGCCAAGGTCGCCAAAAAAGTCGCCAAAGAGCGAAAACTTCGCCAAATTTGGCACCAAGGCCATTACCAGCCTTAGTGAAGCTTTTTAAAGAATTTTCAACAGAAAATGAGCTATTTTAATGCGAAAACAAACTAGAAATGGTGAAAATTAACATTTCATAACCTGACTAAGCCTGTTTGAACGACATTACATAAAAATAACTAGAGTTATTTACAAATTCATAACAATATAATAATCGCAAATATTAACTACTGTCAAGTACTCTTCATTTACTGCCAATATGCAAATGTTTATTCACGTTTCGGAATAAAGACAAAATTGCAACCAATCGTATGTACAAATGTATAAGCAGATACAAAGTTAGCTTTATAAAAATTCCTCGACTTTGTACTTAATTAAATATTAATTTTTCTATAAAATCTATAATTTTTTGCTAGAAGCTTTCTAATTATAAAATATCAACGCAGGTTTGTATTAGTCGTATTATTTTTCTTGAAAATTTCTAATTTTCAACCGAATTTAGACATTTTTGGACTCTGAACAAATAATCACAATTTTTAGTCAATTGATATATACATTAAAAAATTTGAAATTTTTCGATTTAAAAAACATGACTTAAGATCTAACATTCCTTGAAAGTTGTAGGATAAACAGCTCACAAGTTTTAAAATATGAATCCAAAGAGGCTTGAAAAATATCACATTCTAATGAATATTAATAATTAAAAAAAAAAAAAAAAGTTTTTTAAATCTGTAATTCTTAACCAAATTTAGTGATCCTGAATATTTTTCATAAATAAATAAATAAAAAGATGCGTTTTATACTGTTCACATGTGAAAAATAGATTTTAGAATCTCCTAGAGCATTATTAAAAAAAAAAAAAAAAAAAAACCGATAATAGTTTTTACAAAAATATTCCCCATTGCCCTCGCCGGGAATCGAACTGACAATCAACGGGTTAAAGTCGAGCGTCTTCCCAATCAAGCCATCGGTATTCACGCTGTACGCTGTTTGTATAATGAAATATATTCTAGTATCTGTAAAACAAATTGAAGTTTTATGTCTTTGCAATAAAACTGTCCATAAGAAGTAAAGCTTAATACATATTATTATCTGAAATTTCATGTGTAGAGGTTTAGAGTTTTATATATATATAATGCGTAATAAATATGAAAAAATAGTAGACTATGGATTTTAAACGATTTTTTTTTTTTTTTATTATTATTTCATTTATTTATTTATTTTTTTATTTTTTGACTGGTATTTGCAAGAAAACGTACATGAAACAAAAAAAAAAAAAAAAAAAAAAAAAGCTCTTTTACATTTTGAAGTGTAGGGTAACATAAAATAATTTTTAAAACGTGGTAAAAAAAATCAATTATGCACAAATTCCTTAAGACTGTTTAGTTACGAATTCGCTTTCTTAGCTACAAGTTACATGCTTCGTTTACCTTAATATTTTTTTGTTTTATTGCACGTGATAATTTTAAATAAAAATTAACTTTTTTTTTTTTTTTTTTTTTTTTTTTTTTTTAACAGAATAAGTTCCGCATCTAAGTATTTTAAATAAGCTAACCACTTTTATTATATAAAATAATAATTAATTTATTTGTTAAAAAAAATGTTAAAACAGACTATGCATGCTGCTTAAAGTAGATTCAATATGGAAAATTTGTTAAGTAATACAAATTTCTGAACTTCTAAGTGTCTGAAATTTGTAATGTCTTTATTTTTAAGTGCCTAAATTGTAAAATGTCTGAAATTTTATGTGTCTAAACTGTAATATGTCTTAATTTCAGACATATCAATCTTATTCAGACACTTATCTCAGTTCATTTACGAAAAAGACACTTACGTGCCTTAATTTAAGACAGCACATGCGTCTGAAATTTTGCATGCGTAAGTGTTTCAGGCATTTATGTGTCTGAATTGGCATTTCAGACACATTTCTGTTTGAATTTAAGACGCTTCTATTTACAGTGTGATGCTTTGGAATTTCAAAGCGAACAGCTTATGATAATAGTTTTAAAAAATTTTAAATAAAAATTAATTTTACGTGTTTTTAAAGGGTTTTTAATAAGAATAAGAAATTACACGTGTTTAATTAAATCTTTTTTAGAGATATTGTTTAATATTTTAAGTTTTTTTTAACAAAATTTTTCTGTATTTCATTATTTTTAAATTAATTAATACTTTATCAATAAATACATTCAAATGGGGGATTCCTTTTTAATAAGAATGTACCTTTGTTAATGTTTTTAAAATCACAATTTTTTTTAACTAATAGTAAAAAAAAAAAAAAAAAAAAAAAAAAAATAGAATTAAAGTAAAATAAATCGAAATCAAATTTTAAAGGTCTGAATAAAAAAAAAAGGAAGGCGTGATAGCATTAAATAATCTGGTGTGTCACTCACACGACTTTCTGATACCCTGAAATTTAATACTATAAATACAGGTTGGAGATTAAGAGGTAAGATAACGATGTTACGTAAAGTAAACCTTTGTTAAACAATTCAAATTAGGCTTCGGAAGAGTTTTATATGATAATTAATTCTGTGTGAGGGGTCTACCGCCCCCCTCCACCCCCGTTTCATTAATGCACCTAGATTTATATAAAATTTCATTCGGTTATTAAAAAATTATTCTGTTTTTAAAAAAACAATTTATTAAAATTATTATTTAAAAAAATTATGTTTTATGATAATGCAGACAATTTCTATATTAGAGAAGTAGTATAACACTAAATATCCAGAAAAAGTCCATTTTATTCTCAATAATATAAAAAAAAAAAAAAAAAAACGATTTTTTTTTCGTTAAAAGTGAAAAAAATCGATAAATTTGTTTTAAATTATCGCAGATCGATGGTTCAACCATTCGTTTTAAAGGTATTGGCGAATTTTTTTTGAAAGATACCCATCATGAAAATTTACTCCCCTCGAGGGGTGACTCCCCCAGGGGGGTAGGCGAGGCTCCTACATACACAAAATTTTTTTGCCAGTTGACTATCTCTATTACAAAATATATATATTCGTTTCACTTGGTTTAGTGCAGTCTATAGACGTTAAACTCTATTTGCCTGCAATTTCCCCTATAGACGTAATGTATTAGAATTCTCTTGATTGTTCCTGTACACGAACCATTTGCTTGATCTTCACAAAGCTTACTGTAGCATCTGTATATGATACACATTTAGAATACCAAGTTTGGAATGTCTGCTACTATTTGTGCTTGAGATATGCTGATAACCGACAGACACACACACAGACACACAGACAGACACACAGACATACACACAGACCATTTGCTAAAAACATGATTTTCGTATTCAGGGGACCTCAAAACGTGTAAATATAACAAAATCTCGCGTTCGAAAATTTGACCCAAAAACAATACTTTCTCTACCTTATGGGTAAGAGAAAGTAATGAAAAGGGTTTAAACATACTTAAATGTTTGTAAAAAATCAGAACAAACTTCTCCGAATCTCAATGGCTAGGGAGTAATCATAATGTTGAGATTTTATATATTTACCTATAAGATGTTCCTCACTTAAAGATATTCTAAGAGCACATCAATTTTCCCGTGTCAACAAATATGATTTCTTATTAAAAAAAAAAAAAAAAAAAAAAAAAAAAAACTGATATATATTTAAAAGATAGCAAAAAATTAGCGGGATGAAAATATCTTGGGACCAAAATGGACAGGGACCAAAACGGCGGTACCAAAATGTCCTGCTTCGAGAACGGATTACGTGCGTTATTCTTCAACATTTCAATATGAGCAACAAGAAAAGTATATACTTTGCGTTTCATATAGTCCAACATGAATAAATCAAGAGGGGATAAATCTGGGGATCAAGATGGCCATAGCAAACGCTGAGTAAATCAGACAATAGGACAGGTACTACCATTCAAAGAAGGTACAATTTGGAACTTTATTATTATTGTTAATATTTATTTTAATTTTTCTTACTTCAACTAAATTTTTCATAGTAGGAGCACTGTAGTGTAAGTCTTTTCTTGTATAATTAATCTACGTGGTTTTATATTAAAGTTTAAGATATATTAGTGACAATTTGCCCAGTCTGTATAGTCTACAAAACATCTTTAAAATTAAATAATATTAAAATAATTTATTCAGACATCCTTTTAATAATAAATCAGATTTAATATATAGACTATATATCCAACAAAATATTCTTAAGATTCGAATTATATTAATATAGTTCATTCATACATTTTTTCCACAATAAATCATATATAATATTTAGTTCAATGAATATAAAAAGAAATTATGTTTACTTTAAACATTGCGACCCACATCGTATGCCTGATTATTTAAATTTATCGTTTTTGGTCACATGCTAAATGCGAAATGAAGTTTGGCTTTGTGCCATAATTTTAAATATTCTCTCAGAGATATAAATGTAATAGAAATGCAGCAATTTCCATCCGTTTTATAGTCATGAAGAAAATGCATTTCCACAAACAAAGTTAAGTCATAAAATTTTGATAACTGCTTGAGTAATATTATTCTCGAAGCGAAGCTCTAAACGTTTTATCAAAAGTAACGTTTTGAAACACAATTTAGATTAAATAGTTTCAAATGTAGCAATATAGAAATACAAAGATAAATAAATTTCAATAAAAAATAATTTGCAGATATTATTTAAAATCAATAATTGAGTGAAATTGTTTTGCACAATAATTTTTCGAAAAGGTGCGAAAATTATTTTTATCAGCAAAACTTTTTTCTGAAAAACTTTTAAAGAAAATATTCTCTTAGAATTGAATTTTTGTAGCTTTTATAAATAGACATTAAATTTTAATTTAATGTCTAGATGTGCATAGTTTAGACAGAAAAACGTTGATTGAAAATTTATATAGAATATTTGTAAATTTAACTTCAACTGCGAAACACAATGTTAAAATTTTAATGAATGCAAACTGATACCATAAAGTGCACAATGCATATGTTTTTGTATAACGTAAAAAGTTTAATGGTTCTTGTTTTTCACATATATTGAATATTAGATTTTCCTATATTACTGTGGCATATTCCGGAAATCATTCTAGTAAATACATGCATGGAAGGCTTTGATAATGGAATTTCCTTGACATTCGCAAAAGAAAAAATGCTTGAAAAATGAAAACTCAGAATTTTTTTTATTGTCATTTACTTGTGGCGTACATTCTCTGCATATATGAATAAAAATGATATTGTGAAGATATCACAATGCAGTGAACTTGAAATTCTATATTGACGTAAATGTCACTGAAGAAGGCAATAACAAACATGTCACATTTGTATCAAAGAAGACATGAAAAATTAAATAGTAAATTTTATGGTGGTGGTGGTGTGTGTGTGTGTGTGTGTGTGAGGGGGGGGGCATTCAAAACGTACTAGCTTTAATTATTTAGTTTTAAGAACGGGATGTACTGCTTTCTGAATCGGCCTTAAAATGAAATTGTGAGATCAGTTTATTTCTGATTCATTAAATTTTTTATTTATTGTTATTTCTACATTTCTACATCGACAATTTACAAATGCTTCACAATCCTTTGATATTAAAATATTAAATTAGGTAACATTTTGAAGTCAGGATTAAGTATTTTCAAAGAATGAAAATATACGTTGAATGTACGTTTGCGTAATTACGTAAAGGATAGATATTATCAAAATATACCAACTATTAATATTTACAAGGTTCGTGCAAACCCACCCTTTTCCAAGGACTCTTCCACCACAATATTTACACATAGTTCCCAACATTTTAATTTATTCCGGTACATTTTAGCCCCGCCTTTATTTCATACCACTTTTATTATAAAAGTATTCTTTTCTTATTTTATCATAATTATAATATTTGAGAAAATTTTTCTATAAATAAAGTGGCACAAAATAAAGACGGGCTAAAAGTGTTCCGGAATAAATTTAAATGTTTGCAACTATAATTTTATGTAATAGAATTTTCTTTAAATATTATAAGCTTATTTTATCACAAAAATCGATATGAAATTTTACTGGTACCGAAAAATAAAGATTATACGAACACTTATTTAGTTCTATCTATTAGAAACTAGTATGTTGTGTCCATCACAAAACTTTCTTATATATTTTTCTATACAAATTCCTGCAATATAAATTGTTATTTTTTTATCCAATATGAATGCAGACAATTTTCATCTCAGAGAGGTATTACACTAAATGTCCAACGGACGTGAATGTGTACCGTTCAGATGACTTCCTTTCCATTTCTCAGAGAAAATTGCAGTATAGCTGCTCTACCTATTGGTAGATACGCACCCAATTTAATCAGCATGATGTTTCATAAAGCACTTTTTTTATATCAAATTTTCTTCGATTATAAGCAACAGAACATGAGATACAGCCTTCCCTTAAAATGCATAAATCACTGTACAGAGGCTGTTCGCACATTTTTTAGACGATTTTGATGGAGTGTACTGAAGCAATTTCACTCATATTTCGTGTTTTATTTGTTCAGTTTGATAGCCCTTGTTCTTAACTATCATTCTACATCGTAATTTCTATGATAATAATGCTTTTTATAATATCGGAAGAGGTATATTTTTCTACTTCTCTTGGACGGCTTTCCAAAGTCCACAAAGCGTTGTAGGTCGGTGTTTGGATAATGTTGATTTTAAGAGTCGAAAAACACAAAAATCCAACAGTGATATATCAGGAGATTTAGCAGGAATATCAGTGAAGGGTATGGTTTCAATTCCCGTTTTTTGTTCCATTTTTTTTCTAGAAAAGCAATTGCGGATTGCGATGTGTGGCTGCTTGTTTTGTCTTGATACAGTTCAACGGATTGATAGCATTGTGGATAAAGATCTGGATTTTCATTCTTAAAAATTGGAATTAAAATATGTTCTTGATAGTATTTAGAGCTGATTTTGACATTTTTGTCACATTTCTTTTGCTTTGCGCTTGTATGAAAAACCAGTGACAATCATAAATCCTTTAGAAAAACTTTCGTTTGATTCTTTGAAGCATGTAGAAAAAAAATTCTCCACATTTGTGATAATAAATTGACTTTTTTTTTATTGCAACCACTTAAATAGACCCAAGATTCATCTGTTGTTGCGACATTTTTCCATTTTTCTCCTGATAAATGCTTTTCATAAAGATTTCCCTAAAAACTATCTTTGGAAAGAGCGGAAACCTATCCTTCCATCCACTGCCATTTTAAAAGCTCATTTGTGCATGTAAACAAAAATTCTAAATATCAGAAGATAAATAAAACTTCCAAAAATATAACTGTTGTGAAAATAAAATTCTCCATGCAAACGATTTTTTCTTACTGCGAAATAAAATCGTCTAAAAAATTTGCGAACAGCCTCTGTATAACAGCGTACCTTTCCTATGATTGGCCCCAAAAGTTCATAGACACTAACTGATGTAAAAGTGTATCTGATTATAAATTTATATGCAATTCAGTGCGGTAGTAGTTCCTGGGATATAGTTGCCACAAAATTTTGGTCACACAGACAGGCAGTTTCTAGAAGTGGCCATTCGTATTCTGGAACTCACATAATTGTAAATTAGTCAAAAACCGGAAGTAGAAAATTATTACTAATCCAATACATACTTTCTTCTGTTGAAAGTAGAAGAAAGTAATGTGTCCATTACACATTTGAGATCATGATCGCTGCTTGAATAATTCACCTAATTTGGTCACATACCAAATGCAAAACGAATTTTGGGATTTTGGATTTATGCCACCATTTTAAGCAGGGTTGCCAAATTTGGACTTTTTTTATTCAATAGTCACCAATAATTTTGAGAAAGGACATTTGATATACATAATACACTATCAATCTTCGAAGGGATTAGTCAAACGTTACAAATAAAAATTATTGGTGACTATTGAATAAAAAAAGGCCAAATTTGGCAACCCTGATTGTAAGTATTGTGAGAGAGATATAAATGTAATAGAAACACAGCAGTTTTCTTCTTTTTTGTTGTAATAAAATGGAGAAAATGCATTTCTCAGACAAACTTAAGTAAAAAAAAATGTACATATGTATGAGCAACAGCATTTTCAATGCGATGTCGCAAAATTATTGTAAAAAAGTAACATTTACGAATGGATAAGAAATGTTGAATGTAAGAAAAACGCCTTATATGCAACTGTATTTAGAATAAATAGCTTCGGCTATTGCATGATAAAGAAATAAAAGTAAATGAATCTCAATAAAAATGTAATTTTTACAGAAAATAACTAAATAATATTTCTCGCTCGGTTGTTTTATGAAACGGTGGTAATGACTGTTTTATCAGCAAAAACTTTTTCTGGAGAATATTTAAAGAAAATATACTTAGACGATTATTTATAGTAAGTTTTTACAAAATATTTATTAAATGTTATTGTTATAAAATGTATTAGCAACAACGTTTTCTATGCGATGTTGCTGAACTATTATAAAAAGCAGTTACAAACATTTTAAAAGTAACATTTGAAAAGCATTTTAGAAGTATGTAAAAGTAACATTTAAGAAAAGATAATAAATATGGAATGCATAATTTATAAAAGATAGTTTTATATACGAATGAATTTTAAATAAAGATATATAACTATAGAACGATATTAGAAAATACTTCTTCTAAATAGCATTTAGATATATATGTATACACAGGTGAATGATTATAGTAAGTTTTTACAAAATATTTATTAAATGTTATTGTTATAAAATGTATTAGCAACAACGTTTTCGATGCGATGTTGCTGAACTATTATAAAAACAGTCACAAACATTTTAAAAGTAACATTTGAAAAGCATTTTAGAAGCATGTAAAAGTAACATTTAAGAAAAGATAATAAATATGGAATGCATAATTTATAAAAGATGGTTTTATATACAAATGAATTTTAAATAAAGATATATAACTATAGAACGATATTAGAAAATACTTCTTCTAAATAGCATTTAAATATATATGTATACACAGGTGAATGATTATTCTAAGTTTTCTGAAATATCTACAAAACGTTATTTTTTATAAAGAATATCGTTTATCAGGAAGAATGAAAACTTTGTAACTAAAAAATTTAAATTTGAAAGCAACACAACAAATGTTTTGTATTGAAATATTTAGACATAATTCATCATCAAATAATAAAATAAAGCATGAAATCAGGTAAAAAGCAACAGCGTACAAATGGTTTGTGTTTTGTCACTTCTGGTGTTTTCTTACAAGGTTTTATTCTGCACTGTTCAACACCAGAATTTTTGCCCATTTCACTGTGATGAACTGTTTATGGTTGATGTGAATTCGAAAATCCCAACTCGGGAAAAAAAAAAAAAACTTTTTGCATTAATTTGCATTTAAATGACCGAAATTGACAAATAACAAATGGCTAAGAATAAAAATCTTTTAAAAAAAATTCCCTTTGTTAAATGCAGAATGCGTATATTGTACAGCGTTTTTATGCAGTTTTTGCTACATAATCTCAATAATGTAGTACAGTTTAATGTTTATTTTACATACATTTGTGATCATTATTTTTTCTTTTGGTTAATCATTCATAATTTTCTTATACAATATACTTCAAGCATTGATCAATGAATGCGAGAAAGGTAACGGATGATACCACTTATCCTTATTGCACTCTAATAATGTTTTTTTTTCCCATACACTATCCATTTTAATATCAGAAGAAGTGAAAAGAACGCATTTGATATTTCGCTTAAAAATACTCGATCGCATATTTTTAAATTTTATAATTAATTAAGTACTCACAAGCTATTAAATAAGGATTCGAAATGATATAATCAATCTTGTACTTTTTTTTTTATTTTTTTAGATTATGTATGTATAAACAAGATTAAATTATACGAATTAACATAATGATACACTATCACATAATAGCTGCCTACATATCAGCAGATTACAACTGCCTTCAATTTTGTGAAATCAAAGTCTGAAATCGTTTCCAGTTTCAACTGCGCGCCCGCGCAAACATAATTATTTCTCTAAATAATTATGTGACAAAGCTTTAGAATGGAATACCATTGGTGAAATTTGAAATCTGGCACCGAAGTATAGCTCGGACGATTTTGGCCAAGGTTTTTACTTCTTCATTTGCAATAGCCCTTTCTATTCGTCGCCAAAATGGCAACAAAAATATTTAAAATCGTTAGAGGAGGAGAGGTGGGGGGGGGGGCATACAAAAGCTATGCCAATTATGTTATGCAAATTACGTCTATATATCAGAATAACCGTACTTATACTAAAGAATCCTATTTTGTAAATAATGCTTTTATTTCTTTATTTTTCTCATTCTGCAGTTTTAAAAATAGAATCTTACGTTTCATCAGAAAGTTTGCTTAAATTTAGCTGCAACAAATATTTTTAGAAATTTGGTGTGACATGTCATTACCTTTGTACTCTTTTCTTTTAGAAGAAAGCACCTCTAAAATGGTGAGATAAAACACAAAAATATTTGGTTAAGTGGCAGATAAATTTGTCTGGCACTAGTATTCTGGTGAAACGATAAACTATTATTTTTAAAAGAATAGTGTGATGCGAGCTCATAAAATTAATAGATTTTATTATTCATAAACATATCTATTACAGTTTTCTAGTTTGCGCTCGATTATGACATATTTAAGAAGTATTTTCGATAAATTCTATACAGGAAATTTGCGGTCTTTAGTACTCAGGTGCCAAGGACCACAGAGTACATATTACTTACAGAGTCATTACTCCCATAGAAGCTAATAGAGAAATTTTAACATATAAATTTCGCATAAAATCAACTTAACTCTATGACGAACGCAGCATCAGACAAAATCCCCAGACACACACACACACAAAAAAAAAAAAAAAAAAAAAAAAAAAAAAAAACAGACATCCATGCAAAATTCTGTAGATCTTCGATCAATCGTTTGCCTACCGTTCGACCAACATATCTTTAAGTTTAACTTAATTTTTTTCAGTTCCTCGTCATTCATACAGTTTAGGATACTCTGTAGACACTAAAAGATTTTCCTTTTCTTAATTGACACCTTTTCTAATAATTATCTACAAAAGGTAATACATCAGTCCTTGGAGGATCGAACCAACGACTTTCGCATTATTAGCATGGCACTTTAACCAGCTGAGCTAATGAGCCACGTAAAGACTTTTTAAATTTGCCTTTATATCTACAGAGACGATCATTTCAGAAATTTATATACTTTAATTAAAATAAATAAATAAATAAATAAATAAATAAAAATAAAAACTAATGAAAAATTCGGAAATTGGGCTCCAAGGCGTATCATTAGAGGTCAAAACGGACTTTAATGCAAAATACTTTAGCTTTGACACCGTTTACATACAAAGAGACGGGCACACACACGCACGCACACCACACAGACATCTTCTTTTATAATATGTAGAGCTTTCTCTACGTGATAATGATGACATCATATTATGAAAAAAATTCCGATTGTATGTTTGACCAAGCATTGGATAAAATATTTTTTCGTAATCCTGCCCCACGTATATAGACATAAATGTTGAACCTCGACCGCACTTCACTCATATAGCAAGTTATACGCGCACAGACTTTACTGATTTTGTTTCGGGCATTCTAGAGTTATACTGGTACAAACGAGCATAATCTATTTATATGTGTACGTGCATGTTTCCGCCTGTAAATTATTTTTATATATTCTCGTGCTCCTTTCTAAAATTGCAAGCTTATATATGTTACAAAATATCCTAAATATTCAAGCAACATTAAAATAGAGCATTCAGAGACAAGCACTTAATTTATTTATTTATTTATTTATTTATTTATTTATTTTTTTCGTTCTATGAATTGATAAAATATATTTTTGCATTAAACATCGTAACCCAGTTAGTCTGCATGAATAACTGAAATTTTTGTTTTCGATTTCATACCAAATGCAAAATGAAGTCTGGCTTTCTGCCATCATTTTAAGCATTGGCCACTGATATAAATGTAATGGAAATATAACAATTTTCATCTATTTTTCTGTCATAAGCTAAACAAAATCCATTTATCAAATAAACTTCAGACATAAAATATTAATAACTGTGTTAGCAACAGCACTTTCAATGAGATGCCCTAAAACCATTATAAAATCTAACGCTGACGAATAAATAGCAAATGTAAAATAAAATGTATATGTTTTTCATGCAACAAAATTTAGATCGAATAGTTTCGGCTAGAATAGGAGGGAGACAATAAGAAAAAAGATTTTAGTAAATATGCGTTGTTTTAGAGAAAATGTATGAAATAAATAATCAAACCGACTTTTCCTTTATTATGTTGTAGTGGACTGCTAAAAATTTTTATAGTAATATCATTTTTCTAAATAACATTGAAGAAAATTTTACTGTGCCAAATAGTTTTTGAAAATGTTTCCAGAATATAAATAAAATTTTTGTTGTGTTACGTGCAATATTAGTTTTGTGCGTCACTTTATTTTGGAAGAAAAATGGTGATCGAGATTGGTAAAAATCTTTTAGATTATTTAGCTAAAAAATGTTATCAAATCAATAAAATATGATTAAATATTTCAATATAAATGGATTATAGTTACGTACAAAGCATTTATTTATAAATTTTTAATTATTAATCTTTAATTAATTTATTATTTAGGTGTTAATTCATAATTAGCAATTGTTATGTTATAATAATTAATATTTCACTGGATTACAATAAAAAATTATATCATTTTGTATATTATGTATATATATATATATAATCTTTTGGATAATATTAAGTTTCAATATAAAGTGAGTGCTCAGGATTTTTCTCATATTTAATATTTTCGCTCTGAATCTTTTTCAATTTTAAACTTGCAGATTTATTTCTAGCATATGAATTGTTGTTTTATGCATTACTGTTATATTTATATTATCAACATATACAAGTCTAAAAGTTTGTCGATTTATTTGAATTTCTAGCCTTCTCTACAAAGATACAACATTCATCCGATAGCTACAAAAAGTAGCACACTTATTAATCAGGACAAGATCTAGCGAACGCTGTATTTTTTTATTTTTTATTCAATTGGATAATTTGTTCAAAAGATATTAAATAAAAAAAAATAATTTTAAATTTAAATTTATAATAAAATAAAATAAAATAAAATAAATAAATAAATAGATAAATAGATAAAAAATAAATAAATAAATAAATAAATAAATAAATAAATAAAATGGCAAGAAACAAATTGATGCCAAAAATAAGTAAATAAGTAAATACATTTCTTTTTTTATCGAAAAATTGAACATTCAAAAATTTTTATTTATTTATTTAAAATACATAAATCACACTGCATCTGTCCAGAATTTTAGTGCACAATACAAAGTTACATCGTTCAACCGATCGCTAAAAAAATGATACACATATTAATCAGGACAAGATCTAGCTAACGACGTATTTTTTAGTTAAATCGAATAACTGGTTCAAAAGATATTAAATAAAAATCCCTTTCTAACTTTAAAATTATTAAAAAGAAAGACAAAGCTATAATAAATAAATGTCATAAAATAAATTATGTCGAAAAAAACTGTTTACGTGCAGACGCAGTTTTTTAATTTAAATTATTTTTTTATTTGTGATTTTATTCGATAAAATTCTAAAAATGAGTTCTTATTGTCATAATTAGGATTTTATTGAGATAATACATGCAGTAATTTGTTCTCTTTTTATTCCATTAAATATTTCTCTCAATATCAACTTTTAAATGAATTCGATACTAAAACTCAAGGATAATATAGAACGCAACGATAATATAGAACGCGATAATATATGTTCGCAACATCTCAAAATTAAGTATTTTAATTTTAATTTAATTTAATTTTAATTCCGTCTGATACTTTCTTTACTTTGATTTTTCTTTAATTCAAAAACTTTATAAGTACTGCTTAAACCGATCAGCGCTGGGTAGACATACTAATTATATATTTATACATCTGAATAAGATAGGACAGATTACACGATAGACTGTAAATACCTAGATACTTCTATATATTTTTTTATAATTTATGTTAACAACTCATCCAACCAGCCACACCATACAGCACCACCCCAAAGTCCGTAATTAATCTTCTTCGTACCCGAACAACCACTTTTTGTGTCAGAATTATACTCAAATTTTATTTGTAAAAGAAACTTAATTCAAACATTTTTTGGTATACAAATATTTAAAAAACAAAAAATAAAATAAAATAAACATAAATACTTTTAATAATTGCTTTTTACGGTGTTTATGTGAAACAAATGATTAAGAATCATATTTTAAAATACAAAGAAGTGGAGACAAGATATAGTGTGTTCTATTTAAAGAAAAAATATTTAAGTTTATCATATACATCAGCAAATATTTTATTTCAGTTTAAAATAATTTTTGCTTAAAAAGTAAGTAGAGTAAATATTTAAATAAGTTTTTATTAATGTGAAATTTGATGGATATTTAGTTTACCAGAATTAAGACATAAATTATCAGTTGAAATACTAATAATATTTTCAAAATATCGTTGCGAGTGTAACTCATAGGATTTAAAATTGCCTTTATATTAATAAAGATAAATATTGGAAAGAAGGTTTAAACTGAAATTCCATATCTGAAAGTTTAATTTACTGCAAATAAATTTATTTTTATGCACAGTAAAATTATTGAGAATTACGAAATCGAAGCGATATATTTTAGTGATTACTCTGATTATTTTTGAGCAGCCTTACAAACCAATACTAATGCTACATAACATATTTTGTACGAAAAATGGCTGCTTAATTTTAAATACTTAAGTTTATTATATTTTGTTCAGAACAAAGAAAGCTTTAAATTAGATTTACAGAAATTCCTCTCTTAGACTGTGTTGTATCCCAGTTCTTTTTGCAGTCTCTGTTTATAATTATTTATAATTATTTATGTCATTTTTTAATATAAGCGCCCTATAGTGAATCTTAATAATATATTTAAATTAACAGTACCAGTGTTATTTAATATCGTTAGATAAATAACATTGTTAAATCTAAATAACATTGTTAAATAATACACTGATGTTTGTGAAAATTGCAACACCAAGAAGAAATAGGATTATCAGAATAATATTTACTGGACACATACATTATAGTAGGATGAACAATTGATTCAAATTTCAGGAAATTTGGAGTAATTTGTACTGAGAAAACAGTACTTAAAGCAGCAACCTTTGTGAGCTATGATATCACTTATCTGCCTAGGCATTGAATCAAAATGAGATTGGATGACATGTTCGGGTAAAGCACTTACTGGAACTTTAACACGATGCCACAATTCATCGGTCGTATTCACTGGTGAGAGGTGCGGGGCCAGTCGCTTTTTAACGATTAAACAGTCATTTTCATTGGTGCGAGATCAGAAGAACACTCTTGCCAGAGCAACAGTCAACATAATATGCATGAAGGAAGGTCCGGATAATGCGGATAAATTGCGGTCGTGCATTGTCCTGCTTGAGTATAAAGCTTCGGAGGCCTTGAATATAGGGCAGAACGACGGGAATTAACTCGTCAGAAAAGTAATGGCTGGGTATTCAGAGTGGCGGGTATGAAAACAAGAAGTGATCGTGACGTGTATCCAACGGTATCGCATACCATGACTCCAGGTGGTGACCCAGTATGCGGCTAGCGAAATTTTGATTACCCTCAAAACTGCGACACTGATGTAGGCGCCTGAAATGTGTGATCAACGACAAACCTGGACGCAGCAATGGCGTAAAGTCGTCTTTCAGACAAATCCCAATCCTGTTTATATCATCAAGATTGCTTTATCCGTATTTAACGGCATTGTGAGTAATGCACATTGTCAACTGGTGCACATCGTCACACTGTCCATCACCTGCAGTGATGGTATGGGGTACCATCGGATACACGTCTTCATTACTTCTTGTTCGCATTCTCGCACTCTGAATAGCGGCCTTGAAATTTCTGGTGAGTTAAGGCCGCCCATCTGCTCTATATTGAAGACCTCTGTAGCTCAATATTTAAGCAGGATAATACACGACTGCAAGTTGTCTATATTTTCTGGACCTTCCTTAATACAGAATGTGTTCAACCGTTGCTCCGGCCAGCGTGTACTCCTGATCTCGCACCAATGAAAATGACTGTTTTATCGTTGAAAATCGAGTGGCCCGCCACCACTCATCAGCAACTACGATCAATGAATTGTGGAATCGTGTTGAAGCTTCATGAAGTGCTGTACCCGAATATGTCATCCAATTACTTTTCCATTCAATGCCTAGGCAGATAAATGCAGTAATTGCTCCTAGAGGTCGCTGCTTTATGTACTGTTTTCACAGGATATTTTACTCAAAACCTCCTGAAAACTTAATCAATGTTTTTCCTACTTTATGTATGTGCCCAATAATTATCATTCTTCTATTCGCATTGCTTCTTGGTGTTGCAATTTTCTCAAATATGAGTGTACATACAAGGCATTCTAAAATATTTACGGAAATGAGAACATTTCGGGCAAACAAACCGATAAACAAAATCGTATACAAACGTAATACTGTGAATGATAAACATTTTACCAATTTTGTTGTAAAATGCTGAAAATAAATAATAAAATATTTGAAAGACACATTTAAATTATATAAATAATTACAAGCTAAAATGAACTTTATATATAACATGTTTTTAAATTTTCTATTGAATCATATAAACGCTACCGATGGCAGCGGGAACCAGGAACAATTGGCTAAAAGTATAAAAAAAATTCATTTTTATCGTGTTTTGAGCTATTATAAAAGTTTCAAATGGCTAGCTAGCTAGCCGGAAAGTTAGTTAAAAACTGATTGCAGGCTTTGTACTGGTAACGCTGCCGAAGGCAGCAGGGACCCGAAACAGTTAGTTAAATATATTTAGAAAGTGCATTTTTACCGTATTCTGAATTATTCCGAAAGTTTCAAATGTCGGGATGTTAAATAAATTTTCTGTTGAATGATATAAACACTACCGAAGGCAGTAGAGACCTGAAACAGTTGACTAAAAGTGGTAAAAAAAATGTATTGTCACGGTGTTCTGAGCTATCCTGAAAGCTTCAAATGTCTAGCTAGTCGGGAAGTTAGTTAAAAATCGATTGTAAGATTTGTACTGGACAAACAAACAAACAAACAAGTTATTAAAAACATAGTCAAATAAAATGTGACTATCGTTTTAATATATGTTACAAAACTGGCATAATTTAATTCTCTAAAGCTAACAAATAAATCTTTCTAAGATTAAGATTTCTAAAAGTGTAGATCATTTCGAAGATTTAAAAGTTAGTTTAATGACATGTGTGTAATCTTATGTAGTACCGTAATTACAAACATAATTAGTTTCCTACAGTAGATTACATTATGTTGACTTAATTTTGTTAATCAATGTTTAATAAAATATAATTACAAATTATTAATTAAACTTATTAAAAGAAATTTGTGAGTAAGGAGAAAGTCATTGTTTAATTAATTGATATTAATACATTCAAATATTTATAACAGAATATTTAACTGGTTTAAAATCTTGAAGGAATGTTATAAGTAACATAAGAACATAGGTAATGCAATATATTCTTGATAGTTAAAAGTTAAACTAGTTTACTGACATGTGTGTAATCTTACCTAGTACCGTAATTACAAACATAATTAGTTTCCTACAGCAGATTACATTACGTTGACTTAATTTTGTTAATCAATGTTTAATAAAATATAATTACAAATTATTAATTAAACATATTAAAAGAAATTTTTGAGTAAGGAGAAAGTCATTGTTGAATTAATTGATAGTAATACATTCAAGTATTTGTAACAGAATATTTAACTGGTGTGAAATCTTGAAGGAATGTAATAAGTAACATAAGAACAAAAATAATGCAATATATTCGTTATAGTTATCTATGTATTTTTTAATAAATTTAATAAAAAAGGACAGATGTAATTGATCTTTTAGTTAAATGTAATATTTGCCTGTAACCTTTATTATTGACAGTGGCAACAATAGTAGTATAAAAGTAGTATGTTATTCTAGTATGCAGTATTTCATTTGGATTTAATTATTGATTTTTTTTTTTTTTTTTTTTTTTTTTTTTATAGTTTAAATTTTAAGAAGAAATGAAAAAAAGAAAAGAAATAAATGTAACCAGATGATAATAATATTAACAATAACGAAAACGTACCACTTTCATTTCGAGGTAGATCACATGAATAAAGCAGCATGTCCGGCAATATTCATTTTAACCCATTGAGTGCTATGAACGCACATATGCGTCCAGCGAAAGTCATTAATATAGACTATGGACGCAAATACGTGCTTAGCAGATGTTATCAGTATGGACTATGGACGCAAATACGTGCCCGGCAAAAATGATCAGTGTACTATGCAACATTCGCATAAAGCGCGTCCGCGATAAGAATGAGACAACTCGTCAGCGCCAACCGCGCGCCGCTCGTATTGACCGCATAGGCCGCGAGTATTCAGCACTCAAAGGGTTAAAAAAGTGAAAAAAAATAGATAATTATAAGATAAAAAAAACTTTTTATATACCATGTTTTAAATTTTCTGATGAATCATTCAGCTCTTACAATGTGCATAAAATTTTTAAATTGTTAATGACGTCAATTTTTGTGAGATGCATAATTAAACTTTTCATAATTTTTTAACGTTCATGTTTAATTAAATGTATTTATTTTTATGTCGAAAGAAAATGAACTCGTAATTTTTTTTTTCTTTTTAGCAACAATAATATTATAGCTAATATTTTAATGGCTATTTAACTCTATTAGGATGTTATTATTTTCATATTTTAATTAATTATAAGAGAAATAATCAAAAATTCGAAAATCCGACTTCGAAGTATTGTGTTGTCACCGGATTCTGAGCTACTGTGGAAGTTTTAAATGTCTAGCTAGTAGGAAAGTTAGTTAGAAATAAATTGCAAGATTTGTACCGGTCAAACAAACAAACAAACAAACAAGAATAGAAGTTAATAAAAACATGGTAATAAAAATAAAATAAAATAAATGAATAAGTAAAAAATAAACAAGTTTTTCTTTTAAAATTAAATTCTGTTAAAATTGGGATTTTAAAATTGAATCGCGTGAGAGAAGAAAATTGTAAATGATTTGTTCCTTAGATATTGTTGAGCTTCGCCATGTGTTTGAGTCTCCAATCTCCACAAAAGACAGTGGAGATTCTTAAATGGAAAACTAACTTATGTAGGGAGATCTGTCAGTAACTGACCATAGAACAGTAATTCATAATTTAACCTCAAAATCCAAAAATCAAGAATTAATGTGTGAAAAAGCTGAAACTGATTGGTTAAGTAATATCTAAAAAATGCTCTGTAACTATTTACATTGATAACAAATGTTTTGATTGGTTGTTATCATTAAACAATTCCAGAATTCTTCAGAAAGCATAAAATGAGTAACTCTTTAAGCTAGTCAGTGTTATTAGCCAGATGTCATGAGATGTTTCATTTAACCTTAACGGCCCTCTTCACTTACCGTCGCCGGCAGCCCGAGCCAATATTATCCTATGGAGAAATTTTCTTTACAAATAACTTATTAACTAATACATATTTTTAAATTCTGTTTTCACATTCTGAAAATTCCCAACTGCTAAATTGACGCACTTTTTTAAAAATGTATTTTTTTTTTTTTTTTTTAATATTTTATTTTGAAATTGCAAAATGAAAAAAAATTCACATATTGAAAATTCTTATTTTGCAGATTCAATATAAAATGTAAAAAAATAAAAAAGTAATTTTGTTAAAAAGGCCCGTCGATTTAACAGCTGGGAATTTTCAGAATGTGAAAACAGAATTTAAAAATATGTATTAGTTAATAATTTCTTTGCAAAGAAAAATTTCCCATAGAATAACATTAGCTTCGGCTTCCGGCAGCGGTGAGTGAAGAGGGCCCTTAAAGCATCAAGCTGAATTTGATTCTGAAAGCTTATTTATTGATGTATATTAATCATTTACATTTGTTTTAAACAAATAAATATATTTTTTTATGAATAAACTATTTATTTTTATTGAAATTAAAGATTGGTCATCTACTATATGTCTGTAATATGATCGGTGCTAGAAAGTGAGCAAATTGGTTAACTACTGAAATTTTGTTTGTTTTGAAGTTCCTTTTCTTAAAAAAAGTTATCAAATAAAACGATATTTTTAAAAAAATTAAAGAACACGCTTTTATAGAAATGTGAGCTAAAAAGTACAAAATATCTATCTTAGCATTAAAATGCAAGGTAAGAGAAAATCGTGTGAGTGACACACCATAATATTTATTATACATAAACTTAAATCTTTAATTAAATAATTTAGAATTAAACAAAAACCATTCTTAAAAAATCTCCCCTGACTGGACTCGAACGGTAGACCTTTAGGTTCGTAGCCCGGAGCTTTACCTCACAGCCACAGCGTTCACGAAGGGAAAGTCTTTTTTTACAATATAGATTTTTTGTTTTCTCCCAGAGCGTTTACAAACATACATGCAAACATACATACAGGTGAAGCTAGTAAAAGCGTGTTAAAAAGATACTTTATATGTATTTCCATATTATCTTACTTTCACTATGAAAAAATTCTTTTTTCAGTAATCAACCGAGATATGTTTATTTGCTTAATGAGTCGGATATCACACTAAAGTTACTGCAGCGAATTTGTGATAGTCTGTTTGGAGCCATAGATTAAGTGGCTTACGTACAGATTTGGTGGGTTTAATGTCGCTCTAGAGCAACGCACGGCTCAATGAACTGCACAGGTGTGACGTCATGAAACCTTTCACACATAACCATTATAGGACAACTACAACATTATGATTATGTTTGTTCTAATACACGCTTATAAACATTATTTCCAAAAATATTGTCAAGTATTAGAAAATGTAAAGCTCTAAGAAATTTCCACTAAATTGTTAGTAACTGGTCAGGTCACACTCTACCTTTTACTGTTATTATTTTATTTCATTCTTTCAGTAGACCCTTTTGTGAAAATAATCGTTAAGAAAATTTGTATTTCAATTCGATCTAAAAAAAAGTCTAAAAATTTTAACAAATCAGTAAATACATAAATAAATAAAATAAAATAAAACAAAATATGGTGGAAACTCGAAATTATTTTAAAGTCTGACAAATAGAACAAAAGCCTTTTATTATCACGTAGTACTGACAAATGACATATTGCCAAAAAAAAAAAAAAAAAAAAAAAAGTTAAAACAACCAGTGAAATTAGAGTTATCTCAGTTGGTTCGAACTTTGAAATAAAGATATTTAGAGATCAAGGTTTCTTGACAGTTTTCAATTTACAGAAAACTGATTAAATATTAACCGTTTTTTCGAAAGGAAAAAAGGAATTGCTTTTAAGTTTCAACTTAGAAATTTAAATTAAAATATATATATATATTTGTTTATATCCTTAATTCTACTTATCCCAGACAGAGATTCTATATTTTTAATTTAATGACATAACTATTGTTATCTATAGGAAATACAAAATTATGAGTTGGTTGGTAGGGTTTAATGCCAATTGACTGCACTAGATTCCTAAGCATGATGGGGAGTGCCCTCCATGGGGGGTCTTTCTAAGGGATCCTAGCCATATTTACGCAAGTTTCGGAGAAAACCAAGGAAAACTCCGAACGACTAGGCCGAAGAGCGCTCTAACAATTATATTCAAAATTACTACATAAACCAATTTTTAGATGTACTTTAACATGTATTACTTGGTTACTATAGGACGCTTTAAAGGCGTTCTGATTAGGCAGGTCAATTACATATATGTAAAATTGGTGTTTTAAAAAACGTTTATAACGAGTTCTTTTTTAACTGCCTATGAAAATTCTCTTTTTTGTGACTTCACGATGTATGTATAAGTTTGTTCTTACAATAAAATTAAACGACTAATTTGTTAAATCAATTATATATTTTCTGACCGCACTATTTCCAAAAAGAGTATATAATATATGTAGTAGTTATTAATGGAAGTCGAGTGGTTGTTACACACCAGTTTTTTTCTTTCTTTTGTTAATATTTTGCTTTAGAATAAGCCTGGAAACACAATAATTTGTAACAATATAATTTTAAACTACTCACAAATGTTAGGTAGATTCCTTATAGGAGATCTACCTATTGCAATGGTTCTCATGACACGACTTCTGGAAAATTTCTTCATATCTTCACCGATCATGACCCATAGAACCCAAAACCACCCTCCGTTCAAATGTTTATATATTAGGGCTGTGCCGATTAATCGATTAATCGGTTCGGTTAATCGATCAATGCTTAGTCCCGATCAATTTTTTTAATCGAGTTAATCGGACCGATTAATTCGATTAAAATTTTTCAAAATCCGATTAAAATTTGCAAACTACGAATTAAAGTAAAAATGCTTTTCTGCCCACAAAATATTTTTTTACATATTTTGCTAACTAACATTCTAAGAAACATCCATCAAATAATGCTAAATCAAAAAAAAAAAAAAAAAAAAAAAAAAAAAAAAAAAATGTATAAAGATAAAACCTCTGAAAAGAAGTTGTTGCACTTTTGTTGATAGAGGAAAGGGGGAGGACAGCTATTAAACAAAATGCCGCTTCGTGTGCATTCTGGAGCAACGCCTACTGTCTTTAGTCTTCTACAGAAATTGTTGGCAAGGGTAATAGTATTCTCAGAAACAAGAAGCTTTCAAGAAATGGAAATGCTAAAGATAAAAGAAAAGAAAAGAAAAGAAGGGATTGAGATTTCCACTATCCCTCTGACGGGGGAAATGTCAACAGAGTTTCACAATATCTTCAAGCGTTTATTGTCTGTTCAGAATTGCTGATAGTAACTATTGAAGTAGAAACAGAAAATAACATTCTGTATCCTAGTCCGAAGAGACAAAGAAGAACTAAAATATAAGAATTTGAGATTTTTATGATAATGACATGGAATTTTGAGAATTCATTTAAAAATAGTGACAAGCGAGATGGACAAGGCCTGCAAATATAAAACTAAAATATGTGTAAATTCATTTAATGTTTCTTTCAAAATGAATTTAAAAAATAACTTACTTAAAAAATAAATAAAATAACCAAGTGAAAATATTTATATAAAATTAACACTTAAAGTCACCAATTATTACTCTGAAAATTGATTTAAATTTCAGCTATGAAACAGATATAATTGATTAGACAAAAATTTTTGAAAAAAAAAAAAAAAATTTTTCAGTCAAACTTAAGAATAATATGTATATATATATACAGTATGAGAGTTTTATTCATCATTGAAATAAAATTTTATAAAGAAAAATGAAAACCGATTAAAAATTCGATTAATCGACCGATTAATCGATTAATGAACTACGATTAATCCAGTTAAAACTCTTAATCGATTCCCACCCCTATTATATATATATATATATATATATATATATATATAGGTATATATATATATGTATAACGCTTTTTCCCATGTTAAGTTGTGAACACGATAACTGGAGTAATTTTTATTTAAATTTAACCAGCTCGGGATATGTTGTCAGGACAGTAAAAATCTCGGTCGAGTTCGTAGATGGGGTATCCTGCTCAAAGGGGGTGGAAATGGTGGGGGGTGGAAATTTTCATTTGCCCATAATTTCTTTAATATTGAAAATAGGAAAGTACTTCAAATCAGGCGAATTACCGCTTTACCCTAAAGAACAACATTTGTATTTAAACGTTTTCGATAACTTCAATTGCTAAAAAGTTACAAGTTAAAAAGTGATTTTTCTTGTGATGAAGCCGACATTTTCTGTAGCTTTCATTGCAAAAATTTATAATCTGATGCTTATGTCACGTGCAAATGATAATAAAAAAGATCACTGAAAATATAATAAAATTTTAATCATGTTTTTAAACAATACTAGCGAGCTTCGCCCGCTAGCGGGTCAGTATTTTCAAATGAATCACTAAAATTAATGAATCACTAACAGTAACTTTTAGTGTCAAAGAAAAAAAAAAAGAAAAAAAAAAAAAAAAGTGAAAAGTGAAAAGAAAAAAAAAAAAAAAATCATTTCTGATTGGGTAAAAAGTCGGCCCGGGTCCCCACTGCCTTCGGCAGCGCTGCCCCGTGCGCGCGTATTCCTTCCCTGACCCTTCGTGCCCCCCCCCCCCTCAAAAAAAAATTTTGATCGGGTAAAAACTCACACCGGGTCCCCACTGCCTTCGGCAGCGCAGACCCATGCGCGCTGCGCGCGCACGTGTGAGAATATACGTGCGCTGCGCGCACATATTCCTTCTCGAATCAAATTTTTATTCTTAAGAAAAGAAAATTAAAAAAATCATTTCTCATCGGGTACAAAGTCGGACCGGGTCCTCACTGCCTACGGCAGCGCAGTCCCGTACGCGCTGCGCGCGTTTAAGTTAAGGAATACACGCGCTGCGCACGTATTCCTTCCCTGATCCTTCGTGCCTCCTAAAAAAAATCATTTCTGATCGGGTAAAAACTCACGCCGTGTCCCCACTGCGTTCTGCAGCGCAGACCCATGCGTGCTGCCCTCGCACGTGTGAAGGTATACGCGCGCTTCGCGCACATATTCCTTCTCAAATCAAATTTTTATTCTTAAGAAAAGAAAATGAAAAAAAAATCATTTCTCATCGGTTAAAAAGTCGGACCGGGTCCCCACTGCCTTCGGCAGTGCTGTCCCGTGCGCGCGGTGCATGCCTATATCTTCCCCACCCTTTCAGCCCTTCCTAATTAACCTACATATACCAATTTTGAACGGTCTAACTGAATTAGCTGAGATGCAAAAAAAAAAAAAAACCTAATGAGAACACCTCAAAACGTGTAAATCTGGTGAAAACTTTCGATAATATAAAAGAACTTTAAAATGATAAACTTTCGAATGATGTATTAAAAATAATTTAATCATAATTAGAAATTGAAATATTGAAATTTGAAAATATTACAGCGCCATCTGGCGGTACAAATTTCTGTAAACTACTATTCGATTCCAAATCAACAAAGCTATCTAATGATGTATTACTTATGAAATTATTTTAATTAGTAGCTGAGATACAAAAGAAAACCGATTCAGGAGACCTCAAAACGTGTAAATGAAGCGAAATCCTGAATCCCACTTTCGATAATATAAAAGTACTTTAAAATATATTTCGAATGATGTATTAAAAATAATTTAATCATAGTTAGAATTTGAAATACGCGTATTATAATAACATTTAATTTGCAATTAAATTGTACATTTTTTATTTATTCTCGAAACCCGATGATATTTTAACTGGAACTTCGTCTTGTGATGTTAAAAGTTTGTAGCAAGTTTGAATTAATTTTGAAGAAAATTGAAGCATTTTGAAATTTGCAATTTTTATTTCCAGTACAAAATCAGTAAAGCTGGAAGTAAAATCTATTTACTCTTTCGCCCGGCGCCATGGTAACCGAAATACGTCTATTGCGAAATTAATAGAACTGTTGTGATTTGTTGCCACCTTTTTTTTCATACTTTAGTTAATTTTAAAAAAATCTAATTGCCCTATAGATAAGCTATTTAAACCGTCGGATTCAGAAAAATCGGACCTTTCATTTGATATCTTATTTGTAACGATACGACTGATATTTCTAATTTATTTTCCACTTTTTCCGTAAAAATGTCGCTTTTTAAGCATTTAATCATGAATTCTGGGTCATTTTTCGGTAGATATGGGTCGACGTTTTAATTAATATCTCCGCTAATTAGGGTCGCATCGCTTAGCGAATTATCGCGATGTCGAGATGAAGAAATTCTGCGTCTGTCGACACCGGTTTCGAAGCGCTGCGACCATTAGCGCCGGAGCTTTAGCTATGACAAGGCATTTCTCACAGACAGACAGAAAGACAGACAGACAGACAGACAGATGCGCACAGATTTTAATTATATAAGGATATAATAATCTGATTAAAAAAAAAAAAAAAAGTTTAATTTAACAGAAAATATGACGTCACAATTACAACAATGTACTGAGAAAAATGAATTAAAATTTCATCCGTGATTTTAAACAAATAAAATAAAAGTTAATAAAAAAATAAGTATATAAAATCAACATATATTAGGGCTAAGCAGATTTAGACTTAGCTTTATGACATAGATGATATAATGTAAAAGATAAATGTCATCGTTAAAAAAAAAAAAAAAAAAAAAAAAAATAATCTTGTAAATCGATGCTAAACGAATTAAACTGGCATGGTAGAAAAAGTAATAAATTTGGGGACATTTAGGTATCCCTTTAACAAATGAACTAGGGATGATTTTAATGAATTTTCCGTTGAAGTTTATTTTCATGAAAATTTAAATTTAAATTAAAGTATTTCATCACTCGAATTCCCTTATTTTGATAAATAAAATTATACCATTTAAAAAAAATAAAGAACACTCTTTTATTGAAAAATGAACTAATAAAGGTTTTAGAAAACTATTACATATTTTTAAATCTTTATTTAAAAAAAAATTAATTGTTGCCACTCGACATTATACAAATACATCCAAATCCTGTGTCACATACGATAGTTTTGTACGAGTATAAGTATAGATATTTTGTTTGCCCTTGGAACCTGCCCCTGATGGGAAAAGTGCCTGGAAACACTTGTATCTAGTATTGTCATTGATTATGAAGTCGTGTGCAAAATTTCAGGTCCTTTGGAAGACAAGAAGTTGCCGAAAATTGAATTGCAAAATTCCGTTACATACATTAATAGTTGCATCATATCAAGTTAATAAAAGTGTGTTAATTAAAAACCTTGTTAAACGCTTTAATTAATCATTTAAAAATATAAAATTAAAATAATACGTCAATCTTAATACAAATATCGTTTGTGGTGAATAGTTTAGAATGTCAGTTTAGACAAGAATTTAAAATTTACGATTGAGAGTAATACGTTACAGCTTCCTTTGACTTTTTATCTTGTCGAAACAAGATATTGGTCTGTGAAGAGTTATGAGGTTTTCGCGTGCTAAGAAAATATAATGACGCCAAGGCTGTCTTTCTCCATCTCCAAGCTCGCCAAATTTTGTCGCCAAGTCAAAAATTTCGTCGTCAACTATCAACTTTTGCCGCCAAATCACAAATTTCATTGCTAAGTCGCAAGTTTTGTCACCAAAATCTCGCCAAATCATGCAATTTACTAAATTCATAACAATTAACATTGAAATTCAGCGGTGCCAAATGCTCAAATGTTAACTAATGCATGTTAATGTTAATGTTCCAGCTTATGTGAACCAAAACAGTTTCACTTTACAATTTTTACTCATCTGGCAATAAGAATCACAAAAACACAATACAAAACTTTCAATAATTCAATAAAAATTACAATGAAATAACTATTCAAAAACTGCTGCCACTTATCTGTATTTGACTTGACCGTAACAACGCCAGGCTTACCAGAACTAGTGCGATCACAAGTGCATTTTCACGTTTCTATTACTTTTCCTTTTAAAAGAAAGATATTGAACAGTTATATGGATTTTAAATAAAAAATATAATTTTGATTAAGCTTGGGGGGGAGGGGGGGTGAATCCCTTCCGGGATTCACCATTGCTGGGATTGTATATCTTTAAGGCTTTTTTTATTTGTTGAATGATTATGAGCTTGAATTTTAAAAAATTGAAACATTTACAAACCAATAAATTTAACCTAAAATTTTAAGTAGAATGAATAAAACCCTTTTGTAGTTAAAAATTAAATTTCTTGAAAACAGAATAGCGACGTAAATAATGCAATGTGTGGGAACAAAGCCATTGGCTAGGTATTAATGCATATGTAAAATTTCTTTACAATTGTAACATTCACGTAAAGGAATCTACCTTTGCCTTTAAGCTTGCCGAAAAGGGATTTTTTTTTTTTTTTTTTTTTTTAGTACTTTGCTTTAGAATAATCATCGAAACAATCATTTGTAACAATAAATATTTTAAACTAATTTTTTAATTACAATTAATTTCACTTAAAGTATTTTAAATATATTTAGAATTAAACATACCATCTTAAAACATGATTTTGATGATGTGATCTCCACTGCACTATTTCAACATCACAAACAAGAAAGTGTAAGTAAAGAACAAAAATATTTTCAGTAATACATGTCCCTTACTATTAAGTCCTTTGTTTATTACGGTTCATGCATCATTAATTAGAATCATGCATTAAACATTCGATTCTTTTATGAAAGAGGAAACACAGAGAAAAGTCCTACTATAATTTCGAAACTTCATTGATTGCGTCTCAGAATGTATACTTTATTAAATTTAGAATTACATTCAGTACTTAATTGACGTGATCATTTCTCCAAAATAAAAGTTGAATTTACAATTCCTGTTTGAAATGCTAATCAAAGATAATAATACAGCTCTAGAACTTAAGGAGACATTTTGAAGTTCCTTAATAATAAAAAATGCTTTATGAAAATTGTATAATGAAACAAGAAAACAGGCAGTTAAATTAATCAAACATTTCTTTTTCTTTTACATTTGTTTCTTCATTGAAAAGATTTACTTTAAAAATAAACTTTTGTATTTTAACTATAAATTCATGTTACTTCATTAAAAAAATAATAATTCGAAAAGTTATAAAACAAAAGGTAATACTATAAACATATTCTTAAATCTAGTATAATTTCAAAAGAAAATAAAACAATTAATTAAAATAAAAATTTCATAAATGCTTCAAAAATCTTTAACTTAGAAAATATATTCGTACATATTATGCAAGTTTTACAATCTATTTCATAACTGACAAGTGTTATGATTTTTGGAAACTAGTACAGTCGGTAACAAAATTGTCCGAACACTAGCAAAAATTCCTATGTAAAAAAAGTACACTTCATACGGTTTTGTTAAATAAATCCTTATCGAATCATGTTCTTACACTGACTAAGAACAGGATTCGACAATGATTTACTTAACAAAACCGTATGAAGTGTGCTTTTTTTACATAGGAATTTTTGCTAGTGTTCGGACACTTTTGTTACCGACTGTATATTTTCTATGGCGGTTTTCTGTGATTAAATTAAATAAGATGAAAATTTCTATAAAAACTACATGTTTCCAAAAATCATAACAGTTAGTAGCTCTACTATTAAGGTTCTTGTGAACGCATAGAACGGCTGGGTCGTGGGCCAGGGGACACTTGACTTGATGTAGGGAGGGGGCTGAAATTTTGTTTTCTGTTTAATATATATATACCAAAATGTTCCTGAAAACATAACTTCATGAAAATTTTTGTCCTAAATCCAAAATGAAACTCAAATATTCAATTTTGGTCGAAAAAGAGGAATAATTTAAGACTTTTTTCCAAATAACAGTAAAAAGTAGGAGGTAAATGTGTTCACTAGTGCTGTAAAAAGCGTTCTTCCAATACGAAATTATATGCTTATATATTTATTTTAACGCGTCAATAATGTTCAATTTATTCTGTTCGTATGGTAAAAAATATGTAGGGAGTACAAATTTATATTGGCTCTTGGGCTCACATCTGGCTAGATCGGGCTGTGGTATTATTTCATATGTTTATATCAAATATCTATTCCTTCCGTTTCTTCATACACGGTCATTTACTATTTAATGTTTCAAAACAATAAAATAAAATAAAATAACACTGATTTCTAACATACAATCGGTATCAAAAGTGTCCGAACACTAGCAAAAATTCCTATGTAATAAAAGTACACTTCATACGTTTTTGTTAAATAAATCCTTGTCGGTCAGTCTAAGAACAGGATTCGACAAGGATTTATTTAACAAAACCGTATGAAATGTATTTTTTTTACATAGGAATTTTCGCTAGTGTTCTGACACTTTTGTTACCGACTGTACATATGAAAATATATTTTCACACGCTGACTCACTTAATGTAAATAATTTTCACAGCATTAATTATAAATTTAAACTATTATAAATATCACATCATAAATGTTGTTTAACAAAAATTTTTAATTGAAGGACTAAACTTTACACGTATATGCTATGGGCCATCAAGTCATTTGATTCTTCGAGATCCTGCCTCATTAATTAAAATCATGCATCAAACATTTAAAGCTTTTACGAGAGAGTGAATTTATAGAAAATTTCAAGTATAATCTTGAAAGTTCATTTACTGCGTTTCAGAAAGTATATACGTATTAGATCCAGACTAATATTCAGTATTTAACTAAAAGGATCATTACTTCAAAGAAAATTTAGAATATAAAGTTCCTGTTTTTGAAATGGTAATTGATGGTAATAATGCAGTTTTAGAGTGTAAAGAGACTTTTAAAATTTCTTAGAATAAAAGACAATGTTTTGTTTAAGATGTATAATGAAAGACGAGGAAACCTGGTAATCGAATTAATCGAACTTTTTTTTACATTTCTCTGTTCATTTCTCCATCAAAGACATTTACTTTTAGAAGAAACTTTTGTATTTTGAACATAAATTCATTTCATGTAAAAGAAAGAAAAAAGAAAAAAGGTATAAAATAAAGAATTATAAATAAATATTTAAATTTAGTGTATTTTCAAAAAATGAATTTTATACCCTATATGAAAATCTTACAATTAGAAAAACATTATTTTCGTATTACAAGTTGTTTCATGTGTTTATGTCAGATATATGCTTCAGTTATTTCTTCATATATTCATCATATACATTTTAATAATATTGTAACGAACGTTATTTAGCTTTGAACGCCGTGGCTATGAGTCTAAGCGCCGGGCTACGAATCCAAGGGTCATGAGTTCGTTTCCACTCAAAAGTATTTGTTTTAAAATGGTGTTTGTTTAATTCTAAATTGTTTATTGCTTACTTATTCATTATGTTAATTACGTTTGTGTTAATTATTCAGTTATAGTATAGCCACGTTTTCTAAAACTAGCAGTGAAGACAGGTTCAAAAAGTTGGAGGGGTGCCAACTTGACAGACAGGTTAAGATTTGGAAAACATCCAGTAATTTGGCGCTCAGTTATCGCTTATTTTCTCTGAATCAAATGACTGTCACCCCTATTTTAACACTGGACTCGTTGAGTTAGCACTTGCGCAGAAGCTTCCAAATCTTCATGAAATGCGGTCGAAGAATAATGTCATTTATTTTCTAGACTTTTCGAATTCTTGAATATGCTAGCCTAGTAAATTAATCAGCTATATATAAGCTGATGTAAAATTCAGTTGAATTGAAAAATAAAGTATCCAGTTGAGCCTTTAATGTTCTTTGTGTTATAGCGGATTTAGTGTTTCATCTCAAACAGTTAAATCTGCAATTACGCAATCTACTGCAAAATATCATAATTAAGGCTGGTTATAAATCAAATTTCATTAATTTTCAATATGCACATGGAAATTTATTTTCCCATGCTAAATCAAAGATGTAAACCTTTTTCATTGCATAAAGTATAAATTTAAAATAGTATAGAAATCCTACAAACAAAACCATAAACATTAACAAAGTTTTTCTTTTAAGGACTAAACTATGTTTAGAATTAAATGTCCCATACATTAAACTAATCTGATATTTCCTCTTTATGCACTATTAATTACATTAAAGAATTAAAAATTAAATTGTTTTACATAAAATGAAACACAGAATCTCTGAATGAGTAGCACGAGTTATTTCTCTCTCTCTCTCTCTCTCTCTCACTCTAATAAATGAAGGCACACAACAGTTTTTTTTCTCTCTCTCACTCTCTCTTGAGGAATTTTAAGCTTCTATTTTATGATATAAATTGTCAGGTCAGAAAAATGTAAAATGATGCGAATTAATTGAAAAGTTCAGTATAACTTCTATGAAATAAGACATATTACTTTCACAGCAAAAAAATCAAATTTCTGATGAAACATTAAATTGAAGTTTATCAAGTTTGTCAAGAAACGAATGAAAATTTTTAATTTAATTATTTTAGAACTTTTTAGTTTCCATCCATATTATTTATACTGATCTAATAAATATTTTCACCCAAGGACCTAAAAATTCACAATTTTCAATGTTAAAACTTCAAAATTGTGAATTTTTAGGTGAAAATGAATTCTGAATTGTGAATTTTTAGTTTCAATTTTGAAAATTCAAAATTTTGAACCAAAATTCCTCCATTTTTTTATATATGACCTACTTAAAAAATAAATAAATAAATAAATAAATAAACTTAAGGACACAACAATTTCTAATTAAAATACATTATGAAATATAATATGATATAAACTATATATAAAAATAAAAGTGCGCCCATAAAAAAAAGTAAGTCGGTTCATTAAAAATTGAAAATTTTTAATCAGAAAATGCAGAATTGTAAACCATTCGGAACTGGAAGAACAAAAGTGTACTAGAATAGAATAATTAATATTAATTAAAACATACGATAGATATGTTATAAAATAAATAAATACAAAATTTTATACTTTCGATCAACCTGATATTCATTTTTTGTCGTATTTCATAGCAGTTATACTAAACTTTTCAAATTAACTCGCACCAACTTTTATTTGTAGTGTTCTAAAATTGCATATAATAAAAGGATGAGAGTCCATAAAAGGTTCTTTCAGCAATGAGGAATTTAAGAAATTAATGTGCCGAAAAACTCTTTGATTGGCCCCCATCCATAAGTCCTAAAGAAAATTATACTTAAAACCTTTTAACTATCTTCGATAATAAGCATAGAAAACGTCAAAACATGAATTTGATGATCTGATCGCAATATTATAAACATCACTTCTTATATCTGTACTGATAAGTATAAAGGATTTAAGTTCAAAAATGTCGATTTTGAGTTAAGTACATAGTCAGACTCAGAAAAAAATTCTCTATCGATTGGTATAAAGGATTTAAATCCATGTCATTTAGTCTTTGAGAAAATCTATTGGTAAAAAAAGATTCAAGTCAGAAATTTAGCATTAATCTTTAGTATAAAATATTTAATTAATTTTTTTCCCTTTGTTAAATGAAGGTTGACAATCACTGAGCAGTATAAAGGGTATAAGTCAACGAAATCCTTCTTTCCTAATCGATTCTTCTGATTAGTTTTTAGTTAGTTTAACTTTATTTTTCATCTCCTGAAAAATCAAGAATATGGACTTAAATCCTTTATACTTATCACTACAGATATAAAGACTGACTTTTGTTGTTGTTGTTGTTTTTGTTTTTCTTTAATAAAATAATCTATTTTTAGTAACAAATGTCTATACTGTTAAGTCATTTGATTTTTCTAGTGAATGCATCTTTAATTCGAATCATTCATTAAAATTTAAATGTTTTTACGCAGAAACGAATTCAAATAAAGTCTTAAGTATATTTTCGAAATTATACAGATTACGTTTCAGAATGTATATATTTTTAGATTTAGAATAACATTAGATATTTAAACAAAAGGATCATCTCTTCAAAAGAAAAGTTGAATTTCTTGTTCCTATTTGAAATGATAATTCATGGTAAATAATGCAGTTTTAGAATGTATAGAAACTTTTTGAAGATTCTTTGAAAAAAAAAATGCGTATTTTTAGTATCATATTATTTTATTTAAAAAAAATTAATGAATAAAAAAATCCAAATGTTTTAAAATAATGTACTATAGATATATACTTTAGATTAGGAATATTTCAAAAGTAAATTTTATAATCTAAGAAATTATTATGATTAGAAAAATTATCCTTATCTATTATTTTGATTTTATAAGTTATTTGATATGTTTATATCATAAGTATGCTTATTAATTGTTTATTAATATATGAATCACATATTTCCTTTTTCTATTATATCTTAATTAAAGCTATTTCTTGATCACATTTTACATATTTTTAAAATGTACACGAAAAAACGTTTCCACGTGCTAAGGCTAAAATGTAGATATTTTTGATTACATAAAATATGTAATTATAAATATTATAAATATCAAAGAAATAAAAATGAACAAAAATTTTTCTTTAAAGGACAAATCTATTTTTAGAAACAACTGTCTCATACTGGTACAGCATGATTTTTTTTTTCATTCCAAGGTTAATTAATTACATTAATTGATTAAAAATTTATATGTTTTACGTAATCTAAAATCTCCGAATGTGCAACATAGTAAATTGTTTTATGTTTGGTTTGTGTCTGTTTCTTTGGTGAATTATTTGGCTGACTATTCTTCGTTCTCATTCTTTTCTTTTACATTAAAAGGATTATGGTTGGTTGGTTGGTGTCGTGTCCAATTGCAGTCAAATCATTCCATAACGATTTGCCATTATTTTGGGTGAAAACAGATGCTAGACAGATATACACACAAAATAAACAACTAAGGCAGTTTTATATATTTTTTTAAAGAAAAGATAGAAATTTGTAATAACTAAACCGTACAGCGTTACAGTGTTCGTATATAACCCCCTTGGAAACTTTTAAATATTTGTCACTTGTGATGAAGAGCTGGGATGCAGATATATAAAGAAGGAAGCGGCCATGACGTACAGCGAACCAGGTTCAATCAGCTCCGTAAAATGTAGCATCAAGTCATTATCCATTTAGAAAATGAGATGTTTTAATTACTCTTATAAGACATATATTAATGATATTTTGGACAAAGTGGAAGAAGTAGATTCGAAAACAATCACGATGAAGAATTTCAGTTTATTAATTCGAGGCAGACATCTAAAAGAAGAATGGAAGCCATTACGATATCCGTTACTAAAAAAAACTTTTCGAGGCAATGATAAAAAGAATAACATCTTTACCGAATGACAGACAGCAAGCTAATTAATTTATTTCGCCAAATCTCCTTGGCATCAAAAATCAAGTTGGCTGAACACATTTTTAAATTTTATGTACGGTAAACCTACAGAAGAGATAAAAGATTGGCTGCAAATTAAATTACGTCATACGATGTGATTAAATTTTGTCAGGTGTCCAGAAATAGGCAAAAAGTGCGAAATCAATTGATAAAAATATTAAAAATGGTTTTCAGCTATTATGATTCAACGGAATCTTTCAACGACTTCCTGGAGACAGGATGCAACAAAAAAAAATATCGTCTGCGATTTTAAAGCATAAAATAAATGGGTTCTTCTTTCTTTGATATTTTATTTAAATAATACTTGATGAGATTTAGAGCAGGGAAAAGAATTGCGGTTTATAATGCTGGGACAATAAATTATATGAAATTACAGATTAATGAAAAAGAAATAAAAATAAAATAGCTTAAACGAGTTAAACAAAATTATATTAGACTCTTTTAGAATAAGAAATATGTTTGCTTGTATTATAAATAAATAAAATGTAATTTAAATTATTATTTCATTTTAAAAAGGGATATGTGATGTTTTTCAACATCACAGTCACTAGTATTTGGCAATGAATTTTTGGAAACTATTGCATGTTTAAAGAAATCATGAATTTATTTTATCTTATACCTATATTTTTAAATATTGCATGTTTTAGTTAATTTAGCACAATATGTATTACTCTAAATTTACATACAGTGTACAACTATGTTTAAAATGATTATTGCAGCAGTAAAGATGCAACTTTTTAAAGTTCATTTTTTCTAGAATATGATTTATTCAGACACATTGAAAAGAAACACCTAATGTGATTATTGTAAATAATTCAAAAATTTCATTATTATTATTATTATTGCACCATTTTATAATTTATCTCTATATATTTAAGAATTGCCTATGATTTAAAATGGCCATCGTAGATGCGGAAAAGTATTTCTTTGAGAAAAACATGCGATGTACTTCATCTCTAAATTTTAAAAATCGCTAAATTGGTGATACTAAAGATAATCCCATTTAACCATTCGTTTAAATATGTTTTGTGTAAAAAAAAAAAAAAAAAAAAAATCTTTATACAAACTAATCTAAGTTGTCTTTCAAATTTTATTTTAAAAATTTCTGGACTTTACTTAAAACTCTATAGCAATAGTTATTTAACTAAATCATGATACTTACCGTAAAATCCCGAAAGTAAATCCCCCCCCCCCCATCGATCATAACCCCCCCCCTCCCTTTTCTCGCTGAAAGTGAAATGTCTCCGTTAGCCTGAAAGTCCTCCCCCCCCTTTTTTTTTCTCCATCCAAAAAACCTACATCCAATCTTCGGGCGCACTTACGGTACGTCGGCATTGCAAGTTAAGTTTGGCATTGAATTAAGTTTTAATATTTATATATTATTTCTTATTTAACTAATTTTTCATAAAGTGTCGGATACATGTTATCAATGGAATCATTACACAGTTTTTTTTTTTTTTTTTACCTTTAATGTAAGAAATTATCTTTAATAGTATTTCCTTTTAAGTAAGTGCCGTAAAATCCCGAAAGTACCCCCTCCATCGAATATAACCTCCCCTCCCTTTTCTTAATTTTTTTAAAGAATCTTGATTATAACCCCCCCCCCACCTAAAATTTATCCGTTTTGCTTTTCAAAAAGGGGGGTTTACTTTCGGGATTTTACGGTATTGCTAAATCTTTTTCGGTAGACGGGAAAATAAAATAATAAAATATAAACTAATTTGGAAAATTAAAAACATGTTTTTTTATAGAGAAAAATAATCAAAAATCATATAGAGAAAAATAATCGTAAATTTATAAATTATTTAAATAGAAATTTAATATATATCGGAAAGAAAATGATAGAATTTATGAGGCGTGATAAAAACTTAAAATTAAAAAATTCATCTTACACATAAATCTCACTTTACGACTTGTTTCAAAAGTTTATATTATACATCTATTTAGTTTGTTTTCTCATAAATCCATTACCTGCTTTTTAAGAAGATCTTAATTATGGCTCATAAGTGTAGTTTTCCTACATTTGTGACACATACACGAAAAATATATTTTATACGCTAATGTTTTAAAGTAAATATTTCTTGATCCATGAATTAAAAGTTTAAAATATTGTAATCAAATCTTTTTAAATAAAAATCTACGAAAATTTTTCTACTCTGAAGAATTGAACTATTTTTAGTAACAAACGCTCTATACAGTTAACTAGAGTATTTTCAAGTTCGTTCATAACTAATGAGAATTATAGACAAAAATGTAAATTGTTTCACGCTAGAGTAAATTCAGGGAAAACTCCAAATATTACTTAGAAACTTCACTGATTACGTCTCAAAATGCATACATTAATAGATATTATATACAAGGTATTCAGCAAAGGAAACCGCCCTTATTTCAAAATTAAAATTTTGAGAACAAACATTGATATAAAGAATGGTAAATAATACAATTATTAAGAAAGTTGTGAAGATTAATTACAGAAGTTTTGAGTTGAATAAATATTATAATATTGTATGCATTTAAATATATTATATATTAATGATATTATTATTATGCACACACTCAAGTAAATATACATTATTTATAAATATTATTAGAACTACATACACACTCAAATACAAATATATTACCTTAATATATATATTATATATTACCTTAATTTTATACCCTTATATATTACCTTAATATCATTCAACACAAACATTATTTATTTATTTATTTACTTACTTACTCATGTAGATACACTAATACAGGTACACTAACTTTCATTTCTAGTCATATCCATAATATATGCTTGCAAAGAGACGTTTGTATAATACTTATATTTATTTATTCCTTCTATATTTATTGAAAAAATGTATTGAATTCGCAAACATTTTACACTTCCGATTTTGACAATTTTATACGTTTTAAGAGCTTCTGAACCCATTTTGATCATTTTTAGAACAATTTCGGTCTGTAGGTCTCTTTAAATCTAAAAATAATTTTCTGTTATCTCTAGATCAAGAACTGATAAACAGAATTTTTAAGATATTTTAGGTTTGGTTTCAATTTTACATAAATTGATGTCTATAATAATTTGGTATCCATATCATAAGAAATGTGGTGTTATTATACTGTAATTTTATGGATTTACGGCCAGGATTAATATTTTTGTGAGAGGATCATTCAGGAAAAAAATTCTGACACAGTTTGTATGTATATCGATGTGCAAATAGCTCTGGTAGGTTATTGTTTTGTGCTATAGTGGAAAGCTTATTAATCGTATTAATGTACTAAACTTGATATGGGAAATGGCCATTGCAAAAAAATAAATAAATAAATTAAACATACACTGACTTATTTTGGGTGCATATCGGAAAACAGTTTTACGGTTGATATACAGCAAAATTTTACCGCCAACGAGAAAGCTATATCTCAGATTCTGTGACTGATAAATGCACAAAGTGTGCGGTAGATGCTGTGGAAAATTATGTTAAATGTGTACAAAAGGAATATTTTACCTACCGACAGATGGCAAAGCTATTACTCCACTACTGTGATATCCCATATTCTTATATTTTATCATCTATTGGTTAAATTAGCCCTAAACTCTACAGGTAAAACCCTCATTTTGAGAAATTATGCTTATAAAACTTTAATGTATGTTAACCGGTAGGTGTCGCTGTTATATTGAATGATGTAGCAGAAAATGTTCGTAATGGTTTCAGCATATTGGCTTTTCTTCTTATTTTCACACACACACACACACACACACACAAAAAAAAAAAAAAAAAAAAAAATGATTTTTAAATATTTCAATTTTTTTCCAGACGATATTCGTCTTTACAGTTTTCTGAATATTATATTATTTTATAATATGCATAATATTAATACTCTATCTCAATGATACAAAACGTCACTTAGATCAACAATTTTTTTTCTTTGTAGAACTACACTAACTAGTATGTTGTGGAAATCACAAGACTTTCTTTTACATATATTTTCTATACAAATTCTCGAAGTACATATTTTTCCTGAAAATTATTATTGATCAAGATAATTTTATTTATAAATGGAGACTATTTTCCTTACTGAAATACATATGTCCTACTATTGTTTTATTTATTTATTTTATTTTATTCTTTTTTTTTATTTTTTGTTGTATTAAAAATGAAAAAGAGACAGATAACTTTCAAATTATCACACATCTATGGTTCAACGATTCGTTTTAAATGTATTGATGAGTTCTTTTGAAAGCCATCTGTAGTGAAAATCACCCTCCCCCCCCCCCCCACACACACATACACACACCTTCCAGGGCGTGAAACCTAATTACAAAAAAAAGAAGAAAAAAAAAAAAACTTTCTGGGTGGATATTACTGTTATAACAATACTGTCACAACTAACATGTTGTTGTTAACATGTAACAACTAACAACTAACATAACTAACATAATAACAACTATATAAGTAACAACTAACATAACTAACTGTTATTACTGACAATACTGTTATAACAATACAATAAATATGTTTTTTATTTAATATTGAAAAGTCACTTGTTCTCGATTTATCCCTAAATGTAATCAGCACTAGCTTCGGTCAATGTTCACCTAAATACTGAATAATTTAAATTTCGGTCAATGGTTCAATTCTTCAAAGAAAAAATTTGTTTGAAAAATTTTAACTAAACTATTTTTAGAAACAATTATTCCAAACTAATTTTTTTTCATTTTTTCCAGTTCACGCATCATTAATTAGAGTCAAGCATTAAACATTCAATGCTTTTGCGTAAGAATGAATTCAGAAAAACTCGAAGTATAGTTAGAAATTTCATTGATTAGGTTTCAGATTGTATATATTATTAGATTTAAAATAACATTCGATATTTGAATAAAAGATTCGTTACTTCAAAGGAAAAGCTGAATTTCTTGAAATGGTAATCGATGGTAATAAATACAGTTCTAGAACTTAAGAAGACTTTTTGGAAGTTTACTAGAAATAAAAACAATGTTTTGTTCAAACTTTATAACGAAACAAGGAAACTAGCTATTAAATAAATCGAACTTCGTTTTACATTTGCTTATTCTCCATCAAATATTACATTTGTTTATTCTTGACTTTTAAAAGAAAATTTTGTATTTTTAAAATCATGTTATTTCATTAAAAATATAAAATTTCAAAAAAATTTAAAGCAAAATACTAGAAACAGATGTTTCTGCTTAGCGTCATTTCCAAAACAAATTCTCTGATTTGTAAAAAAATCTTAAACTTAGAAAAAAATGCTATTATCCTTTATTTTTTTTGTTTTACAATCTATTTAATATGTTTAGATCAGACATCTGTTTCGTTTTTTTCTTCATACAAATGTCACTTACGTTGTATTTTAAAAATCGTGTTATTTCATTAAAAATATAAAATTTTGAAAAAAAAATTAAATTAAATAATATAAACAGATGTTTATGTTTAGCGACATTTCAAAAACATTTTTTCTGAGCTGTAAAAAAATCTTAAGCTTAGAAAAAACGCTATTATCCTTTATTTTTATTTCACAATCTATTTTATATGTTTATATCAGACATCTGTTTCGTTTGTTTCTTCATAGAAATGTCGCTTACGTTGTATTTGGAAAATCATGTTATTTCATTAAAAATATAAAATTTTGAAAGTGTTTGAGACAAAATACTATAAACAGATGTTTATAAGCAATTTATAATAACAAACAATATAAACAAACAATATAAACAATTTTTCTTATCTGTAAAAAAAATCTTAAGTTTAGGAAATTATTATTATTCTTTATTTTTATTTTACAATCTATTTAATAGGTTTATATCAGACATCCGTTTCGTTTGTTTCTTCATACAAATGTCACTTACGTTATAATTATATTTATATAATAGTTGTTTTTAGATCAAGTTTAATCAATATCTAATACACGTAAGAAAAAGTCCTTTTCACACACTAATGCAAAAATGTGTATGCATCTCTTACTGCTTAAAATATAAATGTGATTTAATATAAATGTCATACCAAGAAAAAATTAAAGATAGAGTTTTGTATCTATAGTACGATAGGTCGTACCATTTCTTATATGCAGCGATTCTCCGATGTCGGCATTTGTAGTATTCCACCACGAATAAAGGTGCATTTTTTTTTAATTTAAATATAGGAAGCTGAAAGCTTGTTATTGAACAGGGGAGCAGCCCCGGCTCACCGCTCGAAGAGCGCTTTTGAGCTATGCTAGGACCAAAGTCCGCGTGGGCTGTCCCGAGACGTTTATTGAAAAACGAAGAAAAAAAAAATAAAAAAATAAAAAAAAAATTTACAGAATTCATCGCCAGGCTTAGATCCTACCCGCGACAATGGGCGATGAGAGAGACAAGTTTTTATATACATAGTCTTTTGTTGATCAGCTTGCCGAGCCCAGCCGGCTCCTCGCGACAGAGGGCATGCTGGTGTACTGCATTGTAGTGCTGTTAAAGGCTTCAAGCCATGTAGCATTGATGGGTTGACACCAGCAGTTGAAGTGTGGCTCTTAAACATTTCTGGAATCTGGATCATGTGATTTTACACAGTTGGCTAGGCTTTTGCTGAATTGCTTGTCATGGTGGTCTTTGCTGTGCTGCTGACGCCACAAAGAGGGAAGGGGGGGAGGAAAGGGTTGAAAAAGGAACAAAAGAAACAAAAAGAAACAAAACAAGACTAAAAAGAAAAGGTATTAATTAGTTCGATTAGAGATGTCTTTTAAGAGGGAGTAAATTTTATTAAGTTTATGAATTAGAGGTTTCCTGGATAAAATATTGGGCAGCCAATTTATTGGCCTTGGATTAGAATTCCTTAAATGGAAATTTACTGTGAGGGGGCAGGAGAAGTAATAATGAGCCGGTGTTCCCTCCTCTCCACAGGGACACAGAGGCGAGCGCCGGCAATGAAACCTGTTAAGGTAGGATGGGAATGGACCGTGACCACTTTAGAAGGCGGTGATTGGGGGTGACAGGGTCCATGTGTTGGAGCTTGCAATTGGAATCAAATCAAAAGTGTGCCTTCCTTTTTCAGAGGTTGACCATAGGTCTTGCCATTTTTGCTGAAATAAATTTTTGATTTTTCTTTTGACGAAGGAGGGGGGAGCAGGGAGGGAGACGGCTATCTCTTCCGACTCCGTCACGGCCTTTGCCAGCGAATCAGCTAATTCATTGCCGGTCACACCCCTGTGGGCTGAAACGTGAGCCAGGGAGCAGTTACAGTTTAGAGCACTTAGGGAATTTTTGATGGCAATCACCTGGGGGTGTCTGCTCCTGAGGCGGGCAATGGCGAGCAAGCCTGAGAGACTGTCACTGTATATTTTGATGTCTGCGTGTGTAGCTGTGGCAATCCAGTCGAGGCCTTTTTGAATTGCGAGTAGTTCAGCTTGGAATACTGAATTATAGTCTTCCAGTTTGCCCGCCCACTGATGGGTTACGACGCCTGAGGCTATAACGCAGAAAGCTGCGCCCACCCCAGCATCCGTCTTAGATCCATCCGTGTAGACCGCCACTGGAGCTGACGGGGAGAAGCTATTCTTAGACGTATTGGTTATTAGGGGAGCAACATCCTTTCCAGGGTGGAGGGACCAGCTGCAGGTAAGATATTGTATTGGAGTGTTGGGGAAAATTATGGAGCTTAATTCTGTATCTTTTAATTGGAGAATTTTAGACTTGATGTGTATTTGGGAGACCTGCAGATGGGCATGAGGTATCCCTGTGATGACAGTGATAGCGTCAGATGAAATAGTTTTATAGCCCCTTGCTATTTGAAGGAGAAAAGGACGTTGGGCTGAATTGAGTTGGGAGATCGCGTACGACCTGAGGTGACCGCCCCAAATGGATGCCCCGTAGGTAAGGATTTTCTCGATTATGGTAAGGTACCAAGTTTTGAGAAAGAAGGTGGAGATACCCCACCTCTTTCCAACCATTTTTATTGAATTATGGTAGATTTTCTGGGTTTTAATTTTGAGATGTTTTACGTGGGGTAGCCAGTTGAGGCGTCGGTCAAAAGTGATGCCTAGAATTTTCAGATGTTCTACATGATTTACGCTGACGCCATCAATCCTCATCTTGGGATTTCTCCTACTGCTGAGGGCTTTTGGAAATGCAAGGGTGAGTGCTTTTGTTTTTGAAGAGGACAGTTTGAGATTAAGATCTTTTAGTTATCCGCTAAAAAGGGAAAGGGCAACCTGAGCCTGGTCTTCCAAATCCTTCCTTATGCGGCCAGAGAGAATCAGGGAGAAGTCAGCCGCGTAAGCGAAGATCTCAAAACCCGCGGAGCTCATTCCCTGTAGGATGCTGTTGGCTATTAAGTTCCAGAGTAAAGGACCTAAACAAGAGCCCTGCGGGCAGCCTTTGGATTGGGGAAGTTCTGTAGTACCTTCCCCCCAGTTAACTATGATTCTCCGCTTGGAAAGGTAGGAACGGATGACTCCCGCCAGATTCTTCGGGCAGCCAAGGTCCTGGAGAGCTTGGAGGATATGGGGCCACTCTATGTTATCGAAAGCTCCCTGAATGTCGAGTGAGACGATGGTGGTGTATTTCTGGGCGTTGCAGCTAACGGCGCAGGAACTTTTTATGGCTTGCATTGCTTGTTCACATGATCTGCCCTCTCTGAACCCAAATTGGTTAGGGTGAAGCACGTTGTTGGATTGTAGGTAAAAATTTATTCGTGTAACTATCAGTTTCTCCAATAATTTTCCTAAGGTAGGGAGGAGGCAGATCGGTCTGTAGGAGGAGGGTTCAGAGGGAAGTTTCCCTTGCTTCAGAAAGTACACCACTTCGCCACGGCGGAGAGTTTCTGGGAAGTAGTGTAGGTTGAGACAGAGGTTTGACCATTTGTGAAGAACGTGTGGAATTGTGAGGTAAACATTACGGAGGATTTTGAAGTCGATGTTGTCAGGATCGGGAGCTTTCTTTACATTAAAGCTAAAGAGAGTGGCTTTGATTTCGGCCTCCGTGAAGGGGTCATCCGAGGGAGCCGAAAAGACTGGTTCTTGAAAGTGAGTGATGAGAGATTCTGGGAAGAGAGTGCTTGTAAGGTGTTCCAGGTTATTCCGTTTGGAAGAAAGCGCCGGAGGGCGCTCCAGTTTCAGTTCTGGTGGAGTGAAGAATTTGTGACTGTAAAAGTTTTGCGCAGTTCCGAAAATCTTGGTCTGTGAGGAGCAGAATTTTTTCCATGCGTAGTGCTTGGCTGTGTTGATGTGTTTTTTGAATAATGCAGAATGGAGTTTGATTGCTTGTTTGTGCTGAGGAATTAATGATGGGTCTATGTATTTAAGTTGTCTTTTTAGTGCTGTTAGACGATTACGCATGGAACGTAACTGGGGAGTCCAGAAGGAGTAGGCGAACTGCCGTCCCGACTTTTTGAGTCTGAATGCCGAAGTTGCTGCTGTGTGGATTATGGCTATGAGGTGTTGTGCGAAGGTTTCTAGTTCATCCTCGTTGGTGATTGTATCTAGTTTCGTAGTTAGGTTATAAGATTCCTTTAGTAAAATGTTATTAAATTTTTTGAAGTTACCATTCTTTGTGGCGAAACGTTTTGATTGAGAAATTGAGGGTATGGTGTTTGTTGTGAAAGTGATGTAGTTGTGGCCTGTATTGTTATGTATGTCCAGAACTGATCAGTCACAAATTTTGGCAAAAGCCTTGGGGTTGCAGACAGTAAAATCTGGCCAGCCCTGCGCGTCGTTCTTGTTAAATGTTGGAGCGGAATTGTCAATGTTGGCCATGCATAGGTTGTTAGCAGCTATGAATTCTATAAGCTCGCGACCTCTGCGATCCTCGTTGGATGAACACCACAACGGGGAATTGGCATTGAGGTCGCAGCAGCAGATGAAAAGTGACCTGTGTGTGATGAGATGCTGCCACTCCAGCAGGCAGGCCTCGAAGTCCGCAGACGGGGCGGCATAAGCACTTCCAAGGAGCAGTTCGCCCTCCTTCGTGGTGAGTGAAATGAAAACACAATTGTCCCCAGTGAAGACATGTGTGTAATTTAGTGAGTTTGTTGCTATGACTATGTGGGCTGAGTTGTTTTTGGAACTGAAACTTGACCAGGCGGAGGGGAAGCCGTATAGATCACCCCAACGGTGCAATAGGCATCCTGCAACAGCCCGATGTCTATGGACTTTTCTTCCATGAATTCCCGGGCCGTCGAGTTCGCTGCCATGCACCTGTTGAGGTTGATCTGCAGGAATTTTAGATTATTAAAGTTAGCTATTGAAGTGGAGGAGGATGTTGCTTCTTGGGAGGAAGAGGAGGGAGCTTTGGGCTTTTTCTTTCGGGACCTCCCCATTTAGGTAGAGAGAAAAAAAAAAGGGGGGGGGAGACGAGGAAGAGGGCTGGAGATAATTAAAAATGAGTTACCCCTGTACTCCTTGAGCGTCTTGTTGGTTGTCGAAGGGTCCCGATGGCGAAAGGTACCTCTGGTTCCCTTCGAAGTAGAAGTTCCTGTTTGGGTTTACTCCACTGTAGAGGCTGGAGGGATGACCTTGTTGAAAGGCACCTGGGTGTGGCATAAAATGGGAGAAAGGGTTGAATAACCAAGGGAAGGGACTGGTTGGAGCTGGAAGACTGGCTGGCTGACTTCTCCGTTGTGGTCTGGGGTTGTGGGCGGAGCTTTCTTGTCTGTCCTGGCTGGAGCTTTCTGGCTGTTACAAATGGGAAGGTTGTTGTGATTTCGAGTCTTTCCCTTCGAACTTCTTATCCATGGCTTCTCTACACCTATTGTAGGCCTCCTGGCGAACTGGACAGGAGGGGGAGTATGCAGGATGATGAGGGTTGGTGGGGCGAATGCCCTTTTTCGCCTTCTCAAGATTTGCCCTTGCACAATTTATGCAGGAGGGCTCTTCATTGCATTTCTCATTTTTATGATTCTGGGCGCAGTGTGAGCAGTAGACCTCCTGGTCACATTGGGATGGTGGATGATCGAAGCTTTGACACCTAGTGCATCTGGTGGCTTGTGTGTGGGGTTTTATTAGGCACCGCATGAGACCCAGTTGTAGCGATTTAGACTTTATAATGATTTCAGCGATGGGAAGCGGTGCTTGGAATATTTTGTTGGTGAGACCCTGGATCTTAGAGGGAAACTGTCGGATTTGTTTGATTACAGTTGAGATCGAATCTGTGATGAGTCCTTGAGCCTGTAGTTCCTTTTTGAACTGATCCTCCGAGGTATCCTCAGGGACGCCCAGGACGATAAATCTTAGGTGAGGGCTGGGTTTTGTCTTGAAGACTAGTGTATCTTTAAGGTCCTTACTGTCTGTGTAATCCTGGATCAAAGTTTGGGCATCTTCTTTGGTGTTACAAATAATATCCAGCGATCTTCGGAAGGTGTTAAATTTTATGATTCGTGCTGCTGTTGCAACCCTTGAGCTTCGCATTAGTTTTAGGATGTCAAACCCACTTAGAGTCGAGTTTTTTGACGTGATGTATACTGTGCATAGGGTTTTGTTGTATGCATTGAAGGCTCTGGTGTTGATGTTGTTCTGTGGTTGTTTTGGATGTTGATTTACTGGAGTGTTGTTGTTTTGCTGTGCTGTCTTGCTTGCCTCTTCCAGCGATGGAAATTCAGAAGCTGGAGCGACTGTGTTGTGCTCGTTAGATGTGGACTGTTTTGGACTGGCGCTTTCTTTTTCTTGTTGTTGTTGAGATGTGGAAGCTGTTGGGAGGTTGTTGGTCTGTAGGCGGGAGTGCTGAAAGCTTGTAATTGTATTTATCAGGATTTTTAGTCCTCAATATTAGATTTTATAAAAAACTAGTATACATTTTTAAACAGGACAAATTCCAGCCAACGCCGTATTTTTTAATTCAATCGGTTATTAGTTCAAATGGTATTAAGTAAAAGTCCCATTGTAACTTTTAAATTAATAATAATAATAATAATAAAATTTAAAAAATGCCAAAAATAAATAAATAAGCAAGAATATATATTTTTTATTGTCCAAATAAATAAAAAAAAGAAAAGAAAAACATGTTTTTTTTTTTTTTTTTTAAATAAGTAAAATAAAACTGAAAAAAATCGTGCTATAGAAATCAGTCAGTTTTTTATAGAACGATATATATTGTGTATTATTATTATTTATATGTGTTGAAGAAACCTTTAAAGTGAAATTAACTTACATGTATTTATTATGATTTCAGAGGGATATGTCATCATTGGTTAACTGAGAAATTTATTTCAAAATATTTATAATTAATATCTTTAAATTATTGAAAAGTGAAACAAAGTTTCCAAAATAATGATGGCAATTTTTAATAAATTAAAAGAAAAGAAAAATTCTTAAAAAAAAAAAAAAAAAAAAAAAAAAAAAATTGCAAATTTCTGAAACCGATCCTATTCCTGACTTCTATAATATAAAAATTCTAAATTCTGATTTTCATAATTATAAATCGCGTATTTTCCTTGAGAGCTGGCACACTGCCAAGCATCTCCACACTATCAATGGTGCATGCGCACTGGCTTCTCAATATTCGGTACTCCTTTGAATTCCTTGAGTGTTCATGTAATGTTTGCATATTGTGTTGTAATTACTGATGAGGAAACCCGGACGGGTTTCGAAACGTCTAGATTTTAATTGTTTTTATAGGTATTTTTTGTTTTTTAAATGTATTTTAACTTAAATTTTTTGTCTCTTAAATAAAACAGTTTTTGCTTTTTATATATATACATATCGCAAAGGAAAAATATAGTTAACATTTTTATGATAGAGGACCTTGCACAGATGCTGTAACAAGAAATATGCAAGTCAGAATCTTATAAATTACACGATTTTGCAACTAACAGCTTATTTCTGATTTTTTCTTCTTATACTCGTACTTAAAATTTTAATTTAACCGATTTTCTGTGGTGCATTTAAAGGATGTCATTTACCATCAAATTTTCTGCATCCGATTGGATACGCTAAATTCTGCAGTTAGCGGTGTTTTAATTTACTTCTAAACTATAATTTGTGGCAATGGCATAATCACAGAATAAAAGTGATATTCTTGTAAACATTTACCTCTCTCCAAATAAGTATAATTTTCCATTCAAATGACTGAATTGCTCACGTACAAGTGCTGTCTAACGACGAAAGTTTAAGCATTTCATTTTTCATTTATCACACACCACCCATAAATTACCTCTTTCACAAGAATAACTTTTTCGTAAACCAGCACGCTCAATTTTACAAATTCTTTCAAATTTTATGAATCAGATTTATGGAACACCGGACAAATTAATTTTTCATTTCATGAAACATTAATTAGATTCATGCATTGAAGAGAGAGTGGATTTTAAAAAAAGGAATAAAAGAATGTTAATTATAAATCTATTGCTCCATAGAAGTTATATAAGAAAGCCACACTTAACTGGCGTTTAAAAGTAATCAGTACAAAACTTTGAATAAACACCACAAAATAGAAGAAATCTCTTTCGGTTTGAAAGAAAACAGCGGCAAAATGCAAACAAAGCGGCAACGCACCCAACAATTTTGCCGCTTTGTTTGTACTGCAGCACTCGTGCCTACTTTGTTCTCCTGATAAAGGGACGTGTTTTTTCCGACTCGAAACAATTGTTGCGAGTTCTTCTATTTTACGGTGTTTATTCACTGTTTTGTAGTAATTAGCTTCATAAAGTATTATTTGTAGATGAGTAATAGCAAATAAAAATTAACATTCACTTTATAATTTATTACGATATTACTTAATATTTTCAATTAATCATTACATCTCAAAATGCTTCTTGTGTATTAGACTTACAAGAAGAGGTCAATATATGGAAAATTCAGTTCGGGATGAAATTGCGCTTAATTATAATATACTATGAAAGAAAAAAATATATTAAAGCAATAGCGTGCACTAGCCAAACATTCTTCAGAAAAAACCTTTAAAGTTTCATTTTTATGCTTAAGCAAAAACTGTTTCAGCAAAAAGACGACCATCCAGTGGCGTAGTTAATTGAATCCATGGTTCCAATCTGGAGGTCTTCAGACCAATGCTACTTACGGGTAGCTGAAAAAGGGTAACTGAAAGAAATAAATGATTTTATTGCACTAAGCAGGGTTCCCATAGATGATGTTTTTTGCAACTAAATGTATCGAAATGCTAAATAATTGAAGCCGAGAAAGAGCCAACATTTGAAGATGCAAAATGCATTTAGAAAGAGACTGTATTGTTATTTTATGAACTTTTACTTGACTCCAATGAAGCCAAATGGGCAACCTTGCAAGTTTTAAAAGCTAAATTTTGCTTAAAAAAAAATAATTATCCGAGATAAGTCATAGCAGTTGAAAATAAAAAATTTGTTGGTAAATAACATATACCACCGTGCTTTCAAGTGTTAAATATAATCATATTATTTATAGATATAAACGTATAGTATTTTATCTATGTTCCCTTTTAAATAAAAGTTTAAAAAATAAAACTAGTATGTTGTGGCCACAACATGACTTCTATATTTTCTTATACACATTCACTCAGTAAAAATAATTTATTAAAATTATTATTTAAAAAAAAAATTCTTCCATGATAATACAGACGATTTCCATATTAGAGAAGTAGTACAACACTAAATATCCAAAAAAAAAAAAAATTTGAATTTATTATTATTAGTCATTATTATTCTCAATATTACATTAATTTTTTGTTTGTTTGTTTGTTTGTTTTTGTTAAAAATGAAAAAAAATTATAACTTTGTTTTAAATTATCATAAATGGATGGTTCAACCATTCGTTTTAAAGGTACTGGCGAGCTCTTTTGAAAGATACCCATAATGAAAATTCACTCCCCACTAGGAGGGACTTCCCTCCCCCCTACCCAGGAGGGAGGCGAGGCTCCTATATCCACAATTTTTTTTTCCCAGTTGACTATCTCTATTACTAATAATTCTTTTAAGTTTCAAAATGATTATTATAAAATAATTCTCTTTATGCACATTTATACAGAATTTTATCTTTTATCCTATACCCCCATGTTAAAAATTTAGATAAAGCGGGATGGCAACGTAAGCTGTTCGACAATTTTTACCAAAAGTTGATAGGCACTAATTTATGCCAATGTGTAACTACATACCAATTTGTATGAAATTCTGCGCAGTAGTCCCTGAGATATAATTGCCACAAAATTTTGTCAAACACACACAGAGAGACTTACAGATATTTTCTAAAAATGGTCAAATCGTATTCTACAGCTCTCAAAACGTGTAAATCATCAAAAACCCTACGTCGAACATTATTACGAATCCAATACTTTCTTCTACTGAATATAGAAAAAAGTAAAAATAATATAGCACGTCACTCACACGTCTTTCTCTTACACGTGTTCTGCCACACCCCTCATCCTGCCGTTCGATTGTAATTCCTATATTTATTTATTTATTTTTTATTTTTTATTTTTATTTATTTATTTTTTTATTTTATTTATTTTATTTTGTTTTATTTATTTATTTATTTATTTATTTATTTTTTTGTACGATGCTGTTATTAATTTGCCTTCAAACTTACCACTCTTGATCAAAGTTTTCAAGTGAAAAACAAATACGAACTTTATAATACTAAATTTGAATATCCTTCTTTTTTTTTTTTTTTTTTTTTTGTGTGTGTGTGTGTTATGCTGCTAACAAATACACATTCAGATCAACCAATAAAATTAGACTTTCATGATCAGAGAACCTAAAAACGAGATATTAAACAAAAAACCATAATTGAAAATAGAACTTTAAAAAAAATCTTCGTTTAAGTTATGGAAAGGAAAAATTAATTTTCTTTCCTAAGCAATGTTCATCGACATAGTAAAATGTAGCAACGCAATTTCATCAATTACATTCAATTTGCTTAAATTTGTCTTATATTAAAAACACCTAACACAAAATTCATTTACAGCAATTTAAAGTATAGCCTAAATATAGCCAAATACATTGGATAGCCCTGTAAACAAATAATGAATTATTTCCATGCCACAATCTATATAAAACATGTTTCTATGCATATGTAAAAAAAGAAATATGTTCATTTCATTTTGTTTATCGCAGTCTATAGATTTTACAGTGTACTTACCTGAAGTTTAACCCATAGACGTGATCTCTTGTATGACCCAGTACACGAACCATTTGCTTGATATCAACGAAAAGTTTATTGTAGCATCATTTTATGATACAGATTTAGAATACTGAGTCTGGAATTCCTGCAACTATCTGTTCTTGACATATGCTGAAAACAGACATACAGACACACACACACGCACAGACCAACTGCTAAAAAACATGACTTTCGGTTACAAGGGACCACAAAATATATAAATATAATAATAACTCAATTTCGAAAATTTCGGCTTAAAACAATACTTTCTATACCATCTATATACAATATATGGGTAAGAGAAAGTAATAATGATAAATTTTGAGCTAATACCTGAAACTTTGTAAACGGGAAGAAAAATTTGAGAAACCTGATAAGTTTAGAAATAAATCATTTTGTTTTTAAAATATTTATTTATCAAAATCTGAGATTTCAAGAATAATTTTGAATAAAATCAATCATTAAAGTCACTATCCAAAAGAAATATTAGATCTAGGTTTATTAATTATACACAGCGGCAAACAACTTCTAATGCATAATATAAAATAACTAGTTTTCTCGAAGTCTAATGTTTCAATTTATTACCAGTGATTAATGATGGAACAGAAAATTAAGGACACGGTATCATCTGTAGTTTTAGAAGATATTAAATTTCTTAGAGGAATTACTTATTCCTATCCTGTGATAGATGAAATGCAAGTTTGTTAAATTGAATCATAAAAATAACTAAGCAGTATTGATAAAATAATTAATAAATAGTAAATATTTTATTTAAAATAATATATATATTACAAATCTTATTAAATTTTTTATTAAACAAAATAAGATTTTTGTAGTAGATTTTCTGATATCTGTTACAATTCTTACTAATTTAGGCATTTATATTCTAGAAGTTTCAGTAAAAATAGTGTACAATCATTTTTAATGAGCTACTATTATTCCAGTGCTTTAAGAATAAATATACATACATATATATATATATATATATATTTTATATCATATTTTGGAGAATTAATGAATTTATGCCTGAATTACATGAAATATTTCAAAACCAAAAAGTTATACATACTTTATATACTTTTTCAATGAAAGTTATATTTCTTTTAAAAAATGTAGTAATTGGCGAGTTTAAAGTATTACAATTTTTTTTTGTACACATTGAATAAATGTACCTGATGTAATAATAAACTAAACTAGCATCAGAAATTTTCTAATTTTCTTCTCAAATGTTTTAAAATGACGATTTATGTTAACTTATTATTTATTTATTCCGGAGCATTTTTGACCCAGTCTTTAATCTGAATCACTATATTTATAATTTATATAATATTTTTCTTTTGTATATAACTACGATAAAATAAGAAGAAAAAAAAAATAATTTTAAGAAAAATGTGGTATGAAATAAAGGTGAGGCTGAAAATGCTCCAGAATAAGTGAAAATGTTGATATATCTGTTTTTGAGCATATGACTACAGAGGCGTTGTTAAAACTAGCCACGGCTACTTATTTCCCAATTCCTTAAAATGGAATTTTTTTGTTTTTTCAGTCATACTTGCTAACATTCTAATTAATATTCCATAGCTTTGTTGCTTCCCACATTTTCTTTTTACACGAGTCTTTTATTAGAGTACTTTTCTCCTTACTTAAGCGCAAGTTCATTTGGAAAAAATTACACTAAGAATAAAGTGGTGTGGAAAAATTAAATAGATACTAACAATGCTGCAGAATATTAATTAGAATGTTGAGAAATATGACAGTTTATCTAAATGTATTTGTATTTGATATTCTTATTCTTATTCTTATTCTTATTCGTAATCATTTATTCTTAAAATGATTTATTTTTGTTCTTGAATGTTTGTTCTGTAATTCGAAGGCCTATAGTTATGTGTATTTAAACTTATATATTCTAAAATGCAGAAATTATCTAAGCAAGTTTTATTATTTGAAAATTTATGTAAGGAAATCGATAGTTTTAGAGATAGAGTAAAGGGGTGTAGTAAAGATGAACAATCTAAGGTTAAATTATTAAAAACCAAAGTTCAATCGTATGATCATGAAATCGCGGAAATATTTAAAAATTTATCCGCTAAAGAGAATGAGGATTATATGGATATGTATTTGAGATATAAGGGAGTGGTTTTTGATTTACTGGTGGAGTTAGAGGACAAAACAGAAGTAAACGCGTGCGATTCAGATACTCACGCGGAAAATAAAGATGAGAAAAATGGAAAATCGTCTCTTATTAAATTACCGAAATTTGATCTTCCGCGATTTTTTGGTGAAACCGAAAATTTGATTTCTTTTAAAGAAATTTTTAATTCGACAATTCTACAGAATAATCAATTATCCAAAATTGAAAAACTGCAATATTTACATTCTTCAGTGCGCGGAAACGCAGCTAAATTAATTCGAGGATTCGCTCTAAAAGAGGAAAATTTAGATCAATGTTGGGAAATATTAAATGAAAGATATGAAAATAAAAGACAATTAGCATTGAGTCAAATTAACAAAATATTTTCTATGAAAATTGTAAAAGCAAACAATGCTAAAACTTTACATGAGTTATTAGATACTTGTAACGAAGCCGTCAGAAACTTAAAAACTTTGGGTTTAGATTCTAATGCGTTAAGCGACTTAATTAATAATAAAATTCATGATGGGGAAATTGGATGAATCGTTAAAACAGAGATGGGAATTAATGTTGGATAGTGATAAATTGCCTGATCTTGATCTTTTTAGGAAATTCTTTGAGCGCGAAGCGCGCGGTGTTGAAGAGATAAAATGTAAACAAGACGTAATATTCACTAATTCGAAGAAATCAAACGTATTGAGTACAATTGTGAAAAAGGAAAATACGTGCATTCTTTGTAATGAGCGTCATGCGCTATTTAAATGTCCGACATTTAATTCAAAACCGGTTAAAGAAAGATGGAAATTTGTTGAATTAAATAAGTTATGTCAAAATTGCTTACGCCAAAATCATAGGCTGGAGAATTGTAGGATAAACATTAATTGTAAAAATTGTGCAGAAAAACATCATACGCTATTGCATGTTTATGGTAGAAATTCAAATTCTGAAAGGGCGAATCATGTATCGCCAGATATATCAGTTTCAAATAGTGCTCAGTTTTATTCTAGTAATGGTTTGTTATCTACAGCACTAATTAAGGTTAAATCAAATAAAGGAAAAAGTATGCATTGTAAAGCTTTGATAGATAATGCTAGTCAAAATTCATTAATTACTAAGGAATGTGCTAAGCGACTAAATTTGCCCTTACGGAGCACGTCGCATAGTATAATAGGGATTAATTGCGTTTTAGCAGAAACTGCTCTCAACGAAACAGAATTTAAATTCACTCCGCATTTTTCGTCGGAGTCATTTCCAGTCAGCACTTTTATAGTTGATAGGGTTACCTCACCTCACCCTAATTTCCAACTACCGCAACATGATTGGCCACACATAAAGGGATTACAACTAGCTGATCCCAATTATTATGTTAGTGGTTCAATCGATATTCTTCTTGGGGCAGAAATAGTCGCCTCAATCTGCAATGGCAGTCCAATTCAAGGGCCAGCAGGAACTCCTACAGCATTCCCCACAAAGCTGGGTTACCTCTTTTCAGGACGAATAAACAGTTTTCAATGTACAAATATCAGTTTAACGTGTCATATGACTGTTGATGATGATATCAACAACACTTTAAAACAATTTTTTGATACAGAATCAATTCCAAATGTAGAATCAAAAAAGATAGAAAATGATCCTGTGGAAAATATTTATTTAACCACAACTAAAAGAAATAGTCAGGGAAGATATGTCGTTCATCTACCCTTTAAGCCAGATAAGTTACTAGGTGACAGTAAGTCAGGTGCTATTTCAAGATTTCTTTCCATTGAAAATAAACTTAAAAAGAACCCACAAATAAAAATGGAGTATTCGAATTTCATGAAAGAATATATAAATTTGGGTCATATGACAAAGTTAAATCCAGCTGAAATTAATGAAACGCCACATTATTATTTACCGCATCATGCGGTGGTAAATGAAAACTCTGAAACAACAAAATTACGTGTAGTATTTGACGCCTCGTTTAAAACAACAAATAACAAATCGTTAAATGACATTCTATATATTGGTCCTAAACTGCAGTCAAATATTTTTGAAAATTTAGTAAAATTTCGAGCCAACCCTGTAGCGTTCAGTGCAGACATTGCTAAAATGTATCGTCAAATTTTAATTGATAGAAAAGATAGAATATACCAGAGAATTGTTTGGAGAGAATCTCCCAATGACCAATTATCCTTTTACGAATTGAATACTGTCACCTACGGAACAGCTTGTGCACCCTATTTAGCGTTACGCATCCTTAAGCAATTATGTGAGGATGAGGGACAAAATTTTCCATTGGCAACAGAAATTGCCAAGGAAAATTTTTACATCGATGACTTATTGTCAGGGGCACAATCCCTTCAATTCGCAAAAGATAGAATAATGGAGCTGCAGGCTCTAATGCAAGCTGGAGGGTTTAAACTTAGGAAATGGGCTTGAAGCCATCCAGAAGCGCTCTCTGATATTCCAGAGGAAGAGAAGGCTAATTCGGTCATTCATTTTTTTGAGGATAAAGAAAAAATAAATCAAAGAGTACTAGGAATGTTCTGGGATTTAAGTGAAGATACTCTTCAAGTTAGAACCTTAGCTGATCAACAAATTAATACAAAAAGACAGTTGCTGTCCGTAATTGCGCAAATTTATGATCCCCTCGGAATTATTTCGCCATCTACTATTATCTTAAAAATCATATATTGCCCTTTTCATCTGTATGGCGACAAAGGCAGTGCATCTTGAATGTGTTTCAAATCTTTCTACAGATGCATTTCTCGCAGCCTTGAAACGCTTCATAGGTAGGCGTGGCTACCCCTCTGACATATTTTCGGACAATGGCAGAAATTTTGTCGGAGCCCATTCTTACCTAAAACAGCTATTTTCTTTATTCAAAGAAGAAAAATTACAAAATTTTGCTTCCCAACACCAAATAACCTGGCACTTTATTCCCCCGTATGCTCCAAATTTTGGGGGACTCTGGGAAGCGTCGATAAAATTAGCCAAACATCATTTGGTAAAAATCACACAAGGAGCAATATTAACTTTCGAGGAAATTCCCACCCTTCTATGTCAAATAGAGGCTGTTATAAATTCGCGGCCTCTAACACCATTGTCCAATGCTCCTAATGATATCGCAGCTTTAACACCAGGACATTTCTTGATTGGAACTGCATTATTAGAATTGCCAGAACTATCGTTAATAAATAATTCTCTTAGTCTTTCTTCTAGGTATAAGCTCTTATTGCAGATGAAGGAAACGTTTTGGAAGAGGTGGAAAGCACAATACCTACCAACCTTGCTGCATCGATCCAAAAGAACCAACAACCACCGTCACAACTTTTCTCCACGTGAACTCGTCATCCTGAAAAATAAAGTATCACCTCCACTCCATTGGGATCTAGCAAGAATCATCAAGTTGATTCCCGGACCTGACGGAATCGCCAGGGTCCTCCAACTTAAGACCTCTTCTGCTGGAACTCTTATTCGACCGGTGTCGCAGGTGATCCCTTTTCCAAGTATTTCGACTCCTGCTCCGGTGTCTTCCCGCCCCGCCCAGCCTGTTGATTCATGGGAAGCGGTAAAGGCGACAGCCGATCAGAAGTAGACAGTCATGTGACCAGAAAGAGAAACAAAACTCATTCTTTTTCTTTTTTTATTATTAATTCTGTTTTTCTCTCTGAACTATTCGAAAAACGAAAGTAACTTTATTCTTGAATTGACATTCTAATATTCAGGCTGAATTCGTACAGCCGTAATCCATTAATTGTTATATTATTAAAACAATAAGTATTCTTCTGTTTATTCTTTATAATTCATTCAAGGCATAAAAAAAAATGCCTTTATACTTATTCGGAATGTTTAAACCTGTGCTCAAAACAAAGAAAAATTCTGTTTTTGTGTTCATCAAGATTCTCTATTAAATTCGATAATTAAAATCAAGTATATCAGTGATTTGACTTCACATCTCTTTTCATGAGTGGCTTCCATTTACTTCAAGCATACGGGAAATACAGGAGAGAGGTGAGTTAGATTTAACTTAATATTATGCATGCTAAAACTTAGTTTCGTTTTAATAAAATGTTTTGATGCAGGTCAATTCTTTATGCATGAGTCTAGTTATAATTAATCAACAGTATTTAAGGTTGATGTGTATAAACATGTATATATATATATGTGTGTATAAACATATATATGTTTTTATAGTGAGAAAAAAAAGTCCTTCCAGAGGATCACTTCACTTCAGACACGAGCATTAACAGTTTGGGCTCTGATACTTTGACAGTTCCCCCCTCCTAATACTAACTGAAACCTGTTTTTTCTAGGGCATTTGCAAAAACACATTTTCCTTATCTTCCTGCGTGGTTTAGTCAAAGATCTTTCAATACCTTTGGTTATATTTTGTATATTTGGAGAATTTTAACTTACTTTACTTAACTTTTCTGAGTATGTTATTTTTACTGTATGTTCTTATTGAACATTTGAACCAACCTCATTTCCTTTCAGTCAATTATTTTACGTTCAGGCATAATTTGGTAAGATCAAACACACTATTCAACAACAAAATTGAAAAATAAATAAATAAATAAATAAATAAAATTATAGTTCTAAAAAATTAAAGAGCACGCTTTTTTTGAAATGTGAATCAAAAATCACAAAATATCTACCTTTATAGTATTAAAATGCAGGATAAGAGAAAACCAAGTGAGTGATACACCATAATATTTACATTCTTTTAAATCTTAAATAACTTAATTTAGTAGAATTAAACAAAAACCATTTTTGAAAAATCTCCCCTGACTGGGCTCGAACGTTAGACCTTGAGGTTCGTAGCCCGGAGCATAACCTCACAGCCACAGCGCTCACGTAAGGAAAGTCTTTTTTAACCGACTTCAAAAAAGAAGGAAGTTTCTCAATTCAAACGGTATGTTTTTTTATGTTTGTTAGCTCATAACTTCTGAACGGATGCTTCGATTTTGATACTTTTTGTTTTGTTGAAAAGGTCTTGTTTACGATCTAAAGAAAATACAGGGTGCCCAAAAACAAACAGCCCCAACTCTTTTAACTGCTAAACGGCTGCAGCTATAGGGATAAACCTGGTATGTAAGTATAGCAAAGTGGCCCTGCTGCACAAAGTTAAACCACTTGCAGCGCCACTTGGTGGAAAATAGAGGAGTTAGTGTTCCTATCTCGAAAACGGTTCTAAAGAAAAAGTGAATTACAAAGCTAGAGAGTATCACCGATTTAGTACAAAAAGATAGTTTAGACAGTCATGCTAACGGTCCTATCTCGGAAACGGTTCAAGACAGGGGGAAAAAGTGAATTATAAAATTGCAGAGCACCATCGATTTAATACAAAAAGATAGTTTTGACATTGATGCTAAAAATACAAAGCTAAAAACGTGCATTTTTTTCTTCGCAATTTCTTACACTATATATACTTGAGCTACATTGCTCACGTTGTAGCGTAGCTGGTGAGACATACGCCATATAGTTCAAAATACGGGGTTACTTGATACTTTTTTTTTGTTGTTGTTGTTGTTGTAGAGATCTTGGTCTGAAGTAGGTCCCATTATAACATCTTTACAATCTAAAGAAAATAAAGCGCCATCTGGTGAAAAACAGCGGAATTAGCACTCCTATCTCAAAAACGGTTCAAGATGGGAGAAAAGTTTATTACGAAGTTGTAGAGCATCATCGATTTACTACGAAAAGACAATTTTTAGACAATATTGCTAAAAATAGAACGCTTAAAACGTGCAGTGTTCTTAATTCAAGCTATGTGTCGCTGTTGGTGTTTGTAAGCTTATAACTTCGAAAGAGATGCTCTACTTAACCGACTTCAAAAAGGAGGAGCTTTTTAATTCAAAGCGTATGTTTTTTGTTTTTGTTTTTGTTTGTTAGCTCATAACTTCTGAACGGTTAATCCGATTTTGATACTTTTTCTTTTATTGTAAGGTCTTGGTCTGAAATAGGTCCCATTGTAAGATCTTTACGATCAAAAGAAAATACAGTGTGCCCATAAAAGTCAGTCCCGACTCTTTTAACTGCTGAACAGCTGCAGCTATAGTCATAAAAGTGGTATGTAGGTATAGTAAAGTGAACATGCGCTACGCGATTCAACCGCCTAAAGCGCCACCTGGTGGAAAACAGTGCAGTTAGCGATCCTATCTCGGAAACGTTTCTCGACAGTGGAAAAAAGGGAATTATAAAATTGCAGAGCATCATCGATGTAGTACGCAAAGATAGTTTAGACATAAATGATAAAAACAGAACGCTTAAAACGTGCATTTGTTTGTTCACAATTTCCTATTTTGTGCACGCTTGAACGACAGTGCATATTTTGTAGCGTAGCGGGTGACATTTATGCTATGTAAAATTCAAAGTATGGTTATTGTAAGCGGTCGATTAACGCATAGACGTTTTAAACAGACTTCATAAAGGAAGTGGTTCTCAATGCAAACCATGTTTCTCGTTGTTGTTGTTGAAATTTGTTAGCTTATAACTTCGTAAGAGATGATTTAATTTTAATACTTTTTTTGTTGTCGTATTGACCTTTGCTTGAAATAGGTTTCATTATGATTTCATTAAGATATAAACAAATTACAGGATACTCACAAATTTCTGTTTTCACTCTAACTGCTGAACGCATGCAGCTATACTGGTAAAAGCAGTATGTAAGTATCGATGATGAAACTTCTGTCCGTCAGCTGCAATGCATATTTTGCTCTTTGAACTTTACGTTGCGCAATTTCCAGTGCAGCGGGTGACACGTATTCACTGTAAAGTTCAATATAGATGCCTAACAGAATTTTCGGTTACGAATACAGCGTATCTTTTCTTTACATTTCTAAAGACTTTTTAATTTAACTTATGTTCGTTCAACAGATAGATTTTTGCTCATATCCGGTAAAGGCAAGAAAAGTAACACAACTTAAAATCAGCATTTGAGAAAAATCAACTTAAAAATAACCGTAGCACTCGTGCTTACTTTATTCGCCTGATGAAGGGTCGTGTGTTTCTTCGACCCGAAACAATTGTTGCGAGTTTATTTAATTTTATGGTGTTTATTCAAAGTTTGTAAGTAATACTATTCAAACTTCTAAAAATGAAAGAAAATGGGCAGAAAATGGAACTGTAAATTGCGTCTAAAAGTATAAAATAATTTCCTTCGCCAAACAACCTATAACACTATAATTAATCATAACTTTTGAAGTCGGCGCAAAATTAAATAAAAATTGATACCTTTATTCAATACAAAAATCAATTTCTATTCAAAATACACATCTCACATTGTTACATGCAAAATGCAGCCGAGAACTACTTTGATTCAAGAAAGCAAATAAGATTTCGTAAGCAGCAAAAGTTGGCGAAGATGCTGGTATCTGACGTCCTTGGTGAAAGAAAAATTGCAAAATTATCTGTCAAACATATTTAATTTCCTTGGGATATCATGATTGTTTTCATAAGGTATATTAAAAGAGTAATCAAGAATATGAAGCAATACTTCCTACAATATATATTATGGAAATATACATCTTGCGTGTATATTTTTACCTTACGTTTTGATCGCCAAATCCAAAAGCCATCAAGGATGATAGTTATCAAAGTTATACCAAATTCACAAAGGAAACTCTAACTTCGTAGAAACATAAATATCGCATTGTGAAGAATGTTGACTGTTCTATGTAGATGCCTACTAATGGACCAATTGTATACAGTGATAAAATAATAAAGGAAACATGAAAATGGATCATTCGAAACAACAGCATTTATTGCTACCGATCTAAAGAGAAACCTTTAAAAACTAATTAAATTTTATTTAATTTTGCGACGACTTCAAAAGTTATGATTAATTATAGTGTTATAGGTTGTTTGGCGAAAGAAATTATTTCATACTTTTAGACGCAATTTACAGTTCCATTTTCTCCCCATTTTCTTTCATTTTTAGTTGTTTGAATAGTAGTTCCTTTTTGGAGTCGGTTCTATTTTTTTACAAAAATATTTTATTACAATATAGATTTTTTGTTTGCTCCCAGAGTGATTACAAACATACATACAGGTGAAGCTAATAAAAGCGTGTTAAAAAAAAAGTAGCAAATTTATATGGATTCGAAGCTACTAAAAAAACAAAAATGGTAATCAAAAGTGAAAATTAAATGTCGTTCCTTTTTTCAAGGGTTGCTGAAAGGGAGAGAATTATAATACAGAAAATGTTGCGGAATATTCAGTAAACATTTAATCAATAATACAAAAAGCATTTCATGCTAGCAAAAGCTAAGAAAAAACAAAGTGCGTAAGAGATGTTACAAATGTTGCTTGACTCAATTTTATAAATGAATATGCACATTCAATCTCTTTTTACTTTCCGAAAACTATAGTGAGGAAAGTATTATAATCCTGTCAAAAATCCGAATTTGAGATTCTGGTGTTCCTACACGTTTTTAGATGCTCTGAATTCTTATTTACTATTTTTACGATGATATATGTGTGCATATATGTGCATATGTATGTGTGTATATATGTGATTGAACACGATAGCGTCTAAACGCTTTGTTCAAATGAGCTGAAATTTGGTATGAGTATTATAGGTCCCCATACAACGATTGATTCCTATTTATTTTGGGGAATCTAGTAGTTATAGTTTTTTTGCAGGGACACAAATAAAAATTCTTTATCATTATGGTCTATGAGCTAAAATTTTGTACAGTGCGATTGTGTCTAAACGACCTATTCATTTGAGATGAAAATTTATACAAATATTATGAGTCACCGTAACACAAACTGTATACATTTTGGGGAATTTATCGTTTTACAGTTTACAGTTTAGAGTTTTTTTTTTTTTTTTTTTTTTTTACAGAAACACAAAGAATAATTCTTTATAATTAATGGTCTATATAGGCCAAAATTTTTTTAACTGTGTTAGCGACTAAATGCTTTTTTCAATTGAGTTCAAAATTTACACATATGCTATAGGTCATTGTTGCAACGCAGTGCATAAATTTTGATAAATCTAGATTTATCAAAATTTATGCCCTTCGTGCAACAATGGTATAGTTTTTTTTTCACAGGGTCACAACGAAAAATTCTTTATCATTATGGCCTACAGGCTGAAATTATTCGAAGTGCGATAGCGTCTATATGTCTTATCAGAATGATCTGAAAAATTATATAAGTGTTAAAGGTCACTGTTGTTCGAAATGTGCAGCTCTTGGTGAATCTAGTACTTATAGGTTTCTTACAGGGAAAGAAAATCGTTATCATTATGGACTAGGGGCTGAAATCATTAACGTCTAAATCATCCGATTGAGTTCAAAATTTATATACGTACTGTACCTTACCGTAGATGTGAAGCATAAAGATTCTGGTGAATAGGTTTTTACGTGGACACACTTATGGTTTTTACAGGGACACAAACAAAAATTCTTTATCATTATGCCTTATGCGCTCAAATTATTTAAAGTGTGATTGTCTCTGAACTCCTTATTTAAATGAACTGAAAATTCATACACATGCTACAGGCCGCAGTTGCAGAAACCATATAGATTTTTGTAAATCTAAATTCTTATAGTTTTTTTTTTTTTTTTTTTTTTTTTTTGTACAGGATCACAAAGCAAAATATTTTATCGCTGTGGATTATGGACTCAAATTATTTAAAACGCTATAGCGTCTAAATACCTCATTTTACTGATATGAAAATTTATATGCCTGTTATAGGTAACCATCGTAGCACTTATAGAAATTTATAGGGACACAACGAAAATTTATTATTATATCTATAGGCACAAGTTATTTAAAGCGCAATAGCGTTGAACTAAACAACATACTATATCATGAAAAGTACTCATACACCCTATTATAATTTTATTTTTTGCGTATTTAACATTTTTCTTACTTTTTATTTATACAACCGTTTACTATTTAATGTTCGGAAAGTCGAGTAGAGTCATTCTAGAATTATTATTATTTGCTTATACCTTGGTGATATGTACTTCTTGCTTTAGAATACCTTGGGTTTGTATGAACTCTCCTAACAGCTCTTACTACGTTTGTTGGGAAGTAAAATAACTATTATACCACTGATTTAAACGTCATGAAATCATTATTTTGGCTGTCGAATTGGAGATCAAGATAAATCATAGTTGGCTCATATTGAGTGCAACACTTGTGCCAGCAACTTGCGTAATTGAATTAATGTTAATAGACATTCAAATATCTTTGCGATGCCCATGACTTAGGAAGAATCTCCATATTATTCAAAGACTGTTATTTCTGTATGATGTAATGTAACCTATACAGCAAGAAATTTCTAAGAAAAATATAATCTATCTCCTTATCCTCTAAGCTATCCTGAATAAATGAATTCGCAATGAATGTAGTTATTTAAATACTTTTTATACACTTATGTCTGTTTAATGTTAGATTGTTATAAAAATTCTTAAGTGTGGAAAGTTTTTGAAAATTTCACTTTGTATCTATGAATTGTGTATTTTATTAGTTTCCCTAGTCACATCTCCTGATGCACATACTATAGCTAATTCTTTAATGATGTGGTGATATTTTGTCTTTTTATGAGAATTTCCTTTTACATAGACATGTAAATAACCTCATATGAATTGATTTACAAAATTTGTTGATCATTGTTATTTGATACAAAATGCATCAGGTTATTTTAGGTTATTTTGGTTTTTTTCGTTATCTGATAAAAAAAAAAAAAAAAAAAAAAAAAAAAAAAAATTTTTCAAATTTATGTGTCTGCGAAATTTATTCATTTATGAGCAAAAAATTATTTTGGGAATATATTAGAGAGTTTTGAAATGTTGTTCAGGAAAAAAGAAAAAAACGAGAGAACTCAAATACCCTAAGATACCGGATGTTCCATAATTCTGTAGACATTTTAAAATTCATAAAGAGGAAGAATTTGATAGAAATGAACATGCTCTGGGAAACCTTTTTTCTCGTAAAGGTTTCTTCTACTTCTACTTCTTCTTCTTCTTCTTCTTCTTTTTTTTTTTTTTTTTTTTTTTTTTAGTAAAGAAAATATACTAGTTAAAATCTTCTTCGATAGTAGGCGTAGCACGCGAGAAAATCATACATTCCAATAAAAACTGTATTTTTTTGCACGCAATTGTTAGCAGACATATAACTCCTATTATATATGTTAGCCATCACGACAAATTACAGTTTGAAAACCAGTTACAACACCACTAACTACAGCTTCAATCGGTGAATCTTAGCTGCGGTAAAACATCTTCACCAATAACGCGTTATCCCCCGACTCAGTATCGAAATTAAAACTTCATATATGCACAAGCAAAAGAGAAAATAAGAAACGAGCTGTTAACCGTAAAGCCGTTCATTTTAAAGGACTCTGATTTGCATATTTCTTGTTGTTACGTATTTTTCAGTTACTATTTATATCTTAAATTGTGAATATCAAAATTGTGGAATGACATTTAAAAATATGCCAGTTTACTAAGAGATGTAATACTTCTTTTGAAAAAAAAAAAAATATATATATGGATTTACGCCACTTGACTTTCTGAAAATTAAATAATTTTCCAAATTTATATAAACGTATCATTCAGTAAATAAATAAAACTGAAAACTATAATAATGTGTTTGAGTTTTTCTTCCGAAGTTCATAAATAACATCATGCAGTCGAATTCTTTTTAACGTCCCTGTAAAGGAACTATGAATGGTGAACATGCACTTTCCGAATCTTTGTCAGGAAATGCGCAAGACATTGCAGCAAATTTCTAATATTAGAATTATAATAATTCTTCTTTTTTTTTTTTTTTTTTTTTCCCTTGGGGAAAAAAAAAATGAATTCAAATTTTGAAAGTATGCAGTATCAATACGTCTTCGGAGGTTTCGATTGATTATTGTATGCAAAATTGGTGCAATTTTCTCTTATTCTGTAGGGCTACAGCCAACATTTACAAAATTCAAAGTCGGATTAATACCAATTAAAAATGGATCAAGTAAAAACAGAAGCAAGATATAAAATTCAAAGGAAGATGAAATAAATCATACACGATTAAAAAAAAAAAAAAACATCTAACAAATATTTCATCAAAAGTGTATTTTGTTTTGAAACAAGGAGGAATTTAAAATACAGTAATTACAATTTAAACCCTAAAAATATAACAACTTCAGTGATTATGCATTCGATCCTTTAAAATTCAAATATGAGATCTCATTAGTAAGTGTATGTCATTATTTTACAGGGTGACAAGAAATAACTTGGACGAAGTTTCAAACTAAATATCTGTAACTACCACTATCGCAAACTCATTTTGGAAGATGTTGTCTTACCTTGGTCGCAAAAGTTCTTTGGAAACAAAATATATACCTTCCAACAGGATTCCGCACCTGCACACAGAGCTAAAGGCACTGAAGATTGTTGCAAGACAAATTTTCCTGACTTCATTGGAGCTCAAGGTAGGCCATCGTATTCCCCAGATTTGAACCCGGTGGATTATTTGGTCCATCTTGGATTATTGGGTCCATCTTGGAGACAAGGGTCTGTGGTAAAACTCATAAAACTTTGGCACCCCTAAAGAAATTTTTAATGCAAAGAATGGGATAAAATATCAGTAAGTGAGTTGCGGGCCCATAACCGAAAATTTTGTGACACGTTTAAAGCTCCTTATTAAAGCTAAAGGTAGCCACCTTGAAAATTTGTAAATATAATAGACAAAATAATGTATTCATATTTATTGAAGTTTGGTCGTAATATTTTCATTAGCATTAAAGTTATAATGTATCATGTGTATCCAAGTTATTTCTTGTCACCCTGTATAAGAAAACATAAATCAGTAAATGTTGATAGCGGGAGATATTTCGCAGTGAAATCATTCAACTGTTATTAATAATATAACCATCAAACGTTTCATCGAACTGCATACTCTAATAGTGAACAATCATGTAGTCATATTTCCGCAAATTCATATTGAACATTGACTTGAATGCAGATTTTATAGAATTCAGTTTTGCTATAAATGGATTCTCTTTTTCTTTTCTTTTCTTTTTTTTTTTTTTTTTTTTTTTTTTCTCAAGCCTTTTGTTCGACGGCTTCAGTGATCAATTTTTATATTTTTATAAATTATCTCTCTAAAAAAAAAAAAAAAAAAAAAAAAAAAAAGAGTTAAATTGAACACGTATCATTTGTTAATTATATAAAAAACACTTTAAACACACGTAAAATTAATTTTATTTAAAAGATGTTAAAAAAATTTTATCCGAAGCATTTCGCTTTAATAGTAAAGAATCATCAGGAATTTTTATTACTCGGACTTCAAATTGACTTTGCTACTGTTCACGTTATTAAAAGACTTAACTGTTGACTGTGAAAAGGAAAAAAAATATTTAAAAACTGCTCATTGGAAACGAGTAACAAAAATCCCTGGTGATTCTTTACTATTAAAGCGAAAAGCTTTGGATATATATATATTTTTTAACATCTTTTAAATATAATTTAATTTTACGTGTGTTTAAAGTGCTTTTAATATAATATATTAGATTTTTGTTGTACTTTTTTCTTTTATCGCATGCTATCATATATATATATATTGAATAAAGTAGTGAGATGACAGGATTAGAAGACTTTGAATTAGATATTTGTGTAGCTTAAATTTACTCTATTATTCTGACGTGAGGTGCCGGGTTCGATCCCCGGTCGCGCTCGTCGGCCTAGCCGTTCGGAGTTTTCCGTGGTTTCCTCCGAAACTTGCGTAAATACGGGCTAGGACCCCTTAGAAAGACCTCCACGGAAGGCACTCCCCCTCAGGCCTAGGACCCCAGTGTTGTCAATCGGCCTTAATCCCTAACACACATACTCTATTATTCTGATTAGAAGTTCTATTACATTGTCCCTAATTTTGCTTATATTTTTCTCTGTTAGTGGGATTTTATGTTTCTAACAATTTATTTGTAACACAATAAAACCCTGTATCTTTACAATTTTTATTATATAGTCACTCTTCTAACTTACTGAAAATTGTTTGAACAGGAATGAAAATGTAGTTTTGACACTCTCTGAAGACGATTCTCTCTATACAATGTTTTTATAATTAGCTCTCAGGAGTGTTTACTGGGGCAAAAACCCGTTATTCAGAGGTTTTATAACATGAAATATGCTTGGAGATAGAAAAAAAATGCCCCGTATATTGTTTATAGCTAACTATATCTCCCTATAATTGAAAACAATAAAGTAAATTGCTAAGCCTAAACTGCAAAACATTTTGTGTAAGAATACACAACATCATTGAGGGAACTTATTTTCCTCAACCAATTTGAGAAATGTTATCAGCTATAACTGTGTAACTGAGGCATATAGTAGAACGTTACGCAATTACAACTGGTAACATTTCTCTATATGGTTGTGACAAGTAAGAGACAGCTTACTTGCCACAACCACGTAGAAAAATGTTATCAGATGTAATTGCGTAACTTTCCACTATATGCCTCTTTTACACAGCTATAGCTTACTTGCCACAACCATGTAGAGAAATGTTACCAGATGTAATTGTGTAACGTTCCATTATATGCCCCTGTTACACAGCTATAGCTGATAACATTTCTCAACATGGTTGAGGAAAATAAGTTCCCTTAATAATGATGTGTATTCTTACACAAAATTTTTTGCAATCTAATTCATTGCCATTTTCCCCCACAATAGAAAAATATTTTTCTAAATTAAGTACCTAAATATTTCTTCTTTTTTTTAAAAAATTTGACATTTTAAAAGACTTTTTAAGAGATGGCGCTTTCCTAAGAGAGATAAGGGGGGGGGGGGGAATCGTCTGATAGCAGGAAAAATAAAAACAGAAACACTATCGATCATACATCAGATATTTTCAAAACCAATTTTCAGTGAAGCAGATGATTTGCTGAACCTATGGAATAATGAAAATAAGCTAAAATGTGATATTTTCAGTTGCAAAGAAACACTATCAGTGCAAACTATCCAGATAAATTAACGTCTTTTACGTTAGTACACAGTATTTGACACGTCCTTTATTAGATTTCCGAAAATATATATATAAATATATATATATATATTGTTGCGTACTTGGGGGTTCGTGAGTTGTCTGAGAATGAAAGGCCAAACGTACAAAAATTCAGTAATTTATTCACAGAAAATTCCAGAAAAATGCAGGTCTATAAACCAAGTATCAGCTTCAATTCAAACAGTAAACACAGCTTAAACAACAGCTGTCAATAACAAATCCACAGTACAAACTGTATACCAATAACACTTGAAGCAAGTCTCTCTCAAAGAGGCTCAAGAGCAATGCAAGCACTAGCGAAGCTCGCTGAGATCTGAACTGAACTGACTGCCCTTGGCGAGGAAGCGCTCCTTATATGCTGTTCCATGGAGCCCAGATTTTTCGAGAAAACTCTAGAAAGTGGTCAACCAATCAACTTACAGCTTCCATATTTGGTATATCCCATATAAGGATTTTCTCGCCAAGGTCGCCAAAAAAATCGCCAAGGTGGGAAAAAGTCGCCAAATTTGGCGCCAAATCCATTACGTGCATTACTGGGGCTTTTTAATGCGTTTTTAAGGGAAAACAAGGCTATTTCAACGCTAAAACGACTAGAAATGCACAAAATTAGCACTTTATCAACTTACTAAGCCTCTTTGAAAGAATTTATACAAAAATAAACACAATTATTTACAATTTCGTAACACTGCCCCCCTCCCAAGGACTGCACGTCCCGGGCAGTGCAACCCTTGGTCAAGAGGCGAAACTAAACAAATTTACACAATCTAAAACACAAAAACTAAGTTGCACATAAAGATAACATAGAAATATAAATTAAGTGGGAAATATTTACAAAATTCACAAATATGTACAAATATTTATATACAAATATTTACAGTGCGCATGCGCAAATTTTACAAGTATTTACATTTTAAATTTTAATTTTACCGTTACTTGTGGTACTTGGCTAGCCTATTATAGTGCACCACCTTCGGTTTTGATGAAGGTGTTTTAGTGATCCGCACCACTACATCATTCAGCCTTTTTAAGACTGTGTATGGTCCGTCCCAGTTGCACTGGAGCTTGGGAGAGAGTCCTTTGCGTCGAACAGGATTCCACAACCAGACCTTCTCTCCTTCCTGAAACTCATGTTGCGTAGCCTTTAGATCGTACCTTGTCTTCATTTTCTCCGATGCAATGTGAATTCGCTCCCGAGCAAAGTTGTGTACGTCCTCAAATCGTGCCTGGAGATCTTGGATGTACTCCTCAGGCGATGAAGGCGCATCGGGTGGACAACCAAACAGGAGATCACAAGGGAGACGAAGTTCACGTCCAAACAGCATCTGGGCTGGAGTATAGCCGGTGGTTTCATGGACAGCACTTCGATAAGCCAGCAGGAACAATGGCAACTTCAAGTCCCAATCTTGCTGGTTCCTTGATACTAGAAGTGAGAGGTTATTCAGGATGGTACGATTGAACCTCTCGACCATGCCGTCCGACTGGGGATGTAAGGGTGTTGTCCGGGTTTTGTCTATGCCGAGTAGTTGACACAGTCCTTTGAAAACATCAGAGGTAAAGTTCCTACCTTGGTCGGTATGAAGTTGTAGGGGCGTGCCGTACCTTGACACCCATTGCTGCACTACGACCTCTGCGACTGTGCATGCCTCTTGATTGGGAATGGGATATGCCTCAGGCCACTTGGTGAAATAGTCCATCACGACGAGGATGTATTTATTTCCACTGGAGGTCCGTGGCAAAGGACCCAAGATGTCGATTGCAATTCGTTCAAATGGTGCTCCCACGTTATACCGTTGCAGTCTCCCTCGACTTCGTTTCTGCGGGCCTTTACGTGCCGCACAAGCATCACAGGATTTACACCATTTCTCCACATCCTCCTTTGCCTTGCACCAGTAGAAGCGTTCCCGAACTTTCTGCAGAGTCTTCATTACCCCAAAATGGCCTCCGGTAGAGCTACTATGCAGTTGTTCTAAAACAGCTGGAATTTTTGATCTTGGTAATAAAATCTGCCATCTGAAGCTTTTCCCATCATCAGATTCCCACTTTCTGCATAGTACGCCGTTTCTGATATGAAGAGAGTCCCAAAGTGCCCAATAACTTTTCGTAAAGGGACTAAATCTGGAAATGCCCTGCCAGGTAGGTCTGTTGCTGGTCGTCTCCTTCAGCTGTAATATTGGCTTTATGTCAGGATCTTCCAACTGGGATTTTCTAAGTTCTTCGTCACTCCATGGATCGGGATCTTGATCTGATGGTGTTGAGACAGTAACTTGGCAGGCAACCGGATTTATCGGCAGGTATTTCTGTTCGGCTCTAGAGCAATACTTGCAGCTTTCCGAGCAGGGCTTCCGTGACAAGGCATCTGCATTACCATGTAGAGTCCCTTTACGATGACGTATCTCGAAGTCATATTCCTGCAGGCGTTGTATCCACCTGGCAATCTGTCCTTCCGGGTTCTTGAACTGGAGCAACCACGTTAAAGATGCATGGTCAGTCCGGAGCAGGAATCTTCTGCCATAGAGGTAATGATGGAAATGTTCTATGGCTTTTACGATGGCAAGTAGCTCTTTCCTGGTGGTACAGTAATTTCGCTCCGGTTTAGACAGGCATTTACTCCAATAGGCAATGACATGTTCTTGACCATCAATTTCCTGCGACAGAACAGCACCGACACTCTCATGGCTGGCATCTGTATCAAGTATGAACTGTCTGTCGGGCTGTGGATATGTCAAGATAGGCGATGATGTTAAGGCCTCTTTAAGTCGCTTGAACGCTTTTTCACATTCATCTGTCCACAGGAACTTCTGTTTGGCTTCCGTCAGCTTGTGCAGTGGTCTGGCAATATTTGAGAAACCCTTGACAAACTTCCTGTAGTAAGTGCATAACCCCAGGAAACTTCGTAGTTGGTGTACATTTTCAGGGCGACTCCAGTTCTCGACTGCAGAGATCTTCTCAGGATCAGTTCTCACACCTTCGGCAGAGATGATATGGCCGAGGTAGCTCACTTCACGACGGAACAAGTTACACTTGCCTGGATTCAATTTGAGGTTAGCCATTCTGAGTTTCTCCAGCACCTTTCGGATGTTTCGTAGATGGTCTTCAAAGGTGCGCCCCACAATGATAATATCATCCAAATACACCAGACAGGCTTCATAGGAAAGTCCTTTTAGCACTGTCTCCATCAGGCGTTCAAAGGTGGCAGGAGCATTACATAATCCGAACGGCATAACTTTAAATTGCCACAGTCCTTGTCCCGTGGTGAATGCAGTCTTCTCACGATCATCAGGATGTAACTCTACTTGCCAGTAACCGCTCTTCAGATCCAAAGTAGAGAACCATTTATTGCCAGCAAGTGTGTCTAATGTGTCGTCAATTCTGGGAAGAGGGTAACTGTCTTTCTTCGTGATGTCATTCAAACGACGATAATCCACACAAAATCTTGTTGAACCATCCTTTTTTCGCACCAGTACTATGGGAGAGGCCCAAGGACTCGTTGATGGCTCGATGACATCATTGTGCTGCATTTCACTTAGAAGTTCAGTGACCTCTTCCTGTTTAGCAAAAGGAAGTCTTCTTGGATGTTGTTTGATTGGAGGATGATTTCCTGTATCAATTCTGTGCTGGGTGATGTTCGTTCTCCCGACGTCTTCAGGTGTTCGAGAAAAAAGGTCTTTAAATTCTTGGAGTAGCTTCTCCGCAGCACATCTCTGTTCCTTTCCTAACTCTGCATTCTTGAGTAGTTCCGTTGTTAATTGCTCAGAAGACTTGGATTCGGTTGATTGCATGGGGCGGTTTATGCATGTTACAGGAGTGCAGGCTGCTAACACTTCATCCTTCTTCACTGTTCGGACCTTATCGCTGATGTTTGCGACTCTCACAGGTATAGTACTCTTTGAGAGATCAACTAGAGATGAAGCTACCAGAACTCCTCTTGGGCTATTGTCGGTATTCGGGTATTCAATCAGTCCATAGCGGAAGTATTGCTTTGTAGGTGGTGTTCCTGAAACTATTGTCTCTGTGTGGGGGGGGATGGAGATTTCAGACTTGGCTGTTATCTGGCAGATTGTCTGAATGTCTTGATTTTCAGTGTTGAACACAGCGATGTCTTCCGAACTCGAATGCAGTTCATTATTCTTGAAGTCCAACTGAAAATTAAATTTTCTCAGGAAATCAATTCCAATGATTAAAGGATCTCTTATATCAGCCACATATGCCATATGATGGTAACTGGCATTCCCAAAAGTGATGGCCAAGTTCATTTTTCCATATATTTTGATTTCGTCTCCGGTCACAGTCTGGAGTTTAACGCAGGGCGGCGTCCAGATGATCTTCTCTTTTAGTTCTTGAGCCAAATCCGTTCTAATGATGGTCACGTTGGCTCCTGTGTCCAGAATCATCCGGCAGGTGGCGTTGTTGACTTGGCCATAGACGTGAAGTCCATTATCGCCGCCACTCATCGATGAAACATGAAATACTGTAAATTGGGGCTCTTTAATTTCAGGCAACCTCCGCCCCGCGAGATGGCCTCCTCCTAGTTTCCCTGCAATGATGGTGAAGCCGGGTGATTTCCTATAATTGGTCGTACAGGGCAGTTCCTCTTCACGTGACCATCCCCTCCACAGCCCCAGCACTTTATCTTCCGGTCCTTTATTTCCTTTTTATTCTCCAGGCTGCGCAGTCTCTTTAAGATCTCTTCGATACTTCTCTTCATTTCATTTTCACCAGCAGGGGTATCGCTTAATGAGACTGCTCTTATGGTATGGCGGTCTTTACGGGAGGCTTGTTGGGCTGCCTCTATCCTAAGTGCATAGCCTAAAGCTGATTCTACGTCTCTGATGTTGGACAGTCTTAGCGCTTTTTGAATTTCTGGATCACGAACAGCATCGATAAAGTACTGAAGAGCTAAGTCGTTCCGAGTGTCAGCATGACAGTCTGAGAATGCTAGATGTGACAATCTCTGAATGTCCGCTGCCAGCTCTTGCAAACTTTCGCCCGTTTTCTGGTAACGGGATTTTAGCTGGAGGCGACTATAGTCCTTAGAACACTTCTCTCCGAACCGTAGCTCCAGTGCTCTAGTCAAGGCCTCGAAGTCGTTCCTTTCTTCTTTAGAAACATTTCTCAGGATCTCGGCTGCATCTCCCCGTAATGCTGCTGCTAAGTGGACCGACTTGGCGGTAGAGTCCCAGCCGTTAGCTTCAGCTACGATGGAAAACTGCGTCTTATATACATGCCAGGAGGAACTGCCGTCGTAGGTAGATAGCTTAATAAATTCGTGATTCTGGTTTCTTCTCTCTTTCCTTTCAGTTTCCTGGGGCTTGGATTCTAACTTTTCTTCGAGATTCCGAATCTTGCTCTGCAAATCATTCCCTATTACCTCTCCGCTCCACTCTTCTCTCATTTTTCTCTCAAGATCTTCCTCCATTCTCTTAAACTTGCTTTCTATCTCTGAAACCTTTCCTTTCAGCTCTTGATCAAAGTTTTCTTTAAATTTCTCCTCAAAATTCTCTTCTATCTTCATAAATCTCTCTTCAAAATTCTTTTCCACTTTCAAAACTTTCTCTTCAAAATTTTCTTCTATCTTTATAACTTTCTCTTCTATTCCATCCATTCTGTTTTCCATATCCGATAATTTACTTTCAATCACTTCCTTTACTGTCGAAAGTTCTCTCTTCATCTCGTCTTGATTAGATTTAATTTCTTCGGTCAAACTGTCTTTCAACTCTCTTTGCGATGTTTCCATTTTCTCTTGTGCTACCTTCATTTCTTCAGTCAAACCGTCTTTCAATTCTCTTTGCGATGTTTCCATTTTCTCTTGTGCTACTTTCATTTCTTCAGTCAAACCGTCTTTCAACTCTCTTTGCGATGTTTCCATTTTCTCTTTCAATCCGGTTTCCATCTTTTCCTGACCGGCTTTCATTTCATTCATCTGGGTAGCTAAGGTTTCTAGAAGTTTTTTCATCTCTTGCTCCATAGCCCTCGTTATCACCATTCACAGACAATCCCGCTTCTGACACCAGAAATGTTGCGTACTTGGGGGTTCGTGAGTTGTCTGAGAATGAAAGGCCAAACGTACAAAAATTCAGTAATTTATTCACAGAAAATTCCAGAAAAATGCAGGTCTATAAACCAAGTATCAGCTTCAATTCAAACAGTAAACACAGCTTAAACAACAGCTGTCAATAACAAATCCACAGTACAAACTGTATACCAATAACACTTGAAGCAAGTCTCTCTCAAAGAGGCTCAAGAGCAATGCAAGCACTAGCGAAGCTCGCTGAGATCTGAACTGAACTGACTGCCCTTGGCGAGGAAGCGCTCCTTATATGCTGTTCCATGGAGCCCAGATTTTTCGAGAAAACTCTAGAAAGTGGTCAACCAATCAACTTACAGCTTCCATATTTGGTATATCCCATATAAGGATTTTCTCGCCAAGGTCGCCAAAAAAATCGCCAAGGTGGGAAAAAGTCGCCAAATTTGGCGCCAAATCCATTACGTGCATTACTGGGGCTTTTTAATGCGTTTTTAAGGGAAAACAAGGCTATTTCAACGCTAAAACGACTAGAAATGCACAAAATTAGCACTTTATCAACTTACTAAGCCTCTTTGAAAGAATTTATACAAAAATAAACACAATTATTTACAATTTCGTAACAATATATATATATATATATATATATATAATCTAAGTCTAAGGAAAGTATTAATTTTATCAGGGAAGAATTATCAAAGAGCTGCCAGAAGAAAAAATAAATATATATATATATATATATATATATATATATATATATATATGGGTGTGTGGCTTTTATATTTTTATACATTGTTTGATCTATTCTTTATTAGTCTTATGAAAAAAAAAAATGTTTATTTCATTGAGTTAGAAAATGGTATTATTATTTGTTTTTCTATAACATTCATATTTCTGCAGATAAGTTTTTTTTTTTTTTTTTCATTTTGATATAAATAATTCAAAAATTTCTTAGTATGTTAAGAGATGTCAAATATTAACTACTACTACTATCATTAGTTCTACTACTAATATTAATAATAAGAACCTAATAATCTATCATTAAAAGTGTAATTTAATGTTAATATTTAATTAATTATAATTTCTCCTCGGTATTCCAAATTTCAGTAATTCTCCATATTTTTAAATTAACAAGTCATACTTTTGACTAATATTGTAAAAGATGACGATTTTCCTTGTTATATAAAAAATAATTTTGTCTGAAAAAATAAAGTATCCAATTAAAACTCTGACAATTTACATATCGGATATTTTTTAAACTAATTTCTTATGTAGAATTCAGGAACTCCCCGTTTGTAAAGACATGCCAAATGTTCAATACTACTAATTTTACTACTATCACTATTACTACTACTACTAATAATAATAAGAAGAAGAAAAATCTAATAAATCTATTTCTAATAGTGTAATTCGATATTAATATTTAATTAATTATAATTTATCCTCGGAGTTGCCAATTTCAATAAGTTTCAATGCTTTTAAATCAACACATCATATTTATGATTAATATTGTGAAATAATAATTTTCTTAGCGATATAAATAATCTGGTGTGTCACTCACACGACTTTCTCTTACCCTGAAATATAATACTATAAATACAGGTTGGAGATTAAGAGGTAAGATAGCGATGTTATGTAAACCTATGTTAAACAATTCAAATTAGCCTTCGGAAGAGTTTTATATGATAATTAATTCTGTGTGAGGGGGGGGGGGGCTACCGCCCCCCTCAACCCCCCGTTTCATTAATGCACCTAGATTTATATAAAATTTAATTCGGTTATTAAAAAAAAATTCTGTTTTTAAAAAATAATTTATTAAAATTATTATTTAAAAAAATTATATTTTATGGTAATGCAGACGATTTCCATATTAGAGAAGTAGTATAACACTAAATATCCAAAAAAAGTCCATTTTATTCTCAACATTAAAAAAAAAAAAAAAAAAAAAAAACAGTTGTACTTCGGGAGTGCCGACATAAGTGAAAACGTGAACAATTACGTGTGTATTTCTTGAATCGTCAGGAAATTTTTTATTGTGTAGGAAATACTTTTAAATGAAGCGTTCTTTTATTCATTAATATAAACTACTACTACAAAAATTATATTACAATTTTATTTAATGCGCTAACTGGAATAGAAACAGTGTCCGGAGATGAGAGAAGTCGTGTACAGCCGCACCAGATTGTAAAAACGTGAGAAAAATGGCGGGTTTGGCCATTATCACGGTTTTGTGAGGTCTAACTGGAACGTTTCCGGCTGCAATCTTTAAGAGACAGTGTCCGGAGATGAGAGAAGTCGTGTAGAGCCGATCTAGATTTTAAAAACGTGAGAAAAATGGCGGTTTAGGTCTTTCTCATGGTTCTGTGAAGTCTAACTGCAACGTTTCCGGCTGCAATCTTTAAGAGACAGTATCCGGAGATGAGTGAAGTCGTGTAGAGCCGCACCCGATTGTAAAAACGTGAGAAAAATTGCGGCTTTGGCCTTTCTCACGGTTTTGTGAGGTCTAACTGCAACGTTTCCGGCTGCAATCTTTAAGAGACAGTGTCCGGAGATGATAGAATTCGTGTAGAGTCGCACCAGATTATAAAAACGTGAGAAAATGGCAGCTATGGGCTTTCTCACGGTTTTGTGAGGTCTAACTGCAATAGAGACAGTCCCCGGAGATGAGAGAAGTCGTGTAGAGCTGCACCAGATTTTAAAACAATATACAGTATATAATTATTAACATTTCACATTACCAAGTTAATTGTATGATACATTATTTCTATCATACAAGGATGGAAAGCGTTTGCTAATGATGACGCGAATTCAGTGATTTTTGTTCACCCAAAATTTTTCACTTCAAATGGAAAGCGTTAGCTGACGATGACGGGAGTTCAATGTTTTTTGTTCACCCAAAAGTGCTCAACGCGCCTAAAGAAGTTTTCACTTCAAAAAATACGATTTTTTTTCTAAGTTTTTTTTCGTTAAAAGTAAAAAAAATCGATAACTTTGTTTTAAATTATCGCAGATCGATGGTTCAACCATTCGTTTTAAAGGTATTGGCGAGCTCTTTTGAAAGATACCATCATGAAAATTTACTCCCCTCGAGGGGGGACTTCCCCCTAGAGGGGGGGGTATAGTATATGGTGCTGTAATAATTTTGGCTTTATCCCATATAGGGTTAGCGTTTGCGTTGGCATAAATCAAGTCGACTAGAGTAGAACTATTTCCTTCTTTGACATTTCGTATATGTTCTTGTATTCTTTTATTTAAAGTCCTCTTAGTCTGTCCAATGTAATAGAAAAATTCTTTATTGTTTTCGATGGGAATTTGATAGACTCCTCCAGTGGGTCCATTTAAGTTGCGGTCATGAAGGGTTAATTGTTTAATAGTTATAGGAGAACTGAATGGGATAAATAAATATACAACGTAAATTTAATTTATTTATCCCATTCAGTTTTCCTAAAGCCAACGCAAACGCTAACCCTATATGGGATGAAGCCAAAATTATTACAGCACCTTCTACTGTCCAAGAACTTCACATTTCCGAAGCTATTAATATAATTAAATGCAAAAATACAATAAATTCCAAAGATGCTGCAATTTTGCCAATAATTTGGCACAATATTCTAAAATAGATAATAGTTTATTTCTGCTAATTCATGACGGTTTTTCTCCTACAATAGCCTCGTGTGATATTTCAATAGTTCCAGCTTCTCTTATTTTTCTTAGCTCCTTGATCCAACCTCTACCGGACTTCAAATTGACTTTGCTGATATTCACGTTATTAAAAGACTTAACTGTTGACTATGAAAAGAAAAAATATTTAAAAACTGTTCATTGGAAATGAATAATAAAAATCCCTGATGATGCTTTACTATTAAAGCGGAAAGCTTCGGGTAAATTTTTTTAACATCTTTTAAATAAAATTTAATTTTACGTGTGTTTAAAATGTTTTTAATATAATTAACAAATGCCACGCGTTCAATTTAACTCTTTTTTTAGAGATTATTTAAATAAGTAAAATTCAACTACGATACGCGAATTTAATAATATGAATAAATAAGCAAATACGTGGTTATAAAAATTCAGTTAAAGGATTGCGGTGTCATTTTTAATTTCTCGCAGAATGTTTGGACTTTAAAACATATAAATATCGTGATGTACTCTCTAAAATATAAAGAGTGATATCTCAGTCTCAAAGAGTGGTATATCACTCTTTGAACATGCCAAAATGGAGCCAACCTCTAAAGAGTGAAAAGTCTCTTTTCGAAAGAGTGAGATTTCTCACTCTTTATTAAGAGTGAGATTATTCAGAACAATTTAAAGAACATGACAGTTTATTTTTCCTTAAAAAATTGTGTATATTAGACGATGTTGCTTCATTTCACCTGGCGAATCGACTCCAATTTAACGGTGCAAAGAATGCAGTTTGGATCTGTCGGGAATCGAACCCAGGCCGTTTCCGTAGCAAGCGAGTATCTTATCCACTGAACCACTGAGCACATATACAAGCTGCTTAATTTACATTATTAAGTCATTCTCATACGTGATCAATCATATTTTTAAATTTTTACTTCATTTATCAACAATATAAAATTAAAGAATTCTAAAGGATATTTTAAAATTTAAATTATTTTGAAATTGCTAAAATTAGAATTATTTTAAAAGCTGTATACTTGAAAAAAAATCTTAATGACAAGAAGTAATTTAAAGTAGCTTATGCGGAAAAGAAGTTACTCAAGTGTACATGTTTTTAAAAAAAAAAATAAATAATAATAAAAAAAAAAAATAACTGTTCGCATACAAATCTACAGAGTTTCCTGAATAAGTCGCCTGTTCAGAAGTATTAAACTTGCTGTTGATTTTAAATATTAGTAAAATATTATAGCCAAATTTTTGAATATTTCACATGTGTTAGCTGTCAATAAATATAATAAAAATATAAACTGTTACAGATTTTAAGGCGTTGTGCATTAAATATTTGCATTGATATTTTCTTTTATACCTTATATATTTCTAAATAAAACTATTTTCTTTCTAAGACTAATTTCGTTATGTTTCTTGTGATTTTCGATTCTCCATTAATAATATTACTTCGATTTTGTCAATCGTATAGAAAAAATAATTTACCAAACTATCTTTTAACATAATTATTTTCTATTTTTATTTATCAAAAATCTTCAATACGTTCTGTTAAACAAATAGATACATGAGATCGTTCGGAAATAGTCCTTCATATTTCGTTCGAAATATGATAAACAGATGGCGCCAGCAATTTCTCACTCTACAAAAGTTTCATCTTGCAATAGATGACGACCTCACTCTTTGTGACAGAGTGACTATACGTCACTCTTTCACAAAAAGTGAGAAGTGTCACATTTTCCAGAGTGATAATATTGTTTTCTCACCTTAATTGGTGTCAAAATAGGGGTCACTTTTTTAAGGAGAGAGATTCTCACTCCAGAAATTTTAGAGAGTAAAATATGAAGCAATTTGTTTTAAATACATAATGTAAACCAAGATTTAGTAATCTGAACAGTAAAAAAGGTTTAAATTTGGAAATATGTGTGTAAAACTCGAGCACTGATCGATTAGCAACAACAACAATAATAATAATAATAAACACGTAAGTGAAATATTACAAAGACAGCAATTTAATATATTAATATTTAATTATTATTTTTCTTCAGAATTCCATATTTTTTTATTTCTTAATCTGCACGCCATATTTTTTGACTGATAATTTAAAAAATCTTTTTTTTTTTTTTTTTTGGTCTAATGATAATAATAATAAGTGTTCAAAGGTAAAACATATATTAGATATTTTTACTTTATTTTACAGCTGTAACAAGAAAATATAGTATTGTGCAGAATGCACTTCGCTTTCATCATTTACAAAATGCTCGAAGCTATTTAAGAAGAATGGACATTATAATCACTTGGAGCTAAGTCTAAGCGGATGTAAAATTTGTTATCACTGAAAATCTTTAATTATATTTCTGGTTAACTAGCTTTATGAAGCTTAGAATCCTTATAATTGAAAAAGATTCTCTGAGACACAGCTATATGGCGTTTTACTAAGATATCGGATTTTGTGAAGGTTTAACGTTTAAGGTCGATTTTGTGCTTGGATTCAGTTAGGAAGACTTGTGGAAATATATGGCATACGAGGTTTTTGGAAATTGTTGAACTGGAACGAGCTTTGAGAAGATTAGAGTTTGAAGGTATGGAAATTGATCCTCCAGTGGCAATGTATATAGAGAAAGACGAATTCAAAATCGAGGCCAGTTGCTGAAATGCTAAGAGGAGACTTAACAGGGGAGCACCCCCCTGCTAACCGCTCGAAGAGCGGTGTTTAACAAGACGCGGGCCGAAGTCCGCGTAGGGCCGTCCCGAGAGGAACCCCCTGCACGCAGGAGGAACATGGAGCCGTCACCAGCCCTGCCGAACGTTTATTTTAAAAATAGTTCAAGTATTTACATTTTTCATCGCCAGGCTGAAAGCCTACCCGCGACATTGGGCGACGAGATTTTACAGTGAGGATTACAAGCATTTTTGATCGGCATGCCGAGCCCAGCCGGCTCCACGCGACAAGTGGCATGCTGATATTTCTAGGGTGTTGTCCGCAGTGCTTCTTGCTGTTACGTTTCACATTTTTTGATCTTTTGACTTTTCTTCCGAAGGCGTCATAGTTGCTTGTTTGCAGGGGTGAATTTATTTGTGCTGCATTATTTGGTTTCAGGTTGACCTTTGCTGCACTTCTGACGCTACAAGAGGGTAATGGGGTAGTGGGGAAAGTTAGCGTTTTGCTGGGTACCGAGAAGCATATTAGACAACTTGGAGAGAAAAAAAAAAAAAAAAAAAAAAAAGGGAATAAAATAAACATTTAATGGAATAGATAGATAAAGAAAATTATTTAATTTATTAAAGTTAATTTTGGGACCATGATTAGATAGTCGTTATTATTAGAAGAGTTACTTGAGAGACTTTTAATCTGTTCGATTGGATATATCAGTTAAGAGGGAATAGATGCTATTGAGTTTATGGATTAGGATTTTATTGGTTAGGATGTTTGGAAGCCAGTTTATTGGCCTAGGGGTTGGGTTTCTAAGATGGAAAACTTCTGTAAGGGGGCATGAGAAATAGTAGTGATCCGGCGTTCCCTCCTCTCCACATGGACACAGGGATGAGCGCCGGCAATGAAATCTATTTAAGTAGGAGGGGAAAGGGCCATGGCCACTTAAAAAGGCTGAGATGGGTGGTGTTAGGGTCCAGGTGTTTGTGCTAACATTTGGGATAAAATTATAAGTATGCCTTCCTTTTTCGGAGGAAGACCATAAGTCTTGCCATTTTTGCATGGTCAGATTTTTAATTTTCCTTTTGACAAAGGAGGGGGGGGGCTGGGAGAGAGACGTCTATGACTTCCGACTCTGTTGCGGCCTTTGCAAGAGAATCAGCTATTTCATTGCCGGCTACACCCCTGTGGGCTGAAACGTGAGCCAGGGAGCAGTTACAGTTTAGGGTGCTAAGGGAGTTTTTTATTTCTATTACTTGAGGGTGTCTGCTCCTGTGACGAGCTATGGCGAGCAGACCTGAGAGACTATCGCTGAATATGCTTATATCTTGATGTTTTGCCTCTGAGATCCAGTTAATGCCTTTTTGTATTGCATATAATTCAGCTTGGAAAACAGAGTTGTAGTCTTCAAGTCTGCCCGCCCACTGATGGGTCACGACGCCTGAAGCTAGGACGCAGAAAGCTGCAGCCACTCCAGCATCCGTCTTAGAGCCATCCGTGTAGACCGCCACAGGGACAGACGGGGAGAAGCTATTTTTTGAGCAGTTTGTAATGAGAGGGGCAACATCCTTTCCGGGGTGGAGGGCCCAGCTGCAGGTAAGATGCTGGATTGGGGTGTTGGGAAAAATGGTTGAGCTAAGTTCTGGGTCTTTAAGTTGGAGAATTCTGGATTTTATGTTGATTTGTGATACCTGCAGGTGGGCATGAGGAATCCCTGTGATGACGGTGATGGCATCAGTCGAAATGGTTTTATAGCCTCTTGCTATTTGTAAGAGGAACGGACGTTGGGCTGAGTTTAGTTGGGTTATTACATCTGATCTTAGATGGCCGCCCCAGATGGATGCCCCATACGTGAGAATTTTGTCAATTATTGTGAGGTACCATGTTTTGAGGAAGAAGGTAGAAATACCCCACCTCTTGCCAACCATTTTTAAGGAGTTATGGTATATTTTTTGCGTTTTGATTTTTAAGTCTTTGACATGGGGCAACCAGTTGAGGCGTCGGTCAAAAGTGACTCTTAGAATTTTGAGTTGTTCCACGTGGTTGACGCTGATGCCATCGATCCGCATCTTGGGATATCTTCTATTGCTGAGAGCTTTTGGAAAGGCTAATGTGAGTGCTTTTGTTTTTGAGGGGGATAGTTTGAGATTAAGGTCTTGTAATAGACCACTAGCGTTTGAATATTGCGGTTAGACGCTGCCGCATTTTGAATAATTTAAACCCATAGGATAGACCAATTATGATAAAGAATTTTTCCTTGTATTCCTGTACAAATTTATAAGTGGTAGAGAGTCCCCAAAATTTATACAGTTTGTTCGATGACGACCTATAACATCTATATAAATTTTCAGCTCAATTGGATAAAGCATTTAAATGATATAACTCTATAATTTCAGCCCTTAGACCATAATGATAAAGAATTTTTTTGTTGTGTGCCTAAAAAAAATCTATAAGTGCTAGATTCACCAAAATCTAGATTCACCAAAATCTAAAGCCCTCTTCACTTATCGTCGCCTTAAGCCCGAGACAATGTTATTCTATGGGGATATTTTCTTTACAAATAACTCATTAACTAATACATATTTTTAAATTCTGTTTTCACGTTCAGAATATTTCAAGCTGTTAAATTGATGGAACTTTTTTAAAAATGTATTTTCTTAATTTTTAATACTTAATTTTTAAATTGCAAAATGAAAAAATTTCCCATATTGAAAATTCGTATTTTTCAGCTGCAAAATAAAATATAAAAAATTAAAAAAATAATGTTTTTAAAGAAGTGCGTCAATTTAACAGCTGGTAATTTTCAGAATGTGAAAACAGAATTTAAAAATATGTATTATTTAATAAGTTATTTGTAAAGAAAAATTTCCCATAGAATAACATTAGCTTCGGATTCCGGCGGCGGTGAGTGAAGAGGGCCCTTAAAGCGAGCACACTTTATGTAGATCGTAATATACACACTTAAATAGCAGCGATTAGCCCATTTCTCTGATTCTAAGCCAAATACATGCGAATTTGATTTGATATGAATCCCATCTCTACTACTTTATCTTATGCTTTTATTAGCAACAAAATGTTGTGAATGGAGGTACCCCAGAAAACGTAACCTCACATATTTTAATCTCATTTCAGAGAATGAGTAAATATAACTAATCCTGGATCTTTAAACGATATCAGAAATACCTTACAATCTATTCACATAAACTTGGAATTTTGAAAGTGAAAAAAGCTGAATGCACATCGGTAAGATTCGTTTTATCATACATACTTCGATCATCGTCGCATTTTGTATATTGAGTATTTGTATTTTGTATATTAAGCATAACTGCTATTTCACAAATTAAAGATACAACATAGAGTTTGATTGTACTGCTATATATTGTCATGTTTATAAAATAATTATTTCTGATTCTCGAGCTTTCTTATTGATAAACTCACCTAATTTACCTACATAACAAGATGACCAACCTTCATACTCTACAAAACATGTTTAAAATTCAAGTAATAATAAAATAGTTCATTTTATTATAACTCAGACATCATTTTAAAATAAAATCAGACTTAATATAGACAATATATCAGAAAAAGCATCATTAAGATTTGAATTATCTTAAAATAATTGATTCATACACAGTGGCGCCAACTTATTTGGGCTCGTGGGGCATGAGCCCACCCAATAATTTGCTCGCCCAGCCCACCCAATTTTCATTATTCTGGTTTATTATTTATTTATATTTTTGAAACTTAAAAAAAGCATTTACTTTGAAAAAAAGTTAGGAACACAAGCCCCAGGCAGACTCAGTTAAATGTATATCAAATTAAAACTTCATATTTTACAAATGAATTCTGATCAGTGTAAATTCTTATTATACGTATTAGGTTTCGAAAGAAGAAATTTTTGGTGATAGCAACAGAGACCAGACGTTTCCCGGAAAATATACTGCACACCGTCCTTTACCTTGCAGTGAAACTTGACCCGACAGAGGTCCATTCTTAATTCCATCATAACTTTAAATATTATTGAATTAATGTATCCTTATCCGCATTCATCTCTTTCCAATGGAAAATAAATCTGAAGTGACTTTACTCGACTTTCCGAGCATAATTAAAGTTTGTGTAGATAAAGTAAAATAAGAGGAGTCGTTAAATAAACAAAAGAGAAGATTATAATAGAATGTTTCAGTATTTTTCTCTATATAGCATATTGTGTATTGTAACGCTGTTGTACTTTTAAAAAAATTGAGCCCATAGATTATAATGATAAAGAATATTTAGGTCTGTCCCTGTAAAAATCTATAAATCCTATATTTAATGAAATTTATACATTTCATATGCCAGTGACCTGTGACATGCATATAAACTTTCAGCTGAATCGAACAAAACTCTATCGTCAAAGATGCTGTCACACTTAGAAAAAATTTAAGCCCATTAAAAAAATTTCTTAACACGTTGAGCGCCACGCAAATTTTTAAAATCCATTAAAATTCCACGATGATTCCTCCTGTAATAAATAAAAATTAAGCAAATTTTTAATAAATTTCCAATCATTAAATGTAATATTTTTAGTTTTATATCCGCCACCGATGGTTGACGCGGCTTTATATCATATGTGACACTGTCAGCCACCAATGGCTGACAAGACGCGTAACATTTTAACTTTTTATTGGCACTGCTTTTACTTTCGGGGTAAAACTTTCACTGAAATGTTTGAAGTATAACATGTACTGCACACTCCTAAAGTTTCAAGACGATTCCTTCAGTATTTAGAGACACATGACAAAATGTCTAGAATCTAGAATGGCTGACATGCTCAATGTGTTAATGATTCGTAGTCTAATGATTCTTAAAAAAAAAAAAAAAAAAAAAAAAAAAAGAGCCCATAAGCCTAATGATAGAGAAATTTTCGTTGTGTACCTGTAAAAAACTACAAGTGCTGTATTCTTTAAAATTCCTACAGTTCGTGTAACGGTTATCTATAACATGTAAATTTCCTGTTCATTTGAATATTGCGTTTAGACGCTGCCGCATTTTGAATAATTTAAACCCATAGGATAGACCAATTATTATAAAGAATTTTTCCTTGTATTCCTGTACAAATTTATAAGTGGTAGAGAGTCCCCAAAATTTATACAGTTTGTTCGATGACGACCTATAACATCTATATAAATTTTCAGCTCAATTGGATAAAGCATTTAAATGATATAACTCTATAATTTCAGCCCTTAGACCATAATGATAAAGAATTTTTTTGTTGTGTGCCTAAAAAAAATCTATAAGTGCTAGATTCACCAAAATCTACATTCAGTTCGTGTGAAAGTGACCTATAACATTTATATAAATTTTTAGTTTATTTCGATAAGATGTTTAGGCATTATTGCATTTTAAGTAATTTGAGCCCATAGACTGTAATTATAAAGAATTTTTTTTTTGTGTCCCTGTAAAAATACTATAAGGGCTAGATTCACCAAAATGAATAGGGATCATGCAGCGGTGATCTGCAAACCTATAACATATATACCAACTTCCAGCTCATTGGAACAAAGCGTTTAGACGCTATCGTGTTCACTCACACAGCACACATATACACAAATTCATATACATCATCGTAAAAATAGCAAAAGTGAACACAGGAGACCTCAAAACATATAGCTACGCCAAAATCTCAAATTAAAATTTTTGTCATGATTACAATACTTTCCTTGCATAGCACGTTCGGAAAGTAAAAATATTTATAGCATTGTTCCTTTTACCCCAAAAATATTTCAGCCCACCCAATCCTTTTCAAAAGTTGGCGCCACTGTTCATACAGCATATTTAACTAAATAGGATTTAATATTTAGTTCAATGAACGTTAGGAAAAAAAAAAAAAAAAAAAAAATCATATTTACAGTAAACACTGTGATCCACATCGTATGCCTGAATAATATTTAAATTCATCTCTTTTGGTCGCGTACTAAATTCAAACCGAAGTTTGGTTTTTGCCCTAATTTTAAACATTCTCTCTGAGATATAAATGTAATAGAAATGCAGCATTTCTATCCATTTTTATTAAACGACTTCAAAATAAAGGAAGGTTCTCAATTAAAACCGTATGTGTTTTTTTTTTTTTTTTTTTTTATGTTTGTTAGCTCATAACTTCTGAACGGATGCTCCGATTTTGATACTTTTTGTTTTGCTGAAAATGTCTTGGTCTGAAATAGGTTCCATTGTAATATCTTTACGATCTAAAGAAAATATAGGGTGCCCAAAAAAAATCAGTCCCAACTCTATTAACTGCTAAATGGCTGCAGCTATAGTGATAAAAATGGTATGTAAGTATAGCAAAGTGGCCATGCAGTATAAGGTTAAACCGCCTGCAGCGCCACTTGGTGGAAAATAGCGGAGTTAGTGTTCTTATCTCGAAAATTGTTCTAGAGAAAAAAGTTGAAAAGTATCAAATAAGTTGAAGAGTACCATCGATTTAGTACAAGAAGATAGTTTAGACATTCATGCTAGCGTTCCTATCTCGGAAATGGTTCACAGGCGGGAAAAGGGAACTATAAAATTGCAGAGCATCATCGATTTAGTACGAAAAAATAGTTTAGACATTAATGCTAAAAATACAATGCTAAAAACGTGCTTTTGTTTGCTCGCAATTTCTGACACTACGCACACTTGAACTACATTGCACACGTTGTAGCGTAGCTGATGAGACATGCGCTATATAGTTCAAAATACGGTTACTTGATACTTTTTGTTTTGTTGTAAAGATCTTGGTCTGAAGTAGGCCCCATTGTAATATCTTTACAATCTAAAGAAAATAAAGCGCCATCTGGTGAAAACAGCGGAATTAGCGATCCTATCTAAAAACGGTTCAAGATGGGAGAAAAGTTAATTACGAATTGTAGAGCATCATCGATTTACTACGAAAAGGCAGTTTTTAGACATTATTACTAAAAATAGAACGCTTAAAACGTGCAGTTGTTTGTTCGCGATTTCCTACACTGTACACACTTGAACTACGTTGCACACATTGCAGCGTACCGGATGACACGTTACTCTGTGGTTCAAAGTACTTTTACTGTAAACGGCCACATCGATTAGCGCAAAGCCGTTTTCAACCAAATTCTGAAAGGTGGGTGCTCTTAATTCAAGCTATTTGTTGTTGGTGGTGTTTGTAAGCTTATAACATCGTAAGAGATGCTCTAATTAACCGACTTCAAAAAGGAGGTGGTTCTCGTTTCAAAGCGTATGCTTTTTTGTTTTTGTTTTTGTTTTTGTTTGTTAGTTCATAATTACTGAACAGATGATCCGAATTTGATACTTTTTGTTTTATTGAAAAGGTCTTTGTCTGAAATAGGTCCCATTGTAAGATCTTTACGATCAAAAGAAAATACAGGGTGCCCAAAAAAGACAGTCCCGACTCTTTTAACTGATTAACAGCTGCAGCTATAGTCATAAAAGTGGTATGTAGGTATAGTAAAGTGGACATGTGCTACGCGATTAAACCGCCTACAACGCCACCTGGTGAAAAACAGGGGCGCTAGCGTTCCTATCTCGGAAACGGTTCAAGACAAGGGAAAAAAGAGAATTATAAAATTGAGGAGCATCATCGATTTAGTACGGAAAGGTAATTTAGACATTAATGCTAAAAACAGAATGCTTAAAACGTGCATTTGTTTATTCACAATTTCTTATTTTGTGCACACTTGAACGACATTTCATATGTTGTAGCGTAGTGATTGACATTTATGCTATGTAAAATTTAAAGTATGGTTATTGTAAGCGGTCACATCGATTAACGCATAGACGTTTTAAACCGACTTCATAAAGAAAAAGGTTCTCAATACAAACCATCTTTCTCATTGTTCTTGTTGTTAAAATTTGTTAGTTTATAACTTCGTAAGAGATGACTTAATATTAATACTTTTTTTGTTGTCGTAATGATCTTGGCCTGAAATAGGTTTCATATGATTTCATTAAGATATAAATAAATTACAGGATATTCACAAAAGTCTGTTTTCACTCTAACTGCTGGACGCATGCACCTACACTGGTAAAAGCAGTATGTAAGTATCGATGTTGAAACTTCTGACCGTCAGCTGCAGTGCAGTGCATATTTTGCTCTTTGTTTGAACTTTACGCTGCGCAATTTCCAGCGCAGCGGGTGACGTGTATTCACTGTAAAGTTCAATATATATGCCTAACAGAATTTTTGGTTACGAATACAGGATATCCGTACTTTACATTTCTAAAGACTTTTTAATTTAACGTATGTTCATTCAATTGATAGTGTTTTGCTCATATGCGATAAAGGCAAGAAAAATGACACAACTTAAAAATGCAGCATTTGAGAAAAATCAACTTAAAAATAACTTGATTAGAATGAAACTGGCACAACTGTCTCTCGAGTGGATAACTTTCTAGATGGAGATGTAACTTTTTTGTTCACATTGGGTGCATTTCATGTATTTTTCAGTGACATAAACCATTTTTTGAATTATATCACTTTTCTTGGAAATTGTGACTTGTGAAACTGCCATCAAACGTCCTCTGATGTTCTGCTACATGAATAAGTTTTCACTGAAATGAGAAAAATAAAATCTTTTTGTAAAAAAATAGAACCGACTCCAAAAATCAACTTCTATTCAAACAACTAAAAAAAAAAAAAAAAAAAAAAAAAAAAAATTGGTATGAAATGAAACTGTAAACTGCGCCTAAAATTATAAAATAATTTCCTTCGACAAACAACCTATAACACTACAATTAATCATAACTTTTGAAGTCGGCGCAAAATTAAAAAAAAAAAAAAAATTAATACTTTTATTCAATACAAAAATCAAATTCTATTCAAAATACACATCTCACATTGTCACCTGCAAAACGCAGCCGAAAACTACGTTGATTCAAGAAATCAAATAAGATTTCGTAAGCAGAAAAAGTTGGCGAAGATGCTGGTATCTGACGTCCTTGGTGAAAGAAAAATCGCAAAATTATCTGGCAAACATATTTAATTTCTTTGGGATATCATGATTATTTTGATAAGGTATATTAAGAGAGTAATCAAGAATATGAAACAATACTTCGTACAATATATATTGTGAAAATATACATCTTGCGTATATATTTTTGCATTACATTTTGATTGCCAAATCCAAAAGCCACCAAGGATGATAGTTATTAAAGTTATACCAAATTTCCAAAGGAAAGTCTAACTTCGTAGAAACATAAATATCGCATTGTGAAGAATGTTCGTTGTTCTATGTAGATGCTACTAATGGACCCATTGTATACAGTGATAAAATAATAAAGGAAACATGAAAATGGATCATTCGAGACAACAGCATTTGTTGCTACCGACCCAAAAACAAACCTTTAAAAACTAACTAAATTTTATTTAATTTTGCGCCGACTTCAAAAGTTATGATTAATTGTAGTGTTATACATGCTTGCCAACCATCTCATTATGAAGCGTAGTACTTTTAGTCACCGCCTTTTTTTGTACACCAGTAATTTTTTAGAGTAATTTCATTCTTATTTAATCGTAACACTATTTGGAGAGAATTGCTGTAAATATAAAGTGGTGTGGGAAAAGGGGCGTATTTTCAAGGGGCGTTAACAAGTCTACGCTTATTAATGAGATGATTGGCAGTCCTGGTTATAGGTTGTTTGGCGAAGGAAATTATTTTATAATTTTAGGCGCAATTTACAGTTTCATTTCATACCAATTTTTTTTTTTTTTTTTTAGTTGTTTGAATAGAAGTAGTCATGAAGATAATGCATTTCCACAAACAAAGTTATGTCATAAAATTTTGATAACTGTGTGAGTAATATTATTCTCGCAGCGAAGCTCTATAAGTTTTGTCAAAAGGAACGTTTTGCAACGGAATTTAGATTAAATGACTTCAAATATAGCAATATAGAAAAATAAAGATAAATACATTGCAATAAAAACGTAATATTTTTGCAGACATTATTTAAAATTAATAATTAAGTAAAGTTTTTCGTTCAATATGTTTTTGAAAATGTGGCAAAATTATTTTATTAGCAAAACTTTTTTTCTGAAAATATTTTAAAGAAAATATTCTATTAGAATTTGATTTTTGTAGCTGTTACAAATAGGCATTAAATTTTAATTATATGAAGGGCATAGTTTCTGCATAGTTGAGATAGAAAAACGTTGATTAAAAATTGATATAGAATATTTGTAAATTTAACTTTAACTAAAGAATATTAAAAAAAAAAAAGAATAGCGTTAAAATTTTAATGAATGTGAACTAATACCATAAGGTGTACAATTCATACATTTTTATGTAACGTAAAAAGTTTAATGGTTCTGGTTTTTCACATATATTGAATATTATATTTTTCGATATTATTGTGGCATATTCTAGAAATACATGCATGGTAGACTTTGATGATGATATTTCCTTGACATTCACACACAAAAAAAATTTCTTGAAAGAATGAAAATTCAGAAATTTTGCTTTATTTATTTGTAGAATGCATTCTCTGCATATATGAATAAAAATAACTCCGTAAAGATATCACAATGCACTGAACTTGAAATCCCATAATTGACGCAAATGTGACTGAATACGACAGTAAGAAACCTATCACTTTTGTATCATATAAGACTATTTATTTCACGGAAATTTAAATGGCAATTATTGGCAACTTAAATGGCAATTATTAATTTAAATGGAATTATCTATCTATAATAATAAATGGAAAGGTTTGTCTGTCTGTCTGTCTGTCTGTCTGTCTGTCTATCTGTCTGTCTGTCTGTCTGTCTGTCTGTCTGTCTGTTCTTTTATACGTTCAGCCCCTACTGAACGCAGAAACACAAGAATTGACATACGGATGCTCTGGAGCCTTTCCGATGTTTTCCTCGAAACAGAATTTAAAAATCTTATTAGTTTCGGAGATATTAATTAAAATGTTGACCCATGTCGATCGAACAATGACCAAAAATCCTTATTGCTTAAAAAGAGGCATTCTATCAGCATTCAGCAGACGATTTTAACGGCTGTCTCAAACGGAAACAAAACAGGTGCAAGTCATTAATGTCACATGATCTTTAACTGGGGTTAAAAATTGCAAATTTCAAAGTGCTTCAAATTTTCTTTTTCGTACACAACACTTAATATACAACCTTTTCAGCACAAAATCAACCTGCAGTTAAAATTTCATCAATTTTCATTAATAAACAAAGCAGTTACATTTTAATTGCAAAATAAATTTTATTCTAACACGTAATCCATCTTTCAATAGACGATAGAAGTTTCCATAGCAACAAAATACATTTGAAGGAACTAAAAAATACTTTTTATTTTTATTTTTACTTCCATTACCCGACTACCGTGGTATATATAGGTTTTGGGGAAATAAAAAATATTTATTTTTCTTTTTACTTCCATTAGTAAAACTACCATAGATAATGGAATTAGAGATTTCACGTGATTTACATGTTTTAGAATGTCCTGAGTGGGTTTTCTTATGTATCTCAGCTAAAATTTCGATATTTCAAATTCCAATTAAATTATTTTTAATGCATCATTCGAAAGATATTTTAAAGTTGTTTTAAATTATCGAAAGTTTTCACCAGATTTACACGTTTTGAGGTCTCCTGAATTAGTTTTCTTTTGTATCTCAGCTACTAATTAAAATAATTTCATAAGTAATGCATCATTAGAAAGCTTTTTTGATTTGGAATCGAACAGTGGAATACAGAAATTTGTACCGCCAGATGGCGCTGTAATATTTTAAAATTTCAATATTTCATTATTTCAATTTCTAATTATGATTAAATTATTTTGAATACATCATTCGAAAGATATTTTAAAGTTCTTTTAAATTATCGAAAGTTTTCACCAGATTTACACGTTTTGAGGTCTCCTGAATCAGTTTTTTTTTATATCTCAGAAATTAATTAAAAAAATTTCATATGTAATACATCATTTGAAAGCTTTGTTGACTGGATACACATTTTAAAGTACTTTTACATTATCGAAAATGGAATTCGAGATTTCACCCGATTTACACGTTTTGAGGTCTCCTGATGTCTTCTTTTGTATCTCAGCTACTAATTAAAATAATTTTATAAGTAATACATCATTAGAAAGCTTTTTTGATTTGGAATCGAACAGTGGATTACAGAAATTTCTACCGCCAGAGGGCGCTGTAATACATTCAAATTTCAATATTTCAATTTCTAATTATGCTTAAATTATTTTTAATGCATCATTCGAAAGATATTTTAAAGTTCTTTTATATTATCGACAGTTTTCACCAGATTTACACGTTTTGAGGTCTCCTGAATTAGTTTTCTTTTGTATTTCAGCTACTAATTAAAATAATTTCGTAAGTAATACATCATTAGAAAGCTTTTCGAACAGTGGAATACAGAAATTTGTACCGCCAGATGGCGCTGTAATATTTTAAAATTTCAATATTTCAATTTCTAATTATGATTAAATTATTTTTAATACAGCATTCGAAAGATATTTTAAAGTTCTTTTAAATTATCGAAAGTTTTCACAAGATTTACACGTTTTGAGGTGTCCAGAATCAGGTTTCTTTTGTATCTCAGCTACTAATTAAAATACTTTCATAAGTAATACATCATTAGAAAGCTTTTTTGATTTGGAATCGAACAGTGGAATACAGAAATTTGTACCGCCAGATGGCGCTGTGATATTTTAAAATTTCAATATTTCCATTTCTAATTATGATTAAATTATTTGTAATACATCATTCGAAAGATATTTTAAAGTTCTTTTAAATTATCGAAAGTTTTCACCAGATTTACACGTTTTGAGGTGTCCTGAATCAGTTTTTTTTTTGTATCTCAGTTATTAATTAAAAAAAGTTCATAAGTAATACATCATTTGAAAGCTTATTTTAGTTGATACACATTTTGAAGTACTTTTACATTATCGAAAATGGAATTCGAGATTTCACCCGATTTACACGTTTTGAGGTGTCCTGATTAGGTTTTCTTTTGTATCTCATATACTAATTAAAATAATTTCATGAGTAATACATCATTTGAAAGCTTTTTTGATCTGGAATGGAACAATAGATTACAGAAATTTCTACCGCCAGATGGCGCTGTAATATTTTTAAATTTCAATATTTCATATTTTAATTATGATTAAATTATTTCTAATACATCATTCGAAAGATATTTTAAAGTTCTTCTACATTATCGAAAGTGGAATTCGAGATTTCACCTGATTTACAATTTAAAGTGTCCTGATCAGGTTTTCTTTTGCATCTCAGCTAATTGAGTAAGACCGTTCAAAATTGGTATATGCAAGTTAATTAGGAGAGGCTGGAACGGTGGGGAAGGAATAGGCGCGCAGCGCGCATGGGTTTGGGACCCGGTGCGAGTTTTTACCCGATGATAAAAGATTTTTTTTTTATTTTATTTTCTTAATAAAAGTTTGAGTTGAGAAGGGATATGCGTGTACAGCGCACGTATATCCTCAAACGTGCGCGCGCAGCGCGCATGGGTCTGCGCTGCCGAAGGCAGTGGCGTCCCGGTGCTCACACCGGGACGCCGATGCTAAATTTTTACCCGATGCTAAATGATATATTTTTTAATTCCTTTTCTTGAGAATGAAAGTTTATGAGTAATAACATGGAATTTTGAGAAGTCATAAGGATGGTGAAGGAATACGTGTGGGCAGTGCACGGGTCTACGCTGCCGAAGGCAGTGGGGACCCGGTGCGACATTTTTCCTGATCAGATTTTTTTTTTCTTTTTTTATCACATAATAAAAATTAATGCAATTTTGAGAATTCATTAATTATTGTGATTCATTTAAAAATAGTGACCAGCGAAGCGGGCGTAGCCTGCTAGTATATTAATAGGCAAGCATAAAATTTGTGTTCCCTTTTTAACATATTAATTATGGGAGTAGAGGGTTGAAAATGGTATCATTCGAAAGGTATGGTTAGCCGGAAGGTGCGAATACAAATATTATTTTCTTACGATGTCAAGAAGGTATTTAAAAATACATTTATTTTTTATGCATTTTCCCCCATTTTTACCTTTTATACACGTATTCCTTCACATTAAAAAATACCTAAAAGTTGAAAGTTGTTAAATCTGGCAATTTCATAAAGCTCAAATAAAACCATAGACACAGTAATTTGTACAGTCGCCAGAAGTATTATTCGAGCAACTCCACCCCGTCAGAATTTTTCACGATTCGATTCAGTTGTCGGTTTGAATAATAAATATTTAGAATTTAAATATATTATTTAAATATTTTATTTTAATAATAAAATATTTATTATTTAAATATTTTATTTTAATAATAAAATATTTATTATTTGTTTATCGAATCGTTAAAAAAATATATTCAATATTTGGTACAGCATTCATTTAAAAAATGTCCTTATTCAATATTGTAAATTTCAGACAGAATGAAGGAATGAGTACGGCTATTTATAAAGAATGAATCCAAGTCCAATCAACCAATCAACCAACCTTGAAAAAAAAAAAAAAAAAAAAAAAAAAAAAAAAAATTTTTTTTTTTTTTTTTTTTTTTTTTTTTTTCCAAGGTTGGTTGATTGGTTGATTGACTTGGATTAAATAATCCTTATTCGATATTTCTATCTCAAAACTATCTCAGATTCAAAGGCATCGTTTTAATATTAAAATATTACTATCCAATTCAAAGTCTCAATTTATAAACATCCAATATTGGCACTCTATCTATCGCAAAAAAATGGGCCGAACGAAGCGTCAAAGACAGAAATCTGCCATGAGACGCTTCGTTCGGCCCATTTTTTTGCCCCCTCCAGATTTAAGGCATCAGTTTGTACCATCTAGATCGATCCCCCACAAAGACTTTGATTTTGGACGGAGGGGTGTCTGTCCAAGAAATAGTCTCAAATCTATCTTCGTGGAGGCGAGGGTCGTCATCGTGGTCCCCATCGAAGAACAGCATGGTTCTCTCTATGAAATCTTTTAAGAATTCATCTATGCATGTGTCAGAGTCCCTCACGATCCGAATTCGGATGGCTTTATGGATGCATGAGGTGGGTACTATGGGGTCTAGAATCTGGATTTTAGAGGATTTCAGCATGGCCTCGAATCCCAACGACGACAGGGCATCTCCAAAATGTATCTCGTCGACTGGATACACCCAGGTATTGGCTAGAGAGATAGGTAACCTGACCCTCCTGTAAACGAGATCGCACACCTTCAACCTGGTCGTTTTTTTTACGTAGGCGCTACCCTTACCCATCAGCTTGGCCACATCAGAGGCCCTGACGAACAAAAGTCCATCCGCAGAGACTACGAATAGGATTTTAGCGTCAAGCTGTGGATGTTCAATAGTGAATAGCATGACTTATGGCAATAGCAATAAAAGTCAAAATGATGCAGGCTCTTAGAGGCAGCTCGTATATATACCCGAGTCGTGACCTCGTTTTATCAGGCTTTACTAAGAAAACAGGATGTATCAGCTGTTTTTTGAGGATGCGATAAAATCTGTCCTTCTAGAACGATAAAATTATTTATATAATTAATCCGATAGCATGAGGATGTGCGTCATGCGTCACAGGATGTAGATAAGATATTTACTTGGAATTTAGATAGAACTAAAGATTACTGCTAGTATAAATACAGGCTGCTGGACGAGACATTTCATTCTGAGCTACTGCTTACTGTTTGATACTTTCCAAAATGATCTTCCAAATTCTGTCCGATGAACTGAATGTTAAATTAACATGCTTTTTATCATTTGATGACCAAATTTTCATCAAAGGCCGAGACGTGGCCTATTACATGGGGCATGAAAACTCCAGTAAAGTGGTGAACTTATGCCATATAACGGTAACTGACATTGCTCCTGAGGGCTTGAAACTACCCCCGTCTCTAGCCAAGACATGCGTCTTTGGACTAGAAGATGCAAAAATATTGATGGATATGCATCCAGGAGAGTTTGACTCCCTATTTCAGGGGCCGATTGAAATTCTCACCCCCATCGAATGCAGCTTAAACCTGAGGCGGCCTGTCCAGGTTAAGCTCGCGGCCATTACCTCATCCAATGCCACAATGGAGAGTTTCTTGGCCGACTTAAAGAATGTCATGGAGGAGTACCTGGCAACGGTACCCATGGACACTTATGTATTCGGCGAACGATATGGGGATTTGGAGCTAGGCTATTTCCCCCGAAAAATAAAAGTTTTGGTGGGAAACAAGCCCTACTTCTATAAATCCTCGTCTTAAGATCAGGACGAGGTGCAAAAAAATGGGTCGAGCGAAGCCTCTCATGACATAAGTCATTGAGGCTTCGCTCGGCCCATTTTTTTGCGATAGATAGAGTGCCAACATTGGATGCGTACCGATTTGAACTTGTAATTTTCAAGGGATATGGCTTAGCTATAAGATAATTTTGATAAAATATCTATAGCTAAATTTAAGGTATCTGAGTTTAAAAATTTAATTTTTTCATTTAAAATTCACATTTTTTTCTTGTAAAATTTAAAATTTCTAAAGACTAAGTATGGCAGTCATTATAATCTGATCTCTAAATTTTCAAGGGATATGGCTTAGCTATAAGATAAATATGAATCTTGGTAAAATATACCGACTCGATAGCTAAATTTAAGGAATCTGAATTTAAAAATTTAATTTTTTCGTTTAAAATTTACATTTTTTTCGTGTAAAATTTAAAATTTTTAAAGACTAAGTATGGCAGTCATTATAATCTAATCTCTAAATTTTCAAGGGATATGGCTTAGCTATAAGATAAATATGAATCTTGGTAAAATATCGATAGCTAAATTTAAGGGATCTGAATTTAAAAATTTAATTTTTTCATTTAAAATTCACATTTTTTCGTGTAAAATTTAAAATTTCTAAAGACTAAGTGTGGCAGTCATTATAATCTGATCTCTAAATTTTCAAGGGATATAGCTTAACTATAAGATAAATATGAATCTTGGTAAAATATCGATAGCTAAATTTAAGGAATCTGAATTTAAAAATTTAATTTTTTCGTTTAAAATTTACATTTTTTATGTAAAATTTAAAATTTTTAAAGGCTAAGTGTAGCCAAGCCAGTTATTATGATCTATAAAAAGATTTTCGAGAGACAGGATATTATGCAAGCCTTTCCTCAGGATGCTTGATAAGCGGCTTCGATTAAAATTACAATCAGATCTCTATAAAAAGATTTTTCGAGAAGTGTTGACAGGATATTATGTAAGCCTTTCCTCAGGATGCCCGGTTATAATCAGATCGATAAAAATTGCTCAAGAGACAGGATATTATGCAAGCCTTTCCTCTTGATAAGCGGTTCTTAGAAAATTACTATCAGATCCTGTTGATAAAAACGGGTATATATACGAGTGCCCAGCGAGAGCTCTTCAATTGCTAGTCGATCTCTCTACTAGCTGCTTAGATTCATTAGCTCTCTGTCAGTCATGTTTTTCCATGTAAAAAATTACGCTTATGGCGTTGCCTTTAAATGCCTAATGGCCTCTGATGGTACCCTGTTTGTCCGGGCTGAGGACCTGGCTATCTATTCAAGGCATCCTTTAGATCTTCATTTTGCCGAAAGATATGCAGGCCTCACAGTCCGAGATGTAATGGACTCTAAAATCGATTTACCCAAATGGCTCGCTAAGACGAGAATCTTCTCCATTAGCGAAGCCAAACATCATTTGGGAGGGTTCATGGGCGAACAGGAGTTTGATGAGATGTTCGATGGTTCGGCCATGGTGAAATACCAGGCTAACATGAAGCTCAGCTTCGAGAAAGCCATAGGTGTTAGATTTGTAGAAAGGTCCCATACCAAGTTCGAAGACTTCCTTGCCACATACCAACTACAGGTGAGGAAATTTTTTAAACTTGAATATGAGGATTATGAATTATACAAATCCCAAATGACCGGACCATTGAAGATGACCATCAGGAGGTCATCTAATGAGCAAACCATAGAGAGCTTGTGTTAATCTTTAAAATGAGAGTAAAAAAATGGGTCGAACGAGGTGTCTCATGGCAGAATTTCTGTCTTTGACACCTCGTTCGACCCATTTTTTTGCGATAGATATAGTGCCAACATTGGACGGGTTTAATTTAAGACTTTGATGCTAAGGGGGCTTAATTTAAGTATTTATAAAAAAATTGAAAATTTTGCAAATTCGACCAACTTTAGAAACGTAATCTTAAAATAAAAATATTTTTGAAAACTAATCGTGGAATCGTGATTCTTATTACATATACATAGTAAAATAAGCAATTTAATTACTTTTCAGTTGTTTTTTTGCAAATTTAAAAAAAATTGAAAATTTTGCAAATTCGACCAACTTTAGAAACGTGATCTTAAAATAAAAATATTTTTGAAAACTAATTGTGGAATCGTGATTCTTATTACATAGTAAAATAAGCAATTTAATTATTTTTCAGTCGTTTTTTTTCAAATTTAAAAAAAATTGAAAATTTTGCAAATTCGACCAACTTTAGAAACGTAATCTTAAAATAAAAATATTTTTGAAAACTAATCGTGGAATCGTGATTCTTATAACATATACATAGTAAAATAAGCAATTTAATTACTTTTCAGTCGTTTTTTTTTTCAAATTTAAAAAAAAATTGAAAATTTTGACAGAGGTGGTGGCACATCAGCAAATTTAGATAAACTGTTACTTTAGCATGATATATATATAGGCTAGCTAGAGTCAATCAATCAACCAACCTTGAAAAAAAAAAAAAAAAAAAAAAAAAAAAAATTTTTTTTTTTTTTTTTTTTTTTTTTTTTTTTTTAAGGTTGGTTGATTGATTGATTGCCTCTAGCTAACCTATATATTATGCTAAAGTATATACATTATCATTGTCCAGCAATGCTTATCTGCGTCTATAAAAATGCATCCTGTTTTCATAGCAAATGAGTTATACAATATCCTGTTTCCGCGACATCTATAATAAGCCTTATCTCATCCTGTTCTCGTAGAAACTGACTTATACAATATCCTGTCTTCAGATTGGCAATATCCTGTTTCATCTAAAATAAGCCTTATCTCATCCTGTTTTCGTAGAAACTGACTTATGCAATATCCTGTCTTCAGATTATACTAATTGAATTAAGTATATTTTCAAAAATGAAGATTTAGACTTTGAGTTGACTATTGCAAATTTGACCAACTTTAGAAACGTAATCTTAAAATAAAAATATTTTTGAAAACTAATCGTGGAATCGTAATTCTTATTACATATACATAGTAAAATAAGCAATTTAATTACTTTTCAGTCGTTTTTTTCAAATTTAAAAAAAAAATGAAAATTTTGCAAATTTGACCAACTTTAGAAACGTGATCTTAAAATAAAAATATTTTTGAAAACTAATCGTGGAATCGTGATTCTTATTACATATACATAGTAAAATAAGCAATTTAATTACTTTTCAGTCGTTTTTTTCAAATTTAAAAAAAAATTGAAAATTTTGGCCAACTTTAAAAACGTGATCTTAAAATAAAAATATTTTTGAAAACTAATCGTGGAATCGTGATTCTTATTACATATACATAGTAAAATAAGCAATTTAATTACTTTCAGTCGTTTTTTTTTCAAATTTAAAAAAAAATTGAAAATTTTGACAGAGGTGGTGGCACATCAGCAAATTTAGATAAACTGTTACTTTAGCATGATATATATAGGCTAGCTAGAGTCAATCAATCAATCAACCAACCTTGAAAAAAAAAAAAAAAAAAAAAAAAAAAAAAAAATTTTTTTTTTTTTTTTTTTTCAAAGGTTGGTTGATTGGTTGATTGACAGATTTTTTTTCACAGTTGGTAGTTTAACATAATTAAACTATCTCTCTACGAGCCAGCTTGACGGTCAACTCATACGCTCTGTCTTTTTCATCAACTACATAGTCTTTCTCTATTTCCTCAAACTTTCTCTTAACCGTAGCAGTCAATTCTTGAAGCATGTCGCCCGATTTGACAGACCATATACCTTCAGCTCGCACACGCATGGAAAAGTTGCTAGGTTTCTCTTCTTCAGTATCCCCATACCTGGATTCTACCGACGGGGGTGCGTAGATATTCGTATGTTGTTCGCAGACCGCCCTCGAGTATTCGTAATACCCTTTAAGCCAATCTTGTAAATTCGTCTCGCCTTCGTTTCGAACTGTGATTTCAAAGGCCATCTTTCTGCTGAACGGTATAATGCTGGGATACGTAGAGGTTACCCGGCCATCGGTCCACAGTTTCTGGATACGGCAGATCTCCTCGATAGGCATTCGGTGCGTCTTCACAAGTACGTGCAGCATATCGTTGAAATCAAACACGCGCCTGGAACTCATATTCAAGCGTTGTGCATTGGGATATAGATTAGCCAGATCCTTGTTGGAATATCGATGTGCAAAGTTGTAAGGTGACGCGTAGCCTAAATATTTGCCAACTTCGACGGCTATGAAATAAACATCTCTACCAACAGTAGCGGCGATGAGTGCAGGCTTGGTATCAAAACAAATTTTCAGATACATGATTGCGCTATGATTTTTCAGAGGACAGAATGATGGTAGCTTGAGTACGGAACCACTATTTATATAGAATATCCATGAGTGGGCGTGGCATGAAAAAAAAAAAAAAAAAAAAAAAAAAAAAAAAATTTTTTTTTTTTTTTTTTTTTTTTTTTCCATGCCACGCCCACTCATGGATATTCTATAGTTAGTTGTTTATTTAGTTATCATCTTTGATAACCTGCTTTTCATTAACTGATCTAGAAAACTTCTTTATAAGCTTATCCGCCTCGTTTTCAATCTCTGTACGAATAGAGTCCAAGTCATATCCCCCGTCCTTTTCATAGACTGAAATTATATCTTTTAGCGAATCGCTCACCATTTCTTCTTTGATTTTTTCAAAGTCTTCGCCGATTTTCGAGTACGCAGATAGGTATCTATTATAATTTACATAATTTTTGATCTTGTACTTGTTCAAAGCTTGTTCGTTGAACTGCTTACGCTTAACCTTAAAAATGTTCCTAGAGCGTGGAGATTCTTCGGCGTCGGCCTTCATGACAAATCCTTCTAGCGGACACTCTGCATAAGCGCTGGGATACGTTTCAACTTTTTCGTACAGATCCCCTATCGTTTGGTAATCTAAATCTAAGATGGGTACGTGGGGTAGCTTCACTCGCTGGAAAATGTTCACGGCGTCGCTATACTTCATAAACGTATCTGAATCCAGTTGGTAGATGTCGAAGGCCCGAAAAAAGACAGTATTGCTACCGAATACGGCTTCGGATTCAAAGTCACGATAGGTTATTCTCTTCATGTGGCTTCCGAATACTTCTCCATAAATGATAAAATTGTCATGTAAAATGTCTTTGATAAGCCGTACCTTTTCCGACAGCGGTTCCAAGATTGCGTTCAAGTTAAAAAGGCGTGTTTTTTCATCTAGCACTACGTTTCTAGATTGTATCCTGAACGTATTCTTCACGTAGCCAATACCGATATTAGAGCCATCTAATTTTTCGGTAGCTATTAAAGGTATGCCCGAATAAATTTGGCTTGTGATCTCGTGGTACTTGATAAGAGCCATCGTAAATAGATTAGAAACAGAGACTAGAAAATATCTAATAAGCTATTTCAATGAGAGTGAAGACAGAATGAATGAGTACGGAGCCGCTATTTATACTAAATATAAATCAACTAATCAACCAACCATCTGAAAAAAAAAAAAAAAAAAAAAAAAAAATTTTTTTTTTTTTTTTTTTTTTTTTTTTCAGATGGTTGGTTGATTAGTTGATTTATATTTAGTATAAATAGCGGCTCCGTACTCATTCATTCTGTTGGTTGGTTTCTAAAGTTATTTTTCTAAAGATATTTCTAAGTTGGCTGCTACAGTTGGCCGTTAAAGATATATTTCTAAGTTGGCTACTAAAGCTATATTTCTTTAGCCTGTAGATGGCGCTGCAGTCTATATATATAGTATATATATAGTATATCTATTAGGGTGGGTGGGAGTGGAATTTATTTCTTCTACTGTACGGTCATGCATAAACTAGCTCCTGACCTTTAAAATAGGATGCGTAATTTATACAATATTGGCTTTGAAAACAAGACTTTTGTCTGACAAATGACAAGATATTGCAGGTTTTCATGAAATCAGAATAGATCATAGGCTTTTATAGAAAAATCTAACTCTTGCTGAAAACCCATTACGAGACATAGTAACTAGACGACCGTTGCTGGCAAATGTTGAGACACAATGAGCGTGTAGTCATGTTAGCGATACTATATATAGAGAATGTAATCAACCAATCAACCAACCTTGAAAAAAAAAAAAAAAAAAAAAAAAAATTTTTTTTTTTTTTTTTTTTTTTTTTTTTTTTTTCAAGGTTGGTTGATTGGTTGATTACATTCTCTATATATAGTATCGCTAACATGACTACACGCTCATTGTGTCTCAACATTTGCCAGCAACGGTTGTTTCAAAGGCAGGATATTATGTAACCCATTTCTTCATAAACAGGACGCGATAAAGTTATTTATAGCTCCGATAGCTCTAATCTAAAAGGTCATCCGGTCGAGCCTTATCAGATGTCATGCATCCGCTCGCCAGAGTATAAATACCGGCCTCTCGCCTCAGCTTATTCATTCTGAGCCTCTGCTTTTTGAAATGACCACTCTTTCATTTGACTCTCTGACGGACGAACGAGTTGATTGCGACTGTGTCGTAATACCGCAATGGAACGTATTGAACACCCCTCGCATATCTTGTGAATTGATATGTAATTACGACCGTTCTATGAAAATGCCAGCTCCAACCATTATTCCCAAACCTAAACCGGCTCTCATTCAAAAACCAGCACTTAAACCAGTTCCCACACCTAAGCCTGATCCAGTTCCCACACCTAAGCCTGATCCAGTTCCCACATCTAAGCCAGATCCAGTTCCCACACTTAAGCCTGATCCAGTTCCCACATCTAAGCCTGATCCTGATCCAGTTCAAATTTCAATACCCATGTCAGAGATGATGTACTTTAAAATACCAACGCTATTAAGCCCGCTACCAAACTCTCCAATTTCAGAAGACCCGTCCAAAGTAACAGTTTATCGCCCTTGGAAGCCTCCACCGAAGATAGATTTTGTGGTACGGCCTAAACTAAAAACTGCCGGCTTTGAAGATCCTAGAATTCGAAGACGGCAGGGCATAGTCGTTATCAAGTCAATCGTCGATCTGAGAGATGGCAAATGCTATAGCCACATACAAACAGAGGCCAGGAAAAATTACTGTTGGGTTTAAGCCCAAACGATTTATAAAAAAATCGGGTCGAACGAAGTGTCTCATGGCAGATTACTGTCTTTGACACTTCGTTCGACCCGTTTTTTTGTAACAATTATATTGCCAATATTGGATGCGTTTAAGATTTTGACTTAAGAATTTGAATGGATATTTTTATAACTGAAGTCTTGGAGATATATATTTTTATATAACTTAAAACAGTTTGGCAAAAAAATATTATTTTCAAATCAAAAACTATAAAATTGAAATGATAAACTTTGAAAAATCCAAAAAAAAATAGTATCTTGAAAAAATTATAGAAATCGGCCAAAGACACTTTAACATGATATATATAGGTTAGCTAGAGTCAATCAACCAATCAACCAACCTTGAAAAAAAAAAAAAAAAAAAAAAAAAATATATATATATTTTTTTTTTTTTTTTTTTCCAAGGTTGGTTGATTGGTTGATTGACTCTAGCTAACCTATATATATCATGTTAAAGCACTTCCAGCAATGCTTATCTGCGTCTATAAAAATGCATCCTGTTTCATAGCAAATGAGTTATACAATATCCTGTTTCCGCGTTTAGCGACAAATAATTCTATAAATAGCCTTATCTCATCCTGTTTTCGTAGAAACTGACTTATGCAATATCCTGTCTTCAGATTGACAATATCCTGTTCCAGCGAAAACCGACTTATGCAATATCCTGCATCAGATTGACTATATAAGCTCTGACATTTGATCGAATAGCCATTCTCTCTTCGGAGCTTTAAACTACCAATATGTATAAAACTCAATGCTCTCTGAAGAAGCTTAAAGCGGTAAACGCGCTACGAAACCGTTTTGGGGTTATCGAGCTGTTTCCCAAAAACCTTTCGCCTACCGTTAAGAAATTGGAAGAGTATCCGCACTTCCAAACCATGATCGGTGAAGGCAAGATTTGTGTATTCTGTCTATACATGACGTCCGATTTGAAGATTGAATTCAAAAAACGTACTCTGACGGACAAGATAACGAATACAATCCCAGCCATAGGCAGAGAGGCCAAGACAAACTATCCGCTGAGACCTCAGGAGATTAAATGGAGCACTCTGATGAACCGATATAAAAGACCCCCCAGCGAAGCCAACAGAACCAACGCCGACGTGAGAATTGGTTTCAAGTGCCCCAACAATCAGTTTCTTGTAAAGTCCTATTTTACGTTTGGCCAGCGAACCGTCGGACGAGGATGCGCCCATATAATACAGACATTGAACGTGCCATTCCTGTTCTTTGTGAGGCGTCCTGGCGAGACACGAGTAAAACCGGACAACAGATACTTTGCTGGCGACAAGCTCCATTACTACGATCGTTACATACTGATTGCCGACTCCAGTTACAAGGTGCCTGCTGGGACCACCTACATTCTGTTTACAACTCAAAAAAACTTTTTCAGTTTGGACATTGTGCCAGAGAATTTAGAGTTGGGCTTCGAAACCAAAAATCCTTTGGTAGAACGCATAACAAAAATAGATGGTATGTACGACATATCCGTACCAACGCCCATGATACAGCATATAGATGATGAAGACGACTCCCCCGTGGAAATGAGTACTGAAGTCGCTAGAATAACATCTAAATATTTTGATAAGCCAACATCTCCATCCCAAGAGCCAGATATCTATTTTCCTGAATCATCTCAAGAGTCGTCCCAAGATCCAGAGCCAGAGATCTATTTGCCTGTGGACAGAAGAACAATAGTCATAACAACAAACTTTGCAGCCCAATACAAGTCTCTGACTTTTAAAGACTGGAAAAACTTGACAGATCGCCCCGACAATAACTTCGTACGCCCCTACGGACCAGATCTACCTGGACTTGACATGAGAATTAAATCGGTAAAACGGAAGGCTGAAACAATTCCCAAGAGTGCCAAGAAACATAAGCCATCTTTCAAGGAGGCGGCCACAAATACAGAGCCAGAACCTGAGCCAGTGTTTAAATGCCCACTACCCGTTGAAGATCCTGAACCCATTGAAAGTCCTGAGATATGTTCCATTGAAAGTCCAGAGCCCGTTGAAGATCCTGAACCCATTGAAAATCCTGAGATATGTCCCATTGAAGATCCTGAACCCATTGAAAGTCCAGCTCCCATTGAAAATCCAGAACCCATTGAAAATCCAGAATATTTTTATGGATGGCCTACTATTGAAAGGTCAGAGATACAAACTGAACTGGATGAGCTTGATAATATTTTATGTACGCCTTTATCCATGCCAGCGGATACGCTAGACTCGTTGATGGATGATCTTATGACGCCATCAACTATACAGTATACAATGGAACCGCTGGAGTCAGGCTTTGAACTGCCAGACTTCATATAAAAACAAAAAATATGTAAAATTTAAAAAAAAAATGGGTCAAACGAGGCTTCCTCATGTTTAGATTTGTCATTATGACTTATCTTTACGATGGAAGCCTCGTTTGACCCATTTTTTTAAATCAAAATGCTACCAATATTGGTATTGAAAAAAAAATAACTTGTAAAATTTATCAGAACAATAAAAAAATTGGGTCAAACGAGACTTCCTCATGTTTAGATTTGTCAGTATGACTTATCTTTACAATGGAAGCCTCGTTTGACCCATTTTTTTTAAATCATAATGCTACCAATATTGGATTTGTAAAAAAATAACTTGTAAATTTTATCAGATTAATTAGAAAGTAACACATGACAATACTTTATAAAAGTCCATCTAAGTCACATTAAAATCAACCTTAAAAAAAAAAAAAAAAAAAAAATTTTTTTTTTTTTTTTTTTTTTTTTTTTTTTTTTTTTTTCAAGGTTGGTTGGTTGATTGGTTGATATATATTTGTTTCCTCGTTCATCACTTTTCATTTATCAAGATTAACTTTTCAATTTAATCCTATCATGTTTTTATTCAAAGGCTAAGTTTCAAAGCCTCATTTTAAATGAAACCTGTTAATTTTGATCACGTGGATCGCTTAGCCATCCAAGGACCTTCATGACAAAACGTAGCAATTAGATGTTTGACTGAGTCCATAACCCTTTAAAATTTATCTAAGCCATAGTAGCCTTTCAATTTTGACCGTTTAAACGTGGATTAGCTGGTCATGATAAAACTGAGTCACGCTGAGCGTTGCCTGTATCATGTCAAACGAAGACCTTTGACATGGCAATTGAAAACGGGGTATTGCTTAGCAGGTAAAATTGAAACTGGCTGGGCTAGTCAGGATAAACGTAACCATTGAACTCTGGGCCATGCTTAACAGTAGCAGCCCATACTGTAAAAATAATATTTACGAGATCTAATGAAAAGTGACAAATGAAAAGCTTAAAAGTAGCGGCCCAGTCTATGGTATCATTTTAAAAGAAACCATTGAGCCATCCAAGAGGCCTTGATAGAATCTGAACAAATCTATAGGTGAAAGACGTAGAGAGCCTATATTGTAAAATTTTAAATTATAAAATTCAAAATGGGTTAAGTTTCAAAGTCCACTCTTAAAATTAAACCAACCAACCAACCTTGAAAAAAAAAAAAAAAATTTTTTTTTTTTTTTTTTTTTTTTTTTTTCAAGGTTGGTTGGTTGGTTTATTTTAAGAGTGGGTGTGGTCATGTGACTAGTAAATATCATCGGATCAAAAAGTGATATAACCGAGATTAATTTCGGTGCTAAAAAGAAGAACCCAAATTGTCTTCCCAACTGGCTGAACCCAGATTAGGTATTTTTTAGCTTAAAATCTTAGCTGATCTGAGTTTGGTCGTTGGTAAAAAATATCAGCGGATTTTTCTAAGGCCCAAATGAAATTTTTTCAAACTAAATCTGGCAGACTAGAATTTTAGTAAGAATCTGCTATGGATAGATGCGAGTACCCGAAAAGAGTACCCGGCATCTCTTTAAGAAGATACCGTAAAACGTAAAGTCAGATCCGTCTCGGTACCACGTTTAAGCTCGTCCGATCTTAAAAAATGCTGGATATCGTTAGCCCGCTTAGAGAGACTTGGCATAGTGCCAACTGAGTCGATACACTGGTCGATACTGTGTCGCTTAGACATCTTCATACTTGGCCAATCTATATTTTAAACTATCATTTTCGGCTTGCAAGCTAGCCATTCCCTCTTTCAGGCTAGCAATTTCAGCTTTTAAACTATCATTTTCAGCTTTCAAGATAGTCATTTCTGTTTTCAGCCTTTCCATTCCCTCTTTCAGGCTAGCAATTTCGTTCACGTGTAAATTATAAATAATTTCCAAATATTCCAATTTTTGGATTTGCAGCATTTCTCTCAGTTCCCTGATATTATTTTCGTAAGTCTCTTTCATTTTTTTCATTTCGGCCTCTATCCCTCTGCAGCGTCCCAATATGGGCTTCACGCACTGAAAGCACATCTGTTGACGCCTGCTGGGTTCCCAATAATCTTCTTTGACGACTTCGTAAAACAGTTTGTAATCTTCTTCGGTCTGCGTGCCTCTCGTAAAATACATCTTTTTTTCGTTGTTCAGATGCAAGAAGTATTGGGTACTTGTACTAGACGACTTGAAATTTCTCGATACGGGCAGTACCAGTTTCAATTTTATGCCTGGCAAATGTTTGATTTTAATTTTATATTTTCCGTCGATGAACGCTATTGGAACTTTGAGCAATTTATCGGGATGCCTGCAGGCATAATTTTGGGTTATGAGCCTCATGATGCCTCCGTTCCAGAGCGTAGCCAAGACCAATCTGTAATCTTTGGGAAGCGTCTCTTGAATGTAAAAATGTTTCCTGTTACCAACCCCTAGTTGGCTTTCGAATGAAAAATTACAGCTAGATTTTCGGTTGCTGAGATATCCCAGCGTATTGACCAAATGCCAGACGGTCTCTATAGATTTGCTTTTCAGGCATCTGTAACCGACATACGGTCGCTCGTCAGGCCTGATCTTACCCCACACGTTCTTGTGAAAATGATCTTCTGAATGAGTTACTACGACCATGTGCCTATGCTGCCTGAATTTGGGATTGGTTTCCCTGCCGCCGTCGCACCAACATGAAAAGGGTAGGGTTTGGGTCAAGCCGTCGTCCCTATCCATGAATCTTATAAAATCTCTATAGGCTACGGCTCGCACCATGACGTGGATGAACGCTAGGTCGCCTTGAAGATATCTCAGCACGCAAGAGGCGGCTAAGTTCAGCGTCTCGTCTTCGAAAGGTACGGGTGGAGGCTCTAACTCGATAGGCCAGACGGGTTCGTAGGCCCAGTCGTCCATGAAGTAACGCGTATGATCGAAAAAATCTTCTTTTGCGCACATTGGGCTGAAATCGAAAAATTCGTATGGGTCGGCAGCAGGATCATCATCAGGCTCAGGCTCAGGTTCAGGCTCAGGCTCAGGCATCCTAAATCTAAAATTTCTAAAGCATTCTATCAAATGATCAGCGGCACCGTTCTTTTCCCCTCTTTGGAATGTAAATTGGCCCTCGCACCAAACGCAGCATGTTAAAGGGTCCATGGTTGTTTCATTCCTACAATGCCTTTCATAATCTTTGGGCAAGACGAGAACGTTACAGCGCGGACACGAAAACTGAGTTGTGTCGCGTAGGAGAGTGTTCAAATACCTTCTCAAATTTTTTTTTTTTTTTTTTTTTTTTTCACAGTTGGTTGGTTGGTTTCTCGTCAATTATATTTTCTCGTCAATTCTCGTCAATTATCTATATATACTGGCCAAGATTTAATTTTGCCATTCATCTCCATACTTGCCAGTCCATACTTGCCATGATTGAGACGCTGCCAAGGGATAGAGGCCGATATGAAAGAGATTTACGAAAATAATATCAGAGAAACTCTGCAAGACGAAATCAAAACGCTACAGGCTTGTAGTAAATTATTTATAAGCTACACGTGAACGCAATTGCTAGCCTGAAAGATGGAATGGCTAGCTTGCAAGCCGAAAATGATAGTTTAAAATATAGATTGGCCAAGTATGAAGATGTCTAAGCGACACAGTATCGACCAGTGTATCGACTCAGTTGGCACTATGCCAAGTCTCTCTAAGCGGGCTAACGATATCCAGCATTTTTTAAGATCGGACGAGCTTAAACGTGGTACCGAGACGGATCTGACTTTACGTTTTACGGTATCTTCTTAAAGAGATGCCGGGTACTCTTTTCGGGTACTCGCATCTATCCATAGCAGATTCTTACTAAAATTCTAGTCTGCCAGATTTAGTTTGAAAAAATTTCATTTGGGCCTTAGAAAAATCCGCTGATATTTTTTACCAACGACCAAACTCAGATCAGCTAAGATTTTAAGCTAAAAAATACCTAATCTGGGTTCAGCCAGTTGGGAAGACAATTTGGGTTCTTCTTTTTAGCACCGAAATTAATCTCGGTTATATCACTTTTTGATCCGATGATATTTACTAGTCACATGACCACACCCACTCTTAAAATAAACCAACCAACCAACCTTGAAAAAAAAAAAAAAAAAAAAAAAAAAAATATATATATTTTTTTTTTTTTTTTTTTTTTTTTTTTCAAGGTTGGTTGGTTGGTTTAATTTTAAGAGTGGACTTTGAAACTTAACCCATTTTGAATTTTATAATTTAAAATTTTACAATATAGGCTCTCTACGTCTTTCACCTATAGATTTGTTCAGATTCTATCAAGGCCTCTTGGATGGCTCAATGGTTTCTTTTAAAATGATACCATAGACTGGGCCGCTACTTTTAAGCTTTTCATTTGTCACTTTTCATTAGATCTCGTAAATATTATTTTTACAGTATGGGCTGCTACTGTTAAGCATGGCCCAGAGTTCAATGGTTACGTTTATCCTGACTAGCCCAGCCAGTTTCAATTTTACCTGCTAAGCAATACCCCGTTTTCAATTGCCATGTCAAAGGTCTTCGTTTGACATGATACAGGCAACGCTCAGCGTGACTCAGTTTTATCATGACCAGCTAATCCACGTTTAAACGGTCAAAATTGAAAGGCTACTATGGCTTAGATAAATTTTAAAGGGTTATGGACTCAGTCAAACATCTAATTGCTACGTTTTGTCATGAAGGTCCTTGGATGGCTAAGCGATCCACGTGATCAAAATTAACAGGTTTCATTTAAAATGAGGCTTTGAAACTTAGCCTTTGAATAAAAACATGATAGGATTAAATTGAAAAGTTAATCTTGATAAATGAAAAGTGATGAACGAGGAAACAAATATATATCAACCAATCAACCAACCAACCTTGAAAAAAAAAAAAAAAAAAAAAAAAAAAAAAAAATTTTTTTTTTTTTTTTTTTTTTTAAGGTTGATTTTAATGTGACTTAGATGGACTTTTATAAAGTATTGTCATGTGTTACTTTCTAATTAATCTGATAAAATTTACAAGTTATTTTTTTACAAATCCAATATTGGTAGCATTATGATTTAAAAAAAATGGGTCAAACGAGGCTTCCATTGTAAAGATAAGTCATACTGACAAATCTAAACATGAGGAAGTCTCGTTTGACCCAATTTTTTTATTGTTCTGATAAATTTTACAAGTTATTTTTTTTTCAATACCAATATTGGTAGCATTTTGATTTAAAAAAATGGGTCAAACGAGGCTTCCATCGTAAAGATAAGTCATAATGACAAATCTAAACATGAGGAAGCCTCGTTTGACCCATTTTTTTTTTAAATTTTACATATTTTTTGTTTTTATATGAAGTCTGGCAGTTCAAAGCCTGACTCCAGCGGTTCCATTGTATACTGTATAGTTGATGGCGTCATAAGATCATCCATCAACGAGTCTAGCGTATCCGCTGGCATGGATAAAGGCGTACATAAAATATTATCAAGCTCATCCAGTTCAGTTTGTATCTCTGACCTTTCAATAGTAGGCCATCCATAAAAATATTCTGGATTTTCAATGGGTTCTGGATTTTCAATGGGAGCTGGACTTTCAATGGGTTCAGGATCTTCAATGGGACATATCTCAGGATTTTCAATGGGTTCAGGATCTTCAACGGGCTCTGGACTTTCAATGGAACATATCTCAGGACTTTCAATGGGTTCAGGATCTTCAACGGGTAGTGGGCATTTAAACACTGGCTCAGGTTCTGGCTCTGTATTTGTGGCCGCCTCCTTGAAAGATGGCTTATGTTTCTTGGCACTCTTGGGAATTGTTTCAGCCTTCCGTTTTACCGATTTAATTCTCATGTCAAGTCCAGGTAGATCTGGTCCGTAGGGGCGTACGAAGTTATTGTCGGGGCGATCTGTCAAGTTTTTCCAGTCTTTAAAAGTCAGAGACTTGTATTGGGCTGCAAAGTTTGTTGTTATGACTATTGTTCTTCTGTCCACAGGCAAATAGATCTCTGGCTCTGGATCTTGGGACGACTCTTGAGATGATTCAGGAAAATAGATATCTGGCTCTTGGGATGGAGATGTTGGCTTATCAAAATATTTAGATGTTATTCTAGCGACTTCAGTACTCATTTCCACGGGGGAGTCGTCTTCATCATCTATATGCTGTATCATGGGCGTTGGTACGGATATGTCGTACATACCATCTATTTTTGTTATGCGTTCTACCAAAGGATTTTTGGTTTCGAAGCCCAACTCTAAATTCTCTGGCACAATGTCCAAACTGAAAAAGTTTTTTTGAGTTGTAAACAGAATGTAGGTGGTCCCAGCAGGCACCTTGTAACTGGAGTCGGCAATCAGTATGTAACGATCGTAGTAATGGAGCTTGTCGCCAGCAAAGTATCTGTTGTCCGGTTTTACTCGTGTCTCGCCAGGACGCCTCACAAAGAACAGGAATGGCACGTTCAATGTCTGTATTATATGGGCGCATCCTCGTCCGACGGTTCGCTGGCCAAACGTAAAATAGGACTTTACAAGAAACTGATTGTTGGGGCACTTGAAACCAATTCTCACGTCGGCGTTGGTTCTGTTGGCTTCGCTGGGGGGTCTTTTATATCGGTTCATCAGAGTGCTCCATTTAATCTCCTGAGGTCTCAGCGGATAGTTTGTCTTGGCCTCTCTGCCTATGGCTGGGATTGTATTCGTTATCTTGTCCGTCAGAGTACGTTTTTTGAATTCAATCTTCAAATCGGACGTCATGTATAGACAGAATACACAAATCTTGCCTTCACCGATCATGGTTTGGAAGTGCGGATACTCTTCCAATTTCTTAACGGTAGGCGAAAGGTTTTTGGGAAACAGCTCGATAACCCCAAAACGGTTTCGTAGCGCGTTTACCGCTTTAAGCTTCTTCAGAGAGCATTGAGTTTTATACATATTGGTAGTTTAAAGCTCCGAAGAGAGAATGGCTATTCGATCAAATGTCAGAGCTTATATAGTCAATCTGATGCAGGATATTGCATAAGTCGGTTTTCGCTGGAACAGGATATTGTCAATCTGAAGACAGGATATTGCATAAGTCAGTTTCTACGAAAACAGGATGAGATAAGGCTATTTATAGAATTATTTGTCGCTAAACGCGGAAACAGGATATTGTATAACTCATTTGCTATGAAACAGGATGCATTTTTATAGACGCAGATAAGCATTGCTGGAAGTGCTTTAACATGATATATATAGGTTAGCTAGAGTCAATCAACCAATCAACCAACCTTGAAAAAAAAAAAAAAAAAAAAAAAAAAAAAAATATTTTTTTTTTTTTTTTTTTCAAGGTTGGTTGATTGGTTGATTGACTCTAGCTAACCTATATATATCATGTTAAAGTGTCTTTGGCCGATTTCTATAATTTTTTCAAGATACTATTTTTTTTTGGATTTTTCAAAGTTTATCATTTCAATTTTATAGTTTTTGATTTGAAAATAATATTTTTTTGCCAAACTGTTTTAAGTTATATAAAAATATATATCTCCAAGACTTCAGTTATAAAAATATCCATTCAAATTCTTAAGTCAAAATCTTAAACGCATCCAATATTGGCAATATAATTGTTACAAAAAAACGGGTCGAACGAAGTGTCAAAGACAGTAATCTGCCATGAGACACTTCGTTCGACCCGATTTTTTTATAAATCGTTTGGGCTTAAACCCAACAGTAATTTTTCCTGGCCTCTGTTTGTATGTGGCTATAGCATTTGCCATCTCTCAGATCGACGATTGACTTGATAACGACTATGCCCTGCCGTCTTCGAATTCTAGGATCTTCAAAGCCGGCAGTTTTTAGTTTAGGCCGTACCACAAAATCTATCTTCGGTGGAGGCTTCCAAGGGCGATAAACTGTTACTTTGGACGGGTCTTCTGAAATTGGAGAGTTTGGTAGCGGGCTTAATAGCGTTGGTATTTTAAAGTACATCATCTCTGACATGGGTATTGAAATTTGAACTGGATCAGGATCAGGCTTAGATGTGGGAACTGGATCAGGCTTAAGTGTGGGAACTGGATCTGGCTTAGATGTGGGAACTGGATCAGGCTTAGGTGTGGGAACTGGATCAGGCTTAGGTGTGGGAACTGGTTTAAGTGCTGGTTTTTGAATGAGAGCCGGTTTAGGTTTGGGAATAATGGTTGGAGCTGGCATTTTCATAGAACGGTCGTAATTACATATCAATTCACAAGATATGCGAGGGGTGTTCAATACGTTCCATTGCGGTATTACGACACAGTCGCAATCAACTCGTTCGTCCGTCAGAGAGTCAAATGAAAGAGTGGTCATTTCAAAAAGCAGAGGCTCAGAATGAATAAGCTGAGGCGAGAGGCCGGTATTTATACTCTGGCGAGCGGATGCATGACATCTGATAAGGCTCGACCGGATGACCTTTTAGATTAGAGCTATCGGAGCTATAAATAACTTTATCGCGTCCTGTTTATGAAGAAATGGGTTACATAATATCCTGCCTTTGAAACAACCGTTGCTGGCAAATGTTGAGACACAATGAGCGTGTAGTCATGTTAGCGATACTATATATAGAGAATGTAATCAACCAATCAACCAACCTTGAAAAAAAAAAAAAAAAAAAAAAAAAAAAAAAAAAAAAAATTTTTTTTTTTTTTTTTTTTTTTTTTCAAGGTTGGTTGATTGGTTGATTACATTCTCTATATATAGTATCGCTAACATGACTACACGCTCATTGTGTCTCAACATTTGCCAGCAACGGTCGTCTAGTTACTATGTCTCGTAATGGGTTTTCAGCAAGAGTTAGATTTTTCTATAAAAGCCTATGATCTATTCTGATTTCATGAAAACCTGCAATATCTTGTCATTTGTCAGACAAAAGTCTTGTTTTCAAAGCCAATATTGTATAAATTACGCATCCTATTTTAAAGGTCAGGAGCTAGTTTATGCATGACCGTACAGTAGAAGAAATAAATTCCACTCCCACCCACCCTAATAGATATACTATATATATACTATATATATAGACTGCAGCGCCATCTACAGGCTAAAGAAATATAGCTTTAGTAGCCAACTTAGAAATATATCTTTAACGGCCAACTGTAGCAGCCAACTTAGAAATATCTTTAGAAAAATAACTTTAGAAACCAACCAACAGAATGAATGAGTACGGAGCCGCTATTTATACTAAATATAAATCAACTAATCAACCAACCATCTGAAAAAAAAAAAAAAAAAAAAAAAAAAAAAAATTTTTTTTTTTTTTTTTTTTTTTCAGATGGTTGGTTGATTAGTTGATTTATATTTAGTATAAATAGCGGCTCCGTACTCATTCATTCTGTCTTCACTCTCATTGAAATAGCTTATTAGATATTTTCTAGTCTCTGTTTCTAATCTATTTACGATGGCTCTTATCAAGTACCACGAGATCACAAGCCAAATTTATTCGGGCATACCTTTAATAGCTACCGAAAAATTAGATGGCTCTAATATCGGTATTGGCTACGTGAAGAATACGTTCAGGATACAATCTAGAAACGTAGTGCTAGATGAAAAGACACGCCTTTTTAACTTGAACGCAATCTTGGAACCGCTGTCGGAAAAGGTACGGCTTATCAAAGACATTTTACATGACAATTTTATCATTTATGGAGAAGTATTCGGAAGCCACATGAAGAGAATAACCTATCGTGACTTTGAATCCGAAGCCGTATTCGGTAGCAATACTGTCTTTTTTCGGGCCTTCGACATCTACCAACTGGATTCAGATACGTTTATGAAGTATAGCGACGCCGTGAACATTTTCCAGCGAGTGAAGCTACCCCACGTACCCATCTTAGATTTAGATTACCAAACGATAGGGGATCTGTACGAAAAAGTTGAAACGTATCCCAGCGCTTATGCAGAGTGTCCGCTAGAAGGATTTGTCATGAAGGCCGACGCCGAAGAATCTCCACGCTCTAGGAACATTTTTAAGGTTAAGCGTAAGCAGTTCAACGAACAAGCTTTGAACAAGTACAAGATCAAAAATTATGTAAATTATAATAGATACCTATCTGCGTACTCGAAAATCGGCGAAGACTTTGAAAAAATCAAAGAAGAAATGGTGAGCGATTCGCTAAAAGATATAATTTCAGTCTATGAAAAGGACGGGGGATATGACTTGGACTCTATTCGTACAGAGATTGAAAACGAGGCGGATAAGCTTATAAAGAAGTTTTCTAGATCAGTTAAGGAAAAGCAGGTTATCAAAGATGATAACTAAATAAACAACTAACTATAGAATATCCATGAGTGGGCGTGGCATGAAAAAAAAAAAAAAAAAAAAAAAAAAATTTTTTTTTTTTTTTTTTTTTTTTTTTTTTTCATGCCACGCCCACTCATGGATATTCTATATAAATAGTGGTTCCGTACTCAAGCTACCATCATTCTGTCCTCTGAAAAATCATAGCGCAATCATGTATCTGAAAATTTGTTTTGATACCAAGCCTGCACTCATCGCCGCTACTGTTGGTAGAGATGTTTATTTCATAGCCGTCGAAGTTGGCAAATATTTAGGCTACGCGTCACCTTACAACTTTGCACATCGATATTCCAACAAGGATCTGGCTAATCTATATCCCAATGCACAACGCTTGAATATGAGTTCCAGGCGCGTGTTTGATTTCAACGATATGCTGCACGTACTTGTGAAGACGCACCGAATGCCTATCGAGGAGATCTGCCGTATCCAGAAACTGTGGACCGATGGCCGGGTAACCTCTACGTATCCCAGCATTATACCGTTCAGCAGAAAGATGGCCTTTGAAATCACAGTTCGAAACGAAGGCGAGACGAATTTACAAGATTGGCTTAAAGGGTATTACGAATACTCGAGGGCGGTCTGCGAACAACATACGAATATCTACGCACCCCCGTCGGTAGAATCCAGGTATGGGGATACTGAAGAAGAGAAACCTAGCAACTTTTCCATGCGTGTGCGAGCTGAAGGTATATGGTCTGTCAAATCGGGCGACATGCTTCAAGAATTGACTGCTACGGTTAAGAGAAAGTTTGAGGAAATAGAGAAAGACTATGTAGTTGATGAAAAAGACAGAGCGTATGAGTTGACCGTCAAGCTGGCTCGTAGAGAGATAGTTTAATTATGTTAAACTACCAACTGTGAAAAAAAATCTGTCAATCAACCAATCAACCAACCTTTGAAAAAAAAAAAAAAAAAAAAAAAAAAAAAATTTTTTTTTTTTTTTTCAAGGTTGGTTGATTGATTGATTGACTCTAGCTAGCCTATATATATCATGCTAAAGTAGTTTATCTAAATTTGCTGATGTGCCACCACCTCTGTCAAAATTTTCAATTTTTTTTTAAATTTGAAAAAAAAACGACTGAAAGTAATTAAATTGCTTATTTTACTATGTATATGTAATAAGAATCACGATTCCACGATTAGTTTTCAAAAATATTTTTATTTTAAGATCACGTTTTTAAAGTTGGCCAAAATTTTCAATTTTTTTTTAAATTTGAAAAAAACGACTGAAAAGTAATTAAATTGCTTATTTTACTATGTATATGTAATAAGAATCACGATTCCACGATTAGTTTTCAAAAATATTTTTATTTTAAGATCACGTTTCTAAAGTTGGTCAAATTTGCAAAATTTTCATTTTTTTTTAAATTTGAAAAAAACGACTGAAAAGTAATTAAATTGCTTATTTTACTATGTATATGTAATAAGAATTACGATTCCACGATTAGTTTTCAAAAATATTTTTATTTTAAGATTACGTTTCTAAAGTTGGTCAAATTTGCAATAGTCAACTCAAAGTCTAAATCTTCATTTTTGAAAATATACTTAATTCAATTAGTATAATCTGAAGACAGGATATTGCATAAGTCAGTTTCTACGAAAACAGGATGAGATAAGGCTTATTTTAGATGAAACAGGATATTGCCAATCTGAAGACAGGATATTGTATAAGTCAGTTTCTACGAGAACAGGATGAGATAAGGCTTATTATAGATGTCGCGGAAACAGGATATTGTATAACTCATTTGCTATGAAAACAGGATGCATTTTTATAGACGCAGATAAGCATTGCTGGACAATGATAATGTATATACTTTAGCATAATATATAGGTTAGCTAGAGGCAATCAATCAATCAACCAACCTTTAAAAAAAAAAAAAAAAAAAAATTTTTTTTTTTTTTTTTTTTTTTTTTCAAGGTTGGTTGATTGATTGACTCTAGCTAGCCTATATATATATCATGCTAAAGTAACAGTTTATCTAAATTTGCTGATGTGCCACCACCTCTGTCAAAATTTTCAATTTTTTTTTAAATTTGAAAAAAAAAACGACTGAAAAGTAATTAAATTGCTTATTTTACTATGTATATGTTATAAGAATCACGATTCCACGATTAGTTTTCAAAAATATTTTTATTTTAAGATTACGTTTCTAAAGTTGGTCGAATTTGCAAAATTTTCAATTTTTTTTAAATTTGAAAAAAAACGACTGAAAAATAATTAAATTGCTTATTTTACTATGTATATGTAATAAGAATCACGATTCCACAATTAGTTTTCAAAAATATTTTTATTTTAAGATCACGTTTCTAAAGTTGGTCGAATTTGCAAAATTTTCAATTTTTTTTAAATTTGCAAAAAAACAACTGAAAAGTAATTAAATTGCTTATTTTACTATGTATATGTAATAAGAATCACGATTCCACGATTAGTTTTCAAAAATATTTTTATTTTAAGATTACGTTTCTAAAGTTGGTCGAATTTGCAAAATTTTCAATTTTTTTATAAATACTTAAATTAAGCCCCCTTAGCATCAAAGTCATAAATTAAACCCGTCCAATGTTGGCACTATATCTATCGCAAAAAAATGGGTCGAACGAGGTGTCAAAGACAGAAATTCTGCCATGAGACACCTCGTTCGACCCATTTTTTTACTCTCATTTTAAAGATTAACACAAGCTCTCTATGGTTTGCTCATTAGATGACCTCCTGATGGTCATCTTCAATGGTCCGGTCATTTGGGATTTGTATAATTCATAATCCTCATATTCAAGTTTAAAAAATTTCCTCACCTGTAGTTGGTATGTGGCAAGGAAGTCTTCGAACTTGGTATGGGACCTTTCTACAAATCTAACACCTATGGCTTTCTCGAAGCTGAGCTTCATGTTAGCCTGGTATTTCACCATGGCCGAACCATCGAACATCTCATCAAACTCCTGTTCGCCCATGAACCCTCCCAAATGATGTTTGGCTTCGCTAATGGAGAAGATTCTCGTCTTAGCGAGCCATTTGGGTAAATCGATTTTAGAGTCCATTACATCTCGGACTGTGAGGCCTGCATATCTTTCGGCAAAATGAAGATCTAAAGGATGCCTTGAATAGATAGCCAGGTCCTCAGCCCGGACAAACAGGGTACCATCAGAGGCCATTAGGCATTTAAAGGCAACGCCATAAGCGTAATTTTTTACATGGAAAAACATGACTGACAGAGAGCTAATGAATCTAAGCAGCTAGTAGAGAGATCGACTAGCAATTGAAGAGCTCTCGCTGGGCACTCGTATATATACCCGTTTTTATCAACAGGATCTGATAGTAATTTTCTAAGAACCGCTTATCAAGAGGAAAGGCTTGCATAATATCCTGTCTCTTGAGCAATTTTTATCGATCTGATTATAACCGGGCATCCTGAGGAAAGGCTTACATAATATCCTGTCAACACTTCTCGAAAAATCTTTTTATAGAGATCTGATTGTAATTTTAATCGAAGCCGCTTATCAAGCATCCTGAGGAAAGGCTTGCATAATATCCTGTCTCTCGAAAATCTTTTTATAGATCATAATAACTGGCTTGGCTACACTTAGCCTTTAAAAATTTTAAATTTTACATAAAAAATGTAAATTTTAAACGAAAAAATTAAATTTTTAAATTCAGATTCCTTAAATTTAGCTATCGATATTTTACCAAGATTCATATTTATCTTATAGTTAAGCTATATCCCTTGAAAATTTAGAGATCAGATTATAATGACTGCCACACTTAGTCTTTAGAAATTTTAAATTTTACACGAAAAAATGTGAATTTTAAATGAAAAAATTAAATTTTTAAATTCAGATCCCTTAAATTTAGCTATCGATATTTTACCAAGATTCATATTTATCTTATAGCTAAGCCATATCCCTTGAAAATTTAGAGATTAGATTATAATGACTGCCATACTTAGTCTTTAAAAATTTTAAATTTTACACGAAAAAAATGTAAATTTTAAACGAAAAAATTAAATTTTTAAATTCAGATTCCTTAAATTTAGCTATCGAGTCGGTATATTTTACCAAGATTCATATTTATCTTATAGCTAAGCCATATCCCTTGAAAATTTAGAGATCAGATTATAATGACTGCCATACTTAGTCTTTAGAAATTTTAAATTTTACAAGAAAAAAATGTGAATTTTAAATGAAAAAATTAAATTTTTAAACTCAGATACCTTAAATTTAGCTATAGATATTTTATCAAAATTATCTTATAGCTAAGCCATATCCCTTGAAAATTACAAGTTCAAATCGGTACGCATCCAATGTTGGCACTCTATCTATCGCAAAAAAATGGGCCGAGCGAAGCCTCAATGACTTATGTCATGAGAGGCTTCGCTCGACCCATTTTTTTGCACCTCGTCCTGATCTTAAGACGAGGATTTATAGAAGTAGGGCTTGTTTCCCACCAAAACTTTTATTTTTCGGGGGAAATAGCCTAGCTCCAAATCCCCATATCGTTCGCCGAATACATAAGTGTCCATGGGTACCGTTGCCAGGTACTCCTCCATGACATTCTTTAAGTCGGCCAAGAAACTCTCCATTGTGGCATTGGATGAGGTAATGGCCGCGAGCTTAACCTGGACAGGCCGCCTCAGGTTTAAGCTGCATTCGATGGGGGTGAGAATTTCAATCGGCCCCTGAAATAGGGAGTCAAACTCTCCTGGATGCATATCCATCAATATTTTTGCATCTTCTAGTCCAAAGACGCATGTCTTGGCTAGAGACGGGGGTAGTTTCAAGCCCTCAGGAGCAATGTCAGTTACCGTTATATGGCATAAGTTCACCACTTTACTGGAGTTTTCATGCCCCATGTAATAGGCCACGTCTCGGCCTTTGATGAAAATTTGGTCATCAAATGATAAAAAGCATGTTAATTTAACATTCAGTTCATCGGACAGAATTTGGAAGATCATTTTGGAAAGTATCAAACAGTAAGCAGTAGCTCAGAATGAAATGTCTCGTCCAGCAGCCTGTATTTATACTAGCAGTAATCTTTAGTTCTATCTAAATTCCAAGTAAATATCTTATCTACATCCTGTGACGCATGACGCACATCCTCATGCTATCGGATTAATTATATAAATAATTTTATCGTTCTAGAAGGACAGATTTTATCGCATCCTCAAAAAACAGCTGATACATCCTGTTTTCTTAGTAAAGCCTGATAAAACGAGGTCACGACTCGGGTATATATACGAGCTGCCTCTAAGAGCCTGCATCATTTTGACTTTTATTGCTATTGCCATAAGTCATGCTATTCACTATTGAACATCCACAGCTTGACGCTAAAATCCTATTCGTAGTCTCTGCGGATGGACTTTTGTTCGTCAGGGCCTCTGATGTGGCCAAGCTGATGGGTAAGGGTAGCGCCTACGTAAAAAAAACGACCAGGTTGAAGGTGTGCGATCTCGTTTACAGGAGGGTCAGGTTACCTATCTCTCTAGCCAATACCTGGGTGTATCCAGTCGACGAGATACATTTTGGAGATGCCCTGTCGTCGTTGGGATTCGAGGCCATGCTGAAATCCTCTAAAATCCAGATTCTAGACCCCATAGTACCCACCTCATGCATCCATAAAGCCATCCGAATTCGGATCGTGAGGGACTCTGACACATGCATAGATGAATTCTTAAAAGATTTCATAGAGAGAACCATGCTGTTCTTCGATGGGGACCACGATGACGACCCTCGCCTCCACGAAGATAGATTTGAGACTATTTCTTGGACAGACACCCCTCCGTCCAAAATCAAAGTCTTTGTGGGGGATCGATCTAGATGGTACAAACTGATGCCTTAAATCTGGAGGGGGCAAAAAAATGGGCCGAACGAAGCGTCTCATGGCAGATTTCTGTCTTTGACGCTTCGTTCGGCCCATTTTTTTGCGATAGATAGAGTGCCAATATTGGATGTTTATAAATTGAGACTTTGAATTGGATAGTAATATTTTAATATTAAAACGATGCCTTTGAATCTGAGATAGCTTTGAGATAGAAATATCGAATAAGGATTATTTAATCCAAGTCAATCAACCAATCAACCAACCTTGGAAAAAAAAAAAAAAAAAAAAAAAAAATTTTTTTTTTTTTTTTTTTTTTCTTTTTTTTTTTTTTTTTTTCAAGGTTGGTTGATTGGTTGATTGGACTTGGATTCATTCTTTATAAATAGCCGTACTCATTCCTTCATTCTGTCTGAAATTTACAATATTGAATAAGGACATTTTTTAAATGAATGCTGTACCAAATATTGAATATATTTTTTTAACGATTCGATAAACAAATAATAAATATTTTATTATTAAAATAAAATATTTAAATAATAAATATTTTATTATTAAAATAAAATATTTAAATAATATATTTAAATTCTAAATATTTATTATTCAAACCGACAACTGAATCGAATCGTGAAAAATTCTGACGGGGTGGAGTTGCTCGAATAATACTTCTGGCGACTGTCTGATAGACCTTTATATGCCGTAAAGAAGTAGGTTCACCCAGCTTTGCGGTACTTGGCATAGGAGCTGTAGTTTGAATAGATCGTAACTGTAATCTTTAAATCTTAATTTTAAAAATTTACATGCTTACATTTCTAATGTCTCGTGAGCGAGATTGGCGGGGTAATCTTTAACTCTTAATTGTAAAAATTTACATGACTGCATGCTTAAATTTCTAATGTCTCGTTTCTAATGTCTCGTCAGCGAGATTGGCGGATAGGAGCTGTAGTTTGAATAGACTGTAATCTTTAAATCTTAATTGTAAAAATTTACATGACTGCATGCTTAAATTTCTAATGTCTCGTGAGCGTTGCTGAGATTGGCGGTACTTTGGCATAGGAGCTGTGGTTTGAATAGCTCATAACTGTAATCTTTAAATCTTAATTGTAAAAATTTACATGACTACATGCTTAAATTTCTAATGTCTCGTTTCTAATGTCTCGTCAGCGACTTTGGTATAAGAGCTGTAGTCTGAATAGATTGTAAGCTTTAAATCTTAATTGTAAAAATTTACATGCTTAAATTTCTAATGTCTCGTTTCTAACGTCTCGTCAGCGGTACTTGGCATAGGAGCTGTAGTTTGAATAGATCTTAATTGTAAAAATTTACATGCTTACATTTTTAATGTCTCGTCTGAGATTGGCAGTACTTGGCATAGGTTTGAATAGACTGTAATCTTTAAATCTTAATTGTAAAAATGTACATGACTGCATGCTTAAATTTTTAATGTCTCGTTTCTAATGTCTGACACAATATCTCGGATCAGGGGCATGCGATTCGGTCTTAGTTGAGAAAAGAATCGGGCTGGTGTAACTTGAAGATTATTTGAAAAAAAAACTAATTAGTACCAACTGAGAACATTAGAAACCAACCATCATATCAACCAACCAACCAACTGTAAAAAAAAAAAAAAAAAAAAAAAAAAAAAAAAAAAAAAAAATTTTTTTTTTTTTTTTTTTTTTTTTTTTGAGTGGGCGTGGCTTGGATTCATTCTTTATAAATAGCCGTATTCAAACCTTCATTCCTTCATTCTGTCTGCCATCATTGTATCAGGCCTGTTAAACGCTTGTCATTGAATTGTATCAGGACTCTCACATTGGATAGCTTCTAGTATTTATCTCTTTCATTGAAGCTCAGCATGTACAAAATGTGGGAACCGTTGGACAACGACGCAAAGACCGAAATGCAAAATTTAAAGCAGCAAATGTTTGACTTGCAATCTAAATTGGATGCAGAAATCTCACTCTTGAAAACCAAGATTGAAAAATTTGACGTACTGTACTCCAAAATAGATAACTTGTATCAGGAAGAAATTTACAGGCTTAAATTAGAGTTGGGCGTGCAGCAGAACAGATCTCTAGTGCAGATTCAGAAGCAGCAGATCCAGATCCAGAACCTGCAGAACCTGTTGCTCTCTAATCAGATAGCGACTCAACAGAATTCGTTGCGACAGGATGATAATGCGTAGATCATCCTTGTCAGCAACCAACCAACCGTATTAAAAAAAAAAAAAAAAAAAAAAAAAAAAAAAATATATATATATATTTTTTTTTTTTTTTTTTCAGTTGGTTGTTTGCATATTATATATGATCGCTAACAACCGTCATTGTATTTGACCAGCAGCAGTCGTCTAGTCAGGTCTTCTAGTCAACAGTCTTCTAGTCATGACAGAGGTATGTCGTTTAATGATTGTTTAAATTGATTCAATATTATCATGTCTTTTAGAGTCTCAAGTTAAATATCATAGGTTTTATAGAATATAATAAAATAAATTAAATAAAATATTGGAAATAAAATATTTTTTTTATCTGAATTTAAACATACAGATAAAAAAAATATTTTATTTCAAACTCAATTATAGGTAAAATATAAATAATAATAATAATAATAATAATAATAATAATAATAATAATAATATAATAATAATAATAATAATAATAATAATAATAATAATAATATAATAATATAATAATATAATAATAATAATAATAATAATAATAATAATAATAATAATAATAATAATAATAATAATATAATAATAATATTATAATAATAATAATAATAATAATAATAATAATAATAATAATAATAATAATAATTATATATATATATATATATATATATATATATATATATATATACTTGTATACTCAGAAAATACTGTAAAACATCTTTTAATTTAAGTGATTATATTTTTGTAGTCTGAATTCGTATGTCAATTATAGTGTCGCTGTCTCAGCGAGTTTCACTATATCGGCACGAGACTACGCTCTTGACAAGTTTGTAGTCTGAATTCGTATGTCAGTTATAGTGTCGCTGTCTCAGCGAGTTTCACTATATCAGCATAAGACTACACTCTTTATTGTCTTGCCAAGTTTGTAGTCTGAATTCGTATGTCAATTATAGTGTCGCTGTCTCAGCGAGTTTCACTATATCAGCATAAGACTACACTCTTTATTGTCTTGCCAAGTTTGTAGTCTGGACTTTGAATGTCAGTTATAGTGTCGCTGTCTCAGCGAGTTTCACTATATCAGCATAAGACTACACTCTTTATTGTATTGCCAAGTTTGTAGTTTGAATGTCAGTTATAGTGTCTCAGCCAGTTTCACTATATAGGCATAAGACTACGTTATTTATTGTATTACCAAGTTTGTAGTTCGTATGTCAGTTATAGTGTTGCTGTCTCAGCCAGTTTCACTATATAGGCATAAGACTACGTTATTTATTGTATTACCAAGTTTGTATGTCAGTGTCTCAGCCAGAATGAGGTTATATTCTTTTATTGTCTTGCCACGTAAGTTGTAATCTATATTATGTATATCGGCTACAGCGTCTCGCCAGTTTTACGGATAGTGGCTGTTGTTTGAAATTCTAAAAGGGTTAAATGTACTCGAAAAGTATTGTGGCTAGATAGTCTGAAAATATTGACTGATTTTTTTAATTTTGACGGCTAAATTTACAATATTAGCATGAAATCTTGTAAATTTATAGGAGACTCATGGGGTAATTTTAGTTTTTTCCACAACAAGTTTTGATAAAGGCCTCACCCTTGGAAAATATTAGCGAGACTCTCTACAAGCAACTATTTTTTTTCTTAAATGTGGCTTATAATACTGATCAGGATCCAGGAAAATTTTTATAAGATTAGTTTATCGCTTGGGACCTTCTAGAATAATTGCGTTTGCAGGATATTATGTAACTCGTTTCCTCAAAGATAAGATCTAATCTATAAACAGTCATCCTGTCGAGCCCTATTATTTTTATCGTTTCTCAGAACCGCTTATCAGATCTCATGCATCCGCTCGCCAGAGTATAAATACCGGCCTCTCGCCTCAGCTTATTCATTCTGACCTTTTGTTTTGCAAAATGCTTTCTGCAGACTCTGACAGGCAATATGATTACGGCTATGCCTTACAACCCAAAAGGAAAATATTAAAGACCTCTCGTCTCTATTGCGAGCTAATACTTCAATACGATAAATCAATGTCTTTGCCAACTCCAGCTCCAACTCCAAAGCCAAAGCCAGATCCCATACCAATTACAATAGCCACATCACAGAAGATTTATTTAAAAGTTCCAAATCCCATAAGCCGACTGCCAAAATCTCCTGAAGTGTCTACCAGGTACAAAATATACCGTGCCTGGAATCCTCGACCAAGGGTTAATTTTATGATACGGCCGAAACAGTTGGAGAATAAAAAGGCATAGTCGTTATCAACTGCCTAATAGAAACAAAGGTCACCCAAACGATTTATAAAAAATCGGGTCGAACGAAGTGTCTCATGGCAGATTTCTGTCTTTGACACTTCGTTCGACCCGTTTTTTTGTAACAGTTATATTGCCAATGTTGGATGCGATTTTAACTTAAGATTTTGAACGGAGGCTTGTAAAAATTTATATACAAAAAAATATTAGAATTCCATCAAAGTCACATTAAAATCAACCAACCAACCAACCTTGAAAAAAAAAAAAAAAAAAAAAATTTTTTTTTTTTTTTTTTTTTTTTTTTTTTAAAGGTGCCACGCCCACCCTTGAAGCTTGTCTATATTTACTGTGGCTAACATGACTACACTCTCATTGTGTCTTGACTGCAACGGTCGTCTAGTCACTATGTCTCGTAATGTGTTTCAGCAAGACTAGAGAGTTAGATTTTTCTATAATAGCCTATGATCTATTCTGATTTCATGAAAACCTTCAGTATATTGTCATTTGTCAGACAAAAGTCTTGTTTTCAAAGCCGATATTGTATAAATAACGCTATTTCATCCTATTTTAAAGGAAATGGGTTTAGACATCAGGAGCGATTTTATGCATGACCGTACAGTAGAAGAAATAAATTCCACTCCCACCCACCCTAATAGATATACTATATATATACTATATATATATAGGCTGCAGCGCCATCTATAATGATTGGCTAAAGAAATATAGCCTTAGCAGCCAACTTAGAAATATAGCTTTAGCGGCCAACTTAGAACTGTAGCGGTTAACTTAGAAATATACTTTAGAAATATAACTTTAGAAACCAACCAACCAACCTTGAAAAAAAAAAAAAAAAAAAAAAAAAAAAAAAAATTTTTTTTTTTTTTTTTTCAAAGTTGGATGCATACTATATATAGAACTGTTGACATACCATCTCATCATTCTATCTCAGCAGTAACGGTCATGTCTTTGATACATTTAAATTCATGTCTTCTAAAATCTCAAATTAAATTTCTACACATTGATACATTTTTTGCTACGCTAAATGAATGCTGTGCCAATATCGAATATATTTTATAAATAATTAAACTATTTAAATTTTATTATTTAAACCGTCTGAAAAGGTGCAGTTGCTCGAAACTTATTGCTGGTGACTGTCTGATAAGCCTTTAGATGCGTAAACTCGTAGGATTACCCAGCTTTGCGGTACTTGGCATAGGAACTGTCGTTTTGAAATTCTGAAAGGTTAAATATGCTCGAAAATTATTGCTGGTGACTGTCTGATAAACCTTTAGATGCGTAAACTCGTAGGATTACCCAGCTTTGCGGTACTTGGAGTAGCAGCTGTAGTTTGAATAGAATCCCTTGACATGACTTTATAAAATCATTGGCCTTATCGTGGATGTATGCACCATTCTAAATTTATCGTTTGACCCTTGAAATCTTAATTGTAAAATCTTAATTGTAAAAATTTACATTACCTGTCTTCTTTTCGTGGACCTTAGCCTCTGCTATCAGAATGTCTAAACAACTCATGAAGGATTTTATTCTGCCGGAGACGGTCGGTATGGACTGGCATATTTAAGATCAAATGGCTTCATGCTAAAATGCGAAACCTACATCCAGATCAGTTCTGTTGGACAAAATGATTGGCTATGCGGGTAAAGATATTCCCAATGCCAAGAACAGGTTTCGGGCACAGCTGAATCGAGTGGTCATCCGGCTGCGATGAGAGATTTTATCAGAGATAAATGTGCCAGACATTCTGAAATTGTATAGCGGATAATGTCTTGGGGATGCGTAAAAAAATGGGTCGAGCGAGGTTTCCTCATGTAGAGATTACGTTGACCCATTTTTTTTGCGACAGGTTGTAAATAATAAAAATCGTTACATTATAAGGGCTATGGATAAAATTTATATTAATATGAAGATATTTTTTTAAGAATAAAAAAAAAATATCCATTCCTATAGACGCTCGAAGATTTTACATGCGACATTGCGTTTAGCCTTAGTTATTGCATAGACGATACTCGTGCTGGATTTGCGGTACTTGAGGCATATATATACATATATATACATATATATATATATATATATATATATATATATCGCTATTGAATCGAGTTTGAAATAAATATTTTTTATCAGTAATAAAACATACAGACATTTCAGCGGCCTTGATGAAGGCTTGGAAAATATTAGCTCTACAAATTCGAAGCAAAGATTTTTTTAAAATGTGGCTTAAACTACTGGTCAGGAGTCGATAATATTGCCAATATTAGATTTTTAATCGTTTAGTCTAATATTGAACAATTGTCTTTGAAAATATTGGCTGTAGTCTCTGAAAATATTGATCGACTAACATTTTTTTTCTAATTTTGATGGCTAAATTTACAATATTAACATGAAATCTTGTAAATTTATACGATTTTCATGGGCTAATTTTAGTTTTTTCGACAAAGAGTTTTGATGAAGGTCTTACCCTTGGAAAATATTAGCGGATCTGAAGAGTCTCTGCAAATTCGAAGCAAAGATTGTTTTCTTAAATGTGGCTTAAACTACTGATCAGGAGTCGATAATAATGCCAATATTAGATTTTTAATAGTCTAGTCTAAGATTGGACAAAAGGGTGGTAATGCTCGAATAATATTGCCAGTGACTGTGTCTTGTACCTGGATTTATCGCAAAACGGAGAGTTTAGCTAGATTTGTGGTACTTGAGGGTGGGGTGTAAATAGAGATTGGGTCGTAAGAAATACACAGATATTTTATTGAGATCTAGGATAGCTATTATTTAAAATGTTTTATCGTACAGCTTGAGAGAGCCGTCTTAAAAGTTGGATATGAAGACTTCCATATGCCCGCTCTATATTGAAAATGTTTAAAGTATATTTTTAGAATCCTTCTACCAAGACGAATCAGGTAAACAAGCCAAACATATATGCATAATCGTGTAATTGAGTATGAAATAAAATATTTTTTTTATCTGTATTTAAACATACAGACATTTCCGCGAAGCGGAAATGTCTGTATGTTTAAATACAGATAAAAAAAATATTTTATTTCTAATATTTTTAATTCTAAAGTCTAAATTTACAATATTAGCATACCATTTTTAAATTTATCTCTTGAGTTATTTTTTTCGATAATGAGTTTTGATAGAAGGGCTTAGGCTTGATAACCAATTAGATAAAAAATATTACGTGGCTTTGTAGTGGCATAATATCCTGTCAGTAATTTTAGCCGCTTCCATCCTGTTTTCAAGGACTTATGCTACAAATAACTTTATCTTATCCGGTAACTCCTTATCGCATCCTGTCTCCTTATCGCATCCTGTTTTAAAGGATATGGGGTCTACTATAAAAGCCGCTGCTCAGAGCTTACAGTTTCATTCGCTCACTAGCTCTCAAGCCATGTGGATGCGATTATTTTTCCTAGGCCAGATCGGCTTGAGGTCCGCCCTAGCCTCTGACGGAAAGACTTACGTTTCGGCTGTAGATGTGGGCGTGATGCTCAAATTCAACGATATTCATGAATTTGCCAACTATCGGGCCACCAAGCATCTTGATATGTTTCCAGTCTTTGAAATATACGAGATGTTCGACTACGTGAGCCTGTTCTCAGATGTTGAAGACATGCAGAGGCTCTGGAGACACGGAAGGGTCGCAGCCGATTTTCCCATGTCTTCGGAGTACGTATTTGATGTTCATATCGAATCTGAGGGGAATGCCAGGTTGCAGGACTGGCTGCAAATCTATACTGACCTCTTCAGAAATGACCTGTTCGAAGGCCCTCGTGTCAAGTCCAAGAGATTGGCTATCACCAACGAATGTAAAGTCTGCCTGACGGAAGAGAGCCAGGTGGCGTTCTTCGACTGCGGGCACGTGGTGTGCTGCATGGCCTGTTCGGACAAACTCGAATATTGTCCTGTCTGCCGAACGGTCATTGCGGAAAAGAGACGGGTCTATGTCCAATAGATGTGAAATAGATTTAAAAAACTTGTGTCAAACGAGGCTTCCTCATGTCTTGACGACGATGGAAGCCTCGTTTGACACATTTTTTTTAAAGCGATAGGCTACCAATATTGGATTTGTGAAAAAAATAACTTGTAAATATTTATCGGTTTAGACGGTGAGTAAGTAACTTAAAAAATTTCAAGATTTGTAAAAAAACTTAGAAATATAAAATCGAAATGAAAAAAATAAATTTATAAAAAAAATGACAAAGTCCAAAAAAATATATACATATAAAATCAACCATAGTTTATATAGCCATGCCACACCCACCTTGAAAAAAAAAAAAAAAAAAAAAAAAAAAAAAAAATTTTTTTTTTTTTTTTTTTTTTTTTTTTTTTTTTTTTTTCAAGGTTGATTGATTGGTTGATTGACTCTAGCTAGCCTATATATATACCGGTTTGTCCATTGAATATAAGTAAGCAAGACCCTTGCCTACCGTTAACATATTGTAAATTATGTCTGAAGAAATGGATCCTAAATCTGAGTTCTGGATTCGAGTAAAATCTAATAAAGCTGGTATTGAAAGACTCATAAAAATATCTATCGAAGGCATTTTTAGAAACTACAATATTCCGATAGTGGATCGTATTGACGAGACCCTTTTAATGCAGGCAGACGGAGCCTTAGCCGCGCATCCAGCAACCATCGACCGTTTCAACGAATTTTATCTAAAACATAAAATGGATGGGTCCGAAATCCGTTTGGATGAAAATCTGGTTCTCAAGCCAAATTGCATTGTAGTTGTGAATGAATACATTCGTGGGGGACCTTTTGGCGGCACTAGATTAATTTTTCTTTACCACGACGTTGAAAAAAATGAAGCTGTGTGTAAAAGTCCTAAAACGGGTACCGAAGTCAGAATATCTCAGTCCGTACGCACTGGACGGTTTCCTATCGAATTGGGATTTGCCAGATCCATTCATAGCTATCGAGATAGAATCGACGATTTGAAAATGGTTGTCAGTTTGATTGGGTATGTAGATCCTGTTTCCTGGCTTTTGTATCGTGTGAATCAATTGAAACAGGTATTGGCCGTAGAATTTTAATTTAAAAATACAACCTTGAAAAAAAAAAAAAAAAAAAAAAAAAAAAAATATATATATATATATATATTTTTTTTTTTTTTTTTTTTCAGAGGTGGGTGTGGCTTAGCTCTATATAAGCCTGTAGCTTTAAACATTTTTCAAGACTCATGCCTTCGCAAAGCGTTCAAGTATGTGCTGAAGCCTTTTGGCTGGGCGAAAATTGTATACCATTAGAAATAGCATTTGCTGTTAATCCAAAAGAAGTGAATATATTTCGATTGGCACCATTGCCTTTGCATCTATCTTTTACTTTACAAGAATTGGCCAATGCTAAATCTAAAATGCTGGATCCTCATCAGTTTCATAATTCTAATTTTTTTAGCAATCATCTAATTTCTCCAAAGGTGTACGATTGGAAATTAGAATATGACAATTGGCTAAATCAGCTACATAAATATGTTCCTTTGCATGCTGTATTGTGCGTTAGAGGATTATCCCAATGCCGATTTTTCAACGTAATTTGTGGATATCCTCACGTAAAACGAATCGTATTACCAATTGGAAGAGCCGTGCCAAAAGTTAGCCATTCTCACAAACGATCAAAATTATTATCTTATCCATGTCCAGGCATAGAAGTTGCTACTATGGCCAATTATGTAACCAGTGAAAATTTAAAATCTATAAAGTGTAGTTTTAAACTAAAATTTCAAAAATATATGCTAAAATACATATATACTGACTAGTTTGTTGGCGATTTAACTACAAAATGGGTTTGGACATCACGGAGCCGATTTATGCATGACCTTACAGTAGAAGAAATAAATTCCACTCCCACCCACCCTAATAGATATACTATATATATACTATATATATAGATTGCAGCGCCATCTACAGGCTAAAGAAATATAACTTTAGCAGCCATCTGAGAAATATAGCTTTAGCAGCCAACTGAGAAATATAGCTTTAGTGGCCAACTTAGAAATATAACTGTAGCAGCCAACTGAGAAATATAGCTTTAGCGGCCAACTTAGAAATATAACTGTAGCAGCTAAATGAGAAATATAACTTTAGAAACCAACCAACCAACTGAAAAAAAAAAAAAAAAAAAAAAAAAAAAAAAAAAAAATTTTTTTTTTTTTTTTTTTTTTTTTTTTAAATTAGATGTGTGGGTGTGGCTTAGCTATATATAAGCATTATCTCTGCTGGCAGCTATCAAGTTCAGACTTATAGAGTCTGTGTAAAGTTTTATAAATTTACGCTATGTCGCAGCGTACGTTTAATACTCTTAAATTCAATGATACCGATTATAATTTTGTATATCACATAATACTAATAAAAGATATTCTACAATATGTACGGTTTTTTAAATTTCTTAAAATCAATAAGCTAAATATAATGAATTGGATAGAACATAATTCTCTACTGCGGGAAACTCATATACATTTATTTATTAATTCAGACAATGAAATCGACCGAGATATTTGGAAAGATTTTCCATTTGGAATTACGATAAATTTAATCAAATATGCAGATTATTTTTCAATTTTTCATATTTTGTCTGAAACATGTGATTACAACTGTTGCACTTTTACATTAGAAGATAGGTGTATTAAAATGATATGGGATAACATTAGTACTTTTTTTGACATCGAGCGCCTGCATTTACCTACTCGAATATTACAAAAAGTTGTTCGAGAATCTCAGAAATATATTTTACCCACATCGCTTTTTGAAGTTATTGCATGTACAGAGAAAATTGAAAAATTTTTGCAAAATACATCGTTAGAACAACTATTTTTTGAAACAGATAGGGTTTTTGATAGATATATTGCGACCTTTTTTCAAAGTAAAATACATTGTAGATATCTTACAAAAATATATATAACGCCTGCATTAAGGTATGTTCTAAGCTACTTTGTAAAGGATAATTATAAATTTCAAATGTGTATGCAATGCATACAATTATTTTTTTATGGAGAAGAGCGTTTAATTGATAGACATTACTTTAGAATGCGCATATATGAACCGGAATCATTTGTACGAGAAAGGGATAATTGGTGCTGTTTATGCCGGCAGACACCTCTATTTCAAGTAATAACTCGTGAACAGTATATGAAGCAATATCGACCTGACAACCCTCTCAAAAATTATCCCGATAAATTACTCATTAAAGTTCAAAAATATGAAATTTGTAAATATAGCATGAATAAAATAATATGATTTTAATAAACCTGTTACTGAGATGCCAATTTGTCCCAGTCTAATGTTGGTGCTTCATGTGGTTTGGGGAGTTCGCTAAGCGTATCGTCAACTTTTTTATCTGGAAACGACCTGCTATTGACAAGATACATGCGGCTGCTTAAATCTAGATAAAAACCGTTTTCGTTACATTTCAATTCCATTTGCATATTGGATGGTAACTTTTTTACCATTAAGAAGACTTCTATAATGCTAGAGATGTCAACATATCTTCTATATCTATTGGCTGCCGCCTCCAGTTGTTCGAGAGACATGCTGCTCATTTTAAGATGAAGGGTTGAGTCATCGTCGAACGGGGAGATTTCTTCAATAAATTTTTCCTGATCCATATCTACTTATTTTATTTGAAAATGTTCCGTCTACGTGACTACATAAAAATCAACCAACCAACCGTAAAAAAAAAAAAAAAAAAAAAAAAAAAAAAAAAAAATTTTTTTTTTTTTTTTTTTTTTTTTTTTTCACAGTTGGTTGGTTGGTTGATTGTTATTTATCCTATATATAAATGCTGTCCGCCTTCCAAATTTATATCATTTTTTCATTCTACAATTGTTGTAGGTAATCTTTACAATTTCTCACAATGAACTTCTCTGATTCCATTCACAGCATATTTCATTACCTACTCAGAGACTGCGTGCATTTGGCAAACTGGGAAGATACAAGCCAATTTAGGCTGGTCGATGTCAAAGATGACTGGGATGATCCACAATGGAAACCGAGAGAACACAAATTTGCCCTTGCTATTTTGAGGATGTTAGAATATTATTTTCAGACACCGCCCTTACCTACTGGTATTGAAATCGAACAGATTGAAGATGTCATTCCCAAGCTGAAAGAAAAATTAAAAACTATTCTCGATTCCGATAGCATATCTTTTAAAGTCCGAAACCTTTGTAATGACGAAAGCTTGACGCATCGTCGTTGGTCGGGTCCCGAATCTTATCAGCCTTGGGTGATGGAGTGTTTGATAACTACTGGATGCTTTCTTGGAGAATGTTACGCAAAATTTGGATACAATGAGAATTTATTTAATCTGGCATCCAAAACCCTTATAGATATTATGGAAGACTCTGCGTTATTATCTTGTATTAGACTCGATTTACATTATAAAATGGATCCGTTTGGTAAGCCTGGCGCTAAGATTAAATCAGTTTTGGACGAAGATTGGAGTATGTGGACCTTTCAATTGAACAAAGCACAGGAGAAAAAATTGTTCAAGAAGTGTCCAGGTAAATCGTAAGCATATCAATCAATCAATCTACCAACCTAAAAAAAAAAAAAAAAAAAAAAAAAAAAAAAATTTTTTTTTTTTTTTTTTTTTTTTTTTTTTTTTTTTTTTTTTTTTGAGTGGGCGTGGCTTAGCACAACATACGGCTATATAAGCTCGGTCATTTTATTTGTTCAGCAAATTATTCTTCTAACATGGCTTTCTTAAACATGGTTCTTCAACGCCTTGCTACTGGGATAGTCTCGTTTCTATTTCGTCACTATAAGCCAGAAGTGAAATATATGAAAGTGCGGGATTCTGCCATAGACCCGGAACAGAGAGACGACCAGTCTTTGGGATTCGATTTGTACGCGCCTAAGAAAATCGTGTTGAGACCTGGCGAGACAAAAACGATTGATACTGGAATAGCGTTCGAGATTCCATCTTACATGGGAATGTATCTCTGGGACAAGTCGTCGTTGGCTTTGGCAGAACTGAGAGTGTGTGGCGGCGTGATAGATCCAGGCTACAGAGGCTCTGTAGGCGTGATTATGGAAAATTGTTCGCTGGACAACTTCACCATCCAGAAAGGCAGCGCTATAGCCCAAGCTGTGTTTCAATTGGCAATTTATCCTGAAATGATAGAGACAACGGAATTATCAGATACCGTTCGTGGCGATAGAGGATTTGGTGGAAAATCAGACTGGGCAGATAAATAAATCTTGTCAGTCCTAATATACAAGTAGATAGATGGCTTCAACCTATACACCAAAAATTGATCCGGAACTTAATTATTTAAACTGTTTAAAGGCCCATTATAAACGTAACGATCATCATCCTGAGCATTATGAGAAGCCTGAAATGAAATTTGAAGCTAGAATGGAATTGACTTGTGAGTTATTAGGAACTGTAATGGGTTGGGCTCATAATCGAGGATTAAAATTAAATCTTGCTGAATGTCGAGCTGTTATCGAAAAGGCTAACTGGGAGTCATGGGATCTTGCCGTAAAAGATAAATTACCAGAACCTACTGAAATTGATTTCAATATTCATGGAACATGGCATAATAAGACATATTCCATAGACGAATTTAAAAAATTGGAATGTTATGAGGATCTCGACGAACTCAAATGCGTAAGAGATTATGTGGATGACCTATTGAAGCATAAATTGGCAGTTTATCAAGTTTGGCGAGATATTACTGAATATGATAAGCGATATAATGCAATAGCTGAACGTATACAAAATCATGATTTGGATAAATTTCGAATCGATATGTTACGAGCATATACTATGAAGTTGAGCGAGTTTCGGGGAAAGACTAAACAAATTAATGTTGAAGAGACTCCTAAAACGGATGAAGAGACTCCTAAAACGGATGATGTTGAAGAGGCTCCTAAAACGGATGAGTAAATTCAAAGACAGCTGCGATATTTCACCCTCTGTAAGACTAAATATGCCCACCGTAAAACTAAAATAGATTAATAAGCTATCAAGTTTAACAAAGATAGTTCACCCACTGTAAAATTAAATATAGAATTAAAAAAAAAAAAAAAAAAAAAAAAAAAAAAAAAAAATTTTTTTTTTTTTTTTTTTAAAGGTGTCCTTGAAATAGCTATATATATAGTCATAAAAGCCACATGTATATACAGCTATAAAAGCTTCCACACCACATATATTTTACCAGTATGAATGTTCCGTTTCGACAATGGGAACCTGCTATGAGGTTTAACAAAAAAGTATCAAGTCACGTTTGTCGGTATGTCGTATTGATAAATAGTACTGCTAAATTTGATGTAGAAAAAGACTTGAAAAAATTACTACGTGTAACAAAAAAACCTCTCATATGGTTTATTAAAACATTTCGATCGTTTGGTATTAGGGTTGAATATGGCACACTTTTTTCCATACAAGATCTTAAAGACCAGGGACCCATGTTTAAAGATATCTCGGATGGAATCGTGCGGCAATATCTAATATCAAGGTATTTGCCAGATGTGACTTTTGTATGCTTTCCAGGATTCGCTAAAAAATTACCTTTCGATTGCATACATCCTGACACGTTAGTTGGTAAGCTTATCAAGAAGAAATAATATTTAAAAAAAAAAAAAAAAAAAAAAAAATTTTTTTTTTTTTTTTTTTTTTTTTTTTTTTTTTGTGTGGGCGTGGTTTGACTATATATAAGCCTTAATTCTACTACCTGTTATACATTTCGTCAACTCTTCCTCTGTAGTGTGTTTGGCAAATCTCATAGATTTCAAACGTTTAGTCTTTGAAATATTGACTGTTTCTTTTACGCGTTTCAGAAAACCTTCTGCAAGATATCAAAGTTTGGCCAATATTATTCCAAGTGAAATGTGCTCGAAACTTATTGCAGTCATCTTTCAAAATACCCTGTAACTACTGTAAAATAGGATGGTCTAGACAGTTTATGGTACTTAGCCATATGTATAAAGTTTAATATTGTACACATATAAATAATAATTGAGTAATTCTTTTGACAAATGATGAGTTTCCCGTTTTTTCTATTGCCTAATGAAATAAAATTGAAAATACTCAAGTACCTACCCGTTTACGAAAAATATAAATTATTTTCTATAACTGAATTCAGCGATTTGTTGACCTATCCTCGATTATGGTGTAACGAAGCTTGCTATAATCTATATCGAAAGGCGCTTGAAATACAAATCTATTCCATGCGAAATATTATTAGAACTGATTTTGTTTTAGTGAACATTTTTATTTATATGCTTAAAACCAACATCGATATTTTATATCCCGATCATTGGTATTTACATCCAATCAATGAACACGAAGAAAAATTTATTGTTACTATGAAAACTAATTTTGATGAATTTATAGCAAAATATGCAGTTATTGTTACCATATACGTTAAAGTATTCGCGACTCCATTCTATGTTAGATCTATACTACTAAGTATAGAAAATGTGCATGGTATACTATTTCCTTATATAGGACATCCATTTTTTCTAAACATGAAGGGTAAAAGACAATGGATTCGGTTTATGATCGCTTGTGAATTTATTCGCCAATTATACAGTTTAATTGAAGCTGATAAATCGAGCTATAAGACTAAATGTTTATTTCGTATATTGAAAATACTGACATCTGAGTACGACGAATGGGTCAATAATCAGGGTGGATGGGAATGTATAAAAGATTGGCAGAATGAAAAATTGGTAGATAAAGATATTTTTACTGACAGTATTTACTACTAAAATACCTTAAAAAAAAAAAAAAAAAAAAAAAAAAAAATTTTTTTTTTTTTTTTTTTTTTTTTTTTTTTTGAGTGGGCGTGGCACATCCATAATTACTATATATAAGAGAGATGTGGTAGCGTCTAGCAATATTATTTACCCACACAATTCTTTGCAATGGCTGCTCTACACTATGTTTATGCTGTGCATGTCTCTTTTGTTCGCTATGAAGGAACGCAAATCCCATGGACTATTACTATGACTTCGACCGTGACACCATACAAGACTTTTAGTATTGGTTTGCTCAGCAACGACTTTACCTGGACAGATTCTGATTTGAATTATAATTGCCTAAACGCGGATGATTTTCCCAGAAACCCTTCTAAAAAACTAAATCATCAAATCAGTCTGCCACATTTCGAATCTGAGTTTAGCGAAATCTACGGCACAGAGTACTGGAAAGATGGCTGGGTGACACAATTGGCAGCCGTCGATCGGCCTACGTATGATTATCTAAAAACATTTTGCAATTCAATTATATTGTTGGATAACACATTAATTGCTGAAGATAGAACCTTGGCTGCAGCATACAGGTATAACGTATTGCCAAATAATGGAGAGGAATTTAAAGAAATTGTAATTGAAGGTTGAAGGACTTTTAAAAATCTTAAATACCCTTTAAAAAAAAAAAAAAAAAAAAAATTTTTTTTTTTTTTTTTTTTTTTTTTTTTTTTTTTTTTTTTAAGTGCCCCGCCCACCCAAGTCTGTATATATATCAGAAAATTCTATTTAGACAATTTATTATTGTTAGATGGTATGATATTGTACACATGCAAATATGCTAAGTAAAGTTTATGAGAGTTTTTTATTAATATGCTCATTCATATTTGCCACAATTTTACTTATTACAGTTCTTTTTATAGTTATATTATTTATAATAACGACTTTTATTATGGAATTTTTGCTAGGCCCAGAAATTACAAAAAAATGTATTAAAACATTTTTAGAAAAGATGAAAATAAATCTTGTCTTTGCTCAAGAATAAAGGGTTATGCAATTTTTCAAATATGGATAAATGTTTGTGCTGTAATAAGTTAATAAACTATCCAAGATCGAATTATAGATTGGATTGCGAACACGCTTTTCATCAGCGATGCCTTGTAAATTATTTTCAAAACCATCCACTCAAATGCCTGGAATGTACCCAGCCGCTATCTTACATTGATCTAACATATTTTCAAAGCATTCATGAAATAGTAAATGATATAGAAGATACTGATTCAGGCTTTGAATCTAATTAATTCATGTCTTAGAAATATAACTTTAGAAACTAACTTCATCAACCAACCAACTGTTAAAAAAAAAAAAAAAAAAAAAAAAATTTTTTTTTTTTTTTTTTTTTTTTTTTTGAAGTGGGCGTGGCTCATGTATATATAAGACTGTTGACTTGTCACTTCATCATTCTATCTCGATCTTTGCCAGCAACAGTCATATCTTTCCTTTACGGACATGGAATCAACAGTATCCTACAGCTCTTTGGTTTGGACGTTAAGAAATAATAATATGGAGCTAGCACATAAAAATGATAAATTGGCTCAAGAAGTTAACGATTTACGAGATATATCTTTTTTTCAAAGTATATTAAATGAATTAATATATGCTGAAAATGTCCGATTAAGGGGTGAGCGATCTCGCCTTTGTATGGATGCAGCACAAATTGCTGTAACTTTAAACGAAAAGATAATTAGTTTAAATTCGATCATCAGCAAACAACGTAGACTGTCAGCAGCAACACTGAAAATGTCAAAAGCTAAAGATAGTTTTAAACGTAAAACTAAAAGGATTATAAAGCCCAAGAAATGTACAATATGCCAAGGATAATAAAATCGTAACCAAGCCATCAAGGTTACACATTAAAAAAAAAAAAAAAAAAAAAAAAAAAATTTTTTTTTTTTTTTTTTTTTTTTTTTTTTTTTTTCACGTGACCTTGATATTATTTATTTTTATACTGGCCTGTTGCTATATAAGTAAGGTTCGTTGGATTGCTATTATTTCATAATGGAAGCTATGAATCCTATTGAGATGCTTATTGATGGGGCTGTTCAGCATGAAGTCTTGCAGAATAAAAATCCTTACTTGACTATGGAGACTATCATTTTACGTTTGTACAAGAAAATTTCACAGTATACGCGTGTCCAGTTCTATCAGAATGAGAAAACTCTACTGTTTGTACAATATCACGATGAAATTTTGAATGCCTATGAAAGTATAAAATCTAGGCTGTCTCACGAAGAGCGAGCTACGGTAGAACGTGTCCTATCTAGAGATTGCCCACATCCCAACGAATTGCTGAAATTTACCTGTACTTGGTACAAACATGATCCTGCCAGCATTTGTAGATGGTTTGCTGTCGATGGTATCATCAACCTGCATCCTAAATATTACGTTCAAGATGCCTTTAACAATAATTTCGAGAAACACAATGCAGCCGTCAGGGCTCTGTATGCTTATTATTCTAACCCTGAAAGCATCAAATTGATCGTGAGCAAGGCCCTGGATATTGAAGGTGACGAAACATATGCGGCAGATCCCGATATGGATAGGTGTTTGGAACTGTACGTAACAATGGTGGGTGAAGAAGAAATGAAACGCGTGGCAGAAGACAGGCGAACCAAGCTGCGAGCTCAACAGCAACCCAATAAGCGTAAAAGAAAAATACAGCCTCTGAAATTATCCGAAACTGTAGAAAATCCAATTGTAGAGACCCCAGAATCGCCTAGGCCGATTTCACCCCAAAATGAGTAATAGCTGACGGTTAGAATAATCAGGTTTCAGTTTCTTTAAAAGGTTTTGGCGTAAATTTTCTCCGATTGACAGATGCCATTTAGAAGTCGTGCTGAGAAGGTCCATAGCAGTCAAAATTTTCAAATAGGCCTCGTGACAATTTTCTACGTTTGATAAGTCTATTCTAGTATTTTCAATTTTCTCGCAGAAAGGCCAAGCGTGGTTCGTTGGAGGTACCATCGCTACCATATCTGACAGGTCATCTGTAGGTTGGGAGATATCAAAAATCTTGTCACATTTTATAACCTGAGTGTATAATGGATTCCAGAAGAATTGCAAATGGCTACTCAAAACGATCGTCCAAACGTCAGATGGAATGATGGCGTCAAACGAAGGTTCGATTACAATATATAATAGACGCGATTCGTATAGATTTGGACGATATAAAAATGTCAGCTCGTAGTCTGATACGGGTTCTAGCTCAGGAATGGAATCCAAATAGAATTTGACTAAGTTAGGATAACGTCCATAATGACTATAGATAATGGTAGATTTCTTAGAAACTAAAGCCTTTTGAAAAAATTCCATATCTTGATTATTAAACAATTAAAAAAAAAAAAAAAAAAAAAAAAAAAACCTAGCCTTTGAAAAAAAAAATTTTTTTTTTTTTTTTTTTTTTTTTTTTTTTTTTTAATTCAAGGTCATATTATTTATCTATATATGGGTGCCTTCTCTGCGCAACGATCATTCATGGTAGAGCCTTCTATCTATGAGGTCTTAAGTTTTTCTGAAAGCTACATACGACTTAACTGAAATAGATTAAATTATTAATGCTAAGTTTTTTGTCAAGAAAGCATCAAAAAGGTGTCATGAGACAAACGAATAAATATACTACTTCATATGGCTTAATCGTCAAAAATTCTGACAACCAAGTTGTACTTATCAAGCGTAAGGTGCCATACTGTGTGCAAAATTATTACACGCATCTCCATAAAAGCAAAACTAAGTATTGTGAATATTCCAAGAATGCCTTTGACCAGATACGAGACGTTTTTGAAAGAGAACAGTTACCAAAGCTGAGCGAAGAATATAAATTGGATTATATGTGCTTTGTGAATGGCAAATTGTACGAAGATCTGTACGATTTTCCGCATGGACAGCCGTCTACGAAAAACCCACAAACCTTATTTGATTATTTTATAACGGCGTATCGAGAATTTCGTGAAGAAACTGGCTTCAGATTTACTTTTACGAAAGAAGACGTGGAAAATTATCCAATCGTGCATTTTGAATTTATGGGATGCGATAAGATTTATTATAAACAATATTATTTTCTTATTGAAAATGTAAAAGATTTGAAGAGATACAGATATTTTGATTCACTCGATTTTCCAATGATATCGTCTGCCCAAATTAAGAGTTGGAATGATGATCGACTTGTGTATACAGGCCAACTATATCCCGTAAAAATAGCATATAATTATTTTAAAATTCAGCAAAAAATAAAAATTGATAATAAGCATAAAATTTTTGAGAATTTTTATCCAAAGTATTATATAATTTCTTATCAAAAAAAAGAAGATGATAAGAAACTGATGGAAAAAATATTTAAAAATTAATTAATAAAAAGCCACACCCACTCTTGAAAAAAAAAAAAAAAAAAAAAAAAAAAAAAAAAAATTTTTTTTTTTTTTTTTTTTTTTCAAGAGTGGGTGTGGCCTTCTTCAAACCTATAAAAAGGCAACGCCGCACTCTCAAACTATCATTCTACTGCAATCATGAATCCTGCTATCTTCTGTTGTCAAGATGAAGTCTTTGCTGAGGCCGTTTGGCTGAATGTTGGAAACGGATCCCTAAAACCGTTAGAAATAGCATTTGCCATTTCTCCAGATAAGGTCTACATATTTACAGTAGCACCCCTGCCTCAACATTACTGGGTCACGCTGAGAGATCTTGCCCAAACTAGATCTAGAATACATAACAAAGATCGTTTTTACAATTCTCAGTGTGAACAGCTACTTTTACAGCCAAAACTCTTCGAATGTAGACTTAAAGCCAACAGTTGGCTTAATAAGCTGACATATTGCGTTCCGTTAGACACTCCACTGTATGTCCATGGTCGTGCCCAGTACAAATTTTTCAAGCATCAGTGCGGATACAGAAACGTACATCTGGTTAAAGTGCCAACTGGAGTAAGAATCATAAACGCTTGTCATTTTCATCTGAAGTCGAAATTGTTAGATTATCCTTGTCCAGGAATAGAAGTAGCTACGATGGCCTATCATCGAAGAGACCTTCAAATAAAACAATAGTTAAAAAAAAAAAAAAAAAAAAAAAAAAATTTTTTTTTTTTTTTTTTTTTTTTTTTTTTTTTAATGTAGCTTTGTTTTTTTATTTATAAATCAAGCTAACGATGGGCTATAAAACCTTTGTCCAATCCATCTTTGGCAATCAGTACTCGTTTCATGCCCCATACTTACACGGGCTCAATCTTTACTGTCTCTTCGTTATTACGTTAACAGTGTCCCTTTGCGTTTATACCCTGCATCAACATCAAGATGTCTGCGACAACACCTTCAAGCAGCGCGTCCATGACCTACGAATTAAATACGCCAGTGCTAGACGTCCCGGCTATGATTAAACCTATTTTAGATAATTATAACATACACGTTAATAATTTTATTCGATTTTTGCGCGATCGTCTAGATGTCTATCTCGTTTACGAAGGCCCAGCCGATCCCCATCAGCACATTTTGTTAAGAACCATGTACGCGTGTTCTATCAAATCCAAAAAAATTTTAAAAGATGTATTTCCAATCATGATAGGATCGCTTCTAGATATGGCCATTCGCCATCAAAACGAGAGGTCTTTTCGCGAACCTCTGTCGGCCTCTGAAACCCAGTATCCATTTACAAAATTAGATGTAGGGAGTGGATTCTTTCTAGTCGGTGGTTCTTTGCGCCATTTACCCTATTTCTATACGAACGATCCTACCAACACGCATGTCATTCAAAGAAAAATTGTTCGAGTCTATTCCTACAATGCTCTAGATCGCGGAAAAGAGTTAAATTTCTACGTGGCAGACTACGATGGCAAAAAATGTGGCGATGTGGTAGTTATTCATAACAACGGTACTAAAACCAATGACGATCCACATTTTTTCAATCATTGTCCCTATCCAGTAAATTTGACGGCTTACATGTCCATGCTGTATCGAAACGAGCATTTTGACATCGATCATCTGGGTAATAAAATGGTTGTCAGCCCAGGCCACATGTTTACCAAACTCTTCATAAAATATTTGTACGGTCCGCTGCTGAAGCAAGATTGGAAGCTGATCAAAGCCAGAACGGGTCTGGTCTCGAAATCTATCGAAGACGGGTTCTTGCTGCACGTTCTGTCTCGAAAAACGGTCTATTATAAGGAAACTAAATCTGCTGGAAAGATGACCAACGAGCCTTCAGGATCGCATCGCGAAATAGGTGTCAACGGTGAAGTATTCATGGAAAAAAATATAGGTTGCTATAGAGAAATTACGTCTCAGACCTACAAACTAAATCCTTATCTGCTACACGTTATAGTGAGACAGATTTCCAAAAAAGTTAAAAATTCAACCGTCGATTCTTTTCATCCTAGCTATCTGTATTTTTTATGCATACTGGGTATTTTCGAAACAAAAAACGTGGGTCGCACGACTATGATGGTCAGAGACACGATTGTTTCTACGTGCGACGATCTGGATCCAGTCTATCATGATGTACCCAATGATAAATTTTGGGATGAGCTGAAACTCGAGTCTCAGAAAGACAGCCGCTATTTCGTAGTTGTGAACGAGGCCTGCATACCCGTAACCGAAAAATCTTTTTACGGTATCGAGCTGCTGAGGCTGAAGAACCATTTCAAGACAATCGAGTGCTATCAGAGAGAAAATTTTATCATTATCCGTTATAAGATGGGTTTCATTATGAAAAGGGTGCCTGACACAGATATCTGGGTGACCCCGTACGACATCTCGTATTACATACACAGGCTGGCTGGGATTCATGCGACCAGCTACTTGGTGGATCTGAACCGATTTTGTAACCATACAGCCTTTCCGAAAAATATTTTGGCCTTCAACGCGATGAAAAATTCTGTTTTGGCTACGACTTCGGAATATGCTCTATATTTTATGGATACGGTATCCACTTATTATAAAAAACTGACTCCTGACCATAAAGTTCTCATACCGGCCAAGAAGGATGGCGTTTCTGAACATTTTGAGATAGCCATGCCTCAGCCCGTAGTCACTTACATGAGTTTCAAAGGCTGCACGCAAGAAGACTGCATAGCGAAACGTAAAGGCTACGATGCGTTCGATGGCTGCAGGTTTTACACGCTCAGATTGAATTTGGATGCCAAATCTTGGGTTAAATTTTATCCCGTTCGCGGCGACGAAGATCCAGAATCTGGTTTATTGGGGACGCTTGTTAGTGGAGATGTTTTGCAAGTCGAACCCTATTCTTTACATATAATACTGAATAAAATTTCTGATAGTGAATACCGCATTCGTTTCAACAAAACGCCGTTCAGGGTCGCTCAGCATTTCATAAGCGGAGACAAACTGACTATTAGCGTAGAACAACAGCATGTCTGCGATATAGGAGACAAACTCTGTAGTTTGCACGGTCAGAAAGGGGTCGTGCGAGTCTTGGAAGAGATGCCTATTTTGGATGATGGGATCGTACCCGATTTGATAGTGAACCCTTACTGCATGTTCAGGATGACGCCCGGACAGATTTTAGAAGCCATGTATTTGGGCGGTGGCAGAGACAGCCAATCCGTACGTAATTCGAAAGGTGTTTTGATACGAGACGCGAAGGCCTTCTATGGTAAGACGTTTTATTTTTCGGTCGCGTATTGGGCTAGCGAACACTTATACGCTCCCGTAAAATGTGTGTTGGATAGAGTGACCAACCAACCCGTCAAAGGTCGCAGTAGAAGAGGGGGTATGAAATTGGGTAATATGGAAGTTAATGCTTTAAGAGGTAGCGGTACGGCGTCTGCGTTTGAAGAAAAATTTTTTGAACATGGTGATAGAGTACATATTGAGGCTACTGTGGCGATACCTAAATCGGTCAACGTGGTCATTGAAGACGCGAAATGCTACAAATATCTTTTAGAATATAAGACAGAACCTACCATACAGATGGAGGATTGACGCGATAATTTTAAATTTGTAGATACGAGTCGTTTTAAATAGACAGTTTTGTACGAAATGTATTTTGCTATTAATTTTTTAACAACAAGGGTCGTTATTTTATAGATTTGATACTCTGAGCCCTAAGGTCATTTTTTCTAATTTTTGCGACTAAATACCTCGTTTTTTATAATGCCAGAGTTGGTCTCAGAGGTTACATGGTACTCGATTAGAAAATATGAGGCGTTTTGTCTTTCAAATTAGAAAAAATGATTTTTGAAAAAGACATAAATATTTATGTTATCGTATACGATACCGTATTAGTACTGGAACAGGTTTTAAATTTGCGTGGTCAAAACTAGGGTGTTGAATTCCAGTAATATGTATATGACCAAAAGAGGCTTCGAGCAGCGACTGCATAATGGTTAAAGCATGAATTAATGAATCGAGCACTGACTGCATAATTTTTAAAGCATATCTTAATGTATAGAGCGTTGAACAAATAAGGGGGTATATATGTAACAAAAGCCTCGAGCTTTAAACTAACAAATAGTTGGGCAAATTTGAGCAAAACAAAAAGCCTCGAGCATTAAACAAACAAAGGGTATATGTGTAACAAAAAGCCACGAGCAAGCGCGGCAGAATGTAGAGAGCAAAAAAGTATGTAGAAATATAGTATAAGCAATATTTGCATGGTCTAAATTTGTACAAAAACCTTCGAGCATCTATAGAGAGGCTATATTTTGTTTTTTAAGTAAAATATTTAACATCTCGTTTTTTATTTTAAGAATGTCGGATAGGATCGTAACTAGCTTATAGTAATGGGCTTACATTTGGAGACAATTAAAGAATGTAACCTCATACCGATATCTTGAAACTGGCTGAGACACTATAGCTGACATACAAAGTCCAGACTAAAAACTTACATTTGGTTTAGCAAGACAATAAAGAGTATAGTCTTATGCCGATATCTTGAAACTGTCTGAGACAGCGACACTATATCTGACATTCAAAGTTCAGGCTAGAAACTTGGCAAGAGCGTAGTCTTATGCCGATATAGTGAAACTGTCTGAGACAGCGACACTATATTTGACATTCAAAGTCCAGGCTAGAAACTTGGCAAGACAATAAAGAGCATAGTCTTATGCCGATATAGTGAAACTGTCTGAGACAGCGACACTATATTTGACATTCAAAGTCCAGGCTAGAAACTTGGCAAGACAATAAAGAGCGTAGTCTTATGCTGATATAGTGAGACTGTCTGAGACAGCGACACTATAACTGACATTCAAAATCCAGACTACAAAATTATAATCACTTAAATTAAAAGATGTTTTACAGTAATTTCTGAGTATACAAATATATATATATATATATATATATATATATATATATATATATAATTATTATTATTATTATTATTATTATTATTATTATTATTATTATTATAAATATTATATTATAATATAAATATAATATAATATAATATAATATAATATAATATAATATATTATAATATAATATATTATAATATAAATATTATTATAAATATATTATAAATATATTATAAATATAATATAAATATAATATAATATAATATAAATATAATATAATATAAATATATTATAAATATATTATTAAAAAAAAAAAATCTATCCATTTCTATAGGGTAGCTACGATTCATGCTCCTACATTCTCCTATTTTGTTCCGACTTGCTTTTTGTGGCAACGAGCTTCAAGGTCATTCAAAGTAAAAAAAAAAAAAAATTTTTTTTTTTTTTTTTTTTTTTTTTTTTAATGTAAGCTTTGTCTTGGCCAGCACCTATAAAAGCCTCACTCCAACTTGCAGTTTTATCATATCATGGACAACTATAGTCATACTGCTCATGTTACATTTATTTTACAGAATTCCAATTGGAAGCCATGGATCGTAGCCTTTACGTCTGTACATCCACCCTTTGAAACGATAACCTTAGCTGCCAATCCAAACAAGATTTCATTCTTGCATCGAGATATAGCCTATAACAACACCGTAAACGGTTTTCATGTACCCGATAACGTAAAATTTGGTACTTATGTAGATATTTCTGAAATGGATGCCACTATTCGTTCAGTTTTTCATAAGAACTTAAAATTTAGCGATTGGGATGTAGTCGGGGCCGTGGATAAGCGTACTTACGACTATTTGAAAAATATTATTCCCACTGTCTTGATACCGACCAACAGCCATAGCGAAGATATTACATTGGGTGTCGCGTACAGAAAATTTCAGTCTGATGAAAAATGGCGTCAACATAGATAAAATTTTAGAGAGTTTCTTTTATAAATCGCGCTTTAGCCTTCTCTACGCAAAACGGCTTGTGATCGATAGTCACCAATTCGTAAGGTGCTAGGCACATACATAAAAAATTGTATCTATTCACGTATAAAAATACTCCATGCTCGCACACATCTTTGTTGAGTTCGCTGCAATCCGGGTCTCTATAAAACGTAGAATTTGTACAGATGCATGTCCATCGCGGCACGGGGTCTTTGATCAGCATCAATACGCCTCCAGTCTCTTCTTTGCACGGAACCGTTTCTTCTCGAGATTGGCAAACGCCATCTATGCACTGGGCATCCCTATCTACGCAAAGAAACGAACAATCGTCTATGCACGGTATCTGTTTAGTAGTACAATTTTGGCGAAACGTGGGAGCCTCGGCTCGAACCTGCCTATTATCGACTTGTAGTTTTGAGCTTTTCCAAACCCAAACATAGGCCAGCCACATCAGAAAGAAAACGACCCAGGTCTTGTGCATGCTTTTTTTGTTAAGTCAAGATGTCTGAAAATCGACAAGAGACGTTACACATTCCCAGATCTCTGAGTCGAGTCAACAAATGGCGAGATGCATGGGCCGCCTGCTATAGAATTATAGAAGAGTTCACGGTCGTGGATCTCAAACAATTTCATATCATTTTCGAGCGTTGGGTACCGATTCTGAATTGGATATTCGACCAACGCATTCCCAGATTGGATCGTTACGAACCAGTTTTTTATTATTGTAATTTACCCAACGGGCCTAAAGAAATCATTAAATTGTATATGGATGAAAATACCGCAGACGAAACGGTGCCCGTCTACATTATTTTCAATCTGTACGAATTTCAAATTATTCAGAAACGCTATTGTCTAGACTATACCAAATCCAACCAGATGTTGTACAACGAGTCTCGCGGAACGGTCAACTTGGCATCGATGATGCAGGTTGAAAATTACAACCCAGCAGAATATTTCAAAACGATGACTTGTTGGCATTTGCTGTTTATCTATACTCTCCATGCGCTAGCTCATTGGGACGCGTACGATAAATATGAACATGGTTATTACGATACGCACATTAATGTGAGAGATTCACCCTTTTACAAGTTTCATTTTTACGGCCAAGTCATGTATCGTAAATAAAGATGCCGAATCCTACTAAGATACCTACAGAGTTTGCCTTCGTCGTTTTGAACGAAACGGATCGGGGATATAGAAACCCTGAAGCAGTAGATATGCACGACGTGCAGGCGTTGTGCGATGGTGAGAATAGTTTGGTCAGGGTGGCCAAACTCAGACGTTTTTTCGCCAATGCCGTAACTTATAAAATGTTCAAAGAAGGTTTGCTTGTAGATGACAATGCTTGGAACGCAGTCGTACAATCGACTGAAAATGATGCCGTCAGGAAATACGCCAAGCGATTCATGACTCGGAGGCCTAGAAAGCGAAAAAATAGACACGTATCCAGATTGGGAACTTATTCAAACGCTGAGCTTTCAGATGATGAACTTTCAGACGCCTCTGCCATATCTATTACCCCATCCAACGACGAATGCGATGATACGGACGTGAATCTACCTTTGCCAGTCTGTGCTGGAATAAGACGCGTTTGTCGAAATTACGATGCCCAACGTCGATATATTCCTTACGTTAGAGATGCTAGCGACAACAAGCGCTATCATTTGAAAGTGGCTTACTCTTAAATTACGATCGGGTTCTCTAACGGATTGAAAGCCAGCGGTACGAGTGTCTTCCAGCGGGTGGAATAATATTGCGTGAACTTAAATTGGTCGCTGAGATCGTTTAGCGATAAGAGAGTCGATCTAGATTGGCATTCGGATAATCGACCCGCGATTACGCGAATGGGTACGGCTCCTTCATTAGGACCGAAGCAGGCTTGATCGGTTTCGCTCAACGGTTGGTAGTTAATGTTTCGTACGCTATGTTTAAACACCCACAGTTTGATTCTCTGAGGCATGAAACGCGTGCTCTCGAAAAATCCTAAATTCAGTACGCGAGCTATTTTCGGTACGTCGAAATTTAATAAGGTTATGAATTTGTAAATTTCTTCTTCAAAAGTCTCATTTTTCTGAAGTAAAATGGATTCGTCCAAATAAGATCGATTCAGCCTAATGGTGATGCATTTCGTTGGAAAAGACTGAAGTTTGTCCACGTAATGTGTGTAAAACGTATTGTTGCCGACACAGACCATATAATGTATTTGGAAAGGTTTGGCATCTCGAATATAAACATCTTCTGGATTATGGAATCGCCTGTCGTACGGTATGACCGTAGTAGATGGATGGTCGATCGGAATCATTTTGTAGTATATGTCCATGACTACATACTCTTCCAGTATAGGATATTTTTTTTCGTTTAAAAGTTGTAAGACTAAGGTCGCGTAATCCATAACTTGGTTAATTAAAGATGCCTAGGCCAGCCAAGGTGCCCGTTTTGTATGCCTTTCAGACTTTGAATAGAACAAATCGAGGTTACGAATATCAACCCGATGAAGTCACGCACGCCGAAATAACCCGTTTAGCCATAGGAGATAATTTTTTAGTCCCTGTAAAAAATCTCAGGCGATATTTTGCCAACAACAACGCGTTTCAAGAATATAAAGAAAATATACAAGTCGACGAAGGTTATTGGAATAATATTTTGAGAATGTCCGAGTTTCAAGGAAAAGTGGCTGATGCTAAATATGCCAGGCGTTTTTTGCCTAGAGAGCGTAACAGGTCCAGATATAAACACGTTTCTAAATTGGGTGATTATTCAGACGGCTCAGATTCGAACGCTTCAATTATTTCCATCACCCCTTCCAACGATGAATGCGACGAGACAGATGTGAATCTTCCTTTGCCAGTGTGTGCTGGAATTAGACGTGTCTGTAGAAATTATGATTCCCGACGTAGATATATTCCGTACGAAAGAGATGCGAGTGAGAATAAAAGATATCGTTTCGACATATCGTATGCAAATGCTTAGTAATATAAGTGTTTATTTATTTTTTGTTTCAAGGTCACGTAAAAAAAAAAAAAAAAAAAAAAAAAAAAAAAAAAAAATTTTTTTTTTTTTTTTTTTTTTTTTTTTTTTAAGGAGCCACGCCCACCCTTGAAGCTTGTCTATATATACTATGGCTAACATGACTACACCCTCATTGTGTCTCGCCTGCAACGGTCGTCTAGTTACTATACCTCGTAATGAGCAAGATGTACATTGATGGATAGTTAGATTTTTCTATAAGAGCCCATGATCTATTCTGATTTCATGAAAACCTGCAATATCTTGTCATTTGTCAGACAAAAGTCTATAAATATCTTGTTTTCAAAGTCAATATTGTTATCCCATCCTATTTTAAAGGTCAGGAGCGATTTTATGCATGACCTTACAGTAGAAGAAATAAATTCCACTCCCACCCACCCTAATAGATATACTATATATATACTATATATATAGACTGCAGCGCCATCTACAATGAATGGATAAAGAAATATAACTTTAGCAGCCAACTGAGAAATATAATTTTAGCGGCCAATTGAGGAATATAACTTTAGAAGCCAACTGTGAAATATAACTTAAGAAACCAACTTCATCAATCAACCAACCAACCCAAAAAAAAAAAAAAAAAAAAAAAAAAAAAAAAAAAATTTTTTTTTTTTTTTTTTTTTAGTGCGACCTTCAAACATAAATAAATAAATCCAAGGGTATATATAGGCCTGTCTGAGACATCATTAATTTAAAACAGTACCAATGGCTAGCTCTTTGATCGAATCCTTTTCAGAAGATATCGATTCTGTTAACTCGATGTTACTATCTTTTGACAATGTCCATATTGATAACGTTGTACTTAAACCGCTCAATTCTTACAAGAGTTTGTCTTTACCATATCCAGGCCCTTATGGTATGCTCAGACGTCCAACCTTCAACTATCGATGGCTAGGTCCACCCAATTCAGACATGGTGAAATATCTTCGAACGAATGATGATCAACCTCAATTTTTGGATGGCCGTTCTCTGAATCCAGATGATAGTAAGAGTACAGAAATGCTGAACAGTCCATGGGCAAATCTTAATAAGGGCATTCGCAAATTTGAGTAATATATTTAAAACACGTTTATGTAATCGTCTTCGATATAACAATCTTCATTTTCTACCAGCATGATCCAGTCTCCTAGCAAGCCAGCCCGAATTCTTAAATTCGGAATTAGATGTCTGAAATTTTTTACGACGTCCAATAAACTAGTCTTTTCGCTTTTGCAGACCAATTCATGTGTCTGATCTGAAAATGTAAATTCTTCTTCGTTCAGAATGCAATTCTTACCCTTTTTCTTTTTCTGAAAAAAATGCGGAAAGTAAATCTTCAAATATCGTATGACTTGCCTATTCGTTTTACGTTGTAAGAATTTCTTAAATTTTTTCTTGTTGAAATGGTCTTCGCGGTCCAGGAGCCGTTCTCTATTTTCTACGTTATATTTTCCGATGTCGCATAATACGGGATGATTTCGCGTATACAAGACCGAGAAATGATTGGCATCGGGCATGTGGCCTCCTAAACGATGGCACGTTGCTATGAAAAATACTATCATGGTAAAAACCGTTTCTATGAATTGAGGGCGTTCGATTATAGCTGGCGGATACATTTCGTCCGGTTGACGAAACATGCCAATAGTGTAGCCCGAATACTCTCTGAAATGGCCAGCGAATGGCAATACGTATTCGTCACCCAATATCTTGTTCAATTCCATTATGTCAAAAAAATGTTCTGGTATGTCGCACGATTTTGTACAGGTATAGGATCGCCATAATTTAGAATGGTTGGTAAATAGGCAGTGATATTTTTCAGAATTGAAATTGTTGAGTAAAGTAAGACAAGGCTTGTTGAAATGAAAAACGCAGGTCGTAGGTGAATATAACGGGTTCTTCTTCTGAATGTGGCGAATGATACTTTTGGATTCGTCAGATGTGCTAGTAATAGACCGTTTCGATTTACGAGGCATGTCTTTTTTTCAAGCCAAGCAATGATTGTAGTCGTTTTAGATATGGATGAAACACTAGGCGTGTATCAAGAAAATGTTTTTCAACCGCGTCCCAAACTCGATTTCTTTTTGAAGATGTTACGAGCTATGGACATAGATATCATTTTATGGAGTCTGGGCGAAGATGATTATGTACGGCGCGTCGTGGAAGGATTTCTGCCTTCGGTTAAAAAATACACACAGATAAATTTTGCACGAAGCGAGTGTAAGCTATCAAAAGAACTGTATGGCTATTATAAGGCATCTCAGCATATCAGACAAATGTACAAAGATCCTGTATTTTTAATAGGGGTCGACGACAAGGTTACCGAAAACATGGATTCGTCGTACGATGTCAGGATACATGTGCCTCCGTATCGTAAACCCGACGGCAAGGATCGCCAGTTGTTGAGAGTTTCTGAAGAAATTGTTGACGCCATCAGTTCAGTGAAAGATTTGACCCCTATTCAGTTTATGTCGGTAGACTATATGTGAAATAAAGGCGATGTCTAAAGTGGGGAGTAAAATAAAACTCCAACAGAAAATATACAGGTCACAACCGATGTATGCATTTCTAAAGTCAAAACCAAACACTAGCCAGACAGTGGCTACTACTACTACTACTACTACTGCTGAATCGTTTTATTCAAATGTTACAGCAAATGCAAACGCTGAGGGAAATTTACCATTAAATATATTCGATTCTACATTGGAGGGAACTAGACAAAATATGAAGATTGCCGAGTATAAATTGCGCGGAATAGAAGACTTGGCTTCAGAATCAGACATAAAAGCGTTGACTTTTGTTCTAATGAGAGAATACATAAATACTCAACAGAGATGTGATGGTTTTGTTTATTTTAAAGAAGGACAAGACGATAAATATCCCTTATATGATTTAGAACAGGATAAAATTTTACATCCATATTATCAGAAGAATAAACTTAATCTTAAGACACACGACTTGTTACGTAGATGGATGAACGTTCGCATATTAACGTTGGGTAGTGATATTGTAAAACAGTATCTTAAAAAGAAGGAAGATGAACGAAAGGCAAAGGCAGCAGAAGAGGCCCGAGAGGCAGAAGAGGCTCGAAAGGCAGAAGAGGCTCGAAAGGCAGCGGAAGCGGCAAGCGTATAAAATATCAAAGCGACATTAAAAAACATTATATAACATTTATTTAAAAAAAAAAAAAAAAAAAAAAAAAAAAAAAAAAATTTTTTTTTTTTTTTTTTTTTTTTTTTTGTTTCGAGCAAATTTACCTCGTGTACTTATTTAATATTTTCACTGTAAGTGTTTAGATAATGCTCCGACCACATGACCACAAAAAAAAAAAAAAAAAAAAAATTTTTTTTTTTTTTTTTTTTTTTTTTTTTTTTCAGTGGGTGTGGCTTCAATTTATTCTATATAAATAACGGACTCAAACTATCATTTTGCTGATTCTCCTTTAGAAATAAAGTCATGTCTTTTCAATCGTCCTATTTACATTGCGTCAACAGAAAGACTGAAGCACCGCTGAAGGCCTATTTAATTTATAATCTTAAAGGAGGTATTTATTATTTATTACCTGATGATTATTCCAATTTTTGTCTGCAGTGGATTGGTTTATCCAATCCACCTTCTTACACTATGGATTTACCCTCTACTCTAATGCATTCTATAACTTTAGATTTCGATTACAAGGGTTCTATCAAGACTGCGCCGAAAAGATTTTTCAGTACGATAGAATGCGTTCTGAAAAGCGTTTTTTTATCTAACGTGAAAAATTTTACTTACATTATTGCTATGAGAAAAGCCAGCTTGGGTATTCATATACATTTGCCAGAATTTCAGATAGGACACGACGATTACATACTATTTTGCGAACATCTTCAGTATAAATTCAAACAGATAACGCTGAACGATGAAACTTATATATTGGACATCCCACAAAATATTATGTTAGTCGGATCTTCTAAACCTAGCCATTGTCCCTATATGCCTGCCAGGCTGGTATACGTAGATGAACGCAACACGTTACACTTAAACGTTTGGCAGCCGATCGAAAACGATATAATAACACTGAGATCCAGTTTTACCGTACGAAAACATAATGAAAAATCTGTTTTCAGAGAAATTTTAAATATGCCTGCGGACAAAATTCGTAATAAAATTTTAAATTACATGATGCCTATCGTAAACGATTTTCAATTGCAGAGACACACCTTACAATATGCTACCCATATTGGAAAATTACCCAATAGCTCGCCAGAGTGCAGAGACGTGGCCTCTTTTGTAACTAAAAAATCAAACGAGAAAGGTTTTATCAGCAAATCTAAAAAACTTTTGTTTAGTGACAGTAATGTACTAAGAGCCTACTATTATTTGGAAATTATTTCGAAATCCATTAAGGAATTCGAGACTAACAATCATGCTTTAAAAATGTGGTTCGAACGGCTGAGTCGCGACAAACCCATTGCGATTTGCAATGTACCTGAAGCGTTCCAAGAATTAAACGATATGCTGCGATTCGAAAACGCCTCGCTTTCGGAAGAGGTCAACCCCTTAAAAACTATCATGCAATTCAATAACGGATATTATTTCTTACCCGTATTTTATTCTTTATGTAAACATTACAGGACGGATTCTAGATCGATGTCTCGACAATTGTACCCGGTGCTGGATCAAGACTTTCATAAATTGCTAGATAAAATTCAAACGATCGATCCCGAAAATATACAGTATGAAATAACGGACATTACTATCAACACCTTACATTTTTGCGCCAACAATTTGTATGGGGATCGACCCGACATGTATCGGGATAAGCTTACATTGATCGTGCGAAACAATAGGCGGGCCGTCTTATCCGTTACGAATGACGATCAGATGATACAAATGATTAGAAGCATACAAGATAGGCATTTACCCATTCACGTTCTCAGGCTGAAAAATGCCATAAAGAAAGCTGGACGTTACATATGGAACGCGCTCGAAGATACTTGGCAAGAGATTGAACAATCAGATGTTAATCACCACGTTACCAATTTGTTTACCAAAATCAAATCATTTATCAAAGAATACCGTAGTTCTGGTGGTCGTGGTGGTCCCGACGACGAATACATAAATAAATTTACCGTTAGCGGTGTCAATTCAGCTATTTTGAGCGATACCAGCATGGAACGCAAATACATCCTGATGGATTCTCACAAGTGGTTCTTGAGGCTGCAGGACGGCGTTTTAGATTTATTGACGGGTCATATTGGCGGGGTCGTGCCAGAGTTTTTTCTTTCCGAAAAAAAGATAAATTTAGGGATTCCGCGTAACGAAATGATGATTTTGTGTAACAATTCTTCGAAACACGTAGCCTTGTATGAAAAACTGACAGATAAGAAATTTTTCATGGTCTATTTAACAAATTTATTTCAGGACGTGACCGATAACCTGTATGACACGCTCTGTCAGTTGGTACCAGAATGCGAAGACGATCTGTCCAAATCCATGCTGCATTTCTATATAAATCTCTGTAAATGCGTTTGTTTCGAATACGACATTATGATGTATATGTTGGATATTTTGGCTAGCGTCTATATTGCGACAAATTACGAAAGAAAATTTTTTGTGTGGAAAGGCTTGACGCGTAACGGAAAAAGTAAGCTTTTCGAATTGATGGGACGCGTTTTGACTGCATATTATCATTCTATTCAGTCTGAAAACCTATCTCCAAGCCATTCTGTTAATAATGCTACTCCAGAATTGGCGTCTACGCTTTTTTCTTGTAGGATGGTCGCTACTGAAGAATTGGGTAGAAAAATTGACGAAAATCGTATTAAACAAATTACTGGCAATTCGTTCGTGGCTTTCAGAAATATGTACGAGCCGAATTCGGGTGGGATACCGATGGCCAAACTGTTCGCCTCTACGAATAACTATCCTGAATGCAAGGCCACGGAGGCTTTCAAAGATCGAGTGGTAGCTATACCATTCGATGCTGAATTTACCAGCGACGCGCCCGATTCGACATCGAAACAGGTAGCCGGCGATACGTACAAGAAAGATGTCTATGTCGTGGAGCAGTCTTTCAAAGGCTGTTTTTTCATGCTGTATTACCATTTGCAAAAATGTATGGCTAAAGATGGCCTGTTACACTACCGAAAAGAACCCGAATACATACAAGAATTTACGCGAGATTATTTAATTCATGCAGACATTTACGTTCAGTTCAAGATGTATATGGACGTTCAATTGATGCCCGGTACCATGACCACTACGAACGAGGTCAAATCTGCGATAAGACAATATCTGAAAATTACCAAAAATACATCTTTTCACGAGTGCGATCTGCTGTTCTATTTCCAAAAAGAATTTGGTCATTTACGTTGCGAAGATATTAATTTGAAACCCGGGGCCTTTAGTTACGCTACCGCTCAAGATGAAGATGAAGAGCTGCCCAGTAAAAAATTAAAAGAAGACGATTCGATGGTAGTTTATTACGACGGGGTAGTCATTAAGAATTTGAGACGAGTGAATTTGGATAACTGAGAACTAAGATCAATGTCTTGTAAACTTCAAAAGAAAAAATTTAGTGACTATTACGACTTGAACCTTTTGAGGGTAGCCAATTTACCGATAGATTGTTTGATCGATCAGGTTACATCTAAAAATTTAAGCGAGATTGGTAAGACGCGTGAACAGAGCGGATTGTGGAGTTTGTTTTACGACGTGACGCCGAGAATCGTTCAGGTCTTTGAAAGAGAAGCTATGGAACATATTAATACTATATTGAAAGATGTCAGTCTTTACGGATATTTGTATTTCGTTGCAGACAACAAAAACCATTGGTATAACGCGCCGCTTTTTGATTACGAACAATTTCCGTTAATGTCTAAGAGAGACTGCGTTATGAATAAAATTCGAAAGATGGCTGAGAAATTTTTTAAGAATGGCACTATGAATTTTCACGCCACGTGTTTATATTTACTGTATTTCTACGCTTTGTTGGTCAATCCACACATCAATTGGATAATTGTAGATTATATAGCCAATGGTAATCGTTATCATCAATTTGGAACTCGATTAACGGGTAACATGAAAACTTGTGTGAAAAAAGTATGGACTGCATAATTGTAAAGTCTCAACTTAAATTTTTACCAACCAACCAACCGTAAAAAAAAAAAAAAAAAAAAAAAAAAAAAAAAAAAAAATTTTTTTTTTTTTTTTTTTTTTTTTTTTTTTTTTTTTTTAAGGGGGGGGGGTTAATATTTTTTATTTATATAGCTTCTTTTACATCCGCCTGCCAAAGTATAAATACTCCTCTCGCCTCAGTTTATTATATACTCTGACTGGTCTTGGTTATAATACCTAACCGTTACGAAAATGTCTCTTTCAAACATCTGTTTGGTAATAGACTTAGACGGGTTTCATGTAAATAAAGTTTTTTATCCAAGAGAGTTTGGTTACGCCATTCTAGAAACAAACCATTGTGACTGCGTGAGATATAGTCTCAATCATCTCGAGGGCGTCCTTTCAGAAGAAGATTGGAATGGTATCAGATACTGCTCCAGACATGTACATGGCTTATCCTTCAGAAGGCAACCCCGAGAACACATCAAGAATTTACACACGCTTGGTAAACTCATGACAAATTTATATAAGACGTACAAGACTGAAGATAAATACCTAGTAGCTTATAAAGGAGGCGAGTATGAGAAATATCTATTAGATAACTTGGGAATATCGTCAATTGACCTCGAAGACTTTAAATGTCCAAAATTTGACAACCTACCCCCACCCAAAGTAAAAGATTGCGGATATCATAGTAAATTTAAAGACGGGTCTAGAAAACCTCATTGCAGTATGCAAGAATGTATAGCATTTGCAGATTGGATTAAGAGTGAGATCAATAGAATGAAGTGAGTTAAAAAAAATAAATAACCCCCCCCCCTCTTGAAAAAAAAAAAAAAAAAAAAAAAAAAAAAAAAAAAAAAAAATTTTTTTTTTTTTTTTTTTTTTTTAAAGGGTGGGCGTGGCTTGACTCTATTATATATAGCTGCTACCGTACTCAGATAATCATTCTCCTCCTATCTACTATTCAAATGTATACCTATACCACTTGGGCAATGAGATCTGACATTAGAGTCGCTTTCTGTTATCTACTTCGAGATTGCGTTCATTTGGCAAACGATTCGGATACTGCAGATATGGTGTTCATTGACAGCTTGAAATGCAAAGACGATATAATATTTAGTCGGAGAGTACATAAATTCGCTCTTTCAATTTTGAGAATGCTTAAAGAATATTTTCAGTTTCAGCCCCAGCATACTGGTATTACAATTGAAAGGGTCGAAGACATTATTGTCGAGCTGAAGAAAAAATTAAATGATATTATCGAGTCAAATTCGATATCTCCTAGAATCAGTAATCTGTTTCGCGGTAAAATTTTAACAAATCATGGCTGGCGAGGTCGCGATTACTATCAGCTTTGGGTAATGGAATGTTTAATTTTTACCGGACAATTTCTTGGAGAATGTTTTAAAGAAATACCATACAAGTGTGAAAAGTATTTCAATTTGGCATGCAACGAGTTGATTAAAATTTTACAATATAGTAATTTGCTAAATTGTATCGAACTAGATGTGTATTATGAGGCGGATTCGTTTGGCAAACCTGGCATTAAAGTAAAATCTGTCTTAGACAAATATAATTACCTATATGATTGGTTTTCATTTGAGTTAAATGAAGAAGAGCTACGAAAATATCCACTTGAAATCGTTTTTCGTTATCTACTTCGAGATTGTGTTCATTTGGCCAACGATTTGGATACTGCAGGCAAGATGTTGGTTGACGACGCGAATTACATGGACCATTTAAAATTTAGTCCGAGAGTACATAAATTCGCTCTTTCAATTTTGAGAATGCTTGAAGAATATTTTCAGATTCCACCCGAGCATACTGGTATTACTGTTGATAAGGTCGAAGACATTTTTTTCGTGCTGAAGACCAAATTATATTATATTAACCAGTCAAATTCGATATCTCCTAGAGTCAATAACCTTTTTCACCTTAAATTTTTAACAAATAATAACTATCGACGTCAGTATTATTATCAGCCTTGTGTAATGGAGTGTTTGATTTTTACCGGACAATTTCTTGGAGAATGTTTTAATAAATTTCCATACGAATGCGAAAAGCATTTCAATTCGGCATATGAAGTGTTCATAAAAATTTTGAAATATAGAAATTTGCTAAATTATATCGCAATAGATCTGTCTCAGGAAGGGGATCCGTTTTGTAAACCTGACATTAAAGTAAAATCTGTCTTGGACAAATATGATTGGTTTACATTTCAGTTAAATGAAGAAGAGGAACGAAAATTGTACGAGAAATGTCCATAGTTAAAAATTACATCTTAAAAAAAAAAAAAAAAAAAAAAAAAAAAAAAAAAAATTTTTTTTTTTTTTTTTTTTTTTTTTTTTTTTTTTTTTTTACTTGGCTACTTCAGGACTATTTAAACCGCTGCTCAATTCCATAGCCATATTATTTGGCTTAGCCATGGATACTAACAGAGTAATCACATATTCGCTCACAGCCTTCATTTGCTGCGTGAATCGACCATACAATGGGTTCGGTATCTTGACAGTCTCTTCATTTTCCAGCATTTCTTGAATACAGTATAACAGACACTGTAATTCTACGACCGATTTATCTTCTTCCATTTTAGAGCAATTTTGATATTTTTCGTAAGCAATTAGTAACTGGTTAGGTGCCAATACTTTTGATAGTGTAGGAGTGACCATTTTTTCGTGGACGTAGCGACAAACTAATCCAGAAACCATATCGTATACGGCATGAAAAGCTTTAATCTGTTTGAGGCGCATTTGAGATTGTATAACGCTTTTAGCGGCCGTAAACATATATTCAAATTCGTTCGATCCACTCCTCTCCGTTATGATGCTGACCAAGTCTTTACCCATTGGTATCTCGTTCATTAATTTTTCCATATAAACTGTAAAATATTGTTTTTGAGTTTCAAACAAACGCTTTTCCATATGATCGTTTAAATTATTAGTCTTCTGCAAATTTGTCTGTAAATCTTGCAAAATAGACGTCTCCTTAGATTCTTCGTCTTCCATTTTATGCTTAGCTGGATTCTGTTCATCGCTAGATTTTTCATCTTCTTCTTCGATTGAACGTTTCATCCTTGATTAGTTCTGGCCCTCATTCATCAATTCTGGAATGGAAGGTTTTTTCTGCATGTCCACCTCGTAATTTGGAACGTTGGTTTCGATAGCCATGTAAGTATTTGGCTTGTATTCGTAATCTAGATCTAGAGTCCAGCGATTGACACCCACGTTCGAATCATATTTTAAAACGAAGGCATTAAAACGGTGCAGATGATCATGTTCTTTAAACGTTAGATGCTGAGGATTGACCACGACCTTGCCCCAAAACATAGGATCTGCTTTCGGGTCGTTCTGGGCGATTCGGCAGACGGGACTCGTGTACAGCAGACTGTATATGTCTACGCGACGATTTAACCTATTATGCCAAAAATTGGGAACTTCTTCGCATGGAGCTGGCGAAAAGTTATTCACGTATAACCATTCGTAAACCGTTTCGATATCAAACAAATAAAAGGAAGAAATCTTACGCGTTCTCGCTCGAAATTGGGGCTGGGTATCGAAAAAATGCTGGGCGTAGTCATATCGCCATAGCTTTTGACCGAGAAGGATACTTTCCAAAGGATTTGCGAGCTCATAATCTTTTAAACCTTCATAAAGAATAAACGAAACGGGTTCGCGCGTTCCAAGATAAAAATACGTGATGAGTTTGACATCTATAGGATCTTGAGGATCCTCTGGAAAAATACTCGCGCAAGCATCGAATCCAGGAGTTTTCAAATATTTTGTATCTGTAGTGTTTAAATGACCGTCTTCTAGCACGACCCCAAATAGACCGTAACGCGGATCGCAAACGCAACCCCATCCGTCTACATATTTAGCTCGTTTGAGAGGTCTTTCACTCAAGGCGTCGAATGTGCACGGTCTCTTGACACATTTTAAAGAGGATAGGCGTTTCACGTAATCGGGATGAAATCCATCACTGGGCTTGATAGAACTGACTTTGATTTCGTCCGGTTGACAAGGATTCAGATTAATGTAATCGATCGCGGGTAGCTTTTGGCAAGTTAAGTTGACGACCTTGTATCCCGGATCGCAAGCGCAGGTATTTGTATCAGGAAGATATTTGCCATGGATGCCACATCCTACGTTTACATCACAGTTTCCACCAAAATATTTTTGATTTATAAGATGTGGTTTTTTACAAACGCAGACGGCAAACGTAGCGCCTTGATAAGTGTATGATATCCATTCGCCAGTTTTCGGGTCGCAATGGGAAACCCGTAAAAGTTTTGGGATGCACTGATTCAGCATACAAATATGAGTTGACGGGCAATCCGAATTCGATTGGCATGCAGTATCTATCAATTTTTCTTTAAGATCTAGAGTCAGTAGTGGCCATGGAGAAATTTCAGACGTTTTCGTGTTTGTGGCCGCGTAGACGAGCGTGAGTCCAACGTACAAAACCAAAAGTATCCAAAATGCTATTAACATGCTTTAGTAAATGCGAACAATTTTAAATGCGCCTCGTACATAAGCTAATCCTATAGAGGGATCGATGGCATCCATATTCGTTAAATATTTTAGCATTTTAAATTTTGTCTGAGGATTTTTGATACGTAAAAGAAAATTGTATGTACTGAGATACATCTTATTTATAACTAAGGTAAAAGATTTAAAGTTATATGAAAAAATAGTAAAATGTACTAAGGTTCTTGCCTCTCATCCTGTTTTCAAAGCTAATATTGTATAAATAACCCATCCTGTTTTAAAGGGTCAGGAGCGGCATGACCGTACAGTAGAAGAAATAAAGTCCACTCCCACCCACCCAAATAGATATACTATATATATACTATATATGTATAGACTACAGCGCCATCTACAATGAATTTGATTGGATAAAGAAATATAATTTTAGCAACCAACTGAGAAATATAACTGTGAAATATAATTTTAGAAACCAACCAACCAACTGTAAAAAAAAAAAAAAAAAAAAATTTTTTTTTTTTTTTTTTTTTTTTTTTTTTTTTTTTTAAGTGGGTGTGGTCTTTGTTCACGTGACTTGACTGATTCCATATAAGAGTTGTAAATTATCTTGGCTTGCAGTCACTTGTGCTCTGAGCTAGCAATGTGGACTAAACCTCGTATTCCATTATTCTCAGACCGATATTCTCGATTTCGTTCGTTTAAAGGCTGGCCTTATGATAAAACTCAAATCGAAGAATTTGTTGATAGCGGTTTATTTTTTAACCGTACAGATGATACACTTAGATGTTTTTGGTGCACTGTTCGACTACATCCCAATAATAATCCACTTGAAAGGCATCGGCTATTTAAATGTGGTTTCGAAAGACCTACATTCAGAAGACCTACCAATGCAGTGTCTACCAATGCAGTTCCTATCGAATCCGAAAGATCTACTAATGTAGTGTCTACCAATGCAGTTCCTATCGAATCCGAAAGATCTACTAATGCAGCTCCTATCGAATTCGAAAGACCTACTAATGTAGATCCTATCAAAACGAAGACTAGCATTACCAATGAGGATAACCTTGAGAATTTAGAAAATTATCGCTTGCTGTGCAGTATATGTTTTAGCAAAGAGAGAAAAATCATCTTTGAAGCTTGTAGGCATTTCGTTTGTTGCGAAAGTTGTTCAAACCATATTACAATTTGTCCCATTTGTCGATCACCTATTACAAAGAGAATTACAGTATACCTATCTTAGTCAATCAACCAACCCTTGAAAAAAAAAAAAAAAAAAAAAAAAAAAAAAAAAAAAATTTTTTTTTTTTTTTTTTTTTTTTTTTTTTTTTCAAGGTCATATTATTTTTATCATATATATATATAGGGGTGCTGCGACTATGAAAATCATCTAATCGGTCTAATCAAGCATGCATTACGGAAGGTTTACTCAACGCTCCTTAGACGTAGCCGTATCCAACGAAATTATCACGCCCGAAGAAAGGGCTCAAATTGAAAATTTTTACGCGTCCGATACATTTGTTCTGAAGGGTGAGGAAGCCGTTGAAATTCTTCGTACAGTTATTCCAGACATCGTATCAATAAACTACGATTCAGAGAATGACTTGCATCACATCCAAGTTGAAAAATGGCCCCATATCAAAGAAATGTGTTTGCATAATGCCAGAATTAAACCATGTTATTGGAAATATGTAAGACAGGACGACGGAGAACCCATATTCGAATATTATATGGATACGCATACTATTAAATTGTGCGAATGATTTAATACTTTGTCCATTTTCCACGTTTTTGTAAAACCGCAGCCATTCTTCGCGGCATAGATTCTAGCAGCTCGTCGAAATAGGAGTCGGTCAACTGGTTGAAGGCAGCATATACGTTCTCCCATAACTGATACTTGTTCGTCATGTCTCGACTCGTTAGTTTTTCTAGCTGTGCCCATACGTTTTCAACCGGATTCATGTCTGGGCCTTTCGGAGGCCAATCTTCCATGACTTCGATATTATGAGCTTCAAACCAGTGTTTGGCCAACCTGCTCGTGTGAATGGGAGACAGATCTTGCATGAAAATCAAATTGTTTTCTGCGAGCGTGTCCTCGACCAACGGTAGGATGGCGTTGGTATAATATTCGGCGTTTAAGGTTTTTTGATCTATCCTATGTATAATTTTAAAATTTTTTCCGAATGCCATCCATACGCATATGGTGAATCGGCCGTTGGCATTGGTATCGTTTACAATATATCTCTCGTCAAACCGATCGCTCAACGCGGGCCTATAGACTTTCAAAGCTCCTCTGCTGGAAGCTCGAAATATTTTTTCATCCGAGAATATGACCTTATTCCATTCGCTGACGCCCCATCCTACATGGGCTATGGAAAATTGAAATCTTTTTTGTATGTGTACGGGCTTCAGAAAAGGTTTTCGTGCTGGAATGCGACATCGCATACCTTTTTCTTTCAAGCGTTTCCGAATCGTGTCCACGCTGACATGGGGTGCTATTTCGTCTCTTATATCAACCGCAGACACGAAAGGATTCGTAGTGACAGCGTTTTCGATATACAGATCGGTCAATTTGTCTGTTGCGCGAGGCCTCCCTCTCTTGAACCTGGAAGGTGGAGCGTATTCTTTAGCGAGCCAGTAATGGACCGTTGAAGGTACAAGATTCAATCTTTTGGCGATCTCGCGCTCAGACAAATGTTCTTCGTGACGTAATCTGACAATTTCTTGTCTAAATTCCATGTCTTGGCTTTGCGTTTCAGATAAAAACAAGTAGCATGGACACTACGGCATTTGTACATTGCGGCAAATGCAAAGAAAAGACTGAAACGTCTGATATAGAGATGAGTATGACGAAAACTGGCAGGCCTATTTTGAAAGGCATCTGTAGAATATGTGGTTCCAGAAAAAATACTTTTGTAAAAATGAACGGTCATAATCAAGAATGCAAAGATGACCTTTTTGAATCTTATTAGTAATGATATATGCCATCCTGAAAACGTACATTTGCAACCCGGACCCACGTTATTTTGTAATCAGTGCCAAAATAGTTTTAACATATACGAATTGATTACCAAGCCTTCCATAGACCATTTTCGATCGAGTCAGCTGGCCGAAGCCTTTTTCGAATGGACGGGCGACGAAAATGTACCCATGAATTTTACGCTGGTAGATTTGGAAGGCCTGTTTCCAGTATGCGTGGTAGGACAATCTCTGAATCGCGTCAAAAAAGGCTTGCGTCTTCTAAAAGCTTTAAATGGACCTTTTATGACTCGTTCGGAAATAAATCATTTCCCAGATATGGACACGTTTCTGATCGATTTCTTAAATATAGTCAACGAGCACTCGAACGAAGAATCTAGCCAGGCGCGTGCGATATTGGATGTATTGATAAAAGGCATGCACGATCTTCTCTCTTGCAAAGAAATAATCAATCCCTTCGAGACGTATTTCAACGACTTGGTGCCGTACGTGAAAAAATGCCTGAGTCAATGGGAACCCGTGCATTTGAGCGAGGAGTATTCCAATCTGGCCCACGAACTGCTGGTTCATTTACAACTGTCTTCCGCGATCCGCCAATCGTTCGGGAAATATTCGATTCCGTTTGATATCATACATGTCATGGTCAGCAGCTATATCTGTTCGGCCGATATGAGCGTGGTGGGTAACTGGGTGTTGGATTTCATGGCTAGAGTCTGCCGAGGTCAGTTCTTTTGGAAAGCCTATCCCGATTGTCCGTTCGTCGCTAAAATGAATAGAGTTATCCAACAGAATATCGATCATAGAAAACATGCCGCGTACGCTCAGACTCTGAAAGCCATAAGATTAGGGGATGCGATAGAATATTATTCGGAATACTTAAGGCCTTTCCATCAAGTTCAAATGTATTTAAAGAGTCAATTCTGTAGTAAAAATGACAGCGTGGCCGAAATGGCCTTCAACCAAATATTTCCTGCCGTTTGTTTTCAAGATCACGGAGATTGCTTAGGATTTATGGTAGGTAGCAGCTATCTCATGCAAATCATGAAACGTAGCAACGGAAACCCACCGAAAGGGTCTTGTAAGAAAGCCAAACAGCTTCATGCAAAAATACAAAAATTTGTCGGTAAAATACAAAATTTTGATTCGGGACCGTTCTTATTTTGGACCTTGGATACGTTTCAGTTGTTCTTGATGAGCGATTCCAGTTACGAACAGGAAATTCAAGATCTGTTTGGCATAGTTTTGGATATTAATCAAGATGGAAACTAGCTGCTGGGAAACACTTCAAAGTCAGATCGCTAAGCTCTTAAAAACGGCTGTCGATTACTATGGGTCTCAAGATTCAGTTACCATTAAGACCATGAAGCTTTATATTGTGGGAGAGGTATTCAGGACGTTTGGCCTCGATTGGGATTTCATCCTCAGACTCTTCAAAACGCATACACCCGTTCATCCTAAAATTGTCCAAGAGATGTTAGAACACGGCGACGATGATATGGGGGGTGCATTGTCTCAGATCTTTGTCAAGAACGAAAAGCTCAAAGGCTTGACCAAGGCCCTCGCCGCTAAAGGATTCGATACCGATCGGTTGTTGGCTATCGACGGTCTTGCTGGAAATATTACTAACAAACCCAATTTCGAAATGAAACATTACATGGGCAATCTTCGATTTGCCGATAAGGGCGAGAGAAAATTCGTGTTCGACGAAGAGACTGAATTTAAGCGTCTGCATGTCCAGGCCGTGAGGGAAATGTATAAAATGTTGGGAGATACTAAATTTAAGCCTAAGCACATCTATGAAATTTTAAGAAAATGTTATAGCGATACAGCCGACGTGAATCTACCAGAGATCGAATTCGAAGAGAGTCTGGACGAGGAATTGGAAGAGAGTCTCTCAGAAATGTACATGTCTAGTATGGGTAGAGATAATATCATGAGCTTCGTAAAAAGTTTGAGATTCAGAGGTGAGAAGCGACCCGCATCGGAAATGGAGGCGGTTGAAGAATCTGTAGAAAAACGTAAGTCAGAACCGGAAGAACCTAGAATGGATGTTGCTGCTGCTGACGAAGAAGCTTCTTAAACTAAATAAATTAATAATATAGATTTAAAAAAAAAAAAAAAATTTTTTTTTTTTTTTTTTTTTTTTTTCAAGGTTATATTTTAGTTATATAAAAGCCTTTACCTCTTAGAGAAAAGTGTTATTATATATTCCTTTCAAGCATGTCGGTCCATGAAAAAAAGACTGTATGTTTAAACGGCAATGTCATGGTACGTTATTATGAAAAAGAAGACTCGATAGAGAATGCGAAAAGAGAAAATGCCCATAGGGTACGTGTTTCTACAAAACGCAGTGTCTTAGAAAAATCCGTATTTGCCACACCAAAAACTGAACTCGAACGTGTTAAACGTATGATTGCGTCTTGGCGAAAACACGATACGTGTATCGTTTTTGGTAATTTGGGACGCCAACCATACCTCTTAAATTATTATTTGGACCTGTGTTTCGGTCATCAGGAAGACTTGCAAGTCTATTGCAAGTGGCCTATAGATACACCTTATCGTGTCGAAACTACAAATCAACCATCTGATTTTCTATTTATTGTGGAACCCCTTTTTGGATCTACTATCAAGAAGCCATCGTTGACTAAGCATTTGGTTGTATTGACTAGCCATTTAAATTTAGACGTTGTCGCCACCTATAAAACATATTATTGTTATCACCTGTCTTCTTATAAAAACCAAATTGCTGCGACGCCCGATCTCATATCTAATACTAAGTTCAAACCTCCCATTTTTCATGAAAAAATAGTTGTGCCAGATGGACCTGTGATTCTGAATGTTAGTGAATCTGATTCTGCGAACGAGGCTTATCTCAGGCTGCTGACTGGAAAAGAATTAATTAGACATAGACCCTTTAAAATTTTGATGACGGAACGCGATCGTGTTAATTTAAAAACGCATTTTTCGCAAACTAAACGAATGCTGGCAACATTGGAATTTAAAAAATGGAATGACACATTTTATTTTGATATTTAATACGGGCATGTTTTCGCAAGATTATTAGAGTCTTTGCAGGATTTAATATAATAATTAAACCAAGCGCTAAATTCACGACATCTTTTAAATTTTTTGAATGTCATTTTGGTTTTCAATCGATCTTTTATAAGATTGCGAGTCGTTGTTTCGTTTATAAATATCCCGCTTCCTAATGGTATCTTATGTTGTTCGTTTAAAGGTATTAGTTGAGATAGAGAAACGTGGGGTTCATCATATCCCAAAATCCATAATACGGCATTGGCAAAAAAATAGTATGTGCCGTCAAAGTATATTACGAGTTCGAATAGACAGTCATCCCATAAAACGTCAGGCGTAAATGTGAGCTTAATCCATTTATAACCAGACATGATTGCTTGTAACTAATTTGATTAAAAATATTTCAAAAAAAATGTCAACCAACCAACCTATATAAGCCCTGCCATTCTATTGAACTGCCATTCTCTCTTCGGAGCTTGGTCTATCAACATGTTAAAAAAATCCCCCCCCCCAAAAAAAAATATTATTTTGAAAAAAAAAAAAAAAAAAAAAAAAAAAAAAAATTTTTTTTTTTTTTTTTTTTTTTTTTTTTAGGTTGGTTGATTGATTGATTGACTCTAGCTAGCCTATATATATCATGCTAAAGTAACAGTTTATCTAAATTTGCTGATGTGCCACCACCTCTGTCAAAATTTTCAATTTTTTTTTAAATTTGAAAAAAACGACTGAAAAGTAATTAAATTGCTTATTTTACCATGTATATGTAATAAGAATCACGATTCCACGATTAGTTTTCAAAAATATTTTTATTTTAAGATTACGTTTCTAAAGTTGGTCAAATTTGCAAAATTTTCAATTTTTTTTTTAAATTTGAAAAAAACGACTGAATTAAATTGCTTATTTTACTATGTATATGTAATAAGAATCACGATTCCACGATTAGTTTTCAAAAATATTTTTATTTTAAGATTACGTTTCTAAAGTTGGTCGAATTTGCAATAGTCAACTTAAAGTCTAAATCTTCATTTTTGAAAATATACTTAATTCAATTAGCATTATAAGGCTTATTATAGATGAAACAGGATATTGTCAATCTGAAGACAGGATATTGCATAAGTCAGTTTCTACGAAAACAGGATGAGATAAGGCTTATTATAGATGAAACAGGATATTGTCGATCTGAAGACAGGATGCAGGATATTGCATAAGTCAGTGTCTACGAGAACAGGATGAAAAAAAAAAAAAAAAAAAAATTTTTTTTTTTTTTTTTTTTTTTTTTTTTTTTTTTAAGATTGGTTAATTGATTGATTGACTCTAGCTAACCTATATATATCATGCTAAAGTATATACATTATCATTGTCCAGCCATGCTTATTTGTTTCAGCGTCTATAAAAATCTTTACCGCATCCTGTTTCCGTGTTCAGCGACATCTATAATAAGCCTTATCTCATCCTGTTTTCGTAGAAACTGAGTTATGCAATATCCAGCGACAATAATTCTATAAAAAGCCTTATCTCATCCTGTTTTCGTAGAAACTGAGTTATGCAATATCCTGCCTCCAGACTATATAAGCTCTGGCATTTGATCGAATAGCCATTCTCTCTTCTGCCTTCGTCTAAACTTTGACAACAGCAAGTATAAAATGGCTCCAGTTCTATTATCGAAACCAGACTTTATTAAATATGTATTAGATACATATTTCCCCTCGGCAAAAGATGTCATCCGCATGGATTTTATTCTCGATAATACGTTTTCACATCTATTGAAAAAATACCATACATTTAACGTTATTGAGTCTGTAAATGAAAAAGAAAAAGAAGTGCTGAACTCTATAACAAATAGCTTAGATGAATTTATGTTGGTTTATAGGACAGAAATGGAAAGGCTTTGTGCAGAAATGAATATACATGACGAAAATGCTGTAGATTCTGCTTTGGTAACCGTAGCAAACGAGCTTTTTGGTGAAGGCATAACTTGGAGTCGAATTATAGCATTTTTCTGTTTTATTGGAGAATTTGCTATCATGTGTATTCGTCAAAATAAACCGAAAGCATGGGTGAATGCAACATATGAAGCTTTTGTACGAATAGTAAAAGAGACATTGAAATCATGGATAGAAGATCACGATGGTTGGGAAGGAATAAAAACTGCTTAAATATTACATCATCTAACAAAAAAAAAAAAAAAAAAAAAAAAAAAATTTTTTTTTTTTTTTTTTTTTTTTTTTTAAGGTTGGTTGATTGGTTGATTCTGTATAAATAAAGCTTATGACATGGATCAAATTGAAAGCATTCTACAAGTGGACGACCAGAGTCTAGGTTCATTTGGATCTCTCGAAAAGGGAATCGCCTATACAGTCATTTTGTCTATGGTTGGTCCCGTAATCTTAATACCAATCCTATATATAGTTATACGAGGTAACGTTAGAAAACTGCCGCTGATGTTATTAGCTTGTCTAGGCGTCTTACTGTTAGTGGTGCATTTTAGATTTTCTTGGATAGTTCGAGCCAGCGTTCAGCTACAGCAACTTTATAACCGATACTATAATGTATGAATACGAATTCAGACTCGTAGTTCATAGTTTGTCTTCATTCAAAGAATTTTTTCAAGAATTGGGCATTTCGACCGAAAAGAAAATAGTTTATTATATAAAGCCTCATTTTCGTTTCAAAGACGATAATTGGGATACGAAACGCGTAGAATCTACTCAAACAGTTTATCATGACGGTGTCTGGTTTAGATGGGTTTGTTCCATCGAAACGCCTTACAGACTCTGGAATACGTCTACGTGTAAAAATTTCTTGCATCAACTTGGAAATTTTCAAGACCCTATTACAGTCCAAACTCGAGATTTTGTCAAAATCGATTCTGGAGCCCAACTCTATTCGTTTCAAAATGGACTGGAACATTGTTTGGTGTTCGAATGGGAATATGGTACGTTTGAAAAACCTTTATTGTATTTTAATAATTTAACTCCTTCTCTCGATAAATATAAAAACATTTACCATACCATGAATCGTTATTCAATTCCGCCTTACGAATCCAACGAAAATATTTTTCGAAAACCAGTCACTTGCGTTTCAACAATTTTGGAAGGTAATTCCTATTTATATGCTCATAAACTGGATGGAATTTTCGGACTCGTTTTCAGCTATCGAGACAGAATCAAAGAAAAATGGGAAGGGCACGAATGCGTGGTACGTAGCGATATCAGTCTAGGTGACGGATTGGTATTTGCTGCAGAAAAATTAGAAAATGGAGCCATATGTTTGTTGGATGTCTATCGATATATGGGACATGATACTACTAGCTGGTGCCGACGAGAAATTTTGACAGAATATTTACCACGTATGAAATTGGTCGAAGGCTATTTTGTCCAAAAATATGTTTCCGATAAGAATGCGTTAGGTAAACCCTCTTTTAAAGTCGATGGGATAATTATACACGACGTGCGAAAGGATATAGTTTATAAATACAAAACTAAGCATTCTGTGGATTTGGTATATTATACAGGCTATTTTCTTTTACCAAAAGGTCGAATTAAATCTTACGAGAAAAATTTAGAAGACGGATGCGTGTATGAAATTGCTATAACCGATGGGCGAGTCGTTCGAAAGCGATCGGATAGATTTAAAGGTAATTCGGCAAAACAAATAGAAGATATTTTTAAGTTTGGATGGAATGGGTCACCTATTGAATATGAAGACGAAAAGAAGACAAATAAAAAATCCAAATAAGTTTAACATACACACACACACACACACACACACACACATAAAAAAAAAAAAAAAAAAAAAAAAAAAAAATTTTTTTTTTTTTTTTTTTTTTTTTTTATGTAGCCTTGTGACCTTGATAGCGCCTATATAAGCAGCTGACAAATCTCATTTTCTAACATTACTCATTTAACTATAATACAAGGACATGGATAGCTATTTAGATCTCGTGTCAAAGGTTTTGGAAAAACCGCAATTGTCTGCGGGTATCGACTCTATTTTGGATAAAGACTGTTTAAATCTTATATCTAAAGATTGGGTAGCTCGTTTGAAAAATAACGTGACCTTTCAAGATTATGCCACCGACGGCAAACGGTTATGGAATCCACCTTATGTGACGCTGAATTATGAATATGAAGAATCCAAGCGCCCAAATTTTAAAGTTGCTGTCGTTGCATACTGTAAATTTATGAAACCTTATGGCGGTCTGAATCCCAAATTGCATTTAAGTATTATGGCTTCAGAACCATTACGTTTAATTGCGCGTGCGATGACATCTGATCTCGATCCTTCACTTCAAATTTCTAACGATTTTAAATTTTCTTTTCAAGAATGTAGTGGTGTGTTGAATTGCCATGAATGCGGTAAACGTGCAAGTGAATTCAAAGCAAAAGGTCATAACATAGATCTAAGATCTCAACCATGCATACTGGACACCAGTGTATTTACTGGAAATGAAGTCGTGAATCGCTTTCATAGTATGATCGAATCTACGTTTACTGACACGTTTGTAGCCATCTTAAAAATAAAAATTAATACGAGATACCGCTATAATACTCAAAATAATCAAAAATTTTTACGTATTAGTGGAACTATTTTAGATTTCATCGGATTTCAGGAAAGAAAATTAATGGCTTCTAAAACAGCTAATATAGGATTCATAACAGAAATCGATAATCAACCTCCAATGAAGGCTAAGGAGGCTGAACCTTCAACGAAGACTAAGGAGGTAGAATCGTCAACAAAAACGGATGATGAGTTTGGCGATTATTTGGAAGGGGTTTTAAACGATTCAAAACTAAATGAACCTTTTGATTTGGAAAAGCTAACAAATGATTCGAAACTAAATGAACAAGGGATATCTTATGAACCTTTTGATTTAGAAAATACTATTGAGTTGGAAAATACTGAAATTAGTCACGATACCATTGATTTGAATGATGTGGATGTAGGCAACAAGAGAAATTCTAATGATTTAGACACGGATTCTAAGAAAAGAAAAATAGATGAGGGTGAAAGTTATATATCCCAGTGGCTTTATGATGACGTTTAATAAAATACGTAAACAATATATACTTGGAAAAAAAAAAAAAAAAAAAAAAAAAAAAAAATATTTTTTTTTTTTTTTTTTTTTTTAAGGTTGGTTGATTGATTGATTGACTCTAGCTAGCCTATATATATCATGCTAAAGTAACAGTTTATCTAAATTTGCTGATGTGCCATCACCTCTGTCAAAATTTTCATTTTTTTTAAATTTGAAAAAATACGATTGAATTAAATTGCTTATTTTACTATGTATATGTAATAAGAATCACGATTCCACGATTAGTTTTCAAAAATATTTTTATTTTAAGATTACGTTTCTAAAGTTGGTCGAATTTGCAATAGTCAACTCAAAGTCTAAATCTTCATTTTTGAAAATATACTTAATTCAATTAGCATTATAAATATATATCAACCAACCAGCCTTGAAAAAAAAAAAAAAAAAAAAAAAAAAAAAAAAAAATTTTTTTTTTTTTTTTTTTTTTTTTTTTTAGGCTTGTTTAGCTATATATAGAATGGCTAACGTGCCCACACTATCCGTTAGTGTTTCTTCTAACAAAGAGTTCCACTTTTCATAGCATCCGATAAAGCAAATTGTGACGGCACGTCGTTTTGTGTGAAATTTTTTGGTGAAATGTCTTTCTTAATCAAAGATATAATAGAATTTAAATAAATTTGACTTGTGACAAAATAACCTTTTATTACGAACCACAGGGGGAAACTAACATTTTTGGTTGCTACTAAACCGATACCTTTTAAAAATTCACAATTCGGAAATAGAAAATTTGGAAATTTCTCTTCTGTATACGAAATTTGAGCTTCAGCAAAATGTAAATTATATAAGAAATATTTCATAGATAAAGAGATTTCTAAATCATTTAAACATAACGCATCAGCATTTTCATCGTAAATGTAAAAATCCTTCATAATATTATGTATAGTTTGATCTTGGATATAGGATTCAGAAATTGATCTTTTACTGCGAATATGAGAGTTTAAGCGTTTAGTATACGTTTCGTGATGCGGTGCCGAGTCAATCTTAATGTCTATGAAATTTCTATACAGTTCGTATATGTATCTGTCATCATTACTTTTGCCAGCAATCAAACTGTATTTCCGTACGTTTTCGACAATGACAGGATTCATTTGATAATTTCGCACCGAATCTACTTGTCTGTGATCATCGAATTCTTCAGGACGAAAATATCTATCGAAAAAATCTTTGGTGGGTACGATGACCGTATTTTCTGGAAAGTAGCCCCTGTTTTGGACTGGCCGTAAAAATGCTCCTGCGTACGCTACGTTAGTTGGATGATCTTGCAAGTGCATTGCCATTTCCAAGCCAAAATACTCTTTTAAATGATTTGAGCATATGAGCATCTGGATATTAGCTCTCCTGCGACCTTTGCATTCGTTTTTTGAAGCGTTAAAGAGACATACGGTCGATTCTAGCTTTGACATAATACACCTTATTTTATCGAATCAAGTCCTTCCTCATGCGCAAGTTCAATTTTCATCCCAAACGTGTTTCGACTCGTTTCAGACCGTTTAAAGTCGTGGCCAGAACCAAACAAGGCTTGAAAGCGCTCGTCACGAAAAGTAAAAAATTGGAAAAGGCTATTAAAGTAATTTTCAGTAAAAAAAGTTTAGCGGTTGCAGCTACCGGGACGGCTGTCGGTGTAGGCGTAGCTAGCATTTGGAATTATATAGAATCCAATTCGGGTTGCTTCAAGAGACATGCGGACGGTTCCACATGCAAATACGAACAATTGAGTTGTTGTCAAAAAGATAAATTGGACAATGTTCCATTCTGTGATGGAGCCGATAAAATGGTTAATGTTTGCGAAAATTTTGACGCGGACCAAGAACAATCTTGTTGTCGTCTGTGCGATTGTCAGTACGTAAATTGTTTGCCTAGCGAGACCATGCAGTGCCAGAGACCGACGGTGGCAGACGCCTTATCCCATTACGCATCTCAATTCGGCTCGACTCTCTGGTCCGGTATCGAAACTATTTTTCCATGGCTATGGTACATTATTTATTTTATGGCGGCTCTGTTTATATTTTGGATTGCTAATTTAGCCCGATCTCTTTTATGGAGAAGAAAGTAGCATGTATGAAAGATTGGCGAGCTGTCGTTTACCCGTCGACGAATTGTTGTCTGAACTCGTTCAAAAGGAATCCTTAGATCAAACCATTAGAATTTTAAATCCGAGACTTGGTAAATGGCCGATAGAATTTTATGTTTCTTTGGAAATGGTCATGCATCCTAAACTCCGCGACGCGACACGAAAATATATCTCAAAATTATTGGAAGAGAAAGAAAAATATGGATACATTTATTATTTGAGTGGCCAGAGTTTACTAATGCCGTTAGCGATTCAGTTTCGAGGAATCGAATTGTTTACTGAAACCGAAGAAAGAGATCGCATCACGAAAGCTATAGAGGCACTGGCCAGCGAGTTTGCATGCAGGAGTAGTATTATGTACGAAATTACCATGGTAGAAATTTATTACTTTTTCATAAGACTTGTCAATCCAAAATTGTCTTGGTTGGCTGTCGAATATATGATAAATAGCGTAAAGTTGCACGCTCATCTATTAATGTCTTCAGAAAGAAAATTTACGTGGACTGAAGATAAAGAGTTGGATGCAAAAATAAACAAAGATAAATTGTTATTTTGTACCAGCTAAAAAATCATAAGACAAGGGTAATATTTACAATTTTCAAATTAAATATTTATCATTAAATCAAGATAATGGAGGCCTCAGAATATGATATTTTGTTGAATGGTATATTAAATAACGATATTCTTAAAAATGAAGTGGAATGCTTAGTTGGCGAAACTAAAGCGTTGAATTTAATTACTTACGACTGGCAGTCAACTTTAGAAAATTCTATGGTGTATCAAAACCACATTAATAAAAAGGTTAGATATAGTAAAGGGCATGCGTGTGGAGCTGAGAATGTTGCTTTTGTGAGAAGGATTCTAGATCGTCAAAATATTTACCGTATATTAGTTGTAGGTGAATGGATTCTTCAAAAATCGGATAGAACGGATGACTATTCAATCGTTGCAAAAAGCTGTGAACCTTTAGACGTTATTGGCCTATCTATGCGCGAAGACGAAGATAAAAAATTACACACTGGCGGACGATTTTTTAATAGAACGTGCAATCCAGATCTATGTTATTGCTGTAGGAAATATCATCAACATTTTAATATCAACATTGAACCAAAAAATTGGTGCGTATTAGATATTAAAAAATATGATGGTGCTAAGCTTGAAAATACTTGTACGTCAAAACTACTATCCATAATGACAGAAATGCCAAGTTTTATGGGAATTTTTAGCATGGAAATACATAGTCGAACTACATTTGGTGATAGTTCATACAAAATATGTGGCACGATAAATGAAATGGTTATTTTTCAAAGAAAATCATTATTTACTAGAAATTTTATTTCATTTCCACTAGCTGTCGATTACCTAACTGAAAATCATTTGGCAGTGGAAGAAAAGTCTAAAAATGAGCCGGTAGTTGAAGAAATCTAGTTAAACCAACCAACCAACCAACTGTGAAAAAAAAAAAAAAAAAAAAAAAAAATTTTTTTTTTTTTTTTTTTTTTTTTTTTTCAAGGTCGTTTTTTTGACATGACTTCGAGCCTATATAAATAGGCGCGTTCATAAACGATTTACCATTATCAACTGTTTTCTTCTATAGTAAGAGTCAAAATCTTATGCACTAGAGATATGGAATATTTAAGCGCAACTGCTTCATCGTATTCAGATCATGACCAGGAGGTTTCAAGAGCATATGCATTTTTAGATCGTAGAAATACAAATTTCGAAAGTCAAGTTGAGATTTATGAAATCACTGAACGCCTTATGCAATTTATCGCGAGAACTCCAGTTTTGTATGGAATATACCTTTCTGTTTTTGAAAATGCACCTGATGACTCTGACGACCCTCCGATAACAAACCCCCTTTCGAATAATGTTGTGGAAAAATTGACTGTTGTAAAATTGGATGAAAATTCAATTGAATTTAATAAGAATTGCGTTATTTGTACAGAAGCCTTTTCTCTAAATGAAGAAGTGTTAATTTTACCTTGCAAGCATGCATATCATGAAGCATGTGTAAAGGACTGGTTTAAATTACAAAGTACTTGCCCAGTTTGCAGAAAAATACCGTATGAAGAGTTGTCCAGTGATTCTTCAGAAGATTCAAATAATGATTACATTGACTTGGATTATCTCACATTTTTTAGATCTATTGATCAGCTGTATAGATCACATCTAAATTTGGACGGTAATCCTGGAGCCCACTTAGATATGGACAGTGCTACTGATGTAGAGGCCGATTCAAATATTGATTCAGACTTGATTTCAAATACTGACTCGAATATTTCCATCGATATAAATTTAGGAATCGATCTGAGTATTGACTCTCAAATGGATTCTGATAATTCTATGTCGGAACATCCACAAAATGAAGATTGCAGCGACTTTGTTAATGACATAACTCCTAGCAATTTACACGACATGAGAGATATGAGCTTGTACGATATTGATTGGGATGATATGAATTTCGATGACATGGCTACATAAATAAAAAAATACTCTTTAAAAAAAATACTCTTTAAAAAAAAAAAAAAAAAAAATTTTTTTTTTTTTTTTTTTTTTTTTTTTTTAGGGTGCCACGCCCACCCTTGAAGCTTGTCTATATATACTATGGCTAAACATGACTACGCCCTCATTGTGTCTCGACATTTGCCAGCAATGGTTGTCTAGTTACCATGCCTCGTAATGTGTTTTGAGCAAGACTAGAGAGTTAGATTTTTCTATAAGAGTCCATGATGTATTCTGATTTCATGAAAACCTGTAATATCTTGTCATTTTGTCAGACAAAAGTCTATAAAATCTTGTTTTCAAAGCCAATATTGCATAAATTCCGCTATTCCATCCTATTTTAAAGGAAATGGGTCAGGAGCTAGTTTATGCATGACCTTACAGTAGAAGAAATAAATTCCACTCCCACCCACCCTAATAGATATACTATATATATACTATATATATAGACTGCAGCGCCATCTATAATGATTGGCTAAGGAAACATAGCGTTAGCAGCCAACTTAGAAATACAACTGTAGCAGCCAACTTAGAAATACAACTGTAGCAGCCAACTTAGAAATACAACTGTAGCAGCCAACTTAGAAATACAACTGTAGCAGCCAACTTAGAAATACAACTGTAGCAGCCAACTTAGAAATATAACTGTAGCAGCCAACTGAGAAATACAGCTTTAGCAGCCAACTGAGAAATACAGCTTTAGCAGCCAACTGAGAAATATAGCTTTAGAAATATAACTTTAGAAACCAACTTCATCAACCAACCAACTGGAAAAAAAAAAAAAAAAAAAAAAAAAAAATTTTTTTTTTTTTTTTTTTTTTCGTGTGACCTTGATAGCGCCTATATAAGCAGCTGACAAATCTCATTTTCTAACATTACTCCTACATATGTGGCGATGAAAGGGCTTTGAAACTATTAATTGGTCTGAAGACTCTCTGCAAAGTTCAAGTAACTATGTTATTTTCTTTAAATGTAGTTTAATATTTTTCGTTTTCGCAGATTACTTTATGAAGGCCTTATCTTTGAAAATATTGTCTGGATGGCTTTGTCTCTGAATCTATATAAACATTAACAAAATATTTTAAATTCTAAGGCCTAAATTTACAACATTAGCATGAAATCTTGTAAATTTATAAGATGCTCACTGGTATATTTTGGGTTTTTCGACAACAAGTTTGGACAAAGGGCTTACCCTTGGAAAATATGACCGGATTCTCTGCAAAGTCGACGCAAAGAGTTTTTTCTTAAATGTGGCTTAACCTACTGATCAGACGTCGATATTAAATTTTTAATCGTGTAAGCTTGACTCCTTGCTGGCTGGATCAGATTTGTGTTCTAAAGAAATCATTGGACCTATCCAAAATAATTTTCGTAGCCCTTAAACTATTATTTCCTAAACTAAGAGCATATCCAAACTCGATACGGACTGATTAAAATTTTTGATAGATATAAGGACTCACTTTACCAACTTACTGGTCTACCAACTTATGTTGGGACAATAAAGAGAGTAGTCTCATGCTAATATAGTGATACTGCATTAGACAGAGGCACTATAGCTGACATACAAAATCCGGACTACAAACTTGCGTTGGGTTTGCCAAGACAATAAAGAGAGTAGTCTCATGCTAATATAGTGAAACTAAATTAGATAGAGACACTATAATTGGCATGTAATGTCCAGACTACAAACTTATAATCACTTAAATTAAAAGATGTTTTACAGTAATTTCTGAGTATACAAGTATATATATATATATATATATATATATATATATATATATATATATATATTATAAATATATATTATAAATATATTATAATATAAATATTATTATAGATATTATTATAAATATATTATAATATAAATATAATATAATATAATATAATATAATATAAATATTTTATAAATATATTATAATATAAGTATTTAAAAAAAAAAAAAAAAAAAAATCTATCCATTTCTATAGGGTAGCTACGATTCATGCTCCTACCTTCTCCTATTTTGCTCCGACTTGCTTTTTGTGGCAACGAGCTTCAAGGTCACACGAAAAAAAAAAAAAAAAAAAAAAAAAAAAATTTTTTTTTTTTTTTTTTTTTTTTTTTTTTTTTTTTTTTTTTTTTCACAGTTGGTTGGTTGAGATTCTTTATCTATAAATAGCGGCTCCGTACTCAAGCTACATTCATTCTGCATTGCTTGCCAAAGTATGGTGTATAAATATAAGCTTATCCGAGTCTATTTTCATTAGACCTTTTGCCTTGGCCCGTTTACACGATTTTCTCAAGGCTTCAAACGTAACCTTTCTACCGATCCAAGCAAAAACCATATTTTTCCAGCGAATTAAGTACGTTTGATGTTTTTTCGTAAATAGTTTTTTAGCCAACGCGTAATCTTCCAAAATATTCAAGTCTTTTAAATACGTTTGTCGTCGGCCTGGGTTGTCATTAAACCATCCCAACAAATCTTTCATCTTGAGGTCAGTAAACATCATCACGTAAGCTAGCATACTGGTTTCGTCTGTTGTTTTTCGAAATTTGAGTCCGTTATATACTCGCTGTAACTCTTTAACAGATATCATGTTTGTGGCCAAACGTTTGATGGAATATACTCTATTAAACAGACCCGATCTTTACGAGGCCATTTTGAATAGAATCCAACCCCATAATATGGATTCGGTTTTGAGGTTGATCGAATGTCATTTGAGGAAAATTCAAGATTTAAATATATTTAACAAAAATATCACAGCGGTTCCTGAATTCATGTGGGCCGTAGTAAAACATTTGAAATTTCCTACGCCTGGAGACGCATTTGGAATTTATCGAGCGTGTCGCGTTACTAAATCCGATACACAGGGTGCTTTAGACAGCAAACACTTGTCTTCGTCTTCGGAATCCGTCAAACAATTTAATGTTGAAAAAAACATTTTATATGAACTCACATTGTTTTCTACTCAAAAACAAGTTTTCGAATTGTCCAACAGACGGCGACATTCTACAGTTTATACGATACTTTCAATTCCAGAATTGATGAAATTGCTACCAGATGCCTGTCACTTAGAACGAGGCGGTCCTCGAAACAAAGGCAGAAATTCAAACGGAGATTTTAAATATTTGAGCACGTGTAAATATATTTTGGTTGAAGACAGGGGTTCTATCAAAATTCTTTACCAATCGCTAAAAGATTTACATGAGATGTTATGTAAGATTCCTCCTCAAATGGTTGTGGCTTTTTCTGATGTGCGTAGCGTTTTTCAAAAATGTGGAATCGTTTGCTATTTTTTTAACATGGTGAATTTAATAGAAAGGCAATTGTTTACAAATGATGGGTCGGCTTACGAAAAAGATGTATTATTTCTGATTAAATGTCAATGTCGTAGCGGTAAACCTTTACCATTAACTAGAGATGGGCTAGCAAAAAATCCTGATAAGACGCCTATAGAAGTGTTGAGCTTTGAAGCAATTAAGAAAAATTTAGCGCGATTAAGCACTGGTACGAAGGAATGGTATAATGTACAATCTTCAGCCGATAGTATATTTTTTGGAGAACAGTTTAAGGAAGGAACTGGTTATGGCTTCAGTTTAATGTCGTCTGATAAAAGTTAAAAATAAGTTGAGGTTGAATGAAGGTTGTATAAAATTATATTTCAAAGTCACGAAAAAAAAAAAAAAAAAAAAAAAAAAAAAAAAAAAAAATTTTTTTTTTTTTTTTTTTTTTTTTTTTTTTGTGGGCGTGGCTTATATACATATATATATAAAACAAAAATTGGTTAGTTGTTCACAATAGCTTGCAATTTTGGTAGAGATGACTGACTCTTTTCCACTCTTAGATTTACCGTATGAAATTTTAATAACAATCTTTAAAAATATTTCTTGTATTGATAAAGTTGACAAGTTGTCTAAAATACCCGAATTGGATAACTTGCTGTGGGATCCATATACGTGGCGAGCTTACGATAAAAATTTTCTAACGATGATTCGTACTCTGAAAGAAGGCTGGTATCTAGACCCTTATGGTTTTCCTTGTTACGCGTGGGTGAATGGGCATCTCAAGACTCTCTCCATACGCTATTTTGATTATAACTACAAAGGCTCTGAATGCACACGATTGGGAGCACAAAATCCTAAAGACGAAAAATGTATATCTAAAAGAAACTGGAAAAAAATAAAATGGGAAAAAATGAATAGCTTGCTGAAAAATATTTTTTCGAAACAATATTTACCGATAAGATATTTACATAGAATTAAATTATATAAATTAGAATTTGCTAATATTTCGGTGAATTGGTCGTCTGATACTCTTTATTGGTTTGGTAAAGCATACAAATTGGATATATTTAAACCATGTATTTTACATGATGCAATGTTTCCCAAACGACCCCATTATAAAGTTAAACCAACATACATAAACGATGAAGAATTAATTGTGAAATGTATTTATAAGGGAGGCTGTTACGAGTGCGAAGAAAAACAAATTATTAAATCTCTTTCTGACTTAATTTGGGCACCTAATAAACAAGTCAATTGTTCTATGATAGATAAAGATAATGTTGAAATAGAAGAAACCATATTTTAAGCACGTAATCTCATTCTACAATCATGAAATTGTCATAGGCAACAACACTTCAGCTGACATTCAAAGTTCGGACTAAAAACTTACGTTGGGTTCGGCAAGACAATAAAGAACGTAATCTCAGGCTGATATCATGAAACTGGTTTAGGCAACGACACTTTAGCTGACATTCAAAGTCCGTACTATGTTGAGTCCGGCAAGACAATAAAAAACGTAATCTCATGAAACTGGTTCAGAGCTGACATACACAATCTGGACTACCAACTTATGTTGGGACAATAAAGAACGTAATCTCATGAAACTGGTCTACCAACTTATGTTGGGACAATAAAGAGAGTAGTCTCTGTCTAATATAGTGATACTGCATTAGACAGAGACACTATAGCTGACATACAAAATCCGGACTACAAACTTACGTTGGGTTTGCCAAGACAATAAAGAGAATAGTCTCATGCTGATATAGTGAAACTGACAGAGACACTATAATTGACATGTAATGTCCAGACTACAAACTTATAATCACTTAAATTAAAAGATGTTTTACAGTAATTTCTGAGTATACAAGTATATATATATATATATATATATATATATATATATAATTATTATTATTATTATTATTATTATTATTATTATTATTATTATTATTATTATAAATATTATTATAATATAAATATAATATAAATATAATATAAATATAAATATTATTATAAATATATTATAATATAAATGTAAAAAAAAAAAAAAAAAAAAAAAAAAAAACTATCCATTTCTATAGGGTAGCTACGATTCATGCTCCTACCTTCTCCTATTTTGCTCCGACTTGCTTTTTGTGGCAACGAGCTTCAAGGTCATACAAAAAAAAAAAAAAAAAAAAAAAAAAAAAAAAAATTTTTTTTTTTTTTTTTTTTTTTTTTTTTTTTTTAGGGTGGGTGTGGCACCTTCCTATAAATAAGCCGCCATAAATATTTATTAACTCATTCTCCTGTTGGATTGTTACAGTATAGTCTACATTGGTTTAAGGCTATAGTATTTATAAATCTTTATTGACCCATTCTATTGTCGGATTGTTACAGTACAGTCTAGATTTTCCACAAAACATTTCAATCGTGCTTTCGTGAAGTTTTATACTCTCAGTTGAATTTCTTCTACAAATCAAGAGTGTGCCGTTGGTACCTACTGCATAGTATAATTCAGACTTTTTAGGTCTTTTTACAAACAATTCCAGGCTTGACTTATCTTTTTGTTCTCGGTATCGTGTCCATATTACGCAATTTAGCCATTCGTCTGGCTTTATAATTTCGTCGACCTTCAACGAAATAATTGATTCCACGTATTCCGTGGATGAATCTTGTAATTCGCGTCCCATATACAAGGTGTATAAATCCGTCAAATAGGCTTTAGGTACTCTATTACAAATAAATAGAATATATTCGGCAGTCTGACCTTCAGAATTTACAAGAATCAAGGAAACGGTCTTTTTCTGACAAAGATGGCATCCACGTATGCTGTAACCTCCGATATCGTAGTTGATAAGCAAGGGCTCCGTGAACATTTTCTTACTTTAAGCAAATCTCAGAAAAAATTTTTTAATTATGTCGTCGACTGGATCAGGAAGCCTCGCAAATTATTAGTGATTGTTTCTGGGGGTCCGGGTACTGGCAAATCGCATTTGGTTAAAAATACTTTCGATCTGATTAAGGCTCCGCAGATTAGGATGAGTTTCACGGCTCATAGTGCTGAAGCGATAGAGGGTTGTACAATTCATTCCACACTTAAGCTGAATTCTAAACACGTTAAAAAAATAGAAGATAAGTTAGAAAACGAAAAAGATTTGTTGAAATCTATAGATAAAAGTCGAGAGATTTTGTCTCAATTCAAATGCGACATTTTTCCTCATTTGGTACTCGTGGACGAAGTGTCTATGATTAATGGATGGCTGATATATTGGCTCATTAGATATTTTATGGATAGGTCCCACGGCCCATTGCTATTTGTTTGCATGGGAGATCCTCATCAACTCGAACCCATCAGTTCTGAGCATAATTTGTTTAGCATTAATTTAAACGAAAAACGATACGACGTTTGCAAGATTCGTTTGAAGGAAAATCATAGATTCACACCCGAATATGGAAAAATTGTGAAGGAATTACGTCAATTTATTGATAAAAAAGACACGACAGGCATGTTTGCTTACATATGCGAAAAATTTCCAGTAGTACAGGATATCGATAGGACTCTTTTAATGAAAGCGGATAAAGCCATGGCTCATCAAAATACAACTGTCAACAGTTTTAATAAGTTTTATTTGAAACATAAAATCGAAGGCCCGGAAATAGAGTTACATGAAGATCTGGTCTTGAAGTCAAATTGTGAGGTGTTTGTAACTGCAAACTATTGTGCGAAGGGTTGTAATAATGGTACTAGGTTAATCTTTCTTTGCTATGATATTGAAAAAAATGCTGCAGTGTGTAGAAATCCTAAAACGAATGCCGAAGTTAGAGTGTTCACGTCAGGGTATACTGGACGTTTTCCTCTAGTGTTAGCATTTGCCGGTACAATTCATAAATATCAAGGCGATACGATAGATAATTCGAAAATTGTAGTCAGCTTAGATGACAATCGAAGTATGAGTTTGGTTTATACAGCCTTGAGTCGTGTAAGAGATTTGGAACAGATATTAGCTATAAAGTTTTAAGTAAATTATTTAATAGATTAATGGGTTAAATACCAACCTTATTAAAAAAAAAAAAAAAAAAAAAAAAAAAATTTTTTTTTTTTTTTTTTTTTTTTGTATGTGTCCGGACTATATATAAACCTTAGCCATTACATCTCTCTTCAAGATTGTCACTTAAAGCTGATCTATATTAATTGTTGTATGACGGGGTGTTTGATCTCGTCGTAGTGGATATCGTTTTGAACAATGGCTTGTCAATATTCTACACGTTTTGTTTGGCAATCGATTCGTTGGAAATCTTCCTTGTACCTTTCTAAATCTTAAACTGTGTGGATGGTAGTTGTAAACCAATTCGTTTTGCGATACTCTTCTCAAATATGGATTTCTAATACCCCTGCGAGAGTTCGAACTTCCAGTGCTACTATTGCTGCTAACGCTACTACTTCTGCTTCTACCTGAGGAGCTACCGCTTGAATTACTGCCTATGCTTGGGAGGCGAGGTCTGCCTCTACCTCTACCTCTACCTCTACCTCTACCTCTGCCTCTGCCTCTGCCATTAGCTGGGCTTTGAGGTCGTCTTGTTGGAGATGGGAACTGAGCTGGAACAAGTCTTTGATCATTATTTCGAATAGCTACAACGTTAGAAGGTCCTGGAACTCTTCTAAAGATGACACGAGTAGGCGATGTAGGACTTATGGATGCAGTATACGAATTCAATGTAGGTGAGCCTCGATTTGCCATTCCCTTTTTTTTCATTCATTCTACCGAACTCGAAGTACATTGTTCACCATAGGATAAACGTTATACATATAGGCCGCTTTGCAGGCTTCTTGTTCAGATTTAGGTATTATGTATTTCACACCGCCAAAGGAAGATAATTTCACGTTAAATTTTTTGTCAATATTTCCAAATTTATAAAATGGTAGCATAGACAGAATCGTTTGAATATCGGTCACATTTCCGTATTCGAAATCTTTGCAGGATAAGGCATCGAGCGTTTTTTGTCTAAATCTACAAAAACCGCTATATCCTTTTTCGGCAAAGCATAGAACCCATCGCGAAATAGAATCTTTGTTTTCTAGCATGAAATCAAACGCATCCCAAAACGCGAGAAACATACTCAATATGTCTTTTGTGTAGTGAGTGAGGTCTACGATGACATACGTGTCGTTGGTTTCGAGAGGAGGATTATCTTTTCCAGAAATTCTTACAACGTTTGTATAATCGACCCGAACCGAACCCACGTTTTGAGTCTGAATTGAAAAATCTTGCCTGTCTAATAAGCTACGCGTGCCAGTGGGATCGATTTTCAAAAAGAAACAAACACGTGCCCATCGGGCATCGCAAGAATGAATAAAATTTAAATGAGACGCGAATACGACCACGCGAGAAGCCAATCGATGTTTGGCTATCGTTTGCATAGATTCGGGTTCTAGATAAATTAACAAGTCGCAACTTTCAACGAGTTGGTCGGAACGCTGGACTCGTATCTGATTGTCAGACGAATATAAGTTATTATTTGAAGAAATGACCATTACTTTTAGCGAAGGAATTGATTTTAAAATTTCAAAGAGTTTGTACGGGTAACGACCCAAGTCGCCAAATACAATACAACGATCTTGTTGTAATATAAAATTCAATAGTTCTTCAGCAGATAGCATCGTACTTATTTCTTATGGTAAATATCTAATCTGATATCCTTTAAAAAAACATTTTCACTGACAGTGCTTACAAAATGCTCCGCCCACGTGACCTTTAAAAAAAAAAAAAAAAAAAAAAATTTTTTTTTTTTTTTTTTTTTTTTTTTTTGGTTACGTGGGCGTGGCTCGACTATATATAGCTGATTCTCGCTAACACAATATATTATCTATTATTCATTCAACATTAGCAGCCAGGTTATAAGACTTTAAAGTTGGGTTTCATATTTAAATAAAGATGAATACTGAACGATACAATCCACACTTAAGTGATCATATCCGAAATAAAAAACCTGCTCAAATAGATTGTGAAGATAAAGAAAATTATATGCAATCTATGTATAATAGAGATGGCTATACGTTGAATAGTCCTCAGACACGAACTCGATTTGCAGAATTAAATGATAAATTTAAAAGGAAGAGTTAAGGTCTTAAATCAACCAACCCAACCAACTAAAAAAAAAAAAAAAAAAAAAAAAATTTTTTTTTTTTTTTTTTTTTTTTTTTTTTGTGGGTGTGGTTTGACTTCATGCCTATATATAATGACTAACGTACGACTCTTTCACTTTGCACATCTAGTATTCGATAACTACAGGCAGAATTTAACACAGTCAAGGCTCGTGCAATTTTTCTAAGTCCGGCATCGATAACTAAATTTTTCTGTGGTTCCAATAAAACTTCTAAATCGGCTTCCAGATCTGCATCCGACTGAAACCTGATTGGATATCCGTTATCCTGTCTAGCCTTTAGAAATTCGAAAATATCAAATTCTTTTGACAACTTTTTCTTTGTTATAGGAGGATAAATATAAACATTTTTACCTTTTGATGAATCATAAGCGAATTGGTTACATATTTCACTATTTGGCAATACTCCCTCAGCGTATCCATTAATTGTGTCTTTGGATCTCTCTTGCCAATAAGTTTTTAACTGGTCTAATGTGTGATCGTCGTCGGGAAACTCCTCTTTAAAAATTCTTTCAGCCTCAGATAATACGTTTGGATCTATATTAGTCGCGCGCGCTTCTTCTGGAAATATCAAACAAAATACGTCTGGACGCTTCTTTTGAAGATTCGTTATCATTAACTCAGCTAACGTAGAATCCAAAGTCGCCATTACTTAATATACACTTTTGTGATAATGGAATACTTGACTATTATAAAGAAAAAAGCTATCCGACCCATTAAACATGCTTACATGTCTTCAAACCCTTTAAAATTTTCCATTGAATTTGAAGATGGCGTTAAAGTTTGCGTAAAAGATAACAACGAAGGTCTTCGGCAATTTTTATGTATCGCTCAGCATTTGGAAATCACACCTATTTTGGGCAGCACTGAACATTGTACCGTTTCCGAAATCGACAAATGGGCGCTGATTGGAGTTCGTAGCGGAGATGCAATACTTTTTCAAAACGATAAAGGAGAGAGGCTTCCTATTTTATTTTCATAGCCCTTATGAGGTCTTCCATTTGGCGGCAAGCGAAACGACATTTGAGATATTTAAACACGCTAATGGCTACGAGAGCAATGAAAATAACGAGGGTTAGAATAATAAAATGAATCCGATAACAAGAATTGGCTTTGGATTCGACAGTTAATACACCAATAGAATATAATAATCCGCCGGCTAGCGTTAATAATGCAAAGGGTTCCAATTTTGCAACATTTAACATTTTAAACCTTCTTTTGCAATACAAAGCTGTATATATACTTGATTCCAAAATTCGTCATGAAGAGCTAGCGACTGATTTAAATCATTGGCAAAAGATTCGTAATCTGGAAATAATTGAGCAAAACTATGAATGGTATGCTGCATGTTTGTCATGGGATGCTCTTCCACTAGCCATTTTTGTATTGTAGACCACTTATGATCCCAAGATGGAAAAGATTCGTTTAAATGATTTAAGATATAGGTCATTTTATCCACTCCAAGTATTCTTTGTAAGAACTGTATAACGCTGTTGTATGTAATTTGCACAATTTTTTCAGGATTCATTTTCCCTTTATTATGTTTAACAAAAAGTGGTAGAATTCAAAAGAAATTATATTTGCCTGCTTTTAGAAAATGCTCCGCCCACACGAAGAAAAAAAAAAAAAAAAAAAAAAAAAAAAAAAATTTTTTTTTTTTTTTTTTTTTTTTTTTTTTTTTTTTTTTTTAAATGTGTGGGCGTGGCTTGACTATATATATAAGTCATAGCTTTATCCAAACATCCAAATGCAAACATGTCACAGACAAAACATATTTTAGCTAGAGTCTTGCAATATTTAGTTTATCGTCATGGATTTTATATCGAAGTTCATCTATTAGACCATCCTCAGGATAAACGAATCGTTAAAGACATTTGTTCTAAATTAAACTTTTTCGATCCCATACAAATTCGTAACGATATAACTGAAGATAAGCTACGTGATTCGTTTCAACATATTTTGTTTCAAGACTCAGAAAAAGATTGGGGCAAAATTTTAAAATATTTGGCAGTTGTTGGTGATGTGACTGCAAAATGCCTGATGAATAAAATGTCTCTCAGCATTTTTAAGATTGCGTTAGAAATTTTAAATGAAAATTTTGAAAAGCATTTAACGCCTTGGATTGAGAAAAATGGAGGCTGGGAAACATTCGATCCTAAATCAGAGAGTAAATTTCAAAAAATGATGGATAGTTTCGTCTACAGCACCAAAAAAATTATAGCTAATATATAATCGACTGAAATCCAAGTACCATAAACTGACGATACTATTTCATTTTACAGTATATGCATGGTATCTTGAGAGATGACTGCAATAAGTTTCGAGCAAAGTTAACTTATTTAATATAGTTGGTTTGTAGGTTGATAAAGTCTATTGAAACCAACCAACCAACTGAAAAAAAAAAAAAAAAAAAAAAAAAAATTTTTTTTTTTTTTTTTTTTTTTTTTAAGGATTAACTATATATATAACTGCTAACACGTCCACACCTCATTGTGCCTCGACGTCCGCCAGCAACAGTCTTCTCTGTCTAGATTTCTAGTTATCCGTCGAGATTAATTCTTATAGACAATAAAGCCGGCAACCAACAGTTGTACCAATTGTATAAATAGTTGGCCATACAATTTTGTTTTCTGAAGTGTTACCATGGCCGGTCCAGTTGTTGAAGCTGCAACGCCCTTAATAGAATATACTAGATAACCATATGTCATTAGACCCACTACTAGAAACACGACCAACGTGATTGCCAACATCATTCTGAGATTCATAGTTGCTACTTTATTTGTTAATATAATTAGCGCGCCTATAAGAATCATACTCAGGGTATTTGAAACGGTCGGCAACAACAACAACAGTTTGTTGTCAGCGAAGAATTTTGGAGCTGAGACGCCTTTGACTGATGCCTTCATAAGGTCAGCACCCGTACCGAATTCGTACTCAGTAGCATTGGACATCTTGTACATCGTGAAGGCTGTCACACCCAAGCTTATAATCAAATTGACCAGAACGAAACCAAGAAGGATTGTATTGAACCCGATACCTTTCATCTTTATTTAGAATGCAAGCAATCGTACATACAAAAGGTGTGGTCTTGGGAGATAAGTATGTGCCTCTAGAACTGGCTTATTGCGACGTGACAGGTTTACTTTCATGTTTCCATATTACGAGTCCCATGAATTATTCAAAGATGCGAAAATGCTATCCTCTAGCTCGTCCAGACGTAGAAGTGACTACCAGCGGCGGAATAATTTATTCAGACGTATTAAAATATTTGAAGGATCGCTATGAGTTTTTACAGAACCTATTTCCCAACACAGAGATTGTTTTCGGTTACAAAGGCGGTAGTTTCCAACCTAACATTTTAAAAGATGCCGGCATACGTAACATTATGAACGTGGAACAATTAGGCGTGCCGACCGTAAACCGTAATATTATGAATTCGGCGAATTGTCCTTTGCATAAAGGCAATTTGAAGAAATGCGCTTTGGTGGCTTTGAATCAGATTACTCATCATCTTCGATAACATGTTTCCATAAAATTCTTTTCTCGCGTTCTAGAATCTGAACTCGTTCCGTCAAATGTAAAAGACTCGTCGAAATGGGTTCCAGTTCAATTTCAGAAATTTGATTTTCCCATAATCCGTCTCGCTTACAAAGAGCCAAGAGTCGTTGGAAAACGTCTATGAGCTTAGGCGGTTGATTTTCGTGCGGAACTTGCTCAATTTCTTCATGAATGACCTTAATGTTATGCAATAGAGAATCGAGCTGAGGACACGAATCCTTAAAAACTGAGGGTTTCTTACCGTTTAACAAATCGTTTAAACTTTTCTTTAGAATGGCCTGTATAGATAGCGTTAAGGGATGTCTGCGTCGATGATGCATGAAGGCTTCGAGATTTTGACCGCTTCGCCAATGAACCGAGTCTACGTATTCTGAATCATGTACCAAATAATAGGTATAAGGATCGTAATACATGCCTTGAGCTCTAGAAGTTATGTCGTAGAGCTGTATGGCTCTTTTTGTGAGATCTGAAGATATGTTGGGTAGCGTCGATGCGTCTTCAGGTCTATTCAAATTGATAAATCTACGAGCCACTTCACCCCAAAATTCGGCCGATTCGTAAGAAAATTTTTGATTTGGACGAGTGGGTTCTAAAATTTCTTTTAAAGTTTCGGCGTCTGTTTTAGATGGGTTCGGTAAAGGTGGAGGCGGTTCCAGTCGTCTTGCCAACAAGAGTTGTAACTGATCCCAAAATTTGGAAACGGCTCGCGTTTTAAATATCGGCGGGTCGTAATAAGGTTCTTTATCGATCCATTGTTTTTCTAAGTAATCGAGTAAGGAATTAATGTCTCCGTGTACCTGATATGGAAACAGTGTCAGGCCACCTTGAGAAATCATATGAAACCAAGGAATATTTTCCGATTCCATGCGTAAAATTATATTGTGTACTTCTGTTGGCTCTCGAATAGGAGGCCTTTGACTACCAAATAATATCTCTTCGAACCACTTAATCAAATGTGAGTTGGACATCTTTATTCCAGCGAAAAAGGTTAAGATGGAACGGATAGGGCTTGACTAAGTAATAGGATAATAAATTACGAGCCATAGTACAATGACAAATATACATGACGAAAAACGTTAATATATACACCGTAAACATCTTAATTTAATTTAAAAAAGACAGGCTTCAATCGAAAGGGGTTTAATAAAGATGAACACACTCCAGGAAAATATCAATCAGCTATTTCGCGTCAGCATTTCACCACAAGACATTAAGAAGAATGTCAGTCTGAAAACGCTTAAATTAAATCTATTGGAACATGTCTTTGAAGAACTCGGCTTAACTTGGACAACGGTTGAAAATCTTCTTAAAAATTACACACCCATCCATCCAGAAATTGCTGCGATTCTAAAGACCGATCGCAGAGTCGTTGAAAATGAAAAATTGGAGGGCATGTTGAAAGAAGTACCCGATTTAGATTTTATTTTAGCCGTAGATGGATTAAATGGCGAAATCAAACCCAATTATAAACGTGAAAATTATATGCATAACCTTCGATACGGAGAGGGCGAGACAATTTTTGATGATGAACCCGAATACATGAAATTACATGTACAAGCTATTAGAAAAATGTACAAATTGATTGGTAACGCCACACCAGTTCCCGCAAAGTGGGTTTATCATATAGTCTACAGATGCATTGAAGAAATGACACGAGTCTTATTGCCAAGCGAACCAGATGTTGTAGACAGCGATATAGATGCAAAAATATTGCAGAAATGTGTTTCATTATATAATTTAACTATGGGAAAGGAAAATGTTGAGAGTCTAGTAAAATACTTGAACTTGGCTTAAGTTAAAAAAAAAAAAAAAAAAAAAAAAAATTTTTTTTTTTTTTTTTTTTTTTTTTTTTTTTTTTTTTTAAGGTTGGTTAATTGATTGATTGACTCTAGCTAACATATATATATCTGAAGGCAGGATATATTATTTTTTTTAAAGTTTTATGTTATCGAATATACTTGATGGCAGACGTGTCCTTAAAAAGAACCACCATACGAGAAAAATTGTTTTTATAATTACAACGATTATTACTAATACCCAAAAACACCATCTTTGATAAAATGGTATTGCTGCATTTAAAATCCCAAAAAATGTAAAATTGGTAACTGGTGGCTTTGGAGCAATGAATTTTGTCTCATTCGTTACCAAGGTTTTATATTTGTAAGGTTTTTCAAGTACAGTAGATTCAGATTCGGATATATTTGTTAAAAAATCCTTTATTTGGCCATCATCTCGAATTAGTCTCCCAATTACAGTTTCAGTTTTTACGACGGGTTTCATAGCAGTATTTATATAAAACGCATTTTGTAATTCAGGTAATATGATTTTTCTATCATTTGTCAAAGCATATCTTTCTAATAAAATTTTACCCAATGTCCCTTTACGATTAAATTCTTGAATGTCCAACTGACTAATATCTAAATAATATTCATTTTTGTATCCATCTTTTGGATAAAATTGATTTCTGTCTTTATCAATGGCATACGTGTTATTTATTATATATTGTGATTCGTTACCCTCACTAGTTAGTCTCAGAGGGTAAATGTCACCTTCTGCAAAAGATACAGCATATCTATTGGGTATCGTGCTGGGTTTCGTCAAATCAACAAACGTAAAATAATACTCGTTTCCATACGAGTCGAATGGAAATATGTTACTATCGTTGACAGTAGATGCATAATAGGGCGTTCCATCTTTCAACTTGGCACAAATATTTCCTTCTGGATAATATTCATTTCCATATCTATCCTTGGCATAATATTCATTTCCATCTACGCCTTTGCCAATTATAGCTCTACCTGCATAAATTTCATAAATTTCTTTACCATTTATAATAGGATATTTTGGCTTACCCGAACTCGTTAACGGATAAATGTATAGACTATTGATTGCGATAAAACCTAAACGGTTATCTTTATACTCATTTCCATATCCGTCTTTAGGATAATAACATGTTCCATTATTTCTAAAGGCATAACGATCACCTAGAACTTTTTCTGGACAAATTATTCTAGACATTTCTTGACTTGGTTTAATTGAATTTGGTAACCAATCGCTTGGTCATGACAATTGAAAAGCGAATCTTGATGAACGAGGAAAAAAATATATATCAACCAACCAACCAACCAGCTGTAAAAAAAAAAAAAAAAAAAAAAAAAAAAAAAAAAAATTTTTTTTTTTTTTTTTTTTTTTTTTTTTTTTTTTTTAATATAGTGCCACGCCCACTTTTGAAATTTGTCTATATATACTATGGTTAACATGACTACACCCTCATTGTGTCCCGACATTTGCCAGCAACGGTCGTCTAGCCACTATGTCTCGTAATGTGTTTTCAGTAAGATGTACATTGACTAACTCTAGATAGTTAGATTTTTCTATAAAAGCCCATGATTTCATGAAAACCTGCAATATCTTGTCATTAGTCAGACAAAAGTCTATAAAATTATGTTTTCAAAGCCAATATTGCATAAATTACGCATCCTATTTTTAAGGAAATGGGTCAGGAGCGATTTTATGCATGACCTTACAGTAGAAGAAATAAATTCCACTCCCACCCACCCTAATAGATATACTATATATATACTATATATATAGATTGCAGCGCCATCTACAATGAATGGATAAAGAAATATAACTTTAACAGCCAACTGAGAAATATAATTTTAGCAGCCAACTGAGAAATATAACTTTAGAAACCAACTTAACTTCATCAACCAACCAACCTACTGTTAAAAAAAAAAAAAAAAAAAAAAAAAAAAAATTTTTTTTTTTTTTTTTTTTTTTTTTTTTTGAGTGGGTGTGGCTCAGCTATATATATGACTGCGAGCGTACCCATACAGTCAGTTTGTCTCGACACCTTCTAGCAACAGACTTAGATTTTTTCAAGAAGGTTATATAAAGTTCGATATTTATAACGGAATGGGTATTACTAATTTTTGTAAACTTATCCAGTTAATATCGTCACCCTCTAAATTACCAGCTAATTTCGATTCCGTACTCATAGACTGCCAAAGTTATTTGTATGTGGCTATCGAACAATGTCTTGAAATTGAGGAAGAAAAAATTTTTCAAGAAATTTGCGAATCCGTTTGGGATCAAATAAAAACGTGTTTTAAAACTTTTTTATCCCTTACCTTGGATTATGTCACGTTTGTTTTATCATTTGACGGCGAAGGTTTACCAATGAAATGGGCCACGCAAAGAAAACGCCGTTCTCGATCCAAAGAGACGAAAAAAAGCTTCTATAGATATATTTTATTCGGAAACAATAAACTGACGACACGTGTACAAATATACATCCTGGAAAATTTGAAAACATTCAATCGCGACATGCAAGTCCTATTGTGTGGTTGTAACGTTCCTGGCGAGGGCGAACATAAAATATTTCATGTAGCCGAATCTCTGGGAAAATGTAAAAATCCAATTGTGGTCAGCATTGATCAAGATGTCTTCATTTTGTCTCTATTACGTTTAAATAGATACGAATCGATTCAAATTTTTCGATATAATCAATTTTATAATATTAATAGCTTAGTAAAAAATATTGAAAAAAGCTATCCAATCAAACGTTTAACAGATGCCTCTTTCTTATTTGGAAATGATTTCATACCTCCTTTAACGGCAATTTCTTCTACAAATCCGCCAGCCATCCACAACTGCTTAATGGCTATAGACGAAGACTACGATACCCCCACAATAATAGCGTCTTTTATTAAGGAAATGCGAAAACATCTTCATTTTACAGAAGTTGAGTTTCTAGACGATAAGTTGGTAGTTTGGTTTTGGACGATCTATTTTTGGGTATTAGATTATTACACTTCACGTTCATTCAAACAACAATTTTTGCAAAATCATTTATTTGACACTTTTGATCGGAATCAGTTACTGACAGGGCTGTCTAACATACGCTTTTCTAAAGAAATGTATCGTAAAGCGAAAGAAGGTTACGAGAATACGGTTACTCAACCCGTACCTGATGCTGAGCGTCACGTCTTTGTGGATTCGGAAGATCTCGTCAGGCGTTTGAAGGCTTATTGGATAGAGACAAAAAACGAAACTTGTTCTTTAATGAAAATGACCAGTACAAAACGCAGAAAAATACAAGTGTAAATATTTTAATTCCGTTCTTGTTAAACGATTCGAAAAATGGAAAAAATCTAAAAGGTCCAAAAATATTGTTTGCGGCTTCTTCGTATTGTAATCGACGTTCTAAGCGGACGAGTTGATGAACGGGATCCGGTGCCAAAACCAAATGTAATTCGTCGTTGAAAACTATAATGGCATTATTCCAATCTACACTTTGAAAGGCTGATACGTTAGGTTTTTCGGCATAAGAATATTTTTTATAAATTTCTGAATCCAGCATGTGTTTTAAAAATTGGGTTGTAAAAATAATATTTTCAGGATAGGTAATAGTTATTCGAGATTGTAAAAATTTATCGTTGTAAGGTATCCAAGGCGACTTAAACAAGACTTGTTCTAGAGACATTCGAACTTATTTTAAACAAAGGATATGGCGGAAATAGAAAGAACCCTACGTATAGCTACGGTGGCTGCAGAGGCAGTCAAAATGACAGAAACATTTAAACAATATTCAGGTAACAAGTATATTGATATTTTGTCACACAATACGTTATTAATTCCTGAGGCATACGCACCAGATCGTTTAGAGGATTATTATAAAGCTATACTTGAGAACTTTTATACTGAGACGGGACAGCTACTAAAAAAAATCCCAAACTTTGAGAATACAAAAAAATTAGTTAAATCTAAAATAACTGAATACGTTTTAAAAAATTACGCTTCAACACATGGAGGGTTTGAAAATCCGTTTGGCACAGACTTGATATACATTGATAAAAATAATACGGATATCATGCCAGATGTGAGGAAATTTGTAAATGAAATATTCGGCGATACTGAGCAATATGAGTATCCATTCAATTTTTCCGCATCAGAAAATGCTTATCAAAGTAATATAGTAAGCTCTTCTGGACAACCAGACGATTCCCAAGACACATCAAACTCCCCAGCGTCAGAAAGTAAAACCCCATTGACTAGAGGAAGCCCAACAATACCAGCAATAAAATTCACACCCTCACAAGTTACAGCCTCACAAGAAACATTTATTGATACTATGAAGGATAAATATTATGGTTTACTTAGAAAGGGTGATGCAACATATCCAAATACAAGATTGGCCTATCATTATTTAAGTAATCGAGATCATCTTCAAACTATGCAAAGAATTTCAAACCTCATCGAATTGTATATGGGCAAAGAAAAGGAATTTGCAACAGTCACCATTAATGACGACGAAACATATACTGTAAATCATCATTATTTGCAGAAACATAAAAGAAATACTGCCAAAGAACATGCGCTTGTAGGAAAACATTTAAATGTATATGAAATGAAAGCTTATAAATCAATAAAAAAGAGGAAATTAGAAGAAGCAGCTGAAATGGATGTGTAAAAAACTAACCAGCCGTAAAAAAAAAAAAAAAAAATTTTTTTTTTTTTTTTTTTTTTTTTTTTTTTTTTACACATCCATTTCAGCTGCTTCTTCTAATTTCCTCTTTTTTATTGATTTATAAGCTTTCATTTCATAAACATTTAAATGTTTTCCTACAAGCGCATGTTCTTTGGCAGTATTTCTTTTATGTTTCTGCAAATAATGATGATTTACAGTATATGTTTCGTCGTCATTAATGGTGACTGTTGCAAATTCCTTTTCTTTGCCCATATACAATTCGATGAGATTTGAAATTCTTTGCATTGCTTGAAGATGATCTCGATTATTTAAATAATGATAGGCTAATCTTGTATTTGGATTTGTTGCATCGCCCTTTCTAAGTAAACTATAATATTTATTCTTCGTATTATCAATAAATGTTTCTTGTGGGGCTGCAGGGGGGACCAAGGTTTTAGAGTGTTGTGGAGCTGCAGGAGGATTCAAGGGTTCTACGGCTGCAGGAGGATTCAAGGGTTTTACGGGTGTAGGAGGATTCAAGGGTTTTACGGGTGTAGGAGGATTCAAGGGTTCTACGGGTGTAGTAGGATCCAAAGGTTTAGAGGTTACTAAGGGTCTAGTGATTGTCGAATCTGATACTTCTTGGTTGGATACCGGATCTATTACTTGAGATAGTATGCTATTTAAGCCGATTTCACTAGTTGAGTCTGGATCGATTTCTAATTTTTCTTTCGAGGCTAAATTGGTTGGCGTATCTCTCTCATGGTCATCTTTAAATAAATCCTCTACATATGCTTTCACAACTGCTGATATATTCTTAACCCCCTTTTTAAAACTACGAAATTCATTGTCTTTAAACGGATTCATATACCTATTATTTATAAAATCCAAATTTGCCGTAATGTGATTATATATTTTATGTTTAATACTATTTTTTTTCTGCTCAAAGTCTGGTAGTTTTTCTGGTATGGAATCTCTTAGTTTATATAAATTATAAATTATATCTGTATAATATTGCTCTAAATTTTTTATATGTTCATCAGGAATGAAAACTACAGTATCTAGTACAACATCAACATACTTCTCACCTGTATATCGTTTAAATTGTTTTGTCATTTCGGCAGCCTCTGCGGCCAGCTTAGATATAGTTTCTTGTATTGCCGAATCATCCATATCCTTTGTTTAAAATAAGCTCGAAAGTCTTGTTTAAGTCGCCTTGGATATTTTACAACGATAAATTTTTACAATCTCGAATAACCCTTACTTATCCTAAAAATATTATTTTTACAACCCAATTTTAAAACACATGTTGGATTCAGAAATTTATAAAAAATATTCTTATGGCAGAAAAACTAACGTATCAGTTTTTTCAAAGTAAAAAAAAAAAAAAAAAAAAAAAAAAAAAAAAATTTTTTTTTTTTTTTTTTTTTTTTTTTCAAGAGTGGGCGTGGCTCATCTATATATAGTATTGTTGAAATGCCATCTCATCATTCTATCTTAATCTTTGCCAGCAACGGTCATATCTTTAATTTAAACCTATATATACTAAAGCTTGTTTGAGAAATTTAACATTGATTGCCATACTGTATTATTTGAGATGGCTGATGAAGTAATTCAACATAAAATTCTCAAGTATTTAACTTTACAACCTCATAGTGCCCGTTCTATTAAAGAAATTTGTGAATCTATTGGATGTGATAAAAGAACGGCAAACATATGTTTATATAATATGCAAAGATGTTACTTAGTTATAAAAACTAAGGAGAGTAATCCACCACTATGGAAAATAAAATAGATGTTAAAAAAAAAAAAAAAAAAAAAAAAAAAAAAATTTTTTTTTTTTTTTTTTTTTTTTTTGTGGGGTGGGGGGGTATATTAGGCTTATAAATACCAGTTACAATCCTCATCATCAAACATTTTTTAAACAACTTACTACAATCCAGACATGATTGAATACTACGCTGCCGAAGACGTGGAAAAAGCCTTACTATACCTTCTTCAAGACTCTATTTATATGGCTAACTGGAAATTACAAAATTACACATTTATAGATGATGAGCCAAATTTTGATGGAAAAATATGTGCCATGTCCCAGTCTATTCAGAATATATTATATGAATACTTTACTACGTATCCTGGCATTGGTAAAGTTACAAATCCTAAAAATATGTCTGACGTCGGCCCTATTTTAAAGACGAAATTAATGCATAAGATCAAGCAAAAACATTTTCCAAGAATCTCTCATGTTTTAAAGGATAAAATTTTCAATCGGAATCCGAATTGTTCAGAAAGTTATCAACCATGGGTATTAGAATGCCTTATCTATACTGGGATGTATGCGGCCAAATGCATGACTGTATTACATAGTCCTGATAAAATTTTTGAAATTACATCTCAAATAATGATTAAATTTTTAGAAGGCGCATGTGAGGATATAGTTGATGACATTTATATACGTAAACTAAATCCGTTTATGCCAATAAATAATAGTAGTTAAAATTTGATGTAATACTCCCACTCTACAATAATTTTTGAAATGCTTCAACGACTCATCAGAATTTATCAACCAAAAATATTAACTAATTGTAAACAACCTTGAAAAAAAAAAAAAAAAAAAAAAAAAATTTTTTTTTTTTTTTTTTTTTTTTTTTTTTTTAAAAGGGTGGGTGTGGCTCGGCTATATATATAGGGTGTCTAGTGTACCAACGCCATCATTCTGTTTGAACCTCTTCCAGGGGTCAGTAACATTTTGTAATACACCCTTCGTACTTTGGACAAATAACACTTACTTTGCATATACATCGAATTATAGCATGTAAGGTTGGAGGCAGCGTTGATTCTTTTAAATAAACTAAATTACCACCCGAATCTTTCAAATAAACGAAAGGCTCGTTTTGTACGAATTTGTCCATATGATTCCAAGGAATCATAGGATGACATTTATGACTTTTGGCATAGTACACATCTCCGTCCCGTTTTCGCATTAAGTAAGGATTTTGGTCATCTAACAAATAATACTCGTTTCCAGTAGAATCGACTGGATATCTTTGAGTACCATCTGAATAAAGAGCGAATTGTACATTTTGATTATAGTGATCTTCTATTAAGACTGATTTATTTCGTTTTAAAGGATAATATTCGTCTCCGTTTTTGTCTTTAGCATAATAATATATACCAGACGCGTCTCTTGCAAAAAGAATTTGCTTTGACTTTGGATAGATTTCGTTACCTTTTCGATCGCGTGCGTAAATTTCCTTACCATATTTATCGGTAACGAATTTGTCATTGGGATAGTACTCGTCACCGTTTAGTTTTCTCGGATACATCAACTTTGTTATAACATGTCTGTAAGCCGATACCGTATTTCGATGTTGAAATTAAACAAATGTACTCTACGAATCGAGCCGCAAGAGTTACTTATAATATTACGAGCTTGGCGCAAGAAAAACGCGTTTGCCTCTGAATGTCTAAAATGTAAGAAAAAAATCGAATTCGGATCTAGAAATTTCAATATGTGTTGCAGTCAGTTTTATTTCAACGACGAGCTTACCTGTTATCCTCTTCAGTCTATAGCGATACCTACTCCAGGATATATTTTTGTATTACCCCAACATAAACGCATGATGAATAATGCAGGCATTCAATGCAAACAGGAATTTTTAGTTTTACCAGATCCAATTTATTGGCAGTTGACAACCACTCTTGTTTACGATAAAGTCATGCGTTTCGTGTTGGGAGAGCCTATAACGAGTCGTACGAAAACCATACAGCCTTCTTCCAAATCTGTCACTTTTTATAAACAGATACAGGAAGCGCCTTTAAATTACGGCAGTTTGGATTCGCGGTCTTGCGGCAAAGCTACATTTATTCGTCAAGTAGCGTTCGGTAAAAGATGTTCTTATTCCATGAGAGGTATGATTGTTCCAGACGCAACGCTGAGACCTAACGAAATACATATGCCAGAGTTCATCGTAAAAAAATTTGGTTTGAAGGGTAAATGGGTGCTATTGAATAGAATGCCGTCTCTACAACCTGAAAATTTCGTGGCTTTACAAGTACCTGTAGAAGGTCCCGCATGGACCTACGATTGCTTTGGCATACCGTTAGAAATTTTGTCGTCTATCAATGGAGATTTTGATGGCGATGAAGTCAACATTTATTTGTTTTATAGTGCCCTGTCTCAAGCGGAATGTATGATTTTATTAAATCCAGAATGGGAAATGGGTAGTTCGGTCATGGATATGAAGTTGAGTCCGTGTCAAGATATGCTAGTCGCTTACTATTTATTTAAAGACGAAATTAATTTTTTACCCTATAAAGAAAACGATTTGAAAAAAACATTTAAAGTAATATATGAAATTTATGGATCGAAAAGAACTTTTCAGGCATTTGACGATATGAGAAAATTTTATCTCTATAAATTCGAAAACGAAAAAATATTTTCGCTGACTTTAGAAGAAATGGAATGGTTGATCGATACTTATAAAAAACGAGGTGATGTCCAACAAGGTAAAGGTTGCTTAGTGACCCAAATATTAGCAAACGCTAAAGGAAATTTTGAGATTTTAAAACAAATGTTTGGAGAAATAGGTATGCAAGGGGATGTAAAAATAAAAAATTCATTTTGGTCAGGGTTGACACCCATAGAGGCAATCGCTCATGCAAAAACCTCTCATGTAGCTCTTTGGCAGACTTCAAAAATTTGGCAACCGGGATATGGTCACAATAAAATTATATTTAACCTGCAAGGTTTAGTCATAGATTATTTGGGTCGCGTCATTGACGGAAATAATCGAGTCGTAGAACAGGACGTGTCGGATGCGATTCATTATACAGACGCCATGTCAGAAGAAACTTTTAACTATATATTGAATCAGGTACTGGTCGAAAAAAATTTTCAGTTGGCATCTATGTCGTAATAAAACAGGGACAAACATTTGAGTGCTTAGAAAATGCCCCACCCACATTAAAAAAAAAAAAAAAAAAAAAAAAATTTTTTTTTTTTTTTTTTTTTTTCAGATGCCACGCCCACCCTTGAAGCTTGTCTATATTAACTATGGGTAACGTGACTACACCCTCATTATGTCTCGCCAGCAACAGTCGTTTAGTCACTATGTCTCGTAATGTGTTTTCAGTAAGATGTACATTGACCGACTCTAGATAGTTAGATTTTTCTATAAGAGCCCATGATTTATTCTGATTTCATGAAAACCTGCAATATCTTGTCATTTGTCAGGCAAAAATCTATAAATATCTTGTTTTCAAAGCCAATATTGTATAAATAACGCTATTTTAAAGGAAATGGGTCAGGAGCGAGTTTATGCATGACCGTACAGTAGAAGAAATAAATTCCACTCCCACCCACCCTAATAGATATACTATATATATATATATATACTATATATATATATAGACTGCAGCGCCATCTATAATGATTGGCTAAAGAAATATAACCTTAGCAGCCAACTGAGAAATATAACTTTAGAAACTAATTACATCAACCAACCAAATATATATATATATAAAAAAAAAAAAAAAAAAAAAATTTTTTTTTTTTTTTTTTTTTTTTTTTTTTTTTGAGTGGGCGTGGCTCAGCTATATATATGACTGCGAGCGTATTTATACAATGATTATTTCTCGATACCTTCCAGCAACAGTCTTCGTGAAATGCTTATATATATGACTGGTTTTGTCCAACATAGACCGCAGGCTATATAAATTAAGTAGCAGCGACAAAATTTAATTCGTCAGCATGATATCCTTGTTGCAACTCATCAAATTTAGTTCCAAGCATAGTGAAAGTCATAGTGTGTTAATTGACTTTCAACAAATCTATGTTCGTAATATTCTTCTATTTTGTACGGGCCTTGGCATGGCTCGCATTTTATTTGGACAAAATATAATTTGCCAAGTAACAGAAAAAAGCGTGTCGCAATCTTTTGTTGATACAAAATGTTTCATAAATGGAACCATGACTAGAGATGATCCAGTAATTTATCACGATTATTATCAATGGGTGTCTGTTTATTTACTATTATTGGCATTTGGATTTTATTTTCCATATTCCGTTTGGATAAAATTATTTGGAAATTATCTACGATACCTAGAAAGCTTGGCTGATAAACCTGAAGACGTAATTCGAGTCATTAAGGATTCGAAAGGGAATTTAATATTCTTTAAAACGCTGGCATTGGAAATATTTTATATATTTTACGTAATGTTAATATTATACATAACCAATATTTTTTTTAACAACATTTGGGGTCATTTCGGCTGGTCGATAAAATCAATTTATACAATTTTTCCAGACAACGGGTCGTGTTTCGTTACCTATTATCACAGTAGTGGATCTACAGCTGGAAAATTCAATTGTCTCTTACCATTAAGCAGTGTATATCGTAAAATATTTATGCTACTTTATGGGATTGTACTCATGCTAATACTATTAAATTTTTTGACGATGCTATATAGAGTTCGAATGATAATTGTCAGAAATAAATATATAAATGTATGGTGGGCATTTATGATTGCAAAACAATCTACTGTTTCGTGGAATGCTAGAAAGAAATTGGATTTAGCGTATTATAAAATGCTGAGCAATTCTAAGGAAAATTTGATACAGTTAAATGATATGCTTTTAAAAGATGAAGAGTTAAAGATTGTCTAAAAAACAACGTTGAAAAAAAAAAAAAAAAAAAAAAAAAAAAAAAAATTTTTTTTTTTTTTTTTTTTTTTAAAGAATTGGGCGTGGCTTTTATTTAAAGTATATAAGTGTTTGCATTTACAATTTGCAACATTTTACTCGTATCAGTCAAATGGAAGACGTATTGGATTCCGAAGCATACTTTAAATGTGACTATTGTCCAATGTTATTTTACGAAGAAACATATTTGACGGCACACATTAATGAGGGCAATCACTTATATTCGTCAATATGTAGTTATTGTCGCAAAATATTTTCACCTGGGACTACTAAAGATATTTTTGATGATCATTTCGCTAACACGTGTATTTCGTCAAATGATCAAGGTATTGGAACTATATCCTTATTCAAATCTGAGAACAACAAAAAAACTAATTGTTGGGCATATATCGACGGTCAAACATTTTATTTAATACAATCTGCAGAAAAGGTTTCAACGTTTCCATTTTTTTGGCCTATTATACATTATTCTGATGACACAGTATTAAATGCGCTGCACTGGGAATTTGATGAGAGATTACGGTTGCGAGTAAATTATAACATATTTGGATAAAACTCTGATATCTTGTAGAGGGTCTTCCGAAACGTGTAAAAAACCAAGTCCGGTTGAAAAAAAAAAAAAAAAAAAAAAAAAAAATTTTTTTTTTTTTTTTTTTTTTTTTTTTTTTTTTTTTTTTAAGGGTGGGTGTGGCTCGGCTATATATAGGGTGGCTAGTGTACCAACACCATCATTCTGTTTGAACCTCTTCCAGTATCAGTCCGACCGCATAAATAGCTCTTGAAAACTTTATCGAATCCTGTTTTCGTGCTCTTGTGACGTGTTTCAAGATGACTACAACTTATTTAGATGCTCTGCAAAAGAAGTACAAGATTTATAATAATCGAGTTAATATTTTACATTTCGAAGTATTATCTCGTTGTAATAATAGTCGTTTGAAATTTCTTTTGAACAAGAGAGATGAATTACACTTAAATAATTGTGTATGGTGTCAGGACGATGTAATAGAGGGACCTGATACTTGTCTTTGCATCTACGCTAAGAGATCTCCAGAAAAATATTTAGCTGACGAAATGCTTTCAGGAAATTTTCAAAAATTACATAAGGATAAGGAAGAACGTTTAAGCGGATCTTCAGCAGCGTTTACTTATCCCGATGCTCATCAAATTGAAAATGTACGAGATTTTTACAAGCGTTGTGTATCAGACAGACAAAATGTCTTCAAATGGTATGAAGAATACAAAACTACAAAGAATGCTATACAGTTTGAAATAAAAGTGAGAGAAATGGGAAAAAATCGAGAAATCAATGTAATTCTTAATTCTGAAAGTAGAGAATGGCACTTGACAGATTGCATGAGATGCGTTTTAGCTGAAGGATCTCCAGATACATGTTCTTGCCAAAAAGCCTTAATGGATCCTGCAAAATATCTTCGAGAGCGATATAATTTAATAGAACAGACAAAGGAAATAATACCATATAATTATCTTACAGCTTAATTTAAAAAAAAAAAAAAAAAAAAAAAAAAAAATATATTATAATATAAATATTATTATAATATAAATATTATTATAAATATATTATAATATAAATATAATATAATATAAATATATTATAATATAAATATATTATAAATATATTATAAATATATTATAAATATATTATAATATAAATATAATATTAATATAAATATAATATTAATATATTATAAATATAAAAAAAAAAAAAAAAAAAAGAAAAAAAATCTATCCATTTCTATAGGGTAGCTACGATTCATGCTCCTACCTTCTCCTATTTTGCTCCGACTTGCTTTTTGTGGCAACGAGCTTCAAGGTCATTCAAGGTAAAAAAAAAAAAAAAAAAAAAAAAAAAAAAAAAAAAATCTATCCATTTCTATAGGGTAGCTACGATTCATGCTCCTACCTTCTCCTATTTTGCTCCGACTTGCTTTTTGTGGCAACGAGCTTCAAGGTCATTCAAGGTCAAAAAAAAAAAAAAAAAAATTTTTTTTTTTTTTTTTTTTTTTTTATATATATCTTTACTCGACTATATAAGGGGTAGCTAACATACACACACCCTCATTCTGTCTCGTGCTGCGAAAATGCGTCCGGTCATACTAAGCTCTGATCTACACAATCAAGCTTATAATGAGTTGTGCGCTATCTGAACAGGATTACCATAAATTTATTGACGTGTATGGAAATAAATATAATCGACAGCATTTTATAGCCATACGTTTCAAACGAGCCATCATAACCTACCATTGTACCGAGTTTGATACGACTCCTATCGATCCTCCCAACGATAGTATCGTCGTGCTACGGGGTAGCTATTGCCCAGACATTCAGCTCGATAACAAATGTATTTTACTTTACACGATTGGAAAGAACGTTATCAAGGGTGGCATACGCGTACCAGATCAAGCACCCAATACTTTACTGCGAGCCTTAATACCAGAAGACCAAACTAAGGTATGCGAATTTTACCACTCAACGCTTTACGTGATAGCTTCCGAAAACCCATTTCCAAAAATTACGAAAACGTGTAAGAAAAATAAGGCTTTTCGAGCTTTAGTGACTTTTGTGGAAGCGACGAAAAAAAATAGAATTTTGACGTTAGAAGAGGCTGCTAGTATCCGTTTCTTTAAAAGACACTGCCAAAAATTGAATAATTTTAACCGATGGAGTCCGTTCGCATTAAATATCGTTTATAAAAAATTTTATTCGCTAACCCATGCTTTACCAACAAGTCATATAGGCAAACAATTGTTTAGACTTTTAAAGCGATCGAAAAAAGCTCCCGAATACATTATCGATTCTGATTTTTACAGATGCGAGGTATTTTTTACAGATATCGAACCCGTCGGCGTAATGTGCCTCTTCGAAGCCGATAAATTGAAATACGTGTCGCCTATGGTAGTCAAAGAAACGTCTGAAAAATTTCGAGATACTAATTATATCGAATGTAATACGTGGTTGCCCCTTTACAAGGATAAACAAACTTGGAACGACTACTGTTTACCGTTTTACGTACATGATTTGAGCAAGAAAAAAATTCAACTCAAACAAGTACTTTTGTGGCTACAAAATTCAACGGTAGAAAAATATCAGCTACTCTACAAAGACTTAGAACAAATCGGAAAAATTCTTTTCGACGAATAGAAAAACAAGATGATTTTCAGAACCTTGATAGAGGCCATCATAAAATGGCAGCGAGATCCAGACGACGTGCTGGCTCTCAGTACTATAAACACTTTAAAAAGAGAATTGCAGAACGATTTGACTCAAGCGTACGATTTGAGCAGACCGCTCATCGAACGAAATGCAAACTTATATTGGACTAGCAGTAGTTTTTTAGATTTTTTATTCAAGCTATACAAACTACCAACAGCTATCGATTCTTCATCTGAAGATAAAGGTTTATCGAAGTTATTGGATGAATGTAAAAACGAAAAGGATAAGTTGTCTAAAGAATTGGAATATTATAAAAACGAAAAGGATAGGCTGTTTAAAGCATTGGAATGTTACACAAACAAAACTAAGCCTAAACAATTTTTTGATGCGGATTACAGTCATAAAAATGACTCGTCGAGCGATCAGGCAAATCTCCTGGCCGATTTAACAAAAGACCATGAATCTCTAAAGAAAAAAATGGATAGGTTCGAAACTGAAAACAATAGTTTAAAACAACAACTAGATGCATGCAAAGAAGAAAAACGTACTTTAGATAGCAAATTATCAGATGCAGAGAATAATATTACCTTTCTCACACAAACTAACAATAATTATAAGAAGCAGATACTAGAGTTGGAAACATCTATATCTGACGTTACTATAAAATCGGACCGTCAAATAGCAGAATTTAGGCTATTGAAATCGCGCCACGATAATCAAAACAAAATTTTCAAAGCTTTAATGGAAAGATCCAATGTGAATACAATGTCTCCTTCAATGAATGAAACTGTTTTAAATCAACGTAATTTCCCAATTGAGTATGTTGATAATTCCGTCGAACAATCTCAAACGGCATTGACATATCCTGTCCAGTATGCAATACAATCTGGATTAGACTCACAAAACCCGATGCTAAATGCATCACCCATTGCGATGCCAGGAGTAGAAGGATTTCCATTGCAGTTACAATCTGGGGCCGAATCTTCAGTCACATCGCAACAACTTGCGACAACATCCTATAACCAAACCGTAAATGGGGTAGTTACACAATTAAATAACAAGATAAATATTTTAAATGAAAAAATTAGTATATTAGAAAAGGAAAAACAAAATTTGCTAGAGGGTAAGAATGCTAACCAGACAGAGATACTCTATTTAAAAGAACAATGTCAAAACATGTGTAACTCGGGTGTAAACGAACTTAATAAATTGCATCAAGAGGGTTCAGCATTATTGTTTCAAGCTCAAGAACGCGAGAAAAATTTGACTGATCAATTGCATAGTAATCAAAATATGCAGTATCCAGTTTTACCATTAACCAATTCGTCAGACAACATAAATTATTTAAAGTCAGAAATTCAAATTAAAGACGAAGAAATCAAAGAGAAGGACAAAATAATACAGGACCTTGCAGAAGGTAAAACGGTTCCAAGAAAGGAATTCGATGCATTATTAGCGAAGCTTAATAAGCTAGATGCGGAACACCGAGCCTTAGCTAATGAGTATGAACCGTTAACTAAAGCATTTGAAGAGGTCCAGTACATAGATAATAAATTAGGTGAAGAACATGAGAATTTGAAGAAAGAATATGTAACTTTACAAGAATTATATACTCAAACACAAAATACGAATCAAACATTGACCCAAGTAAATAGTAACTCAGATGATCGATATAGGGAATTGGCTGAGCGAAAACAAAATTTAGATGCTAAATACGAAACATTGTCCAACGATTATAAAGAGTTAGAAACTAAATATAATGCCTTATTAAAGACGCGTGAAAAATCAAAATCTCAGCACGAATCGGCAAGAATAAGACACGGGCTATTGACAGAAACAAATGAGTCATTATTAACTCAAAACGACTCATTAAAACAAACAATAGACCAATTGCAAAATGAAAAACGTAATTTAGCAGAAGTACAACTATCTTTAAATCAAACAATGGAACAAGTTGTAGAATCAGAACAGCTAACAGGCGAAAACCAAACAATAGAACAATTGCGAGATGAAAAAAGAGTTTTAGAAGGACAACTAGCACACAAAAGCCAAAACCTGGTAGAATGCAATGCTAAAATAGAAGATTTAGAAACACAACTAGCAAATACACGGACGATATTTAATACTGCAGATCATACATTACAAACTCAAAACAGCTCTTTAAAACAAACAATAGAACAATTGCAAGCTGAAAAAAGTGCTTTAGAAGAACAACTAACACGCGAAACCCAAAATCTGGCAGAATGCAATGCTAAAATAGAAAATTTACAAACACAAATAACAAATGTACAGGTATCAAATACTGCAAATCAAACAATAGACCAATTGCGAGCTGAAAAAAGAGCTTTAGAAGACCAACTAACACGCGAAACCCAAAATCTGGCAGAATGTAATACTAACGTAGCAGCTTTACAAACACAAATAACGAATGCACAGGTATCAAATACTGCAAATCAAACATTACAAACTCAAAACAACTCTTTAAATCAAACAATAGAACAATTGCAAGCTGAAAAAAGAGCTTTAGAAGATCAACTAGCACGCGAAAGCCAAAAGCTGGCCGAATGCAATACTAACGTAGAAACTTTACAAACACAAATAACTAATGTACCGATATTAAATACTGCAATTAAAAAATTACAAACTCAAATCGACACTTTAAATCAAACAATAACTCAATTGCAAAATGATAAAAGAACTTTAAAAGCAAAACTAACAAATGAAAAGCGAAAGCTGGTAGAAAATAATGCTAACGTAGATAATTTAAAAACGCAACTAGCGAATGCACAGGCATTAAATACTTCAGATCAAACATTACAAACTCAAAACGACCCTTTAAATAAAAGAATAGAACAATTGCAAGATGAAAAAAGAGATTTAGAACAAAAACTAGCAGAAACTACGAAGTCTTTTCAACGACAAATAGAACGATTGGAACTTGAAAAAGGAAATTTAGAAACTAGAACGGTACAATCCACGGACCTTTTAAAAAGAACAATAGAACAATTGCAAGGTGACAAAGGAGCTTTACAAGAACAATTATTAAATGTAAACGAAAAGCTGGCAGCATGCAACATTAGCCTAACTAATTTAAAAACACAAATATCGAATGGACAGGTATTAAATACTGCAGATCAACAAGTCATAGATTTTTTAAAAAATACCTATAATATGGAAAATTGGCAGAACTTTTTCTTAGAACAATGGCCAGAAGATACAAAACTCATTCTTGCGGTGAGTAAACAATGTGACAAGGTTAGAGACGAATCTAATTATGATAATATATCGGCGTATAATTTTGGCAATATAATATTATCCTTAACTTCCAGATCTCCTACTGATACTACGAAAATAACTGAAATTGCAACAATGTTTCGGATACCGAACGATGATAATGTCGTCGCGAATATCAAGATTTTAATAGATAAGTATGCGAGGTGTATCGATGCAATTAATCAGCTAGGTTGCGGTATCAATGCAGATAATTTTCCTACTAAAATAATTGAAATATGGAATCATATTAAAGATGCTGCACAACGTTTCGTATCAATTGATAATGAAGTTTGGTGTATAAATTTTTTGACGGCGATGCAACAAGAATTTGAAATAAATCATACAATCATCAATGAATTTCAAGCACTGACTCCAGACATTCCTAATAATGATAAATTACAATGGAAAGATTCATTTATTAAGCGATTTTATGAATTTCAAAAATTTACTCAAAATTTTATATTTTCAGGAAATTCTGTAGAACAGTTCTCCCTTAATTTAAGTAATATCGCTAAAAAAATAAATCCAGAAAGTTTAAACGAGCAGCAATGGATGAAAATATTTATAATGAATATTACATCATTTGTTGAAAAATTACGAGACAAATACCCTTCGGAGAAAAATTTTAGTGAATGGGTAAGCGATATGTTATCTCCTTTGCCTGATAAAGTGATTAATTCAACAGAAGCCGAAAATATTGGTTTGTTGTATAAAGCATGGTTAAACATATTAAATTTTGAGCCTAATACAAGTCCAGAACAGTTCACAGATTTATTAAATGAACACATGAAAGCGTTCGCCAATAGGAAAAGAAGATCAATTCAAACGGTAGAGGATTTGGGAGAAACAAGTGATAAAAAAATTCTATTAGATCAAAATTGGACTGTAATTGAACTACAAAATTTGTTTTATAATTTATATAGGGGGTATTTCAAACTACGATTTAATATTTCGAAACAACTTTTGCCCGACGTTGAAGATTATAAAGATCAAATTGAAGTTAAATTGCGGATATTAAGGAAACTTAAAAGAGACATTCGGGGAAATACACTTATGGCAATTTATCAGGATTACTTATATTACGATTTAAAAACCATACTTAGAATAGACTTAGACAAAATATTTTTGGATACTGTGGATAAAGATCAATTATTTATTACTACTTGTAATGCAACTGAAAATTATTTACACACATTATTGTCTAATGAAAATGCTATACCGTTATCAGAACCTGCATTAAATATTTCAAGTGCTATTGGTATGGACTCGGAACAGATTGAGGAAGAAGAAAATATGGAAGCAAGAAATGAGGAAGAAGAAAATTTACACGCAAAAAGGATGAATACGGCTAGTTGAAATATATAGATAAACTACACCCAACCCTTAAAAAAAAAAAAAAAAAAAAAAAAAAAAAAAATTTTTTTTTTTTTTTTTTTTTTTTTTTTTTTTAAGTGGGCGTGGTTTATATAATATATATATATATATATATATATATATATATGCTGGCTAGTGTACCCACACATTATTATGTCTCAAGGTATGCTGGCAATAACCTTCTAGTTTAGACTTTGAAAAATTTGTTAAATTAAACATTGATATTATTTATAGATTGTCTTATGAAACGCGTAAAAGGACTAAACATAATATTTTCTTACATGGCTTTGGCGACACGATCGCACTTTATATGACTTTTTATAATTCGATAAATTCACGAGGATAAAATTCATCACCATTTGCTTTACGAGCGTAGTATGGTACTAGTTCGCCATTTTTATACAATATGGCACCTTTTTCAGAGCTACCGTCTTCAGCTTTCAGATAAAATTCGTCCCCATTATTCCGTTTTGGATAAAATTCAGACCCATCTGGGTTTTTGGCATATTTATATGCGTTCAGAGGTAAGTCATTACCATTTTCGTCCTGACGATAACTTTCTTGACCATCCTCATCTATGGGATAAACATAATTTCCATTTTCATCTTTAAGATACATTTCCTCTCTTGTTAAAGGATACGTTACCTTAAGCGTAGTTAAATTTAGGGGGTATTTTGGACATCCATTTTCATAAATATAAACATTTGTACCATCTTTCTTAGCGCATGGATATTCAATCAAATATTCTTTATCCCCGTCTATTACTTTTTTGCAAGCATAAACTAATTTTCCAGCTTCATTTTGCCAATATTTATCATGACCTTCAACATCCTTTGCGTAATACTGGTCCATATTATTATTTTGCAAACAATAACCTCTTAAATAAATTTCGTTATATTTTTGTTCTAACCCGTTGTCGTCATCTTGAGGCTCATTATCCTTAGCGACTTCACCCCCCAAACCATTTAGATTGCCGGGACCAGGCAGAACGGGATCAATTGCGTTGCCGTCGAGTCCAGGCAGAACGGGATCAATTGCGTTGCCGCCGAGTCCAGGCTGCTCATCCTCAGGTTGATGTTCAAGATCAGCGGGTTGCTCATCCTCAGGTTGATGTTCAAGACCAGCGGGTTGCTCATCCTCAGGTTGATGTTCAAGACCAGCGGGTTGCTCATCCTCAGGTTGATGTTCAAGACCAGCGGGTTGCTCGCCTACGATTTTCTCCATTTTAAAAGCTTTGTTCACAGTATTAGAAGAAGAGATATCTCTTCTCTTGCGACTATTTGGCTTTAAAGAAGTTGAAACTGGTTTACGATTAGACATACTTTATTTGTACATTTAATAGCAAGAACATGCTAATTATATTATTGTGTATTTGCATGTTATTTGTCTGTTGGAATCATAGGTTATATCGAGCATATATAAAAATTACATTGAATACTTTATATTATAATATGAACCCAATGGAATGGCGAAAATATCTTATACATAAACAAATTCAAAAGAGTCCAGGATGGGAAATAACTACGAACATAAATAACTGAATATTTCATCTTGTTTTCAAAGCCAATATTGTATAAATAACGTTACCCCATCCTATTTTAAAGGAAATAGGTTTGGACATCGCGGAGCTGGTTTATGCATGACCTTACAGTAGAAGAAATAAATTCCACTCCCACCCACCCTAATAGATATACTATATATATACTATATACATAGACTGCAGCGCCATCTACAATAAATTTGATTGGATAAAGAAAATAGAAACTAACTGAAAAATATAAATTTAAAAACTATCAACCAACCAACCGTTAAAAAAAAAAAAAAAAAAAAAAAAAAAAAAAAAAAAAAATTTTTTTTTTTTTTTTTTGAGTGGGAGTGGCTTGAATTCATTCTGTATAAATAGTCGTACTCAAACCTTCATTTTGTCTTCTAGCATCAATCTTCTGGTTTTTTATGCGAACTATGGGGCGTATATATAGATATGAGAAACCTTAAAATATTATTTTCAAACTATATAATCAAGTTTTATAAATGATATATACTTTGCCATCCGCTATTAAAGGTAAATTCTTGGGTAGCCATGACCCACCCTATTTAGAAGGTGATAAAGCTACTCTGCAATGCGATGATGGATATCGATCTAACACTATATTTTCTATTTTAACAAAAAAAGATGACGAATTAGTATGGAATCCTTCGTCGGTCGAATGCTTTCCAAGGTCTTGTGGGGCACCTCCTGTTATTGAAAACGGCTACCATACAGGCTCAGTATATTCATTTCCTAGTATGGTAACTTATAAGTGCTTTGAAGGTTTTAAACTCAAAACCCTTTACAAATCTCTATTTTGTTCTGCTACTGGCGAATGGATTCCATCAGTAAAAAAAATTGAATGCGAGCCCATAAAATGTGAAGAGTTAGACAACCCCGAAAACGGTTCCGTGTCTTATCCGAATAGGAACGTTGATTCAGTAGCGACTGTGGTTTGCAACCCAGGATTTTATGCTGTCGGTAGCAACAAAAGAATATGCCAGACGAACGGACAGTGGAGCGGTCCAGAAATAATATGCGATCCATGTCCGATAATACCAAATGCCCGAATAATTTCACCAGGATTTGCAGCAGTAAAGTGCGACGGTAAAGAGGTGCTTGTAAGATGTAAGGCGGACGGAACTTGGACAAATCCAAATTGCCCAGAAAATAATTCTCAACTGCCCATTGCCAACCCAGTCTCGCCAAGTTTACCCATACTACAACCTAATCCAGTCTCGCCAGGTTTACCCATACTACAACCTAATTCTCAAATACCCAATCCAGTCTCGTCAAGTTTGTCCACACTACGACGACGATCCTATGAATGGATCATATCAGCAATTGGTTTAATAGCATCCTTCATTTTATTTATAATAACATTATTTAGATATTATAACATTTAAAAAAAAAAAAAAAAAAAAAAAAAAAAAAAAAAAATTTTTTTTTTTTTTTTTTTTTTAGGTTGGTTGATTGATTGATTGACTCTAGCTAGCCTATATATATCATGCTAAAGTAACAGTTTATCTAAATTTGCTGATGTGCCACCACCTCTGTCAAAATTTTCAATTTTTTTTAATTTGAAAAAAAAACGACTGAATTAAATTGCTTATTTTACTATGTATATGTAATAAGAATCACGATTCCACGATTAGTTTTCAAAAATATTTTTATTTTAAGATTACGTTTCTAAAGTTGGTCGAATTTACAAAATTTTCAATTTTTTTTAAATTTGAAAAAAAAAAACGACTGAATTAAATTGCTTATTTTACCATGTATATGTAATAAGAATCACGATTCCACGATTAGTTTTCAAAAATATTTTTATTTTAAGATTACGTTTCTAAAGTTGGTCGAATTTGCAATAGTCAACTCAAAGTCTAAATCTTCATTTTTGAAAATATACTTAATTCAATTAACATTATAAATATATATCAACCAACCAACCTTGAAAAAAAAAAAAAAAAAAAAAAAAAAAAAAAATTTTTTTTTTTTTTTTTTTTTTTTTTTCAAGGCCATATTTTATATATAAATATGCTTGACTCTGAACATTTAATTTACTTTCATCATGGCTCCTTACATTGTCTGTATCGACGGATTGATTGGGGCTGGCAAATCTACTTTGATGCGACAACTGGCTACAGATTTTAAATGTTTTCCTGAACCCATACACGAATGGACATTACTACCCCATCTGTACGAAAATCAAACGCTTTACGGACCGGCTTTCCAATTCCAAGTCTTAATTTCTCAATACAATCAAAAAATGTCTTTTCCGAAAGGTGACGATTTAATTCTAGTCGAACGGTGTCCTTGGACTTCCAGGTATATATTTGCCCCGCTGATATTAAACGAACAAGATCTACATACGTACGACAAAATTTATCAAGTTTTAAATTTTAACGTAGATTGTTTCATTTATTTAGACGTAGAGCCTCTCGAAGCGTTTAATCGAATCCGGGACCGCTCTCCGATCGACCGTTTGATAAGCTTAGATTATTTAGAACGCTTGCATGATTCTTACAAAGAAAATCTCTTGAAGGCTCGTTCGAACGTTTACGTAATCAATGACCCTGTCGAACAACAGGTTCGAGAAATTTTATCTAAAATAACAACTTCAGTTTTTCCAAATGAATAGAGAGTGTTTTTTCTGCCCAGCTGCCAACATTCTTTAAATGTTCTGGATTTTGAGTCGTCAAATACATTACGTATGCAGTCAGTCCTATAGTCAACAGTATCAGTAATACGAAAATCCAACGACCCGTGGTCACCCCAATACTCAGCAGTACGCAATTTATATATAACGAAGAATAAAATAGCACACCGTGGGCCAAAGAACGTTCGTCCATACTTCTTGGTTTATACGTACAGATCTTCTTTCAAAAATTCGACGATTTGAACGGGTTTATATGTAGGAAGTGTTATCGTTTTATTCGTAAATTGTCCACGCCTGACTATAAATCCAGACAAAGAATCGGAAACGAGTGCTTTTCGCCCCGCATCGCTATATTCAAACGCCACGTTGGGTGGATAGGTCACTCTATATCGCACTTGGAGCTGAACGGGTTGGTCAGTGAATAATTTAAGCCTCATGCCCGTATCCAATTTTAAACCTTTTTCGGTTAAATGTATTGAATCCATAGTTTTATTAAATTTGACGGACGGTGGATTATTTTCGTTCCAAATCGCAGGTTTTATTTGTCTGAATTCTCCAGTCGCAAAATCTAACCAATCGTTCAACCAATTGACTACATATTCCGTAGTCGGAGGAGGCTCGCAGGCATATTCTTGATCAGAGACTGAAATGATACGTTTCGTATGCATAGAGGGACAAAATATGAACGGTCGTTGGATATTGCACGTAGCATAGACAGTACTATCCCAAATAATATTTCCAGTTTGTATTTTCTGACCAGGTTGACAAGGCTCTTCTGGCCAGTCTGATATTTTCTGCGTCCAAAAATTATATGTAAAATGGACAGGTTCTTTTTTCAATAATCTTTCATTTTCGTAAAATTTACATTTGGCTGCATGTTCGCGAGGTAACAGGACGGCCATTTGTGGAATCTGAGACACGAAGGCGTAGTTGACACAATCGGGATGAGAACAAATATTATACATCTGGATATAGATTTCGGATTTTTGACAAGTTGGTATGGTATCCTTATGGTAATTGAACGGCTCGATCCAAGATTCTAAATTTAAATTGTCAAATTCGAACAGATAAAAATTATTATATTTGAAAGCATTCTTAGGCTTCTGAATGCATTTCGATCCAGTAAAAACTGTGCCATCAGGACATTTCAGATGTTTATTTTCAGCGCAATCGTAATAATATTCTGGGGCGTCGCGTATGAATATTTTTTCATCCGAAACACATACATCTTCGATTTTATAACGTTTAGAAATTCGTTTGCCTTCGTCGACCAGTTTTCTTTTACGAAATCCATTTTCACAGATAAAGCCTGCAGTGCGATCTAAATCTTCAGAATTCCTCCAATTTTTAACGTGTTTGGTAAATTCGTAAACGGGGACGATAATATTTGGGTCATTGGAAAAGACATTGTCACAAAATATGAATATGAGTTCCGTACATTTCTGGCCGTTGTAAACCATAGGTAAAAATGGCAAGTTATCGCCTTTCGATTTATCCCAGTTCTGAGGACATTCTACAGTTTCATCAATTTTACCATTCTTACAAGTCATGTATCCAGGCGTGAAATTGAACGGAGGCATTTCTGTTGCAGGCAAAGATATGTTACTACCGTCCGGTAAACCATTACAATTGATAGGTTCGCAATAATCTTTACCTAAAAATTTAGTTCCAGGCTTACAAGTAATGAATACGGGCTTACCGTTATGACATTCGACTCGCGTTTCGTCGTTATGAATAAAAGGTGTATTTGGAAAAATTTTACAATAATGATTTAAATCTTTGACGGGCTCGCATCGATCGTGATAAAACAGGGTTCCGTTACGACATTTTATAAAGACCTCTTTTCCATTCTGACACATGATATACTGGGATATGTTTTTAGGATTTGGTAGCATTACTCCGTTCGATCTGCCAGTACACGCATTGACGGGCTGGCAAGCGTTCGCTATGAGAGTAGTTCCTGAGGGACAGATTTGGAGACTCGAGACACGACCGTTTTGACACTCGAAATTGAAAACGGTTCCTTTATGAACGGTAAACTGACTATTTTCTTTAAAATTTGGAAGGTTTTTCAATTGAGGATCCGATTTCAAGTGATCGTAGAGATTTTGTCCTACAGCCGGAACCAACGAGCCGTTCGATTTTCCATAGCATGGATCGACTGCCAAAATTTGGCCTTGATGAAACATGTAAGCGTCACTGGATAAGGTATGCTCCCAAGCTAATTTTCCGTTCACTGTAAACTGAAAATGTTTTGGCTTCTTCGAATCGAATACGTAATCGAACGACGGGGCTTTTGAGGGTGAACCAGCAGAAGGTTTCGTAACGCTTTCAGACCCAGGCGCGTAAAAATACCAGTAATAAATTAACAGCAAAGACAAGAAGAACACTCGTATCATTTCTGTATCGAGGCTTTATTAAGAATGGATTTTCTATTTAATGAAGAAGAATGCAAACTATGGATTCAGAAAACAAATGTTATGAAATGTTGCAACGAACCGACTTATGAAACTTTTTTAAAACAAGATAGGGCGATAGATGAAAGGCCCAATTTGTATAAGAAATGTATTCGCTGTGGAAAAATTGTTAAAATAAAATAATGGGATTCACTCTGTCAGTGTATGGTCAGCAACAGTCTGACTTCATGATAATATTTTTATAAGTTTAGTAAAGTCCGAGATATGTGTTAATGAACTTTAGCAACCAACCAACCAACCGTAAAAAAAAAAAAAAAAAAAAAAAAAAAATTTTTTTTTTTTTTTTTTTTTTTTTAATGTTGGTTAGCTTGACTATATATAAGCTAACTAATGTACCCACATATTCATTATGTCTCGACGTCCTCCAGTAACAGGTCTCATAACCTCGTTGATTCCCAATTTTATCGAAAAGTCCGATTGGAACATAGCAACCTTTAAAATAGAAAATTTTCCATTAGTCAGAGACAGTATCTGCGGAGACATAATCGTCATGATCAGTCTTCTTAAATGGAATAAGGGAGTTGTTGAAAAACAAATACTCTATATACTTCCCAATGGAGTGCAACCCTTAAAAAATTATGAATACGCGACAGCTTTTGCATCCGAAGCTGAGATGCTGACCCAGTTTCATGCTTTGCTAGACGGTGTTCAAATTATAATCGGCTATGGTATTAACATGTACGATTTAACTCCTATTATTGCAAGACTGGTGTGGTTAAAACTGTACGGTATCCTTCCACGTTACAAATCTTTCAAAATATATAACGATACAGTGTCTTTGTATGACGGCAAACCTACCATAGATATTTATACTACCCACACGTATAATTTAGAAAAAAAAATAATGTCAGTGCTCCGCCTATATTACTTTATAAAACAAATATATAAAATATTATAAGTTTAAAAAAAAAAAAAAAAATTATTTTTTTTTTTTTTTTTTTTTTTTTTTTTCAAGGTCATATGTATATATATTATATATATATAACGTAAGTATTTCCTCAAATCTCCTTAGTGATGAATTTCTCAACGAAGTGGTCCTGTGCCTGGCGTCGAAAAAATGTCATTGGTGTAGAGATATCATTTTTGAATAAGGATGGTCATTACGAAAAACAACTTAAACATTACACAGAATGGATAGGGGTATGTACAAATAATATTGATACTGTCGTTCGTAAAATTAAAAAATATTTTCCGGGTAATGATGTTACCTATATTGAAATCACTCAACTCAAAAAAGTTTTACCCTCGTTCGAAGATAGGCTAGCTAGAAACAAATTAGAATATAGATCGAAACCTTTTTATAAAATATATACGACAGCCCCTCATAAGAGTGTTGGACGCTTATTTAACTGCTATAAAATGGTTTATTATAACCCCGAGGATTGGCTGACGCGAATTTATATTGATCTGTGTCTAAAATTTAATACATATTCTTTCTACTACAAATGGTACGAAATTCTAAACAATTCTTTAGATCTCATGTCCTCGTTGAGTATGACCCCCAATTGTTTCGAAGAGCCCGACTGGACGATGGCAGCATTTGATATAGAAACTGTTCCATTAATCGGTAACCATATTCCAATTTGCCATTTCAGCACAGATAAAATCGTTATGATAAGCCTTTTTAAATGGAATAAGCGGAATGGGGTCCAAAAACAAATACTCTATTTACTTCCCAACGGAGCTCAACCCTTAACAAATTATGAATGCGCAACAGCTTTTACATCTGAAGCCGAGATGCTAGCCCATTTTCATTCTTTGCTAGCCGACGTTCAAATCATAACTGGCTATAATATTAACGCATACGATTTCCCATGTATTATTGCAAAACTGATATGGCTAAAACAGTACAGTACCATTCGACGTTACAAATCTGCTAAAATAGGTAAAGATAATGTGGCTTCGTTCGACGGTAAATTTGTAATAGATCTTTATACTTTTACAAGAGTATTTTCCAAAGCCGATTTGCCAAGTTATAGATTAGATGCCATAGCTAAAATGAAATTGGGTGGTGAATCCAAAATTAAAGTAGCCACCGTTGGGATATGGGCTTGGTATCGCAAAGAATTGGCAGCTCAGCTGTTGGAAGAAACGCAAACTGAAATATGCTATGAATTGCTGAAACCCGACAAAGTCTCAGATGCGTCTGAATTAGGTACGTTTCGCACATATTTAGATTATTGCTTAAAAGACTCGGAATTGGTTTATCGATTGTTTCAACTCGAAACAGTTTTTACGTTTTTGTTATCACGGGCCAATATCGTGGCACTGAATACCGTAGAAAGTTTATATTTAGGCAATTCTCGATTTATAGAAGAGGTTTTTAAAACTCATGCGATATGTAGAGGTTTTTTGATTAATACCAAATATATTAGTTTAGCAAACGATTTAAAATACCAAGCAGCTTTCCGTGGAAAAACTTACCAGGGTGCGTTAAATTTTTGCTTTCCCGAACGATATTATGAAGATGTAGTGATTATGGATTTTGCCAGCATGTATCCTAGCACTCTGCTGAGTAGTAATTTATGTTACGGCACTTGTACTATTATGAACCGCGACGAATGGCTAGCAAACGAGACCGCTCAGAAAATGACTTGCATCCCGTACCGCATCCATAGCAACGATGATTTTTTGGAAGATCGGCCTATGACAGACAAATTTGCCTATCCAACATTCAATCCAGAAATCGACGAGTATGCCATAGTTATTAATACGAAGACGGAAGCCTTTCTACCTAATTTTGTTAGCCATTTTATATCGCTGCGTAAAAATCATCAAATTGAATACAAACGAACGAAAGACATTTATCATTACAATAGCCAGCTGGGCTATAAAATTTTAATTAACTCGCTTTACGGAGTCATGGCCGGTAAAGACTCGACCCTAGCCTATCTTCCCATAGCCATGTCGATCGTGACCCTTTCTCGATATCAGCTACTCGGATCCTACCATTACGCGAAAAATTTAGGCTTCCACGTTTGTTATGCAGATACCGACAGTCTGATGGTTCATAAGTGGGAAAAAGACAATTGCGATAGCATAAACGCGTTCCTAGATATACCAAACGTCGAATTGAAATACGAACAGCGCTTGAGACGCTTACTCGTCATATCTAAAAAACGTTATATTTATGAATCTATGGACAACCCCCAGCCAGTCACGAAAGGTTTTGAAAAACACATTAATGAAATCGGCCAATACTTGAAAGATGAAGTCATAACGGCCGTTTGGGATGCGCTGTTCATACATCCTGAAAAAATGAC